>CP106734.1:186475942-187799965 GCA_025506655.1 Gossypium rotundifolium | reverse complement strand
CTAAAAGGAATTGTCGGTGATTGGTGATGTTTTAACGGTGATAGGCACAGTCATCTATCAATTACTTGTGAAGATAATAAAGATGTTTACAAAATAGATTTATAAATTGAAGAGAGAGAAGACGCATGGAGTGAACAAGAAAAAAATAAAAAAAAGACTGATGAGCAGGAGAAAAAGGCGGACGGTAACTAGCTTGGAGGCTAACACCGCCGCTAGATAAAAATAAAAAGATAAAGAATTCGGTTCGGTAAACTTTTTCGATTAATGTGAGAACGAATTTACTTTAAAAATAATTTTAAATTATGTAAACATTTTTCATATTTTATTTAAATAATATAAAAACAGATAATGAAATTAAATATTATACACGCAGTTTTATCTGAGCATGGATGGCTGTTGGATCTACGACTCCAATTCCTTCAAACTTATGTTTAACTTGAAAAGTTCTCATATTCATTTTGGCGTTTTAATTGGTTTTAATGAAAAAAATTCAGTATAAATATAACACCGAAAATAAAAGGATTAATATTGTATTAGCATTCATATTTAATTATTAATTTATGTAAATATAAAATTATTTTGGTCTTCATAAATATAAAATAATTTAAACAATTATTTATTACGTAAGCATATATGTAAACCAGTTGATTACTTTTATTATTATTATTATTAATAAGTTAACTAGGCAGCCATTCGAGAAGGCAAAGCAAAAAAGGAGGAAGAAAGCGTCTTTTGGCAGTCGCCAAAGGATCATCGTTCGAATCATTTCATCACTCACTCTCATCGATCAAAAATTTATTTTTAAAACCCCACTCCCATCCTTTAAATTCTAACTCTAGAGAAGACAACTGAAACGCAAAGCAGAGATCCCCCTAAATTTGCTCTCTTCTCAAAGCTTTGTTCTTTCATCTCTACTTCATGGCTCAGTCTACTGTATCCCAGGTCTTCTTTTTTTTTTTTTATTTTTTTTATTTTTGATTCACAGGAAAAAGGAATAAAAGATTACCCAAGAAATTATGAAGGGAAAAAAAAACTATTAGTATCGTTTCTTTAGCTATTATTGGATTTATCGAAATGGGTTTTCTGCTAGACTGACATTTTGGGTTTATTCAGTTTTCTGTAGCTGTTCCGGTTGGAAACGACATTTCTCTGAGGAGATCTGTAATTAAGGTACGTATTAATTTATCATTCTGAATGTTGCAATAAGATCGGCGCTGCCGGGTGTAGTTTCAGTAATGGGTGTTTAGATCATTGAAAAGCCGAAAGTCCTGAGTGAGAACAGAGTATAGGTCCATAGGATCTGTTACATGTTAAAATCTCATCCCAAAAGTTTATAAGCTTTTTTGGACATCGAATTTAGACTCTATGGCTGAAATTTTAGTCATATTAATTACTCCAATGGAATGTTGGAGTCAGAATTATGTATGATCATTGATCTTTATCACCAGCAACTATACTTTTGATCATCTTTTTAATGGGCTAAAATGTAGTAATTGTTTTAATATCCGGTATCAGAGACTGAGAGTGGCTATGTTCGGCAACACAAGAATAGCATTCTCATCTTTCCTGTCTTATATTACTTATCAATTGTCAAAACCAACTATTCAATTGCATTGCCCAATTACTTCTTTCATGTTGAGCTTCAGTTCTTACTTCTATCATGCCTCGAGGCTGATGTTGAAATGATAAAGTCAAATCATCATCCTTCTTTTCCTTGCTTCTTTGTTTTAAGAAGTCAAAGTTGCTAACAGAAAAATGATTGTATGACTTTTATTTCTTCATTTTTCTTTTAAAATAGATGCTACTGAACAAGTTTAAAATCTCCTAAAGTTGAAGTGTGCTGACAGTAAATGAATTAAACAGATTCAAACTTATTCAGATTGTTCTTCTAGTGAGTTTCTATCAGGTTTACGCCTTGGAATAGGTTATGGACACAAGGGTGCTCAACTTCGTTTAGCAGCTCAAATTTTCTATTGTTTCATTAATGTTATAACGTGCTGCTCTGTTATAAAGATGTGCACTTGATGCGTGTATGCATCTTTGAATGTTGACAATATGCTTTTCAAATGCAGCATTGCTTTTACTGATTTGTCCACATGGAAAATGACAGTATTCGGCAATTTTCTTATGAAGCTGTTTCTTTTATTAAATATTATTTGTGCAAGAACTGAACAAGAGTTGCAGTATTATCTAAGATGACAATTCAGGCTTACTTTTATTTATCCTGTAAGTAAATTAGTTCGTAATACAGAAGCACTTGGCTTTTATTGCAGAGGAACATTATAAGCCTTGGTAACAAGTCATGGGCTTCCACCTTGTCTTTTGATTTGAAATCACGAAATGCACAGAAGAACAAACCGTACATAGTATGCATGTCAGTGCAACAAGCCAGCAAATCCAAGATTGCAGTTTCACCTTTGGAGTTGGAAGTTGCAAAAGAGCCCCCACTAAATACATTCAAGCCAAGGAGCCTTACACAGCTACCATCGTTTCTGTTGAGAGACTTGTCGGTCCAAAAGCTCCAGGCGAGACTTGTCATATTGTCATTGATCATGGCGGTAATGTTCCATACTGGGAAGGGCAGAGCTATGGTGTTATCCCTCCTGTAAGTTTGTCACTTCTATATATTGCTTTTCTAAATCATTATTGTTTTCAGATGGTTTGGTGCAGTAGAATATTTTAACTTCACTGCATGGATGAAAGTTGCCATCATGTTTGGAACATAGGAATCAGATGATTTTTGACTTTCCAATATGAGGATTGCAATGTTTATTATTGCTAATTACAATTTAATATCCTTGTCCAGTTGTATGCTTCAGCAGCTCTCAACCTAATAGAATGAAGTCATGTATTTTTAGAACTTCTTGTTTTATTCTATACTACATTGATTTCTTCTCTGAAATTTCCCTTCTATTTCAATTCTGATTTATTCTTGTATCATAGGGTGAAAATCCAAAGAAACCAGGTTCTCCCCACAATGTTCGTCTGTATTCCATAGCATCATCCAGGTATGGAGATTCTTTTGATGGCAAGACAACCAGTTTGTGTGTCCGTCGTGCTGTCTATTATGACACTGAGACCGGAAAGGAGGATCCGTCGAAAAGTGGTGTATGTAGCAATTTCCTATGCAATTGTAAGCCTGGAGATAAAGTTCAGATCACTGGTAAGATCCTTAAATAAAGTCAAACATCCATGCTAAAGCACAGGCTTTCTTCACATGTTAATCTTTACTTTTGGGCCCGGCTAGAATTTCCCACCATACATTTGACACCTAGTACTCAGATTAATTAGAAAGAAATTGCATTTACAGAGCTAGATTCTGGTAGTTCAGAAAATGAAAAGACCGTTTCTCCTCCGCTGCTAGTTTTTATTGTCCTGATAGCTTTGTAGTCCGTCGGCAATGGTTAAATTATAGATTTTACAGGTTGATTTGTGATCTAACTAAATATTATGTATTAACTCAAGTAGAATATTTTGGCAGGCCCTTCTGGCAAGATAATGCTTTTGCCTGAAGATAACCCAAATGCCAACCACATAATGATAGCCACTGGAACTGGTGTAGCTCCCTTCAGAGGCTACCTCCGCCGCATGTTCATGGAAGATGTTACTTTCAAGTTCAAAGGCCTTGCATGGCTTTTCCTCGGGGTGGCCAACAAGGACAGTCTCCTTTATGATGATGAGTTTACCCAATACCTCGAGGACTACCCTGATCAATTCCGGTACGATCTAGCTCTTAGCAGAGAGCAAAAGAACAAGAGTGGAGGCAAGATGTACGTTCAGGACAAGATTGAGGAATACAGTGACGAAATTTTCAAGCTCTTGGACGATGGAGCCCATATATATTTCTGTGGGCTCAGGGGAATGATGCCCGGAATCCAAGAAACACTGAAGAGGGTTGCGGAGCAGAGAGGAGAGAACTGGGATGAGAAGCTTTCACAGCTGAAGAAGAACAAACAATGGCATGTAGAAGTATATTAGTTTTGGTTTGCGTGATTTGACCCCACAGTCCTCCATGCATGCCCTGTTTGAAGCAGTGTACCGTAGCCATGTTAAGTCAAACTGGTATTTTTCAATTTGTTTAGGGGGTTCACATGTAAACCTGATTTATCTTAGCTGTCATCTTACTTTTCTATGATTAAATAATTGAAGCTAGTTTCAGACTTAAATGAAGAAAACTTGAGAACATCCCAACATTTATAATTGTTAGAATTAGATGTTTTAAATACCATCCATCCGGAATTATTTCCTTTCTTCAAGTTTTACTTTGGAAGATAGAAATAAAGTACAACCAGCCCTTGCATTAAAGATTCAAGTTTGAATGATAAAATACTAAATTTGATATAATTTAAAACTTTTAAAGTCAAGATTCTTATTTATTATTGTTTTAAATTCAAAGTGAACCAAATTATTTAACCTAAATCTAATCTCTATTTAAACATAATGTATGAGTTTTTTTTTTTATGCAGTATTTTCAGAACTTGTAGTTGCATAGTTTCATTTGTAGCAACTATTTGCTTATTTCAATAATTAAAGAAACATCATTATAAAATTGTCGTGAAGTGTATGATTATCCTTATATATTGCGCAATGAAACAGACCACTATCGTGCTCGTCCAATTTATTTTATTATTATAAACTTATTTTTATATAATTTTCAAATAAAATAATTAAAAATATTATTTTTGAATTAAACGTAAGACTAGTAAATTTATATAAAATTCCTTTATCACTGTAGCATTTGTTGAAATATTTTAATATATAAAATCTAGTATATAAAAAGTTTGATTACATAATTAATTCGTGAAAATTAAAATAAAATTCATATTTTCTTAATCTTTATTTTATTTTACAACTTAAAATTCATGAAAAACTTATTGTTTTGGCCAGTCCTTACTCCTTAGTCCTTAGCATCATTCGATCATTACCCCTGTTAAAAAAAAGAAAAAAAAGTTCGATCACACCCTAAAGAAAATTTTATACTTTTTTTGGCCAACGAGAAAATTTATTACTTTAAATCCCTAAAACTTGTCATTTTCTCCTTCTCTCTCTTACCCAAATCTGACACTGGTTTTGGATTTTCCATTTCAATTCAGTGGTAAGTTTGCAAACTCATCTTTCAGATCTTTCATTTCTTTATCGTTTCTTTGGCTTCTGTCAATGATCGACAAACTTTTCAATTTCATTTACCTTTTGCGCTTTCAAACGTTTTCATCTTTTACCCTTTTTTCCCCCAAAGTTAATAATTTGGTTGTCTCTGTTTCTGGGGAATGAAAATATATTGAAATATTAAATAAAAAATATATTGGGTTCTATATCATTCTCCCACTTGTAGTTTTAGTGTTCATTTAATTTTTCTATTTGTTTGACAATAACTGATTTTATAGGTAAAATGTTATTCTGGTATTTCCTTTCTCTTAAGAACGCACTAATTGATTTCGATGCCATGGCGGGAAAAGCGAGTTGGAGATTGTTTAAAACATAAAAGGAACAGAGAAAAGGCTTAACGTTTAGTGAATTACATAGTTTTCCTTTTTCCTACATTTATCTGATTGAATTTTCTTTTCAGTTTTCAAACCGCATTGTTGGATGATTGTGGGTTTGTAGCAGAGCAATGAGTGGAGTAAAAAAGTCTACCTCAGGTAGGCTAAGATTACATCAATCAGTGATTCTCATATTCAGTCAGTTCAATCAAATGATTTGAATTAGATTATAATCGTGTTCTCCATGAAAAATAGTAAGAGTCTAAGGGATCAGATAGCTTGGGATGTTTTGAGTAAATGTCAATAATTTTTGGTTAAGCGTTCCTTCAAAATGTTGCTAATGACGAGTTTGCTATCAACAATTGACAGAAGGAGACAATTTCGTATATGTACAAAATTTTTAATTAGTAGGTATGCATCATGCTTGGGACATTTGTGTACAGGCGCAAACATTTCTCAAGTATTGCTTGAGGTCTTAGAATATTTTGTGGTTGGCCTGTGGATCCAAAGTCAAATAAAATAAGGTGAAAATAATGTAATGCTTGTCTTAAAGAGAAGCTAATCTTTTGGACTCGGCTTTGTAGAATTCAGTTGTCAACTTATTCTCTTCACTGTGAAGGGTAAAACTTGTTTCTATGAAGGAATTGGGATGATGCTTGAGAACGATGGGATAAATTCCTATCTGTAATGCCACTCATTTATTTTATTTTGTCCTCTCTACAATCCTTGAATAAATTGGATTTGACACAAAAGGCGAACACTTATAATCTAGTTTTGTGTTCTCAAACACAAAAACTTAAAGGGTTCACTTTTTGGATTTACATTGAGTTTATGAGTTCAGATAATCTCCATTTTTGTGCATTGAACCTTAATAGGTATAATCACATTTCTTTTTAAGGTCAATATGCCTGTCATCTTCCTTAATTTACTGATTTTTTTTTTTTTTTTTGGAAAATGCGTTTCCTCTGCAGCAAAAATAAGATTGAGGGGCTTATTGAATCAACCTGATAATCGCACTTGTGCTGATTGCGGTGCTCCAGATCCAAAGTGGGCGTAAGTTTTACTGTTACGGCATATTTTGCTTATTCATCTCTATTCCTATGGATAAGAGAGATAAGATTACCCGATGAATACAAGGAACAATTAAGAAAATCACTTGGAAATTGTTTTTCCAGATCAGCAAATATTGGAGTCTTTTTATGCTTGAAATGTTGTGGTGTGCACAGAAGCCTCGGTACACACATATCCAAGGTACTACTATGTTGCATGTAATGTAATATTTTTCCTCATGGAATGATCCCTGATTGGGGGAACATGTGAGGGTTTTCTGTTTGCTATTTATCACATGAAATTTATTTATCTGATTAGCGTTAAAAGTTCAGTACAATTTGATAAATCAGTAACAGTTGATGATCCAAGTATGAGGTAATAGATGTTTACATTGATAATAGAACCAGCATCATACCTGTAAAATTTACACAGTTGATAGATGCAGTGTTTTAGGATATAAATGAGAACAAAAAACAAATCTAGTAAATCAATATGCTAACTAATAGTATACTGCTGGCCTATTTTATATAGCCATTTTTTTATCCAGAACATGTGTTTTGTTTGTTCACGTATGTGTATTTCTTGAAATCTTCCCTGGGCTTAATTTTTCTTACTTTTAACTGAAGTTTTTCACATGTTTATGTCACCTTTGTAGAATCTTTTAACTGTGATATTGTGTTGGATTTTCTCATTTAAGGACTTAGGGTATTATGGTTTTCTTTTTACTTTCAATGTTATATTAACATTATGACCTCATTGATGCCTACATCATGCTTAGAACTCCTCTTACATTATCACATGTAATCCTTTTAAACTTTATATTAGTGTCTTGTGGTTTGCTTAGAGTTTTATTTTTATCATTGTAGCTTCTTTTACTTACTGATGATTTCAGGTTTTATCTGTGGCATTGGATGAATGGTCTGATGAAGAAATTGATGCCATGATTGAAGTTGGAGGAAATTCCTCTGCTAATTCAATCTATGAGGCTTATATACCTGAAGGTTATACAAAGCCTGGTCCAAATGCTAGTAATGATGAGCGGAGGAAATTCATTAAGTAAGATTTCAGACAATTTGAGCAGTTCCTCTCACGATAAAGTCACTTATATTGGGTGCCATATGTGTTCAAAAACTACTTTTCATGTCCTTACCTGCCTTTTTTTGGCACCTCTTTACCAGTGTCAAACTGCAGTAACCTTATTGTGACCTACTGTTTAACCTAGTCTATCATTGCTCCTTCTATGTTTGTCTTCTGGAAGCATATAGCAGCTTTGATGGATTACCATAGCTCAGATGTTATTTACTTATTTCAAATATTCCTGCAGGTCCAAGTATGAACTTCAAGAATTTTTGAAGCCCAGCTTGCGGATCACATCAGGGAAGGATTCTTCTTCTTCTTCTACTCAATCGAACATTTCTGGAAAGATTTTGGATTCTATCCTATCAAATTCGACACAGAAGGTAAATTCATTTATTCTTTGTTTTTTTGAATCTGATTCACTGTCTTGGGAACGAGGAAGATCATGCTGCTGCTGATGTTAAGAGATAATATGGTCGCTTGTTGAATAGCATGAGCTGAACATGTATAGATGGGATTGTTTTATATCATCCTGTTTGTAGGCAAATCTAGCATTCAATGTGCTGGTTGTCTACATGATGTGAATATTTGGTTGTGTGTACTATTCTGTAAAAGTAAGTGTACCAGTAAAACCTGGTAAAGGCCCATGTGAAGTGTTGTCTGTTGTGACAGTATTTTTGAGAAAAGTTAAGTCAGTATTAAGACTAACAATTTTGAGAAAAGTTAAGTCAGTATTAAGACTAACAATTTAAATACCACAATATGGGCTTAATATGGTGCTGCACTTCATAACTTCAATATGTTTGACCTGAAAGTGATAACAGGAAGGCATGGTTGAATTTATTGGGTTACTGAAGGTCAAAGTAGTAAAAGGCACAAATTTAGCTGTCCGGGATATGATGACGAGTGATCCTTATGTTGTCCTGACTCTTGGGAAGCAGGTAAGTTGCTTCAAGTGTTTTGTTTTATTCTCACTACTGAAACTAAAAGGTTTTGTCAAGGCTATACGTTGTGTTGTTGCTATCTCTGACAAACTCCAGCTCCAGACCTCTTTATAAGTTATGTTATTCCTTTTGTCTGTCTTTCTCTGTGTGAATGTGCATCCTAGGATTTATGGGCATTTATGCTTGTAGATTAATCAATATCGCTTATGCATGTGGTTAAGCTGTTAGTAGTACCACTCCTTTTTTTGTTTTCTTTCTTTGGCACTCGAGGTTGCCAAGTTTTTACCCCTGGTCATTGGAACTAAGAGCTTAGCACCTTATCAATGATCACACAACTATTGGCAAGCTGTTAGTACGATTCATTTGGTAGTATTGTGATTCGAATCAGACCTCTATTAAAGCTTTTGCATTACTTTATATGTTTGCCCTTTAATTGGCACATATGTTAGTTGAACTTGGTGTGAATATTGAGTATGTGTCTGATATGGGTATGTTCAATTTTTTTCAAAGTTTTTCATGTATTTGGTTGGAGATTTTTGAAAGGTCATATCTCTATACCCATGTCCAGTTATATATCAGACATGGGTTCTTCAAGAAAAAGAGTCAAGTGTAACATAGTATTACATGCATGTATCGTTTGGAATGCTTTACATGTTTTCTTATGTGTTTGTTTTCCTATCAAAATAAGATTTAGTTGCTTTGAACAGGTGCCTTTTATTGTAACTAATGATAACATTGGGTGTCTTTTGATCTTATCAGACTGTTCAGTCGACTGTAATATCAAGCAACTTGAATCCAGTCTGGAATGAGGAATTAATGCTATCGGTTCCTAGCAAGTATGGGCCTGTTAAGTTGGTAAGTGTAAATAAAAAAAATGTTTACTAGTTTTTAAATAAACATTAGCATCTTTATTTATTTAATATTATTGTTGTGGTTCTACCTCTTGATGAAGATTTGTACATGGTGATGAGGCTGTTTGGGTTGTATTTGGCTCTGTTTTAAGGATATTTTTAGGTTCAGGTTGGTTTGGTTAGGTGTTGACTGGGTTTTGGTCTTCCAGGTTTTGGGTTGTTCGAATTCATTTTACGTAGGTTCTGGTTCCTGAAGTTTTAAATCAATTTGACCTGCATGAGAACAAGTTTTCAGTGGGTTCTATCATGCCAATATTTGTTGCCTCTAGGTGCATAAAAGCAGTAATCAGGTGGGACAGTGGTGAGGTCAGGTTATTTCAGTTTAATGTCATTGAGGTCCCTGGCCATTCATCCTAGTTAATTCAGATTTGGGTTGCCTCTGAGTTATTAAAGTTTAGACTCAATAGTCTGTCTGGTTTTTGACTACTCAGGTTCATTCGTGACTCCTAGTATTAGAAATGGAAAATATTCCGTATTTAAATCACTGTAGTCAGTTCCATACCGGTTTTGGTTGCACTGGCTGGTGCTCACCATTCCAGTAACAAACTGGAACAACTACTTCTCTTTTCCGCACCGGTGTAAATTCTGGTCTGTACTGGTTGCACCGGCCTGTTTCGGCCAATTCCGGTTGCACTGACCAAGACATTGCGCACCAGGGGGTGCATGAGTAACGTTAAAAAATAGATAAAATTATTATTTAATCAACTTTAATATTTTTATTAATCAAATTTAAAATTTAAACTTTAACCAAGGTGAAGGAGCAACTTCAAAATTTTAATTAGAAAATTAATGAATAATAAAAAGTAAATAATTTATATAACAGACAAAAAAGACAGAATTTCTAAATGCTTCACGAACACAACTTTTTATATATGTTTTATTAAACTTTCATTTTATATATTTAGTATTGGATGATCTTATTGTAGATTTTTAAAATAATGTTGTGGATAATTTTGTTGTTTAATGAATGAGATGTTTTCTTTCCTTGTTTACTTTAGATTTGTTAAATGATGAAATTTTATTTGTGAAGTTTATTGATGAGTATTTTATATAATCAATTAATATTTTATATTTGAAATTATTTAATCTAAGCATTTGATATATTAAATATTTTTCAAAAAATCAGTAAATCCGAAACGATAAACCGAAACAGATTGGTACCGATACGTATCAGTTTTAGTAAAAAAACAGTGCGCCCACCGGTGCGATAATGACTTCCTTGATTTAAATTCTGGAATTTAACCATCTTGTAGATGTTTTGCTGGTTACTTTGCATCTGGAACACTTCTAAGAGTTTTATTTTTTGGTCTCATCTCTAAACCTTAATGTGCACTTGATTTATAATTTTGTTTTCTAGCCTCTCTTTCTGTTCGTCTGATATAATTGTCATTAGTGATGCTGGATGAACCATCTTACTAGTGGTTTCAATTCCCTCCCCCAACCCAAAAAAGAAAAGAAAAAAAAGAAAGAGGGATAAAAGTTATATGTACTGCATAGGAAGAAAAAGGGAACCTAGCTGGGATCATTAAGCAGACCTCCTCCTTTTGTCATTAACTGATTAAAAAGGATGGAACTAGAAATTTCAGTTGTTTGTCAAGATTGGTTTATTAAAGCTGGAAATTGGTGGGAGGTGAAACAACTGAAGACTGGATTTGAAGCACCTGTTGCATTCGTTATCTAGTCAGATGAGTTCAGTTTCTAATTAAAAAATATTCAGGTAAAAATGCAATTACACGAATGTCCAACAGTAGCACATGCTGGTGTTATTAGTTTATGCAGGAAAATAAAGAAATAATCCAAAAGTTAGCCTTCTGACTAGCTGCATATTTATTGGGCATAGTCTCTACTTAAATCTCTCTTTTATTTGTAACAATCACTTTCTTTTTTTGTTGTTGTTGTTATGAGGGGTTGCTCTGACTTGAATCCAAGCTTACATGAGACATAAGCCTGTCTAGCCACTGCATCAAGAAGTTTTTGCAGCTGTAACTATTGCTGTCTGTTATGAATTGCCACGTTTGGTCTCACTTAACTAGGAGTTTCACATAATAACAACTTCTAGATTAGAAGGTCAATTTGTCAACTTTCTGCTATTATCAGTTACGTTGCTACAGCTATTCATTTTTTTTTTTTGAAGTACCTATGTCCAGCACCCATGTCTGATATGGATCCAGACAGGTATGGGATTATGATTCTCCGAATACATGAAATCTTGGTCAAAATCTAACAGACCTGTGTCAGATACATACCTTGTCTGATGCTCAACCGAGCCTAAGTAACGTGGCTACACACCTTTTAATGCTTTGACATTGTTATGCTAGTTTCGTCTAAAGTTTCTTTACGTACAACTTTTGTTATTTGCATTATTCATTCATTCATTCATTCATTCATATGGTATTTCCTGCCTTCTTAAGCATAAGTACTATGAGTTTCTCTAATCTGTTGGACTTCGACACTGTAGCAAGTATATGATCATGACACGTTCTCAGCTGATGATATAATGGGAGAAGCAGAGATTGATATCCAGCCCTTGATAACATCTGCAACATCATATGGGAACCCGGAAATGTTTGGGAATATGCAGATCGGAAAATGGCTGAAGTCCCATGATAATGCCCTTATGGAGGATAGCATCGTCAACATCATTGATGGGAAGGTGAAACAAGATGTATCACTCAAGCTCCAAAATGTTGAATGTGGAGAACTTTATCTAGAATTAGAGTGGCTGCCTCTTGATCAGTAAGCATATGTTGTGTAATTTCAGACATACCATTGCCTGGGATTTGGCTTCAATCTGCTCTGTCGCTGCTAATTTTGAATATGGGCAATAATTTTTTCTAGTGCACATTTTATTTGGAGTTGGGGATTGGAGCAATCATTAAATCAAGCTTTTGATTCATGTAATATGTTTCAATAAATTAAGGACTGCTTCATGACAGAGACTGAATGTTCTGAATTTCCGTAACTTACTATCGCTTTGGATTGTCTTTTCAACCCCTAAATTCTTCTCTTTAGGACTCAAATCATCTGATTGGAGTTGCCTTGTTCCACTCATTTTCACACTACACCATCAACGATCTATTTCATATACCTTTTAAATCAGTCGTCACTCGTAAATACTGTCATTAAAGATCTTACATAGGTACGTGTCCGCTATTTTACATATAGATAAGAGAACAAATATAGGAATATAAAGTAAAAATAAATTAGTAATTTATGATATAGAAATATTTTTTTGTTAAATTACTTTTTAGAAAATATACTTAGTTTAACAAAGACTCTTGTTTTTTTTTTTAAGAAAATGTGAATTCGAAAAATTTAACTCGGTTAATATCTTCTGTAAGATATTGTAAATATTAAAAAAGGACTTCTGGATTGATATGGGGCAATCAATAACGACCAATAAAATGAGTCCGTGAAATGCCAAAGCATCTCGGACAGGAACTATTCACTTCATCCAATTTTATTAGATAAGCCGCGCTTTCAACGTTCTCCTTGTTTATTATTCAACTTTCGCAAACAGCTTCATTCAATTTCAGCAGAAAGTGAATTCTCTATTGAAATGGGAATTTTGTCAGAGGCCCATATTTGTCAGTGCTTTAGCCGCTTGGCCACCCAAAAACGCAACTCCCTCGTTACCATCAACGGGGCTCGCCAGAAAACCGGCCAGCAGTTGGTCGATAGCGTCCTAAGTCTGGCTCGTGGCCTGCTCCAACTTGGCCTCCGAAACGGCGATGTCGTTGCAATCTCTGCTTTCAACAGGTCCTTTCCAACAATTTTCAAGTTCAAACTTCAAGTGTCCTTTTTCTTTCATTTTCTTAACACGGGAAATAACGGAATCCGGAAAATTTTCTTTTCTGCCAAACACAGTCTTAATCTTTCGTTCACCGTGTTAGGTTTGGAATGCTATTTATTGTTTTCATAATGAAGCATTGATTGACATTAGCATAAAAAGTAAACTATAATGCGTAATTCTAAGGCGACAAATTTTACATTATTTCCATTGACTCGTTTAATTAATTGGTACTTTTCAAAGTTTATAAATTAGATATTGTTTATTATGTTTATGCATGCAAATTATTCCATCAGTCAAACAAAAAAAAGCATGCAGATTATTCTATGCGATGGTGATGATTTATTTTATTTTTTAAATTTATTTTAAAATACTTATAAAAAATAAATAAAATTATGAACGTAAGAAAACTATTTAAACTTAGAATTTGAAAATGCTAATTAAATATAATTTTTGTATTAGATGATACAGAAAACATTTATGTATTGAGTAATAACTAACATAAATAATAAATTTTGTAATGGATATATTATTTTTATACCATATTTAAACTACTCCTTCAATCCTTAAAGTGAGTGCTTAAGGGCATTCCAATTCATGTTTTTTAAGTTTTAAATTGTTTATATAGCAATGATGTAAACCAAAGATTCAATTGACAATAAATTATTTTATTATAGTATATGATCTTCAGGTTAGGAGCTCGTTATGCTGAAAAACATGTTTAGGCGGCGAAAATTATATTTGTGTTTGGATTTTAACGTTAAATTGCTATTTATAAATTCATTTGACTAAATAACTAGAACTTCTAGCCAAGTTTCATTCTGATATTTAAATTCTTGCTGTTTCAGTGATTGGTATCTAGAGTGGATACTAGCTGTTGCATTTATTGGAGGCATCGTTGCTCCTTTGAATTATCGATGGGTTAGTATCTCAGTTTCTTTTACCAGTCGCTCTTATTGAGTGTTTATTTAATTTATTTGAGCAAGAGAGAAAAGTATTTTGTTCTAAACCGAGTTTCTTTGGGATCTTAATTCTTAACTGTTAACTAAAATTGCTGCCACATTGGGCTCGAGTTTCTCTTGGAATTGTGATTGTTGTGGTTCGTTTGTTTCATAGTTTGATATGTCCAATTCGGGATTGGTTCTTAAACCAGGTCACATAAATTTATCATTCCAAGGTTGCTGTTATAACCTTTCTTGTCATGAACTTCTTCATAGGAAAGGAATGTAAAATATAGAGCAAGAGATATTGTCTTCTATGAAATCTTGTCTTATTTCTTGCACTGCATTGCTTTTTCCTAAATATAGAGCTTTGAAGAGGCAAGAATGGCAATGGTAACCATAAGACCAAAAATGTTGGTGGCAGATGAGAGTTATTACTATTGGCATTCTGCAGCCCAGGGAGATGCTATACCATCTTTAAGGTGGCATGTCTCACTAAGCTCCCCTTCCTTGGACATTATAAACAAATACAACAGTATGTATTTTGTTTTCACATCTAAATGTCACATACAATGGAGTCACGTTTAGGATATATGATATATCAAATGCCATGATAGCCTTGTTCTCAATTTTCTAGTGTTAACTGCGGAAATGCTTGTGGAGCAATCTGTAATATATGGATCTATGAATTATTCATTTGCGCCAGAGGGTGCCGTAATAATATGCTTCACGTCAGGTATGTGTTTTATGCATAACTTCTCTTGAACTTTACTTATGGGTAATATGATTGTAACTCAAGTTGGAATGTTGTCCTTCTCTTAGAACTTTACTGATGGGTAATATGATTGTAACTCAAGTTGGAATGTTATCCTCTTAGAACTTTATTTATGGGTAATATGATTGTAACTCAAGTTGGAATGTTATCAGCCAGTGGAAACACCAAAAAAGAAGGGCAGGTGAAGGGAGGAGAAGAAACTTACTTCCCTTGAATCTATGCTTTTTCCTTTTTCCAGTTATAAAATTTCTCTTCTACCTGCTCCTAGAAAAATCCCAAGGTTATCTATTGTTGCATATAATTTGATTAATCATTGCCTCAAATCTTACCTGTAGGAGTTCTACTCTGCTTCTTTTTGCATCATTAAGGAGTGCATACTATTAGGTTTTTGTCCATAATAATTATGTCATAAAAGCAAGATTCTGGCTACTTTGAAAATTTGATCTTCTCACATGTTTCTCAAACTTGGGACTTTATAGGTGCTGCACATAACGTGATGACCCTTTTCTTCCCTTTATAAACACATATAATCTGGTGGCCAAATATCAGTGATGAACTATAAAATTAGAATGATGTGCCATGAAAAGCCTGAAAATTTGAGTCACAACAAAAGACAGATAGTGGTAACATCATAAAAATTCTAATTAGTTTTTACAAAATGCGTGGTACAACTTCTCAGATTTTAATGCTTCCTGCTGATAATATATGGGGAGGACAGGATCCTACTGGCTTGTTAGATATCTTTTATTTGCTAATTTGGTTCCTGAATATTGGAGAAAATGTGGTGGTGTTACTGTAATGCATGATGCACATCATTTCTTGGTTGAGAATATTAATCTTTATTTTTAATTGAGAAATCATTTATAGCTTTTAAGTAATGTTTTGTATTTTTGCTCTCCATATTTCCCCTTTTCATTTTTTTTTTATCTCTTCATTATTTGTCATGAATCAAAGCAAAGAGGAAAATGAAATTTGCATCGTAATTATTAACTTAAGTGTTAAGTTTTGCTTTTTATTCCGTCAAATATCCTTAAATGTGCAAACTATCTTAGTGCTTGGTTTTCATTTTCCTTGGCTATATATAGGAACTACTGGGAGGCCAAAGGGAGTTGTCATAAGCCATAAAGCTTTAATTGTACAATCCCTGGCAAAAGTTGCAATTGTTGGTTACTGTGAGGATGATGTATGCCTTTCTTCTAGAAATATGTATATTCATTGTTGTTCCAAAGTCGAGTTACGTGATTAGTATGGATAGAATCATACCTATGTTACTCAGACTCAGGTGTGCGTCAGATACATGTATGTGTCTGACATGAGTATTGTAAGATTTTCTAAGTTTTTCATACATTCAAAGGATTTTTGAAGGTCATATTATCATAGTTATGTGTCAGGCATGATTATCAGACATGGTACTTAAAGAAAAATGACGAGTCGGGAGTAACATAGAATCATACAGCCCAAGGAACAGTGCATCGTAAATTTTTTGGTTTGTCTTTTCCTTTTGGTCCCACTAACCTTTTAATTCTTTACTTTCTGGTTATTTCCAGGTTTATTTACATACTGCTCCCTTGTGCCACATTGGTGGTTTGTCCTCAGCCATGGCCATGCTAATGGTAGGAGCTTGCCATGCCTTCATACCCAAGTTTGAAGCTACACTAGCCCTTGAAGCCATAGAACAACACCATGTGACTTCTCTTATTACTGTCCCAGCAATGATGGCTGATCTAATCTCATCAATCAGGTAAATATAGATGATTTTGGTTAGTGAGCTCTTTAAGACTTTGATTATCTTCATTTATTCCTCAAAAATAAGTTTGAAAGTTTTATGAAGGAACTGGCTACGTAAAGTTATTCATCATACTTATGTTGCGTGAGTTACTCATTTTACATTGATGCCCTAGGTTTTCATGGGGAGCTTCTGTAGCCTCTCTTCTCTATTTTGTTTTCCCATGGATAATGTCTTATTTAAATACATCTGCATTTTCCTTGTGAATGCTTCATGCTAACTCCATCCCTCAAATATATAACTTTTGATCTACTTAATGTTCATGATACTTAAGTTGTATCAAATGGTTGTTTGATCTGGTTGTTCATGTAATATTCAAGGCTGAAGCGAATTCAGAAGGGATGTGACAGTGTGAAGAAGATATTAAATGGAGGAGGTGGCCTACCGGACAACCTTATTAAAGATGCAACCAGATTATTCCCCAGAGCAAAACTTCTTTCAGCTTATGGTTGGTTTAATTTATTCATTTTTGCATGTTCATGTATTACATAACACATAATAGATTCTAGCCCTAAATTTTTAGTTCAATCTAGATGTTTTTATTTATTTATTTATTTCTTCTAAACCAGAATAGGACATCAACATGAAACCTCTTAGAAGAGTGTTTGGTTATCATGTAAGACTTGCCTGTAGATTTCTAAATAAGATCATTGACAAGATTGCATGAAGAGTTTAGATTTGATTATCTCATCATCCTTTACAACTTTCATTAGGTTACCCTTAACTTGAGCCAACTTTGATTGAGGAATGTGAACTAGATTCTTCAGGATAAGGTACATATAAACTTTTGTAGAGTATTATATGAAGCTAATTTACCAGTTCAAGCACTGTCATATGTGAAATTGCTAAGTAGAAATTCACCTTATTGAGCTGCTGTGTGAAACCACACAAGCTAGAAATTGTAGGTCAGTTTGTGGTTGTTCAAAGTTCGCACAGTCATAATTTACATGAATATACATATTTTAGTAGCTAATAGTTTGGATATTCCTTACTTTTCTGGTACACATTCTAAATTTCTAAGGGATGACGGAGACATGTTCTTCTCTAACCTTCACGACCCTCTTCGAGCCCATGCTCGAGGCATCTGGTACATCACTTCAGATGTTAGCCGTAACTAATTCAAGTCCAATCAAAGCACGAGGGGTTTGTGTTGGCAAGCCTGCTCCACATGTTGAAATAAAGATATGTGTTGATGGCTTTTCTAATGTTGGAAGAATTCTCACCAGAGGTCCGCATGTAATGCTAAGATACTGGGATCAAATTCCAGAAAAGGCATCAAATTCTGTTGAAGAAACTTGGCTAGACACGGGTGACATCGGGTTCATTGATGACCATGGTAACTTGTGGCTTGTTGGGCGAACCAACGGTCGTATCAAAAGCGGAGGAGAAAATATATACCCTGAAGAGGTAAGCATCAATATGGATTCTTATCGTTTACTGACCAGTCACTTATTCATTTGTTTGATTGTATAGGTAGAGGCAGTGCTAATACAACATCCAGGGGTTCTTTCCTCCGTTGTTGTAGGAATTCCTGATCCTCGCCTAACAGAGTTGGTTGTTGCCTGTATTCGATTAAGAGAGAATTGGCAGTGGTCTGATGACAGTTTTAAATGCTCAGTTCAAAGCAACGAGCTATTCCTGTCTAGTATTATTCTTCGACTTCATTGTAGAGAAAAGAATTTAACTGGGTATGCTCTACTAAACTTTTAACTCCATAAGATAGTTTAAAAGTGCATATTTAAATTTTGATTTTGAGTGTCGAATGTATGTTTGTGTCAGACATGAGTATACTTAGTTTTCCTTCTAAAGATCATACTCCATAGCCACATACAGTCCGCTGATACTTTAGCAAAATAAATAGTAAGGATAACATTGGCAATGGGTGAATATGGTTTGTTCACTATTTATTTCCTACTCTTTTCAGGTTTAAAATACCAAAGATATTTATTTTATGGAAGACCCAATTTCCACTAACAACAACCGGAAAGATAAGAAGAGACCAAGTTAGAAGAGAAGTTATGTCCCAGCAATTATCTTTTCCTAACAAACTTTGATGTTAATCAGAACAATCACCATGGGTGCCTGCATGGGGATGGTCCAATTTTTACCATCTCTATCAGTCTGCAGGTATGCTTTCATCTAACTTCCCCACTAGACCGCATTGCTCAACTTGTTCTCTTTTTCCTTCAAATGATTAGCTTCAGGAACAAATCACAGATGGAACTAAATTTCACACCTTAAATAAATTCATTTATTATGGCATCGGCAGATAAAATGATTAGGTGTTGTGATATCTCATATCAAGGTGTCCTTAACGAAAGCTGACTCCAGATTTTATGGACTAAACTGGATTTAGATTTGAAATGTATGAAAATAAACATCAAATTTTATTTTCTTTCTTTATAACCCAACTAATCACTTAGCATTTGTTGCAAGGTGAGAGGAGCTAAAACAATTTTGATACCCCCCCTTCTTAGGTAAGGCACAAGTATTCTTGAATCCATCATGCATAACCTTTTTACTCGAACTGCCATGGTTTTCCCAAAAGCAAATGTTCTGCATCCCTTGGACCCAAATGGCATTAATATTTCATCTTTGTGGATTTGCCCAATTGAGAATGGCAACATCATATTGCCTTGATCATTCAAACAATGCAGCTTATAAAATCATGTTAAGTTTAATTATTTAACATGGTTAGATGAAAATTGGAAATAAAGATGTAATCTATAATTTTCTAAGGATAACATTCATAGGGCATTATAACAAGTTCGGCGACATCCCTCCAAGCATGGAAAGATGAAAGCATAACTATACTCGAACTCTTAAGCAAAAATCTTGACCAACTTTCCATTAACCACATAATTTGCATCAAATTAAAAATCAGATAAAACACACACATAGTATATATATAGTGGGATTGGACACCAACACTACAATTACATATAATGAGATTCAAACCTGATTATTTAATAATCCAAAGCCTTTGTAATATTTATAAGTATACCTTTATTTAACTTTTAAACATAAATAACTTAACATTTTCTATATTTATATTATTGTATTGTATAGTTAATTTTCATATGATATAAATTATATAATATTTGAAAATTATATTAAAAATTACATAAAATATAAAAAAACTATCTATTTATAAAATTGAAAAAAAAAAAAAAGGCAAACCAAGTTGAGGTCTTAAATGTTTTTACATTTTTTTTATCTAAACATTCATAAATCTCAAATAAATTTTGGAGGCTGCTTATATAGATGTGTTTAAAATTTGAAATGGACATTTAACCACCGTTTGTATAGAGTTGGGATTTTGATTTTAGTTTTTCATTTTAGACATAAATCATAGTTAGGATTGAAATGGTTTGGAAGATTAAGTTACGAATTGGAACAAAACCCATGTTTTTGTCAAAAATAAGATGAAAGGGAGCAGTTAGCAGAAAATGAAATTTCTTTTTCGCTTTTGTTGGGGTTTGGTGGTGGGTACATTTTTATTTTAATCATTTTCATGCCCCTTTCTTATTAATTTTATCCATCAAATGTAGATTAATTCTCAACCGATTATTATTAAAAGTAAAAATTAACTAAAACAAAACCTGTTTACTTTAGCATAAGTGTATACATCCCAGTAAGCTATCAACCAAACAAATCTCTAATATTTATGTTAATAAAGTCTTAGCTAAGAGTTTTTATTTATATCAATACTCAATACGAATCAAAATTTTATTTGAAATTTATGCTGTTTTTCACGCCCTTTGAAGTTTGGTAAAAGCAGTGAGGCAGTGCAGTGTTTTAAAAGAGGGAAAGACAGAGAAAAAGGGAAATTCTTCTAGTTTGGTTGGTAATATTTCACCCTCTGCTATGCTGCATTTTACCAGCTCCTTCTACACAGGGGATGGTTTAGTCTTTTAGTTGGACACAGAGGGAAAGAGACATTTCATCTTTAATCATTGGTTTCAATTTACACGAAAAAAGAAATATACAAAAATTGGGAAAACTATGCGATTAGTCTTTCAAATATGTGTAAGTTTTTGTTTTTGATTATTAAACTATAAAAAGCTACAATTTGATCACTAATGTTATTCAAGATCAGTTTTTTAGTCACCCAATTGTTAAGTGATTAATGGTGACACCTTTTACTTAGTATAATAACAATTTTAGTCTTTAACCTTTATATGTTTTGTTAATTTAACCCTAATAATGAAAAAGCTCAATTATTTAAAAATTAAAAAATCTATAAAAAAATTCATGTTATTATTGCAACAACAAATCTTCAGCATTATGGAAACGGATAAAAAATCCCGTACAAACTTAAATATGATTAAAGACTAATGTTTAATGTTTATATAAGAAAAACAAGTTTCTGTTGCAATAATACTTAAAGATTGTTCAATATTGAAAATAAGAATGAAAATAATCATTTAGTAGAATTTAATAACAAATTAATAATATCATCAAGTTGAGTTCCATGTCGTTGAAGAATTTCTTTCGAACTAATATTACATAGACTTGTAAAATTGACTTTGATGTCATTTTTTTAGCAAAATTTTCCTTTTAAACTTAATTCAAAATTTCATTTCATTTAAATTATTTTTCAAAACCCAAATTATATTATCAATATTTTTTCTTTTTCTTTCCTATAATGAAAAACAATTTTCCTCATTTTCTTATTTTACCCACTTTGAATTTTTTATCTATTTTATTTAGTTTTTTGAATTTTCTATGTCTTTTAGAATCTTTTAAATTCTTAAAAAGAATTTTAATTTTATCATCTTATATAGAATCAAGGTGAAATTAATAGTAAGTATAAAAATTGAGAATTAAAATTATTATTGTACCAATTAAAAAATGTTACCTGTACCACTTAACGATTGAGTGACAAAAAAAATAATTTCAAAAACATTTGTGTCAAAATTATAATTTTTTTAGCCAAGTGATGAACATGAAAACTTTTCGATAGTCAAGTGGCTAAAATAGAATTTACCCTAAAAAATAACACATTGACATAAACATGTAGATTGTACTACGTACCGTATGTGTTAAAAGTTATATAATGCGGGGGACGAGATTTCGTATAATAATTGCTGGCTAAGCAAACAAAACAAACCCCTCTTACCTTTAAATTTAATTAAATCCATCACAGTTGGCATTCAATCTATGCCGTTTGTTGCAGTTGGCGTGGGAGATAGATGATGGGGAGCGAGTGCAATCAAAGCAAGCCCCGTTACGACATTACAATGTCCAAGAGAACCAGGAAGGCTAATGCTATTGCTAATGAGGATCTTAATCATTCAAATTCAACATTTGCTGGTTCCTCCATCTCTGAGCCTAAGAAACGTGACGACGAACAAGAAGAAGAAAAAGAATCAGAAAACGAGGATCGTAAAAGCTTGAAGCAACTCATCAATGGCGATGAAACGGCAAGTACTTCTTCTCTGGGTCGTCGTTTCTCCGAAGAAGAAGAGCAACGTTTGCAGTTGGTGAAGAAGCAGCAACACTACGGCAATGGAGGAGTGAAGCTGAAAGGAATGATGAGTCGGTATGCTAAAGTTTTGAGCCATTTGGTCAAACTGAAACGTGAGCCCAGTTTAGGGTCCAAGAAAAAACAGCTTCTCCGGCTAACCAATGTAGGCTAAGCTATTCATATTTGCCTGTCTTCACATTAATTCATTTCTCGGATCTCATCATCATGTCTCAAAATCATCTCATGCATGCATGCATCGACCATGCACATATATACTATGTGCAGATATGTTTACATATGTTATATATGTGTATATATATATATGGACATAAGATCTTGTGCTTATGCGTAATTCTACCTTTTTCTCATTGGATTCTATTTGTCGTAACTATTCTTTTGAAAATAGGATCGACTTTAGTTTTTGAAAACGAAAATGAAAATAGGAGTCGCCACCAATCCTTTTTGATAAGATGTGATCGGGTCACCTCGTAAAACGGTTATTTTTAATAAACAGTTTGATTTATCAAAACAACGATTTTGGTCTATGAAACTCAAAAATGAGTTCGGGAGTCGGTTAAGTACGAGGAAGGATTAGCACCTTCGATACGCCCAAAATTGGTACCTAATTGATTAATTAACGTCTTAATGTCAAAAATTTGGAGAGATTTCAAAATACGATCCTCTTTATTTAAAGAAACTTGAACAAATCAAAATGGATAATAAGACCCTCTTATTTCGAAGGGATAAAATGTCATACCCTGTAAGTTAGGGTACGACACTTTGGGTTCCCGAACTGAGCTTGTCTTTTACTTTAAAACTCGGATTTAAGTTTGAGGAGGATATCCCGTCATTTGTCAAATGAGAAACCGGAACTCAGTACGTTAGGGCTCGATTTCTCGAAATTCCAAATACGGAATATTACCTTTATTTTAAAAAAAACTTATCTCGGAGTATCTAGATGTCATGGCCAGTAAGTTAGGGCACAACACCTCGAATTTCCGAGAACAAGTATTTTACTCAAAACTTGTATAACGATTTAAAAGGGATATTCCGTTATTCAGATTGAATGAGAAAAATTGGAACCCAGTAAGTTAGGGCACGATCTTTTTGAATCTTTAATACGAAATATCGATTATTTTAAAACTTGATGTATCGGGTAAAGGTTAATGTAATGCGCTGTGATAAAAAAATAAATTACAAAGGTAGGTTGCATAATAAAATGATTATTAATAAACTAATGTAAATGGAAATAGCAAAGACGAGAATAAAACGAAATAAAAAATAAAATAAAATATCAAAGAAGAGATAATAGATAAAACTAAGCGAATAATAAAAAAAAAACGATGTATGTAATAATACTAAGTTAACCAATTCGATGATATAATGACGACAAGAACAATAATAATGCGATAATAGTAAAATAAAGAATAATAATAACAATACATCTATGATAATAATAACAATAGAAGAAATAATAATAGAAATAATAATAATAATAATCACAATATTATAAAGAAAAATATAATAATAATAGTAATAACGAAAATATAATAAAAAAACAAATAAACAAAACAAATACAACATAACAATGGTATTAAAAATAAAGTATAATAATAACGACAAATCCGATAAAATGACGTTGAGAATAATACTTAAAACAATTATTAATACAATCTAATAAGTAATAACATTAAAATAATAATACAAAATTAATATTAGCACCATCAATAACAATATAATAATAACATAAATAATAATGGGCAAAATACTCAAATATACCAAAAAATAACAAAATTTACGGAGAATGGCCGGTTTTAAGAAAATTTACTGAAAATGGCAATTTCCCCTCAAAACGCATCCACTTCAGCGCGTTTTGAGGAGATAAACAGAAGCGCGCCCTTGGGATCGCTTTGTGCCACATCAGCAAAACGCACCGACAGGACGCTTTGAGTGATGTGGCAAAACAATCCTCAAGGAAGCGCTTTTGCCCGTCAAAAATTAAATCTATAAAACCCCAACCCTCTATTTCTTTCACACTTTAGTCCTTACTCATTCTTCTCTCAAATTCCTCTCAAATTTCTCTTTAAGTCCTTGAAACTTTCTCTGAAATTTCAAAATAGTCCTTTAATATTTACAAAAAGCCCTTTTGAATTTTTTAACATATTTTTAATTTTTTGTAATTTAGTTTTAATATATTTAATAAATAAGAAGTTTTTATTTTTATTTTTATTTTTTGTATTTTAGTTTTAATATATTTAATAAAATAAGAAGTTTTTATTTTTTTTTTTTGTAATTTAGTTTTAATATATTTAATAAAATAATAGTTGCTTATATGTTTTGGTAATTTAATTTTAATATCTTTAATAAAATAGAATTTGTTTAATTTTTTTTGAAATTTAAATTTAAAATAAAAGTCCAACCTTTGTAATTTTATTGTAACTTAAAGGTTTTTTTTCAAATTAGTCCTTTTACAAAAGTTCACCGTTTTCATCAACAAATAAATAAATTTACATTGACACCAAGAGAGAAAAAGTTAAGCGATCATCAACTATTCCGATTTGGACACGAGCGAGATGTATGACCTGGGTTCCTACACCATCTGTACAACCTACGTTGGTTGGACGTTTCTCGGATATCCATATTGTTGCGTATTCTAGTAGAGCAAGGTCAACCTTTTGGTTTGCGCCTCAGTTGTCTATCCGACAACAGCTTATACGGTGCAAGCGATACCGACATCCACTTACGTTCATCTGGAACTGGCGGGAATACGTGTCTCCACACATTGTACATGTTTTCTATTTTATACACTTCACCGACATAGCTCATGGGATCAAGACAGAGATCCTGACAAGCCGTAAGTACATGAGCGCATGGGTAACGAAATGCATCAAATATCCCACAGTCGCAGGTCCTATTCCTCAAGTGCGCACGATATTACCCGCCAACAATACCTTGGTTCGGTCTATCAAACTCCGTCACACAAACCATAGGTTGTCGCGATCGTGACACACTGTGTGTATGGTGGTGGCCCGTGCCTTCCCCCTGTTAATTTCTCGCAGGACTTTCGCGCTCCATACATGGCCTCCTTGCATCTGGCCTTTATAACTCGCTGTTCGCTTTGGAAATAGTGCCGCTTAAACGAAAATATGTCTCTCGCACAACCGATGTTATCGGCAGATGACACATACCTTTTAGAACAAAATTTATGCATTCTGCCAAGTTTGAGGTCATATGACCATATCGTAGGCCACCGTCGTATGCTTGTGTCCACTGTTCGAAAAGAATATTGCACAGGTAGTTTGCGCTTTCTTCGTTATCTGATCGCAAACTCGCCAACATCTCCTGAAAACGGTCATTATTGATCTCGTACCCTACCAATATACATTGATAGCATATATTATATACCACTCTTCAATTGATAATAAATTGAATATTACAAGTGAAATTATATTAATAGATATTACATACCCATATCGGTCACTTGCCGTCGCTGATTTTTAGATCGATATTGCCCGTAATAGTTGGATGCAACATGCCTTAGGCAATATCGATGGTGTGTGCAATACCACAGGCTTCCCTGGCGCTCTATTGCGGCTAGTATTCCAGGGCCCCGATCCGATATAACGCATATATCAGGTTGAGGGCAGACATGCCTCCTTAGTCTAGATAGAAAGAAATCCCAATCATCAATTGACTCCCCCGGTGTTATTGCGAACGCAATCGGGAAGATTCTCCCACTGCCGTCCTG
This sequence comes from Gossypium rotundifolium, assembly GCA_025506655.1. Lineage (NCBI taxonomy): Eukaryota > Viridiplantae > Streptophyta > Magnoliopsida > Malvales > Malvaceae > Gossypium > Gossypium rotundifolium. Next base: position 187,773,993 of record CP106734.1, on the reverse strand, counting down.
TGCCATAGCTAGCAATAGCCGATGCGTATATCTGCCATACATAAAGGTATCGTCAATTTGTACCAATAGCTTGCAATATATAAATGCATCTCGGTATTGCTTAAATGTCCAGAAAAGATGCTTGAACACTGCGCATCCATGGAGCAAATGATCGTTGTAGTACGCCGGTTCCGTTTCAAGGTATGTTATGCTGCCTAGGACATATCTCTCCAGCACCTGACACCACTGCTACACTTCATTATATGAAGCGTCCCATCGACCATACAACTTTTCCAACGCCTTCTGCTTGGCTATTCAAGCCTTCCTGTAAGAGGGCGTGTACCCCAATTGGCTACGAATATTACCAATTAAGGCTGGCACTATAGTCTTGAGATCGACCTTCACCGTTAGCATTATTAACTCAGCCAACATGTCTGAATCCATCTTCGGATGATCTTGTGTAACATCTGTCAACGAAGTACGTTAAATAATACAACATTACGCAATATTAGTATTATTCAAAAATATTGAACATATCATGATATTGTATCGACAAGACATGTTTGTGGACCTTTGTACTTTTTGATCTCTCACAAGCCTGTCCTTTTCCTCAACGAGGCCATGATTTTCCATGAACAAGTACCATCTTGCACTGCACACTTCCATCGTACTTATTGAGCTTAGATTTAACCACGATATAGTTAACCCCATTCTTGATGCTATATTGTTTCAATGCAGCAAGAAAAGCATCTTTGTTGAAAAACTCGTTACCAACTTCTAATTCGCCCGAATCCAACGATGAAGTTGTACGGTCATGTGTCCGGTGTGGTAGTTCAGGAAACTTCAATGCATCGTCTTGGGATAGATCGACATTATGCATGTAAATTTGGAGGCAGCACGCATACTGAATAGTGGATCTTCTTCTTCGTCTGAACCGCCATCAACATCTTCAGGTACTATTGGAATAGGCTCCGGTTCAGAAAATAATCTAACTTCTGCACCATCGGGCCCTGGCTCTCGAGGTGGATCCACATCCGACTCATCATCCGATCCACCATAATCTGCAACGAACTAGGGCTCCTCGTCGGTGGATGTCTTGGGAGTACATTATCCCTCCTTAAACATTTTTCGTAACGTTACCAATCATATGTGGATTGCCAACCACTAGAAGTGAATGACGTTCCCCAATACATATTTCTATTATCGGACGTCGAATGAAGGATATGCATGTCTCATTCACCAATCGAGTGTCGTGCGGGGGTATGTTTTCCATAATACCACCAAACACGGGCACTTCCGTATTCTGCCTCCCACTAACAGAGTGTCGACTTAGGGTCGTGTATTCCCCTCGAACAGAAATAAATGTTGAGGTCAAAGAAGATCACTTGGTGATGAAAATTGTACATATACCTCAAGATAAGGTGATCCACTGGCAAGATGAGTCTCCACCATTGCCTCCAAGCTCCGAGGACCTTTGATGTCGAATGATTCATATCTCACCGGATAAACCGAAGCGCAAAATCTATACTTAATAGATCGAACTTTCATTGGCGTTGTTCAAGATTTTGCGCCTAATTCTTTTTGAAGTTCGACAAATCTATGTTCGATTAAAATCCAATCATGACCGTGTTCTCCGATAAAAAATAACACCATTTTCGTGTCACAAACTCACCATCATAGTAAATAACGGCATTAATACATTCACTCATTTTCAGTTTCTATTTGTCTTTTGCCTCAATTTCTATTATGCAACCTGAGAATGAAATTTGACTAATTTATAGTCTAAGGATTACTATAGACTACTGTAGCAAAAGAGCATCCACGTGGGAGCTCTTTTCAAGATACCCTACCGACGGTGCATCCCGCTTGAAGCGTTTTGGGCAATCGCTTGCTCGTAAATGTCTTCTCAAAATTATTTTACGGAGACTCATGTAGCAAAAAGCGTCCACGTGGGAGCTCTTTTAGTACCCTCACGACAGTGCATCCGCTTGAAGCGTTTTGGCAGCGTTTGCTCAAAAACATCTTTTAAAATTATTTTACCGGAGACTATCAGAGCAAAAAGCGTCCACGTGGGAGCTCTTTTCAGACCCTACGATAGTGCATCATGCTTGAAGCGTTTTGGGCAATTGTTTGCTCGAAATGTCTTCTCAAAATTATTTTACGGAGACTCATGTAGTAAAATAGCATCCACGTGGGAGCTTTTTTCAAGTACCTCACGACAAATGCATCCTGCTTGAAGCGTTTTGGCCACTATTTGTTCGAAACATCTTCTCAAAATTATTTTGCAGATCATTGTCAAAAAATTCAAATAATTTTTTATAATATATTTTGCCCAAAACCCTAAATATATTTTTACTAAAGCCTAATTAACCCTAATTAAGTTTTCCTAAAATCCTAAATCTAACGACCTTAATTAACCCTAAAAATCATAAACCATAGCCTAAAATCTTAAAATTTTATACCCTAATGCTAAAAAAGCTAAAAAGTCAAGACGAGAAGAGAGAAAAAGCGCCTTGGGACGCTTTTTGCCACATCAAGACAAAGCGTGTCTCGTCGGTAGCGCTTTCTTGATGTGGCAAAAGCGTCCCCAAGCGCTTTCTGGTTTATATCCTCAAACGCTACCGACGTGGAGCGTTTTGAGGGGAAATGGCCCTTTTTTCGTAAATTTTCTTAAAACCGGCCCTTTTCCGTAAATTTTATTATTTTTTGGTATATTTGGGTATTTTACCCAATAATAATACATATAATAATTTTAAAATTAATTTAATAGTAAAATAATCAAAATAATTAAAAGAGGGACCAAAATTAAATTAAAGGTGAATTATTGGGGTCAATCTAAAATAAAATAAGAAGGGAAGGGCATATTTGAAGCATGTGGATCATATGGGGGACTAAAATGGGCCACAACCATTTTTCTCCAAAACGCGCAACATTGGCGAGGACCTGATTGCAAGCCAAACAAACTTTCGGGGGCCAATTAAAAAGATTGAAAATCCTGATTGCAAAGCCTTGAAAGGGCGGAGGGACTACGCGCAAAAATACTCTATTTTTAAAAAACATGAGGATCCTGAGGTTGGAGCGGGTTGGGTCGCATGGGTCGGCTCAAGACAACGTCGTTTTGGATGGACGCCAGCCAAAACGGCGTCGTTTTACAACGCCTATATAAGTTAAAAAATTTAAAAATTTATTTGGTTTCAGTTTAAAAAAAAACTTTTCTTTCTTTTGTTTTCTCTGCAGGTCCAAGGGAATCCGGCGAGAGTTCGGTCCCATCGTCAGCATACCGATTGCTAGCGACAATGACCAAGCACCACCATATATATGGCGGAAAAGGCCAAAAGTTGGCCTTTTTCGATGAAGAAGAAAATAGGTGAGTTTTTTTTTTTTTTAAAACCCTTTTTTAAATTTATATGTATATATATTAGTCTTAAAAACAAATAATAAAAGATGTATATATGTGTATGAACAATTTCGGAAAAGAGAAAAATGAAAAAGAATGGTAAAAAAAAACCTTGGCACGCTTCTCTTCTTTCAACTGCTTATGGTTTTTTACTTGCTTGAATTTTCGCTTGTTTTTTGTATTCCAAATCTGTCCCAGAAGATTACATTCGGTTCATATTACTTTTTATAGCCGTTTACATGATTTCTTTTTATTATTTTACACTGTCTTTTCTTTCTTTGTTTTGCAAATGCAAGTTGCGGTGGCGACAATGGCAATAGCCAGTGGGCTGGTTGCAGTGTCAGAAGTCAAGGGCTAGGGGTGGCACTAGGTTTAGGGGGCTAGGTTTTTTGAAAATTTTAAATTTTGGGCTTCTTTAGATTTGGGCTAGAGTTTTTTGGTTTGGGTCATTTGTTTTTTTTAGTTTGGGTTGTGGGTTGTAAAAATAGGTTTGGGCAAATTTTGGGCTGTTGTTAGTTTGGGCTCTGGATTTTGTGTAATGGGCATCGGGTAAATTAGGCCTTCTACACTATTGATATAATTAATATTTTTTTCAAAATAATTTATTATTACTGGGTGGGATTCTTAATACTTTTTTGTTATTAAATTAGGAGGTTGTTTGCTTTGATTATTATCCTTTTACCTTTTAATATTTAACATCTTTAATTTTTTAGTTTAATTGTTTTATTTTCCTTTGAATTATTAGTTATATTTTTGAGGGTATTTATTAGTAATTTTTTGCTCAGCAAACAGGGTAGTTTATGAAAAAATTGAACAATTTATTAATCATTCATATTTAATATGCAAATTAATCTTCCATATGATGATATAAATGAACGTCAAAACCAATTAGAACTGTGGTTGGGGAATAGGTTCAACCATAAAAACTTGGTTTATCAGTGTAAAATTGATAAGTACAACACATTCGTTATTTAAATCCGGTAAATATTACCATCTAAAACTAACGCTATTAGTGATATTGAAATAATAAGCATGTGGTAATAACTAATTAGTAAATTAAGATATTGGATAAATTAGTTTTTGGATATTTCAAAAATTACCAATCAACTCTAAATAAAAATTATGGATCTCTGTAGAACGGCAAAGAACATAATGCCCCCTTAAATTGAATATTAAGTTTTATAAATGAAAAAAAAAAAACTATTGAGAGAGCTTTTCTCCGAACCAATCATTTTCTGAATTCTAAAAGAAATTGGCAGTAGAAATTGGTGCCAGGGATATTAACTTATTTTATTGATTCTGATTTCGAGGGAAAATGAGTGAGTGAGACACCATAGATATGGCTCTTACCTCTTACTAAAAATCTAACTTTGGGAAGTTTTGAGTTGCAAATTGAACTCCTCTCCGACAGGTAGCATCAGTCTTGTTATCTCCACAACCTGGAATTGGGCATCCTTGCCTAAATTTGGCATCAAAATTGGCTTTCCATTCAAAATTCTTGTGTTTCCAGGGCTTAACTCATACCCCTTCACCCTCCTCCTTTTTTCCAACCCCACGAACGTCACTTTATTTATCATCCATTTTTTACTCAAAGCATACTCTCCATTCTCAACCTCCGATCTAACAGAGACTCTATCACCGGAATCTGCTCCATGAAATCTCACAAAACTCCACTTTCCCCCACCTTCTCCCATCTCCACTGCCTCTCCGTCGTCCAAGAATAGTTCCCCGGTGATGTTCTCAGTGTTGCTGACGGCCACCAGGAGTTGGAACGGTGTTTCCCGAGCGGCTTTCGTCGTCATTGCCTCTCCTTGCATGACTATGATGTTGCCTTCTCGGACATGAAGGTTTATATGATCAGGTGGTGCAGCGAGTGTGAAGTATTTCCCGGATGTTGCGCTCACTGAGTTGGAGTAATCGAAGAGGTCGAACCAGTTTCCGGTTGGGAAATAAGCATCGACTGAAACTACTCCCGGGTGTAATGCAGGTGAAACCATTATACCTTTACCTACCAGAAACTGTGAATTGATTTCGTAAGTGTGAACATCTTGAGGGAATGTGAAGAACAGAGGCCTTGCAATTGGAGTCCCTTTCGTGTGTGCCTCGTACATTAGGGTGTAAAAGTATGGCAACAGGCGGTACCGTAGGCCCAGCACTTTCCTAGCTGTGGCAGCCACTGAATCCCAGATATAGAGCTCTTGCCGGATTGAATGAAGCTCCGAGTGATCTCTAGCGAAAGGGTAAAATGCCCCTAGCTGCATTAATGTACACCAATAAAAAATGAATCAGTTGCGCAATTCTTCATTTTCTCTTGAAGTATGCTCCCTTTAAAAATCAAGATAAATTTAGGAACTTACTTGAATCCATCGCCTGCACAGCTCTTCAGTGGTATTCCCGGAAAAGCCGCATATATCAGCTCCAACCATTGGAATTCCAAAGAGTCCGAAGTTCAAAATGGATGGAATTGTGTAAGCCAAATCCTCCCAGGTGGCTGCATTGTCACCAGTCCAGTGTGCTGTATATTTCCCAGAGCTTACAAACGTTGATCTGCTAAGTATAAATGGGCGTTTGCCGGTCAGATTGGTCAATGCCGCATGAGTTGCTTTGCATTCCAGTAAACCATACATGTTATGAACATCGTATTCTGTCAGGTTACCAAAATGCAGAGCAGTTGCAGGAACTGTTTTGTTATTAATGGGTCGTTGAATTCCCTGGTTGTTGATCTTGTAAGGAGGATCATCCAAGGCTGAATTTGGCGTTGGAGGGGATGTTATGAAGTTGGATACCTCATTCATATCGAGCCAAAGACCATCAACAGGGAGAATGTCCCGAAACAACTTGATCTCACCACCCCAATATGTTTGTGTTTGAGGGTTTACAAAATCTGGAAAGTAGACTCGACCAGGCCAAACTTCACCCAAATAAGGGGTGCCATCTCTTTTTATGAATATATCAGCTTGCATCCCTCTGATGTAGCTTCCATATGAACTGTTTACACTGATACCTGTCAACATTGTAATCATAATGGTCATTATTTTATTATTTCCGTTCTCTGTCACCACCAATATATATATATATGCATGTATCTTAATTTACCGGGATCTATGATGACCACATATTTTTGACCATCCCGATGAAGCTTATCGACGAGTTGTTTCATCTTGTCCTCCGGGAAGTTGACGGGGTCAAGAGTGAAGTCCTTAAATCCATCCATGTAGTCGATGTCCGTCCACATAACTTCCAGAGGGATGTTAGCTTTGGCGTAGCCAGCAACCACACCCTCGAGGTCAGAAACGTTTTTGTAACCATATCGGCACTGATGGAATCCTTTGACAAGCAATGACCAAATTGGTGATGATTAATGCATTAATAAGTCAAAGATATAGACACCAACTCTAGCAATCAACGTTGTTGTTGATATCAACATACATGATATGGTAGTTATTTCTTTACAGAAATAAATAAAACATATAATGGAGGTGAAGGGAAAAGAATGGTGTTGTACAAAGGCTTTTGATACCACTTATTGTTGACTATTCGCATCTAAATTCTATGAGAAGTTTTCTTGAGCATGGAGTTTTATGGGTTTTTTTCAAGGCTGGATCCTTGCATTTTGAATCAATTATAAATTACATATATCCCTCATTTTTAATCTCAACAAAAGCACCAAGCCAATATCTAGCTAATGTTTATTTAGATTTGAGAGAATCATTTATGAACATGTGTCTAATATGAATATATTACTTACAGAAAGTCATATATCGTATCATTATAAATATGATTTTAAGACTAATTACTACAACCTTACTAAACCTTTAAATAATAGATCAAAGTTAAATGATCATTATTTCAATTATTCTCTAAGGAAAAGATTGAATAAACGGTGACGCCATCGTCATCATATCTCTTTTCAATAGATTTATATCACATTAGCATTTTTATCCTGAATTTTAGTATTTTTATCTTGAAAAAAATCAAATCTAAATTAAAATCCTAAAATTCAAAATAAAATGTTAAAATTCAAGATAAAAATACTGATATAACATAAATTTATTAAAAATATACAGATGACGTGACGTCACTATTTTATTTAATCCTTTCTCATTCTCCAACAGTAGAAAAAGAACATATATATTCTTAAAAAATCCAAACCTAAGACGTAACGTAAGGACTAAGAAGAAAACTAGAAAGGAGACGATTTATGTTTCCCTAGAGCGACCGGCTACAAAAATTCTTGTTTACTTTTTGGCCACGACTGATTACTGTATTTCATTTTGGCTGAAACAACAAAGGTCCCTGGCCCACGTTGTTTCATCCTAAAGAAAAGGACTCTTTCGTTTTTCATTTCACTTTTTTAGGCTATTCATAAAAATCCGTTTTTAATATTCCGATCATCATAAAAATTAAAAAATAGAAAAGAATTGGGTGGTTACCGAAGGACCAATAAGGCATGGGTGCAGGGCGGCCAATAAGTTCAGTATACTGCTGAACGACGGTGTGGGGCAATGGTCCACCAAAAACATACAAGTCTATAATACCTCCAATGACCTTGTAAGTTATCCGGTTTGCTCCATAGACTATGTCCATTCCGTTGCTATTAAACAACAATACTCCATGGCTAGTTCCTGCCGCAATTCTGCCATTACCAGATGCTGATCTTACGTCAATGTAAAAGGGATGCGATCCATAAAGATTGAAGTCAAGATTAGCACTCGCTAAATCCGCATTCCATAACGTCAACGTGTCGTCGTGTTGTAACTTGAACGATCTCTTCGTGTGTTCCCCGAGTCCGTACAGAGACGACCTGTTTTCAGGCAGCGCCGAGGAGAGTTGGATGTATTGTTCCTTGAACACCAAGAAAGTGCGTGGATCCGATGGGTCCGGTGATGCGTCGAAAAGGGTGTCGCCGGAGGAGCGGCGTTTCACCGTGAACCCGAATGGAGTGGTGTTTTGGAGAGTGAAAATGAGGTCCGATGTTGGGTCCGACACCGAGCGTGTTTCCTTTAGCTTCAGTGTCGGGTAGTTTGCTGGTGAGCCGAGGCTGAAAGGAATTTGGGATTGACGAGGAATAATTTCTTGTGGGATTTCCCATCTTTGATGCCCTGAATCTGTAACTCTGATTCTCAAACGATCGCTTGTCTCGAAGCTTCACACAGCAATTTTAAATCACTAAGAATTGAGCTTGAAAATCTTTAAGTTAAAAAAAAAACATCTCAGTTTAAAATTTACCTGACGAAAAGATTAAGTTTTTGAATATCAGGTCCATAAACAGAGGAGTTGCGGATAAGAGCAAGATCGGCGGTCAACCATTTTTGATCCGGGTCAACGGAAACAGATTTCAGTTTGTAGCCGTAACCAACTGCTTCATTAACCCCATGAACAACGGCAAAGTAAGAAGAAGTAGCAGAAAAGATAATAAAAAACAATAAAAGATGATGTAGCAAGTCCTTTTTTTGATGTATTCATGGTTTTCGGGGTTTCAGACTGGATTGTCCGTATGGACTAGTGTTTTTATTCCAACGGAGAACCAAAGAGGATAAGGTGTCGCTTTCGTAGTCTGCCATATAATGTATACTTTATTTAATAGGTCTTCGTCTTCAATGATTCAATTTGAGATCCGTAAGCTGTGTGCATAAGAAAACAATATCTGGCGATATCTCTGCAATCAGCTATGGAGCTTTTTATCGGGTGAAGAGATTGTTGGCGAGAATATAAAATATTGAAAGAACTTCAAGAAAAGATTGATTGTCGGATACCCTTTCCGCATTTTAGTTTGTTTATTGAAGTATATTTTTATTAGTGGGTAAAAGTATTAGAAATGTTTTATATTATAAGTGGGGTTATATTTGGTTTGTTTTACTCAATAAATGTGCAATTTAATGATTATTTATTAGATTAAAAATAAATTAATGGTCTTCAAATATTTTATATTTGTGGTCTTTAAATGTCCCAAATGTGTTTATTATTTTATTTGGTTGATGTTTAAGGAACATTGTAGAAAAGGTTTTTGGAAGACTCTTCATATAAAATTTATGGAAGTGTTGAAGAATCTTATCTCCACATGTTAAGAGATTGTTGTCAAGCAAAAGAAGTGTGGAAGCAATTAATTTCATCGAGGATTTCAACCCGATTCTTCTCTTCTTCGTTGGAGATTTGGTTGTTTGCTAACTTGAAAATTATATTTGATGTTGTATTTCAAGATGTAGATTGACCTTCTCTTTTTGAGATTATTTGTTGAAAGATTTGGAGTAAGTGAAATTTATATGTGTTTTAAGGTGCCCATTTTAACATATTTAGTGTGATCAATTCGTCGTGGTGGTGGGCAAGATCCATTAAGCAGGGGCAGGTTACTATAGGGGGAATAATGTGAGTCGAATCAAGGATCAAAGATGGATTCCTCTTCCTATTGGGTTCCTTAAACTAAATATAAATGGTGCTCTAAATCTGAATTTGAGCCTTGTTTGGTCGACAGTAGTAGCACGGGATGAGCAAGGTAGATGGATGTGGGGATTAGGAAGAAATATTTGGAGATAAAGTGTGCTACAAGTTAAGCTATGGGCCATTTATGATGGCCTCCAATTAACTTGGAAGGCTAAATGGGTTAACGTTATTATTAAAACAGATTGTGTTTTAGCTATTAAAGTGTTCGTGGAGATCATAAAGAACATTCAGATAGAGATTTGATTTTGCATATCCAAAAACTATGCAGTCGCAAGTGGAGAATGCTCATAAAGCAAGTACCTAAATATGTGAACTCTGCTATTGGTACCTTAAGCGTGAGAATTTTTCATGTGGCCTATTTGATTGATGATCAGATACGAATTGATAGATATTTTCGGTTATCCAACCCTGATCCTATTGTTAGCTTGTAATTGATGTTGTTTGTGTCTTGTTACAAAAAAAAAAAAAAAGGTATTTTGTTAAAATTTTCATCTATTTTTATTGTTAAAATTTGGTTATTGTATATTAGCATTAGATATGCATAGTACATTATGTGTCACTATTAGGTTATTCCATCAATTACACAAGTTTTTAATAGTAAGAGTATATTTAAATTTTCAAAAGAAAAATCAATTTTCTTTTTAACATAATGTACAAGAGCTAATTTACTTATTTTTCAACTAACACAAATAAAATATAATCTAATTTTTAATAAAAAATATCAATTATAATTTTACCTTTGTTAGTCTCAATTATTGAAGTGAGATTATTCATATACCATACCAAATTAATTACTTATAAAATAGTAACAAAATTTATGGTTCACGGATTGAAAGAAACGTTTTGCATCTCATTTATATTCATGTTGGACTTGTTTTAGAAATTCCAGCAACTATTTTAATTACTCAAACATTTAAAAATTTATTACATCAATATTTTTCTATATTTAAAGAATGTGCATCACCTCTTAATTCTAGTTATGTACTTTTAAGAGTTTCACCTTGGTTAGAGTAAATATATTTTTATATTAGTTATTTTTTTAATGATTTTTATGAAAATTATTTCTATCATCTTAATGGATAGAAGTATTTACTCTTAGAGGATTTAATGCTTAAAATAATCCACTATTATTGTACTCTATCTTGTTCTACATTTTCTAATTTGATTTTACAAATTTAAGGAAAAATATATAATCAATTAAGATTTAATTCAGTTAGCATGTTGTTATTACAAGAAAAGGATAAATAAATATTTTTTTATTTAAAGGTTTGAGAATTAAAAATTATTAAGTAAAAACAAGTTTAAAATCCTGTAAGCAATATTAAGTAAAGAATATAGGTTTTTTTAAAATTAACCCAAAAATTTAATTAATTACATAAATGACCTATTTTTTATTAGACACGTAAATGACCTAAAATTTACCGTGAAAGTTGGTGGAGTCAAAGAGTTTAGCGCCACCAATATGCTACGTCAGCAATCAGGATAGAAAAATTATTTTTTTGGTGGAGCCATATAGAATGGCGCCACCTGTATAAATATCAAGGAAATATTATAATTTTTGAAAAATCGAGGGACTTTAAAAAAAATTTCATTTCTGGTGAAGCCAAATAAATTGGCGCCACTAATTTCTAATGTGATTTTTTAAGTTTTTAAAATTTTAAATATATTAAAAAATGTTAAGTGTAATTAATTTTAAAATTTTAATATATTTAAATTTTAATATACTTAAATATATTTTAATAGGTAAAGAAAAAAAGATTTTCTTAATATATTTTAATTTTAAAAAATTTAAAATTAAATATATTAAAAAGGTTAAGTATAACCAATTTTAAAATTTGAATATATTTAATATATTTTAAAAATTAAATATATTAAAATGTTAAGTATAACCAGTTTTAAAATTTTAATATATTCAATATATTTTTAAAATATATTTTAAAAATTTAAAATATTTTAATAGGTAAAGAGAAAAAGATTTTTAATATATTTAAAATTTTAAAAACTTAAAATTTAAATATATTAAAATTTTAAATATGTTAAATAAAATGTTGAGTATAACCAATTTTAAAATTTTAATATATTCAATATATTTTTAAAATATATTTTAAAATTTTAAAATATTTTAATAGGTAAAGAGAAAAAGATTTTTAATATATTTAAAATTTTAAAAACTTAGAAATTTAAATATATTAAAATTTTAAATATGTTAAATAAAAATGTTGAGTATAACCAATTTTAAAATTTTAATATATTCAATATATTTTTAAAAATATATTTTAAAATTTTAAAATATTTTTAATAGGTAAAGAGAAAAAAATTAATATATTTAAAATTTTAAAAACTTAAAAATTTAAATATATTAAAATTTTAAATATGTTAAATAAAAATGTTGAGTATAACTAATTTTAAATTTTAATATACTTAATTTATTAAAATATATTAAAATTTTGAGCATATTTAAAATTTTAAGTATAATCAATTTTAAAATTTTAATATATTTTTAATAGGTAAAGAAAAAAAAGGTTTTCTTAATATATTTAAAATTTTAAAAGGAAAAAGGGTGGGCAACTTTGGAAATTAGTAGCTCCAATTTATTTAGCTCCACTAAAAATGGGAAAATTTTTTTAAAGTCTCTTCACTTTTTTAAAAATTACAATATTTTTCTAATATTTATTTAAGTTGCGCCATTCTACACGGCTCCACAAAAAAATTAATTTTTATCCTGGTTGCTAATGTGGCATGTTGGTGACGACAAAATCTTTGATTTCATCAACTTTCACTGTAGATTTTAAATTATTTACGTGTTTAATTAAAAAAAATCATTTATATAATTAATTAAATTTTTTAGGTTAATTTTATAAAAAAGCCAAAGAATGTATGAGTTGCTTAAAATTGAAAAACAAGCTGTAGTGGGAAATTAGCGTTGATTCCCTATCACAAGTCTAAAATTTCATTTGTTGTCGTCTTTTCTTTTCATATATTATGTCCAATTTCACTTTTGTAATCATTTGATTTTATTACTTCAATTTTGGACCCTCCGTCGCTTCCTTCCTAATCAACCTTTCTTACATCGCCAATCTCCTCCATTGGACTCATCTGTCAATTCTAACTCATCCAAGGCACTCAACTCAAGTTAAGTTTTCAATCTGATTTGTCCACTTCTAATTTAGTCCCTCCTTTTTTATCCAAACTCACCACTACTTCAAATTATTCATTTCATCTTCCACTAACACTGCTTTTCATCTCAATTTTTACCTCCTGCCATCCCTTTCTCTCTTATTATTATACTCATTTTATATTTTCTCAATTTTACAACTTTTTCAATTTAACCCCTTACAGTTAACCATTTTCATCTTACAGTCTCTTCATCTATCTCATTGAAATTGACCTGACATTTTTGGGTTTGGCAAGGATTTTTTTTTTTACAAGGTTTATTGCAATGGGAAAGGATTGAATAAAGCGATTGTGGCCATCGTCATCATATCCTTTCCAATAGATTTATGCCACATCAGATTTTTATCTCGAATTTCAAGATTTTATCCGAAAAAATCAAATCCAAATTAAAATCTTGAAATTCAAGATAAAATCTTGATGTGACATAAATCTATTAGAAAGGGATACAGATGACGTGGCGTCACTGTTTCATTCAATCATTTATCTATTGCAATAATGTTTCTTAAGTTAGCATTACCCTTAGTATTAGAGGCGATTCTTCCACGATCATATGTGTTTCACCAATTATAGGTCGTTTTCCTCAAGATTTGTCTCGCCTATTATTACTTGAAGTTATTCATGCCCTATAGCTTTTTTATGGCACTTATAATTTTTTGTTTTGTGGTCTATATTGCTCTAAAATCCACATAACATGATTTAAGACCTGTTCTGCGGTGCTTAAAAAAATACTTATAGCTTTAAAAGCACTTTTGGAAGGGTCTATTCTGCAATGTTTAAAAAAATACTTCTAATTCTAAAAGTATTTTTGGAATAAAAGTTATGCTAAATAAATTATTTTTAGTTAAAATTTTTAATTTTTCAAAATACTTTTTAAAAATATTTTCAAACTATTTCTTATTTTTTAAGACAGCTCGACTTTATCAAAAATAATGTTTCAAAGATCCTTGAATTTTGAACTTAGTTTAAAATAAATACTTGAGAAATTTAATGAGGTGTAATTGGTGAAACAGCTGTATAGGTAATCTCTTCTTCTTTTATTATACTGTTCATAATGAACTATATGAGCTCATTGCACCAAATTGCTAATACAAAGTTTGTGATGGAGGAAGATGTGACATTCCATACGATGGTAGGAGGCCGTGCAAACAGCTAATCTAGGGTAAAGATTTTGATAGAGTTTTGGCTAGTAGTCCCTCCTTGATGGAGGATATCAGGGATATTTACAATGGAGGGTTTGCCTATTAGCCATCCTCAACTCTTTACACGTGTCAAAAAAGAGGCTTTGTATTGAAATGCAATTTAGGGAGCAAAAGAGCTTTCAAAGTAGTCGGTAATTGGATTTTATGGGTTTTGACATTCTAAATAGAAAATATGAAGATTTAACGTGTAGACTGTAGAGTAGTACATCGAAAATTTTCTAATATATATACATAATCAATTTTTATTAGGTAAAATCATTTTTATCATATTTTAATAAAATAAATTAGTTTTATACGTTTTTAATTAATAACTATTTATTCAAAAATTTGGACTTGATTTGTCAAATCCAATAATTTTAAATAAAGGTTTAATTATGAATTTTATGTTTTTATTTTACAAAATCAAGAAATAAAGAGATAAATTTTAATATTTTATAAAAATTAAGAAGTTAATTCATGTGTTTGTATATATATGAATTTGAATTATTAATGTTAATTTGTTACATATAAATTGTTGAATAATTTATTTTATTGATTCTTTACATATTAAAATGGTTGAATAAGAACTAAAATCTACTACATTGAACTAAAAATCAGAATATATTTAAAATTAGATTAAAATAAATTTAAATATAATTCATTTATTATGACACTTAAATAAAAATAATAATGATAAGAATCTAGTAATCTAAAAAAAAAAAATTAACATAGAGACTGAAACATCAACCTTTATTTATTCCAATTTATAGAAGAGAAAAAAAATGATAAAACAAATTTTATTTATTAAAAAAAAGTGTAAATTACACCAACAGTCACTTAACTTTGAGACAGCTGACAAAACAGTCACCTAGGTTTCATTTCAGTCACTCAACTTTCGAAAAGTTACAAAACAGTCACTAACGTTATAAAAAAGTGACAAAACAGTCACCGATTAACAGTTTCTATTAGTATCTTAATGGGACTGCTGATGTGGCAAGTTAACTAGCTGATGTGGCCAGTTAACTTGCCACGTTGAATGTGTATTGTGGAAACCCACCCAATTTAAGAAAAATTAAAAAAAAACCCTTAATAACAGAGAAGAAGAAGAAGAAGAAGAAGAAGAAGAAGAAGAAGAAGAAGAAAGAAAGAAGAAAGCGCTCTTATGGAAACCCAATCGAATTCCACCCAAGATCCGATTCTAATATCGTCCAATGGAAAAACTTCGTTTGTAATCGCTGTCATAAAACCCTCTTTTGCATTACCAGAACTTCTCACGTTGCCATCAAGAATGATTTTAGATACCTACTCCTCAACCATTTCAACAACATGGAGTGCCATCTCCCCATTTGAATCACACAAAATAGCCAAATCTGGATTGTGTTGAATTAAGCACAGAGTTACATCTAAGTAGAAAAGGAGAATTTGATCAGCTATTTTATAAATGGACCATAAAGTATGGACTTAATGGCTTTAACCATTACTAAACATCTAATAGACTTCACTTCATTGTTCATACCAAATAAATCAGTAGTGATGGTTGCTATAAGCAACCCAATATAATCTTCCTGATTAAGATACTCAGCGGCGGTCACATTGTAAAGATACCAAACCATGTCTCGATGGCCTTTCTGTGCAGCAATGCAGAGTGGTGTCACCCCCTTGTTCCCTCTTAACCCTGGCAAAAGTTTGTTCTTTTTCACCATCATCTCCGCAATCCTAGAAATACCCGAAGCAACGGCAACGAAAAGCGCAGTGTTACTAGATTTATCCCTTCGTTCCAAGTCTGATACGCTCATCAACTTGACTACCTCCTCCACAAATCCAATGTGCCTGGCCCTTACAACAATGTGAAGATTTGTTTCTAATCAATTGGTTATCCTGACATTTGCAGCACCTGGATGAATATTTAGGAACTCTTTAGCTTTTCCTCAATCACCTCTCATTGTGGCTTGATGTAAAGGTGCATACAAGGTAAGCCGTGTAGAAGTCCTATTACTCCCTGCCACCAATTATATTGATTGAATGTCAAAATTTTGAGTTGTTCTTAGACAATAGCCTGTCCAAAAACCAGAGGCGCCAACTTCACTCGCTGGTCCGTCTTAAACTGTATGATCGCCGGTTTGATCCCAGTCTTTTTCTGGCATCAAACAACTTACCTTCAATACAAATGATTTTTACCCAATGACCCCAAATCTTACTCTGTTTTCATCCACTGTGGCTTAGTCAAAAATGGTACCTCTTCCATTAAAACGGTACCTTTAATATATTACACAAATGTAAAGTTTTTTTTTGGGGGAAGATAATGTACCAAAAGTTGCATAGCAGGTAAGAAAATTTCATTAGACTTTTTTTCTTTGAAAAAAATGGTGGATTGGGTTTCAGGGGCTTTGTGCGGATGACATAATTTATTTGCAGTTTTAGTGTCAACAATGAGAGACCATAAGCCTAGTAGTTGATTTTGGAATCACTGGAGGCATTTCTATTTTTTTATCCTACTCCTCCTTCTCCTCCTCTTTTTCTTTTTCTTCTTTTCTTTTTTTTTCTCTTTTTAAACCTTAAAATGATCTTTGGTAAAATTTGTTAAAGTTAGAGTAATCGGCCAGCTGGATGGTTTTTTGACGCCTAACAATGCCATCATCAACCATATCACTTTACCGTGACGTCTGAACGAAAAAAAAAAAATTATTTTATAATTTTTAAAATTGAACGATTAAAATAAAATTTAGGCGACTCTTTCAGTCACCCCACTTCGGGGTGATTGTTAGTGTAATTTACGAGTTTGTTATTAGTTATTACAATTTTTGTTCTGTTTGGTCATAACAATGTTATCTGTCTGTCCCCTGCAAGTTCATCTATTAAAAGCATAGTGATAATTAGCCAACGGAATTTTTTTTCGCTTTCCAATCTTCACTCCCGTCCTCACATTTCCCAACAAAAAGCGAAGGAAATCATTTTCATCAATCCCCCCTATCACCCTTCTTTATCTTTCCCACGGAAACGAAGAGCAAATCAGAAAACCTTGTGAAGAAAAAATGAGGGAAATCTTGCATATCCAAGGAGGCCAATGTGGGAACCAGATCGGGGCTAAGTTCTGGGAAGTCATATGCGATGAGCATGGAATCGACAACACTGGAAAGTATAACGGTGACTCCGATCTCCAGCTGGAGCGTATCAATGTCTACTACAATGAAGCCAGTGGCGGTAGGTATGTCCCTCGCGCTGTTCTCATGGATCTTGAACCTGGCACTATGGACTCCGTCAGATCCGGTCTTTTCGGCCAGATCTTTCGTCCCGATAACTTTGTCTTCGGTCAGTCTGGTGCTGGCAACAACTGGGCCAAGGGTCATTATACCGAGGGAGCTGAGCTCATTGATTCTGTTCTAGACGTTGTCAGAAAAGAGGCGGAGAATTGTGATTGTTTGCAGGGTATCTTTCAACCCTATAACTTTTACCCTCTTTTCCGGATATATTTTATTCGGTTTTACATTAAATTTCTCGTATTTGTCCTTTTTTTTTTTTTGCTTTCTAAAATTGGGTTTGTTCTTGATCTTGGGTTCACTGAGCGGATAGCATTTTTGCAGTGCAGATTATATGTTCTCTTTTATACCTATCGAACGTTACTATTTCGAAGTAAAATTGTTATATATAAGAAGCAAATTGTTTAAATCGTTGAAATTCTTTCGTTGTCTTGATTGGAGGAATTGAATTTCATCTTCACCTGTCTTGCTTTAATGAGACTCTGGTTGCATTATGGTTGGTTTGTGTTTGTATAGATAACATTTGTTGCAAGCTTCGTCCTCTATAATTCCATTTAACTTGATTATCCAACACATTTTATTACGTTTCCTGCAATTATGTTTAATATCAACCTTGTCTATGGTTGATGTTGACTGTCTTTGTTACTTCGTAGTCTCAGAAAGCTCACCAGAAAGGGGGTGGGAAAGGAAAAAGGCCATGTCTGCTTTTGTATCTCACTTTTATGTGCCTTTGCGACAGGTTTTCAAGTTTGTCATTCATTGGGTGGGGGTACCGGATCTGGAATGGGAACCCTTCTTATTTCCAAGATCAGGGAGGAGTATCCAGATCGCATGATGTTGACATTTTCGGTCTTCCCTTCGCCCAAGGTATCCGATACAGTTGTTGAACCATACAATGCTACCCTTTCTGTTCATCAGCTTGTTGAGAATGCTGATGAATGCATGGTGTTGGACAATGAAGCTCTGTATGACATCTGCTTCCGCACCCTCAAGCTCGCCACTCCTACCTGTAAGTTTTGATTTATCATTCCAAATGCCTAGTTTATTTTTTCATATTTGTTTCTGTGGATTGGGTTATAACTGGTATTTTCTTCCCACACTTCTTCAAAAACATTGATTGGCTCCTTGCAAAGGAATCAATTTCCCAAGTATATATGATCTGCCCATCAATTGATTCTTCTTTTAACTTGTCTCAGTTGGTGACCTTAACCACCTCATCTCTGCTACCATGAGTGGTGTTACATGCTGTCTACGGTTCCCTGGACAGCTGAACTCTGATCTCCGTAAGCTGGCGGTTAACCTTATCCCTTTCCCTCGACTACACTTCTTCATGGTTGGCTTTGCACCCTTGACATCCAGAGGATCACAGCAGTATAGGAACCTGACTGTTCCTGAACTGACTCAGCAGATGTGGGATGCCAAAAACATGATGTGTGCTGCTGACCCACGTCATGGCCGTTACCTAACTGCTTCTGCAATGTTCCGGGGTAAGATGAGCACTAAGGAGGTTGACGAACAAATGATTAATGTCCAGAATAAGAATTCGTCATACTTTGTTGAGTGGATCCCTAACAATGTGAAGTCTAGCGTGTGTGACATCCCACCTAAGGGTCTGAAAATGGCATCCACTTTCATCGGAAATTCAACTTCGATTCAGGAGATGTTTAGGAGGGTTAGCGAGCAGTTTACAGCTATGTTCAGGAGGAAAGCTTTCTTGCACTGGTACACTGGTGAGGGAATGGATGAGATGGAGTTTACGGAAGCTGAGAGCAACATGAATGATTTAGTTGCAGAGTACCAGCAATACCAGGATGCAACTGCTGACGACGAGGAGTATGAGGAAGGAGAGGAAGAAGAAGAGGAAGCTGCTTGAGTGAATAACGATATGTATATGTTTGTTGGGTGATGTTTATGTTGTCAAATCAAGATTGACATAACATAATATGTATGGTTGTTGTGGGTTCTTCCTTGTATCTTTGATGGATTGATTTCTTGTGTCTCTGCATTTGCTTCCAAAGCTTATGATGAATGATAAGATTTGAAGGACATGTTATTTGTCAACTACTATTTCTTTTTATATTTAAGAAATAAAACTTAATTTTTTTAAAGTGATGTTAAGAATTTGTAGTTCTAAAGCCAACTAGTCATTCAAATTCTCATTAACTACTAGAATTTCAATTACAATGCTTCTTTACAACATACAATGAATAGAAGCTAAAGATATACAAGAACTAATAGTGGCTGTGGCAGGAAAGCTGAGCTGGGTTCATAAAGACAAGTTCAAAGAGTAAAAAATCACACGTTTAACACCATCAAACTAAATCTGGCTACATAACAGCCTAAATGAAATAACCCTCATGTACTGGTTATGTCCCGGAAAACCTGAAGCCGATTCCTCCTCGATGAAACAGTGTTTGCTGATGCGTTATATCCACCCTTCACACCAAATGATTCTAGCTGTTGAGTTATATTCTCAATATGATGCTTAGAACGATCAGGATGTTGATAAATTATGTTGGAATTCAGATTTTCATCATTGAGAAATTCGTCCTTTTCTTCCTCTTCAACCATGTCTGCCCAGGTTTTCTTATTAGCTGCAGCATCTGCCGGTTTTTCCACTCCGATTTCTGATTCATCTTTAGAAGAAACCAATGGTTCTACATTAAGACTTTGCACAGAATGAGTAGCCACACTGCTTGATAGCTTGCTAAATGAACCGCCAATGGATTCTTCAGCCCATCTTCCCCTTCTTTGATCTCTATTATTTTGCCATGACAAAGAGTTTCCTGGCTGAGTGAATAGAACTCCAGATAAGCCTTCCTGAGCTTCCTCTTCCCCAAGGCCAACTGCAGAATAGTTTTCAGACTTCGCATTACTTGAACTAAGTGGTTCTTCTTTAAGTTTCTGGATCGAAGGTGAAGGCACACTTTCAGTGGTTGCAGTTTGCTCAAAAGAGAGCTTCCGAATCGAATTTCTAACTGTATCTTCTCCCCATCTTCCTCCTCTCCTCTGATCTCCAGTGTTGAAACCCCATGAACATCGTCTTGGTTGGGTTAACAAAACTTTTTCCGAGTTCTTCCTACTGGCTGCCAAGGAAGCATAAGTGTTTTTATGAGCAGAACCTACTTCTTGTCCAGCTGAATACCTCCAGCTTTCCTTCAGCTTGCTGCTGGAATACACAGACCCTTCACTCGGGCTTTCGAAATAGGAGCCTTTTCTCCACTTATCACTCAACATGGTTTGTGGAGAACATTGCAAACTTCCTTTCAGTCCAAAGGGTGTGCATTGTGAACTTGTTGTGTCATCATATCCAGACAAGTTACCATTCTTCTCAATACACCAAGGGATATTATCAGCATTTCTAGGAAGGAAAACGCTAACTTCCTTCAAACTTCTATCCCTGCATGATGTCAAACATCTTCGAGTTTCATTCCCTTTTTCCAGTTCCTGTGCCCCTGCGGGCTCTAACTTTGACTGCGTTTCTACTTGCATAAGAATTTCCATAGCACGTTCATATGATTTGGAGTAAGATTCATCCATCTCTTCAGTTCCAGCCGAATCTTTAACATCCTGAAGCAGTGATTTCGCTTCACCGAGCCTATTCATGTGCATCAAGCTTATTGCCAAGTTGCATTGCTTATTCTTATCTGGTTCCAGAGACAAAGCTTTTCTGTGATGATACAAACTCAATGTCAAACACATGTATATACACTTTTAAGAAATATAAACATAGCACACCATACTATACCTGTAATGTTGTTCAGCAATTCCATAATTATGTTGCTGGAGATAGGCCCAGGCCAAATTCCCTAGTATCCTATAAAACATAAGACAATTTTGCAGAAAATATGAGTTGAAAGGATGAGGAGAATAAAGGGTAGGAATGCATGTAATATATCCCACCTTGATTTCTCTTGTTCAATAGTAATCTGAATCTTCTTCCCTTGAGATCTTGCAATCTTTGTCTTCTTCCCACCGAAAACGGTTCCTTCCTCGATGTTCCTCAGTTTGTTCTGAAGGATTTCAATCTCTTCATCAACCCTTCCAGACCTCTGCAACAACATATCATCATAATATTATTTCTCTGAAAATTTCAAAATCCTCTTGTATGAAGCATAATACATTTCTATTCACTCCAGTTAGCTATGACATTATGATCCTTAATCTGAACTAGACTTAACAAGCAAATGAAAACTAAGCTCAACAGAAAGAAATAAACATTTGAAGATAAAGATTGGCATGGTACCTTGTAGAGTTCAACAAGTACATTATCAAGAGACTCCTGAGAATCATAAGGGCAAAGATGCCGGAAAGATTTGATTGCCTCAATAGCCTCATCAGAT
The DNA here is from genome assembly GCA_025506655.1 of Gossypium rotundifolium. Taxonomy (NCBI): domain Eukaryota; kingdom Viridiplantae; phylum Streptophyta; class Magnoliopsida; order Malvales; family Malvaceae; genus Gossypium; species Gossypium rotundifolium. The sequence continues at coordinate 187,752,224 of CP106734.1, read as the reverse complement.
CTATTCAATTGTTTCATCACAACAGCCATGTCTTTCAATGCACTATCAACACGATCTCCAGCATTAATGGCTGCCCAGAACAGGGAAACGGCCTTACTGGGATCCTTGTCTATCAACTGTGCACCCATAATCCAAAAATAAAAATAAAAAGAGCAACGTAAGTTCACATGGTATTCTAAAGCCTAAACTAGTAACCTGTAAGGTCACATGCAACTCGGATTTCCAGTTATACGGCCAATGGGGAAAACAGAAAGAAACAAGAAAAAACGAATTGGATCATCTCAGATACCAAGAAAATTTAGGGGATTCATCCATGCAAAAGAACCAGAAATCAAGAAAATATCCAGGAAACAGTAAGAAGAAAAATGGAAGGGAAACTATAATATCATTTACGATATTGATAATGGGAAATGGTGTAATTAACCTGGACGTGCTTTGCCCTGCCATAAGGAGAATCAGAAGCTGGCACTTTGTGAATGACATGAAAGCAATCGCCATTGTTGGCAGGCGAAATTCTTTTCCTCTCTGACATTGGCAAGACGGTGGTGGACTGTATTTTCTTCCATGCAGGCGGCTGTGGGGTCAAGAAACCCCTCGCTGGACAGTGTTTGTCGCTTGACCACATCGATTCTCTGTTTTTTCTCACCAAAATCTCCAATCCCTTTTCAAGATTATCCAAGAAAGTGTTTCTATCAGTCGAAAAGAAGAATTTTCGATCAATATACTAATGCTACTACTACTATTGTAAATAAAGGAAAAGAGTCTTTATTAATTTGGATCAATGCTGTTGAGTATCTCTTCAATTTTCTCTTGTGGTGGTATTTAGGGAAGGGAAAGCCACTTTATCTCTTGAAAGTTTCTGTCGATACTTTGATAAAAGATTCCCGGAAACATTTAGAAACTGAGAGAGAAAATTGAAAGAGAAAAGTGTGAAGACGGTGATGATGATGATAATTCGTTTTGGGAGGAGAAATCGGATGACAATCAAATGGGAAATAGCCGTTATATAATTACTAGCCGTTGGGGTTTTACAGTGGCTTTCACTTACTTTTTACTGGGTTTTTATGGCAGAATACCGAGTTTAGCCCTAATGTTTAACTCTTTTGTCATTTTGATCCTAATATTATTTTCTCGCTTTGGCTTTCGAACTTTCAAATTTTAATAAATTTACCTTTTTTTTAGTAAAAAATTTACTGAACTATTAAAATTTTAATGGCAGACACATGATAATCGATGTGGCAGTCCTCCGCTATACTTTATAAAATTTAAGAAAGTTTATACAATTTTCTTTAAAAAAACTTAAGTTGATAACACGAGCTGCCAGATTAATGTGATTAAACTTTTAACAGTTCTGGCAAAAAAATTCAACCATTCAATAAGTTTATCCTGTTCAAAAGAAATAATTTGATTAAAATTTGAAAGTTGAATATCAAAATAATCCAAAGAAAAAAAATTAGATCTGAAGTGATAAAACTAGAAAACAGTATAAGCTAAATTTATTATTATTTTATTTTTTTTTTTTTCGATAATTTACTTTTTACTTGTTTATTATTTCTTTTCTCTCATTCTAATCTCTTTGGAATTTGAATCCCAATTTAAAATTTTTAGGTCACCTTGATTTTATTGAAAAATAAAATAAAACTTTAAAAATTAAAATTTTAAACTATATAATTTAAAACTATCAAATTTGAGCATGAGAGTGATTCAACCTAAAGTTCTAAACTCAATCAAGGTATAAAAAGTGAATGCCACGTATTGATTATGAATGTGTAAAAATAACTCAAACTCATATTTTAAAAGATTCAAAAAAAAAAAAAAACTACTTTTTTCATTCAACAATTTTTCCATAAATTTAATCTTTAATATTTACTCATTTTATCGTTTTGGTCCATATATTTTTATCACTTTAAAATTGATTGAACTATTAAAATTTTAACAACATTAATGCAGTCACTTGCATGATAAATCACATATAATTAAATAAAAATAATTCAACAAACTTTAAAAAGGTTTATTTTTATTTTTGAAAATGTATCCATTATACAAGCTACCATATCAATACCATTAAAATGTTAACAATTCAGTTAACTTTTATCAAAAATAATGGCTAAAATGACCTCCTAAAATAAGAACCAAAATGGTAAAATGGATAAATATTAGTGACTAAATTTATCTTTATACCTCTTTTTATACTCAAATCTTTTCTTTTTTTTTTTTTTAATATATACCTATACATTAAAGTAAGCTCCAACGGATCTTCCTCCTGCAAGACACATGTCACACACTCACCACGTTTCTTTTATTTTTTCACATTTTATAAAAGTAGCTAATTTTCAAATTTGGTTCTTCTAATTAGAGGTGAGCATGGGCGGGCGGGTTTAGGTCGGGCCCAACTAAAAATTTAGGCCCGTTCATTGGACTCGGGCTGGGCCGGGCCCAAAAAAATGGGCCTAAAACTTTGTCAAGTCCACCCATATAAAAATACTAAAATGACCTACAACACTTTATTAATTTTTATATTATTTTATATAATTTTAAATATATATAATACATCAAAATATTAAAAATCAAAATAAATATTTTTCAACAAATTGAAAATAAATTTTAAAAATATGTAGACTTAAATAACACTAAAATAGATGCAACTTAACAAGGAAATGCCTCTAAATAATAACAAAATTAACAAATATCTTTAAAATAATAACAAAATTAACAATAAAATAAGTTTTATATAATATCTAAACAATAACAACAAAATAATAGAAACATAATAGTAAAATGGTAGCAAAATAAAGAGAAAACAATAAGAAAATAATATTTAAAAATATTTTTTGCCTTTAATGATTTCGGGCGGGCCGAACTAAGAAATTCTTACGAAGCCCATTTTTAACAGCCTCATTTTCTAAGCCCATTTTGCCTATATTTTTAAACCTCCCATTTTTAGGACCTTGGTAAGGCAAAATTAATATGCTCACTCTACTTCTAATATGTTTAAATTTGATATTTAATCTTTATACTTAATTTTTAATTTTGGTTATTTTAATATGCTTAAATTTAAGATTTAATCTTTATTCTTTGATTTTTAACATATTTTGGTCTTTATATTTTTATAATATTATTAATTAATTTAATATTTTTATAATATTATTAATAAGTTTAAATAGATAATATTATTAACTTTTCAATTAAAATATTATGTGATTAGATATATAACTAACTTTTTATCCCGTGCAATGTATGAATAAATTATTTGAATTTTTATAACACTTTAAATTTATTTTAAAATTTAACAATTATTTAAAACAATATAGGCTAAATATTGTATAAAACATTGTATGTTTCTCAACCCATTGATTGAATAAATGTAAATTTCTTGATAAATCTTCGTAATCTACGTTTAGGGTTTTTATATCATGCTTAAATAATTTTAATTTTTGCAACATTTTAAAAATATTTTATACTAATTTTATTTTAATATTGATATTAATAGTAAGTTCTTTAAACATGTTTTAAATTAAATATTTTATTTTTGTATGATTTAAATTAATTATTTTAATTCTAATTGAAAATATAACAATTTTAACTATGTTATTTAATAATTTAAATATGTATTTACTATATTATAAACATATTATAATTAGTATTAGAAATGTTTAAAACAATATTTATAAAGTGTTTTAGATGTGATGTTTTAATCATATAAAATTAATATTTTACACTTCTTAAAAACTTGTATTCTAATTCCAATCTTAAGTGAATTTTAAAGTAAACTTTAGTTTAAACAGTTTTAATTTTAATTTTAATCTTAACTGTTATAATTTTTTTAAATTTAAATAATTTTTTTATTTCTACTTTAAAAGAGTTTTAATGTTTTAAACTATATTTAAATTTAATCTTTTAAGGTATTAAATTATTATTTAACTTATGAGTTTTAAGTTTTTTAGGTAAAAATCGGATTGTTTTTATAAATAATAGTATAATATTAAATTCTATTTTTGTATTTAAAATTATTATAAAATTGCCAAAATCACCTCATCACTATTTATTTGAATTTATTTTAGTTCATTTTTCTGCATTTTATTTTGTTCAAATAATAATATTTATCTCTAATTTAAATTAAACTTATAAATAATATGAATAATTTTATAAATTAAAATATATAAAATTATTTAAATAAGATTAGTTATAAATCCGTGTTTGAATTGAATGTTTATTAAGTAAAATTATATTAATACAACTAATTACATAAAATATATATGTAAACATATAATATTTTGTAATATCTAATTATGGGATATAATATATGGTATTTCAAATATTATTCTTTGTCACTAATTTTAATTAATATCATCAACAGATAAATTTATATATCAATTAATATGTGAACCTTATATAATAGTTTGATGGTCAAATATATTCGTAGGCGTCGCTCCGAATATAAATTAAATTCAAGTCGCGCTAGTTGTATTTGTTGTTCAGACTTTACTTTATTATTATAATTAAAAAAATAAAAATAAATATGGATTAATAAATCAAACTAAATTTCGAGCATATTATCCTTACTGTATCGTAGAGGTGTGCATGGGCCGAGCCGGTTCGGGTTTGGGCCGAGCCCAAAATTTTTTTGGCCTAATTGGTAGGCATGAGCCCGGCCCGACCCAAAATATGGGCCTAAAAATTTGTTCAGGCCCTACCCGCTTTAAAAATTGGTAGGCACGAGCCCGGCCCAAGCCCGGCCCGACTAGTATAAATTTTTTTTATTTTATTAAAAAATAAAATATAATAAATTTAATATATTTTAAAAATAAAAATAAATATTAAAACAAAAAATAAATGAAAAATATAATAAATTAAATACATTTAAAAATATAATAAATCAAATACAAATAAAAACATTTAAAATAAATTAAATACAATTAAAATATAATAAATAAAAATATTTGGGCGGGCGGAGCAGGCTCGGGCCAAAAATCATACTGAGGCCATTTTATCTGGCTATATTTTTTACCCAAGTCCATTTTTCTACTTATATTTTGTCAAACCTCTCACATTTTGGGTGGGCATTGGCTGGGCCGCCCGGCCCATGCACACCTCTACTGTATCGTCTTTGGTCATTTTCATTTTCCTAAACAGTAATGACAAGTGTTAATTTATTATTCGATAAAAACGAAACTGAGGAATTCATTTTATATAAGTCAGCAATTCCGAATCAAATTACTAGACTGAGAGAAAGGAGAGCGAAGGGCGGCGATACCGTCCAAGCTGTGTAATTCCTAATTCTTTTTTCTTTCATTTTAAAATTTAATTTCACTTTCTTTCTATATCATGTAGAACTTTATAAAATTAAAAATCTGATATTTCCATAATAATATTTTGAATTTGTTGAAGATTCTGATTTGCACTTTATTGTATATATTGAAATTTTCCTTCTATTTGTTGCGAATTTTTTTGTCATAAATATGAAGATTGAAGACGTGGATGTATTTTGTGTACTGGATTTGGCGTTGACTAATGATATTAATATCAAACTTTTGCGATTGATTTGGAATGCCTGTGATCAATGTTTTCTCTTACAGGTTTGATGCAAAGGTAATTTTTACTTTAGGGTTTTCAGGGAGGCTAAATTAGAATGCAAATTTTGGCTGAATGATGTACCAAAAGTTAAGTTTCTTTATGATTAGTTCCTTTTGTTTAAGTAATTATGTATACAAATATTATACTGTGGCTTTTTACTACTATTTTTGCTGATTTTAGACATTTTTGTTGACGGAATATATTTCAGAATCATACGATGATTGTTTATTTCTATTTTTTGTTTATTGTATCTTAGAGTTGTGTTTGATCTGGTGTCTTATAGTTTTCAGTTTTTGGCCCTTGGAAAAGACTTTGGAGGAGAGGAGTGGATCCGCTGGTCCTTTTTGGGCTGGCTTTGTTCATCTAACAACGGCTCTAAGGAGAGAACCTTGTGAAAAAATTAGAAGGGGCAAAGAGTGTATGCAGGCTATTCCTAAATTCTTGATTGCATCCCCTTCATTTCACGGTGGTCGTGGTGCCCTACCTTCAGCCGGTGGGCATCCCGCGGATCTTACTTACCTTGCTGGTGGTGGGTGCTGATACAAGCATCTGTAAAGCTGTGAGTGGAGTTATAGTGTTTTATTGTTGTTTTAGGAATTAGGACTACTTTTATACAGATGGTTACTGTGAAATGGCTTGAAGATAAAAGCTTTCTAGTGAAGAATGGAAAGTCTAAGCAGCTAGAAGATTCTTTCTCGTTTCTTCAAGGTTAGTTATTATTTTGTCTTTGTTTTTGTTTTCTTCTCTCTTCATTTATTGAATTCAATGGAGAAAATATCTGAAAGAAAAGCATGATTGTCAGATTTTGATGCTTTCTACTCGTACTTACATATGTTTTTAGAAGGTACGATGTAAAATAAAAGACCCTGAATCTAGTAATTTTTGGCTAATATGCAGTATTTTAGTGTATAAAGGCTTGCTTCTTACCCTAGATGCAAAAGTCAAATTCTTTATTGATTAGCATTATTTATGACGTATGCATGTCCCCATGCATTTTAGTTCCTCTTGAGAGTAGGAGTCTAGTAAGCTTAATACAGTTGCTGCCTTTCATCAAATTAGGCGGCATGCTAATGTTTGGCATTTTCCCATACTGCATAGCTTCCTATATATCTAAGCGAATAGATATACAATTCCATTTACATTGGAATAAAGAACAGAATTTTCTTCTTAATCTGGTGCACAAATAGATGTTATAGCTATATAATTTTAGAACAGGCTAAAAGGGTGAGTTGTTCATTGGACTCTTAGCATATTTATATATATATATATAGATATATATATTTCCTCCAATCTTGTTTTGAAAATCTTCAGAAATTTTTACAGGTATGAATTTCCCTATTTACTGCTTCGGTAGCCAATCTCTTGAGGAAGACACTTCATTTGAAGGTATTTCATGCATCATTGAGGAAGAACAAAGTATATTGGATGCTGTTCTGCTATCTCAGGTATAGAACAAATGTAAAGCATAGTTGTTGAGGTCTATCTATCATCTTTATTCATCTTTCTTGTTACTTTGGCAGTGGGAAGATCGGATGTTGAAAGATTGTTTCAAGTATGATGTGACAACCTCAGAAATTAAAGTATTATACCTACCTGTTTCTATCTTCTTTTCTTTTCTTTTCCTTTTTTTCTGTAAAGTTGGAATTACTGTAGTACACATAATTTCTGTGTTGCATTATATAGGTTGTTACTGGAAAGATGAAGTTTCTTTGTCAACTGAATGAAGGGAAGATAACAGATCATCTTTCGAAATCTGAGGGCAATACACTCCATGAATTGGATCCTTTTGTGTTTGACTGCGTGAAACACCAAGAGGAACTACTTTTTTGTCTTGCCAACAGTAAGAAGGCAAAATCTGAGCTTATTCCTTCGGCTTCTGTGCCTGACAGTGCCGTCTTAGTGATCATCAATGTAAGGCCCAAGTATTGCTTAACTTTTGACTGTAAGTTTAGTTCCTGTCTGAAGATGGTATATATATCCATATTATCAATATTGTGATATATGCTCAAAACTATTGTCTGGAAAAGAAATTTGTTTCCTTCTAATCTTTTCTTTCAACACGAGGGACCTAGAGTGTTTAGGGTCTTCCATGTAACAGATATACTAGAAATGTGTAAATATTGCTTGAATACTTGGATCCTCATTGACTTGGGTTTGGCGTCCTTGTATCAAGTCTGAATCACGTTCCCCGTGAATGAATTATGTATCTACCTTGATAGCAGCCATGTCAATCTTCATTAGGTTTCAGTCCCTTCTTTTGTTCATGATTTTCCAAGAAAGCTTCTATTTTTGTGGCATTGGAGTTCTCTTCCTGTATTTTAAGCCTCAAGCCATCATCTTTTAGCGTGCTTTGGTAAGAGAACAAGAAAATATTGAAATTTACAGTTATGTAGCCCAAGAAGACCAGTAGGCTTCCCTTTCCGCGTCCCTGATCTTAATGGCTGTTATATTTATTATAGGTGATAAGATATGTCAACGTAATCAGTCAGTTTAAGTTATATTATTCTAATCCTTGTATACTGGTTTTAGGTAACCCCTATTGAATATGGTCACGTCTATCTGGTACCTTGTGCCTCAAACAGACTTTATCGTTTCCTCGATGCAAGATCCTCTGAAATAATCACAAGGCTTGCTGCAGAAATTAATAACCAATCATTTCGCATATTCTACAATTGCTATGTACCTAATCGTTCTGGTGTATATTTTGAGGTATGAATTCAGTTCTGGTTCTTCTATTTTGCTTTATATTTCATGTTATTGTTGAACTCATAGATTGTTTTGTTGTTTTGCCTTCATCTAGTTATGTCTCTCTCTCTGGTTACTGATATGCAACTTTAGTTACTAAAAGTTACCACCGATACTTAGTTCTTTTTGTTTAATGTTTTGGATACTTCCACTCTTGTTTGTAAGCGGTGGTTCTTTTAGTCTTGAGGATGATCACTGCACTGTCAAATCGATGTTTGCATGTTTCTTCTTTTAGTATCTATGTACGTTCTTTGTACATGATGCATGCTTATAGCTATCATGGTTCTCTTATTTGAGTTGCAGGCTTGCTACTTCCCTCACCCTTTACCTGTGGAGTTCAGGCCTGCAGGTACTTTATTTGGTGCTAGTGGTAGGAGAGGGATTCACATATGTTCTATCATAGACTATCCTATTAAAACCCTCTCTTTCCAGACCACCCAAAATCTCAAAATACTGGCTGCAGCTATTTCTGAGATATGCTTTCAGTTAGAGGAAAAGAACATTCAATATAATCTGATGATTTCTGATTCTGGCAAAAAGATTTTTTTGTTTCTTCAGGTAAGTAAGTTTGTTCATAGCTTGTAGATCTATCTCCTACTGCTGAAACTTGATATCTCATTAGTTTTATGCCGCGCACACACATTTCATTGTTATAGCTAAAAAGGAGACTGTGTAGTTAGTTATTTCTACCTTGTCTAGGCTGTTGTTTTTTAAAATTTTAGTTTAGTCGTGCAATTTTGTACTTTCAGTTATAGTAAAATATTCATTAGTTTTAAAATTTGAAAATATGTAATTGAAATTGATTAATCAAACATCCATCTAACTCTGTAATGCTAAAGTATGATATGTCATATATAGCAAATAAAAACATGCTATGTGTCTATATAACGTCACATAAAAAATAGGGCGTACTGCCTTGTAATAAATTATAGCCTAAAAGGTTGAAAGATTCCACATTTATGATGTGGTATGGTATGGACCTGTACATTTTTATTAAGTATTTGTAGAAAACATCATACTTGGACCAACAGAGTAAATGGGATGTGCAAAATGATGAGTGAAGCAAATATGTCCAATATTAGTATTACCCACTAAAAACATCACTTGTCAATGTAATGCCATGTGATGGGTTATAGTCTAAATAGGGAGGAAAATTACACTAGTGATGTGGCAGTATATGGACGTGTGGCAAATTTTTATTAGTTATTTAAGAACATAATATATTTACCCAAATTTTTATTAGTTATTTAAGAACATAATATATTTACCTATCGTGGGATCTGCAATACTAGCTGGAAAGCAAAGTTTTGATATCATTAACTGGACAGGCTTACTGGTTGTCACATCAAATTATAATAGTTAATTTTAAGCATGATAGGGTACTGCAGCATCTGTAGAGCTCTATATGTAGACAATCATCATTTATGAAGAACAAGGAGACAGAAAATGTAAAACAGAACAGCCTTATGAGTGTATGATTCTGTCATCTTTAATTTCAGAACATAACAGTCTAGATTGTGGTAGGTTTGTTTTATCAAAATTGATGTCAAATTGGAGGATTCAATATTGTTGAAAACTTACTGATGGATTAATTTTAATCCATCCAACAGAAAACTTGTGCAGCCTCTCATGCCATCTCAGCCTGGGAATGTGGGGGCTACATGTTGTTCAGGAATAGGTACCAATTTGATCAAGTTACTGAGGATGCCATGATTAATAGACTGAGCAGTTTCTCCCTTGACGATAACGACTATGAAGCGGTGAAGCAGCTTTGTTGCAGCATTGCCAGTAAATTTGATGTTTGATCTAAAAGTTTTTAAATGCATGTTTATATATTGTGGAATTATGTTGCCACTGGAATCTTGTTTTTCTCCTATTGCCTATTGGGAACTGAGGCTTGTAATAGGGGGTTGACTTGTTTGTTTATGAGGATGACAGGATCAAATGCTATATTTGGAAGTTGTTTTGCTGATCAGGATGGCTTTTATTGTGCTGATAAATGTAGACATCAGTTGAAGTATTTGAAGGATATAAGAGCTTTACATTACTACTTGTTCAATATCATTAATATAGCATTTGGAAAAGCTTGCACGAAAACTAATTCTCACCCTTGATTTCAAAGTAATGTTGTATTTTATCTCTAGGTACGAAGTGAGATGAACTAAAAATACTATTTCTGATATGCTAAGAAAAATACAAAAATAAAATGACCAAAATTGTTCAATCTAATAAACTAAATTATCTAATACTCCCTCTCCAGCTGGTTTAAAATTTTCTCCATTGCCAACTTCAGTCAACCTCTCAAAAGTGTCGTTTGTAGTCCTTTTCTAAGTATATGAGCAACTTGGTAGGGCATATAAAGCAGTCTGTTGTCAAACTTCTCTTCAATAAACTGCTTGTAAGTTCCACATGCTTTGTTCTATCAAGAAGAACCAGGTCACGAGCAATAAAAATTGCAGCCTAACTTCAATAAATGCTTGAACTTGTAGCAATACCCATTCGGCCAACCACACAGGCATGCTACCATAGCATGCCGAATAGGGCCGGTAAGGAATGGTCATTCAAGGCAACCAAACATTTTGTGAGTTCCAATTCTAATTCACCATCACATTTATTCTGTGAAAGTACCCCTTCCGTTCCATTCTAAATCACCATCACAAGTTTATTAAAGGGGGGAACTGAAAATACCAGCATTGCATTTAGGATGTTATTTTCACAGAACAAAACAAAAACCATGCATGCTCACAATACAAAAGTAAAAACCAATTAAAACATTGAACATTAACGTGATTTATATCATTTTACTGCATACCTGGGAAGGAGCTTACACCAGGAAACTTTTCAAGTTTAATACAACAAAAATAAAAAGAATTTTCAGCTACTAGTAGTTTTATATTGTAAAGGAATACAATTACCAGCTCTTCAACTGTCCGTCATTAGACAAGCTCACCATGAGAGTTCGATGCCCCTAAACCAGAGTTTCCATCAAACTGCCTATTTTCAGCTGCTTTTGCTTCCAAATCCCTCAAGGCCGGACTGCTTGAGAAGGAATTATCCGTGGTGTTGGACCCAATCCATGCTTTATGAAGTTGCAACACATACTCCAAGTGCCATAGAACATCCCCCATTGTAGGCCGGTTCTTCCCCTCGTCTGCAAGGCATTTCTCTGCTATCTCTCCAAACTTCTCCATTGATTCTGCAGAATAGTTTCCCCTCAGATGTGGGTCAATAATGGTTTCAAGCAACTTTTGTCTCTGCCATTTCATTGCCCACTCTGCAAGATTTATCTGTTCTTTTGGCAAGCTGGGATTTATAACAGCACGAGCACAAACAACTTCGAACAACACCACACCAAAAGAGTAGACGTCAGATTTCTCAGTCAACTGTTGCCTGCGGAAATACTCAGGGTCTAGATATCCGAAGCTCCCCTTCACTGCAGTACTAACATGAGTATGCTCCAAAGAAGGACCAGCTCTTGACAGCCCAAAATCTGACATTTTAGCCACAAAATTTTCATCCAACAAAATGTTGGTTGTTTTAACATCCCTGTGAATAATTCCCCGCTCTGCTCCTGTATGAAGGTAGTGCAGTCCCCGGGCAGCACCAATGCATGCTTCTAATCGCTGCTTCCAAGTCAATGGCGGGACATCATTTCCAAACAGATGACTCCTAAGAGTTCCATTTGCCATGTATTCATAGACCAAGATCATCTCATTTTGTTCATCACAGAATCCAATCATGGAGACCAAATGCCTATGTCTAAGCTTTGAAAGCATCTCAATCTCAGTATGAAATTCAGCAAGCCCTTGCTCAGATTGTGGATTTGCTCGCTTTATGGCTGCAAGAGTGCCATCTCCAATCTCCCCTTTAAATACTTTGCCAAAGCCCCCTACACCAATCACTAAACTTTCATCAAAATTATTTGTTGCTGCCCGAACCTCAGCAAGCGTAAATTGCCTACCAACTCCAGTGGAGGCCATAGATCCATTTAGATTTTGAAGTCTAGACGATCGCTTGGCATTGGCAGAGCTATTTAAAATAGAACCGTTGAGGAATAATGGTCGCCACCCGGCATTACTGTTGTTTTTGTGTCACCTGATTCTTTTCCTCGTTTTTTGCAGAAACAGCATACACGCGTAACAGCAACTGCAAGAATGGCAACAGTAGCTACACCTGCAGCAATTCCCACCCAGAGAACCCAGAATCTTGAAGCATGACTTGAACTTTTTGTTGAATCGTATCTCTGCACATGGGCAAGGTTTCCATTTCGGCTAAGCTTGAAAATCTCCAGCCCATTCAAGAGAGCATCGGTGCCTGAGGCACCAGCTGCTGTGTCAGGACCGAGCTGAATCCAGAGGGTGTCGATTTTTGAAGAAACCGCATCAAAGTAATCCTGATGATAAGCTTTATTCATTCCACCTGCCTTCACAAAAAGGTCATAATTATTCGCAGCAGTCCGGTTGTTTATGTAGATTCTGAAAATCCTAAGGCTTGGCTTATCAAATACCAGCTCACAGAAGTGTAGGCGGATTAAGTAATCAAAATCGGGATCCACTTCAAACCTCCATGACATATTGAACCTTTTCTCCAAGACTTGGGTGTTAGACATGCTTCTTGCTGTTTCATACACAAGAAGAGGAGCCACTGAAGAATCATTTGTAGAAGCATAGGTAATATTAGAACTGCTATTTATTTCAGAACCTGCATTTGCTGTGATCATATATCCAGAATCCACATCCCATGCTCTCCAATAATCGGAATCCTCGTTGGGGTTAATCTCCGGACCCCCAACATTCAACCTATACATAGTTTCAATTCCCCTTCCACTTAGATTCAGATTCACATCATTTCCACCCACTTTACTGACAGAATCAGCGAAAAGTTTATCGGTCATAGGGATCATCTCTATGGCATTAATGAAACCAAATGATCCTTTTGTCGGGGTGAACTCAATCACAAGTGAATTCGAATTGATGGGTAAAATATACTCTTTAACCAAAGAGAACGAGCTGGAATTGCTCCCTGAACTCTGGAGGTACAAATTCTTGTGTGCAATCTCACCGACAACATTAACCTGTGCTAAGAGTTTCAGACCATTTGCCGCAACATCGAAAGAAGATTCATTTACATTATGGTCCTCGAAGGAGAAGGGACAGAAATGAAGCCTCAAGAAATAGTTCCCTTGGATGCCATAAAACGTGTAGTTCAATTCATCATCGAAAAGCCGAGCAGATCTGTAGAGTGGAGAAAAGATTGTATCACCACTGAGTGCAGGAGTAGTGGAAACAACACCAGGAGAACTAAGGGTGAGATTGTTATCAGGAGCCAAGTCACCAACCCATTTTCTACCCTCCACATTCACACTGGAATTTGTACCACAATTTATCAGAAAAGACTTTGCTTGAGCTTCACCGCTTCTAAAAACTGCACATAATACCACAACAAGGAGCAAAGGCAACAACTCCCTGCCTTGGACCTTCCCCATTATCACACTCCCTTCCTCAAGAAACTAAACCCCCCCTCTCTCTCTCTCTCTCAATTTATAATTTTCTCAAGAAAATAGCATGAACAAACCAATAATAATAAAAGAAACAAGTGACTAAGCTTTTTTCCCTTTTTTTCGTCAAGCCTTTAACAGGACAGGAAGGAATTCATTCATCTACAAAATGTAACAAAATAGCTGGGATTTATATCTCAGCAAGCAACTTGAACAACATGCATTCCCCCTTTGGAGCAAGAAACATCAATTTACCTCAATGGATCCAATCTGGGTATTTGAGTTTTCCCCCTTGAGAACCCCTCAAACAAAGCATAAAAACCTGCCAGAAAATTTTTCCTTGAAAAGAAACTTTTCTTGCCCAACTCAAAATGAAAGTAAGTAACCTTCTAGATCTGAACCAAGTTGAGCTGAAAATTAAAAGAAAAGAAAAGAAAAAAAACTTAATGGGCTGCAATGCAATGGGATTATGATTGGTAGAAAGATACCAAATCGGGTGAGCAGGAGGACTAAGACAGAAAATGTTAGGAGAAAATCAATTAAAGAAAAAATAAAAGAGTGATAAGGTTATCTGAGTAAGAAACTAGAACATGGGGTGTTGCTGGAAACAGATTGGAAAAGTTCGCTTCATCTCACCATTGTCTGCTCAATACAGACAAGGCTCTGACATAATTACATCTGCCAATTATTTTTTATTCTATTAATTTAAATTCAACAAATAAATAATCATCGTTCTTTTCTAACTTGTGTAACTGTTGTTTCTTGCCGTTGTAACTGCAATGCAAATACAAGACCTAACGATGTCACTTCCTTCCACCCTATCCCGGTAAAACAGGTATTCATATAATAGCAGTAAGGAAAGGTTTATAATAAAATATAAATTATTTTAAATTGGAAAGACGTTTTTAACCTTAACATTGCTTTAATTCAATTACGGTGAAGGAATCTATTTTCAGCGCCGGGATTACGGTAGTTTAAATATTGTATTAAGAAAAAACATATGAATCAGTTTAAACGATCACTCTAACCAATATTTTTGTTTGGGGGTGAAGAGTCACTGTAACGAATTCTGAATCAAGGAGATGTAAGAACGATACGCACGTTGAGGTCAGTGATGGCGAGAGTGGTGATATGGAGGCCAAGGATTATGGCTGCCGCGAGGACCACGCTGACCACCTTTCCCATCTCAGAGACTTCGACTCTCGTGGAACCGATGGCGGCCCCGTCCCCAGGGATGTTAGTCCTTTGACGAATTTGACTCCCTTGAACCGTGATTTTTTCAAGTCCTCCATGTTTTACTAATGTTTTAAGGTTAACATAGTAATTTAGCTTCCAGTTTACAAGGTTGTTTTATAAATACTAAAATTATACATCAACATTGATATACTTTATAATGTTATACATCAACTTTAATTTAATATATTTGTATATATCAAATTTTAATTTTAATTTAATTTTTTATTAAATTGTTTTTATTAAATTTATATGACGCAACTCTCCATTAAATCTTGAATAAATTACTGAAATAATATTTTATTAAATTAAAAATAAACAAATTAAATTAAATTATTTTCAACTAAATTTAAAAAGCAATTTATGAGAAATAAGTAATCATTTTTCAAGTGTGTTTATTTAAAATAGATGGAAATGTAAAATGTTATGTCAGTAATTTGCATATAATTTAACAGAAAATTATATCACGTTGATTATTGATGAATGAATTGTAAAAATTTAATTAAAATTACAGTTTAATGGATATAAATTTATCGATTAATATATAATATTATAAATTATATCAAAGTTTACATATAAATTTGCTATTTATACTTCTTAAAATACGTTTTTCATTAGATGGATGAATAAAGATATCACCTGTAGTTTTGTATTGTAGGGCCTGTCCCTTCTCCTTTTGCCTAGAAGAATGAATAAAAATTACCTCGGCAACTATTTTCTAATAATCTTCTTAATTCGACTTTTACAGTAAAAAAGTAATTGGCCGTAACTCTCAATTTGTTTGAAATTTTTTATTAGGCTTGTAGAATTTTTGAAATTTGTATTTAAACACTTTCAAAATGTTTGAAATTTCTCATTAAAATTTTGAAAAAAAAATTTAACTAAATATTTTAAATTTTAAAATTTCTCATTAAACATAAAAATTTTTGAAAAAATTAACTAACCTCTTTTTTAAAAACATCTCATTAAACTTAAAGATAATTTATCAAAACAGTTACTTCTGTTTGCCTCAAGTTACATTTTAATTATTTATATTTGAAATGTTACGTTTTGATCACTTATGTTATCGTTTTACTATGAAATGGTCACTTTGCCGTTAAGATCTTATACCTCTTAAACAACAGTCCGATGTGATAATTAAAATGAGTTTTAAATACCAAAATAGATGTCCAACTAAGTAAATTATTTTTTCTATTAAATAAATTTAATTAGTTGAATTTTATAAATTAATTAAAGGAAAATGTTAATTTGGTTTCCCGAAATAATCAAAATCAATGCATCAGATTAATCCTTAAACTAGAAAAAAAAAGGTCTCTTAGTCTCTTTTTTTTTTAGGGTCCGTTTGTTTACATGGAAAAGATTTTACGGAAAATATTTTTTGTATTTTTATGTGTTTGTTTCATAGAAAATAGTTTGGTTAACGGAAAATGACTTACAAGTTAAAGTAAAATAAACTCTTTTTCCTGTAAAATAACTTAGCCTTTTGAAAAGCGTAAGTCCTTTTCCGGAAAATAGCTCATCTATAGATAGTTTTATTTTTATATAAAAATTAATTTAAATCAAGCTTAATATTATTATATTGATAATAAATATTATTTTTATTTTAAAATATTTAAAATATTATATTTTCAATTTTATTAAACATACATATTTAATTATTTATATTTAGTCATATAATTAATTATTAATATAATAAATATAATTTAATATTTCAATTTTATTTTAATAGTAAATTTAAAAATAATAATTTTAAATAATATTATTTACATATGATTGAAAATATTCAATATTAATATTTTAATAATAAATATTTATTACAATTATAAATATATTAATAATAAATGTTTTGTAGTATAAATGTTAACATATGTCATAAGTCTATGTACAATTCATGATTTGTAATTTAGTCTTTGTACTTTTATTTTCAATAATTTAGTCCCTTTACTTTTCAAATTTGAAAATCAAGTGCAATTGTTGACATCATTAATTTTTTTGTCAAATTTGTTGATATCACATTTTAAATAAAATACTCACTTAGTAGTCATATAATTAAAAAATGACATTATAATGAATCAATTTAACATAATATTTTTAATATATGCAAAATAATGTAAAATATAAAATTATAGATAAAAATAAATTCAATTAAACAATGTAAAAATAAGAAAATCTCAAATGTATGTTTGTTTAATTGAAAATAACTTTTATGAAATATTTTTAAGAAATCTATCAAACAATAGAAAATATTTTACACAGATTCATCCAAACATCAAAAAATATTAACTTTTATAGAAAAGTAAATTATTTTCGTAAATCATTTTCCGTAAATCATTTTCAGTGAAACAAACAGAGCATAGTTTTAGTTTCCATTTTGATTAAAAAATATTCATTTTCATAGTTATTTTTATTGAATTGAAATAATAGAAATCAAATTGAGTGCCCTATTAATTGGTTGGATTTTTTTATTCAAAATGGAAGAACAAACGGTCGATTCAATGAATGGGTCCAAACATGGATTATAGTAATGAAGTTTTTTTTTTTTTTTTGTTCTTTACTTGGACTTTGGGTTATAATATTATGAGTTTTTTAAGCAAAAAGGTGATTCATCTTTTAATATTTTTCAATATACGTGATAGACAAATTGACATATTTTATATTTGTTTATTTGTGTATTATAGGCAACCACAATAACAAGTAAATATAGAGGTTGGTGCATCTATTTCTTCTTTTCTATCGTTTTGCTCTTTTGTATTTTATTTTCAAAACAAAAATTAACTTTTTTATTCCAATTGGATATCCATATTTACATTTAAAACTCATTTTAATTGTCACATTAAATTACCGTTTACATAATATTTCAAATATAAATAATTAAAATATAATTTAAAACAAATAAAAATTAAA
This sequence comes from Gossypium rotundifolium, assembly GCA_025506655.1. NCBI lineage: Eukaryota > Viridiplantae > Streptophyta > Magnoliopsida > Malvales > Malvaceae > Gossypium > Gossypium rotundifolium. The sequence continues at coordinate 187,734,271 of CP106734.1, read as the reverse complement.
TATTTTAATTAAACCATTTCAAACGTCATGTAAAAATCGCCCACCAAATCTACGTATAGTGGAAGTTCAATTTAAGACCCCGTAATTCACAATGCCTTCTTGCTGCAAAGGGGTTTTTTATCAAATTAGTGTAGAAAAAAAGAAATGGGATGTGATCCAGATTAATTCAGAAATGGGGTGGCTGTGGTGGTCACGCCACTCCCATAGCGGCACCACCACCGGTGTCGGCACCCCTGCAGAAGCAATGACAAAACACGCAGGAAATAAAGAAGAAAAATGTGAGGCATGCATGCAAGCAATGGAAAGTGAACAATGCAATGGCAGAGGCGAGATCGACCTGGAAAATGCTGCCAGAGAAAGGCACAAGGTGGAGAATGGCCTCACGGTGGCACTCTGCATGGCCTTTGTCCTCTTCTGCAATTCTGGGGACCTTAATGGTCCCTTCCCTCCCCAACCCCCATAAGGAGAAGCGTAAAGCAAGCGGAAGGACCACATAGGAAGAAGAAAGAAAAGGAAGAAAGAAAAGAAGGAAGGAAGAAAGAAAGAAAGAAGAAAGAAAGAAGGAAGAAAGAAGAAGAAAAGAAGGAAGAAGGAAAAAAAATAGGAGAAAATTAGGTATAATTTTTTAAAATAATGTTTGTGTTTTTGATTTTTTATTTTATTAAATTATTTTAGTATATGTTAATTTTATTTTATGACTTATTTGTTGTTAGTAGTTTATAATATAATAAGTAGTTTAAGTAGTTTAAGTAGTTTATAATAATTTTATTATATGTTAATTTTATTTTATGACTTAGTTTATAACTAACATTAGTAGTTTAAGTAGTAGTTAGTTAGTAAGTTAGTTAAATACTATTATGATTGGTAGGTAGTTAAAATAGAAACCCTAAAAATATTTAATTATGTTAGTTAATAAATTATATTAGTGTGTATTAATATGTTAGTTTTAACTCTAACATTATTTTAGTTAGTATATTGTTATTAGTTAAATTTTAATAATTAATTTAGTTAGTATATATATAAAACAATTATTATTATTGTTAGTGTAATATTGTCGTTAGTAAAAAATGGTAAATGTTATTTTATTTAGTATTATATTACTATTGTTAGTATAAAACATTAAAATAATACATAAAACATTATGTATAAAATAAATAATATAAAATAATAAAATACTGAAAATAATATATTTTTTAAAGTAATAGAATTTGAGAAAAGGAAAATACGAATAAATAGTTAAAATAAGTGGGTTTTACTAAATTGATATATAAAAGTAATAAAACAATACATTTGAAATATTACGTAGTAAAAGAAATAATATAAAATAATAAAATATGAAAATAGTAAAATAATATATTTGATTTATTATGCACTAAAAGATGTCATAAATAATATATTTGAATTATTATGTACTAAAATAATATAAAATAAAACGGACAAAGGCTCGTAATTATAATAATTATGTACTAAATTATTATTTGTTAATCAATGGTTTTATTAGAAAAGGTATATGATCGTAATATTATTATTAAGGAATCGTAAAAATTATTATTATTACTTTAGCTATGTTAATATAATATTATTATTAAGAAACCGTAAATATTATTATTAGTTATTATCATTATTTGTAAAAACTCTAATTAATATTTGACTTAATACTATGATGTTTGTATAAATAATAAAATATTATATTTATTATGCGTCGTTTACATGATGTTCTTATTATATTATTAGTATTGGCATGTTATTTGTTACTAATTGAATTTAGATTTATTGTTTTTTATGTAGGTAAAAATTGATTTGAGACGGAAATGGCTTCATTGATTAGTGAAGTTCCTCACATATCGTATTGCTAATAATATGGTAATGTATTGTTATTTATTAATCACGAGTTATATTAACAAAATAGCTACATAATAAATTATGTTATTTTACATAAGTAGTAATCTTTTATGATTTAACACCGTCGGGACTCGTATCGTGTATTACGGGGCGGTGAATGGCGTAAGAAATCCTGGGATGAACAGTGATGCCATATATAGAGCAAGTTGGATTCGTCAAGAAGACCGATCCGGACGTTTGACTTACGGTATGATTTAATATCCGCACTAGTCAAGCGTTGGCGCGGAGACCACACTTTTCATTTTCCATGTAGAGAGTGCATGATCACTCTAGAGGATGTTACTGCTGCACTTGGGCTCCCATTGATTGGGAGTCCCGTTCTAAGCGTCAAGGTCTGATGGTCAACCCGTTACCCTCTCGTCGAGCCTACTAGGGCACTCGTGCGGTAATAATGGAGAATATTTTCTGAATTAAAATTTACATGGTCGAGAGCGAGGTACGAACATATATCGGTGATGCCACTGGCGACTTGATGTGCGCTAGTCGGCGTACATTATGCACATCATAGGGGTATACCGATGCCGGTGCAAACAATAATAAGGTTCATATTGAGACCTACCCTATAGTCGATTTAAGCAATGCTCGCTTCATATAGTTGGGGCTCGCAGGTTCTTACGTGGTTGTACCGTGAGTTTTGTCGGACGACAGACCCAACGACCGGAGACATAGGCGGATGCCTTACACTATTGCAGTCCTGGGCTCTGGATCGGATGCCATTCTTGGCATCAGTTACCCACCAACCATACGTATATCCATTAGTGAACAGGTGATAAAATATAGCTTGTTTTTAATTGAAATTTCTTTATATTGATACTATTTGACTTAATTTTTTTATAGGTGGAGTATTTATCCGGGTATCGGAGGTCGACATTGTCCGATATAAAACTTATGATTGAACAACATGCGGGAAGGGTAGCGATTCCAACATTAGTTACGTAGTAGTTTGTATATCTTATGCATGCGTGTTTAATTTTAACAATGTTATTAATCGTGCGGTTTATATGGATGCCATCTAGTAGATGAAAATTGCAGTACCAGTTATACCCTCATCCTCCTATATCTACTCAGATATGTGGTGCACAAATGCACCAATTGTCTGCTTCCATGTAGTAGAGTGGTATCACGGGGACCAAGTGCTGCAGTAATTTGGTTGCGTCCAATACATCCTGGAACCACTGTGCCAGGTGGGAAAGGTTCATTGCAAAAATAAGAGAGGGAGATCAGACTTGGATTGGGGGGTTAGGCATGGTCAATTTATTGCGGTGTGGAATGATCGCATGTCCTGAATGTTTCGGATGGATATGGCTTCTAGTCTTCAACCTCCATTAGAGTACATACAATGGTACTCTAGTATGGGGAAGCCATATATACTCGGAGGGCAGTCGACTGTAATCCCCCCACATGTGCAACGGCATGAGGCATACGATCCAGTGGCAGATATGGAGGCTGAGGCAGCTGCAGATCCTGATCCCGAGCTGGAGCCCGAGCCGGAGGCAGAGCCAGAGCCCGAGCAATCACATTCACATTCGGATGCACATTCGTATCATCCATATGTGCCGGGAACTGACAACTTTCCGAGCTCGTCAAGAGGTGGATACCAGTACGGGGTTGATATATTCGGATCGTACACACTGCAATATGGCACTCCCGACTCATATCCTCGGTCGTATCCACTGCATCAGGGCACTCCTTCTGGCTCGAGTTCATCTATGCCCTTCGGCGACATGATTTTTCACCATGTTTAGCACATTGCCGTCTGGACCCCACCTGCACCCCACGGGAGACCGACGATGATGTTGGTCGTCATAGTACCAGACGACGTGAACGTCGACCACCATGATACACGAGGACTACACCATCGAACCATCAATTTTAGGTGTTTCTTTCGGTCTTGATTTTCTTATATTTTGTATTTGTAAATATTACGATGTTTATACTTTATTTGTATAAAATTAACTTGATTATTTGTAGCTATGATTACTTAATATTGCTATGATTTTGATGATTTGGAGCTTTAAAATTTCATAACAAGATTTTTAAGACATGACACCAACAAATTTCAATTTGTACACCAACAACTAAATTAATTTGTTTACCTTACACATGGGATCTAGTTACAATTTAACCACATTTTCATTGCGAGCATTTATTTCGATTATGACCACCTAACTGCATATTCCACAGTGGCCTTCAGTGATTTCTCCTAAAGTCCATTTCATTACGGATTCGGATGATTGTCGGCCTCTCGGATTCTGCGTGGCGCTCGTGCTGGGACAAGCTCGAAAGTAGTCCGAGGCACCTCCCATGTAGGCAATTCAGGCGAGACAGGAACTCATTTTCCCAGACACATGATATGCGCTCTAGCGTGTACACATCATCGACAAAATGTTCAACACTAAGGTTCATTGTAGCATACCGCCACAACATGTGCACACGGATAATGAAGTGTTTGGAACCTCCTGCATTCAGACCGTCTGCATTCCAAGATCGACTCCATAAGACCTAGGTGGCAAACCGGGTCGACGGCAAATAGACTCCATAACTCGAAAAGTTTTCATTTGTCGTGAATATATTTCACAATCATCGACCTCGCAATCCGTGGTTTGCAATCAATGCATCCCCGACATCTTCCATAAACACATGTCCCGATCTATCCGGTTGACTTGTTGTTCACCCACAAACACAGCGTTGACCCTCCACCAAGTTTGTGGTCATTTGACCATAAAGAAAGCCTCATCAAAACTTTGAGCCCATTGCCACTACTCCATTGTACCCAACCACTCGAAAAAGATTTGTTCGTTTGACCTTCCATGTCACTCTCAAGTTGAGTCATCATTTGGTGAAAAATATGTGGCTCTAACTCGCTACTGCTGTACATGTTTTAAAAATGTAAGTTACTGGTAACTAGATAACTAAAAAATATTAAACTTATATTAAAAATATAAGGTTATCATTTATCTATTTTCACCACTTCTCTCTTCCGGTTTGGATTCTTATACTTTGAAGAAAGTTAGGCGCAATGTGACGGATGCGAGAAGCGGATCTTCATGGCACACGGAACGCCTAATTGCGGCAATTAGTCCTTTCCTCTATCGGAGATGATGTAAATATTATCGTTGCTAATAACATACCTCCGCGAGTTGGTCAAGAAGAATTCTCAAGATTCCATATTCTCCTTATCTACTATTGCAAACGCTATTGGGAGCACGCGTCTATCATTGCAGTCTTGAGCAACCGCAATAAGTAAGATCTGTGTATATTTTCCGTATAGCCATGTCCCATCCACCGCACAAGCGGCTTACGGTGTGGAAATCTTTGGTATCGTGGATCAACGTCCGAACATCCGATGAAAAATTCTTTTCCCTACCGTAATTGGTCATTTGGGCGTAAAAGGTCGTTCAGAACTCAATCACGCTTCGGTATGTACTCTACATAGCCTATCATCCTGTAGCTCGTTATCGATGAATCGTAATCCCGTACAATTATTCCATTGCCATCTGTTTAGCTATCCACGCCTTTCGATATGATACTCGATCATGGAATCGGCATGTATTTCAAAGATTTCAGATCAAAACTTTAATAGTCTGCATGTCCTTCACCATTGGCATGATACATGTACATATAGTTTTGGAATCAAGTTTTCGATGATCTTACATCATACGTGTCGATCCGCATGTGAGGCCCAACCAATTTTCTTATCTCCTACATCGTGATTTTTAATAAATACTGTTTCAGATCCGCCAATTGCGACCTTCCGCGCTTTCAACACTCCACAATATATACTGTCGATTTAGACTCTGCGACTTTGTAATCCAGCGATATATCCATGCTATATCGTTTAATAGCAAATCGCGCTCTTCTTTACTTTTGAATCTACGGCCTATGAATAACTCCTCATGATCGAATTTCTGGCGACCGGTGAGCATGACATATTTGAGGTACTCAGAACTTCGATTACGCTACTGCGTGTGGGTCATGAAGCGACATGTGTGGCCGGGATTATTGTGTATCGTAATACATCGCATCGGTTCCCGACGGAAGGCGACCACTCGCTCCTATCGTCGATCACGTCTTCATCATCAATATCGTCAGGTGTATCGTCCATATCGGGATCACTGTCAATATCGACCTCTTCCTTACAATGATCACAACTATCGTGTCCATCATCACCAACGACATCAATATCGGGTGTAATATTAAGATCGATATCGATCCCATGTATACTCGAGTCGGCATCAACATGCGATATTGGAGGCACTATGCACGATTCTTCACCCCATGTTCTTCACCATATGCATTGATGTCTTCATTTTGCACAATCTGACTAACTTCGGCAAATAAGTGAATCGGTGCATTTTGTTACTCTCATTCCACAAAGAAAGCGATCATTGTCTCCACGTCTTCGTCGTCTACAAGTTCCATTTCGTGAATTTGATCGGATCTGTTGAAACCGGAAACTTGTAGAAAATTCTCAAATCAATCTCCACAACGTCTAACAATTTTTGCGTTAATCCTTCCCTTCATATCATCCAACGATACATTTCTATTAAATCTCATTGCTATTTGTTGCCGACATTCAAATATGCATCCAACGGTTGTTGTCAAGATGATTCCATCGAAATAAACGCATCTAAAAACCGATCATCCATCTTCAATGGTCAATCATTAAAAATAAACAAAATTTCTCAAACAAAATTTAAAACATAACATTCACAATAAAAATTAATTAATATAAACAAATAACTTACTAATAAATCAAAATCAACAAACAAAATAGAATAGCTTTAAAACAAAACTAAAAATTTAAAAATAACAAAAATAATAATTAGGTTTTTACTATACTAACAATATTAATAATACTAACTAAAATATACTAACTAAAATATTAGCTTTTAGAGTAATACTAAAGTATTAATATACTAAGCATCAATATATTATTTTAAGATTCTAAGGGTTTTAAAGTAATGTTTATTAGTATATTAACACATTAATATACATACTAACTAACAATATATTATTTTAGGATTTTAACTAACATATTAATATACTAACACATTAATATACATACTAACTAACATTAATATACTAACACTTTTCTCAAATTGATTACTTTTAAAAATATATTATTTTCGTATCTTATTATTTTATATTTTTATTTTAATACATAATGTTTTCTATATTATTTTAATATTTTTTATACTAACAATAATTATAATATATTATCAACAATAATAATATAATACTAATTAAAATAACATTTACCATTTTTACTAACAACAATATTACACTAGCAATAATAATAACTATTTTATATACTATCTAAATTAATCATTAAGGATTAACTAATAACAATATACTAAATAAAATAATGTTAGTGTTAAAAACTAACACATTAATATATACTAACATACTAACTAAATTAACATAACTATTTTTTTAGGGTTTTAGGGTTTAACCTACTAATCCTAAGTAAGTAACAATACTTATTAATAGTTTACTACAACAAATAACTAATAAAATAAAATTTAATATCTAATATAATAATATACTAACAACAAAGAACACAAACATTATTTCAAGAAAATATACCTAATTTTCTTAATGTTTTTCCCCGATTTCTTCCTTCTTTCTTTCTTCTTCCTCTTTTTTTTCAATGACACTTCTTCCTTCTTCTTCTTCTGCAGCAAGAACCTTTCCGGAGACGAGGGAGCTATTTAACGTCGGGTGGTGCCTCTCGCCAAGCCATTGACTGCTTGGTGCCTCCGCAAGACATTGTCCGTGGTGCCGCCTATTGCGAACCATTGTTCTTTTTTCTATTTGCAAATTGTTTTTGCATGGGTTTATAATCGATTCTTTGCATGGGGTCGACACCGTGGTGGTGCCGCTTTATGGGAGTGGCGTGACCACCCAGCCACCCATTTTGTAATTGTCTGGATCACATCCCATTTTGGTTTTTTTTTTTACACTATTTTGATAAAAACCTCTTTGTAAAGCTAAAGCTTTTTTTATTATTATTTATAAAGAAAAGAATGGTACGTCAATTTTGTTTTGGATAAGATTACTTTCATTTCAGATCTACTTGACTCGATATGAAATAATATTTGTATTTAATTTGATTATAAATATGTTTTTATTATTTTATAATATTTTTTTGACAATAACTCAAATTGGGCTTTATTCCTCGGGTATTATAAAAAACAAATTGTAAGGCCCAATCACGTTGGGCCAGAAGGAAACATTAACTAGAAAAACCCGAATGAAAAAACCAATTAAAAACAATGTAAAGAAAACTCTAGAATGTCAATTTAAAATTCAAAAACTGAGACCTGCAAACGCCCAATAAGCAGTCTTTTCGCCTGGCCCTAAACGTCCTTTTCAGTCCTTATCGCATTAATGGCGATGGTTCCTTACCGATAGGATAACCTGATATCTTTAATTAGTTTTATTTCATTTTGCAAGAAACCCCTCTTTCCTTTCCCATTTCCTCCTCTCAATCCGGCTCCCGAATGCTATCGTTCCTCATCTGAATCTCTGCAAATCGTGGCACACTATTCAACGGGTAAAGTCCCTCGTTTTTCTTTAATGTCTCCGTTGCCAGTAAATGTGCAAGTTTGTTTGATAATCTTGGAGTATATGCAAACTTTAAACTGCTACCCTTGTTCTTCAGCCTTTGAATATCATGAATGAGAACCCCAATCTGTGATTTGTCAAGATCTTTCTGGTTACATTTCTTTATGATTGTCAATGAATCGCCTTCAATACTAATATGTTCTCTTCCCATGTCGAGTGCGATATGAGTCACTCGTCGGCATGCAATCGTTTCAGCAGCAAACGCAGATTCGACCCCTTGATGAACGTCTATTGCAGAGACGAGAACTCGACCAGCACTGTCTCTTGCGACAACCCCAGACGCCGAGCGTTTATTCTTTGCATAAAAAGCCGCGTCAAAATTGATCTTTACTTCCTGATCAGAAGGATGTCTCCATTTAATGTCCATATCAGTGGTATGTTGGGTTGATTTTTTAATTCCATCAAGCTCTTTGATATAACTGATAACAAAACGTGCAGTCTCTTGACCCGATCTTCTTATTTTATCATGTATGCGAGAGTTACGATCTCCCCAGATAACCCACATTGTTACGTAGAAAATACGACACGGTTCCGAAGACAGAGAAAGCATTACCATGGTAAGCCAGTCACCAAACTCTTCCTGAGTGAATAATGATAAGTCCAGGACTAATAGGTTCCTCCATACCTCATTTGAAACAGGCACATTCTAAATAGATGGTTCATGTTTTCCTCTTCCATTCCACAGCGGGGACATAAGCTATTGGCTGCAAGTCTACGGATCAACATATTTGCTTTTGTAGCCAAATAGTTCCAAGAGGACTTCCATATAAAGATTTTAATTTTCATTGGCAGATCTATTCGCCATAATTTTCTGTAAAAGTCTCTATAGTTGCTTTGTAAAGCGTAAGCTGTAGGATCTAAATTTTGTAATAGTTTATAGGAACTCCTTACCGAAAATTCTCCTGATGGTTCACCACTCCAAGCTAGCAAATCAACATGGGGGTTCTGCGACAAAGGGATGCGGAGAATCAGATCCGCTACTTCTGCTGGGAAGGTATTCAAAATCAACTCTCTGTCCCATTCTCTATTATTACTGTTGATTAATTCTGCAACTCTATCACTCTGCAAAGTAACAAATCTGGACATTAATCTACCATTACTGTAATTTGGAATCCACGCATCTTCACTGATCAAATACCCTGACCCGTTCCCACTCTCCATATCAAACCCCACTGCAAAATATCTTTAGCTGCCCAAATACTTCGCCACACATAGGAGCATGAATTCCCCAAACGGGAATTAAGAAAATTACTATTCGAATAGTACTTGCTTTAAAACTTTTGCAACTAATGAATCTGGATATAATAACAATCTCCAACTGCTTTGCTAAAAGAGAAATGTTGACCACCACCCACGTGGTAGGAAAAGGTAAAACCTTATTTTTTGTTTTTTTTAATTTTTTCAATGATATATATTTTAATAACAAGTTTATATGTAAATTTACAAAAAAAATAATCTTTCGAAAGAAAAAAAAAGTCACCTTTTGTTTCTGTTTTTTTTGCTTTCGACGAACCTTTTCGTTTTTTTGTTTTGGATCTGCTTCTTTTTATGCCTTGAATTTCCTCTTTTTTTTGGTATATTTCGAGAAGAAAAATAATAAAATAAAAAACTATTGCTTGAATCTTTCTGTTTATTTTTTCTATTGATTTCCAGAGAAGGATCCTTTTCTTACAAAGTTATTTTTGGGCTTAAATAGTAGAAAGAAAATACATTTTTCTATTGTTATACCTTTTCTTCTTTGTGTTGCGTGTTTCTTTGTCTTTTTGCGAGGATATGGGCGTGAGTGGCAGTGGAGGAGGACGGTGGCCGGTGGTGCAGGGGCAGGTGGCTTGTCGAGGCGGTGAAGGTGGGTAGAGCAGGTGGGTCGCTGGCTAGGGTTTCGAAACCCTAGCCTTCAAACTTTTTTAATTTTGGGCCTTTTGGGCCATCGTGAATTGGGCTAATTTGGGTTTCATTTTGGGTTTTGTTTTTGTAATTGGGTTGTAAAAATAAATGGGCCGGGCAAATGAGCTTCTACAATAAAAATGTTTTTATTATTTTATAATAATTAAAAATGGGTTTTGAAGTAAACTTTTCTAGCTGTATTTATGGTTGTCTTTATTAGAGGTGTGCATGGGCTGGGCGACCCGGCCCGGCCCGAAGGCTCGCCCAAAATGTGGGAGGATTTGAACAAAAATATAGGCCCGAAAAATGGGTTTGGACAAAAAAATAAGGCCCTTTTAAAAAATGGGCCTGGCTCTGTAAGAGATTTTTGGGTTCTACTGACCGCCCAATTCATTAAAGGCAAAAAATTTATTTTTAAATATTATTTTCTTATTGTTTTCTCTTTATTTTGCTACAATTTTACTATTATGTTTATATTATTTTGTTGTTATTGTTTAGATATTATATAAAACTTATTTTATTGTTAATTTTGTTATTATTTTAAAGATATTTGTTAATTTTATTATTATTTTAGAGGTATTTGCTTGTCAAGTTCATCTATTTTAGTGTTATTTAAGTCTACATATTTTTTAAAATTTATTTTAATTTGTTGAAAAATATTTATTTTGATTTTTTAATATTTTGATGTATTATATATATTTAAAATTATATAAAATAATATAAAAAATTAATACAGTGGTTGGACCGGGCCCGTGTTTTAGTATTTTTTATATGGGCCGGGCTTGGGCAAAATTATAGGCTCATTTTTAGGTCCGGCCCGGCCCGAGCCCAATAAACGGGCCTAAATTTTTAGTTGGGTCCGACCCAAACCCGCCCGCCCATACACACCTTTTAGTCTTTACCAAAATAAACTGATTTGGTACAAATATTTATTTTATTAAGGTAATTTATATTTTTATACTTGCGTTCGAATATATACAAGACACAAGTAATGAAATTTTAAATAATATTATCCAAAAACAAAAGTCAAATATTTTGTTTATATTAAGAAGATAATATACTGAATTTTCTTTTAAATTTATATACTGAAATATTTGATTTAGCTAATTAGTGCATTTTTTCTCTAATTATAGGATTCCAATCCTCAATTTATATATACACATACATGCAAAAATATATTCTGTAAAGAATATTGTAAATAATTGATCATTAGAAGTTAATATATCATTTTACGTCTATGTTTAATTTTAATGTTTAATTTAATATTTTAATTTTTTAAACCCAATGAATTATATCTTTGTAACTTTTACTAACGCACACATAACAAATATTTTATTGGGCCACATAATTTTATTTAATTTAGGTATTAAATTAAACATTAAAAATTATATTTAAATATTAAGTAAAAATTTTAAATATTAAATTAAATATTAAATTTATTATTTTTATTCAGTAGTAACGCTATAACTTTTTATTTACTATTTAATGATGTAAGATAGTAATGTATTAACTTTTCTTTGAACGAAATGTATTAATTATTTTTAAAGGGAAAAAGAATGTTGGACGAACGCACAGAGATGGACGTGGTGCCCATGCTGGTTTTATTTAAAAGGGAAAAGGATGGATCCTTTTAAATATGTCAATTCCAAAGTTGAGAAATATTTTAGTATACTTTTCTATAAAAAAATTAAATAATGATTTTTGTTAAGAAAATTATGTCGAATTTGGAAAATTTTTCTTAAGTCACATTGATTAAAACAAAAAATATTATATTGTTTTTATTATAATAAACAAATAATTTTAATTTATCTAACTCAAACTTAAGTACAATTATATTGAAATAAATCAAGTTACAATTATATTTCTCTGTCGTATTTATATATTTTTATGTGTTATAATTTTGTTTAAAATATTATTTTATATAAATTTTGCTATGTTGGCGTATTTATATGATGTCATTTTTAAAAATTTATGTTATATTTTAACTCTATTTTGAACATTGCGTTCATATCTTTTAATAATATCCACAATTATGAAATGCAGACAAAAAGATGACGGTGCAGAGCAAGCCGAGATTTTTATTTCATCTGCTCCCTTTCTGGGTGCAATTATTGCAAAAGCTGTATAATACATAGTGTGTCTTTTCTTCCTTCCGTACTGCAGAGTACTAATTCTACTCTCTACTTTGTCCCCTTCAGTTTGGACTTTCCATAATTATTTTATTTTAATTAAATTATGTCACACAAAGTGAAAAGAAAAATATTAAATATGTATTTATGAAAGTATTATTCAGTTAAATTTATTGTTTTGTTTTTATTTTTTAAAAGAAACAAAACAGTTGATTTATATTTATATTAAACTGAGTAAAAACACTACTTGTTTTTTCCAAAGTAAAGGATTGCTAGCATTTCTGTAGGAGGATGGTCGAACACTTGCAGGCCCTCTTTCCTGTCCAAGGCCATTTTAACTAGAGGTGTGCATGGGCCGGGCTGGGCGGTCCAAAAAATTTCTGCCCAATTGGTAGGCCCGAGCCCAGCCCAAGCCCGCCCGACTAGTATAATTTTTTATTAAAAATAAAATATAATAAATTCAATACATTTTAAAAATAAAAATAAATATTAAAACAAAAATAAATAAAAATATAACAAATCAAATACATTTAAAATATAATAAATCAAATACAAATAAAAAATATTTAAAAATAAATCAAATACAATTAAAATATAACAAATAAAATATTTCGGTTTGGGTGGTCGGGCCGGGCTTGACCAAAAAATCATACTCGAGGCCCAAAATGGGCCTCATTTTTTGCCCAAACCCATTTTTCTGCCTATATTTTTGTCCAAACCTCCCACATTTCAAGCGGGTTTGGGCGGACGGCAAAACAAACCCATACACACCTCTAATTTTAACTATATAGCCAGCAGCTTGGTAATCCTCTATTGAGACATGTTGTAAATATTAGTATCTGGCATGCATCAAAAGTTGTTGGTTACGCTTGATCAAAGTAGAATTCAATTCTACCGATAGAGTGTCTTGGAGAACCTTGACCACCTCTAAGCAATCAATTTAAATCGTCACCCTTTGGTATCCGAGGCCTTGAAGAAGAACCAAACCATCCAAAATACTCCATAATTCGACATCAAAGACTTCACACTGCGCCAAATAACGATTATACCCCGTAATCCAATCTCCATTGTTGTCATATAAAATTCACTCAACTAATGCAATTCCTAAGTTTGTCTTAACAGCACCATCGGTGCTTAAATGGATCCAATTACTTGGTAGAAAATTTCCAAATCTAGTTTCATGTTGCACTAACGAGTCTTCATTGTGAGCTGAGTCATACTGTTTAGCTCAACCGTAAAAGACTTTAACAATCGAAAGGACTCCAAGTTATACATTGGAAAGTGAAAAGATTATAATTATTCCATATACGCCAGGCAAGCAAACCAAAGAGGCAATACGGTTTACCTCTCCCACGGTCCGCCTTGAGGAGTTCTCGAGTATTTGAAGCTAACTACTCATGGAGATCATCCAGAAGAAATTACTACTCTAACTTATCGAATAACTCGCAACCACACTTCTCTCGTTATGGACAATTTCTAATCACATGCAAAACATCATTTGATTCATGTCGCAAAACAAAACAAGAGCTATCATGTCCAATCCCTCGCTTCACTCGCTCCACATTAGCAAGTAATTATTGTTTAAGGAGAAGCCATAAAAATATGCAAACTCTTTGAGGGCCTTAAAACTTTCAAACAAAATTTCAAGTCCCATCTCTTAGATTCCAAGATCTCTCTTGAAGCAGTCAATACACACTTTTAATGGAAAAGGAATCCATAGAAATACAAAGCCAAATAACCGCTATTTTATGTCTTTCGTAAATATAATTTAGTAGCAAAATATCAAGAGGCCGCTTAAAGAGTAGAAAAATATTTTAATTTTAATTTTACAAAACAATTTATTTATTTATATAAAATAATGAAGAATTTCATTATATTTAATGAACTTCAAGATACAAATTTGAATATTTCAAAAAAAAAAATTCAAGTTCCACCTAAATTTTTTTCTTTTAAATCTTCATAATTTTATTTCATTTAATGTACATAAGGTAGCAATTGTCTCGTTTATTTATATTTGAATATAGGAGGAGTTTAAATCTATTTCATTTATCTAATCTCAAATTTTTACTTTTAATTTTACCAAATTAAAATATAACAACTAGCTCATTTTACATATTGTCACAATATGGTATATGCATTTTCTTAAATATATTGTTTTGATAATATACTACAATTTTAAGATTGATATCTCTTAACCAATATGAATTATAATAGGAAAAATAAAGGCAAAATTAGAATTTGTAAGTATATAAGATCTAAGTTCAATTTTTTACAATCTAATCTAGCATGATAATGTCAAGTAATGTCTTAAATAATCCCACATTTCAATCAGATATGAATTAATTTAGTATTGTTTTGAAAAATATTATTGGGAGACAGAACACTTTTGAAATAAAAACATTCTTAAACAAAATGTTTTTAAACTATTCAAAAATGTTTTGAAACAAAAATACTTTTCAAAAAATATAACATGATAGTAAATAAAAGTAATTATGGTGTAATTTACTCTTTAAGAGAAATCAGAGACCATCAACAATTAATTAAAAACAATAATAAGTAAATAATTGGAGGGTAAAAGTGCAAAAATCTTGACAGCACAAAGCAAAAATCTGAGATTTTATATATTATAAGAGAAAGTAAAAGAAATGAGAACAGAAAAGAAATAGAGAACAAGACGAAAGCAGGGGAAGAAAAAGGGAAAGAAAGAAAAAGGAGAAATTGATGATTTAAAGCTTGGATGTTTAATTGGTAAGTCAATTTAGCCCTTCTCTTTTAATTTTGATGCTTTATAAGTTTTAGAACAAAGCTTTGTTGATTTAAGTTGAAATTCTGGAAATTCTTAGATTTTAAACATGAGCTATGTGGATCAAATTGATGAATTAGGGGTTTAATTAATGGAATATCTAGTTAGAAATTGATTTTAAGAATTAAATTGTGAAAATGTTTGGAATTAAAGTCTATTACTAAAATTCCGATTCCCAAAGATTATAAAGTAGTTTAAAGTAATAGAATAAAGTGTTTATTGAGAAAAATCAGCTCAGCTGAGAAGTTAATTGAGCAGGGACGAAATTATCATTTATTGAAAGCTTAGGGGAAAAGTTGTAATAAACAGTTTGCACTAAAACAGTTTGGACAGCAGCAGTAGAGTAACTTTGAAAAATCACCAAAGATCGTATAAGTGGAATTATAAGTTGAATAAGATATGTAATTAAAACTTATTGAGTCTATTTTCATATGAAAGAAACAGGAAAGTAAAGGAATTCTGTAATTTGAGATATTTATATTTTTGTAAGACTGGTTTAGAGAGATTTCGGGATCCCCTGTTCTAACTTTAGAAAATCATCAAAAATTGGATAAAAATAATTAGGGGTTTAAATTTATATGTTTAGAATCCTGAATGAGTCTATTTTCAATAAAAATAAACGGGAACATCATCTGAATCTTGTATGAAGAGATAATTAATTTTTAGTGAAGAAGGGTCAGAACTGCCAGACAGCAGAACAGGGGTGAATTTGATGAATAAACTGTACTAATTGGCTTTGCTAAAAATTCTGGAAATTTTATGGTATGAATATATGTGAGTCTAGTTTCAGGAAAAATTAATGGTTCTTCATTTGGAGTTCTCTAGCTCTGAAAATAAATAATTTAGTGACTATGACACAAAAGGACAGCTTTGAATAAGTTTATGAGTAAATGATTAAATTGAAATGTGAGCAAAAGTAAGAAAGCATGAATTTACCATAAAATACATGTTTATTTTATTAAATAGTACAGGAAATTATTTGATTATTTTTAACATATAAATGTTATATGTTTATATGAAATTGAAGAAAAATAAAAGGAAGGAGAGGACCGAATTGAAGGAAAAGAAAAGAGAAGGTTAAGGAGTGAAGGAAGAAGAATTTATATCACCTCAACCTTTTGTAGTAAGTACTACAATAATTTTAAATTATTGTTATTTATCTTTTTAAAATATTTATGCAAGTATTTAAATATATGAGATTCACTTTAATGCCCAAGTAGACGAAATTTAGAACTACTTGGGATATTAGTGGCATGCCATTAAGGAACTTTAGCAGCTCTCGATATTAGCACGTTGGTGCTCTCGATTATTAGCACATTGGTGCTCTCTGTTCACTTGTGCATCATAATGCACCTCTCAGATCTGCTCCGTATCCGTGTGTTCTATAAAGTCTAATTTGGGCTAAGAAAGTGAAATGAGAACAAAAGTGAATCACTGATGTGTTAAGGTAATTTTTATACCTTACAAAAGATAAGTTAAATTTATTTAAAGCAATGCATAGTTGAAGAGACTTATATGTGAGTAGATATGCAATAATTGATTGAGTTTAAAATATTTTGTTATGATTACTTATTTAATTATTCTTGTAGTGCTTACTAAGCCTTCACCGGCTTAACGCGTTTATTTTAACGCGTAGGTACAATTAGACTAGAAGAGAAGTCCAACTAGAAGATCTCTCATCTCATCACATCCTCAAGGGCTTCAAAAGTAGGTACTATATTTTGTATTAAAATGGCATGTACATATGTAGTTCAAAGGTGTTCCCATGTGATAGGGACTAAAATGTAGATTCTTGAAATTTTATTTATTTTCAGTTACTTGAAGTATTTTGGTATATGTGGAATGAATTAATAAACAATAAATATGTTAGTAAAAAATGGTTGGTAAGTTAAAATATTATATACAAATGTTTTAATTAAAAATTAGTAAAAATGGTTGGTAAGTTAAAATATTATATACAAATGTTTTAATTAAACAATATCTGCCATAATTGTTTTGGCACCAAATGTAGTAGTCTTATACCGGTCTGCATGATTGAACCTGTATAGGGTATTACATTTATTGGTATCGAGCCTAGGTTTTCGAATTCTTGGGTTAGTATGAGTCTATTTGTACATGCCATTTTAAAATTAATGTGATGAGATGAGGTTTAGTTATTTAATTGTGTAATTTATGAATATTGTAGAAACTTAAAGATGTCTTCTGAAAGAATAAAAGATACCGATTTTGTGATGTATACTGGAATTTATGAATTTAATAAAATAGAGTTGGTTTCCTCTTAGTATAGAAAGAGGAAATGTTAAAGAAAGAAATGTTTTCCAATTGAAATAATTTCGATAATTCTGAAAGTGATGTTCAAATAATTAAGTAAAATGTTACTTATGATGAAACAGAATTTGAAAAGATGTGGATAAATGTCTTATAGTAAGAAATGATAAATGTTATGTTATATGAGTATATACATGAATCTAAATTATGAGGCCTTACGATCTCTACCCCATTATTGGTACAGTTATATTTATAGTGAAATTGATAGGAATTATAATGATTTAGTTCAAAAGTGTGGGCCCAAGAGTTTAAAGGAAAGAAAGATGATGACCCAATTGAGGTGAAGAATGGTTAGAGAACAATCGAAGAATATATGAAGAATTACAAGATACAAGGGATGAAAAGTTAAACTGTGCAGTATCTTTAGTAAAGGGTGAAGCTTACCAATGGTGGAACACTGTCATGAATATCCATTCTGCAGAGAAAATTAATTGGAATTCCTTTGTGTCCGAATTTAAAAGAATTATGTGAGTCAACTTTATCTTTAGAAGAAGAAAAGAGAATTTCGGATTTGAAGCGAACCACATGTCATTGTTGAATATGAACGTGAATTTATCGATTTCTTTTCCGAAAATTATTTGGGAATACATTGCTACTATTAAAGGAAGAAGTCATATATCGAAATTGATTTATTCAGATATGGTAACTCTGAATAAGTTAACTGAAATTTTTGAATAAGCTTTGTGAGTGAAGTGAATGATATGGGATTGTTGATGATTATATATGTTAACGGATTAGTAATGGAATTGCAGAAATATTTGAACACAGCTGCTATAGTTGGGTATTTTACAATGATCTCTTCGGGTATTCTATATGGGTATTCTATATGTTCTTTATCTTCTTGAGGTATATGCAACTGTTCGGATGTGATTTTTATTGTGTAGAAAATTTGGAATCATAACGTTAAAATGGAAGTTCGTTAATTCGATCGGTCTCGCTCTATTTTTCTTTGGATTTTCTAATTTGTTCATTAGATAAAAGACTTAATGATCGATTCATATGAAGTTATTTTCTATTTCTACGGTTGATATTCTAGTACATATCATAATTTGCATTATCTTTATCACAATCGTTTCTAGTGAGGATAAATGGTATTCTTCTTCTGGTTTTTCTTTGGAATATTATCGATTTCTTTATCATTGAATGTGGTTTTTTTATTCTCGGAAATTCAATATAGCTCCACATCTGGGATTTCATTATGCCACATTTGGGATTTCATTATATTGGTTTTCTTATTATTTTATAGTCTGATCTTATCTATCAAATATGATTCATCTGTGTAGGGGTATTCATTGATAGAAGGTAAATATATATATATATATATATATATATATTCTTATTATAAATCTTGGTTCGATTATGGGAGCTCGGTGATATGGATCTTAGATTATAGAAGTTGTATTATTATACTGGTTATTATTGAGACTACTTTTGGATTTATTCTTCTATTTTGAAGCACACTATTGAAGTTGAATTATTGATCGATTTATATTATTGAAATATCAGATTTATTATAGTACTATGGCATAATCTATCTGATGACTGTGGACTTGGGATAATTTGAAGTGTTGGGATTTTTTTTAATTTTTGTGAAAGTGTTTTCTATGATAGCTACATCAATGATAAGAATACTACAGGAAAACACAAGGTTTGAATGGACTAATCAATGCTAGTAGAATTTTGAGTAGATGGAAGTTCTAATGATTGAAGCATCAGTTCTGGTTCAGTCTGAATCGGGAAAAAATAAATATAGTTGTAGATGATTTGAATGGGAAAATAATTCTTCGCTCCGTGAGTAATAAATATTCGATTGCTATTGTCTGATGAAGGATTAACTTTAGTTGAATATCCGATATTGGTGTTTACAGAATTATTACAGCTATTAAAGATACTGGGACGGAAATGAGATATAAGTCTATGAATTTGACAAACTATATGGAGTATCAGTCTTTGAAATGTTTGAGAGAGATTTACAGTTTACAGTTCACTTTCTGATTTCGAAATAACTTATAAGAATGCTATATGAGTGATAGTTGATTAATTTATAAAGTCAGAACTGATTGATGGCTTCAGAAACTTGCGGAGATGTACATTCCAGAAATTGTAAGATTTCATGGTATTCTAGTATTGATAATTTCTGATCGAGATTGTAGTTCACCTTAGGGTTCTGAAAATAATTACAGGAAATTATTGAGTACTTAACTCGATTTCAGTACAGCTTTTCATTCGCAAATTGATGGATAATTCGAGAGAGAGTTGGTTAGATTTAGGAAGAAGATGTACTGGTGGTCAGGTATGAAACGTGATATTTCTGAGTTTGTATCAAGATGTCTGATATGTCAACAGGTCAAAGCAGAACATCAGGTACCTTCGGGTTACTTCAGCCAATTACTATACCGGAATGGAAATGGAAAAGAATCACTATGGATTTTGTATCGGGGTTACCATTATCTCCGAGGAAAAAAAAGAGATGTTATTTGGGTGATTATTGACCAATTGACAAAATCAGCGTACTTTATTCCGGTATGTATAGATTATTTTTTAGATAAACTGGCTAAACTGTATATATCTGAGATTGTCAGGCTACATAGAGTGCATGTCTCCATTATATTGGATATCCCCGATTTACGTCTCGTTTCTGGGATAAGTTACAAGAAGCTTTGGGTACTCAGTTGTATTTCAGTACTGCATTTCATCCTCAGACAGATGGCCAATCTGAGCTTGTAATTCAGGTATTGGAAGATATGCTCCGATGTTGTATACTAGAGTTCGAAGGTAATTGGGAGAGGTATCTACCTTTGATTGAATTTGCTTACAATAATAGTTATCAGTCCAATATTAAAATGGCTCTGTATGAAGCTTTGTATGGTAGAAAATGTAGAACACCGTTATATTGGATGAGCTCAATGAAAAGAAGATACATGGGGTTGATTTGATCCGGAAATGAAGAAAAGTAAAAGTGATTCGAATAGATTAAAAGCAACATTCGACAATGTAAATCAATTGTGGATTTAAAACGGGATATTAAATATTCATTGGTGATAAGGTATTTATCAAGGTGTTTATTTGAAGGAAACTATAAGAATTCAGTGTTTCATCTCTTTTAAGTAAATTTCGAGACGAAATTTCAAAGGGGGAGAATTATAACGACCTCAAAAGTATGGATATTGAAAATGAGTTATCGGTCTCCATTTTTAGTAAGCGGACTCATAAAATATTTATTAAAAATATTTACGAAGTTAGTTGTGTGTTTAATAATGTTTTTTAGGTGAATTTGACTTAATTAGAAGTATTTGAGAAAAGGATTAAATGGAAAAAGGTGCAAAAGTTTAATTATAGATTAAAAGAAAGTATAAAGGACTAAAAGGCAATTATGCCATTTTTAAATGTTGAGGCGGTTTAAGTATGAAAAATTTGAGATTTTTATGTTTAATATATATTATTATATAATAAAGATATTTTATGTTTTAAATATAATATAATATATTATATTGTTATTATATATTATAAGAGAAAGTAAAAGAAAGGAGAACTGAAAAGAAACAGAGAACAAGACGAAAGCAAGGGAAGAAAAGGAAAAGAAAGAAAAGGAGAAATTGGTGATTTAAAGCTTGGATGTTTAATTAGTAAGTCAATTTAGCCTTCTCTTTTAATTTTGATGCTTTATAAGTTTTAGAACAAAGCTTTGTTGATTTAAGTTAAAATTCTGAAAATTCTTAGATTTTTAAACATGAGCTATGTGGATCAAATTGATGAATTAGGGTTTAATTAATGGAATATCTAGTTAGAAATTGATTTTAAGAATTAAATTGTGAAAATGTTTGGAATTAAAGTCTATTACTAAAATTCTGATTCCCAAAGATTATAAAGTAGTTTAAAGTAATAGAATAAAGTGTTTATTGAGAAAATCAGCTCAGCTGAGAAGTTAATTGAGCAGGGACGAAATTATCATTTATTGAAAGCTTAGGGAAAAGTTGTAATAAACAGTTTGCACTAAAACAGTTTGGACAGCAGCAGTAGAGTAGCTTTGAAAAATCACCAAAAATCTTAGAAGTGGAATTAGAAGTTGAATAAGATATGAAATTAAAGCTTATTTAGTCTATTTTCATATGAAAGAAACAGGAAAGCAAAGGAATTCTATAATTTGAGATATTTATATTTTTGTAAGACTGGTTTAGAGGATTTTGGGATCCCCTGTTCTAACTTTAGAAAATCATCAAAATTGGATAAAAATAATTAGGGGTTTAAATTTATATGTTTAGAATCCTGAATTACCTTAACACATCAGTGATTCACTTTTGTTCTCATTTCACTTTCTTAGCCCAAAGTAGACTTTATAGAACACACCGGATATACGGAACAGATACAGAGGTGCATTATGATGCACAAGTGAACAGAGAGCACCAATGTGCTAATAATCAGAGAGCACCAACGTGCTAATATCAGAGAGCACGCTAAAGTTCCTTAATGGCATGCCACTAATATCCCAGTAGTTCTAAATTTTGTCTACTTGGGCATTAAAGCTGAATCTCATATATTTAAATAATTCGCATAAATATTTTAAAAAAGATAAATAACAATAATTTAAAATTATTGTAGTACTTACTACAAAAGGTTGAGGTGATATAAATTCTTCTTCCTTCACTCCTTAACCTTCTCTTTTCCTTTTCCTTCAATTCGGTCCTCTCCTTCCTTTTCTTTTTCTTCAATTTCATATAAACATATAACATTTATATGTTAAAATAATCAAATAATTTCCTGTACTATTTAATAAAATAAACATGTATTTTATGATAAATTCATGCTTTCTTACTTTTGCTCACATTTCAATTTAATCATTTACTCATAAACTTATTCAAAACTGTCCTTTTGTGTCATAGTCACTAAATTATTTATTTTCAGAGCTACAGAACTCCAAATGAAGAACCATTAATTTTTCCTGCAACTAGACTCACATATATTCATACCATAAAATTTCCAGAATTTTTAGCTAAGCCAATTAGTACAGTTTATTCATCAAATTCACCCTGTTCTGCTGTCTGGCAGTTCTGACCCTTCTTCACTAAAATTAATTATCTCTTCATACAAGATTCAGATGATGTTCCCGTTTATTTTATTGAAAATAGACTTATTCAGGATTCTAAACATATAAATTTAAACCCTAATTATTTTTATCCAATTTTTGATGATTTTCTAAAGTTAGAACAGGGGATCCCAAAATCCCTCTAAACCAGTCTTACAAAAATATAAATATCTCAAATTACAGAATTCCTTTGCTTTCCCTGTTTCTTTCATATGAAAATAGACTAAATAAGCTTTAATTTCATATCTTATTCAACTTATAATTCCACTTCTACGATTTTTGGTGATTTTTCAAAGCTACTCTACTGCTGCTGTCCAAACTGTTTTAGTGCAAACTGTTTATTACAACTTTTCCCCTAAGCTTTCAATAAATGATAATTTCGTCCCTGCTCAATTAACTTCTCAGCTGAGCTGATTTTTCTCAATAAACACTTTATTCTATTACTTTAAACTACTTTATAATCTTTGGGAATCAGAATTTTAGTAATAGACTTTAATTCCAAACATTTTCACAATTTAATTCTTAAAATCAATTTCTAACTAGATATTCCATTAATTAAACCCTTAATTCATCAATTTGATCCACATAGCTCATGTTTAAAAATCTAAGAATTTTCAGAATTTCAACTTAAATCAACAAAGCTTTGTTCTAAAACTTATAAAGCATCAAAATTAAAAGAGAAGGGCTAAATTGACTTACTAATTAAACATCCAAGCTTTAAATCACCAATTTCTCCTTTTTCTTTCTTTTCCTTTTTCTTCCCTGCTTTCGTCTTGTTCTCTGTTTCTTTTCAGTTCTCCTTTCTTTTACTTTCTCTTATAATATATAATAACAATATAATATATTATATTATATTATATTTAAAACATAAAATATCTTTATTATATAATAATATATATTAAACATAAAATCTCAGATTTTTCATACTTAAACCGCCTCAACATTTAAAAATGACATAATTGCCTTTTTAGTCTTTTATACTTTCTTTTAATCTATAATTAAACTTTTGCACCTTTTTCAATTTAATCCTTTTTCTCAAATACTTCTAATTAAGTCAAATTCACCTAAAACACACAACTAACTTCGTAAATATTTTTAATAAATATTTTATGAGTCCGTTACTAAAAATGGAGACCGATAACTCATTTTTCAATATTCATACTTTTGAGGTCGTTACAATGGGAACATCATCCGAATCTTGTATGAAGAGATAATTAATTTTAGTGAAGAAGGGTCGAATCGCAGACAGCGTAATGAGCAGGTGAATTTGATGAATAAACTGTACTAATTGGCTTAGCTAAAATTCTGGAAATTTTATGGTATGAATATATGTGAGTCTAGTTTCAGGAAAAATTAATGGTTCTTCATTTGGAGTTCAGTAGCTCGAAAATAAATAATTTAGTGACTATGACACAAAAGGATAGCTTTGAATTAGTTTATGAGTAAATGATTAAATTGAAATGTGAGCAAAAGTAAGAAAGCATGAATTTATCATAAAATACATGTTTATTTTATTAAATAGTACAGAAATTATTTGATTATTTTAACATATAAATGTTATATGTTTATATGAAATTGAAGAAAAAGAAAAGGAAGGAGAGGACGAATTGAAGGAAAAGGAAAAGAGAAGGTTAAGGAGTGAAGGAAGAAGAATTTATATCACCTCAACCTTTTGTAGTAAGTACTACAATAATTTTAAATTATTGTTATTTACCTTTTTAAAATATTTATTTTTAATTATTTAAATATATGAGATTCAGCTTTAATGTCAAAGTAGACGAAATTTAGAACTACTGGGATATTAGTGGCATGCCATTAAGGAACTTTAGCGTGCTCTCTAATATTAGCACGTTGGTGCTCTCTGATTATTAGCACATTGGTGCTCTCTGTTCACTTGTGCATCATAATGCACCTCTGTATCTGTTCCGTGTATCCGGTGTGTTCTATAAAGTCTACTTTGGGCTAAGAAAGTGAAATGAGAACAAAAGTGAATCACTGATGTGTTAAGGTAATTTTTATACCTTACAAAAGATAAGTTAAATTTATTTAAAGCAATGCATAGTTGAAGAGACTTATATGTGAGTAGATATGCAATAATTGATTGAGTTTAAAATATTTTGTTATGATTACTTATTTAATTATTCTTGTAGTGCTTACTAAGCCTTCACCGGCTTAACGCGTTTATTTTAACGCGTAGGTACAATTAGACTAGAAGAGAAGTCCAACTAGAAGATCTCTCATCTCATCACATCCTCAAGGGCTTCAAAAGTAGGTACTATATTTTGTATTAAAATGGCATGTACATATGTAGTTCAAAGGTGTTCCCATGTGATAGGGACTAAAATGTAGATTCTTGAAATTTTATTTATTTTCGTTACTTGAAGTATTTTGGTATATGTGGAATGAATTAATAAACAATAAATATGTTAGTAAAAAATGGTTGGTAAGTTAAAATATTATATACAAATGTTTTAATTAAACAATATCTGGCCATAATTGTTTTGGTACCAAATGTAATAGTCTTATACCGGGTCTGCATGATTGAACCGGGTATAGGGGTATTACAATTCCTAAGTTTGTCTTAACAGCACCATCGGTGCTTAAATGGATCCAATTACTTGGTAGAAAATTTCCAAATCTAGTTTCATGTTGCACTAACGAGTCTTCATTGTGAGCTGAGTCATACTGTTTAGCTCAACCGTAAAAGACTTTAACAATCGAAGGGACTCCAAGTTATACATTGGAAAGTGAAAAGATTATTATTATTCCATATACGCCAGGCAAGCAAACCAAAGAGGCAATACCAGTTTACCTCTCCCACGGTCCGCCTTGAGGAGTTCCGAGTATTTGAAGCTAACTACTCATGGAGATCATCCGAGAAGAAATTACTACTCTAACTTATCAGAATAACCTGCAACCACACTTCTCTCATTGCGGGACAATTTCTAATCACATACAAAACATCATTTGATTCATGTTTGCAAAACAAAACAAGAGCTATCATGTCCAATCCCTCGCTTCACTCGTTCCACATTAGTAAGTAATTATTGTTTAAGGAGAAGCCATAAGAATATGCAAACTCTTTGAGGGCCTTAAAACTTTCAAACAAAATTTCAAGTCCCATCTCTTAGATTCCAAAATCTCTCTTGAAGCAGCCAATACACACTTTTAATGGAAAATGAATCCATTGAGATACAAAGCCAAATAACCGCTATTTTATGTCTTTCGTAAATATAATTTAGTAGCAAAATATCAAGAGGCCAGTTAAAGAGTAGAAAAATATTATAATTTTAATTTTACAAAATAATTTATTTATTTATATAAAAATAATGAAGAATTTCATTATATTTAATGAACTTCAAGATACAAATTTGAATATTTCAAAAAAAAAAATTCAAGTTCCACCTAATTTTTTTTTCTTTTAAATCTTCATAATTTTATTTCATTTAATGTACATGAGGTAGCAATTGTCTCGTTTATTTATATTTGAATATAGGAGGAGTTTAAATCTATTTCATTTATCTAATCTCAAATTTTTACTTTTAATTTTTACCAAATTAAAATATAACAACTAGCTCATTTTACATATTGTCACAATATGGTATATGCATTTTCTTAAATATATTGTTTTGATAATATACTACAATTTTAAGATTGATATCTCTTAACCAATATGAATTATAATAGGAAAAATAAAGGCAAAATTAGAATTTGTAAGTATATAAGATCTAAGTTCAATTTTTACAATCTAATCTAGTATGATAATGTCAAGTAATGTCTTAAATAATCCTACATTTCAATCAGATTATGAATTAATTTAATATTGTTATTAAAAATATTATTGGGAGACAAAACACTTTTGAGATAAAAGCATTCTTAAACAAAATGTTTTTAAACTATTTAAAAATGTTTTTGAAACAAAAATACTTTGCAAAAATATAACATGATAGTAAACAAAAGTACTCTTTAAGAGAAATCAGAGACCATCAACAATTAAAAACAATAATAAGTAAATAATTGGAGGGTAAAAGTGCAAAAATCTTGACAGCACAAAGCGAATGGCTTTTTGTTTTTTGCTTCGGTGTTTCCAAATCGGCCGAATCCTAACGGCAGTTTTATGGAAACCAAAAATTCAACCAAATCTCCCAATTGAAGAGAGGAAAAAACGTAAATTTACAGGATTCCTAATTTACGTGGATCTCATCATATTTGTAAAACAACAGCATTTAAATTTCCCCCTTTTAAGAACATTTTTCTTTTCCCCTGATTTCAACCTCTCCGCCTTTTCAAGGTAAAAGTTAACCTCATTATTTATTTATACATATTTTAAAAAATTGCCTCTTAATTACTTTTAATATTTGTTTTTAATTTGTCTGGCAGGAGCTTTAAGTCTCAAGTCGATTGCTCCTTGAAAGATTGGAATTGGTTTCTTGTTGAAGGAGGTGAATTCGGGTATATCTTTTTTTTTTCGAATTCAAATTATAGTATTTTAATAAAATTCATATTAGGATTTTAATTGAAAATGAAGGAATTTTAGAAATGCTGTACTAATTTTGCCGACGTGTAACGAATACACGATTAAAGGGACAAAAAGAGGAAAAAAATACTTCAGGGAAAAAGTGGCTAAAGAAAAAGACTATGCACCAGATAGTACTATTTCTATTTGAATGCTTGTTATTTTGACTCTCTTGATCTCGATTTTTGTTCTATAGTGATTGCGATGCATATTGCAGTATATCTATTATTGTACTTTGAGGTTGCCATTGAGTGCTAGTTGTTAGACGAATCTTGCGCCTTCTTTGATACATATTTTTATATCTATTCGATTTATTTTTACTAGTAATTTTGGGGTTTTTGAATGTTATGGATATTGACCTCTAGATGTCGTGTTGCTACGTGGAGGTTCCCTAGCAATTGTAAATTGCTATAATGAGGTTTATGAAAATCAGCTTTACATCTTTCTTTATAATGATTGCAGATATGCAGAGCGAGGTCGTTTGTAGTCGGTGTAGGAACATTCTTCTTTATCCTAGAGGGGCTACAACTGTGTGCTGTGCATTGTGCAATACAATTACCCAAGTCCCTCCTCCTGGTAAGCTTCAGTTCTCATTCTTATAAACTGACAATTTAAAATCATCATCAGTTTTCTGAGGTTGTGACTTGTTAACAGTTGCTAGTTTCCGGTATTTTCAACATGAACATGATTATTATTAGCTGAAACTCAAAAGAGATGTACATAGTAAAATTAGTAAATTTTTCTCTTGGCTGCAGCTATGATCTGCTAGTGGCATTGAAAACTACTTCATGTCAGAAAGAATACTTGGGCTTACCGGGTCCCTTTTTACCCCTTAATAATTTAACCTAGTTATTCCTATGCATTAGGCTGTATCCTTGAATAGACCTCTTAGAAACTACTGTACCTCTTCATTAAATAAATAATGACTTTGGTTATCAAGACCATGGACATCTAACTGACCCTATTTAAAATCGTACTAGAATCTTATTTGAAAATTAAAAATTTACTAATTTGCCCCCTTGACAAAATATTGGTCATTGGCGTTATTACGAAATGTGGGCCTAAATGCTGAAATGAGAAACGAATCGATTGGTACAAATGATGGAGATGGGTTTTTGTCTTCGCTATGGTTGGATTTAATCTGTCTTGAGCTACGCATGGCAGCTATAGTATAAGTTTGCTTGAATTCAATTTATCAATGTAGTGAGCCACAAGCCTTGTTCTTACTTATTGTGCAATTTGAGATCGCATTTTCTTGTAAGTTGATATATGTTTGTTACTATTATCACTGATATATATGCGTCAAACCTGAGAATACCTTAGTACTGACTTCTTCACCCTCCAACGGCCTATAAACTGTCAGAGGCCTATGATTCCTGATTCTATTCTCTTCCTTTTGTTCATTAACCATTGGATGCTCACCTATTTTGCGGGATTGCCAATGTGTGTGATTCCTGCCATGATTTTCCTAGACTTCCTGTATTTCTCTAATCACTTAAGCTTGTAGGATTCCAACATTTGTTAGTTCTTAATTTTGTAAGCTATCTTCTGGTTCATACTTTTGCTATTTCAATTTTGCTTTCAGAGGAGAAAAAGCAAAGTACACATTCTGAAGAAATAAATACTAAGTAATCTTTTAGATACCAAAATTTATTGTTTTACATTTATGCAGACTAGAAATGTTAGATTGGTGAGACATTTTAGGCCTTTGTTCATCTTTTAATCAATTATCATCTGGCTTTTAACCATTTGTTTTTGCTTTATAGAAGCTTTTGGAAAGTTTACCCAAAAGTAAATAGTACAAAGGAAGTAGAAAAGCAAAGCAATTACTGAAGAGTTCTTAAGTTTTTTCTTAGCTACACTTTTAATAACTGTGATTGGATTTGGGTGGGTTGGCTGCCCAAGAATTCATTAGGAATTTCGAATCCAATGCCATACTAAACAAGCTAACATATAATATACCTCAATTTGGTACAATCTGGATTGTTAACTTGGGAGTGAAGCATTGACTCCAGTAAACTCAATTCAACTCGATAATAAAACATAGTAAAAGCAAACTTGTGACAGTTCATTAGTGAGAACTTACTGCTATTTGTTTTAGGGATTTTGATGTTATGTTCTTGGGTAATTGTTTAATATACTTTTAGTTAGACATAAGTCATTCCATTTAGAGTTTCTTTCTTCTATAGTTACTTCTTTATGTAAACTTCGTTGTGTATATGCTAGATAACAATTAAGTTTGAATGGCATGAGCACCACCAGTAAACCTCAAGCATTTTTTGTGGTCCCTAAACCATACTCCATCGGAACTGTTGTTAGCATGACTCCATCTTGGCAAGCTGCTAAAATCTACCATTCAACTTGGTTTGATTGTAGCCCACCCATATTAAGGTTGTTACCCATAACATTTGGGCATTTTGGCAATATTAACTTCCTTTTATCTGGTACTCGGACATCAACATGCAACTGGCTTTGGACTATAATATCTAAAGGTTTGTTTATCAGAACAACTTGTCCAGATTAGTGATGACATTCTTTAATTTCAGGGTGAAAATCTGCTAACTAGTATGGCAGTTCTCTTGGCACTAGTTTTCCTTGTCCTTTTAATAGACGTCTGATTGCAATCCACTGTATTTTATATTTAAATGAGTTTCCTTTTTTCTTTTTCATGGGGTTGCCTTGATGTATACAAACAATCTGGTAATGCTAATAATATTGCTGGCGTTATATAGAATTTTCTACAGAAATAATTAATTAATTTAAGGCAAAGAAACAATAATATAGGGTGAATGAGTAACATTCCTCTTATTTAGATATGTAAACAAAGTAAGTTCAGTATCTGATAAAAATCTTATGGCTTGATAATCCATGTTTCAAATTTAACTCTGTAGGAATGGAAATGGCTCAACTCGTATGTGGAGGGTGTCGAACATTGCTAATGTATACATGTGGAGCAACAAGTGTAAGATGCTCTTGCTGTAACATCATTAACCATGTGACAGGTATACTATACTTATATGTGTATATGATTTAAATTTGTGGTTATAACATTTGGAAGTGCACAAATGTTGCTATTAAATGGTAAGTCATTTTGGGCTTTGATGAAAGTTTAATGCTTGTGGATCGATCCTTATACTGCTTTCTCTAATCTAAACAAGTTTAAGAGTGTTGCTCAGTTTATTGGAAAAAAGTGAGTTGCTCTGTTTGCTGATTAGCGCTTCACCATCCTGTATTCTGTTTCCAGGCATCACAATGCATTCCTCATGGATGCGTTTTATATTACCATTTTCTTTTACTAGCAGTCTGAGCTGCTTCAAGTAGTTAAAGATCTTAGAATGTTACTAAACTTTGTCTGCCATCTGGAGTATTTGCTGTTCTGATTATATTACGCACACACCTTTCATCATTTAGCATGCAATTGCAGTTTTATGTGGCTGTGGATTTTTTCAGTTGGACCGTGCACTTTTAGTTTTTGTGTTTGTGGTTGTTAATCATAGATTTGTTTGCGACTATTTAAGCTATTTCAGTAACTAAATGATCTTAATATGCTTCTTTTCGAAAAGTAGCTAGATCATTTTGGACTTTATTTGTCTTTTTTATTCCCCGAAGTGGAACTTTTATTTTGAAAGAATATCGGTGTAGTAAAGTTAAGTCCTGAAGGTTTTTAGTACCAGCTCAACCATTCCCCTTTTGTTAACGAGAATACTTTCCTGAATCTGTATATCTCCTATGAACTTTGGGATTGAGTACGTACCACACAGTATTTTCTTCTTTGGCTCCTCATTCAACCTTTTATCAGTGCATTTCCATGTTGCCTGGTAGTAGTTTGTTCTATATGTTTATTCAAATTTTCTTTCCCTCTTTTATGGTCCCCATTACTGACTTTTTTTTCTTGGATCTCATTACCATGGAAAAAGCATCCAACCTGATGGCTCACATCAACTGCGGGCACTGCCGTACAACACTGATGTATCCATATGGAGCTCCATCAGTCAAATGTGCTGTCTGTCATTATGTTACTAATGTTGGTGTAAGTGTATGATTGAATTGACACAACTTTTCACTAGTCCATCTATTATTAACATTGAATATATTTCCAAGAATTTGCAAAGATTTAGTGATTTACTTACGTTTCACAAGTGGCTGAAAAAAGACCATATTAATTTATAAATTGCTTGAAAGCAACAATTCTGTCTCTTCGTATATTATTGCTTGTTTTCTAGTAAAAGGTCAGATGATGCTTTTTTTTTCCTCTCAAAATCTTTAAATTCTTTACAATATTTCTGAATGTATTCGGACTATTTCTGAATGTCTCCATTTATCTGGTTTGAAAGTGGTTGTTTCAAACTTCTTATGCTTCTTGTTTCTGGGCTTTCTGTCCATGCCTCTTCTCTCTAAATTATTCAACTCAGGGGCAATATCTCTCAAACTTGATCTTACTTTCCCCAGTGTAGCGATTGAATCAAGGCTGAAATCAGTTGGTGGAAATAGTATTAGGTCCCTTTCCTGAAACAGCCTTTTGGTGAGTTTATATGTTGGGTCTCTTTGATGTGCAACATTTCACTTCTTGTCATTCAATGGAGTAATTTTTCTTGAACATCATGTTCAGAAAGCAATAGTTTAAAGTTTAAACTAATTAACAGTTCTATGGCCTTGATTACACCTTGTATAATATTCACATTATTAATTCTCGAAAGCTGTTTTCTGGTTTATTTTCCCTTTTGAAAGTGAATTAATTATATTTAATCGGAAGGGTTAAGTACTTATTCCTCTGCTTATGTGTCCATGCAATAAATATCTTTGAGACCCAGTGGCATTGTGTGAGACATGGCATATACATTTATGTCTAGAGAAGTTGTATTTGGAGGTTCACCTACTCACTCAATTTCTCATCTATGTTTCAGACGGGTAATATAAGGTGTCCACTTCCGGCAAGCAGACTGAATGCCACAGGGACTATGCCATCTACTTCAACAGTAAGTTCTCTAAGTTAATATCCTCCCCCCTCCCCCTTTCCCTTTTTTTTTAAATGTGGATAGTTTCAAGTTATTACCTGAGTCTAACCTTTTGGGCGATCCCTCATTCTCAGAGCCAAACAGTAGTTGTTGAGAATCCCATGTCAGTTGATGAGAGTGGCAAATTGGTAAATATAGTTTAACTGCATATATATATATATCTACATGAAGTGTGTTCTTCATTGTCACGAGCATTTATACTATAAAAGTTGGAACATGGGTGGTGAGGAAAAAGGGTTTTCTGATAGAAAGTTATGATATTGCAGGTGAGCAATGTGGTGGTTGGCATAACAACAGACAAAAAATGATCCAATGATGCTTTTTTTCTTTTCTTTGTTCTTTTTTTGGATTTCATTGGAGGAGAATGCAAACAAACATGGTTATGAATGCAGCGCCATTGGTGGTGTATATTATATTGAAAATGGAAATCATAAACACTTTGTTCAAGGAACTGTGTCCATTATCCATGTTCATATCCATATCCATACCCGTGTCTGAGCTCATGAAGTTGTAGGGAAATGTGTAATGTCTGCTCACATGTATGTAGTTTAGCTAGAGCTGACTGAATGGTCGGACGGATTTTTTTAATATTCTTTTAATTTTTTGAAATTTTAACACTCGAAATTGGATTAAACAGTTGAGTTGGGGATGATGGCATGACAGATTCGGTTCTTAAAATATGGCTTATTTGTGTTAAATAAACATGGACTTTCAAGATTAAATAAAGCAAGGCCATTTTTTTTTTCTGGACATAGAGATGGCATACCAACATTGAATTCGTCCACGGGCTGGGTTGCAGCCCACATTCTTTTTCTGTGGTCAGGCCATTTTTAGTTCGACAAGTCGAAATCCACTATTTGCGTTTAGTATTAAGTGTGTTTTAAGAGTATTTTTATAATTAATTTGGTTAAAAGTATTTAGTACGTTGAGTCGGTTTGAGTTGCAAATGGTTTGTCCAGGGCCTGTTGTAGACAGGTTTGATGGCTTAACTAAAACTGCCAAAAAAAATAAAAAAAAAAAAAACCCAAAAACTTACTGGAGTATGTTTGATTTTATTTGATTTCTATTTAGTTTGATTCACAAGTTTAAAATTGGATTATTAAAATTTAAATTAAAAAAATTTAATTTATAATCAATTTTAGGTAGATTCTATTGTAAGTTGCTTAAGTTTTTTGAATCACTTAATTATTAAAAAAATCAAAATGATTACTCACATTCATTTCAATCATCTTTAATATTCAGTTAATTTCAGTTCAATTTTTTTAAAATAAAACACATAATAATCACAATTTTTTGCAAAACAAAATGATTGAAAACGTTATCACTTCTAAAATGCACTCAAATAACAAAAAATAAAGGAAAAACATAGGTGAAAATAGAACTGAAATGAAAAATAGTAATAAAGTAAAATAGTAGAAATATATTAATGTGTATTTCGATTATAATAATGTTTAAATTTATTTATATTTATATGAGTTTTAATAATTTAAATTATATAAAATTTTACATTCATTTAATTACTTTTTTAGTGTTATGTAGTGTAGGATCTAAAGTAAGATTAGTAGAAGACAAGTAAGCACACTCGGTGGTGGTTTTGTTAGTTGTTTGCCGGATTCCGTTGAATACTGCGTGCGTTTCGGTTTTCGCGCTTTCTATTCTACTTTTCTCTTTTTTATTTATTATTATAATGTACATATTTATATATTTTCTTTTTATATTACAGTTTCTAAATTAATTATTGGTTTTATTTTATTTTAGATTTATAGTAACAAATAAAACATTTTTCAATTTGGAATTTAAGCTTTTGAATTAAAATAAATAAAGAAAATATAATAAACAAAAAGAAATTTAGTTCGAATGAAAAAAAGAATATTATTATTATTATTGTTTTTACTTTGAGATTTTAATAAAAGCAGGGAAAACAAACTTTGCTTCCTGGAATTGGTTTTGGAGTTACAGTGAAATTGTACTGAGAATTAAGGTTCGCTTTTAGAGCAACGGTGAGTTTTTCAATTCCTTATTTCATAAGTAAAATTTAAAAAATATATTAATAACCCTTATATATTTAAAATTTTGCTTCATTTTTAAAAAAAAAAAAAGAACTCATGCCAATTTCTAGGGTAGATCATGTATTTTTTTGGTTAGGCAATTTACCAGAAAGATTTTGTTTAAAATTTATTTATTTTTCGTAATTCTTTCTTTCCCAACTGAATGTAACAGTTGAATAATAGCAACGGATTCTCATTCGAAAGAGGTTAAATTGTCTCTTTTCTTTGTTCATATAATTTTGATTCGCTTTTTCTGAGATGTGTTGATCTGTTTTTTTTTTTTTTTGCGCTCACACGTCAATTACATATGACGTTTCTTTTTTATTTTTTGGAAGTAATTTTTGTTGATATATTTTTTAATAAATAGATAATGTTTCGAGTGAATATTTACAGGCATTATGGATTTCTTTGTTTAGAAAGTTTTGATGTTGTTCATCAGATCATTCAGTTATAATCAGTGTTGCTCAAAGTTTTCTCTTCTTTTAAAACAGATGGAACTAATATAAGAAAATTTTACATTCTCAATCATCTGTTCTACTGCATCAGTTTGGGCCTTCTTTGATTAATTTCATTTTAGATGGAATTATTTCACTTATTTTGCTTTTCCTGTATTTGTGAAATCTTGTATGGAAACTTGTAATCTATCACTCTATCGTGTGTACTATTGTTGTTGTTGATATAGAATGGATTCAGGTTGTATACGTTATTCAGAAAATGAAAATATTTCTTATTAATGAACACTGGAACCAATCACAAGTTGCCAGAAACAAAAGCTACTCATTCTTATAGTAGAAGGTAAAACCGAAGATCAAATTGTTAGAACCGATCGTGGATAGTACATCCATCTCTGGAAAATTTCTTGTCAACTTTCATCAGAAGTCCTCCTTAACTTGATTTCTTGATATGCTTCTTAACTTGGTTGAAAGCAACTTTTAGTAACTGCCTTAAAGAGTGCTGAAACCTGGGCATACTTTTTGTTATCTTCTTTATATTGGTTGATGTCACACGACGTTTGTATTGAGGGAAGGAACTATATTGATTTGACACTGTTCTTGCTCTTGTAAATTTGCATATCTTTCTTGTGTTCGTATAAATGCATGAATATAAGTATATAAATTTGTATGGATTTAAATTTAAATTTTAATATGTGTGTGTCTTTTACATTGTTGACATGGGTCATATTATGTCATTTGCAATGCAATACTTAGTTCAGGCTAAGATTAAGAAACAGAAAAATACATGAATTCCTAACAAAAGATTATTTGCAGGACCATTCTTCACAACTTTCCATGAAAAGAGATAATAATATAGAGCCTTCAGGCAGTCCTCGAAGTCGAAAGGTAATTTAGTGCAGTTTTTAGTAGACTCAATGTAACTAATAGGGCAAAATGACCTCTTTGTGCTGACATATTTGTTCTACCACAATAGTCTGACCATGAATAATTTCTGTTTTTTTCTGGGTTACAAGGCAACATCTCAAAGTAGGCAGTTTGAATCTAGGAAGAGTCTAGATTTTCTGCATGGATTTTGATGGCCATTTGAACTTTCAGGCCTCATTATGTGTAATTCAAAAGTCAGTCGAGGAAAATTTCTGCATCATACCTGAAAGACTGAAGTTATAAACGTCCTAGCAGAAGTGTTAAGACTCAAACTTTTGCAACAAGAAACAAAATTTATCTTCTTTAAAGTTCTCCACATTTGACTACATTGTTTAGTTGGAACCATCTGATAACCCTTTAGCTTTATCCTCCAAAACTCCATTGCTTTATGAAATTGTTGCTGGTATATTTTAGGTTTCAGCAAGATGGGACCCAGATGAAGCATGCAGGCCTACCATTGATGATGCTCCAGTATTTTATCCAACTGCTGAGGTAATCTTCTCTTTTAAGAGTAAAGGTCTGGTGTCAACTTTTTCTCTTTTTATTTTACTTTATTTTCCTGAAACTTAGAATTTATGATGTTCCATTTACTAGGAGTTTGAAGACACACTTGCCTATGTAGAAAAGATTCGTGAAGAAGCTGAATCATTTGGTATATGTCGGATTGTTCCGCCTCCTTCTTGGGCTCCTCCTTGTCTTCTTAAAGAGAAAGATATATGGGAACATGCCAAATTTTCAACACGAATTCAGCAAGTTGACTTACTTCAAAATAGGGAGCCAATGAGAAAGAAAACTAGAAGCCGAAAACGTAAACGGAGGAGGCAATCAAAAAAGGGAGCCATTAGAAGACATGCCAATTCTAGTGTAGAATCTACTTCTGCGAGCAGTGAGAAGTTTGGCTTCAGTTCTGGATCAGACTTCACACTTGAAGAATTTCAGAGATATGCAAATGAATTCAAGGAGACATACTTTCAGAGGGACCGTGATGAGGATTTAAAGCCTGGTGTGGTTGAATACTCGAAATGGGAACCTTCTTGGGAGGATATTGAAGGTGAATACTGGAGGATAGTTGAGCAGCCAACTGATGAGGTTGAGGTATGGTTAAATAGTTTCTCCTCTTCCTTACAGATTTCATTCATGGAAGTCTCTATTTACTTCTACTGGAGTTCTATTGTATTGCAGGTATATTACGGAGCTGACCTGGAAACAGGAACATTTGGCAGTGGGTTTCCTAAGGCATCATCTATGTTAACTGGAAATGATGCAGACAAATATGCAATGTCAGGTTGGAACCTAAACAATTTCTCTCGCCTACGAGGTTCTGTGTTATCTTTTGAAGGATGTGATATATCTGGAGTTCTAGTGCCATGGCTTTATGTGGGGATGTGCTTCTCATCATTCTGTTGGGTAAGGACTAAAAACTGCTAGAAATAGAGTTCTAGTGCATGGATTAGGGATGGGAATAACTCTCTTTTTGAGGGGTATCACCATCCCACCTTTATTCACTGTGTTTTAGGTTTGAAATTTGGAACATCTTTTTGTTATTATACACATGCAAGTAATTGGTTGAATTTAGTATGTGTAGAGTAAAAAGTGGCTACTCATGTTTGACAATTTGAATGGTATCCAAGCCTTCTTTTTTCTTTTTATGTTCTCATTTGTACTGTATTTTGGTTCAAGCAGCATGTTGAGGATCACCATCTTTATTCACTAAACTATATGCACTGGGGTGATCCAAAAGTATGGTATGGAGTGCCTCAAAACCATGCTTCCTCTTTGGAGGCTGCAATGAGAAAGCATCTGCCTGATTTATTTGAAGAACAACCAGGCTTACTCCATGACTTGGTAAGACATATTTGTTTTACTTTTTCCTTTATTTTATTTTGTTGGACTTTGCATATTTTCTACACTCTTTCATTGCTTCTTGGAGCCATGCTTGTTTTCTTATTGGGTTATTAATGTGGAACAAGTATTCTCAAATTAAAATTCCAATTCCTCAAGCACCTTCATCCTGCTTAACTAGGCTTTTGTACATTTTAAAATATTAATAATGTTGAAGTTGTACTGTTGAACACTAGAGCATGCACTCTGGTGCCAATCTTAATAGGTCATAGATGTATAAGTGTTGGAACCTGGGTTCCAAGACATTGAGGGATCCCTAAGAGAATCAGGTATAAAAGAGAAACACATCTAGCTTGTTTTATCAGCTGGCAGTTTATTTTTTGTATAATTGTTGTTCATAGCCTAAACTGTTAGTTGCCCTGATGTGATTCTAAAACTG
The DNA here is from genome assembly GCA_025506655.1 of Gossypium rotundifolium. Lineage (NCBI taxonomy): Eukaryota > Viridiplantae > Streptophyta > Magnoliopsida > Malvales > Malvaceae > Gossypium > Gossypium rotundifolium. The sequence continues at coordinate 187,696,273 of CP106734.1, read as the reverse complement.
TACCTTTTGATGTAATCCTAGAGGGTCAGGTCAGGTTGTGTTGGTGCCTGGTGATATTCATACATATTCACCACCAATGTGCTTAATCAAAGACTACACAGATTAGAACACCATTAACTCATCTCTAACTGAAATTTTTAAACAAATGCCCATGAAATGATTTCTTAATATCTTAATGTTAAAAATCTCATTATTTCTTTCATTTCATTCTTCTTCCTAGATGTTGAATCCGTTCCTTGTCTTTTCCTCCAGTTGCATTTTCATTTTTATTTTTCATTAGCTTACTACATGCATGAACTTTATGATCCATCTTTGGGCAGGTTACTCAGCTATCTCCATCAATTCTGAAAGCTGAAGGTGTACCAATCTATCGAGCTGTACAACACTCTGGGGAGTTTGTTCTTACCTTTCCAAGGGCATACCACTCTGGGTTTAATTGTGGCTTCAACTGTGCAGAGGCAGTGAATGTTGCCCCTGTTGATTGGCTAGAACATGGTCAAAATGCAGTGGAGCTTTATAGTGAGCAGCATCGCAGGACATCACTGTCCCATGACAAGCTGCTCCTAGGATCAGCTCGGCAAGCCATCCAAGCTCTCTGGGAGATAGTTTTTGCTGGCAGAGAAACTCCAGGAAATTTGAGGTGGAAACATGTCTGTGGAAAGGATGGAATGCTTACGAAGGCTGTTAGGGTAGATTCCTCTCTCTCTCTCTCTCTCTCCCCATTTGATAATGGAAAGAAAAAGAGCGAAATTTTATTAACTTATTTAAAAACATATGCAGATTATAAATGAAAAACTTATTCATGCTAAGATTATCATTGTTAACAGATGAGACTGCAGATGGAGGAGGAAAGAGTGAATTGCCTTCCACCTCGCTTACCCTTACGAAAGATGGAAAAGGACTTTGATTTGGAAAGTGAGAGGGAATGCTTTTCTTGTTTCTATGATTTGCATCTGTCTGCCTGCAGCTGCAACTGCTCTCCTGAGCAATTTGCATGTCTAAAACATGTAAAGAATTTCTGCTCATGCCAAATGGAAGACAGATTTGTTCTCCTTCGCTACACCATTGATGAATTGCAAATGCTAGTAAAAGCCCTGGAGGGAGGAGTAGATGCTGTTAAAGTATGGGCATGCAAAGATATTGGGCTGCTTCCCGGTAAAGATTGTGATGCTTACGTGCCTAATTTGGTTCAGGATAGTGAGGCAGTAAAATTAGAACCTTCTGAACCAAGCGGAAGTTGGTCTTGTTCCTGGAGAATGGAAGAAAAGGCGAATATTAGTTCTTCCTCATATGGTCATGTTTCAGAAGTATTGCCCCAGCATGGGACTAAATTAAAAGCTTCTCCTTCCACCGTAGGTTGTGAAAACAATGCCTATAATATTGGAGTTCTTATTATGGAAAACAGAGTGAACTTGGAGCAGGATGCCTGCATGAAGTTGAATCTTGATATTTTAACTGATTATCCTGCAAGCAAGTCAGTAAATGCTTTGGATAGCCCTAATAACAAGAGTGATGTGGAGATATTTTTACCCTCTAATCAAGAGAAAATTTGTGGCTTTGATGAAGTAAGAGAACCTGTTCTAAAGAGACTCAAAGGTGATTGTAGTTCATCAGTTTCTCGAGAATCTCCCAACAAGTATCAGCATTCAGCTTCATGCGTTCATCAGGATTCTGATGGTTTTGATGGCAAGAAATTGTTAGATGTTGAACTTCATCCAGGACAATCTAATACCTTCTGGAAGACAGCAACTGTCAATAGCTCAGATTTAAATGCATCCATTGTTGCCCAAGGTGATCCATTGTTGATTTCTTCTGTAGAACCTTTAAATTTTGGATCTGTCATGTTTGGAAAACTATGGTGCAGCAAGAAAGCCATATTCCCAAAAGGTACATTACAATGGAATTTGATCCAATATTTTACTAATTAATCATATCTTTCTTGCTGGTAGAAGGATTTTGTATCCACAATTGAGTTTTACAGGATTTAGAAGCCGTGTTAAGTTCTTTAGTGTGATCAACCCAACAGAGACTTCAAACTACATCTCAGAAGTCTTAGATGCTGGGCCCCTTGGCCCTCTATTTAAGGTGAGATTACTTCTTTCTCTTCTACTTTGGGCATAAAGGTTCACTTGTAAAACTCCAGTAATTAGTCAATGAAATTTTTCGCTGAGTTGGCCTGGTAGTAGAACCTTACGTTCCTCACATCTGTTATTGTATATTTCAGGTCACTTTAGAAGGCTGCCCCACTGTAAGCTTCTCAAATGTGTCAGTGGAGAAATGCTGGGAATTGGTAGTGCAGCAACTAAAACAAGAAATTTTAAGGAGCAACCTTGGGGAAAGAGGCGTGCTTCCCTTACAATCACTGAAGAGAGTCAATGGACTCGAAATGTTTGGATTTCTCTCACCACCCATAATTCAGGTATAGTTGCCATTACAAAACTTAAATCTGATTCATTTGACTGCTAGCTTTTTAGATGCTTTCTCATAATTACATCTGAAATGGAATACAGTTGCTAATATATTGCTTACCAATGGAATCCTCATGATTCTTATCATGATACTGGAATATGGCTTACCAAATACAGTGATGCTATAATATTATTTATTAATCCTTAGTTAGCATTAGCACCACTGCCACTGTGCCTTTTAACTAAAAAACAATTTTATCTTATCAAAGCCTTTTGATATCATTTAATTCTTATTACTCGAAGCGTCCTTTTATCAGAATAACAAACATACTGACACATAAATTTATGTCTCACTGTTTGTCTTGTCAATTTTAGTTGTGATATTTGAATTCAGTTATTTGGTTATTAACAAATTGCTGTCTTCCAGGCTGTTGAAGCTCTTGATCCAAATCATCAATGCTTGGAGTACTGGAATCACAAGACTAGTGATAAGAATGAAGTTAATAAGGATTTAGATTGAGTTGGCCAGCAGGATAGGGGAATCGAAAGCAAACATTTTTGGTGTCGTTTCGAGAAAATAGGAAGAGGTAGACAGGTAGTTGTGAGAAGAGTTGAACATAATGCGTAGTGAGGCAGAAAGTGGCATATAGATGAGATCCTTAAAAGATGTAGATTAGTCGAAGACGGTAGAGATTTAACAGTTTTTATCTTTGGTACAAAGAGGGCGTGGATGTAGGTTAAAAGGAAGGGTTTGGTTGCTGAGTTGATTCTTATTGGGACTAGTTGTTTTAATCTTCAACTTGAGTTTTGGATTATCAGCTTGCAACTGGTCCCATATGCCATATGCCTTAATCATGAGAAATTATTTTATGAATACTTTCTACCATATCATTCTTGATTCCATCCAATTAAAAAAGAATATATCATCTATTTGTCTATATTATATGCACATTTGGACCGAACTTTCATATCAAAGATGATATGTCCTCTTTTAATTGGACGAGATCATAGATGATGTAGTAAAAAATATCTATAAAATAATTTTTCCTCAATCATATGTCCCCACTGTCGATGCTATCAAATTATCATAAAATAGTAATTTATATAAAATACCTGGCATTATATTTTTAAATATGTTTAAATTATCATAGAATAGTAATTTATATAAAATACTTGACATTATATTTTTAAATATGTTTAATTATTAAGCAAAAATGTAGTAACACTTTGGAACAAAGCAATCAACCAAGAGGTAAAAGAAACTATGAGTTGATAAATTATTTTGATTTCTCTCTCTAATTAATCTGGTTTTCAATTACTACAAAATTATAAATTAATAAGAAATTGATTTTACTTTTACTCACCCAGAAAAGGGAAAAAAGCCCATTTTATTTCAATTCTCTCCATCTCTATAAATGTACTAAAATAGCCTACTTGATCTCAAATTTATTTATACCGTACATGATCTCAATTTTCACTTCTTAGATTGAATTTTTTTCATTTCTTGTACAATTTCGACAAAGACACCAACACTTTGAAGAAAACAGATAATCTAAATTCAATTAGATAAGTATAATTATTTATGTATATAACAAATAAAGATAAAATGACCTCTGAGCAATGATGCAGTAATATATGAAAATGAAATAAAATAAAATTTTAAATTTAAATTTTATATGTATAATTATATTGAATAAAAATTATAATATAACATTATATAACAAATTTAATTAATGAAGCATCTAATTAAATTAATGTTAAATCCTCTATTTTTGCCGTGACCCTTACTTTTAAAGAAAAAATTGCTCAAACCTAAATTCAAAATTTAATAGAAAATTTAATTCGATCCGAATTTAACTTAATTTAATTATTTTTATTTTAATTTTGAAATAAAGAAGATTAAATTTTTGAGTTTAAACTTAATATTTATTTATTGAAAGCAAAAATTTAACATCAGTAATATTTTTGTAAATATCTTGAGGCAAGTGTAATAGATTTATTTTAAATTTAACCCGACTCTAATTTAACTTGACTATTTTTTTTAATTCACCTACCTCGCCTTAACTCGAACTCAATTTTTCAAAATAAAAAATTTGACCCTCACGGGTCGGATCAAAACCCTTCGAATTTGATTTTTTTTCCCATCCCTACACTCTCTAATGTTTATCAGTAACTGAATTGATTTTAATTATTGTAAAATTGAATAACTGACAAAGTAAAGGGTTTTTTACCCAAATAAATTAAAAAAATTAAATACCCAAATAGGTTGTCAGTTGGATTATATATGAAAATGGTATTTTTTGGGTGGCGCTTATCTAACAGGCGTAACACATTTTTTATATTAAAATATTTTTTTGTTTTTTAAATAAAATATTGTTATTTTATTTTTGTTAAAAATATTTAAATTTATATACAGTAAAAATATGGTCAACGGTCAAAATACGAGTAATAAATACCTGACACAGGTCATGCTTGTCAGATAGGCGCGACTAAAATATTTTTTTATAATTATTTTAAAATTATTTTTTAGTAATTTAAGATTATGTTTTAAATTGTTGTGTTTGTAATTATTTTAAAATTAATTTGTTAGTAATTTAAGATTATGTTATAAATTGTTGTGTTTAGTTTAGTATTTGGTGAGATTTTAGTAATGTAAAATTATTTTGTTAGTAATTTATTATAAATTGTTGTGTTTTGTGAGTTTTAGTAATGTAAATTAAAAATAATAATTTTATAGTTATTTTGTTAGTAGTTTATGATTAGGTTATAAATTGTTAGTGTTTTGTGTTTTGTTATAGTTATTTATTTTGTTAGTAATTTATGATTAAGTTATATAACTTGTTAGTGTTTAGTTTAATATTTTGTGGTTTTTTAATGTAATTTTATATAATATAATTTTATTTATTTGACAATTTTATTGATTTATTAAAATGTGGGTTTTTACCTAAATAAATTTAAAAAAATTTAAATACCCAAATAGGAGAAAAATAAAGTACCAGCCGCACCTGTGGACCCCACTAGTCACGCCTATTTGATAGGCTCAACTAGTCACACCTGTCAAATAGGCAGATAGACGCAACCTACACATACCATTTTCGTATATCTACACGGGTTATATACTAACCGAGAAAAAAATATTTTATTATAAAAAAGACAAAAAAAATATTTTATTTAAAAACAAAAAAATATTTTAATATAAAAAGTGTTGCGCCTAACATCCCAACAAAACATACAATTTTCATATATAAACCGACATATTTAATTTTTTAAATTTATTTGGGTAAAAACCTAAAGTAGAGGATGAAATTGATATTAAATATTTTCTTTTTACTTATTCGGGTCGGGTAGTGTACTGTGGGTACTATATATATATATATATATCCCTATAGGACATTTACTCGAAATCTCTCTCTCATTTCTGGTCTCAAGAGCTTTGAAAAGAAGATGCAGGTAAAATATCACGTATCAAAATCCTAATTCCCTTTTTCTTGATTAATTTTAAAAATCCCACCGAAGTTCTAATTCCCCAACTCTAAACCCTAAATTTGGTTTATATGTTTGTCTCTTACTCTTTCATAAATGTTGTCAGGCAAGCGATAGGTTTAACATTAATTCCCAGCTCGAGCATCTCCAAGCCAAATACGTTGGAACTGGCCATGCTGATCTCAACAGATTGTCAGTTTCTAATCCTTATTCTTTTTTGTCAACTAAAAAAGAAGTGTTGCTCTTAATATATATTTCCTTGGTTGAATTGATGGCAGTGAATGGGCGGTTAACATTCAACGCGATAGCTACGCATCATATATAGGGCATTACCCGATGTTGGCTTACTTCGCTGTGGCTGAAAATGAATCCATTGGAAGAGAGCGCTACAACTTCATGCAGGTAAACCATATTCTTTCATTTTGTTTGGTGTTTCAGGATTTATGAGATTCATGTTTCAAATTCCTTTTGTTAGGTTCCAAAATAGTTAGCTTTGTGTGTTCCACAAGACCAATATAGCTTTTACTACTTGAAAGGGGTGTCCGAAGGATATATGTCTTGAAAGCTTGGGTTACATGGAACAAAATATAGGACTTGATTAATTTTGTTCATTGCCAATACTTGGGATATGTTTTCTTTTGAGTTTCGTGGAGACGAGGGCTTTGGGGGGTCGTACTGTTTCTACCATTGGGGGTATGCTTAGAGAAGATTACACATATTGCAAAGTGAGTGGGTGCCACGTTGCGCTTTGCTGGTTAGACTTATTAACAAATATTTGAGGTGTATCCTATGCCATAGATGAGACTCTTGGATACATTCTGTACCTACTAATGACTTTTCAGAATAATAATCAGTCTCTTTTAGGGTGTTGGTCCTCAGTTCCTGGTCAGTCTCTGTTAGTTGTAAGAATGAGTCTTGATTTATATTATCCTACTAAATGACAACATTTTGGGTGGCTAAATGAGTTTCAAGGTATAATTGTTTCTGATCTTAAATTGTGCAGAAAATGCTTCTGCCTTGTGGTCTGCCTCCAGAAAGAGAAGATGATTAAGAACTGCTGATTGGGCTGTGAAGTGAAATGTTAGGAATTCTAAGCTTTCCCATCAGGCTAGAGATTTTCCTAATTGAATATCCCTCAAATATTGTGTTTATCTTGAACTTGAAATATGGAGCTTATGTCATAGTGGTGTCATTGTAACCTCAACTCTATCCCTAGCAAGATTTGTTCAATTGTAGTACGTATCTAGTTCTTAAAATGAGCCTACTCGTCTTGCTGAATGTGTCTGCTACTACAGAATATCTTGAACAGTTCTTTTAAAATTTTTGATTGTGTAGTGTCAAGGTTTGTTTGTTTCCATGTTTGCATGGTTTCCATGGCCAACAAGCTAAATAATAGAATGAATGAAGACAGATGAACCAATATGGAAAGAGAAGTGGGAAATTAAGTCAAATGTGCCAACAGACAGAATCACATGCATATTTATTTGTTTCTTAATATTGGATTTGATGACAAAGCATGATGAATGTGGTGGTAAAGAAAATGCATATTATCTCGTGTTACTTTCAACCTACTCTACAACAATCACTCTTTATAAACATTTCATTATAAATGTCAATTTTGTTATAGAACTGATTCTTTTCTATAGTAGCATCTTGACTCAAAAGTTTAGTCGAGTTAAGTTATTAAGTGAAGTAAAAATAATAAATTTTAATTAAGATATTATTTCAATTAAAAAATTAAATTTTATATAAAAATATAAAATAATATTTTATTAAATGAAAATAAATTTTGATAAATGAAATTATATTTGTAAATCTCACTAATTAATATTGTTATTAATATATTATAATTTTTATTTCAAAATTAAAAACCAAATATAATATGAATCTTAGATGTTATTGTAAATGTCTCCTATGTTTTAGGTGTATAACAGTTACTTTTTGACAGATAAAGAGTTTTTATATGGGGGTTAATAAGCAATGGACTCTATTACTGTTGATTTATTTATTTGTGAAAATCTTTTACTATAAGGTCCTTTGAAGACTTCTAGATGTTGTCAATTAAGGGGATAGATGTAACAATGTAAGAGGAGAAAGAACAAATTTTCAACAATGGCCAATGGGCTACCTGTTGTGAAGACTACAGTCGTCTCCATTCATAAAACAGGCAACTCTTTACAAGATGAAATATCCTTTTAACATGACCAAGCAGAATCAAACCAAGATGCCTCTATGTAATTACAATGAGAAAATTCCGAAGGTAAATTCTATCTATGTGAGGTCATTCTCATCCAGGGCTTCTCCCTCACCTATAGCAGCATTGGTCCTAAACGCAGCCACGTCACCTTTAGGCAACTTCCTCGCAAGCTTTATGATCTGCACCCACTTTCATTTCAGTCAAATGTCTTGCAATTGGCTATGTCTGCTTTGCAATATTAACATGGAACTGTAAATGGATAATTTAAAAGCAACCCAGATTGTCAAAAAGATTTGTCTCAAATCATGGTGCAACTTGAGGAAACAAACATAGAAATTACCCGTCCCCGTTACCAGAAACAGAGCTCAAATTCAGTACCCTCAACACCACCACATGTTTTTTTCTTTAATGCCTTCCTAGCCAGCGGCCAACTCAATAGAAGATAATATGCAGAATGAAAAACATATTCTGATATCTTGTTTGAACACCAAAAGATAAATGTTCAGCAAAGGAAAGGAGGGTGGGAGCGCTCTCGTTTGTGCATCCCACCATCCCATTCCACATTTTAGAAATATTTTTTTAAAAAAATTATGTACAAAACTTCACCAGGAGAATGTCAAAAGAAATGCAATTGGCTTACATAGGACACAATAATGCCAAAGCTGCAAATGTTACCAAATTCTTTGCACTTGAAAGTTTAAGTGTAGCCTAAGACTGCACAGTTTTAGGCATAACAGATCTACCTTAGATGTGTGATTTAACCCAACTGTACCATGCAGAAAAAGATGTAAAGTCCTTACACTATCATTCACATTGTTGCAAGAAAGGCACATGCATGTCCAAAAACAACAGTGCAAACAGTAAAAAATATTTACCACACTGTCAAGATTGGTGATAGATCTTGACTGAGCCACACGTTTGATTTCTTCTACATCACCTTCTTTGTAAGCAGAAAGGAGTTTAACCGCAAGGCGGTTCTGATCACTTCTTACGAAAGCATCAATCCTGAAAAAAAAAAAATCCAAGGATAATACTATACTATTTTAGATCAGCTTTTCTTAACCCAAAAGTCATAATTCAGGATAAAGATAGACCCCCCCCCCCAAAAAAAAAAAAAAAAAATCAAAGTCCTTTTGATTTCTAGACGCTTTCTGCTACAGCACTAATATTGAGGATCAACATTTGCATTAAACCCAACCATTCAAATGCATAAAAGTTTATTGAAGAAGAAGAAAGGGACAACATAATTGTTGAATTTGTCATAGTTAACAATCCAGAAACCAGTAGCTATCCCATTAGCAAAGCAGTATGTTTCACTATTCTTGTTCTACTGGTTTACTTCTTTCCCAAGCAAAGCATACAACCAAAACAAATGACATCCATGAAGATTCGTGTCTAGATTGAGGAATAAGAATAGAATCTGCATCACCATAATTTGGTGATAGTAAACACAAAAGTATCCCAAGGCATCAGTGTCAAGTGAATTGATAATTGGTTCTGCACTTCTCTTTCCTCTTCAGGGTAAAGGAAAGAACCGTATAAAAGGAAAAGAAAAAGGGAATTTACTATCCAGTAAGGTTCTAGGACCCCAGAGCAGATAACCGATGCTAGTGGTTAGATGCCTTTGATTGACGTGTAAATGAACTACATGTTGAGAAAAATCTCACATTAAAAACACAAAAACAACAACATGCCTTTGAGATAGTTTATCATGGGTATTTAGGACATTGAGGGAAGGTTGTTTTCAGTTGCAGGGGAATCATGTTTAACTGCAATGAGTACCCATATATCACTTGAAAGATTGTTGTGCTAATAAGATCAGATACTTGTGAGCCACTTAGCACATCACAAGATTAGTAGATACACGAGAACCACAAATCACCAATGCTTAGCGGTTCAAAAGAAGTTGAGAAAGAACTGTGCTTACTGAGAACAGTCATTGTAGCACTTCTCTGCTTGCTTTAAGTCATGAGCATAAAGATACACAATCACTGCACTAAGATACGCCTGAAATTAAAGAAGCCAGTAATGTCACTGATAAAGCAGCCCTTCAATAATAATAAGAAAGCCAGTGCAAAACATGTAAATGGAAAAGTAGTCACTTGTGCAGCAGACAATAGCAAATGAGATCTACACCTATAATGCTTCATCGGATTAACTTAGTATCACACCTGTATAAGGATATGTTTTTTTTGATCCAAAAGAAAAATAAAATATAAAATAAACTTGAGTAGAACTGTGTTGCATTCCGCATAATTTAAGTAAGAAGCATTCTATTAGGTTATGATTGTTCTCCGGCCTGGAAGCTTCACAGTACTTAAAAAATCTGATTAACAAGTCAGTTTGTTGGTGAAACAAGTATCTGACATATAATATACAAATTGGACATTTAATATGTAGGGAAATAATTTGGGTGCAAAATATGATGTCACACCTTGCATTGACTATTTGTAGCATTGCACTTATCAGCTGCTAAGCCCAATTTCAAAAGGAAAGCTACAGCATCTGTGTACCTGAGGATATCAAAATCATAAGTGACTCCTATCCCTACAAGGTTTGCTTATATGCCTATGAAAAGATTTCCCAAATTTACAGGCATTCCAACACATGAATCCAGCACATGCTGCCAGTGGTAAACATGGACTAGTAGCATAACTGAACTCTACAATTAAAGGCCAACAATTGCTTGAAAAATAGTAGCATCAAAATGCCCTAGCTTCAGTCTACTCAACTTGAACTCCCTAGTTCTAGAGTGGGGTCAATGCAACATAAATGCATTTAAAAATCCTCTAGCGAAATACCAAAACAAAAAGAGTTTCTAGTTCCCTATTTTAACTATGACTTAATGTTCATATGCTTGCAAAAATAAAATTCATGGTCCAGTTTTTGTTCCTGCTGCTCTTTCATTTTAAGAAATAGCAGTATTAATGTTACGAATATATTGGAGCATAAGATGTAAAATGGTGTTACTTCCATTTTCTCAATCACAAATATCAGTATCTCAATATATTAAGAAGATGCAAAAGCTTACTTCTCAAGTTTTACATAAATATTAGTGACAGCATGATATAGATCAAGGGCCATCTGTTCCTTTCGATCATCTTCAAGAAGAACACAGGCATCACTATACAGTTTAATGGCATCATTAGGCAAAGCATCTTCCACAGCACTACGAAAGATCAAATAATTAAGAAAGAAAACCACATAAGTAATGTTCATTTCGATTCATTTGAAAATAATTCAAAGTAACAAATACACGCATAACGAAGACAAAAAAATATTGACAACCCTCCTCGAATATTCATTTGAATGCATATTGGCATCTTCATTCCCTCTTCGCATCTTAACAATAAAGACCAGGTTTTACATACTTCAAAGAAGAGAAAAATTTTCAAGTGAAGCTCAACTCTTTGCTGGAATCTTTGAATTTGAAATTTCAAAAAATGCTTCACATCCACATTGCTGGGGCTATGCTTCTTCAAAAGCAAGCCTTTGAAGGGGCAATTAAATGATTGAATGCGGCAATTTTTTAAATTCATTAATATTTAATTGAGACCCACACTGAGATTCTAATATTTCCTCTTTGTTTTCTCTTCCCCGACTCTTTACCATCCAATTATTGGATTTCATGTTTTTCAATGGTGAGACAAAAAATGAATGCTACTGTACTGTTTCTGTTTATTTCCATTTTCATGGCTATTCAGGCTTTTAATTTTTTAATTTGTAGCCTTCAAGGAACATTGTTCTAGCTTAGCTTGTAATTTTCGTGGTATGTACCCTAGTGCCCGTCTTATAAAGGGGAAAAACGGAAGGTTGAATTATGTTATTTAAAATAACCAAGAAAATATCATGAAATAATCCGGAAAAAATAGTGTAAAAGCAATGTCCATACCGGGCAGCCTTGGCGAGTGAATCCGATGCAAATTGTGGTCTGTCACACTGCATGTATAACTCGGATGCCTTTCTATAAAAGTCAATAACTTCAGTCCAGTTGCGTAGTTCCTTTGCTAGTGCAGCAGCAGACTCCATGCTTTTAGCTGCATCCCAGGGACTGATTTTCTTATAAAGGATGTCAAAAGTGATAAATATTTACTTCTTTGCTACATTTGCAGATCCATTAACAAACCCTTTTTTATCTGGATTCGGACTTAAAGACCTATCAAAGTCTTTCAAGTTATAATCGTTTGAGCTGGGCGAAGTACATATATGGTGAATCGCAAAACATGGGTTTATAATAATAAAGGATACGAGGATAGCATCTCTCGTCCTTTGGAAGCTTTCTCGAAAGCCAACTTAGCATTCTCATAATCTTTCGAAACTCGAAATCCATTGGCTACAAGGAACATGAACATCAATGAACAATGACATTTGCAGATTGGATTTTGATATAAAAACAACAAATGCTATTTTTAATGACAAAAATCTTAGATGTTGAATAATAGTAAAAAGATAGCATTACCAGCTTGTTCATACAAACGGGTAGCACTTTCCCAATCAGCACTCCACCTTGTAAGGCTTAGCGTTGTTCTACAACAACACACACACAGACTCGCATATATAAGAGTAATACGTTAATTACGTTTATTTGAATTCAAGTTGGAGGATAGTGATTAATTGATTTTTCCATTTTTTTTGCTTTTCCCCTCCAATTGATTTGATAAAATTAACACTACAAAGGATACGACTGGATTAAAATGTAAGAATTATATAGAGGACAAGAGGCTTACAAATTGTCGGCTTTGGAGATGAGCTTGCCGGGATCGGAACCGGACATTGCGTCGGAGTTTCTCTAAATGGAATTTGATTGGATTTCCTTTTATGAAATTACACCTACACAATTAAGCATTAGAAGTTCATAACAAAAAAAGAAGAAGTTAATGTAAATTTTCAATAGGTAGTTAAAAACATGTGTAATTAAATAGTTTTTTTTTTATTTATTGAATGACTTAATCACATATTTCTAAGTATGTTCCAATTTAAATCATAAATTAGACGGAATAATTTATTTGGCCTCCAATTTTATTAAAATATTATTTTAACCTTCCATTTAATTTTATCTTTTTAGTCATTGAACTTACATTTTTTTTCAAGTCACACTAAAATGAATCGAAAAGTTAACATAGCATGCATGTGGATTGTCACGTAGATGATATGTTAATATTTAATTAAGTTTTAAAATTTTAAAATATTTTTATATTTTTAATGCTTTCAAAAAATACTTATGTGTTATCTGCATGACAATTATGTGTATGTCACGTAAACAAAATTAAAAATAATTAATTTTTCCTTTCATTTTAAGGTAATTTAATAAAAAAATAAATTTAAAAGTTAAAAAATGAAAATTTAAATAGAGAATTATATGATTTTTATAAAATTTGAGGGCTAAATAATTAATTATATCTTTAATTTAAAATAAATTTAAAAATATCAAATCAAGAGATAAACTCATTTATTGGCCATATCTACATTTTCATTTATATTTGTTATTTCAAGCTATAAATTATAATTAAAATTCAGAGACAGATGATGAAGTGAAGAAAAGGCAAAATTTAATGCGATATCAAATGCTGAAAAAGAAAATTTTAATAAAAAAATGCAAATAAAGTGAGACACCTGAATGCAGATATACTTCACTAAAAATAAGAGAGACATTTAAAATAAGAAAGACATTTTGTTGAGAATGAAATAAGAAAGGCATTTAAATGTTGAACGCAAAGTACTTGAGTTTATATCCGTTAATGAGAGCCACGTATCTATTTTTATTTGGAAAGAATAATTTGAAAGCTTTAATACCACCATCGAGAAGCATTGAACGGTTGGAATCCTAACCTTGGACAAAAAAATGATTGGTCAAAATAGAATAAAATTAATTTAATATTGTATTATTTTGGAAATAATATAGAATTGGATAAGAAATTTATTAAAATGTTGGATCCATGGAGCAGGGAATATGAAACAGCAAAATTCCTTATATAATTTAATTAAGTTATTAATCAAATAAATAAGTTACCGCGTAAGAAAGAAAGAGAAGGAAAAGAAAAGAAAAGAAAACAGTATACACAACACAAGACCTTCTGTGAGTCCTTGTTTGTTTGTTCGTTCGGTTTTTTGCAAGAATCGAATCGAACCGAATCAAAAGATGGTGAGCGTGTTCTTGGTTGGGTTGGTTGTTGGGGTGTTAGCAATTGTGAGCTTGGAAGTGGTGGTATTCTTTTTCGTGTTAAATCGATTGAATCGAAGGAGCAAACAAGAATCTCTTGCTGCCCTGAATCCTCCCTCCCAACCTTCCCTCGATTTCGCTTACAACAAGCGGGTATCTCCCCCTCCACATCCATGGCGTCCTTTTTCTTTTTGCTAAGATTTTGAACTTGCTTGCATCTTGTGTTTGTGTTAGGGGACTGTCTGGGTTCTTGAATCAGAAAAAATTCCAGTACCCAGAGAGCAGAAGCGGAAAAAGGACGTGCCTTTGGAGGTTTCCCCTGCTCGAAAACATGCCAAAATCCAGGAAGAGTGCTTAGTTTTCACACATTCTGATGCTTCCCGCACTTCTGTTCCCCTTAAGGGCTGCGTCATTGAGGCTGTTTCCGCTACCAATTTACCCTCAAGAAAATGGTATTCTGCCCCTTTCTTTCACTTTCTTACTTAAATCTTCAATGTCCCATGTATTTACTACAATGATTTTTTTACTTCAGTCTCAACTCTCAAGCCTATCCGTCCCATCCTTTTGTTTTAGATTGTAAGTTCAAGTTTTGGGTTTTCAATCAAGCTTTTGCCAGCATAACAGTGTTCTCATTCTTAAGAGTTAAGAATATAGATGCCAGTCTTGGTTTCTCTCCTTTCACATTCGTACAGTATCATTCTGATATCATATAGCTTAATCAGTTGTTCTAAGTTATATGCTTTCAATATATTTTACTTTGCTTCATTCGTTTGCCGTTGTATGAATGGTTTGACAGGGCCAAGAGATTTCCAATAAAGGTGGAAAGCAAAACTTCGGCCATCTACAATGGAAGTAAAATCATTTACCTTTATCTGGAGACTTCTTGGGAGAAGGAGTCATGGTGCAAAGCTCTTCGTCTTGCTTCATGCGAGGATAAAGAAAAGCTGAGCTGGTTCGCTAAGTTGAATGAAGACTTCCATGCTTACTTGTTATCTTTAAATGTTGGATATCCATCATTTATGAAACCCTCTTCAGGTTTCATTGCTGAGCCAATGGATAAGGGAAATAGAAGTGATGGATCTTCATCAAAAGTTAGGTTATTTTGGAGAAAGATTTCCAAGAAGGCTAAGCCTGGAATGGAAAATAAAGGAATTTGGACATCTCAAACTGCCCGTGAAGATAGAAAGACTTATGAGAAACAGCAGCCATTCCAAGATTCAGTCACAAACAAGGTACCAAACAGTTTGACTGAAGAAAATATGTCATGTCCATTTCCACAAGGTTTTTCTCGTACAGTAAGTCAAAATACTTCTGTTGCTTCTGATGCTGATCTGGAACAAGACAAGTTTAGTGTCGATGAAGGGACACTCTGCTGGAACTTGTTAATTTCTCGAATCTTTTTTGATATCAAAGGAAACGCAGGATTGAAAAGTTCTATTCAAGCACGGATTCAGGTTGGATGGTCACCAAAATTAATCTTCTTTTTAAAAAAAAAAAAATTGTGCTCGGTATTGCCTCTTCATGTTGCTTGGTGGTTCATGTATTGCATTTTGGGATTCAGTCCAATCTATTCTTTTGACTCCCTGAAGGATAAAATAAACATATTTTCTGCTGCTAGGTATAGTTCTGTTTACATCTTTTATTATTTAAAAAAAATGTTTCTTGACTGCTCATATGTTTTCCAGCCATAACAGGGGAAAAAGGAAACCTATTTTGTTTGCTTCAAGGGATTTATTTTGAGTTTCTTGATTCGACCTCTCCTTTATTAGTACAATTACCTGCGAAATTTGGTTTTTACCCAGTATTTTGGTGTCAATGTAGGCTACATTTTTCTTGAATGTACTTTTATGCATCACTGTTTTTGTTTATATGTTCAATGACTGTTTTGCCCTCTAGGTATTCATCTAATTAGTTCCTTTGAAAGCGAATTTGAATGCACATCGAAGATGGTTCTGATTATTTTTATGGTTTGATATAACAGAGAACATTGTCCAATATGAGGACCCCCAGTTACATAGGTGAAGTCATTTGTACTGGTTTAGACATTGGAAGTCTTCCACCTTATATCCATGCAATGAGGCTTCTTGCTACAGACATGAATGAGGTATGGGCATTCGAAGTTGATGCTGAATATTCTGGTGGAATCCTGTTAGACGTTGAGACAAGACTTGAAGTTAGTGACCAAGATTTTCAAAAAGGCTTAGTGGACTCAAATTCAGAACCAAATTCTGTTGAGAATGTCTCTTCAGACCTTCTTGAAGGCTTTGAACGTTTTGGAAAGCATTTGAATCTTCCTGAAGAGGATGAGGTCGACCCTAAAGTTGGTTAGTATAACAATGATTGCTAATTTATGATTTGATTATGAGAAATGTGGATTTCCATTTATGTTAAAAGCACTTGGACACACACTGGTGAAGATCAAAGTTAGCACCTTCTATTGGAACTGTAAATCACAACTTGAAAATTTTCCTAGTCAAAGGTCACCAACATAAGCCTAGTGGTCAAGTTTGTCGTTTGAGATCCCGTAAACCATGGAATAGTTATGCAAAGGAGAATTGGCCATAATTAATTGATATGAGAGGTTTTCCCTTAAAAGGATTTATACCTTTCAAGTCAAAGCTACGGTGAGACTATTGTAGGGCAGCTTTGAGGGAAGGGCTTGAGAGTATGTAGCTAGCGTTTATAGCTGAACTATACTTGCAAATTATTGTAAAAAACAGGAGAAATAGAATATGAAGGGGGAAAATAACAGAAATAAAATACCCTATGCTTCACACTAGTGCTCTTTGGTTGCATCATTTGAACAATATCAAAGAAAACCTAAGCATCACATGTAGGGTTTGTTAGGAGTCACCTAAGGTTGATTGTATAACAAAGAAAGAGTAATGCAAACATAGGCTCCTGTCCATCCTGATGCTAAAAGAACTAGACCTGGCATTCGTAGTGTGGCTTTAAAGAAAATATTCTCTTTCAAATGCGCCTCTTCTATAGGTTCACCTGATTCATCTAAGTATAATTGTGATTTGATCCTCTGCTTGTCTGTTTCTTCTTTCCATTAATCTGGCCAGGGTAAATTCTTGCTATTTTTATCATTTGATTTCACTCTTCGGATTTCAGATGGTGTAAAAGGCTCTAAAGCTACACCAACAACAGGTTGTGTTTCTCGATGGAAAGCTGTTGTAAATTCCGTAGCCAAACAGGTTTCACAGGTTTGTATATAATCTCTTCATACAGATAGGTGTTTTTGCTTAGAATATCTCATAAAAATGGCTTTCAAGGGTTATGAAGGTATTTATGTAATCAAAGAACAAATTCTGAATGTTAATGCAATCTTAGTTCCGTCGTTCCCATTTATAATTTCTCTAAAAATAGATAGTTTAAGATCCTGCAAACTGAAAAAAATGGAATATTATTAAGGCTGCCAATTGAAATACTGTCAACTTGGTATTTTAGGATCAAACATAACCTGTATTTGAAATTGCAGGTGCCTTTGTCTTTGTCAATAAGGATTTCATCCCTTAGAGGAACACTACGGTTATATATAAAGCCACCCCCTTCTGATCAGTTATGGTTTGGCTTCACGTCCATGCCTGATATAGAGTTTGACCTTGAGTCTTCTGTTGGGGAACACAAGATAACTAGTGGACATATTGCCTTATTCTTGATCGGTCGGTTTAAGGTATGAATATCATTTGTTGGATAGAGACATATTACTTGGTGAAAAACATTTTTCTTACTATTTCATTTTATTCATTGGACAGCTTATTTGAAATTTCTGCATGTTCGCTAGAATTTGGCACACTGCCTATATGGAATAGTAAAAATGGGTATTTTTGAAAAGGAGAAAAAAATCATGTTTTGAAAGAGAAGAGGAAGTTATGTGATAAAACAAAGTGGATTGTTTTCTCAATTTTATTTGGTTTTAAAGTAAATTTATCTACTGAGTTGACATTATTTAACTTGTAATGAGGAACTAAGCAGTTGACAGTGACATCCATATAAATAAAATTCCTTACACCAACAGCCTTGACTAACACACCTTATGTTCCCAAGTAAGGAGAGGTGTTTAACTTTTCACTGAATTTTATGAGCTCTTTTTTCCCTGATACACACTTTTTTGACAAATAGAAAAATTCCGGTGAGTTTTGCTTTACCTCCTTTTAATTTGTCAGGGTTGTTTCTCCACATTTATAATCCCTTGGAACCATTAGTCTCTTTCTACTATGTTATTAGACTTTTTGGAATCTTAAGATTGAAGATTATATGATTCTTGATTCTGATATTATTAATTGTGTTGGCTAAAATTGCCCCTTCAATTATTTGTATAATATTATTTCATCTAATTACCTGCATCTTCTTACAAGTCCATTCATGCCTATCTCAAGTATGTTCCCTTGAGATATGATCTGATCATTAACTAGACCTACCTTTCAATTTCTGGGCATTGCTTCAGCCATCAAAAACATAGAATGAGCTATTTGCCACAATATTCTTGCTGAACTTTGGCATTAATACAATGAAAGAAAACTGCCAAGTGAACTTCAGCTGATGCTTCCTTCATTTGCGCAGGCAGCTATACGGGAAACAATGGTGCTCCCCAACTGTGAAAGTGCATACATTCCTTGGATGTTAGCAGAAAAAGATGATTGGGTCCCAAGGAAAGTTGCCCCATTTATATGGCTTAATCAAGATGCAGCTATGGGTAATAACAGTGTGCGTGCAGCTCAATGTCCTCAACCTACTGAAGCAAAGGAAAATAGTAGGAAAACCTCGAGTTCTCCTGCAGTCATTGAGTCTGAAGCCTCATCGAGCTCTGCAGCTTCTTCTTCTGCAAAGAATAGGTCCTCGCAAGATCTAAGAACTCCCCTACTTGCAACTGATGAACCACATGAAACATACCAGCAGAATAGAGCAACTCCTGATTCTCAGTCATCATCTAGGTCTTTGAGTGAGTTTGAAAGGCAGAGTGATGTGGGTGATGAGAATGATTCAAGGCCAAAGAAGATGGGGAGGAAGGCAAGAATGATCGATCTGACTAAGAAAATGGGAGAGAAATTTGAAGAGAAGAAGCGTCACATTGAAGAAAGGGGTAGGCACATTGTTGAGAAAATGAGAGGACCTTGAGACCAACTGAAACAAATAACTGATGGCATTCATTCTTTGAAGCTCAAAATGACTGTAAATGTGAACAGGAGGAAGTCAGGGAAGAACCATATCAATGGAATAGTTTTATTGTTATTATAGGAGGGATGAGCTTTATGCGTGTTATTCCTTAGCTAATTCAATTACTTTTGTTCATCAAATACAAATATATATGTTGGGACTTGTTATGCATTGTTTATTAGATGTGCTTCATTTTCTTTCATTTTTTAGTTCCATAATACCAGTACCTTCCCACCAACTTTTTTCAAACATAAATTACTTTCCTAGTAATATTCACTTGAGAATCATCTTCAGTATTTTATTCCCTTGCCTTGAAAAACTTTTGTTCCTGATTCTCATGCATGCCTTAAGTGGAACATGTGCCAGAAGCAAAAGGATGGATAAAGTGGGCTAAATGAACCGTTACAAATTATTTGATCTTTATATTTATAGATTACAGAGTAATTTTATGCATTTACAGGATAAATTGAATGAAAAAATTGGTTAAATCCATAGAAGCTGAAGGAGGCGAAGAAAAACCAACACAAATCCCACACCAAAATCACAATTTTCTTATTCGTCAGCCATTAAGAAAATTTTAAAATCACCGATAACGGAATGTTGAGTTTATGGCCTTGGTCTCCAAAAAGTCCAATCCTCCCAAAGCTGGCGACAGAGTTGTTCATTGTTGCATTAAACATTATGGTCAAGATCTGCTTCTCTCCCGTGCCAATAAAGAATCGAGTTGGAGTGACCTTCACCGACACCCCATACGGAGCACTCCAGCCCACTTTGTACGTTTCATTGCCAGCAATGTTGGTCACTGTTCTTTCAACCGTTTTAGATTGCTGCAGTCTAGAAATGGTGATTGATGGCAGGTTGAGGTCAGCACTACCAATCGTCGAATTATAGACCCAACAGTTTTGACCAGTGTAATTCAAGACCACTGGACCAGAACCATTGATGCCACAAAGAAAAGACATATAATCTTCGTAAGCTGCAACAAGCAAGTATAGAAGGTAAGATTGAGGTGCACATACAACTAGTGCAGAATGTCTCACAGAAAAGTTATTTTAGAAAAGCAGAATGGCTTACTTGAATCCAAGATCAGACCCGGATTGAGAGCTGCCGTAGCATTCACAAAACCACTGCCCATGTCAAATGGTGTTGCTGGAGACTGGTTTACATCAGGATTAGCATAAGCACGCTGGGCCATTATGGGGCCACCACTCTTGTCATAAAGAGAAGCTGTTGTCGAAAGTGCAGAGGCGATGGCTGCAGGACTGAAATGAGGAAACTTTTGCTTTATCAGTGCAGCAAGCCCAGCAATATGAGGAGCTGCCATGCTTGTTCCAGACATCATTGCAAAGCTTTCACCTAAAAGGTCAAGTTAATTGTTTAAGAATAATGCAGCTTATATAGAATTTTAACTGAATTATCCATTACTTGTCTATTTTAATACCTTGGAATTCAACTGAATCTGTCCCAAGAAAACTCCAGGCAGCCCATATCAAATTTCCAGGGGCAACCAAGTTTGGTTTCATTATGTCTGCATCATCTAGAGAACTGTCTTCTGGATCTGGTCCTCTGGCCGAATAATACATAACCTTTGGAGCAGTAATGCTGTAGTTTGCCTTCAGTCCACCTGAAATGCTTGCAACTGCCCCAAATCTAACAATTTTCCTTGAAAGCC
Source organism: Gossypium rotundifolium (assembly GCA_025506655.1). Lineage (NCBI taxonomy): Eukaryota > Viridiplantae > Streptophyta > Magnoliopsida > Malvales > Malvaceae > Gossypium > Gossypium rotundifolium. The sequence goes on along the minus strand of CP106734.1, from coordinate 187,675,190 downwards.
CATCTCTTTCCAAAGATGAATTGTAATATTGGAGTAAAATCTGGTCACCACGATCATAATATATTAGTAAATTCTCTGGTTGCATTTGAGAGAGGGAGAGAGAGTAGACCAAATTCTAACACTGGTAACAATTTATCAGATATTTTAGAAAGAATTTCAAATATTCCCCCCCCCCCCCCATATGCAATTAAAAACAAAGAATCAAGACATTGAAAAATAATAATGATAAAACTGCATGTGTCTTCACGAAACATAAGTAGAACATGCACCTTTGAATCATCTGGGGATGGAATTATGATGCCAGGTATTTCCAATGGTGTGGGATTAAGCTGAAAACCAATTACGTAAGGATCCATGTAGAACACAACTCCAGCTGCACTGAGGTTTTTCGCAGTTTCTAAGGTCTGCTTGATTGTAGAGAGTCCAAGCACAAATCGGATTGAATAGCTACAGATTAACAGGTTTCCTTGGATAAGTTCCTCATTGAAGTTACTCGAGTCTTGGCATTCGCCAACATACATATCATTGGCAAGTATTGTTTCATTGCATAGAGCATGAACTGCAGAAATCAGTGTATACATTTGATCTGTATCTGTCCCAGCTGCCAAAAAGAAGAGGAAGAATGTAAGCATTATGTAAGCTACTAATGATGGGTACTCTGAATGGAATTTATATTAACAGCAATTGCATGCGTCAATCAATGCATCAATCAATCATAAATTTCAGGAATGAAACAATCAGTTAATGAAGGGGAAGAGAGGAATTTACAACAAAAGTCCTGCACAGAAAAAGAAAATGCATGGAAAAAAAGCTAAAATAACAAAACAGTATAAGAAAAAAATACTGAGTTTGGTATAGCCATAACTAGGCAATACCCCTTGTGATGGGGTGCTCATACAAGTATCAGTATTAACTGTTCCATAACTGTTTGCATAATTGAACCAACTCCAGGATTCAACAACTTATTCTACCCATTGCACATGTTCATTTAAGCTGATCTGACATCTATATCACACCAGCATGTATAGTATCAACACTACAATGCACCCTTCATATGAAGAGAGTACAAAATATTTTATTTGTATCAACAAATACAATTTGTAGAAAAGGTATAGATGAACCGTCGATTTCAACATCTCTAAAACATTGCCCTACTTTTGCCTCTTCTGTTTCAACTTTGTAGCAAACACTTAAAAAATGCTTAACTTCATAATATTTCAACATGGACCACAACTTTCCTACTCTCAAATAGCAGACCAAGCACATTCAAATTAAAATTTGTCTGAAAATCCAATGCTTCTTTTTTCATTCTTTGCTAATTTGTTAAAGCATGCATAACAAATAAAGAGCATATAATCCATCAGATAAGTAAAGGAGCTAATAGATTTAAAGGTAAACTTACGTGCAAGTCCAACTCCAGGAATAGTTACATTGTTTCCAAGGATGATGGAGTTAGCATATGCTCTGTCATGAGAGGCAGCACCAACAGTGAAGATCCATGGACTGAAAGAAGACATGCTCTTAGGTGATGGTCCAGTATTGCCAGCAGCTTGCACAACAAAAATGCCAGCCTTCACAGCTGATAGCAATGCCATATCAATGGGATTGAAAAATGTTGCAATACCAGGTGGACGCCTGTTGGGAGTTATGGATAAGCTTATTATGTCAACGCCATCTTGAGCTGCCTGCATTTGTATCATGATAATGCGATTATGGACATCAAAATGGTTGCAAAGAAAGGAAGGATTCCTTATTTTCTCTTTAGCTAGAAGAAAATCTTGCCCAAGAAGACCCCTTATTTCCAATTGAAATCCTGCCAAAGGACCTAAGAAAATACTCCTAGTTGCCTTAGGATGCTGCACTATGCCTTTCATTTCCTTTATTGAAACAGATTTAACAAAAGGGCTTCTTCCAAAACAAAGAAGCCATGTCAATTTGGTGCAAATGTAAAAAATGAGGCTTCTTGTAACAAAGGATATACTACGTGTATAGAAAGAAATTTTTGCAATATTTTAGGGGAGAAAATCAGATAATGTGGTTCAAGGGTTTTAGCAAATCAAGTCCCTTTAAATTTTCATAACCCAAATACTACTCGGCACTTCCATTTTCAAACTATGACGCACCTGGTCTATGCCAGCAACTACATCTGCAGCAAATCCTCCAAAGCTCTTATACAAAGCCTTGTAAACAGCAATACTGGAAAATATGACCATATAATTAGTATAATTAAATAGAAATAACAGAAAAGAGTCCAATGCATCTTTACAGTAAACCTTGCTCAGAAAATTCTGCTGGAATCATGTCCAAGACTCAGCAGCAAAACTTCATCAGAATGAAATGACTCAGGAATTTGTTCAATTTGTTAAATAATAGTTCTATGACAATTGCAAATGACTCATGCTCAAAGTGTGAAGCATTATTTGCTCCGAATGGGAGGTCTTTTTCTAAAAAGTGGGGTTGGGTGTAGTGAGGTAGTTTTGGTAAATAATTCAAAAACTGAGATTCAGTTTATAAACTTACTGTGAACGAGGAGCCATCCCACTAGCATTTCCAAAGTGGTGCCCAGCTACCACCACAGGAATCCCATGGTTTCCTGCAGCAACAGAAGCTGTGTGCCTGCGTTAATATTATATTCATTGCCAGCATTAGAATATTGAGTCAAAGCCAATAATCACCCATAAGCAGTATCATTCAGCATTGACAATATTGTGGTGTTTTCCAACAACATAAGCCCGTTGTTCATACATTAAGTGACAAGAAGGTTGTCTATAGTATTTAACAATTATTCAAGAAAAACAACCATCTTTCAGATTTCAACATCAAGCAATTTGATTCACGTTATCATATTGTGTAAACAACACAGACATTATTGCATCAGAAAGACAATATGATATTTGTTAAAACATATGGCACTAAAGTGGACAACAGGTGTGCAAAGTACTACACTTAAAATTCTAGAGAAAAGTATGTCACTCTCATGTAATTATCCATAAGCGAGTAAGGAGGGAAGAATAACACATAATATATTCAATGACAGTTCTTCCACCAGAAAAAGAAGGATGATCAAACAAGTTTATTCGTGGCATATAGAGTTTACAAGGTTCTCGAGGAATTTGAGAAATGTATGGGAATCATGACCACAAGATTTACAACCATGATAAGCAGAATCATATAAATTCTCATAATAGCATCTTTGGTCTGGCAATATAGAGAACTTGCAAGTTTTTTGTAGCATAAGGAGCTCACAAAGTTTCTATTATTTTTCTAGTAAATTCTCATAATAGCATGTTTTGTCTAGCTGAAAGCAGAATAATTAAATTTAGTCAGATCTACAGTTTTGATATAAATTTTCTAATGTTAAGTTTCTATCTAAGATCCAGTAGTTGAAGTTGTTCCTTCTCTCCCATGCAACTTACGGCAATTTGATAATCAAACTCACAAAAGAACAAAAAAATATTACTAACTCAACAATGATCCACAAAAATGAAAAAAGAGTCACTCACGTGCCATGACCATCACCGTCAAATGGTGATGCATAGTCCTCAGATGAATTGAATATTCCTCTTGTTATAGCAGATGCTGCAAAATGGCGTGCTCCGACAAGCTTCCTATTGCATGATCCAGACGGAAATTCCCGGGTCACCTCACAAACACCAGAAAAATGGGCTGGAACTGGGTATGAATGCTCAGATATGTCATCAGCAAAGCTGGGATGAGTTGGTTCAATACCAGTATCAATGAACCCAATTACAATTCCCTCTCCAGCAGTTTCATATCCCCCTTGCTGGGACCATGCCCCCTTTGGCAGACCCAAGAACTGTGGAGTATGAGTGGTTGCAGTTCTAACAGAGAAATCCAACACAACATTTGCAACTTCTCTTCTCTTTGAAAGCTTGTTCACCTTAGAAATAGAAGAAAACAACTAACTAAGATCATTCTGCCTAAATCATAAGAAATTTTTCAAAAATTAATTTAAAAGCTTATATGCATCTGGGACACCAAGAGCCTAACTGATATGCAAAACCACACCAAGAATAAAAGTCAAACATATTTTTATGTACTTAAAATGTATAAATAAATATTATACTGAAATACAATAATATTAAAAAAAACACTCAAAAGCATGGTGATGATAGCATATGACAAAATGATGGCTAACTATGAGGAATGTTGATTGATACTATACCTGTTCAGGGGTGACAAGCACAGCAAAGCCATTAATCAAGTAGTGGTAACTATACAACTTCAGATATTTCTCCCCCCTCAAGGCTCTCCTTAATAAAGAATCATGAACTCGAGAAATATACGAACCAGAACTTGGATGATATCTTGAATTATTCCTAAATATAAAAGAATACGATCAAAACAAAGAATCAGTCAATTGTTTACATCTCCAAACAACCTATAATTATTCAAGAAAAACAAAGAGATATATGCAGCTTGAGAGAAGTGAAAAAAAGGAGAACAACAAACACAATAATCAGCATTCAGCAAATTATAGACAAATTATTGGGTATTTAAGAATGTCAAATGTCAACATGGTGAAGCTGAGGACTTCCCCCTTTTTTCACAGAATGTGTATCTGAAAAAGTATTTTGCAAGTACAAATAATAGTTTCCGTCTAAACAAAAACGATGGAACTTTTTCTTTTGGGTAGTTATTAGTAATACTAATAATTTGACTAAAAAATAATTTGACCAGAAAAGGGAAAACATTTGCTAGCTTTGACAATTACCCAAGTCCCACATAAAGAAACAGAATGACCCATTCTTGTTTAAAGAATAATTAACACTCAACACCCCAAAAAAAAAACACTATTAGAACACAGATTTACACTTCAACAATACCAACCAATTATTTTAAATTGTTAAAACAAGAAGGACAAAAAGAACAGTTAATTTCAGGGGGGAAACCCCGTTAAAGAAAAATAAGAGTTAAATTCTATGCCTTGGTTTGTGAAGCCTGTTTAATCTCCCTGAAGAAGAAGAATTATGGTGGAAGCCATGACCATGACGATTATGCCTTCTTAGCTGTTCCTCAAAGTAATGAGCGGCAGGAGCTTGCTTGAGGGACACAATGTAAACAGCCGTAATTGCATCTGAGCCCGAATCCGCCTGACTCAGAGTGTTCACAAAAAACCCAAAACAAAACAGCAACAGCACCAAATACAGGCAATAAAAGTTGCCCATTTTGAGTGAAAACAAAATCCCAGATTTTAAACCAAGCAAACCGTCTCACTGAAAGATGAAACAAGAAGCAGAAAGATCAGTAAGCAAAGAGGGACCTTGGTAATGTATGAGGTTTAGGGCTGTGTGTTGAAGAAGGCAAAACTAGCAGTTAAGAGGATAAAGAAAGAAAGCATATCCTTCCTTTATGAGGGAGGAATGTGAGAACAGCTGTAGTTGAAGAAAGAAAATGCAAAAAAAAAAAGGAAAAAAGAGCCGTTAATTAAGAAATACTGGTAGTTCGATGGAAAGAGTTGAGAGGGGGCTCTGACACCACCACTTGTTTTTCATAAATTTAATTATATGAAAGAAGGGAAGGGCTAGGAAATAGGATTATAACTGTGAGGGGATGGATGGATACTGGATAGAATCTATAACTTTTCTTGGATGCTGTGCTTTGTTTTTCTTAACGTTCTTTTTATTAGCATTATTATTTCAACTAATGTAAACGTTTGGTTTTCTTTTTGTTTTTCTCCATTTCCAATTCTTGGTGCATATAACTATGCCCTACCAACGTCACTCTAAACAAAAACCTTCTTCTAACCTGCTTTCCTTTTTCATTTTACTTCATTTATGCATCTGATTTGGTTTACAAGTTTAAAATAAACATCATTTTTATTTATTTTATAATTCATTTTAGTTTTTACTATCAAAATGTTTTTGTATTAAAATGCATTTAATAATTTAAAATACCATTTTGAATTAATCAGACTTCATGAATTTCTATTCTGTTCAAAAGTTTTGGTTTTTATTAGTAAATTATCAAATGAAATACTTGCTGTATGATTAAAATATTAAATATTATTATATTTATAAATTTTGTATTGATTAACTAATAATTCAAGTAGAAATTTGCGGACTAAATTCTAAAATATTTTATATCAAAATGAACCTTTGGCAAATCTACTTACCATTTGATATAAATGATTAATATTAAGATATGCCATTTTATGATTAATGTAATAATTTTTCTAATACTGACATATATCATAATATCATTTGTTTTACTTGTTTGAGAGACATTGGTGTTGAGATGTAGACCTTAAAATAAAATTTATATATTATCGGTTTTTTAATTTTTATTTAAAATAATTATTTGATAGACAAACATAGAAAATTTTAACTTTACAAATGAGATTGAGAATTTGTAATATGTTCTTAGAATATATTTAAAAATTTAAAATAAATAAATATGACATGTGATAAAATTTTAATTTCACTTGTTGAATTAAATAATTTCTACCTTTCCTCATGCAACCGTCGGATGGTATTATTAGCCTACTTCACAACAACAAGATTGGTGTCACTTGTCCATGGCTAGGCTAAGTTTAATAGGTGCTTCTATTTTATACAAATAATTATCTCGTATTAAAAATCTAACAATAGTCTTCATCAAAATTAATTATTATAAACCTGGAATAATTAACTTCAAAATTTATGGTAACTCAAATTAGCTCGTGCATGTATAGCTCAAATATGGATGTTTAAAATCTTTGAAATTTTTTCACAAAAAAAAAAAATTCTTTGAAATTTCAATTTTACTTTTATCAATATATGAGTAAATTCCAATGTGTTTTGTTTTCGATAATATATAAAATACATGGACAGTTTCATTTGGCAACATTGACGGTTTCTTACCCAAAAAAAAAGGTTATAGGTAGATAGGTCAATAAAATACTTTTTGTTATTTGATTGAATCACTGAAATTGACAAAGGTAAGAGAGCAATCATTCACTCATTTCGCATGCCGACCCTTAAAATTAGGGATTTTTGCCCATAGAAATAGGGAACTTAATCAAAGTTCAAAGGCTTATTATGTAAAAGAAATTCCTTAATGTAAAACTATTAACAATATTACATTATATATTATCATCATAAAAACATATTAAAATTATAAACACATAGTTTAACCGACTTAATTTTGAAAGAATTGTGGATTTAGTAGGGATCATAACACCCTAGGGCGGTGGTGCTATCTCGCTCACTCCAATTCCATTCCATTCCATTCATGCTCTCTCTTAAAATTGGTCTCAAGCCTCATTTTATTTAAATCTTTTCCCAGCATCTAAACTGGGAAAAGGTTGGAGTTGGCACCAACAAGCAAATAATAATATAATAAAAAGGAAAAGGACAAAAAGGGAAAGAGAAATAATAATATAATAAGCAGGAAAAATATAAAAATGTACAGAGAAAAAAGTGGAAGGATAGTGGGATCATGGCATCAACATGATAATGATGGTGGGCTGGCCTGCCCATCCTCTGGTGGTCATTGCTCATCCACTTTTCCTTTTATTTTTATTCTACGTGTCATCTATTCTTTTTAATCTATACTAGCCTAAAAGACCCTAAACCCTTCTTACTTCAATCTTGTTTATTTTTTCTTTTTAAATTTCAATTTTAATCTCTTTATTTTTTAAGATTATATAAGAATAGTTAAGGGTGAATTTAGTTGGACAATACATTTATCTATAGTTAGTATAAAAATAGTAGTGACAGTGAGATTAGATATTATAGCGTGAGACAAAAAGTAAATTAAATGCACTGCACTCCACCGTCCATCCAAATCCACATTAATTTTTAATTATAATCCCTATACTTCGCTTAAATTTGTGATTTAAATTTTTATACTTCAATTTTGAAATAATTTGGTACCTCGACTCTTATAATGCCATTAATTCATCTAAATACTTTATTCTAATTAAAATATTTATGTGAATTTTAAAGATTATTAACACTATTAAATTGAAGTCCATTACAATATTATTTTATTGCATAAATATTACGTGAGTAATTTTTTAATTTTAAATTGTAACATCAATAAATTTAACAAATAAAATTTATCAGTGTTAATAAATAGAGATACATTTTTAAAGACACTAAATGTTTAAACGTAAAAATATAAAAACTAAACAAATATACTAATAGTACAAAAAATCAAAATATATTGCAATCATTAAATTTTTATCTATAATTAGCAAAATTAAATAAATATTTAACCCAATGGAAATCATGAGGAAAATCATAGGGAATACATGAAGATACTATAGATATGTTGCCTTCGAATTATGTCAGTTGTTTTCTTTTTTTGTCTTCTATTGTGGATGTTGAGTTTTGGCCTATGGAAATGGGAACGAATATAAGCACGAGAAAGAGAAACAAAAGAGAAAAAAAACTTTGAAAGAAAAAAATAGAATATTCTGCTTTTGTATTTTTATACTATTTTTATATGTTCAAAGCATTATTATAAATTTAGACATTTTATTTTTAGAAGGAATTTATTTGTATTTTATTCAATTTTTTGTGTAATTATTCTTATAACTATTGTATCAATTCATTTAATGCTTCACAAGGTTTTTTTAATAATATTTTCTAAGGTTAGAAAAAAAAAAAAAGCAAGTCCATATTTGTGGTTTATAATTTTAATGATATGATCTTAAAATATTTAAATAAAATTTCATTGTAATTAAACTTGAATTAAATATTTTTATTATTTAAATTTTAAATTAATATAAAATTATAGCCTCTAGATAGAGTATTTAGAAAGGTTAGTTCATTCACTGATTGATTTAGAATTCAAGTTGGACTAGCTAGAAAAAAAATATCTAAAATATATAATTATTAAAAAAATAATTTAGTTCAATTTTAAATGAGCTTTAACTTTCAAAATTCGTACTTGGTCTTCTTTATTTTTAAAATTTTTAAATGATATATTTAAGCAAGTTAGGTCTTGAGAATTTATTTACATCCTCCTAATATATTTATTTATTGAGATACCTATCTTTTGAAATAATCTTACTAATCATATATTCCCTCGATTTCTTTGTCGTGTATATTCTAATTATTTAATAAAATGAATTTTTAAGATAAACTATTTAGATAATTACTTAAGTTTTAGTACGATATTAATTTTATCATTGATTTTTTATTAATTCAGTCACTATTATTAGATTAATTATAATTTTGATCACTTCATTATTAATGACTTTAATCACAGGACCAAATACTAATGTGACTAAGTATAATAATAATAAATTTAAATTTAATTCAAAAATTTAATAAATTTAATTTATAATATTTATACATTATATCAATTCCTTCTCAATGAAAACTTATAAGTAAGCAATCGATTTGAACTAGCATTTGAATTGCGGGTAACGACGGTAGCAAAACAAATAATTTACTATAACTCTCAATAGCAGCATTGCTTCCACTATTATCAATCGAATTCTCTAGGGTTGCTGGTGAAAATAAAAAGCTTTTATTTTAATCTATTTTTTTTGTATTTTAGTTAATGAAATTTAAAAGGAAACTTTAATTTCATTTTTATTTATTCTTTTATTTTTAATGTGTAAATATTATGAATTAAATTTGTTGAAATTTTAGAAATAAAACTAAATTAATAAAACGTTAAGTACCTAAATTTATTATTATACCCAACCACATCAGAGTCAATGTAATAGAATTGGAAAATTTATCAATTAATGTAATATGAAAATGAAAATGATATAATAATAAAAATGATATGATATGATAAAATATGAAAATTAAATTAAATAAAAGCTTTGTATTCATTAACTAAAATACTCTAAAAAATAAAATTAGAGAATTCTTTTATCTAAATTTGAAAATGATTTGATAAAAAATACAAAATAGCTTCATTTATAGATATTGGTCAACCAAAATTAAATAAATTAATATAAATTTTGGAAAAACATTTCACCTTTAATGATTTTAGGTTGTCAATAATTATTACAAAACAATCACATCATGTTTCTTTGTTCATTTCTCCTTAATTACCTTTTTTTTTTTTTTGAGATTATTTTATGACTAATTTTGTTATGACTTTTCAATGATTAAATTAGATCTACTTAATAGATTTAACAAAATAGTCAAAAAATATTTACAAAACATTTTAATTTTATTAACAGTAACAGCGATTATCAAGTTTAGTTTTAAGATTAAATAGTATTATCAATGTACAACAAATTAAAGTGATTTTTGTGTATATTTAATGATATATATATATATATATATATTATAAAAATACCAAACAATTAAATCACATTAATAATCATAGGTTGGATGTTAGCTTTTCCCCACTAAAGAATTGCGTACATTTCAATAAATTTTTAATTTTTGAAATGATTTATTCGTTAATTAAATTATACTTCATTAATTAAAGTTATATATAAAAATTAAAAAATGTAACACTACATAAAAATTTATAAAGTTCCTTTACTTTACATATATTATTAATTAAATTTATAGAAATAAATTAATATATTTTAATTATTACATACAATCAACTGTACATCATAGATAAGAAGACTATTTTATTGTTGAATGTATTAATATAAATAATTATATTTTAATAAAATAAAATATAATTATTTTAAAAATAAATTGTTTAAAACAAAGTTAAAATTAAATTATATTTCTAAATTAATTACATAAATAAATAGCATATTTATAAATTAAAAAATTCAATAACTAAATAAAAACTTAAATTATAATTTTATAAAGTAAAGAAAAGTATTTTTTTATTATAATTTATGAGACATTATAACTCTCTCTATATATATAAATAGAGATAAACCTTAAAAAAATAATAAACTTTAATATAAAAAGACATTATTAAAATAATATAAAATTTTTATTAATTTATTAATATTTGACCTAAAAATTTAACATTTAAATTAATTTGTTTTACTTTCTCAATCCTATTATTTTTAAAACGTTGCAAATTTGGTAATAAATTTTTAAAAATAAATATAATATATTTTAATTGATATATACAATTAAACTCATGTATAACGTGAGATAAATAAATTAATTAGTATTTATAGTTAACACCATTTATTTTTCGTTTTTTAAATAGTTGAATGATGTGATTAAAGTAGGATGTGACATGTAGGTAATTAAAGAATGACTCATACTTTTTCTCTAAAAAATCTTAAAATTAAAAATAATTATAATAATTAAAAAATTGATTTTTTAAAATTCATAAAATTATTTTAAATTTTCAAAAATCAAACAAAAATATCATAAAGTTACAAATTAGAAAATTAGAAAAAGGTGAAAAATTATAAAAAATACAATAAATTTAAATAATTTTAAAATAGTTTAAATTAGAAAAAGTAAAATTTATGAAATTTAAAAATTGATTCGTGTTAACTGATGTTAAAAACACATTTCATTTTTTTGTTTGCTCACACATCACAGCTTAATTTAGTCACATCACTCAATTGTTCAAAAAACAAACAATGTTAAACATAAGGAGCAACTTATGTAACGAATGCTAATCTTAATGATCAATTTGATCCAAAAAAATGTGTAGAAGTGGCCTAAGTTTAGTTTTATATACTAAGCCTAAACGAATATTTTATTTAAGGGTAAATTATATCATTAGTTATTAAATTATGGGTAAATTTTGTTTTGTTCATTTAACTAAAAAAGTTACTCATTAAATATTTGAATATTTTCATTTAAGTTATTGAACTATTTAAAAGTTTTATTTAAAACATTAGATTGTTAAGTTTTTTTAAAGTTCGCATGACTAAGGACAAAATTAGGAAATTTTTTAGGGGCCAAATTAAATTGTAATTGTTACAATAGCAAAAATATAATTTTACATTTTAATAGTTTATATCTTTATAATTATTAAAAAATTAAATTAAAATTTTATATTTTAGAGGATCAAAGTATAATTTTACCTTTACTAATTTAAAATATTAAAAATTTTAAAGGGTTTAAATGAAAAAATTTCTATTTTAAGGGCGCCAAGGGTCCTGTTAGCCCCCTAGTTTCGTCCCTACTGCCAGCAAGTTTCAAATGACAATTACAAATTGTATGGTGGATTAGTCTCAGTTGACGAATAGAAGAACATATCTCAAATACAAATTGATTTGACGGTCACTGTCAGAGATCAGAGAAAAAAGCTATTTAAATTTTGGTTTGTAAATTTGTGATGTCTAAAGCTGTTTCATGAAAAAAAATAAAAACCGTAAAAAAGAATGGTAAAGAGAACTTTCGATTGGTGCTGACAGTGAAAACAAAGAAAGCCATATTAACTATTTAATAACTTAAATGAAAACTTTTAAATAGTTTAGTGATCAAATTATAATTTTTTTAATCAAGTGACTAAAACAAAAACTTACCAATCGTCTAGTGACTAACTGCGAATTTTACCCTTTATTTAAATTGTAAATGTTAAACGGTGACGTGTAAGTATGAAAATTTGAAACAAAAGAAATTGGACTCGGGGGGTGAAACAAATCTGATTTGTATTGTTTGGTGTTAGTGAATAGAGATAATTGTTTCAGATCTATCGGTCGATCGAATATCTTAGCAGAGGAGACGGAAGAAAATGGCTGGAAGCCCAGATCACTTGTTCAATTTGAGAAACAATTTCTATTTGGGTTCGTACCAGGCTGCCATCAACAACAGCGATCTGCCCAATCTCTCCCCCGACGACGCCGTAGAGCGCGACTGTCTTGTCTATCGCTCTTACATCGCCCTCGGCAGCTACCAAGTATTTCCAACCCCTCCTTTTTTTTTAATTTCAATTTCATTTATTCTTTCTAAACAGTTTATAAACTCTGAAATTGCAGCTGGTGATCAATGAGATCGATGCCTCTGCTGCCACTCCTCTACAAGCCGTTAAATTGCTCGCTCTCTATCTCTCCAACCCTCATGATAAGGTAAAAGTTCCTGTTAGACCTGCCTCATTATCTTTTGTTATATGGAAGATCTGTTATGAGAATACCCGGGGACTAACATGTTTGATTGATTTTGGGTCTTACGATTTAGGAATCGACGATTTCTAGCTTGAAGGAATGGTTGGCAGATCCAGCTATTGGGAACAATCCCATCTTAAGGTTGATTGCTGGAATCATTTTCACGCACGAAGAAGATTATAACGAGGCTCTTAAACACACCAATGCTGGTGGCACCATGGAACTGTGCGTTTTCCCTTTCGTCTTCATTTTTTTTTTACCTGTCTCATCCTTGTCTATATTTCTTCTTTATTCGTAATTTCTGATTTTTCTTAATCTATTTGTTCTTTATATTTTCAAATTTGTGGAAATTTGTTGTATACTGTTACTTTATCAAGCCTGCTTAACCATCGGTCTATCCATTTGATCTTTAGGCTTTTGGTCTCAGTGTCCTAGGTATAGAACTAAGTATTGGTTTTCTTAGATGGGGTAAAGATTACCTTCCATTGTCTAACTAGTAAGGGGAAATAAAAACAAAATGGAAAAGGAAATATGGGAGGGGGGGTTGAAATTAACTGACAGAATTCCATGTTAATCGGATAAATTAACCATTGTACAGCCTTGCTGATATTTAAATTCTGTGCTATTTCTTGTTGGTCCAAAATTGCCAGTTGCCTAATTCAATTCAATCATTCTACATCCAGGCCAAAGATAATAGGGCATGCCATTGTTCTTTTTTCATCAAAGAGAAAACCACTTGAAGTTGTTGCATATATTAACATTAAAATGATTGACATTGTAAAGCACTTTACTAACCTATTCTCTTGGGGGAAAATCTCTTTAAACTGGTGTAAGTTTAGGGATTATAACAAAAGGGTGATCTGTAACTGGTTTATTACACAAATATCGGCTGCTCCTGTTTCCAGTTCACTGAAGATAGCAGAACATTCTAAGTGATGAGCTTTACTCCTCTGTGCAAAGAGAAAAATGAGTGACCCACCTTGATTTAATGGATCAAAATAGATGCAGTTGCCACAAATTTGAGTTATACCAGTTTATTTTATACCAGGCAGACGTTGAAAGTTTTATTTTAAATGCAAAACACATATTAGAAAAGACTTTAGACCCAGACGAAGAGATGGTATTTGTGAAAAAGTGTCAGCTGGTATATCTCTTCAAGGTCCAAACTACAAGATACCACAGGAATGGGTTAGCAAAAACTACTATAAATTAATTTGTGCTCTTATATGTTGTTGCTGGCCTCTACAGGCTTAATGTATATATTTAGAAATTGAAGGAACTATAGCAGTATGATTATTCTTTTCTCATTTGTGTTTGGTGGGCTGAAATAATGGGGTCTTGTAGTTTCAGGCTTGTGACACCCTGATGTTGACTTGTAAATAAGGTTAGTTATAACAAAAAGCCAATATTGACCATAAATTCCCTCTAATAGTGGTTCTGTAGTTGATATCGAGTTATTGTAGAACATCTTTTTGGCAAATTTACTTTCAGATATAAATTAGGAGTTGATCCAATTCCTCTAGAAAATATGTTTCTTCTAATTACCACCTTAACTGCTAAAGCAAAAAATTGAGTAATTGATGTATGTACTAAGCAAATTGGAAGCTCTACGCCTGATGAAGTCGTTGTGCTCTCTGTTTTCAGGCATGCACTGAATGTGCAAATATTCATTAAGATGCACCGGTCGGACTATGCAGAGAGACAGCTGAGGGTCATGCAGCAGATTGATGAGGATCATACACTGACACAACTAGCAAATGCATGGTTGAACCTGGCAGTGGTATGGCGTATTTTTCACTTTAATAACACTATTAGAAACCATGGATGATTTAATGACTTTCTTCTTCCCAATCAGGGTGGTTCCAAGATACAGGAAGCCTACCTGATCTTCCAAGATTTCTCTGAGAAATATCCTATGACTGGACTAATCCTCAATGGGAAGGCTGTCTGCTGTATGCATATGGGGAACTTTGATGAAGCTGAAACACTTTTGCTTGAAGCGCTTAATAAGGCAAGTTTAGACAGTAGCAACTTTTGCTTTCTCATATTTAAACATATGATTTTGCAATTCTTTTGGTGCTGGTTTATAACTCCAGGAACAGGATTGGCTATGGCTATTGTGTTTCATGATCATAAATTATTTCCTTAGATTTTATATTCATCAAATTTCAGTTGGTGTAAATATAACCTCTGAATGGCATCAAATGATAACGAGTTTGAGTCTTAAATTTTCCTCCAGACCCTTGCATTTTTGATTCATCATGAAACTGAATATTTTTCTCCCAAGTTTTATCGCTTCAAAGCAATTAGTTGATTCTCAAGTGATAAGGGTTTGTTTTGTAAATGGATACAGGATGCAAAGGATCCTGAAACTCTCGCCAACCTGGTTGTATGCAGTCTTCACCTTGGTAAATCATCTTCACGTTACCTAAGGTAAACTAGCTATTCATTTCCTCCAATTTTTTTCCCCTTTTAATAACATGGCTCTGTAAAAGAGTACAAAATGTCTAGTTTGGTTGATCAAAAAGATTCCAACATGTTCAATTGTTTATACTTTGTAACTAGATTAATGGAATATAATACACTAAGAGGAGTTTCCATTTATTAGTCATGTTAGCATACTTTATTTCTATCAGATAATGTAGAGCACTACAAAAATAGCTTGTCTCTGAACCTGCTAGCCAAACTGCTACGTTTCTAGTGTGGTCTGCCTAGTTGGCTACATTTGTTAGCCATGTCTTTGTAAACTGAGATTTGACTATCCTTTTCAATCGTCGCAGTCCTTATTTTCATTGAATTTTTTTCCAAAGATATTTTTGTTGTCATGCTTTTTGACTTTTGAAGCCAAGGTATGGCTTGGAAATTAGCAATTTTATGGGTTTAGGGCAAATGATGTTTGCTGGTGCTGAGCAGGATTTTGCTTATCAATTTATTTTAAAATCAGCCTTTTTTTGTTTGCTCGTTGCTCTGTTTGCTTTTCCCGGCTTCTAATAATGGGTGATGTCTGTTGGGGGAGAGGTATGGTTCCCATCATAGCAGTATCTCATCCACCAATTAGTGGACTTCTAAGCCTTCAATGCGCATAGAACACTTGAATTTGCATTGATTTACCCTTTTGCTTTGAAGAGCATGTTGAGTCAACGTGCAAATTACTCATAGTGCAGTATGCACCCAGCTGAGTTACCCAGCTAAACAATCAGCTTCACCAGATAGAGTCAAAAAAGATCATGTAGTTTTCCTTGGGAAAAATATTAGGGAATTTTAGTGTCCCTGTATTGAGTGAATTGAAGTAATATGCATGCATTGTTCAGATAAGGATTCATGTATCCTTAGTGTGCAAAGCTACTTATTAAAGTGGAGGTGGCATTTTTTGGGCGAGGTGGACAAAATGTTGGATGTTTTCTTGATCTGAATGTTGTTTGAATGATATCTTTGCTCCTTAAGTGCTTCGGAATTTGATTGTTGACCATATTCTTCTGCCTTTGGGGCTTGATATTTCAAGTCATATAAAGAAATTACGAACAACACGTTTTCAGTTACAAAGTAGACTAATTGAGTGTGTAGTAGATATATCTTATTTTTCTGCATTTGCTGTTTAACTAAGGTGGTGCGTTCATGGTTGATTATTTTCGCAAATACTCCAATCTGTACCTAGTAATGATTAAATATGCATACTG
This sequence comes from Gossypium rotundifolium, assembly GCA_025506655.1. NCBI lineage: Eukaryota > Viridiplantae > Streptophyta > Magnoliopsida > Malvales > Malvaceae > Gossypium > Gossypium rotundifolium. The sequence continues at coordinate 187,658,552 of CP106734.1, read as the reverse complement.
CAGCCAATTGAAACTCACACATCCAGAGCACATTCTTGTGAAGCGTGCATCATCAGCAGAAGACAGCTTTGAAAGAGCAGTGCAATCAGTTGCTTGAAGATGTGGAGTCTGTTGCGTGGCCGCAGTTGTTATGATTGTCTTCTGGGTTTTGTAACTTACCAGAATGAATACATAAATAGATATGATCCCTCTGTTGAAGAAAGGTTTAGACTAGATTGGTATTGTTTGGTTTATTCTTGGTTGGCTGGATAAAGCAAAAAAGTACATGCTAAATAAATTGTTTCTATTTCCTTTCCTCCGTTTACTGTTATTATTATTTTATATTAAGTAATAGGACAATTATTTAGTATACTTGGGATTGAGAATGATTACCAAATAATTATCCATCTATGGGGAAGAAAGATTGGCTAGCCTTAGGCTTCATTTTATTAAGCTAATATCATAATAATCGTTCTTCAAAGTTGAAAGACACGCCATTTAACTAATTGGTTTCCCTACATATTGTTAATGATTGATTTAAATACCAAAAATTAAAATTTTATTTCAAAGTTTCCGCCCCTCGTCTCCTGCTGGAACTCGGTTCAAAACTCTCGAATTTGATTTCTTAAATTCGTGTTCCGTGCGTTTCGATTGTTATGCTGACCAACGGTCAGTTATCTAGATACAATAAAACAGAGAAACAGAGCAAAGAAGAGTCGAGAGAGAGAATTTTAGCATAGTTGGGTACAGATTGAGTTGTTCGATTTCTGAAGCTTAATATATAATGTTAGATCCTAAAAATTAAGCTTCAATAATTTGTTTAGAAAAGAATTAAATTTGAAATCTAATTTTGATTTTGTATATATAAAATTTTTAATTTTTTTCAATTTTGTAAACCATTAACAGACATCATATTATTTTTTATGTACAGCTTATATTTATCTAAGAAAAAGTAATCGAATTTATATAATCTAATCTAAATCAAATATCATTTGTCAGTCAAAATAAAATTTTATTTACACTAGGTTTAAGTTTAAGCATTAGATTTACCCATTAAATTAAAATTTTATGGAAAAAAATAGAAGCAGCAGCAAATTAAAGATGCAAATGGGTGGGAGAAGTTATTTAGGTTATCTTCCCTCCCTCATCTTGTTATATAGTGGGAGTGAATGAGTGAGAAGAGTGATAAAATCTGAGCCACAGATATTTTAACAACCACAAAAGAAAAAAACCCTAATTTATAAGTCGAGTCGACAACATTGCTTTGCTCCCATCCCTTTCTATGTTGCTTATCCTTTCCACCCATCATCACTGCTTTACCTCCCAATTATTGCTTTCTTTTCCTTTTCTTCCCCTTGGATTCTTAATTTATTGTTCTCACCTAGCCTTAAATATATTCTCTTCTCCCTATATATATTTTTCCTAATATCTCAATCTTAAATATTGTAAAATTGTTTTCTGATACCAACGAGATAATGCTCTATTATTATTATTATGTAGTTTTCTTGCTAGATTTGTGATATATTCTATAAAGATAAACACCTATATTTTTTTAAGTTTTAAGAGTCACGCTTGCTGTTTTTTTTTTTTTCAAACGCACATTTGAAATTTTATTTTCTATTTTTTAATTTTATCAATTTAGATCCAATTTAGAATTTATTTATATTTTTATGTTAGTGTGATATTTTAAAATTAAAAACAAAATTCACTTGCTAACAATATAACAATAGAAAAATATGACCTTACAATTAAAGGGAAGTCAAAAGTTTTGTTTAGGAAAGTCGAGATAAAATTCTAAAATTTGAGGAACTAAAGCTAAAATTTTTAAATTAAATTATTAAATTTTAAATTAAATTATCAAATTTTCAAGAGGACTAAAATTATAAATTTTATTTAATCAGAAGTTAAAAAGACTCAGGTTCATTCTTATTTTATCTAAAAAGCAATTTAGTTGAGTCAAACTTCTATCAACCTTTTAGCTATGCCTTTAGTTACAATGAAATTAAATTTAACAAAGAATTTTAATTAAATTAATAAATTATTTTACATTTTAAACCTAAACATTTAACAACATATAAAATTTGATAAAACTAAGAGTATATTTAACTAAATTTCAAATAAAAGTTGTCGAATTAACTCTATTTCAAAAAAATGTTAAATTATAAATAAATAAAAAAGAAGGAAAAAAACAAGATGAACACTCATTGAAATAACATTTTAGGTTAAATCTGGTGATATTGATGTGACAATATAGCTGAAATGAGTACTAAAATTGCGCGAGCTTTACTTCTCTATTTTGATCAAAATAAACTTTATTAATTTGCCAGTCCTTCATCTTGTTTCTTATTTTATATATTTTATAACATAAAATAATTAATTATTTGGTCACTAATTATTACAGTTAGTCTTCTCTTTCCTGTCTTTAACATGAACTTTATCCTTGCTTAGTTTCATACCGTATGCTTTATAATCAATAAAAGTGCAATACCATCTAATATTATATAATTATTAAATTCTTTTTAATTAGCCTCATTATTATTTTATTTTTAAATTTTATTCATAATTAAAAGTATTTTAGTGTTGTGTTTTGACATAATCATACAAAATTAAAAAAATTAAGGGATTTAATTTTCAAAATAGAAGTATGTATATAGGGCTGGTATAGTAATGTATTGATTTCAAATTTTGAGTATAATTAAAACCGAGCCTTCTGAGTTGTTTTAATTTATTTATTTTTGTTTTGAGAGTTGCTTAAAATAATAAATGATTTTATGAGTTAATTTTAATTTATATTGTTTTAAATTTTAGTGTTAATTTTTAAAATAATTCTTCAAGGAAAATGTTGGAAAATTTTTGAAAACTTTTTGTCGTAATTTTTATATAAGTAATTTTAAGAATGAATTGTTGCCGTCTTTTTTAAATTGATAAATTGAATTCCTTTATTTAAAGTAATACCCAAACCGCCTTAATGTAAACATTCCAACCAGTCGAGACCACACCTTCATCACTAACCCCTTCAACATCTCACCACCAAGCCCTCTGCCATCTTCAGCCATTCCCCACGCCAAAGCAAAACATGATCCCTACCATCCACAACATAGCCCATACCAGAAAAGGAAAAAGGAGATAAATAAAAAAATCATGGACAAATCGAAGAAATGAGAAAGCAAGGGAGCAATAAAAAGCTTAGGTTTTATTCATTCTATACATAAAAAGGGGGTTTTTTATCCAATTAGTACAAAAGAAAAAAAATAACGAAAACAGCACAAAATAAAAATTATATACTAAAATGGTACATGTAAGGTGGTCACGCCGCTGGTAAAGGCGGCACCACTCTACTTTGACACTATATTCCGTTAAAAAAAAAAACACTGTTTTTTAAAAAATAGAATCTGTAATAAAAAATAAAAAATCGAGACTTGAGTTGACTGGACAGGGGTGGAGGGTGTGCGACAAGCGTGATAGGTGGAGGGCTCGGCAGAGGCGGCACTGGTGGAGGGTACGCCAGAGGCGGCATTGGTCCAGTGATGAGACGCATGCATGCATCATGCTTGTCTATTTCTCAGCTTTGGGGACTTTAAATGGTCCCTAATTTCATTTTCATGGGCACTGTGAGAGAGAAAAGAAAAGGAGAAGAAGAAGAAGAAGAAAGAGAAGGAAGGAGGACAGGGCCAAAAAAAAAAAGAGAGAAAATAGAGAAGAGAAAGGAGTAAGAAAGAGAAGGAAAAAAAAAAAAAAAAAAAGAAAGAAAATAGAGAAGAGAAAGGAGAAAAAAAAGAAGGTATAATTTTTTTTAAAATAATGTTTTATGTTTTTTTTTTGTTAGTATAGTTATTAAACAAATTGTTAGTTATCATTAGAGTTTTTGTTATTTTGTAATTATTAAACAAATTGCTATTTTGTTATTATTTTGTTATTATTATTATTATTATATATTGATTTTTTGCTAGTTTATATAACATCTCAAAATAATATTGTAATTATATAGAAATTAAATTAAGAAATTTTACTTCCATAATATAGGTCTTTTGGCATACATCATTTAAGTCTTGAATTTTTAGTAAAAAGTAATTGTTAATTTAGTTAGTGTTATTGTTAGTAAAAACTAATATTATTATTATTAAAATCCTAATTATTATTGTTAGTAAAAAATCTTAATTATTATTTTAGTTAGTATTATTGTTGGTAAAAACTATTATTATTGTTGTTGTTGTTAGTCATTAATATTGTTTGTAAAAGCCCTAATTACTATTATTATTATTGTTAGTTATTAATATTGTTAGTAAAAAATCCTAATTATTATTATTATTTTAGTTATTAATATTGTTAGTAAAAACCCTAATTATTATTATTATTATTGTTAGTTATTAATATTGTTATGTTATGTTATTGTTATATTATTTTTATTATGTGTCGTTTATGTTTATATAAATAATAAAATATTTGTATTTATTATGTGTCGTTTATGTTATGTTTTTGTTATATTATTTTTATTGGCATGTTATTTTAGTAATTTAATATAAATTTTAGTTTTTATGTAGGTAAAAATTAAATATTTGAGACAACAATGACTCCATTGATTAGTAAAGATCCTCACATATCTGATGCATCTAATAATATGATAATGTATTGTTATTTATTAATCACAGGTTATATTAAAAAAATAGCTACATAATTTAGGGAAATAAATTATGTTATTATAATTATTTTTTGTGATTTAACACTGTCAGGGCTCGTACCGTGTATTAAGGGGTCGGGTGAATGGCTTAGGATATTCCCCGGATGAACAACTGATGCGCTACTTAGAGCAAGCTGGATTCGGGTCAGCAGCACTGATCCGAACGTTTGACCTGCGGTATGATTTAATATCCGCACTAGTCGAGCGTTGAAGCCCGGAGACCCACACTTTTCATTTCCCATGTAGAGAGTGCACAATCACTCTAGAGGATGTTGCACTGCAACTTGGGCTCCCAATCGACGGGAGACCTGTAACGGGCATCAGTGCGATAGTTGACCCATTTGCACTTTGTCAGAGCCTACTAGGAGTATCGTACAGCAATGATGAGGAAGATTTTTCGGCCTTAAAATTTACATGGCTGAAAGCGAGGTTTGAACATTTATAAGCTAATGCCACTGAAGTCGAGTTGATGTGTGTTGCACGAGCATACATTATGCACATCATAGGGGGCGTACTGATGCCCGATGCAAACAATAACAGGAATCATATCATGTACTTACCTCTATTAGTTGATTTGAGTAATGCTCGCTCTTATAGTTGGGGCTCCTTAGTTCTGGCGGTGTTGTACCGTGAGCTTTGTCGGACAACAAAGCCAACTGCCGTAGACATAGGCGGATGCCTTCCATTATTGCAGTTGTGGGATCTTTATCGGATGCCATTCTTGGCATCAATTAGTCACCAACCATACGTATATCCACTAGTAAGCAGGTGATAAAATATAACTTGTTATTAATTGACAATTTCTTTATAATGATACTATTGTAACGATACTATAGTGACTTGAAATTTGTTTTTTTAGATGAAGTATTTATTCGAGTATCAGGAGGTCGTACACTGTCCCGATATATCGACTTATGATTGAACAACATGCCGGGGAAGGGGTAAGTGATTCCAATATTCGTGACATGTTACTTTGTATATTTTATTCACACCGTGTTAAATTTTAACAATGTTATTAATCGTGCAGTTTATATGGATGCCATATCATAGACTAGAAAATGTAGCCATTATACCCTCGTCTGCATACATTCACTCTCATATGTGGTGCACTAACGCACCAATTATCAATTTTAATGTAGTCGAGTGGTATCATGGGGATCGAGTGCTACGACAGTTTAGTTGCATCCAATATATCCTAGATTCGCTATGCGAGGTGGGAAAGGTTCATTGCATAAACAAGAGAGGGAAGCAGGGATTGCATTGGGGGGTTAAGCACCGGAGATATGTTGCGGTGTTGAATGATTGGATGGCTCGAATACCTCAGATGGATATGTCTTCTGATTTGCAACCTCCATTAGAGTACATACAATGTTACTCTAATATAGGAAAGCCATATATACTTGAGGGCAGTCGATTGTAGTTCCCTTACGCATGCAGCTAGGGGTGTACAAAATTCGGGCAAAATCGAAAAAATTCGGTTAACCAACTGAATTCGGTTAATCGGTCGATTAACCGAATTTTTTCGGTCGGGGGTCGATTAATTATTTTGTGATTTTTTAGTTGACAGTTAATTTGAACCGAAATTTTTCGGTTTAACCAAAAAATTAATAAATAAAATTATAATATATAAATAGGCCCACTATTCATCTAAGTCCAATCCCTAAACCTAGAGGTGTGCATGGGCAAATTTGGGTTTGCCTGGGCCCAACTAAAAATTTAGGCCGTTCATTGCGAGCCCAAAAATGGGCCTAAAATTTTGCCCAAGCCCGCCCATATAAAATACTAAAACCAAAGTGTCTGCCCGGCCCCCATACCAAGTATTAATTTTTTATATATTTTATATAATTTTAAATATATATAATACATCAAAATATTAAAAAATCAAAATAAATATTTTTCAACAAATTGAAAATAAATTTTAAAAAATATGTAGACTTAAATAACACTAAAATAGATGAACTTGACAAGCAAATGCCCTAAAATAATAACAAAATTAACAAATGTCTTTAAAATAATAACAAAATTAACAATAAAATAAGTTTTGTATAATATCTAAACAATAACAACAAAATAATAGAAACATAATAGTAAAATTGTAGCAAAATAAAGAGAAAAACAATAAGAAAATAATATTTAAAAAATAATTTTTTTGCCTTTAATGAATTCGGGTATGGGCCGGCCCCAAAAATCCTTACCGAGCCCCGGCCCATTTTTAAACGAGCCTTATTTTTTGTCCGAGCCCATTTTTCGGGCCTATATTTTGCCCAAACCTCCCACATTTCAAGGGCCTTGGCAGGTCAGCCGACGACCCATGCACACCTTTACCTAAACCCAATCCAAACTCAAATATCCAACCCAACCCAATTACCCAATCATAAAAATTATAAATTATTTAATAAATAAAAATAAAATTCTAAAACTAAAAATAAAATTATGTAATTTTTTTTAATTATGTAGTGATTCATTTCGGGTAATTTGGGTAATTTGGTTAATTCGGTTAATTGAGTAATTAATTAATTGGTTAATTTTAACCAAAATTAAAAACATATAATTTTCGATTAATTGGTTAATCGATCAATTAACCGAAAAATTTAGTTCGGTTAACGGTTAAAATTTTTAAAAGGTCGGTTACTTCGGTTAATGTTATTTCGGGTCGATTAACCGATTGAACACCCCTACATGCAGCGACCTGGGGCATACGAGCCAGTGGCCGATATGGACGCCGAGCCAGCGACAGATCCTGATCTCGAGCCGGAGCCCGAGCAATCACATTCACATTCGGATGCATATTCGTATCATCTAGATGTGTCGGGCAATGACTATTTCCCAGGCTCGTGAGAGGGTGGATACCATTACGGGTTTGATATCTTTGGATCATACCCACCGCAGTACAGCACTCCCAGCTCGTATCCACTGCAGTACACCAGTCCTCCTAGGTCTTATCCACTGCATCATGGCACTCCTTTCGGCTCAAGTTCATCGATGCCATTCGAGCCACATGATTTTTCTACCATGTTTAGCACACCCCCACCTGGGGCTGGGCCTAAAGAGGATGTTGGTCGTCACGAGCAACCACAACGTGAACATCGACTTCCGCAGAGGTATACCCCTAGGACCACACAATTGAACCATCAATTTTAGAGGTTTCTTGCGGTTTTGATATTACTTTAGTTTGTATTTTTTATATTATAATGTTTGTACTTTTTTGTATCAAGTTAAGTTAAAGATTGAAATCAATGGGACAATGTAAGTATATAAAAATATCAATATATTTTTAAGTTTATTATTATTGAAAAAGCATGTAAATGATGTGTTTTTTTTATATAAATTAGATACATTACAACATAAGCTCAATTCCCACTCGATTGTGACGATTGTCTAACATGATAGTTTCGCTACGGGCATTTACTTCGATTATGACCACCTAACCTGTATAATCCACAATGCTTACCGTCAGATTTCTCCCTAATGTCCAGTTCATTACGGATTTTGGATAATTGCAGACGACCTCTCGGATTCCTGTGTAGTGTTCTGTCTGGGACAAGCTCGAAAGTCGTCGGAGGCACCTCCCGTATAGACAGGTCAGGAAGGACGGGGAACTCATTTTTCCAGACACGCAACGTGCGCTCGAGTGTGTACACATTATCGACAAATTGTTCAACATTAAGGTTCACCTTAGCACACGCTGCCACGATATGTGCACGCAGACAATGAAGTGTTTGGAACCTCCTGCATTCGCACCATCTTTTTCGAAGATCAACTCTATAGGACCTAGGTGGTATACGATCGACGGCCGATTGATCTGATTGAGTACATACAATGTAACATCCCGAAATAGGGCCTAATGGAACAGTGGTTGCGAAACCATGAATCCAAGCTATAAAAGTTTATTATGATTAATTATTATCATTTATCGAGTGATTAAATACATGTGTTAGAGTATTGATAAGAAATTTTATTAATTTCATGCTTAAATTGCCTATTAGGACTTGTTTGCAAAAGTTGCTAAATAGGAGTTCTAATTTATAGAGTATTTGATTGAAATGGGGGTTTGAAGTAGGAGTGCTTAAATGGTAATTAGACCATTATATTTTCATGGACAAAAATGGACATATATAGGTGGAAAGAACCAAAGTTTTTAATGAAGGGTAATTTAGTCATTTGGTAATAAAATGAATTAAAAGGGAAAAATATGAGAAAATATGCTCATCTTCTTCATTAGGACGAAATTACAAGGGTTCTCCATAGCTAGGGTTTGTTTCAAGCTTCCAAGGTCCATAGTAAGTGATTCCAAGCCCGCTTTTAAAGTTCTTTACGTTTTGAAGCCCCTAGCTCGATTTAGCTTATTCTATTAATAATTCATGCTAGGGTTCATATTTGGAAAAATACCCATAGGTGAAATGTGTTTATTTTGATGTTTTATGATAGAATATGAAGTCTGAAATTATGTTAAACAACTTTTGCTAAGTGATTTTAAGTGAAAACAGTAAAACTAGCTTAATCGGTAAAAATACCTAATGTTCATAAGTACAAGTTAGAGTGAGAATTTGATGTTACCATAGAAGGAAAAATGATCAGCATGTCATAAAACATAAGAATAAGGGATAAAGTTTAATTTTCGAGCTTTGGGGCAAATGTGTAAATATGTAAAAGTTTAGGGCAAAATTGTAATTTTTCCAAAGATAAGAGTTAAGGACTGTTTTGATGAATGTGAGTATTAAATAAGCTAAATTTGCTATTATAGATCAAGAAGAACGAAATCCGAGTTAGATCGAGGAAAGAAAAAGATAGAGGACTAAATCGATATAGTTGATCGTTTTGTTTGAGGTAAGTTTGCATAAATAAATGCAATATTCTATTATTTTACATTTAATACTGTTAAATTCCAGTATTTACATATTTATTCTGTAAATTTATTATTTAAAGACTCAAGTATGAATTGACGGAAAAGTTATCTCGAGAAAGTTAGGTTGAACCTTAGGAATGTGTAGGATACAAATGTCATGACATTAGGGTTTAAGGAAATCATGTAAGACCATGTCAAGACATGGCATTGATATGTTACTATAAGGCAAAGGTCCATATAAGACCATGCCAAGGCATGGCATTGGTGAGTTCATAAGGCAAGGATACCACGTAAGACCATGTCAAGACATGGCAATGGTTAAGTTTCATAAGGAAAGGTACCGCGTATCCTTAGTATTCCAAGTGGTTCAACGGAAAATTCAAGGAGTATTCCAAAGTAAGGTAAGACAAGTTCAAGCTAAAAAGGTAAGGTAAGATAAATTCATGTTAAAAGGTAAGGTAAGTATACAAGTTTAAATATATTGAGTTAAAAGCTTAAGTGATCTTGATAAGAAAAGAATAAGATAATTGATTAAGAATGTTGTTATTTATTTACATGTAAACTTACTAAGCTTTATGCTTACTCCCATTCTTTAATTTTTTTATAGTGTTACAAGTCAACTCGGAATCACAAAGACGTCGGAGATCGTTACGCACTATCAAAGGATTATATTGGTATTTTGTGACTCAAACGTTTTAAGTTATGGCATGTATAGAGACTTAGCCATTTGTGTGTATAACCTTATGATATGGCTTGAGATTGGCTTGTAAATGTTTGGTAATGATTAGCTATTAAAATGGCTAATTACGAGCATGTTTTGGACATTATGAAATGCCTAGTTGGTAATTATTAGAAAGGAATTATGTAAGTATATGCAGGGGAATAGTTTGTACAGCAGCAGTGACGTGATTTTGAAAAATCACCAAAAATAGTAGAAATAGAATTAGGTTGTGCATGAGATATATAATTAAAGCTTATTGAGTCTATTTTTATATGAAAGAAACGGTGTAGGCAAAAGAATTATATATTATGAGATAATTGATTTTTAGTACAGAGGGTCAGAACTGTCAGTTTGTGTAACAGGGAGACTTTAATTAATAAACTGTACTAATTGGCCACACCAAAATTCTGGAAAAATTATAGTAAGAAGATATATGAGTCTAGTTTCAGGGAAAATTTACGGATCTAGATTTTGAGTTTCGTAACTCGATTTATAATTGATTTAATGAACATGACGCAGATGGACAGTTTTAAACTTTTATGCCCCGAACTAGTAAGTTAAGTCTAGTAATGCCTCGTACTCGACTCCGGCAACGGTCTCGGGTAAGGGGTGTTACATACAATGTTACTCTAGTATAGGAAAGCCATATATACTTGGAGGGCAGTCGACTGTAGTTCCCTTACGCATGCAGTTAGGGGTGTGCAAAATTCGGGTAAAACAGAAAAACTTCGGTTAACCGACCAAATTCAGTTAATCGATCAGTTAACTGAATTTTTTCAATCGGGGGTCGGTTAATTATATTGTGATTTTTCGGTTAATAGTTAATTCAGTTCGAAACCGGTCGGTTAACCGAAAAATTAATAAATAAAATTATAATATATAAATAGGCCCACTATTCATTTAAACCCAATCCCTAAACTCAATCAGAACCCAAATATCCAACCCAACACAATAACCCAATCATAAAAATTACAAATTATTTAATAAATAAAAATTAAATTCTAAAACTAAAACTAAAATTATGTAATTTTTTAATTATGTAGTGATTCATTTCAAGTAATTTGGTTAATTCGGTTAATTCAGGTAATTCGGTTAATTCGGTTAATTCAGTTAATTTTTAACCAAAAATAAAAAACATATAATTTTCGGTTAATTCGGTTAACCGATCAATTAACTGAAAAAATTTCGGTTCGATTAATTTTTTTGAAAAAATTTTGGTTCGGTTAGCGGTTAAAATTTTTGAAAGGTCGGTTAATTCGGTTAATGTTATTTCGGGTCGGTTAATCGATTGAACACCCCTACATGCAGCGACCTGGGGCATACGAGCCAGTGGCCGATATGGAGGCCAAGCCAGCGACAGATCCTGATCTCGAGCCGGAGCCCAAGCAATCACATTCACATTCGGATGCATATTCGTATCATCTAGATGTGTCGGGCAATGACTATTTCCAGGCTCGTTAGAGGGTGGATACCATTACGGGTTTGATATCTTTGGATCGTACCCACCGCAGTACAACACTCCCGGCTTGTATCCACTGCAGTACACCAGTCCTCCTAGGTCTTATCCACTGCATCATGGCACTCCTTCCGGCTCAAGTTAATTGATGGCATTCGAGCCACATGATTTTTCTACCATGTTTAGCACACTCCCACCTGGGCCTAAAGAGGATGTTGGTCATCGCGAGTAACAACAACGTGAACGTCGACTTCTGCAGAGGTATACCCTTAGGACCACACAATTGAACCATCAATTTTAGAGGTTTCTTGCGGTTTGATATTACTTTAGTTTGTATTTTTTATATTATAATGTTTGTACTTTTTTGTATCAAGTTAAGTTAAAGATTGAAATCAATGTGACAATGTAAGTATATCAAAATTTCAATATGTTTTTAAGTTTAATGTTATTGAAAAAGCATGTAAATGATGTGTTTTTTTATATAAATTAAATACATTACAACATAAGCTCAATTCCCACTCGATCGTGACGATTGTTCAATATGATAGTTTCGCTACGGGCATTTACTTCGATTATGACCACCTAACCTGCATAATCCACAACGCTTACCATCGGATTTCTCCCTAATGTCCATTTCATTATGGATTTTAGATAATTGCGGACGACCTCTCGGATTTCTGTGTAGTGTTTTGTCTAGGACAAGCTCGAAAGTCGTCGGAGGTACCTCCCACATAGACAGGTTAGGAAGGACGGGGAACTCATTTTCTCAAACATACAACGTGCGCTCGAGTGTGTACACATTATCGATAATTTGTTCAACATTAAGGTTCACCTTAGCACACGCTGCCACGATATGTGCACACAGACAATGAAATGTTTGGAACCTCTTGCATTCGCACCGTCTTTTTTGAAGATCAACTCCATAGGACCTAGGTGGTATACCGGTCGACGACCGATGGACTCCGTAACTCAAAAAGTTTTCAAGCATCGTGAATATATTTCGACAGTCATCGACCTCGCAATTTGATGGTTTGCAATCAATGCATCCCTGACATCTTCGACAAACACGTGTCCCACCTCCATCTGGTTGACTTGTTGTTCACCTATCATTGGCATCAAAGTTGCCAACCTGTAGAATATAACCGATAAGACAGATGAAATCAGAATATGTCGTATTTTCAACAACACAGTGTTGACCCTCTCCAACAAGTTTATGGTCATTTGACCATAACGAAAGCCCTCGTTAAAATTTTGAGCACATTGCCACAGCTCTATTGTACCCAACCACTGTCGAAAAGATATGTTCGTTTGACTCTCCATGTCTGTAACACCCTCTAACCCTAAACCGTCGCCGGAACAGGGTTACAAGGCATTACCGAACATATCAGATAACTTACGAATTATTCACAAATAAAATAACATTCATAGTATAATTATTTAATAAATAAATCCCAATGAAGGACATTTAAAACCTAAACCATGTATTAAAAATGGGACGGGACTTGTTTGAATACTCCGGATTTTATCTGTAAATTTTATTTAAATTTCGACAGCATTTCTGCTTATTTTTACATATAACCCCCTGCAATTAAAAAACCGTATTCATTCCAAATATAACCAATTCAACCAATTCAACCAATGCAATTTCATATTTAATCATATTTAAATTATACTTATAACATCAAATACCAAATATCATTCTTTACAACAAAAGTCATATAGTAATTTAAAGTGACCAAAACAACACCTATGTACATGCCACTTTTATCAAAGGAGAATACATCACCGAGTTTTGTTCGAGTCGGGATCGTCTTGGATCTTTGAATCGAACTTTGGAACACTATTAACTGCTGCGGAAACAACCGACAATGAGTATACATAAACTCAGTGGTATTACCATAATTCAAATTATAAACATAATAATCATATCATTAAATCATATCACTTTAATTTTACTAAACCAATTCAAACATAAGTTTGTCATTCTCAATATATTCATACAATTCAATTTTAGCAATTCAACAATTGAAATAATACACAATCATGTTGAGCCACTATCCATTTCTTGAACCAATGGTTCATACTTTCCATTCTCATACTCATATTCCAATCACATTTTCAGTTCATGTTCTATTTTTCATTACTTCCAATGGCTCAACCATTTCATTTTATTCAATTTAACCTTTCCTTATTTACCCTATTAATGACTTGGACTTTAACGGATACACGGATTCCAACCCAAACACACCAAGACGGCACATTGTGCCTAAAACGATACATAGTACTGATCGATATCGACACATAAGTGCTCGAAACGACACACGAGGTGCCCGACACGACACTCAAAATTTCAATATGTTTTTAAGTTTAATGTTATTGAAAAGCATGTAAATGATGTGTTTTTTATATAAATTAAATACATTACAACATAACCTCAATTCCCACTCGATCGTGACGATTGTCCAACATGATAGTTTCGCTACGGGCATTTACTTGATTATGACCACCTAATACACGCATAATACACAATGCTTACCATCGATTTCTCCCTAATGTCCATTTCATTATGGATTTTAGATAATTACATGACGACCTCTCGGATTTACGTAGTAGTGTTCAGATAGGACAAGCTCGAAAGTCGTCTGGAGGTACTTCCCACGTGAGTTACAAAGTTAGGAAGGACGGGAACTCATTTTCCCAAACACGTTAACGTGCATAAAGTGTGTACACATTATCGATAATTTGTTCAACATTAAGGTTCACCTTAGCACACACCGCCACGATATGAATCTAACCATGTAAATTATGCGTACGGACAATGAAATGTTTGGAACCTCCCGCATTCGCACCGTCTTTTCCAAGATCAACTCCATAGACCTAGGTGGTATATCGGTTCGACGATCAGATGGACTCCGTAACTCAAAAAGTTTTCAAGCATCGTGAATATATTTCGACAGTCATCGACCTCGCAATTTGACAGTTTGCAATCAATGCATCCCTGACATCTTTGACAAACACGTGTCCCACCTCTATCTGGTTGACTTGTTGTTCACCCATCATTGGCATCAAGGTTGCCAACCTGTAGAATGTAACCGAGAAGACAGATGAAATTAGAATATGTCGTATTTTCAACAACACAGTGTTGACCCTCTCCACCAAGTTTATGGTCATTTGACCATAACGAAAGCCCTCGTCAAAATTTTGAGCACATTGCCACGGCTCTATTGTACCCAACCACTGTCGAAAAGATGTGTTCGTTTGACTCTCCATGTCACTCTCAAGTCGAGCCATTCTTTGACGAAAAATATGTGGCTCTAACTCGTACGCTGTATATGTATTAAGAAAATATAAGTTACAGTAACTGGATAACATAAAACATTAAAACTTATATTGAAAATATAAGGTTACCTTTACCCATTTTCACCACTTGTCTCTTCCAGTCTGCATTCTTATAATCTCGAAGGAAGTTAGCCACAATGTTACGGGTGTAGTAAACGGATCTCCATGGCACATTGGAACGCCTAATTACGGCAATTAATCATTTCCCTCTATCGAAGATGATGCAAATATTATTATTGCTTATAACATTCCTCCGCAGGTTGGCAAGGAAGAATTCCAAGGATTTCAAGTTCTCCTTATCTACGATGGCAAATGCTATCGGGAGCACGTTCCTATTGCCGTCTTGAGCAACGACAATAAGTAGGATCTGTGTATATTTTTCATATAGCCAGGTCTCATCCACCTACACAAACGGCTTGCGCTTGGAAATGAAATGCCCACACATGGATCAAAGGTCGTCTATAACTCAATCACGGTCCGATGCATTACATCTAGAACATCCAATGAAAAATTATTAATCCCATACAATTGCTCCATTGCTGTTTATAATTCGATATGATACTCGATCATCGAATCGTGCTTGTACCGAAACTTTAATGGTTGTCATGTCCTTCACCATTGGCATGATACACGCACAGATAGTTTTGGAATCAAGTTTTTGATGATTTCTGTCATACGTGTTGATGTGCATGTGTATGGTCCAACAAATTTTCGTATCTCCCACATCTGCGAATTTTGAATGAATGCAGCTCATACCCGCCAATTGCAGCCTTTTGCTGCCTTCCAACACTCTCTAACATATACCATCGATTTAGACATTGTGACTTTGTAATCCACTTATATATTCATGCTATACTGTTTAATAGCAAATACGCACTCTTCTTTACTTTCGAATCTCTCGCCTACGAATAACTCCTCATGATCAAAATTTATGACCAGCCAGTGAGTAGGAAGTATTTCATGATACTCTGGGAACTCAGCTATATGCGCTGCGTCGGGGTCTATGAGCGACATGTGTGGCCTAGGATTATCGTGTATCATAATATGTCGCATCTGGTTCCCGACCAAAGAGGCGTTAATGTTTCCATCGTCATTCACATATTTATTGTCAATATCATCAAGTACATCGTCCACATCGGGATCACTGTCACTATTGACCTCTTGCTCACAATGATCACTACTATCGTATCCATCATCACCAACCACATCAATATCAGGTGTAATATTAAGATCGATATTGATCCCATTTATAGTCGATTCACTATCAACGTACGATATTGGAGCCACCATGCACTGTTCTTGAGCTCCATGTTCTTCACCATATGTATTGATATCTTTATTTTGCTCCATACCAACTAACTCAGCAAATAAGTGAATCGGTGCATTTTTGTTACTCCTATTCCCACAGTAAATAACGATCATTGTCTCCACATCTTCGTAGTCTACAAGTTCCATTTCAGTGAATTTGATCGAATCTGTCGAAACTGGAAACTTGTAGAAATTCTCGAAATCTTTCTCCCACAATGTATAACAATTTTTACGTTAATCCTTCCCTTCATATCATCCAACGAAACATTTCTATTAAATCTCATTGCTATTTGTTGCCGACATTCAAATATGCATTCAACGTTTGTTGTCAAGATGATTCTATCGAAATAAACGCATATGAAAAACTGATAATCCATCTTCAATATTCAATCTGTTAAAAAATAAACAAAATTTCTTAAAACAATTTCGAATAGTAAATAAATTACTTAAATAAAAAAAATTAATGTTTCAATATGCAATTTTTTCCATTCATAAGCTCATTCTATTTCAGTTATCATTTTGTACATGAACAACATTTATCTTTACATTTAACTACTTAAATTCAATTCTACGTTTTTTTCATCTCCGATCTTGTATCTTCTTCTGGGAAATACTGCACAGTCCAATTTAGAAATTCTTGATTCTCTTCATATTCATCTTCCACAATCCAATTTAGAAATTCCTCGAGATCTTCTTTCTCTTTAATCTTTATAACGCGTATTCAATTTAGAAATTCTCTTGGTAATTTCCTAACATCTAATTTATCCATCTATGGTATGTCAAACACACTTTGCTTCCCAGTCAACTTTCGTGAGCCTATAATTTGCCTCATTGTTTTCCTAGCTCCATAAAAGATTATAAACTTCACAAAGCATATAACTAGATTCCAATAGGTTCGTGGTACCAATGTCTTCCAAAGTTCGTCTAAAATGATTCGATGGTCCCGTTCTATTAATGTCCCTCTAAAAGTTAAGTATTGTACTTTATTATTCCTAATCATTTCATGACCATTCCACAACATTTCTTGCATCTTTTTATTTACGATAATAAGGTGTTGAACAATATCTTCTTGTGGTTTCATTTTGTAATCTTGCACTTCTCTCATCATCTTATCAACTTTCTCCCTTTTTGCTAAAGTTATTATCTAATCAGGCAATACCAAATATGTTGCCATTTCTAACAATATCTATAATAGAAATATTTTAATTTTTATCACTAATTAACAATTACTTTATAATAGTTTTACTAATATAAAACTTTCAAATATATTAATAAAATTTAAAACATAACATTCACAATAAAGAAATAATTAATATAAACACAAAACTTACTAACAAATCAAAATAAACAAACAAAACGACTTTAAAACAATAATACTAATTAAAATAATAATTACGGTTTTATTAACAATAATAGTTAACAACAACAACAACAACAACAACAATAATAATAATAATAATAATAATAATAATTTTTTTACTAACAATATTAATAACTACTACTAATAATTACTACTACTACTACTACTAATAATAATAATAATAATAATAATTTTAATAATAATAACAACAACAACAACAACAACAACAACAACAACAATAATAATAATAATAATAGTTTCTTTTACTAACAATAATACTAAATAAAATGATAATTACAGTTTACTAACAATAATAGTTAATGAATAATAATAATAGGTTTTTACTAACAATTTAATAACTAATAATAATAATAATTAGGGCTTTTACTAATACTAATAATGAGCACAATAATAATAATAATAATAATAATAATAATAATAATAATATTAATAATAATAGTTTTTACTAAAATAATACTAACTAACAATAATAATTAGTGTTTTACTAAAATAATAACTAACAATAATATAGTGTAAAACTAACAATCATACTAACTAAAATAATAATTAAGGTTTTTACTAATTTTAATAACTAATAATAATAACTAAACTAACAACAAAAAACATGATAATCTATTATTTTTAAAATAAATACCTTATTTTTTTCTCTTTCTTTCTCCTTTCTCTTATCTATTTTCTCTTTCCTTTTTTTTGGGCACCGTCCTATTTCTTCTTCTTCTTCCTTCTCAGCTGCTGCAAAAAATCCTAAAACCCAAATAAATATTGCATTTTGCATGCATGCGTCCCATCACAGCATTGGTGCCGCCTCTGCCAAGCCCTCCACTTGTCACGCCTGTCGCACACTCTCCACCCCTGTCTAGTCAACTCAAGTCTCGATTTTTTATTTTTATTTTTACAAATTCTATTTTTTTAAAATAATATTTTTTAATAGAATA
Organism: Gossypium rotundifolium; assembly: GCA_025506655.1. Lineage (NCBI taxonomy): Eukaryota > Viridiplantae > Streptophyta > Magnoliopsida > Malvales > Malvaceae > Gossypium > Gossypium rotundifolium. Next base: position 187,639,909 of record CP106734.1, on the reverse strand, counting down.
TGGTGTCAGAGTAAGGTGATGTTGTCTCTGCCAGCGACGTGACCATCCTACATGTACCATTTTAGTATATAATTTTTATTTTATACTATTTTCGTTTTTTTTTCTTTTGGGTAAAAAACCCTAAAAATGGAATTACAATAATACAAAAGTTTACATGGGGGAATTTTGACACTGTTGATCTCTCTAAACTAAAATTAAGAAATTGATGTAGGATACTAGTCAACTCATGCCCCCAATATATTAACCTTACGCAATTAACTTCATTTTTACAAAATAATGGTCATTTAATTTAATATCGATTGAGATTGAGAAGACGTTTTGGACCGGTGTACAGAGCTGATCTGACCACACAAGACCTGGCCTGCCCTCACCTCCTTTTCTTTTGATAGGGCCCTCCACTTATCACCACCACCTAATCCCTCCCTACCTTTCCCCTTTCGGTGTTTACCCTACTCATTCTTTTTCCTTCATTCATTAATCATTACTCCCCACCCTTAACTTTCTTTCTTCTTTTTTTTTTTTTAGAATCAACTTAGATATATTCGTAATTATATTTAATATTTTTAATCTAATAAATTTATGTTTTAAATTTTAATATAATATATTTTTATTAATTAATTTTAAACTATATATTTTATTATTTATTATATACTTTTTAAATATGTGATTTTTACGAGCATATACATATTTTATATATTTCGTGTTGTATTTTACACTTATCTTCTAAAATTTCAATATAATGACATTTCTTGTTTTCTTTTCTTCTACAACTTTTCGTAACCATTTTAAATTTTCTGTAAAATTTGAACTCAAATATCATAATTCAGTTCATATATATGAAAAAGTAATGAAAAGTCAAAATATAAATTTCCGTGGAACCTAAGTAACTTACAGACAGCAATAACGTATTTACGCGGTACTTAGGCAGTTGCCACGTCTTACCTTGGCGTCTTCGCTTTCGCTTCATCTCTTTCCCAATTTGAAGTAATTAAAATATTAATCAGACTCAGCTCAGCTCCTTTATTGTGTCAGCCTTCGCTATAACTTTTTCGATATAGTTAATATAAAACCAATTATAGACACGTGGCGAGTGATTATTGGGGCATCAGCAATGGTTTTGTTCTATATTCTCTTTAAATAACAGTAAAATCGATGCTCCGACACTTCTCCAGCTATTAACAAATTCACTCCTCTCTCTCCCTCTGTGTCTGTCTCTATATATCTCCATAAACATTTCAACATTCCAAACGCCTTGTCTTTGTGAACATCATAATTATAATTATATGCAGAAAAACAAGAAAAACGTGAAGAAACCATCATCCTTAATCCGACTACTGTTTCTGTATCTTCACAACCCTAGCTAAGCCCAATTTAATCAATATGTCAGCAGCTGTTGCCGCCGCCGCCGCCGCCGCCGCAAGCGTCTCATCTAGCACCACTTCTTCTTCTCATCATCCAAGTAACCAGGCGCCGAACCATGGCTGGATACACTTTTTCCAACCACCGGCACAACGTGCAGCGCTCCCAGCTTTGAGCCGCTACGAATCTCAGAAGCGACGTGACTGGAAGGCGTTTGTGGAGTACCTGAAGAAGCATCGCCCCCACTTGGGTCTCTCCCGCTGCACCGGAGTGCATGTGCTTGAATTCTTGGACTATCAGTTCGGGAATACTAAACTCCACATACGGAACTGTCCTTTTTGGGGCAACCCTCCTGACCCACCATCGCCATGCTCATGCTCTTGCCCTCTCGACCAAGCATGGAGCAGCTTGGATGGTGTGGTAGGGCGCCTCCGTGTAGCTTTTGAGGAGAACGGAGGCCAACCAGAGACCAACCCTTTCAGTGCTCGTGTTGTGAAGCTGTACCTAAGGGACCTCAGGGATGCTCAAGCCAAGGCTAGAGGAATTGCTTATACCTTTTGAAGAATAAGATGATAAATGACGATAATGATGAAAGCATTTGGATTGGACGTTGTTGTAGGAAACAATTTGGGTGGTCCTGCTGGGGAATCCCTTTATGCATTGTCTGTGATGAACTAGATTTATGTTGTTGGTCACTGCCACTGGCATTGGAGTAATGGACATTTAATTTACATCTTGTTTCTGTCTTAACGAATCAGAGTACTGGAAGAAAATTTGAAGGCTGTTCTATTTACTTTCTTGAAATCTTATTTCATCTTGTTATTGTGATTTATGATAAAAGGGGTTGGACCAAAACATGTGGTGAGGAAAAATCCTCACACGTAATTAGCTATTGCTCAAAAGTTTTGTTCCAAAACACAATTAATACCTTTGAATTTAAGTATTTACCCCATAGAAGCCTTTGATTACATGAAAATTAGTTGGTAGACAATACCTTTTGTTTTCTTAATTTTATCACACATCTATGGGTTGTAAACAAAATTAATATCAACATGTTTCCTCGTTAGGAGAAGGGATTGTACGAAGATGTGATTCTACCATTTCTAATAGTAGAATGATAAATTATATTTTTTTTCTTCTAACTTTTAGCCTTTTTCTCTTGAAAAATTCAAATCTAACTAAAAATGCTAAAAATTATACAAAAAATATGATTTGTCATTCTCTTATTAGAAATAGATAAGGATGATGTGGAATCATAGTTTTATACCATTCTTTCGCTCATTATTAGATCTCATTATTTTACCAACACACTACAAAAAATAATGTTCTACACCAAAATTTAATGTTTAGTCACTAAATTATAGGTAAGTTTTAATTCTAGTCATTTAATTAAAAAAATTGTAATTTGATCATGAATTGTTTGAAAGTTTTTATTTAGTCACTAGGCTGTTACGTTTTTTTTCTTCTTAAAAGTTTCGCTAATAAGCTCAAAGCAATAATTCAATGACTAGTGTGGTGGACCAATACCCATTGACGAGTAGAACATGCCTTAGATCCAAGTTGATCTGACAGCTAGTGTCGAATATCGGAGAAAAAAGTTGATTGAATTTTGATTTGCAAATTCATGACATCCAAAGTTGTTTCATGAAAAAAAAAAGAACTATAGAAGAGAAGTAAAAAAAAAAAAGAACTTTTATTTTGTGCAAGTAATGTGAACAGAGAAAGACATATAACATCGATTTTAATAACTTGGTTACTTAAATAAAAACTTTTAAATAGTTCAATCACCAAATTGTAATTTTTTTTAATTAAGTGACCAAAACAAAAACTTACTCTTAATTTAGTGACTAATATGTAATTCACCCTATCTTATAACTTTATCAGCCGTTTATGTTCTCCATTCATTATGGCAGAAGTTGCTCTTCATCTGCGCTCGGAAAATAGTTCTAATCAAAATATCATTTTCAAATTTACTGATTGTCGGGGAACACGACTATAGTATTAAAAATTCTATATAGCACGATTATAATATTTAAAAAATAAGGAATATTTAAGATTTTAACAATTTCGATTTATTTGTTTTAAATTTTATTAGATTAAAATAGTATAATAAGACACACTTGTATAGTTAATTGTTAATATTTAATCTTTTACAATTAATAATTTGTGGTAAAATAAAATAAACCTTTTTTTACTTATATCTTTGTCTAAAATAGTAACTGGTTTCCATGTAACTTGTTAATTTAAATTTTATAACATAAAAATGCCAATTAATCAAATTAAGAGCTTCTATAATCCTGCTTTAAAGATGAAGGGTTATCTAGGTACCAAAAATACAATAAATCAAAATTAGAATATATTATAGTTTTTTTATAAAATTTACGTAAAATTACTCATAATTCCTCTCTAAGCCTTTAATAGAAGGATAAATGCGTTTCAGCTCACTCGAATCTATATACTCTTACGTAGGCAATAATGCCAATACCAGTCGAACTGAAGCTCAATCACTATATGTGAGTATTAAATCAAATGGATAGTTGCTAAAATTATGAACGTATATTACCTACAACTTTAAAGAAAGATGCGAATTTTGCATAGCACATTTATTAGGAATAAGATGCTAATTCATTTTTTCATCTCAATAATGAGTACTAAAATATATATTCTTTTTTTTATTATCAAATCAGATATACGTGGTTTATGTTTCAATTATGGAGTTGAATTCGTATAACTTTTGGGGTAATAATTGTGAATAAAATATTTTATATTCTAGCAAATCTTAGTAAACAAATAATTTAATGTATTAAGATTATGTTATATAGTATAAATTATTGGTTGCATCGCATTCATATATGAGACATAATTCCAAGTGATGTCATCCACAGAAGTATAGTATGGTTGGAAGGAGGAGACAGATCATAGACTTCAATTTGACAAATGACATTCCCAATTTTCTTTTTTTTTTTTTTTTTTATGGATTTTAATTAAAGGTGATAGTGATGGTGATGGTGGTAGTGGCAACCATTTGGATTAGGAATTTAGGTAATATCCTGCTTTGATTTTGCTTCCACAACTATTACTCACTCACTATTTTAGTGATGTATCTTTTCAGTTCCTTTCCTCCTTCATTTCTCAAATATTTTAATTTAACCCTTTGTGTATCTCTTTTACAATATATTTTAGTTTTTATATTATTATATTAACGGTTAAAAGTTTTATATCGATGTGGATTGGATCTTAGTTTAATTGTATTGATATTATTGTTAGTGTAGAAGAACGTGAGTTTAAGTGTGCTAAGCGTATTATCCACCATATAAAAAAAATAAAGACTATTCCTTTTATCGAGCATAATGATGTGAATCGGACTTTAATAAGTTCTAATATGCAATGCCAAGCAGTTCCGCTTTCTCGTTTCGAAAAATGCATTGTTGGAATTGGGTTGGAACACCAAGTGACTCTAGATTCAGGAGTTTACGAGGGAAAGATCATTTCTACAGATACTAACAAAATTGTTTTATCGGGCAATAGAAATACTCTAGACATTCCATTAATTATGTATCAACGTTCTAATAAAAATATTTGTATACATCAAACTATTCGAATTTAGCGGGATAAATGCATTAAAAAAAGGACAAATTTTAGCGGATGATGCCGCTATGGTTAGTGGCATACTCACCTTGGGCAAAAGCGTATGATTCGTTTTAATTTTTAAAATTACATTTTCATATGTATATAATATGAGAGTAAGGAAAAAAAATTCTTGATTACAATAGTGTAATTTATTCAACTCCCATCACAGTGTTAATTAATTAAAATAAGTTTAGCGGGGAAGATTTGGTTGAAGAATGGTTGATGGTCGATGCACTTCTAGTCCTCGCAGGCTATTGGAACTACAAAAGGGCCCAATCTCCATTAATGATGGTCGGAGGCCAGATGTAGTTCATGGCAGGTTCTGGTGGCCCAAATCAGCCCTATCACCCACCTGGAGAAGGTGAGTGAAAACAAATCAAATTTTGCCTAGCCATTACTGACTAATTTCACTCTAAAAGCTTTGTTTATTCGGCTGCTTAATTGATGGGATTGTATTCCATTGGTGAACCAAATGCTTTTCTGATTGAAATTAGGGTAGGGCTGTAAGCTGTAAGAAGCATATATATGATGAGAATTCAGCTAGTGTGATAATAAAATCTTTGATCAAACCATTCTTTTTCCATCAACTTATAATTTACATCTAGATACTTGCATCAAAATTTCAATTTAATTACTACATTTAAAAATTATTTTTAGTTAAATTGTTGAAACAATCAATATTCTTTAGTAAAAATTTACTCATTTAATCATACTAACTTCAAAGATAAATCAACAGTAAAACATTATGAACTCAATAAGAAATTTTAACCCAAAAAATGCATAATAATAAATTTAATTATATCTTTTGTCAATTTAGCTCTTATTTTTAAGTTAAATTTAATTATTAAGATTTTAAAAATAGTCAAATCACTTTTTTAACAGAAATGCTAATTAAAACATTAATTTTTTTAGATGTGGCACCTGCATGGCAGTCCACGTGTGCATCATGTTGACATGATACTATTTGTCTTGTATGCCACATCATCAATAATGTAATAATGATAAAAATATTCAATAAAATAACTCAAAATTCAAAACATTAACATAAAATACATATGGATTATCACGAGGGTTGTCATGTTTAAAAATTTAACATTTTAGTCAAAATTTCCATAAGAAAATAGCAATTCACCTCTTTTTGGAAGGTTGATGGTCAAATTCAACTTATTTTAAAAAATTGAGGACTAAAAAAAACCATAAAAAATAGTGTGAATTTGAGTTTTAAATTAATTTTCTAACTTTTAAATACAAACATTAAACCCCACAGTTTATTAACTGTAAAAGTCGACAACATATTTTTTACTTTATTTTATATCAAATTATATTATTACTCCATGTGCAATGCATAAGTTACAATTTTAATCCATGTAATATATTTGGTTAATTTTGGTTTTTATGTTTTTTTTTATTTTAAAATGTCAGGCTAAAGGAGACTAGTTAAATTTATTAGGTGAACTTGAACAAATTTAATTTTATTTATATAGTCCTAATTAAATTATAAAATTTTGAGATGTCAAAATATAATTTTATCATATATTAATTTTTTATTTCATCATTTTTAAAAAGAATAAAAAGATATTTTTCATTTTTAGGTTACTGATCAATGGCGAAGTCGGGGGGTGGCATGGGCCCCGCCCCTAAAAGGTAAAATTTTATTTAGGCCTTAAATTTTTTAAAATTTTAAATTAGTAAAGATAAAATTGTACTTTAGCCCCTAAAATTATAAAAATTTGATTTAATCCTTTATAAATTAGAAAGATATAAACTATAAAAAATTAAAATTTCATCTGACCCTCCTAAAAAGTTGTCCGGCTTAGCCTCAGTTCTGATGTACTTTTACCACATATTAATTTATAATTTTATCATTTATAAATGAAATGAAATACAATTTTCCTTGATTGCACCCCTCAATTTTGTGCACGTAGGTCCAATTTTACTATTAATATTGTATCGTGTATAGGTTATGGATTAGTTCATGTTCTTCAATTTCATTATTTTAATCCTAATTCAAACTTCAACTGTTAAATCCAATAAGAAAAATGTGTGAAATAACAACCTAACACGGCATTGCACATATGACACTATATTTGTGATATAAAATTTTATAAGTGGCGAATTTAATTTAAACAAAATTAATAATTACTATCTGGATTGATATTAAAGTCTCAAATTAATGTTACTTGAATTTCACGACTTAAAAATAGTTATAAAAAAAATAATAAATATGCAAAATAGATATGAGAATTTATAAAATACTTAATAATATAAATATAATATATTAAAATTTATAAGTAGAGATGAAGAAGTCAAATTCTAGTCAAATTTTTTATAAAATTTAAAATTAGCCAATATTTTTACTCAAATAAGTAATTTCATTTTTGGAATTTTAGCAAAGTTGATGGGTTTAAAGGTGGATTCGGTGATTTGAAATTATTATTTCAGTGCTATTAATGCCGTAGATTAGAACACAAAGTCTTTGACTCTGACCTCCAAACACTTGTTATTCTCATGCCATCCTCCTTATTCTACATATCTCATTAAATGCACATCACATGATTCGATTACTGATTATAATATCTAAATAAATGGCAAAAAACAGAGAATCTTTTTAAAATTAAGAATACTGCTACTATTAATGTAGATGGTTTTGAAAACTGTCCTTACAATGCATTGAACAGAATATGATAATATGAACTATAAGAAAAATAGTGTACCCAAAAATACAAAAAGAAAAAAAAGGTGGCAAATTTCTGAAATACTCTCCCACTCCCATGCCAAGCTTCAAATAGTAATACTAAAGAAATGGAATTACACAGTAAGTTAGGTGGTTGGATGGATATATATATACAAAAAAACAGAAAGCTGAGGAACCTGAGGCCAAGGCCGATGCTTGTTTAGAAAAAAAATTATACGTCTCTCTCACCATTGCACATATACCTAGACAATCAGATTTGACAAGAAAAGTCAAGCTTTTCAAATGATTTTTTTACCACTTATTTCCTCACCATCAACGCATTTTATCATGGGTGTTTTTTTTTCATGAGAAGAATAGTAATTAATTTCCACTCAAAAAAAAAAAAGAAAAAGAAAAAAGAAGAAAGGGCAAGTCCCATCCTAAATCAAACTGCTGCCTGCCCCTGAGTTTTCCAGTCATGTCTGATGGGCACGTACTTGTTACCACTATTCAAAAACCTTCTGTTCCTCAGCTTTCTGTCCCATCCTAAAGGAATGTGGGACTCCACTCCCAATCCCAGCGCTTCCGTCGTTCCCCCCTAATCTCCGTACTATTCTGGTAAATAACAATAACATTATAACTCCCCCAAAGAAATTTTTTAAATTATAATAATATTCCACTAACAAGGTTTATAGGAGGACCTTGAATTATTGTTGTGTGGAGATTTGTTGCTTCTAAAACAAGGTCTTGCTATAAACCCTTTTTTGGCGTCTTTCAGAAAGAAGCATCGTTGTTCCCTGGTGGCCAATCAAACAGACCAAAAGGATCCATTGTTTTCTTTTCTTTCTGCTCATCTTGATCACCACCACCAAATCCTTGTGGGAACAATAGATTCAGAGGGTCTGTCTCTATCTCATCCAATTCAGCAAAGAAATCCTCTGGTTGCTGCGAGTCTCCAGCCATTAATGCAGGTCTGTAGGTTTCGGAGATTCCTTCACCAAATTCAGCATCGTCTATTTCCAGCTGCTTCTCCATATCTTCACTCTCTTCTTTAGCTGATGCGCTTGCGGTTGAGTTAACAGCTGCAACGGTGGGAGATAAAGCATCATTGCTGCTCTCTTTAAGGTCTTCTTCCTTTGGGGATACTGCGTTTTGGGCCTGGGAACGTGGTGAGGTAATCTTGGAAGCAGCAGCATTATTATTATTATTGTTTTTGGATGGTTGAGACCTTGTTGATCCCGCAAGAGCGTTTCTTTGGGTCGGCCATGGATGGTTGTGCTCGGATGTATAGGTGATTACAAGCATATTAGGATCAGTACGGCTTCGCTCCACTTGCTTCCTTGCAGAGCAGCCTTTGGAACTGCTGCACCTGTAGTAGCCCCTAGAATGCAGTTTACAAGGATTATTTATTGCAATTAATTCACCCAAATTATAATACTATTATTTATCAGTCAAAGCCGATGGCATGCATATTATTCTGATTTACAACATCTTTAACTTATGAACACATAAACAGAAGTAGAACCACAAATGTAGCACTAGGTAACAAAGATGAAAACATCGGTTATTTATGTTTTGAATATATTAGCAAAAGCATTGGCGAAATAGGGACGAGCATGTACGTAAGATGATGAAATGTGCAATTTTTGCTAGCCTGGCTGTATCATATAGTGAATCGGTTTCTATTAAGAAACAGAAGAAACATGATCTCTGCAGCTTGTCAGCTCAGAAGACAGATGCAGAATAGCTACTGCAACTGCAGCTGTAGTTTCTCAAACTTATTAGTAGCTTTTGGCTCATCTTGCGAGTCATAACTTAACATAACTAACTACCTAATAATATAATGTTTCTCCAGTAAAATATTATATTATAGTGTATCTATCTATCTATCTATCTATCTATCTATCTATATGTATGTATGTATGTATGTATGCATGCATGTATGTATGTACCTTGGATAAGGTGAACCTTTGATTGGTTTCTGTCCGTACTTTCTCCATGCCCACAGATCCGAAGGAACTACTTCTCCACTAGACCTGCTGTTTGCAGCTGCAGGTGCTGGAATACAAACCACCTTCTTAACCTGGTTCTTTCTAGATATATATATATAACAGTTTACATCAGTGAAAGAAAAGATATACCATTACTTGAAAGAAATAGCATTCATATTTATAGCTAATAATTATCTCTTGGGAAGAGAAAGAGTATATGCTTATTACTTCAGCTCTTCTTATACTTCTTTTTTGTGGTGGCATATGATCAGATTTACATTTTTGGTCATAATTTTCCCTAAAGAAGGTGAAAGTGATTGTAGCAATGAATATCATCCGTATTACTGCAGGTGGGTTAAGGAAGAAAAGTAAGTACTTCATGTAACTACATGAAAGCTAGGTTAGTTTCCCAATTAAGTTATCGACATACCTTTTTCATGTTTGATTAAAAGGCTGTCAGGATTTTAACGTTTTAGCATTTGTGTAAACTTCAGATGCCTGCAAATCATACACCACCACCTCTTCCTTTCTCCAACATATGAGATTCAGACATATGTAATGTTATAATTTGATTTAATTAGTACCAATAAACCCTAATTAATTTCTTACCTTAAAATTTTATGAAAGGAAATGAAAAAACCCAAAGTTAATACAAAAGTTTTCATTAGTTTCCTAAATGCTATTAGTTCATGCATCATGACTGTCAATTAATGAGACAAAAAGAAGAGCAATAAAAAAATATAGTACTAGTTGAAGGGGGCGGTTCAGTTGAATAACGAAGATGAGGTTAGAGAATTAAATATTATTACCCTAACCTTCTCTTGATGCCCAGATTCCGCGGAGATGAGATCTGCAATGGGCCAGTGCTATCAATCAAGCAGCTTTTTGAGGTGTTAGCATTAATCATGTCGCTCGGAAGCACAGCAGGCGCCTTAATTCCTCTCGGGGAAACGCAAGCAGCCATCATCGGCGAATCACAGGGCGACACAGGTAGCTTACTCGAGCTTGCCGAGATCTGAATCCGAGAAAATATGTTGCAAGGACTTGGCATGTCTTCTTCAAACAGCTTACCTTGCCCAGCCATTGTACTCGAACCGGAAAAGTTGCAAGTATCAGGTTCAACGGTGGCGGAGCTGGTAGTATTGATGGTATGATCAGTTGAATTAGGGCTGCTAAAGTAAGCTGAACAACCAGCTGCTACGTCAAGCTCGTGAAGAAGTGGATCTCTCATGGCGGAGAAAGGGTCACCAAAAGCGTTTAAACCATGATCTTCCATAGCTGAAGAAGGGAAATTCAATGGATCGGAGGGGAATTGCTGCCAGCTTGAAGCAGGAACAGTGTTAGAACCGTGACCAGTGGCACAGCTCAACGGACCACCGCCACTTGCCCGAACTATGTCGTTTAAATCACCTTCACCTTGGTAGTTATCCATGTGTAAAGAGACAAAACATGTAAGAAAACGAAGAGCTGATTCTGTCATTCAAATCTACTACATCTATATTCAATCTCGGCTCCCTCTCAGCTTTAATTTGCACCAAACTGATTCCAGACCTCAAAGGCATGCAAATGTTTTGATTTTGAAGGTAAGAAGGGAAAATGAAAGAAACCAAGTGTTTTTCTTCAAGGTTTTAGAACAAAACCGATCGATCGATGTCTTCTTTCTTCTCGTCAAAAGCAATTTAAGACTGGTTTTTCTTTTCTTTTTCTTTTCAAGAGAGAGGAGTCGCTGACTTTTCATACAAAACTGCTCTTTTTTATATGCAACTAGATAACAATAATAATACAAATAAATAAAGAGGGTTTCTTAAACTACAAAACCATAAGTGGTATAGTAATTAACAATCTTACGTTAGTTAATGCCAAATGGGTAATATTTATGCAACTTCACCAGGGCCAACAAGTGAAGCATTTTTATTAAGGCTCACAACTTCAGTTAAAATTAAAAACATTTTATCCATTAATGGGACCAAGGCCATGCCCCTTTCACATTCACCTTCACTTCATTCTTTACATACATATATAAGCTATTGTACATTTAACTTAAGATCAAAAATGTAAATGAACTTTGTACTTGAAATTACTACTCATCGGAATTCAGCTAAATAAAACTGTGGTAAGGAATATATATTTGGGGGAGAAGCGTTGGGGGCTAGCGATTGGTTTGGTGAAGGGACAGGGCAGTGCGTTTAGTTTCATTCTTTGATCACAACCTCTCATAGTGATTCTTCACTTTTCAACCAGCATCCAATAAATATCCTACTCTACACCTTTTACCAATCAAATACAAAATCATATGTTTATAAAAATATATATACAAAATGATATAATATTTGTTTTAAAAGAATAGTTAGATGATTAATAGAACAATGATATAATAACAAATTTAACTATTGAATAATTATTCAGCTAAAAAGTTTAGAAAATTAATTTATGTTCCAAATTTGATAAAAAGATATGCCAAAAATGGAACCACCCGTAAGCTCAAGATCATAAGCTTTTCATTTTCTCTTTTTTCCTCTTAATGCTCTCATTCACTTTGTAGGATCGGAAACTAACAACTTAGATTACTAGGTTTACCTTGGCTAACCCTTGACCCATTTCACAATATCTGAATTGTTCGATGTAAATTTAGGGGGAGTTGCTCTTGTTATTGACATCATTGCTGCTACCCTCTTCGGCAAACATAGACAACCTCATTGCTCATTCGATTCGCTCACTATTTAAAGGAAAATTTAATCCTCCTTTGAAATCATCAACATCTGGAGCCGAAAACGTTATAGGCTTAGTTGAGTCTAATGAATAAATAATTAAGCTAAACAACTTGGGGAGACGAGAGTTCAAACAAAATTGCAAATAAACTCAATTATTGGTCGTCTAGTCGATACCAAACAATGCATTTCGTTGATAAATAGGAGCGATTAAAATGCTATCACTTCATCCCTACGTTTGACTCCATGACAAAATGAAGAACAACAATAACAATAAGCAAAACAACCCAAATTTTGAAAAATACCCTATTCAATTTCCAAAAATAAAAAACATACCCTGTTAATTCAACTCAATTTTAAGGCTTTACTTCATCAATGGCAATCAGCTCAAACTAACAAAAAAAAAAAAATGAATTAATTGTCATTGAGTGATATTAAGTTATCAATCATTTGAAGTATAAGAAAGCAATATAGCTGGAGATTATTAGTTTCATAATAAATACAAATTTCAAATATATATATATATATATATATATTTTTAATTTACACATTGTTATTTTCATGTAAAATAGATAAATTAATATAATATGTAAGCGTTAAAAGCTAAATTGAAAAATTAACACTAAATTGACTTAATGTGTAATTATTGACGGTTAAATTTATTATTATGCAAATTTAAAAGATGCCACACCAAATTTTTGTTAGTCATTGAATAAAGGGGACCAAAAAGAAAAATTTGAATAGTAAGATGAGAAAAAATCTTATTAATAGTTGGGTGATTAGCAATATAGTTTATTTATTTTATTTTATTGCAAAGCTTTTTATTGTGAAAGAATATTAGTCAATGAAAAAAGAATAACATTTGATGTATCTTGGTGAATAAGAACATAACACATTATTATTAAATAAAACTAACAAATTGTGAAAATTTTATAAATAAATACTAATAAATTTATTTAAATATAAGTAAATATTACTTAATTAGAACTATCATAAATAAATATAAGTAACTAAGGGTTTAGTGTTTAAAGTATTTGATTTACATTTGAATTTTTTTAATAATTTCATTATGGGTTCTGATTATATCGGCTTTTTTTTTACACAATGTCTAGAATTATCCATAACTTCTCTTCAAATCATAAATAAAAGGATGATAAGCTTCTGTGCACTCGAACCCACGTCCTCCTACATTGATAATAATATTCATATCAATCAAGCTAAGACTCAATCGTCGTACATTTAAAAATTTAGATACAATATAAATGTATGATATGAATAGAGTGTTTTGAAAAAATAGTTAAAACCACACCATAATACAATTCAAACATGATATGATTAATAAATATGATACAACTTGTAAATTACAAATAACAACATTTGACATAAGGTTGGAAAGAATCAAAATTTGATTCAAAGTCAGATGGGGTTGACTTTGAAAATTTAGCATTGTCCATCTTATGTTGTGGTTGTAATGAGCTTATTTCCCACTTGGTTTCCACCATCCTATTATTGCACCCACTTTCCACGGTGTAAAAAATTAAAGATCCCTATTATTATTATTATTATTATTATTATTATTATTATTATTATTGTACGCACTTGAAATTATATTGATGTAAACTTAATTAATTTTATATTTTAAAATTATAATAAGTTTGGGTTTAGCTTAATAATCTATTTCATTTTGCATGTAAAATTTTAAATTAATCTGAAATTTTTATTATATCTATCATGAATAGATTTTTTGTGTTAAATATTTTTACTTAAAATTATAATTAAATATTTTAAAATTATTCAAATTTTATTCTTTAAAGAATAAAACATGACATGCAACAATTAACTTAAATAAATCATATAGAAACATGTAAAACCAAATTAACTCTACACAAATATAAATGCTCCTTCATTTGTTTCTAAGTTCTAGAAGCTTTCACCTCATTGTTTTGAGGAATAGAAACAGTTTTTGCATAATCATGTATTAAGATCAATAGGAAGATTTTTTTTTTTAAGGTACCAAGCGATGTCTTTATATTATTATAAAATCATTTTGTTTTTTATATATTTTATAAATATCACATTATAATATTTAAATTCAAGACATTATAAATTTTCAATTTTCAATTTTATATAAACTTTTAATAATTTACATTTATCATATAAAATTCTTTCATCTACTTTGTAAGTCTAATACAAAACAAAAATACCAGTACCAATGGACTCAACCCTAATAGCGTTAAGCCGGGATGATAAAGGACAAAGATTAAGGGCTAGTTTGGCAATCTTTTGAAAAGTCTTTTGAAAAGTCTTTGTGGAAAAGTCTTTTGAGAAGTCTTTTGAAAAGTTTGCTTTAAAATTTGAGTGTTTAGCATTCTTGTCAAAAGTCTTTGAGAAATAAAATGTCCATTTTAGACATGCTATTATCAAGTAACAAATATACATTTAAATAAATTTTAAATTAGTTAATATTATTATATTTTAGTAAGAATATAAAAATTACTATAACTTGTTAATATTTTAATATATGAAATATAAATTTTAATTTTAAATATTTATAAGTAATAAATATTAATTAGTTATAAAATTTAATTAGAATATATAAACTACATTTTAAATATTTAAATATAACCATTAAATATTTGTAATTAATATTTTAAAAATATTTTTATTTTTAATTAATAATTTTAACACATTTGTAATTAAGCTCTCTGAAAAAAAAAGAAAAGTACTATGTTATTAGAGGGTGAAAAGTAATTAAGCACTAAAAGTGTTTTTGGGAGAGGAAAAGCTAAAATTTTACTTCTTCTTTTTAAAGTCTTTTGAAAAGATTTTGAAAGTTTAAAATTAAGTAAAGCGAACATTACTTTAGACAACTTTTCTTCCAAAAATCTTTTGATAGAAGTCTTTTAAAAACAATCTGAATCGCCTAAATCTAACTTACCCTAATAATTTAGGTATTAGGGTGGTGTTGTTTTTTTCTTTTCTAATTAAAGTTTTTGTCCAATTATTATCTGATAGGTTGGGGGTTGGAAACCAAATGGTGCAATTATGAAGCATTATAGTCAATCATGTTTGATTAGACATTTTGATGTCTTTAAGAATTTGTGTGTGTGTTTTTATCTTTAATTTCTGTGTGATTTTTTATATTTGTTTGTTTGGCATTGTAATGGATGGAGTGAATGATAGAGCACCGACCCCTTAAGTTTGATGAGACATTTTCAGAATCTAGCGTCTTTACTCAAATTTTTGGCTTTTCCTACGACTCTAATCCCTATGTGAACCATTTGTCCTCTTCTGCTTCTGCTTTCTCTTAATTCCATGTTATGTTGTCATTTTATTAATTAAACAAAACCCTTCCAACTTTATCTCTAAATATTTCATACCATTTAAAACGATACAAACATGGATTATTGTTTCATTTTCTTTTCAAGTTAAATCGACTTCTTTTAATATAAACCATAGCAACCTCAGACACTGTCTTCGCATTTGCTTCAAAATCTGCTCCCCTCAACATCTTATAATTGCTTTATTTTTGGAGTTATTAAATTAGAAATAGAATTTAATTCATTGTTGGAATGAGGCGATGATTTGTGGATAAATAGGGAAAACTTTTTCATAGCCAACACGTAACACATTATTATTTAAACACTTAATTAAATTGATATCATAAATTAAATGAATATCTATTGAATAGATTAAATTGATATCATAAATTAAATGAATATCTAGAATAGAAAATTATTAAATTATTCTTAAATATTTGAAATAAGTTATAGTTCGTTTGATTTCAAGAAACATAAATTGTTTTCATTTTCTTAAGAAATGAAAATATTGAAGAAAACATGTTTGGTTGTAGTTTTTAAAAATATTTTCATAAAATAAGATAAAAATATGTGAAAAACAGAAAATAATAAAAATATTTTCACAAAATGTTTTATAAAAGTGAAAATGATAAAACAAATGTTTTTAACTTTATATGAATCAGAATAACTTTATATTTATCACAAAATTGATAAATAGATTGAGGCGCAACAGCATAGTAGCAAACAGCCTTATTCATTGTTGATGAGTGTTTGACTAGTATGATATAGAACAGCTCGAGACTCGAAACCTTTCTCCAATTGAACCGCGCCGGTGTATTTCAACATTCTCAAAATGGTAATCTTATACCAAAGTTTTAATGTTTTTGTCAGTTTCCCGGAGAAGCTAGCTGTTATTATTATTTTATTACACGTATTATATGAGTAAGATATTCTTGGCAGTAAGAAAACCCTAGCAATATGTTATATAGTTTAGTTAGTTGTATTTGAATGATTGAAAAATGGAATTCAGACAACAGTTGCCCCACGTTCCTGCATGACAACCCCCCAATAAGAGAACAAATTAAACTGGGATTCTCTGAACATTACAATGCAGTTCTTTTGTCTTTCCATGTGAAGAGCTACCCCATAATTTAAGCACTCGTTTTAAAAAAATAAAAAATTAATTAAGATATAAAACAATAGTTATTAATTAATTTGGGGGGAAACCCTTGTTGGACGCTGACGCATTTAAAAAATGATGTACTAGAGAAGTTAGGTGCTGGCGAGACACTTGCCTAACCCTCTTGCACCGCTTGACGTCATCGCCTACCGCCATTCTCACCGCTTGCATCCATCACATCACAGCTATCTACAACTATTTAGTATTTACTTACCCATCTTTATATTTTTTTTTACTTCCATCTTAAATAAAATGTTTTTCTTTTTTAATTTTATTTCAATCTCAATAGCATCTATTTTTATAATATGATATTTTTATAATTTTAATCTCAATTTCTTTAAACCAAAATGAAATAATAATAAGTTAATATTTAAATTTTCTACTTCTTTAATATTAACCTCAAAATTATACGTGATTGTGGATCAAGAAATTGGCCTCCCGTAGAATGGCAAGTATTTTCTTTTTGGTCAATGGAATGGCAGGTAACTATGATTGAGCCTGAAAGAAACTTTAGATTTAAGGAAGGGGTTATTTAGGGTGGATCCACTGTTTGAGAATGGTAGTGAAGGAGAGCAGTCAAAGTTAACATCATCATCAAAGGCTATATATTAATGGGCATTCACATGCCTTTCCACTGACTTTACCACACATTACCGGAATGTTGGAAGGCTACTCCACTCGCGATGGCTGGGGTTCCTGTTTCTCTCCGCCAACCACACTGCACGCCTACCATCTTCTTTTCACTACCCTCTCACTTACCCTATGCAACTTAACTCTGCTAGACTGCTACCCAGTTCTACCAAATAACATTTTTAAGTTTAAGATTAAGAAGATAGTGTTAAAAGTTTGCAAAATATATTATTATTTTTTGTGGGAAGTCCAAATATGTTTTTTATTTAATTGCAGGGTGAAAAAAGATAAATTGAATTATTATTTTTGAGAGATTAAAAATGAAAAATCTAAAACTAGATAAAAAGAGCAATTTCTTCTCATTTTAACTCTTGAGCAAGCACCTTGTTTGCCGTTTGACTATGTATACTATATTTAGGGAGTTGATTGAGTTTATTACCCCATCAAATATTGGAGTCCAATTCAATTAAACAATTACTGAAAATCATTTTTATAAAATAATAAAATTATTATGAGTGTATTTTTGGACTTTAAGAAAGAAATGATGTTATTGCCAAGGCAATATAACATCCTCGTGTATTGTTGTAGCGAATATATTTATTTTAAATTTTGAATGAAAAAAAATAAGTGGGAACTTTCCTCTGACGAAGCTAAACTTAGAAATAAAATAAATATATGAAAGAAGAAAGAAAGTCCTGAAAGGTAGATTTCTCATCACTAGGGAGATTGACGAGTTTACTCTTAACATGAGATGGATGGATAGACATAAAGTTAAAAGCGTATTGGAACTGCAAAATCTCTACTTTTTTTTTTTTTGAATATCTTGTTTTGGGATTAAACTAATGTTTTGGATAATTAAGCTCTTGGAATGTGCGTCATTTCCCATGTGACATATATGACTTTGCTTCCAATGACAAGAAGTAATTGAAAATAATATTATTATTTTGTGTGCATCACACCCTTTGAGTGCTTTCCAAGTTGAAATAAATAAATAAAATCGACCCATCACCCATTCCTATTTCTTTTTCAACAATGGATTGTGTCCTCTCCTTTTTTTCTTTTAAATTTTAATTTGGAGGGAGGGTATTCATTTTTAGCTGACTTTGATCTATTATTCCTGCTTTCAAAAACATTTTACCATACGTACGTAAATAAGATCAGTAAAGCCTCATGTGTGTACTAATACAAGTCATGTCCAAATACACATTTGGTTAATTTGATGTATTAACACCAAGTTATGTACTAATGTGTTAAAAGCTAATATTTCTAACAAATATAGTATTAGTGTTTTTTATGGAATCAATATTTTTCTATATTTATTTTATGATCTACAAAATTTTTAATTATTTCTCTTAACAGTGTGTTATTTTTAAGATTCAATATTAAATCCTCCTTTACTCTATAATTACACGAAAATAGATCGCATTAGAGTTTTAAAACAACAAATAGTTTTGACATATTTTTGGTATTATTTATAGTGAAAAAGTGAATGGTAAATTGGAAAGTGGAGACAAACAAAATTATAGGTGTTGGGCCAAAGGAACACTACTCGTAATATTTGGATATAGCTAGCACAGCAGTCCCACTGTTTGGTAATAGTTTCCAAATGCTAATAGACACGCCTACTTGGCGACCTCACTTTGGTGGTGTCTCACCTAGGGAGGGTCATAATAGGTTTAATTCTCTTTATTTTTTTTTAAATTCAATCCAAATTTGTTCATATATCATTGAAGTTTTTTATTTATTTATTTAAATAAGCTAAATATCATACAAAATCAAATGGACTAAACGGTTCATTAGTTTCGTTAGATTTTTAAAATAATGTTTTATATAAATTTAACACTAAATATTGAGTATAATGTAATATTTAATTTTATGTTGACTTTATCCACTATTTGACCCCTAAATTATATGTACTTATTTTCTCACCTAAATTGTTTCATTATCTATTTTAGTACCTTAAAGCTCGATCAACCTATCACGTTATTAAAGAATGTGTCATGTCAAAATTGATGTCACGCATTCTCATTGTTCAACTTTTTAACATTACTAGCTTTTAAGTACTAAAATGGATAAAGAAAAAAAGTTTAAGTACTAAAATATGATAAAAATATTCAAATGAAAAAATAGGTGTACTTGAAGAATCAAATAATAAACAAGGCATTTTATACTATAAAAAAGAAAAAGATAATTTGATCGCACTCAAGCCTAACATTTTCAAACTGAGCTTGAAAAAGGGAAGGTGGGGCTAAACTTAATCCAAACAATTGACCTTTGAATTTTTGTGAGCCCTCGCCTATTGTTTGTCTACATGAATCTTCATACATTATTCTTTCTCTTGTAGCCTTTAATTCAGAAGTAAACAAAAAAGGTTGGATTTTAGTAAAGATAAAAAAAATGTTGCATGCCCAATTTTTCCTTTATACAAATCAATCGAGAAGAATGATCCAAAAAAGACCAATGGTTCCCTTCCTTTCCCTTTGTTACAAAATGGTTGGATTTGTTTTAATAATTTCTTTTTTGAACTAAAAGTTGAAATTGATCGCCGGCATTAATATGTTTCAGCTTTTCCCAGCTCTATCAGCAATATGTATATATGCATGCATGCATGTATGTATGTATAATCAGATGCTTTCCCATTGTGCATTGTTTTATTAACCTCTATCATAATAATGGTAGGGGTAATGAATAATAGCCAGTTTCAATGTGGTGTTCATACATGGTTTTCAGATATGAACCTTGTATCGTTAGGGTACTTTTTCAAAGAGGTAAGTCGGTAAAGGTTAAAATATTATTCCTTTTTCATTTTTATTACTTGTTTATTATTAGGCTTGTCGTTTATGGTTGAGTTGAACGTGCATCGTTTTGGACGAATTATCGTCTCTGTGCTCCTCTGTTTCCCGTGCAACTTGAGAATTCTCTCTTACTAAAATTTATGACTCGGTAAAACAGAAAATAATAAAAATAACCAATGAGTGTTTTTGCAAAGTGCAAAGATTTAAGATTGCAAAACATGCAAGAAGTGAACCGATATGATTCCACTAAAAATTATTTGTGACTGCAGCGTAAGATCAAAGTGTAGGTCCATAAACGACCAATAATAACATTTTAAACTGTTTTATTTGGACTACAGCTGTGTGAAGGAGCATTGCCTTCACTCGGTCGTAATTTAGTGAATCCTGCGTATATGGTCAATAATCAAAATATATAAGAATGTAAAAGACGGTTAATATTAAGTCATTTTGATGTTAGGTTTCTGCTGTATACAATGATTGAGATTATATGTTCATATATGGAAACACTCACGTCTCGCAATTGGTGTTGACGGAGACAGGGAAGCCAGCTTTGATGTTGCAGGCTCGAGAAATCCTGGACAAGAACCTGTCTTGAATTCCAAGTGACTTAGCGCCGACCTTCAAGCATCGGCAAATGGCCTTTTTATCCTCCACGGATTTGACGGTCTGAGCAAGCTGCTCAAGCCCATCGCAGCATGCAGAAGAGGGCTTGGCAGCCTTACCTGTCGCAAATCCCAGGCATGCAGCTGCGTTGGCATCCACGGTGGTACATGGAGCAGTTCCACTGTTGGCAAGGAAGAAGAGGAAGGAGAGAAGAAAAAGCATGGAAAACAATAGGGACTTCATTGTTACCGGGTTGTCTGATGTTGAACTCAGCTGATGCGACTCAAAAGCACCTAAATAGCTGGCCTAGAACGATGGAATTGGCTTGGGCCTCGGCGTGATCATGGCATTTAAATAAGGAACAGGGAATAGCTACGTCATTTTCATGCATTGGGGGACGGGAGGTTTTTTTTGTTTTTCCAACATCTGATATTGTCTTAACTGAATTTATGAAAATTTGTTTTGTTGCTGGTTACTTATTTAACCATTAACTAATTAATTAATTAATATTGTTGATGCAAGTCAAGTCTTGATGAAGTATCTGACTTCTCTTTTTCTTGTGTGTGTGTGTGTAATGTAATGGTAATGGGCACAGCACAGGAACCCTTTGGAACCTATGTACCAATAACATTAGACATTATACTATTTGATGATGATAAAAAAAAACAGAAATAAAAGGCATGACACTTCTGTCGTTGGCTTTCATTCTTTAGAGTATTGGGTTGCTTCGTTTGAAATGGGCTCCTGAGGTTTAGTAGTAAACTTAAAAAGGCACTGGGTAATATTATATATATAATACGTACTATTAAAAAACTACCTTATATTTTAAAGTTGAATAAAAATAATACATTAAATGCGAAACCTAACAATTCTTGAATTAGTAATTAATTAGATAAATATTGACTGACAAAACTATGTTTTATTCATTAATCAAACATCAATACAGAATAAATGAAGATAAGAAAATTGGACAACAACATATCAACCCAACACCTGAACCCTATACGCTGCTTTGTTTCCTTCTACCGCATGATGATGAAGCTGCATTTAGAAATCGACAGACCAATTACACAAATCAATTATAAAATTCAAGTATACTCCGTTATGTACGCCATTAGGATGATATATTGAGGCATTGTGTTGGTATTCATTTATTTGTGAAAGTAAATGCATATATAGCATTGTATCAACAGAAGATTGTTTCAAAGAAATTAATCTGATGCATCAATCACATCGGGAAACACAAACCTCCCAGACCCCGAAGCTCTATAATGGCATTGCCATATATAGCCTTATCTCTTCCCCCTGCTTTGATTATGAATGCTCTTGATTCCCTATTTAAATCCATCATCCCCATTCCAATTTCATCAACCTATCCCTTCCTAAGAGTTTCACCCACCAGCTACAATGAAGTCCCTATTCTTTTCCATGCTTTTTCTTCTCTCATTCCTCTTCTTCCTTACCAACAATGGTGTGGCAGCTATTCCATGTACCACCGTGGATGCCAATGCAGCTGCATGCCTCGGATTTGCGACAGGCATGGCTGCCAAACCCTCTGATGCATGCTGCAATGGACTTCGGCAGCTTGCTCAGACCGTCAAGTCCGTGGACGATAAAAAGGCCATTTGCCGATGCTTGAAGGCCGGCGCTAAGTCTCTTGGAATTGAGGACAGGTTCTTGTCCATGATCCCTCAAGCCTGCAACATCAATGTTGACTTCCCTGTCTCCGTCAACACCAATTGCGAGACGTGAGTGTTTCCATATATATACGTTTCTCAATAATCATTTATCGCATAGCATGTAAGACTTATTGTTACTCAAAATTTCACTATTGTTATTGAATATGTATTCAGGATTCACTAAATTATGGTGGCGTTGGAACATGCAATGATCGTTGAAGAAGCCCAGTAGGTAGATATAGAGTTTAGTGTTGCCTGAAATAAAATTGGTTAAGAATGTTGGTCCTTTTGTAGACCGGAGCTTTGGCTTAACCAAATATCGATAATGTTGGATTGATGTATTCACAAATAGTTTAATCAGTGGAATTGCGTTGAGTTGTTCTAATAAAGTGTTCGTGCTTTTTCGTCCTACCAATTAGAGGTGAGCATGGGCCGGGCCGGGCCGGGTTCGGGTCGGGCCCAACTAAAAATTTAGACCCATTCATTGGGCTCGGGCCGGGCCCAAAAAATGGGCCTAAAATTTTGCCCAAGCCTGGCCCATATAAAAATACTAAAACTCGGGCCCGGCCCGCCCGCCATATATTAATTTTTATATTATTTTATATAATTTTAAATATATATAATACATAAAAATATTAAAAAATCAAAATAAATATTTTTCAACAAATTGAAAATAAATTTTAAAAAATATGTAGACTTAAATAACACTAAAATAGATGCAACTTAACAAGGAAATGCCTCTAAAATAATAACAAAATTAACAAATGTCTTTAAAATAATAACAAAACTAACAATAAAATAAGTTTTATATAATATCTAAACAATAACAACAAAATAATAGAAACATAATAGTAAAATGGTAGCAAAATAAAGAGAAAACAATAAGAAAATAATATTTAAAAAAATATTTTTTTGTCTTTAATGATTTGGGCGGGCGGGCGGGCCCGGCCAAGAAATTCTTACCGAGGCCCGCCCATTTTTAAATGGGCCTCATTTTCTGCCCAAGCCCATTTTTCGGGTCTATATTTTACCCGAACCTCCCATTTTTAAGGCGGGCCTTGGTAGTAGGGTGGCCCAGCCCATGCTCAGCTCTACTACCAACTTTGCTAATTAGTAGCAAAGAGAAATAATTAATTCAATATCTCCGGCAGAGAAATATTATATGAAATTGTGATTTCACGTTATTTTATCTTTTTTTAATAGGACCATAATAAATCAGATTTTTCGTCTTAATTTTTAACTTTTTTAGTTTGATTTAAATTTTTTTAAGAAAAAAAATTAAAAATTAAAAGGAAAATTCTTATTTGTCATGCTTTTATCGAAAAAGGATAGAGATAACGTAGAATTACAATTTCGTATAATTCTTTCTCATCACGACAACTGTTCATAACTTACAACAATATTTATCTCAGAATCTGCTCAATTTGGTTACTAATTAAAACTAAAATCTAAATACATTATAAAGTATGTATATTTTAATGCATAATACATAACCAGTGTCTATTGGTTGTAATTGATCGTCATACGAAATAAAGTAAATGCATAAATGCACCCAAAAAAAAAAAAAAGGGTCTAAATACAAAATTAAATTCATTTAACTCTCCGTTGATTTGAATATCAGGCAGACATGCATTTTAATATTCCATGTCTTAATATTAGAGTGCTTCATTGAAATATCATGTTTTAAATTGAATTAATCTTAATTGATTAAGTGAGCCATTATTATTTACGCATTGCTCAAGGGCTTATATGCAGGACTTGTGACAAATGCCCATGTCTACCCCTTCGCTACATCTCTATGTGTTTTGAACTTATTTTACATTCTACAAGTAATGTTAATTTTGTACTAGTTGTACCCTTTATTTTTAACTAATTTAGTAAAAATTATCCACAAACATTAACAAAATAACATGTTTTACATTTAAAAAGTGTTCTTATTTTATTTAATGATCTACCAAACACACACATAAATGGGAGCATGTCTAGGGTGAATTCCCAAAAGTAAGCATTTGAAAAGTTCAAATTATACAAAACATTACTCAATTATAGAGATTAATTACTACGATTTTTGTATTATTTTGTTTAATTACAAGCAACCTTACCGAATTACATAAATTATTATAACGTTAGTCCAATTACATAAATTATTATTGTTGAGGAATTAATTTTTTTGGAATAAGTTTTTGAAATATTATCCGCTAGAAAGATGGTGTCATCTTCAATAGTTGAAGGTATTGTTCTTATGTCAGGGTTTTGTCCTCAGCCTCTACGAAAACTCGTTGTATGGTTCACTGAGGGAAAACCTTAGTTGGTGGAGATATGACCTGCAAGAACTCGGGGGAGAACTGTTAGTATCATGCATAATAGCAATCGTGAAAAATATGTGCGTGAATTCAAATCACTAACCAAGACATATGTAGCCTTTACCTTGCAACCATGGTACCACTTGGGCTAAATGTTCACAACTCTCTGCGAAGGCTTGGGACAAAACCCCAACACGGAGACAATACCTTTCATTGAAGGGTCCGTCGACTCTCAAGCGGATGATAATTCAAATACTTCCCCTCAACACATTCTCATAACCGAGAGAAAGTAACTCTCAAATGAACATTACATTATTAGGAATGTTAATATATTTCAGCATATTTGATGTGAGAATAATTCTCCAATCAATTAAATTCTTGGAAAAGTGACTACTTCCATCAATTTTAACTTTACAAATTTACTTATTTTAATTAAATAGAATAACTTGATCTAAATTTTTGTAAGGAAAAGCAATTTGATGTAATAAATTAATTGAATTCAAACTAATTCATTGTATCTTTACTAACGCCCAAAATCGTTGATATCTCAATCAAAGTTACAATAAATAATTTTTAGTATAGGTATTGTCGAATAGATAAAGTAAAAAGGCCTCTCTTATTTCTTGATAACATTTTTGTCAAAAAATATTATGTGGCAGAAAATAATAATTTATTTTTACATGTCGAGTTGATATTTGTTCATATAATTTAAATTTAAAATTTACTCGATAAAAATAGAAAAAAATATAATATTAAATTCTTAAGTTATTAACTTATTACCCACCGCCAAAAACCAAAATCATTTAATCAAACCTCAAAAAAAAAAAAAACCTAATTAACTAATAAATAAATAAATAAATATACTGGAGTTAAAAACTAGTAAATGCATTAGATCAACATGAGTTAACACTTACACAATGTTTGATTAGGAGGAATAGAATAGTCATCGAATGATTTCCTCAACAAAGTCCTTTTACTTTCATAATTTTCAGATTTACCAAATTATCATTCAATGGAGGGGACTAAGAATAATCTATTCAATGTTTGAACAATAGAAGTAATAATAAGATTTTTCTCTACGTAATTTCACCCTATATCGTGTTAATCTTACTCATCATTACTTTTTGCATCAATTTTTTGAATTTGAAGAAAAAAACTAGAACCTACTTCTGTTTAAACCTGATCATGGATCAGGTCAAATAGGTCTACCTAAAAATTGAGAGGATTTGTATGATAATATAGGCCTGAAAATGGACATGGGTAAAAAAAACAAGAGTTGTTTTCTAAACAGATCAGGCCTCGGGTAAGCTTTTTTTGGCACGGGCTTGACCCGAATTTACAAATAAAGAAAAACTTATTTTTGCTACTATTTTCACTGTTTTCACTTTTGTTTTGGTGTCGCTTTGCTATTATATTGCTAATATCTTGTTATTATTGTTCGAATATTGTATAACTATTGTTTTATTGTTAATTTTGCCACTATTTTAGAGGTATTTATTTGATAAATTGCACCTATCATAGTGTTATTTAAATATAAATAATTTTTTAATTTAATTTTAATTTGTTGGGAAACATTTGTTTTAATATTTTAGTATATTTGATATATTGTACTTTTTAAAATTTATTTTTATATAAAAATAATAGTATAAAAAACTTCTAAAGCGGGTAGGCTTGGCTTGAGTTTTTGCATTTTTTTCCGAACTGAACTTCAGCAAAATTTAAACCCTTTTTTGGGTCGAATTGGGCCTAAAAAACGGGCATAAAATTTTATTAATGCCCAGCCCGAACCGAATCATGATCACCTCTAATTCTGTTGCCTCTTGTTTTTACTTTTAATATTCTAACATATCGTTCTCTTCTCCTCTCCATCAATTTTTAGAAAAAATCAAACCTATTTCCCAACAATAAATATGTAAAATGATTTTGGAGAGGGAGCTTTCTTACTCATTTTTTCGTAGATAACATACAAATAAGGGGGTAGAACACAAGAAGATGAGAAAATAGTTTAAATATGAGACATATGTTGCAATTGAAATGGTGGATGACAACGCCATCGATGGTTGAGGGTTGTAATTGGATTTGAATCATAGAAAGGATTAGATGGAGAAGATGAGTGATTAAAATAGAGATAAAATAGTTTGGGGAGAGAAAATTATGAGAGAAAAAAATTATGTAATGAAAACAATGGTGGAAGTCAATATATATATATTTGTGGATATTCACTAGGAAAATTAAGATGAAAAAAAAATTGGATCATCATTTTGGTTTTGGTGAACACTCATACAATTCACAATAAATCTTCATCAAGGATAACAACAGAATCAACTGATGTTATTGTCAGAATCTAAAATCATAATATTTTGTGAAAATAGATGAAATGAATGTTCATCAATGTGTAAAAGAAAATTTGCATAGAGAAAATAGAAAGAGTTCAAAATGAATTAAAAATGAAACAAAACAGATATAAGATAACATTTAATAAATATTAACTTATATAATGTTTAATAGGTATTAATATTGTATATTAATATGAAGATATATAATTAATTATATAATATGCTTATATATATATTATCAAAACATATATACATAATTAATTATACATACATAAATCATTTTGTTAATTATATTTTTATTTTAATAATTTAATTTAATATAAAATATAATATAATTTAAATATTTTTACAATATATTAATAATATATAAAATATTTTTTATTTCTAAAGGAAAAATTATCATTTGTGATCAATTACTTATCTATTCTTTGTTATTATTCTATCCTATCAGACAATATATTAGTTTATTTTACTTTTCTATTCCATTCCTACCAAATAGCTATTCAATAAATCAAATTACGTAATACTATTATTTCTGTAATTAATAGCTTATTCTATTTTAGCAAGCATTAAAATGTTGAATCTCTCGTACCACAGCACCAAAAATGGATGAAGATAAGATCGAAAGTGAAAGTTTAAGACACCTACCTCCTTCCATGGCTGCTGAGGAGACTCAAAGAATACTCAACTGCATGACATTCATATTGATTGAGGATAAAAAGAAAAAAGCATTAGCACCATATTTCTCTAGGTAGTTGAAATGGTAGGAAAAATTCATTTGTAAATGTCGGAACCATTTTTTTGTTGGAAAACGGGCCGACTTTAAAATACAAAAATGGAGTCGCCACCAATCTTTTTGAAGTGTGATTGGGTCACTTTAGAAAACATTTTGGTCTCTGATTTTAAGAAAAGCGGGCTCGAAGTCGGTTCTGCGAGGAAGGATTAGCACCCTCGCAACGCCCAAAATTGGTACCGTATTGATTGATTAATGTCCTTAATATCAAAAATTAGAAAATATTTTAAAGTATGGAAAAAATGTTTGGATGACTCGTATTGGATATCGAAACTCTCTTGTTCCGAAAAGCTGAAATATCATGTCCAGCACGATAGGACACGATGCTTCAAGCTCTCGATACCAAGATCATTTTATGATTTCCAAAATACATGTAGTGCAATTTGAAAAGGGGTATTTCACTATTTGGCTAAAAAAAACCGAAACCCAGCACGATTGGGTACGATTCCTTGGATTTCCAATCATGAGATATTGCCCTTATTAAAAAATACGAGAAGGGAAAAATAAATTTTGTGAAGGATATCTAGTTGTTTAGATGAACAGAAAATCGAGACCCAGCACGATTGGGCACGAATTTCTTGAACCTCCAAACACGAAACATTGCCTTATTTTCAAAAATATGATCAAGATCTTCAAAGGACATTTAGTGATCCGGACGAACGAAAAGTCGAAGCCCAGCACAATTGGGCACGATTTTCTGAACTTCCAAACACACAAAATTACCTTTATGAAACATGGTCAAAAATCTTTAAAGGATATTTAGTGATCTAGATGAGCGAAAAATCGAAACCCAAAGACGATTGGATACGATTTCTCGGACTTCTAAATCTGAAATATTACCTTCATCAAAGCCCATTTTATAAAATTTTTAAAAAACAAAGGCAAAAATCTTGAAATATGGACACGATGATAATAATGGGAGCGATTGTATGCAAAAAAGCGAACAAGCGATAATATTACGGTGAAGAAAATATGTGATAAATAAGGCGACTAATACTAATAATACTACTAATGCAACTAATAAACATAGTAAAAATAAATAAATACAACATTACAATATCAATACGATAATAAGATAGTAACAACAATAAATAAAAAATCAATGAGAAAATAATAATAATATCGAATAATAGCATAAAAACAACAATAAAAGTGATATTAATGATAACTATAATAATAATTAAAGTAATACTAAAAACCGTAAAACAAATAATATATAATTAAAGAATCAAAGCAAGCGAGAATATATAATAGTAATAATAATAATAATAACAAAAGGAAAATAAGAAAATAATAGTTATTAATAAAATAAAAAATATTTGATAACAATGTTTTAATGGATATAATTAGAATATATAAAAAAAATTAAAGTAAAACAATAATATATATATATATATTGATGATAAAAAAAAATTAATTTGATGATAAAATAACCAAATAACTAAAAAGGACTAAATTGGGCTAAAAACCGAACATTTGGGGTCAATTTTGAAAACAAATAGTGATAGGGGGTAAATTGTAATGCGCGCGCATCTTAGGGGGACCAGAAGTGCAATAATTCCCATTCTGTAAAACGCAGCGCACCATAGAGGACCTAATTGAAATCATAAGGAAATTTTTGGGGCAGAATCGTGAATAAAAAATAATTGATTTTAAACCAGTAAAAAGCGGAGGGGCTAAGCGCGCAATTAGCCCTCCAAAGAAAACACGGATCCTAGCCACAGTGCGGGTGGTCATGGTCGAGGCCAAAACGACGTCGTTTGGCCTCGACCCATAACCAAGCAATGCCGTTTAGTGTAGGTATAAATACCTAGTTTCTTTAAAAAAACATTCTTCTTCTTCATTTCAAAAAAAACAAAAAAAACCCTCGACTCTCTCTCCATTTGATTCGGCCTAAAGCTCGACACCGATTCTTGGCCGTTTGGCCGTCGCGGTGGTAGGAATTTGAAAAGGTATTTTTTTTTTTTTTGGAAAACTCTTATATTTGTTAAAAAACAGAAAACCAAAAAAGATTCGAAAAAGGAAAAATAAAAAAAAATATATGAACAACCGAAAAGAAAAAAAAAAACCTTTACTTTTCTCTCTGTATTTCTCTGAACCTTTCCGTTTACAAATGTTTGTTTTTCTTTTTTTTCTCTCCCGAAAAACCCTAGATCCCCTTTTACAGATTCTCTATTCGGCTTTTATAGCCTTCAGGAAAAACCAAAAACTAAAACTCCCTCCCCCGGTTTGTTGGTGCTTTTCCTTTTCTTTTGCGTGGGGACGTGTCGTGGTCGCGGCGTGGCGGAGGAGGCCGTGCTTGGCGTGAGGCGTGCTAGCGAGACGTCTGGTGGTGGCCTGCTGACCTAGGGTTTCCTTGAGTTTGAGCCACCTGTTTTGGGCCCTTTTTGTTTTATTGGGTCTGGATATTGTAAAAATTGGGCCTTCATTTGCCCTCTTTGCTCATTGTCGTTGCGAGAATAGAGCAAAGACTTTAAGGACCAATTTTGCCCGACTTGTTCGCTCTTAACTTCTTGATGCTTCCTTTTTCGGTAGCTTTATTCCACCTTGCATTTTAGACGTGTGGAAGTTTTGTTTCGATCTGCTATCTTTAGCCGCTCCACTCTGCTTTCGGTGGATATAAGGCTTCTTCGATCTGCTCTACTCACCTTTCGGTAGAGATAAGATCTGTTATCTTTAATCCGCTCCACTCTGCTCGGTGGAGATAGGATTTACTATCTTCTTTCTGCTTCACCTCTTTCGGTGAAGATAAGTGGAATCTTCGATCTGCTCTACTCTGCTTTCGATTAGAGATAAGATCTATGGTCTTCAATCCGCTCCTCTCCTTTCGGTGGAGATAGGATCTACTATCTTTAACTTCTTCCTCACCTTTCGGTGAAGATAAGGTGGAATCTTCGATCCGCTCTACTCTCGCTTTCGGTAGAGATAAGATCTATGGTCTTCAATCCGCTCCCTCCCGCCGGTGGAGATAGGATCTACTATCTTTAGCTTTCTTCCTCACCTTTCGGTGAAGATAAGGTGGAATCTTCGATCTGCTCTACTCACCTTTCGGTAGAGATAAGATCTATGGTCTTCAATCCGCTCCACTCCTGCTTCGGTGGAGATAGGATCTACTATCTTTAGCTTTCTTCACTCACCTTTCGGTGAAGATAAAATTTGGAATCTTCGATCTGCTCTACTCACCTTTCGGTAGAGATAAGATCTATGGTCTTCAATCCACTCCTCCCTTTCGGTGGAGATAGGATCTACTATCTTTAGCCCGCTTCACTCCTGCTTTCGGTGAAGATAAAGGTGGAATCTTCGATCTGCTCTACTCCTTTCGGTAGAGATAAGATCTATGGTCTTCAATCCGCTCCTCTGCTTTCGGTGGAGATAGGATCTACTATCTTTAGCCCTTCCTCACCTTTCGGTGAAGATAAAGGTGGAATCTTCGATCTGCTCTACTCACCTTTCGGTGAGATAAGATCTATGGTCTTCAATCCGCTCCACTCACCTTTCGGTGGAGATGGGATCTACTATCTTTAGCTGCTTCACTCCACCTTTCGGTGAAGATAAGGTGGAATCTTCGATCTGCTCTACTCACGCTAGTAGAGATAAGATCTATGGTCTTCAATCCGCTCCACTCCCTTTCGGTGGAGATAGGATCTACTATCTTTAGCCCGCTTCCTCACCTTTCGGTGAAGATAAGGTGGAATCTTCGATCTGCTCTACTCACCTTTCGGTAGAGATAAGATCTATGGTCTTCAATCCGCTCCACTCTGCTTCGGTGGAGATAGGATCTACTATCTTTAGCTTGCTTCCTCACCTTTCGGTGAAGATAAATTTGGAATCTTCGATCTGCTCTACTCCTACTCAGTAGAGATAAGATCTATTACTTTCGTAACTCCCATTAACCTTGCTACATTGTCCTCTGAAGAACCTACCTGTAGAAGTGATTTCATGGGGTCTATGCATATGTCAAATGATTAGGATGTCATGAAAGATGCTCCTAACCCTATGTATCGTGAATGTTATGAATGGATGCAAAATGAGAATGATCCATTTTTAACATTTGAAACATTATTGCTTCTTTGTTTATTAAGGTGACCACGACGTGTGTCTTCTTTGTTCGGTGATACTTCTAACAACTAATCTGAAGATGTAAATCCGCTTAAATCCTTATCTCAAGTCTCTGAGCCCTTTTAAAGCTGGTTAGTTCTAAACAATTGTCCTGTTTCGGATTCTTGTATTTTTTAGAAACTTTCAGAGTAGTGCATAAAACTTTTTTTTTGTGAAAGTATTATTGGTTCAATAATCATTATTTCAAAGAAAAATGCTTGAGACAAGACTGTAGAAATGAATAAAACTGAAATTTATTCGGGATAGAAACCCGTGAAGAATAAGTTGCACAAGGAAAACAAATTCTATTAAGGTACAAATATGAGTAAGAATGGTATTGATGCCCAGATATCACGATCGAGCTTTTACGTATGTACTCCTTGAAGACCCCTCTGAGTTCAACATGTGTCTAGAAGTACCATGGTACCTTGTAGATGCCCCAAGACGTAATATATCTCCTCATTGCTAATTCAGGTATAGCGAAACTACTGTATGCCCCCTCACGAGTCGATCATACTTTGAGTGCCCTTTTGGGTTTTCAACTCAAAGCCCTTTGGTCTCAAGCGCCACTGCGGGTTTTCACTTTGGCCTCTCCGATTTTTTTTTTTTGAGCATAAGATGCCCTTTGTGGGTTTCGTCTTGGTCCATCTTCAAGCAAGTACTTCTTGGTGAGTCTCGTTAATTGGATTTGGCGGACTTTTGCAGTCCATCTCGGCTAGTATCAAAGCTCCTCCGAAAAGGCCTTCTTTACAACGTAGGGTCCCTCCCAATTAGGCATCCACTTTCCCGAAGTCTTTTTGCATAGGGAGGATCTGTTTCAACACCAAGTCTCCCTCATGGAATACTCAGGCGGACTTTCTTATTGTAGCTCGCATCATCCAAACACGGTACAATTGACCATGGCGAATAGCTCTTAGCCTCTTTTCCTCAATTAGATTCGGTGATCATATCGAGATTGAACCCATTCGCTTCGTCTAACTTTAGTTACGACAAGACCGGAGTGAAGGGATCTCAACTTCAATAGGCAAAGCGCCTCCATCCCATAAACCAACGAGAAAGGAGTTGCCGGTAGAGGTTCTAACCGATGTTCGATAGGCATAGAGGCAAGCGGCAACTTTTCATGCCGATCCTTGTAGGTCTCAACCATTTTCCCACAATTTTCTTGATATTTTTATTAGCGCCTCAAGCTGCTCCATTCATCTTGGGCGATATGGCGACGAGTTATGGTGCTTAATGTTGAGCCGATTGCAGACTTCGCTATCGCTTTGTTGTTCAAGTTTAGTGCATTGTCGGACCACGATCCTTTCGGCATCCGTAGCGACAAATGATCTCCTTCTTCAAAACTTGCTAGCTGCCGTCTTCGTGATATTGGCATATGAAGCTGCCTCTACCCATTTGGTGAAGTAATCAATGACCACGAAGATGAAGCGATGTCCATTAGAAGCTTTCGGTGAGATTGGCCTGATAACATCCATGCCCCACATTGAGAAAGGCCATGGAGAAGTCATAACATGAAGAGGTGAAGGAGGCACATGGATCTTGTTTCCATAAACACGACACTTATGGCACTTCTTGGCATAACGAATGTAGTCTCCTTCCATCGTGGACCGATAATGCGAATCTCATGATTTGCACGGCCATCGTAAACCCATTGGCATGTGTTCCTGAGACCCCATCATGGACTTCTTCCGAGATTTTCCTAGCTTCAACAAACATCCACACATCGAGCAACACTTGATCCCTCCTCTTTTTATCAGATCTCTCCATCTAGGACATAGTCATTGGCAAGTCTTCTCAATGTCCTCTTATCATTTTCGATCGCTTGATCGGGATATTTCGGCTTTTCACATATTGAGAATATCATAGTACCAAGGATGATCATCTCTCTTCCTCTTCGTCAATATTGAAACAATGAGTGAGTCCATAAATGCTCATTTGGATAGGCTTCATACCCTCCCGCTCATTCACTTTGATCATAGAAGCTAGAATGGCCAAAGCATCGACCATCTGGTTTTCATCCGCGGGAGGTAGAAGAATGCAATATCATCAAACTCCTCAATTAGTTCGGGACTAACTTTCGATGGTGATCGGTTTGGGATCTCTTGTTTCCCATTCTCCTTTGGTGATATATGACAAAAGCGAGTCTCCGTATACCTCTAGCACCTTAACCTTGTGGTCTATGGCTACTCGGATCCCCATGATACACGCCGTGATACGCCATGTTGTTTGTGCAATCGAAGTCCAACTTGCAAGTGAATGGATAGTGTTCTCCATTTGGGGATACCGGGCCCCAATTCCATTACCAGCGGCATTTGATGCTCGTCAAAGTTCATCTTCCAGGGACGATCTTCTAAGATATCTTCTTTAATTGTAGCTACAAACATCAGATCTTCATTAGAAAAATCGAAATTAAGGGGCTCATAATCATCTAGTGCCCTACTGGCTAAGAAATCTGCTATTGCACTCCCTTTCACCGCCTTCTGGTTCACGTAGACAATGTCGAACTCAGAGAGCAAAATTTGCCATCGGGCCATTCTTCCATTCAGGGCCATTGACTCCATCATGTATTTCAGAGGGTCTAATTTCGAGATTAACCAAGTCGTGTGGTACAACATGTACTGCCTCAACCTCCGAGTTGTCCAGACCAATGCACAACATAATTTTTCAATTGGCGAGTATCTCATTTCACACTCGGTGAATTTCTTCGAGGTAATATATCGCCCTTTCTTTCTTCCTGTCTCATCGTGTTGGCCTAGCACACATCCCATTGAGTTATCGAACAACATCGGATACAAAATCAAGGGTCTATCGGGTGGGAGGCATTAATCTTTGGGTGTTGGACAAATATTGTTTAATCTTGTCAAAGCGCCTCGCATTCATCATCCCAAATGCGGATTGTGCTTTTAAGAGGCGGAATATTGGATCACATTTCTCGGTCGGTTGTGAAATAAACCGAAGCGATGTAATTCAATCTCCTAGAAAACCTCGGACTTCCTTACGAGTCTTGGCGGAGGCAACTTTTATACGGCCTTGACTTTATCCGGATCTACTTCAATTCCTTTTACCGACCACGAAACCCGATAGCTTCCCCGATCGAGCCCCGAAAGTACATTTGGCTGGATTGAGCTTCAGCTGAAATTTCCTCAATCTCAGGAACAGCTTCCTCAATACTTGCACATGCTCCCCTTCCGTTCGAGACTTTGCAATCATGTCGTCGACGTAGACCTCGATCTCCTTATGCATCATGTCATGAAACAAGGTTACCATAGCCCTTTGGTATGTTGCTCCCGCATTCTTTAACCCAAATGGCATCACTTGGTAACAAAAAGTCCCCCATAAGGTTATAAAGGTGGTCTTTACCATGTCCTCAGGATGCATCTTTATTTGATTGTATCCCGAGAAACCGTCCATGAAGGAGAAAAATGAAAATCCTGCCGTGTTATCCACCAAAGTGTCAATGTGAGGTAGCGGAAAGTTGTCTTTCGGGCTGGCCTTATTTAGGTCCCTGTAATCGACACACATCCGGACTTTTCCATCCTTTTTGGGGACAGGAACCACGTTGGCTACCCATTCTGAGTAATTTACTACTCGTAAGAACCCAGCATCAAATTGCTTCTTGACTTCTTCCCTTATCTTTCTTTGTGACATCGGGTCTCATTCTTGAAGCTTCATTGGGTGGCTTGCATTCTCTTTTTATGGGGATCGATGTACCATAATATCAACACTCAACACGGCATGTCTTGATATGACCACATAAAGACATCTTTGAACTCTAGCGAAGTCTAATGAGGTCTGCCTTGTTTCATGGGTTATCACAGTCTGGATTTTCACTTCTTTCCCATCCTCTGAAGTACATTTTCAATTATCTCTTCGTGAGGTAGAATCGGCTTCTCCTCCGCTCTACCATCCTTAACAAATCCGGAGATAAATCATAATCTTCGTCATCGCAAAGTCCGAGATCCCTCGGGCACGTGTCTTGCTCATAAGGGAATTCTGAGTTCATAGCAGTGTCACTCATGACGTCGATATCTGGGGACCTATGGTAGGTATAAAAGAATATTCAATGAAAATGAATTTAAGGACGACTTATTTATGCGTTATGATTATGAATGGAGTAGAACAAAAGTAGAAGAATTATTGCACGAAATGGAAAGAAAATGCACTTCTTATTGAAAATAATGATGCGTGAACATGCCTATTTCACAAAAAATTCTTATTGTTCCTAGGCTTGAAACAATAAGTGTGTTTTGAACATTACTCTGTTTTATTCCTAAAAACTACAGGAATTTCTTCCATGATCAGGTTGTCCGAACACTTCCGGGCTTGTAAGGCGAATACCCGCCAAGTTCCTTCTCCTCGAACTTTCTTGAACCTGGCGTTGATGTTCAAACTTAGCATCATGTCTTGGTTGTCTCCTCATTCATGACCTCCATCTGAATGAATAATCCCTCGACACGAATGAATTAGATATATGGGAAAGGTCATTGAACCCCACTCAATCTGGCATCATTCAATCGTGCCCTACGTCTTTCACGCTTCCTCTCTAACTCCTCTTTCCTTTATGCGGTATCCGGTCTATACCAGACCAAAGCGATCTGCTTTTCAACCAACAAGTAGCACTCTGGTTGGACCTTGGAGATATTTTCCAAGTCCCCTCCGAGCATTGCTCCTTTCCCCATTGTTAATTGTAGGCCCATCTTCGTTGCTTGAGAGTTTGGGCAGGGATCTTCTTCCCTCATTTATAAAAGTCGCGTTTACAAATTCTAACGACACGAAGGAGCACTCTATGGCCTCGCATCATTCTCTATATCTGGTGCATCACTAGTAACAGACGCGATGATATCTTCCTCTGCATTTATAGTTATCAACAAGGCCTCATTACTAATTTAAACACGGTGTAATGGCGATGGTACGACTCATTGAGTGGATCCACGGCCTCCCAATAAGCAATTATAAGAGGGCTTGATGCTCATCACAAGGAAGTCTACCTCGTGCGTATTTGGCCCAATTAGGAGGGTATCTCAATCCTCCCATTACCTCTCTCTTGGTGCCATCAAATGCTCTCACTATATTTTGCACGTTTTCATGTGAGGCGTCTCTGAGTAACTTTGTCCGGTGTAAGCGAGGGCAAAACATTCGATGCCAAGCCATTGTCAATTAATACCCCTGGCGGTGTATACCCTTTGCATCGGGTAGTGATGTGCAAGGCCTTGGTAGATCCCCCTTACGTGGTATTTCATCATCACTGAGCGAGATAAAATTATCTGCGCTCATGTTATTTAAAGGCGGTCCGACTTATTTCTTGAAATATCATCAGACAACATAAATCGGTTTAATGCTTTCATTAACGCACTCGGTGCCCTACGAGTTTAGCGATAAAGTCAATCTGGATGTGCGTGTTGGTACATTTGTGTAGCTGTTCCACCATCTTTGTACTCACGTGCTTGAGAACTTCAAGAACTCCCGACCTCATCCTCATTCTTGGTTTATTAACGGTGATCACATCTTCTCGTCTCCCCTTCTCGTCATAGAAGACTCGACTGGGTGGGTATCTTTGGCAATTCTTTTCCCAAAACTATCATAGTACAATCGTAATTCCAAGGTACCCTCTTGTCATCTTTATAAGAAAAGTCTCGGGTTTACGAATTACGAACTTGATGCATTCTTAGGTGCGAAATTATAGGTTTTACGATTATGACCCTCGGTGCCACCTTCACCCGGCCTCGTCGACCCCGGCGGCGTGATAATCTGCGTGGGTGATTGACTTTAAGGATCCTTCTGTGACCCTCCTACGTGGAACAAATATCCTCTCTTTCCACCAAGTCAAAGAACTCTAGCTCTTTATTATCCATTAGCCCTTGTACTAGGGCTCGAATTAGATACATTCTTTGGATTTCATGACCTTCCTTGTCATGGAACTCACGATAGTTCCTTGTATCGAAGACTGCTCACATTTTCTTGCGAACTAGTCCAACCTTCGCATTTCTTTCCAAACCATTCTCAGCGGGGTTCTAACCTCGGCAATCTCTGTTTGAACCTCCTCCCCCTTTTTTCAACTATCGCGTTTACCCATTATCAACATGGTGGTAGCAGTTTCCTCCACCAGTGGGTCTTTGAAGTCTCGACCCCGCCTTGATAAGTCATTTCGACTAGTCTCTTGAATGAAGTGCGATTCTCTGTCGAGTGACCTACTACATCCGCATGGTACTCACATTGGCGTTTGTGTCATACCACTTAGGATACGGAGGTTGCGGTGGCTTCAAGTAAAATGGGGACACGACATGCGCATCGAATAAAGTCTTATATAACTCCTTATCGTCACCGGTATAGGAGTGAATTGGAATCTCTCGACCCTTTGTCTCGTGTTGGGCTCTTGTCTTGGTCGAACTTTTGGTGCATTCTGACTTTCGGTTGGGTGATAATGCTGGGTTTAGGATAACTTGAGCTTATATTCCCACTTGACTTCCCTTTTCTTGGTGCGGCTCTTCTTGTGCTCTCTCCGGCCTCTATCTTCCCACACGATTCGTTCTCAATCATTTCTTTGACATCACCATGTCATGAAACTCTTAGTCGTCTTCCCAACATGTGGTTAATGAATGGTGCCTTGAGGTATTGATGAAGAGCATGGTCATTTCCTTCTCTAGCAATGGTGGTTTGGACTGCGTGGCGACCTCCCTCCATCTTTGGGCGTACTTTACGAAGCTTTCATTTGGCTTTTTCTCCATGTTTTGCAATGTGATCTGTCGGTGCTATGTCGGTCACATGGTAGTAATGCTTGATGAAAGCTGCGCCAAATCTCTCCACGATTTGATTTGGGTACAACTCAATGGTTGTACCATTTCTTTTGACCCAATCGGACTATCCTGAAAGCAATGGATCAACAAGCGATCATTGTTGACATATCTGTCATTCTCAACGAACATCGTAATATGGGCCTCGAGGCATTTGGTCCGTTGTACTTTTCGAACTCGACATCTTGAACTTTGGAGGAAGTACTAAATCCGGGACTAGACTCGACTTCTTAGCATCCACTTCGCATTGGTGATCAGCACTTTCCAATGCTCGAAACTTCTCTTCTAGCCACTTGCATCGATCCTCGAACTCCTTTGGAAGTTCTGCTTTTACTTTCTCCCTTCTGCCGCCTCATCGAAATCCGGGATCATTGGTTTTACCAGATTGACCTCGGGGTTGGAGCTCGAGCCAGGGAAATTTACGATCTTGCGAGCACCGGATTGGTCTTGAGGCTTGATATTGACCGACACTCTTGGCGGTTGCACTTCGAAACTTGTCGGGGCGGGCCGGAGGCAAACGAAATCTTCATTATCCTCTCGATATCGACCATAGGCCTTTTTCCATTTCGGGCCCCAGGTCAACAAGCGTGTTAGTTGGCTCATCATGCTTCTTTGGGATTCGACATTTGATCCTCATATCCTGCTTTGGATCTTGGCTAACTGTTCTTGCATCCGAGCTGCAGTTGGTCTTGCATCTCCTTTTGCATCTGTTCTAACTTTTCTATCCTTTGATCCATTGCCTCGTCTTTTTTCGAGTGTGATAGCGGTGTTCGGGATAACTATAGTATGACCTTTAGTTAATAGGGTTGTCTTATAATATTTAATGCAAATGTAGTGATGCGGTGCCAATGCATGAAATGTAATGCAAATGAATGAATGCAAAAATAAAAAGTCGATTCGATTCAATTTCTCTTAGAATACTCATTGAAAAGACAAAATCCTTTACATAAAAGCAGTCACATATCGACCTAGCCCTTATGCCCAAAGTTTTAACTTTCTCAAGAAGTGAGGCTAGCTCTCGACCACGATCGACTTTGACTCATAAAATATACTTAACACATCACCTGAGCTCCTAGGGTTCGTAGATGATCGGCCACTTCTAAATGTCGAACCACGACTTAGCCCATAAGGTAGTCTCTTTCTCGACTGATTACGAGATTGTTGAAGTTGTTCTTTCCCTCATTTGGTTATCTGCCTCTAACAGTTGGATCCGGAGCTCCTTTGTTTTGCAGCATTGTTTGAGTTGCACCACTTTTCCTTCAATTCTTCAATCTGGCTCGGGCTTGATTCCAACTTTCTTAGTAGAGTTGTGACTTTGACTCAATGCCTTCTCCAATTCGCTACTCGAGCCCTTAGCATCTTATTTTCGCTTTGGCTCTCCCCCGTCTTTTCGGGCATCCTTTTGTGCTTGAACCCCCGAAATCTCTTCTTCCTTTGGTCAACCTTGGTCTTCTCCTCCTGAAGTTCTTGACGCCATTGTTCCGAGGTCTTACCCAGCCCAGCAGTCCTCATCGATAGATGCAACTTCTTGTAGTCAGTTTTCAAGCTATCCAAATCTTCTTCGGCCTTCCGTTTTCCTTTCCTCAGCTTCTCAGCCTCTGATTTCTGGATATCAATATCTAACATCAGATCCATTTTCTCCCTTCCAGTTGTTCTATCTTTTTCCCTAACTCTGAATTTTTACTTTCAAAGTCTTGCTTTATGATCTCCAACTCAGAAGGGACTACTTGCAGGTATTCTTCTATCGATCGAGCAGCATCTTGTGTCGGCATGGGGATATTGTCGTTCACTCTCCTGCCCCGCCATGTGCTATATTCAAGGGTCACCATTGGATTTATCGCAACTCTTTTCATTCGGTGAATCTGTTTCCACGCATCAGAAACTTCTCGAACTCTTTTCTTATAATTATTCCCACTATACGAGAATTCGAATTGAGCTAACCCATGCGTTATCGGTATGAACTGTCTCGATTGGTATTGCCTTACTTACGAGCAAAGGGCATACCAACATCTCCCAGATCCCTAACAGAGGAACCCAATCATAACTCCCACACCGGTAGAGGATTTCATCGGGAGCAAACCAAGGAGCTTTCCATTCCACATCTTTTTCCTGAAGATTCTGAAGAAGCGCGATCCAGTTCTCTTCTGATATGTCATCCCTCCTAGGCGGTGGTAACTCCTTTAATGGGGAATAATTACATAAAAAAGACCCGACAAGGATTTCTATCTACCTTCCAGAAATGGCCATGGAACCACCCCAGCAACAGTTGTGCGCATCCCATGAATCTTCCCTCACCGGCTCTTCGGCACGAGCTCAAAGATCTAAATGTTTCAGCGAGAATTGCTGGTACCGGCGTAACCCCTTTGTCAAGACGGTCGAACAAATCAATAACTGCCTCGTCTACATGCCTCAAAGCCTTGGGAAAAATCACCAAACCATAGATACCTAAGGCCAAAATGTCGACTTTCCTCTTCATATCCGGGTGTGCCGTCATCAGGTCCCTCAAGCTTACCCAAGGGATGCATTTCCCTTCTCCCTTCTGCTGAATTCGTGCCATGACCCACTGTTCGCTCATCCCAGTGATGCTCATCAGCTTCTTTACAAAAGAAGGTGCATTAGCGGCCCTGAAGTAAATTTTGTCGACCTGAGCCCTTTGACTGCGAAGCAAAGCTGTATATTCCTCCACGGTAGGTACCAAGTCTACTTCCCCAAACGTAAAACAGCTATAAGCGGGATTCCAATATTGAGTCATAGCCCGAAACAAGTGCTTGTCTACTCTGATGTCGAGTAAGTAAGGTAGATCACCATAATTAGTGTAGAACAGTTGCTTAGTTGCTTCGTCCCAACCAGCCCATATATCTCTTAATTCTTGGAGCTCATTCTGCGTCACACTGATGCGAGTGAAGTCCAATAATTCTAATGTGTAGCCTTGGTTAGGCTATCCCCTTCTCAAGTGTGTCTTCTCGACCATATCGCACGGCCGCATTATCCTCTACTTTATCAAGAATCAGTCCCCATAACAAGTATTCTAACTTAGTAATTAAAAGCAGAATCGGCGCCTTTTAAGTATGAAATGACATGCAAATATGATAAAAATGAAACAAGTTAGTACCACATAAAAGTAACCAAAGCAAGTAAACAAAATGTCTAAACACTACATCGGTAGCTACTAAGGTTTAGCATGGCTCTACCTAGGGTGGGCTCCTAAGGTTCACTATATGTGGTTGATTCTAAAGAAAGAACGAGGTACACGAACGTGATTCCTCAATCCTCACCCATTATAGGCTCATATAGATCGAGTTCGATTCGGGGAATACATTTCCCTATGGCCATGCGGAGGTGAAAACCTCACGGAACCATAAATACGGATGTATCCGAGGCGATCCCTAGCCCATGCGGAGGTGAAAACCTCACGAAGGCATAGTTCTCGCTCCCACTTAAGGGTGTGACCACACGATCATGCAATATGAATGCCAAAAATATTCCATGTCTCACAAACCAAAGCGAGACATATGGCGCGACACAGACTCATGCAACTGAACAATGAAAAATTTTTTGATAAAAAGGACACTAATCAACCAATTTTACGGCTTGACTCTCTTAACGTCCCCAGTGGAGTCGCCAAGCTGTCGGAACCATTTTTTTGTTGGAAAACGGGCCGACTTTAAAATACAAAAATGGAGTCGCCACCAATCTTTTTCGAAGTGTGATTGGGTCACTTTAGAAAACATTTTGGTCTCTGATTTTAAGAAAAGCGGGCTCGGGAGTCGGTTCTGCGAGGAAGGATTAGCACCTCATAGCGCCCAAAATTGGTACCGTATTGATTGATTAATGTCCTTAATATCAAAAATTAGAAAATATTTTAAAGTATGGAAAAAATGTTTGGATGACTCGTATTGGATATCGAAACTCTCTTGTTCAGAAAAGCTGAAATATCATGTCCAGCACGATAGGACACGATGCTTCAAGCTCTCGATACCAAGATCATTTTATGATTTCCAAAATACATGTAGTGCAATTTGAAAAGGGTATTTCACTATTTGGCTAAAAAAACCGAAACCCAAAGACGATTGGAGTACGATTCCTTGGATTTCCAATCATGAGATATTGCCCTTATTAAAAAATACGAGAAGGAAAAATAAATTTTGTGAAGGATATCTAGTTGTTTAGATGAATGAGAAAATCGAGACCCAAAGACGATTGGGCACGAATTTCTTGAACCTCAAACACGAAACATTGCCTTATTTTCAAAAATATGATCAAGATCTTCAAAGGACATTTAGTGATCCGGACGAGCGAAAAGTCGAAGCCCAAAGACGATTGGGCACGATTTTACGAACTTCCAAACACACAAAATTACCTTTATGAAACATGGTCAAAAATCTTTAAAGGATATTTAGTGATCTAGATGAGCGAAAAATCGAAACCAAAGACGATTGGATGCGATTTCTCGGACTTCTAAATCTGAAATATTACCTTCATCAAAGCCCATTTTATAAAATTTTAAAAAAACAAAGGCAAAAATCTTGAAATATGGACACGATGATAATAATGGGGAGCAGTGTATGCAAAAAAGCGAACAAGCGATAATATTACGGTGAAGAAAATATGTGATAAATAAGGCACTAATACTAATAATACTACTAATGCAACTAATAAACATAGTAAAAATAAATAAATACAACATTACAATATCAATACGATAATAAGATAGTAACAACAATAAATAAAAAATCAATGAGAAAATAATAATAATATCGAATAATAGCATAAAAACAACAATAAAAGTGATATTAATGATAACTATAATAATAATTAAAGTAATACTAAAAACCGTAAAACAAATAATATATAATTAAAGAATCAAAGCAAGCGAGAATATATAATAGTAATAATAATAATAATAATAACAAAAGGAAAATAAGAAAATAATAGTTATTAATAAAATAAAAAATATTTGATAACAATGTTTTAATGGATATAATTAGAATATATAAAAAAATTAAAGTAAAACAATAATATATATATATATATATTGATGATAAAAAAATTAATTTGATGATAAAATAACCAAATAACTAAAAAGGACTAAATTGGGCTAAAAACCGAACATTTGGGGTCAATTTTGAAAACAAATAGTGATAGGGGTAAATTGTAATCTTGGCGCATCTTAGGGGACCGAAGTGCAATAATTCCCATTACGTAAAGCGCAGTAGCACCATAGAGGACCTAATTGAAATCATAAGGAAATTTTTGAGGCGAGAATCGTGAATAAAAACAATTGATTTTAAACCGTTAAAAGCGGAGGGCTAA
The DNA here is from genome assembly GCA_025506655.1 of Gossypium rotundifolium. Classification (NCBI taxonomy): domain Eukaryota; kingdom Viridiplantae; phylum Streptophyta; class Magnoliopsida; order Malvales; family Malvaceae; genus Gossypium; species Gossypium rotundifolium. The sequence goes on along the minus strand of CP106734.1, from coordinate 187,595,727 downwards.
GCGCGCAATTAGCCCTCAAAGAAAACACGGATCCTAGCCACAGTGCGGGTCGGGTCATGGTCGAGGCAAACAGCGTCGTTTGGCCTCGACCCATAATAAAAGCAATGCCGATTTAGTGTAGGTATAAATACCTAGTTTCTTTAAAAAAACATTCTTCTTCTTCATTTAAAAAAAAACAAAAAAACCCTCAACTCTCTCTCTCCATTTCAGATTAAAAAGCTAAAACCTTGATTCCTTCCCGCCAATTGTCGCCATCACCACTATGTGATGGTAAATTTGAAAAAGGTTTTTTTTTTTGGAAAACTCTTATATTTGTTAAAAAGCGAAAACCAAAAAGATTGAAAAAGGAAAAATAAAAAAAAATATATGAACAATAGAAAAGAAAAAAAAAAAACCTTTGCTTTTCTCTGTATTTCTCTGAACCTTTAGTTTACAAATGTTTGTTTTCTTTTTTCTCTCCGAAAAACCCTAGATCCCTTTTACTGATTCTCTATTAGGCTTTTATAGCCTTCTAGGAAAAAGCAAAAACTAAAACTCCCCTCCCCTCGGTTTGTTGGTCGCTTTTCCTTTTCTTTTTGGGGGACAGTGTCGTGGTCGCGCCTAGCGGAGGAGGCCGTCTGGCGTGAGGCGTGCTAGCGAGGCGTCTTGGCTTGGCAACCACTGCGACCTAGGGTTTCCTTGAGTTTGGGCCACCTGTTTTGGGCCCTTTTTGTTTTATTGGGTCTGGATATTGTAAAAATTGGGCCTTCTGATAAACTTGTTTAACTAAAGGTTTAGTTTTGTATATTGTTATGTCATCCTTGAATATAAGAATATTTGTCAGTGATAGAATTGAGAATAAATTTTGGGAGGACTAGTAAAAATTTTAAAAATTTTAGGATTTCAATGTTTTTATAAAATGAAGGTCTAATTAAAATAAATAAATTTTTGTGAGATTAATGAGAATTTTTAAATCTTTTAATAGAACTTAATTAAATTTTTTAAATAAATTAAAATGCATAATAAGAATTTTGTAAAAATTAAGAGGGTTTAATTAAAATTTTCCCGCATCTTATATTTGTCAACGGGGTTCAAATGTTTTTTTTTTTTTAAGTTGGTCTTTTCTTTAGTTAATTGGTCTATTGTTGAGGTTTGATTAAAGCGCTAATGGTGGTGGGTAAATAAGTTAGCTTGGTGAGAATGTGATTTTGTGTTTTTCTATTTTGTTGAAATAATATTTTAAAATTAAATTACATGAACGAATAGAAACTTGACATTTGGAAATAAGGTTTTTTTTTTTTTCTTTACCTATATATGAGGATTTTAGATGGAAAACGTCTTATTTATTGTATTTTCTTGCTTAGTTTTGAAATTGACAACATTAAATTATTATAATATTTGGAGAGAGGGACTAATTTGTTGAATTTTGGATATAAGGTGACTGAAAAAGCTGTTTTTAGGGTATAGATAACCAAATATTATCCGTATGACTAATAGTAACCCAAAAGAATGCCCCTAATCCTAAGAAAAGCACAAGAACCCCTAAACACTTGCTGGAAGAGGGAAAACCAGGCAGGCAGCCAAACTAGCATACGAATGTTTGTGTAAACATATAGAAAATATATCACACACACTGAGTGATGCTGCGTCTTCCTTCCCACAATCAACGCCTCCATCTCCTCCTCCGCAATCTCTCCTCTTTTGCATCCAAAACTACCATTTTCAAGACCTCCAAACAGTTGATCCCTTCCCATCTGCTGCCTCAAACCCTTTCTCCCAAAAACTTCTCCACCCCCCCCCCAAAACGCCTCCTTCCCTCTCTTTCTTCCAAACCTATCCCCAAAACCATTCTTTCTCGCTCAGGACTAATGGGTTTTCTTCTCCCTCTCCAGGTATTTTTTATTTTCTGTAAATACAGGGAAAAAAGGTTGTTGCTTGATTGTTTATTCAGTTCTTTTTCTATTTTTTTCTTAAAAAAGCCAAACAAGAGAAGAGGTATTTATGTGTTTATGCGTGCTGACACTTATATAGGTGCATTCAATTGTACTTATTGGAAGGCTTACCAGAATTCCTTTTTGTTTATCTCTAAGCTTATTCTCAAGACTTGGAAGACCAGCTCTCGGATACGCGTAGCTTACAGATTCTGAAGCATAAACTAAAACAGCTTGGCATCGATATGACTGAGTGTGTTACTGGGCGTGAAAACCGGTTAATGTGTCCCTCGGTATTTTCTTTTAACAACATTGATAGCTTTGCTGCATTTCCACATTAGTTTGATTAAGTTTTGTCAATCTAATTGAGCTAGTTTGCTATTACACAGTGCCATTTCTTGGTAGTTGTAATCCAGATGATAGGTCAGAGATGCCAGACTATAAATGCCTTAATCAAAGTTTTGCCTCTGATGGATATTTGATTCTTTTTAGAAAAGATGTGTTTAGAAACCAGGCAAAACATGCAAATATTATGGTAAATTTGAATGTAAATCAAAGTTTATGATAAATAGAGCTAATTGAAGAGTAAAAACTATTGACAGACATTAGTGCACTTCAGCAACAGTAGTAATGGGCGGTTATGCCTTTCGACATGTAATGCTCATTGAATATTCATGGATAGATGGATTCTTTCTTTTGAGAAGTTAAAAGATTTTTTTTATTTGTTTAAATAGATGATATATTAGTCTTTCTGAAAATGCTGGAAGAAAACAAAGCATTTAAAACAAATTGCTGACCAGTTTGTTACACATGGAATTAGTCAGCTCAAGGAATTTCCTACAGGAATATATTATTGTGAACATAAATGAGTTCCCTGATAAACTAGAAGATAAAATAACTTCAAAGCTTTTTGGTATTTATTATTATGGTAGACGGTCTTTTAAACATCTTTTTTACAAATGAAAAATCTTTGCTACAAGTTAAAAAGGATAAACCTTTTAAACGGAAAGAAAAAGATTCTGTGATAATAAAAGAAGAAAAAGAAAAAGAAAAAATATCAGAAATAGACAATGTACCCATGATGTATATACTGAAACAAGGTAATCAACTAATGTTAGAAATAATATTATAAATGGTGGCTGAAGAAAGCAGAAGTAATTGAGAGATATGCCACTTTTCATATCCCGTCTCTCCAAGAAATTTACATGCTACAGCCTTTTCCAACTTAGTCATTTGCCCAATCAAAATAGGCTCCTGCATGAAAATCATTCAGATGGCTAAGTTTGTTTCAGGTGTTGTTTTTGGTTCTCTTTCTCTAAGTTGATATTCTTGTATGATAGTGCAGTGGTGGTGAATTCGAGGAACTTAGCTTATCTCTTTTCATCAGCCAAGATGGGTATGCTACATCTTTATCTTTGAACTATTTCTTTTTAATTCTAGAGGGTCACCAAACCATAGTGTTGATATATCTAATTTATAGGTATAAAGCTTCATGGCTGTGTTTTCGAGCAAAATGTGGGTGGAAAGGCTACAAAAAAGTAATTTGTTTCTACTCTGAGATTGATTTAGCAGTTTTTAAATGTCTATATGAAATGTAAGTGTCTCTCTATTGCCCTTTGGTTTTAGGCCGTTGCAGATGGCAAGCCATCGATTGAAAATCTCGGTCGAGTTAACTAAGTTTAGGTCAAAAGGCAAATCACAGTGGAGAGTTTGCAATTAGAACCACTTTGTAATCAGGTTGCTAAATTTCTCCTTTTTCTATATTTTGTTCACTGAGTTTATATTGATTTAGATGTCAGTAACGTGTTTCCTCCATCTTAAATGCTGTTAGGCTTGTAGGTTTTCCATTCAGCATTTAAGCCTGTTTATTCCTAGTGCAGAGTAATAGAAATTTTTTTTTTTGGTGCTGTTGAGTTTATTCTTACAATTCCTTTATCAATACAAAATTTCCAATAGTTAGATGTACCTAAAATAACTAGTTTATTTTTCATTTTGTTTTTATTAAATTCCTTTTGAGCTTTTCATGAAGAAACAAATTACAACAAATTTTACTTCTAACTACTTTGCACATGTGAATTGCAGTTCTCAATCTAAAGACAATATTTCTGTAATGATTAAGCTGGTTAAAGACCTGTTAAACCTGTGTATCAACAACTCCTGCTATTATCTTTTTTTTTTTGAAAAACTGTGGTTGGGAAGATGAAGAGAAGAGTTGATGATGCACCTAAGCCATAAACCCTCTACCCTATATAATCTCAAACAGAATTTGAAGAAGAAATAGGAAACATTGCTTTTGCCCTGTCATCGTTCACTTGACAAGTGTGATATTTTTCAGTATTGCTTAAACATAAATTTGTGCAAATTGGCCTACTAGTTCTGTGTTTGTTTTTGTCAAGCCGTCACTCTATTGGAAGGTAGCGTGCTAGGCATCTGAATCTTCATTCTATCCATCAATTATCAGAAAAGCTGAATTTCTCAACATTATTTAAATTCATAAATGAAACAGAAAATGTTGATGTGTTGCTTGAATTCAAAATGCTAATGTTCAGTTGCATTGTCAGATAAACTTCTTGGTTTACTTGTCAGCATTCTTTCTTCTGGTTTAAGTTCCAATTTAGCGAATTGTGATTCTTTGACTGGGTTATCCATGTACAATTAATTGCTACAATGCATGAACCTTAGTTAATATATATATTTTTGCTCTTGTTTCAGCTCACTGCTTATTTACAGAAGCGAATGATATCTTCAAAAACACTAAAGAGAAATGCTATAATGCAAAAAAGGAGTGTTGATGAGGTAATTATCAATCTTTTCCTTGTAAGTATAAGCTTAGGGTGCTGACTACACGGAGTATGTCTTAACTTGTAGCTTTCAGTGTGCTTTTGAGATAGATTCTGCTCAGGAAGTACTTTTGTTGCATACCCTATGATTGTCCCAAAGTCCACCCTTCTTTGGTAAGTTCAGGTGTACTATAAAAAAAGTACAATTTTAACACATTGATTGGTTTAAAACGGTCAAATTTTGCTATTAGACCTTGTACTTTGTGTAAGTTGTGTATTTAGTACCTGTCATTTAATTTGATCAATTTTAAGCTTAACCCAATGGTAGTTGACTTATTTTGTTTTTGCTATATTTGCATGTCATTTCATATTCGAAAGAGTGTCGATTCGAGTTTTATTACTAAATTAGAGAGCTTGTAATGGAGAACGAATTTCTTGATAAAATAGAAGATAATGCTGCTATTCATATGTGGTTAGAGAAAATACAATTAAAGAAATGAGATAGTCTAGTCGAGGGGTACACGTTAGAATTATGGGACTATATCGGTATTAGTTTGACACAAAATAGTCTTCAGAAATTAAAAGAGATATAGGATTAGTGGAATGACGAAACTAAGCAATTGTTATACTATAATTATGGGGGTTTGCCATATCTACTCGACATCAAGGTAGACGGGCATTTGTTTCGGGCCCTCGCTCAGTATTGGAAGCCTACAAACAATTTTTTTACCTTTGGGAGGGTCGATTTAGTGCCCATTGTGGAAGAATATACAGTCCTATTGCGTTTTCCATAGTTTTAAGTTGATAAAGCTTATTCCAAAGTTGCTTATGTCTCGACTTTTTGGAAGAAATTGATAAACATTATAGGAATGAGCGAACACTGGATTACAGCTAAGATCAAGCAGAAAGGTAAGTTTAAGTGCATTCCATGAAAAAATTTGAGAGATTTAATTTTAGCATATCCTGATACGAAAAAAAAGAGTCGATATGCTTGTTTTAAGTATCTACGTATTGATAATTTTCTTTAATGCATTAGGGTATGTAAATGAGGCGGTCTTAGATATTTTTGATCGACTTAATAAAGGGGTTACACTTGTTTCTACAATCTTTGCCAAGATATTTAGATCTTTGAACACATGTAGTAGGGCTGGTGAAGGCAGATTCATAGGGTGCGCACAGTTGTTAGCTTGGTTCTACAGTCAATTTTGAAAAGTGTAAAATGTTTTTATTGGATTTTCTCTGGGAATTACTCCCCATTGAAGGAGATAGTAGCCATACCAAGAAGGAATAACATATCAGAAGAAAATTGGATAGCACTAATATAAAATCTCCAGGAAGACGTCGAGTAGAGAGCTACTTGGTTGATTCCTAACGAAATTTTTATTGATGTGAAAATTTTGACCGGATCTTTTTCTTTAGGATTTGGGGAGTCGTTGAGTATGCTCTTTTGTTCGTATTGAGATAATACAGATCAAGACAATTTATACCGGCAACGTAATGGCTAGCTTAACTTGAGTTTTCGTAAAAGGGAGATAACTACAATAAAAGGGTAAAAGAGATTTCTAACGCTTATAATCAAACTCGTTGAATGAAAAGTTTGGCCGTAAGTTCAATAACGACTCTTAATTATAGTTGATGGTAGAGTAAAAAAATTAGTGATAATATCCGGTGGTTCTCATCGATAGATGTAATTTCTTGTAATCTATCTTCAAACTATCCAAATCTTCCTCGCCTTTATTATTTCTTTTTCTTAATTTTTCGGTCTCTAACTTTTGAACATCAACTTTAAATGCATATTTTCTTCCTCCAATTATTTTATCTTCTTTTCAAGTTTCAAATTCATTCTCTCAAAGTCTTACTTTATGATTTCTAGTTCTAACGGGATCACTTTTAAGTACTCTTCCATCGGTCGAACGCTTTCTAAGTTTGGCCTGAGGATATTATCATTAATTTTTTTACTTTACCATCCACTATACTCGAAAGTCGTTATTGAACCTACGACCAGCCTTTTCATTCGACGAGTCTGATTTAAAGCGTTCGAAATCTCTTTTACTCTTTTCTTGTAATTATCTCCCCTGTACGAAAATTTACATTAAGCTAGCTCATGTGTTGCCTGTATGAATTGTCTTAATCTGTATTGCCTTAAAACGAGTAAAGAAATATACGCAACGGCTCCCCAAATCCTAAGCAAATTGACTCAATTAAATCTCTCACATCAGTAAAGAATTTCGTCGGGAATAAACTAAAGAGCTATCCACTCGTCGTCGTCTTTCTGGAGATTTTGAAGGAACGCTATCCAATTTTTCTCTGATATGTCATCTCTTCTTAGTGTGGCCACTATCTCTTTCAATGGGGAGTAATTCCTAGAGAAAAATCGATAAGAAATCTTATCAACTTTCTGGAAATGATTGTGGAACCAAGCTAACAACAACTATACGCACCCTATTAATATGCCTTCACCGATCCTCCTACATAGGTTCAAAGATCTAAATGTCTCGGCTAAGATTATAAGAATAGGTGTGACCCTTTTATTAAGTCGATCAAAAAGATCTGAGGGACCGCCTTTACATACCTTAATGCCCTAGGGAAGATCATCAGTCCGTAGATGCTCAAAGCAAACACATTGACTCTCTTTTTCGTATCAGGATGCGCTAAAATCAAATCTCTCAAATTTTTCTATGGGATGCACTTACACTCACTTTTTTGCTTGATCTTAGTTGTAATTCACTGTTCGCTCATTTCTGTAATGTTCATCAATTTCTTCCAAAAGGTCGGGACATAAGCGGCTCTGGAATAAGCCTTATCAACTTGAACCTTTGAACAACGCAGTAAGGCTGTATATTCTTTCACAGTGGGCACCAAATCGACCCTTCCAAAGGTAAAGCAATTGTATGCAGGTTTTAAATACTGAGCGATGGTCCAGAATAAATACTCGTCTACCTTAAGGTTGAGTATATACGGTAAATCTCCATAATTGTAGTAGAACAACTGGTTAGTTTCATCATTTCACTGATCCCATATCTCTTTTAATTCCCGAAGGTTATTTTGTGTCACACTGATACGGGTGTAGTCCCATAATTTTGACGTGTGCCTCTCTGCTAGACTATCTCTTTTCTCTAATTGTGTTTTCTCTGACCATATACGGACAGTAGCATTATCTTTCACTTTATTAAGAAATTCGTTCTTCAGTACAAGCTTTTTAATTTAGTAATTGAACTCGAATCGACACTCTTTTAAATATGAAATGACATGCAAATATAGCAAAAACACAATAAGTAAGTACAATATACAAAAACTCAAAATAAATAAAAGAGAATCAAACACCTATTTTGGTAATCTTTAGGGTTTCTTACAATACTATCTGGGGTGGGCTCCTAGGGTCTTTTATATGCGGTTTGGTTCTAAAGTTTAGGTATTTGAACCAGCAAATTTCTCGATTCTGACTCATTATGGGCTCATACGGACCGAGTCTAGTTTAAGGGAATAAATTTTTCTATGGCTACACAGAGATGAAAATCTCACGAAGATATAGGTACAGATATATCCCGAAAACAATCCACTATCCTACCTGGATGTGAAAACCTAACGAAAGAGTAACTTCTCACTCCCACTTAAAAGAGGCAAAGACCGAACGGTCATTATCCAATATGATGCAAAAAATACTCTACGAGACTTAACCACAACAATCATCTGAAATAACACAAACAAATGCAATAAAAGGATCGTAATTTTTTAAATCAGATTTTAATTTTCGACAACAGGATAGAAAATAATTAATTTTACGGCTTGACGAAAATGGAGTCGCCACCAATTCTTTTTTCGAGGTGTGATCGAATCACCTTGAGATTGATCATTAAAACATTTTGCTTTATTAAAACAGTTATTTTGGCCTACAAAATTTGAGAAAACGGGTTCGAGGGTCGGTTATGCACGAGAAAAGATTAGCACCCTCGTAACGCCAAAAATTAGTATCGAATTAATTGATTAACATCTTGATGTCAAAAATTTGAAAAAAATTTTAAAATACGATCCTATTTGTTTAGAAAAAAACTTGAATAAATTAAATTAGATGCTAAGACCTCTTATTTCAAAGAAGTAAAACGTCACGCCTAGTGAGTTAGGATACGACATTTCAAATCCTCGAAACTAAATTGGTCTTTTGACTTTTAAAACTCGTGTATTTAAATTTAAAAAAGATATTCGATTATTTGGGTCAAATGAAAAATCGGAACCCAGTAAGTTGGGACACAATTTCTCAAAATTCTAAATACAGAATGTTGCCTTTATTTTTAGAAATCTTTACCTCAAGATAATAAAATGTCACATCCAGCAAGTTAGGACACAATATTTTTGAATTCTCGAAAATAAATTTTTATTTAACTTATACGCTTAATTTTTTAAAAAAATAGTCAGTTTTTTAGGCTCGACGAGAAAAATTCAAATCCAATAAGTTAGGGTATGATTTCTAGTCTCGAATTAAAAAATTTGTTTAATAAAAATTTTGTATCGGACAAATATTAATGTAACACGATTTTATATTAAAATGTAAAAAATTAATGATAGAACTAATATGCATAAAGAAAGAATAATAAATAAATCGGTGTATATAACCATAATAAAGGCGGTAATAAAATAAAATAAACAAGCGAGAAAAGAAAAGAAAAATAAATAAACAAGAAAAGGAAATATGATTATAATAGTAAAAAAATAATATTGATAATAATGACATAATAATAGTAAAAAAATAATAATAACAATAATAATAAATGAACAATATTGGAAGCCTGCATAAAGTTGCTTTAGATTTTGGAGAGTCAATTTAGTGTCCTCTGTGGAAGAATATATAGCCTTATTGCGTTGTCTAAAGGTTCAAGGTTATAAAGCTTATTCCAGAGCCGCTCATGTCCTGACCTTTGGAAAAAATTGATGAACATTTTAGGATCAAGTAAAAGGTGAGTGTAAGTGTATCCAATGGAAGAATTTGAGAGATTTGATTTGAACGCATCCTGATACAAAAAAGAGAGTCGATATGTTTGCTTTGAGTATTTACGGACTGATGATCTTCCCTAAGGCATTAGGGTATGGAGATGAGGCGGTCTCAAATCTTTTTAATCGACTTGATAAAGGGGTTTATTATTGGGTTTTCTCCGAGAATTACTTCTCATTGAAGGAGATAGTGACCACCACACCAAGAAGGGATGGCATATTAGAGGAAAATTGCATAGCGCTCTTTCAAAATCTCCAGAAAGACAACGTCGAGTGGAGAGCTACTTGATTGATTCCTGATGAAATTCTTTACCGATTTAGAAGTTTTGACTGGGTCTCTTTGCTTAGGATTTGTGGAGCCGTTTGATATGCTCCTTTACTCGTATTGAGGCAATACAAATTAAGACAATTCATACCAGCAACGCATGGGTTAGCTTAATGTGAGTTTTCGTAAAGGGGAGATAACTACAAGAAAAGAGTAAAAGAGATTTCTGATGCTTGGAATCAGACTCGTCGAATGAAAAGACTGGCCGTGGGTTAAATGATGACTCTTAAGTATAGTTGATGGTGGATTAAAAGAATTAATGATAATATCCCCGGGCCAAACTTAGAAAGCATTTGACCGATGGAAGAGTACTTAAAAGTGATCCCGTCAGAACTAAAAATCATAAAGCAAGACTTTGAGAGGAGGAATTTGAAACTTGAAAAGAAGATAAAACAATTGAGGAAGAAAAGATGCATTTAATGTTAGATGCTGATGTTCAAAAGTTAGAGGCCGAGAAATTAAGGAAATGAAAGAATAAAATCGAGGAAGATTTGGATAGTTTGAAGATGAATTACAAGAAATTGCGTCTATCGATGAGAATCGTCGGATTGAGAAAAACGTCGAAACAATGGCAACAAGAGATTCAAGAAGGAAGAACCAAAGTCGATCGGTGGGAGAGAAAATTCTAAGAGGCTCATGCACAGAAAGAGGTCCTAGAAAGGAATTTGTCAGAAACTTAAAATGACAAAAGATAATTAAAAGCTAGAATGGCAGAACTTGAAAAATCACTTCATCAACATAGTAATCGTAATTCTGCGGTTGAATTGAGATGAAGTTTGAAGAAATGAAAAGCAAGATAGATAGAAGAAGTAAAGTATGCATTACAAAACTGTGAGCTCTGGGTCAAGCTTTTTGAAGTAAGTGAGGAACGTTAGAAGGAACAGCTTCACCATTCTCAGAATTGAGTTAGGAACAGAGATTACATTATGGGCGAGGCCGTGACTCAGATTTGGGAGGTAGTCGATAATTTACAAACTTTGGCGATTCAAGCCGATATGCTAAGCGTGAAGTTTGAGCTAGAATCAGATCAAGGTCAAAAGTTAGTTTCGTTGCTTAGGAAAGTGCATGGCCTAAGTGCATGGGCGTGCTTAGAGGCCGTGGAGGATAAGTCAGTATATCACCACGGAGAAGACATATGGGGGTGTCTATCAGTCGTGGAGGGCACACGGCTTCCTTCCACGGGCGTGTCTCCCCTGTAATTTAAAATTTTTAAATTTTCATGAAATCTCGTATGTGTTTTGGTTTAGTTTTGACCCGAATTATAAGCATGTTATTATTCTCAAATACTCATTTATAGGACATTATGTTTGAGAATGATGATTGAATGTATGAAATTTCTGTAAATGCTTTTTGAATTGTCTGGTAATGCTCTTAACCCTAATTCGGCAACGGACACGGGATAGGGGTGTTATATTTGATTGGTATCAGAGTTACGATTTAGTCGATTCTCGAACTAAAGTAGCATGTCAGAGTCTAGCTGTACATGCCATATATTTGAATTGTGATAGTGTGATGAATCTTGACGTATAAAATGTGATTTTCGTATAGAAATGGATCCCGAAAGAGCCGTAACTGACGACATAGAAAGTAATGCGCCTGCTCCCGCTCAAGGGATGGAGCCCTGTGATTCGAGACTGGTTACGAGCGGTTAAGAGGGAGAAGGTAAACAAGCTTTCTTCCAAATGATGAGTGAGTGGTTCACTCAGTTTGTTAAGAATAACATGACTGTTTCACAACTCCTGCCCCCGATTAATCCCCTTCAGACATTCGATATACCTCCGACTGTAAATTTAAATTTTTGGAATGAGCCTTTGGTTGACAAGATTCGTAGGTATAGGGCTGAAGAGTTCTGGGCTACTAATGATGATGATGTTGAGAAAGCTGAGTTTTGGTTAGGAAACACTATCCGAGTATTTGATGAGATGTCATTGACTCCTGAAGAATGTATAAAGTGTGTTGTTTCTTTGTTACGAGATGTAGCCTATCGGTGGTGGAAAACTTTGATTTTGGTTATTCTTAAAGTACGGATCACATGGGATTTCTTTCAGTCTGAGTTTAGAAAGAAATACATTATTCAGAGATTCATTGATTAGAAACGAAAAAAAATTTTGGAATTGAAATAAAGTCACATGTCTGTTATTGAATACAAACAAGAGTTTGTAAGATTAAGTCAGTATGCTCAGGAATGCGTTTCAACTGAAGAGATAATGTGTAAAAAATTCGAAGATGGCCTAAATGAAGATATCCAATTACTAGTTGGTACTCTGGATATATAAGAGTTCATAGTGCTAGTTGCCCAAGCATGCAAAGTTGAGTCGGAAGCTAGAGATATGAAAAAGAGATTTATGTGCAAATAACTTCAGTCTGCCTCGAAGAAATTTCGAGATGAACATAGCCGTTCAAAAGCTAAGGTGAGGTATTCAAGTAAAGATCGAGCTAGATCACAGTTAAGCTCTAAAGCTCGAGCAACTTCAATGGCTAGTATTGGAAATGTCAAATTCAAGCGACCTGAATGTAAACATTGTGGAAAAAGGCATTCGGGAATTTGTAGATTAAATGATCGAGCTTGTTTCAGATGTGGATCATTAGATCATTTCATCCGAGACTGCTTAGAGTCTGTTGAACAAGAGATTGTTCATAACCCGAGATCTGAGAATATTTCAGCGAGAGGTGGATCTCCTCAAAATGTAAGAAATGTTAATGGTAGTCAGAGAACTACGAGAGGCAATATTGTCAGATCTGAAGCCAGAGTGCCATTCAGAGCGTACGCTACTGAAGCTCGAAAAGAAACATCATCGCTTGATGTGATAACTGGTACTTTTACTATTTATGATACTTCTGTGATTGCTTTAATAGACCCTAGTTTTACGCATTCATATATATGTATGAACTTAGTATTCAGTAAGACTTTGCCTGTAAAGTCTACTGAGTTTGTTATAAAAGTATCTAGGGGTGAGCATTCGATGGAATCGAATCAAAAATTTTCGAGTTAATCGAGTTTTCGAATCGTATTTTATCATCCTAACCTAATTTAAATTTTTTTCGAATCGAGTCGAGTGAGACAAAATTCGAATCGAATCGAATCGAATATATTTGTTCGAGTTAAGTTTTAAAAAAAATGACTTTAGTGTTTTTTATTTTTATGTAATTTTTCAAAAAAAAAATTCTTCAAAGTTTTTAAACATGATCATACAACAAAAAATTGAAGTAAACAAGTAAATAAACAAAAGCAACGCAACATCAACCTAAATTAACCAACAACAATAACAAATCAAACCAAACTAATAATAATAACACATCAGTTCAAAAACCATTATAGAATAGTTTAAGTTTCTTCTTGTGCTTCAAACACCGTTGGCATTGATAATCTTGAAACATCTAGTAAAAGTATTGAATGAGTTAGTTAAATGATAAAAATGTTCGCAAAAAAAATTAAATAAACATTTAACTTTATAAACTAATGCTAAGTATATTACCTTCTTGATCTTCGTTATTTTGACAAGTCTAGCAAATTTAAAAACAAAAGTGTTAGTTAAATTATGCTTACTAATATAAATAACACAAAAGCTTATTTTATAAATTAAAATTTATATATTACCATCTTCCATGGTTTGAAGTTCATCAACATAATCTTCAAGATTGATGGCATCATTCGATTTCTGAAGCCAATCTTGTGTGCAAACCAAAGCCTCGAACATGAGAGGAGTTAGAAAATTTCTAAAACTATCGAGAACACGTCCACCCGTGCTAAATGCACTTTCCGAGGCAACTGTTGAAATAGGAGTAGCAAGAATATCTTGAGCCATTTGTGAAAGAATAGGGAATCTAGGACTGTTCATTTTCCACCACAATAGTAAATCAAATGAACTTGAATTGTTTACTTCTTCGTCCTCACCCGAATATCTATCCAACTTGGATTTGCTTTCTAATCCAACTTGTTTCTTGTTTTGAAGGTACTTTTGTTTGGCCAAGCCCGTTTTCATTTCTGAATGATCTATTTCCATTGAACTACAAAGATTTGTCGAAGAACTAGATCTACCTTCAAACTGTTGAATTCTCCCGGCATTAGAAGAATACTCGTTGAAGAAGCAATGCAATTCTTTATCAATCATTTTCATAATGTCATTAGCAAGATTAGGAAAAAGCAAGTTGACCCCAAAGTTCAAAAAACTCATTTTACATCGTGGATCAAAGATGACCGCCAAGTAAACTAGCATGTTGATGTTGTTTCCTTCACCCTAATACTTATTATATTTCTCTCTCATTTTGGAAGTCATAGAAACTATGTCTAGATCTCCACAACTTTGTCACCCATCAAAAAGACAATGCACATCCGTCAATACTTCAAAAAGTGAATGAGGTAACATGCAAAGATCCGGACACCTTCAGTGTAAGATGATAAAAAGGCTCTAATACTTTTATAACTCTTCGAACAATTTCCCAATCATCAAATGTAGGAATTCCATCTCCAACAGTAAGGTCAAGAAAAAAATTATGGTCATCACGTACATATGATTCAAATGCACGCTCATATTTTTCGGCTACCTTTAACATCATATATGTTGAGTTCCATCTAGTAGGCACATTTAAACACAATTGAGCCTTACTATTTATCATTTCTTCTTTTACCTGTTGGTTGAATTTTATCAACCTCGATGGTGATGCTCTTATATACCTCACAGCACCTCTAACTCGATCCACAGACACAGAAACGTCATTAGTACCGTATGCACAATGAGATTAAGAATGTGTGCAACACATCTCATATTAATAAATTTTCCATTTGCAACAGAAGTATTTCGATGATTCAATTTTTTTCTCAAATATTCAATGGCAATGAAATTGGCGGATGCATTATCAACGATAATAGTGAAGACCTCTCAATCCCCAATCTCAAGACATTTTTCAATAGCTTGACCTATGCTTTCACCTCTATGAGCGGATATTGGGCAAAAATTTATAATTCTTTTTGCAACCTTCACTCATCATCCACCCAATGTCTTTGTTAAAACCATGTAAGATATCCTCTGCAATGAAGTCCAAGTATCGTCGTCAAACAAACTCTACTTATATCTTTTCAAAACAATTCTTCATCGCACTCTTCATGGAGTTAAATAAATCAAGACAATCCTTCTAATTGCCCAACGAGATGGAAGACTAAAACGTGGGCATGCTATAGAAAAAAAGTATTTAACCCTCTCCCTCTACAATTTTAAAAGGTAGTTCATCCACAATTATCATATGAACCAATGCTTTTCTTAGCATCTTTATCAAAACATTCACAAATCCGTTGTTTGTGCCTAACATTCACAAATGTTAATTTGATTGCCGGATCGGAAGTATTACCTCGAGGTCTTTTAGGCATGTTTTCAAATGGTTATTCAAATTTGTTGTAGAACCCATAGTTGTTTCCATGGTGTATGTAACATCACATGCATTGCACTTGCTCTCTTCTCCCCTCTTTAGTCACATACTTGGTGAAATGGTTCCAACAAAGCGCCCTTGGAGTAATCTTTTTTGAACATTTTCCTTGGTTGTTGATTGATCATCTCTACTTGGGAAGAATTTTGTGAACTTTGAGTTGAACCATCTTGCTTTGGATCACTCATCTACAAGCAAACATTTGTTGCAATCACTAATGATAACCAATAATTGATTTAAAATCAAACTTAATAACATTTATGCTTTAATTCATTTTACGAACCAAAGTGTTACCATAGCACAAGTGAGACATGAACAAGTGATAGTGTTACCATAGCACAAGTGAGATATGAACACATCATAATGTAAAATTGACCACAGAAAAGACATAAGTTTGCTTATGCCTTGAATCTTTCTAATTTTCGATTTTTAATTTTAATTTTAAAATTTATCTACTTTCAAAAAATTTATTTTTTAATTTTTAATACCTTAATTTTAAAAATTAAAAGTTCTAATTATTAAAATTAAATTTATCACCTTGTGGATCAAGTGTTGGCTTACTCCTCGAGAATTGAATTGAATTGGATATCAATCGGGAAAGACAAAAAATCATTCAAAATTTTAATTATTGAAATTAAATTATAATTTTGATTTTTTTAAATTTTTAAAGCTTTAAATTATTTCATGGCTTGACATATAAAATAAGATAATTTCATATCAAGTAATATAAGGATTGAGAATTAATTTACTTCAAATACAATTTATTTTAAATAAAATAGTCGAATCAAATTGAATAATAATATTGTGAAGTAAATTTCTTATTATATTCATAAAATACATAATTGGCTCGCTAATATCCCACCATTACCTTACCAAACAAGATTTTAATTAAGTTTTATTTTATTTTATTTTATTGTAAATTTTAATTAAACAAAATAGTAATAAAAATTAAACATATGCAAGAAAAGATATTTTAATTTTTAATGTCTTGTATTATCTTTTTCTCAATGTTTTTCTTTAAGAAAAGAACTACTCATCAACTCATCAAGTAGCTTCTTGTGCACTGGACAGTGGGTACCTTCTTTTTTATTTTACAAATTATTTTTCTTTTTCACCCCATAACATATGTGGATTAGCATTGACTGGAGAAAGAGAATTAGCACATACCTTCAAAACATGAACAACATTACAAGTCTACAACGGTCGGTAGATGTATTCAGATTATAATAAGAGACAATACGCCAAGGCAATAAACAAAAACAAACCACATGCACTTTTTCTCTTTCTCCAATCAATTCCATGAGAAATCTCTTATGCATAATTCCTTTTTTTTTGTATTAAACACATCTTTGGGAACTAGAATTAGCATTGAGTTTGATGAAGTTATAAACAATTTTAATTACATGTCATTAGCTTGACCTAGCTTGCTCAGAAAGCTTTAAGCCGGACATATAGCAAGTACACATACCTTTGTTCAAAGATAGGTTTCGATATAGAACGGTGACCGGTACCGTTGAGCGTTTAAGTCGATGAAGATGATGGCTCTTGCTACAGAGGTGCGAAAATGGAGAAAAGGTAGAACCGGAGTAAATGAGTGTCCAAATTCACACCAACATCTGAAGCAAAAGTCGGCGGGAAGAAGAGAAACTCAATAAATATGGAATTGAAGAGTAGAAAAAGAGATTAGACAACTTACCAGAGAAAAACAGAGAAGAAGAAAATTAATTTGGGGTTTGAAGAAGAAGAATCTGCAGCACCCATGATGGATGAAATTTGTTACTCTTCTTTGTTAGTGTTAGGGCTTGGGGGTTTTATTTGGGGGAGGAATTGAGAAGATAAATTTTTGGAATTTGGCCTTTGACGGGCTTGGGGTTGGGGGAAGGGATAAAATTAAATATTTGGGCTTGAGGGAAATGCTTAAAATTAAAAAAAAATAGTTTATATTCGGTTTATTCGAATTATTCGAGTTAGTCAAATTCAAAAATTCAACTCGATTCGAACTCGAAATTCGAAACTCAAAATTTGAGTTGATTCGATTCGAAATTCGAAATTCGAATTTTTTTTCAATTTTTTCGAATCGAATCGAGTTTTGCTCACCCCTAAAAGTATCGAACCCCGTAGGTAAAAATATTCTGGTTGACAAGGTAGGTAAGAACTGCCCGTTAATGTTTCGAGATATTTGTTTCCCTGCTGATCTGATACTATATAGTTTGATGAGTTTGATATAATTCTAGAAATGGACTGGTTGACCTTGCATGATGCTGTAGTGAATTGTAAAAGAAAGACTATTGATTTGAGTCGTCGGAATGGTGAAATAGTTCGTATTGAGTTGAATGATTTAAATAGATTGCCTACTGTGATATCTGTGTTAAAAAGCTCAGAATTAAATTAAAAAGAGTTACGAGGCATATTTTACTTATATGATTGATTTGAAAGCATATGAAAAGAAAGTTGAATCGGTGCCAGTAGTCTATGAGTTTTCTGATGTTTTCCCTCAAGAATTACTGGGATTGCCTTCGATTTGCGAAGTTAAATTTGGTATAGATCTGTTGCTTGGCACAACCCTATTTAGTTAGATCTGTATAGATTGACACCAATGGAATTGAAAGAGTTAAAGTCACTGTTGCAATAATTAACCAACGAGAGGATTAAGTAAGGCGAGTTTTTCACCTTTGGGTGTTAAATTTGTTTGATGATAATTTAGTGTAAATTGAATTGAAAACAAAACTGTTGTTTTTATAGCAAATATGCGATCCTCAGAAAGTTGATAATGAAATGTTAGCGAAATGAGTTCAGTGTGATTCAAATTCTAAGTCCGAGCTTTAAGTTGTTGATGATTACTGGAGATTTCAAGATCGTATGTGTTCCGAGAAACCATGAAGTATATAATAGTCTTTTATATGTTTATCTGTGTAGTACAAAGATATATCATGATCTGAAACGACGCTATTGGTGGTCTGATATGAAAAAAGATATTTCTGACTTTGTTTTGAAATGTTTAGTTGTTAACAAGTGAAAGTTGAACATCAAGTTCCGTCTGGTTTGTTATAGCTAATTCTGATTCTCGAATGGAAATGGGATAGAGTAACTATGGATTTTATTTTTGGTTTGCCTCAGACTCCGATAAAGAAAGATGTGATTTGGGTCGTGGTTGATCGATTGATGAAATCTACCCATTTTATTTCGGTCTGATATGAATTATGAAGAGAAATCGATACGTATCTTAGCTCGTGAAGTGAAAAACTTGAGAAACAAAAAAATTTCGTTAGTGAAGTATTATGAAATCGGCACGAAATTGAAGAGGCTACATGGGAGCCTGAAAATTCAGTGAGATAATAATATCTAATTCTGTTTAACGGTAAGATTTTCGGGGACGAAAATCCCTAAGGGGGGAGAATTGTAACAGTCCGGTTTATACCCTAGTCGAAACAGTAGTTTTGAGACCACAAATTTAAGTTCGTATAATATTTTTAATATTATTTTCTATGCTGTTGTTATGTGATTAAGCATGTGAAAAATTTTCGTAAGCTAATTCGTTCATTTGTGTTTAATTTAACAAAATGATGAAATTGCATTGAGTTTGAAAGTTGCTTGCTATTTGTTAAAGTACTTAAGTGTTGTGGCTTATAAAAGTAGTGGCCTTAAGTGGTAATTAAACCACTATTTAGTTAGTGGATGGTGGAATGTCATGATAACCATGATTTATATTTGTCTTTTATGATTATTAAGTGGGTAAATGGGTAATTGAATAGTCGAGATATTAGTTAATAAAACAAATAAGGTTGATAGTGGATTTTTATTCATCCATCTATCACCGAAAATTAGAAGAAAGAAAAATAAGAAATGTTGAGCTAGGTTTTGGCATTCATTAAGCATAATTAAGGTATGTTTTGGTTTTGAATTTTAATAATTTTTATGTTTTTGAGATTGTTGTTAAGTATACTATCAAGCCCATGTCTCAATTTGATGAATTGATGTTGTTCATGAAATGTGCCATTGATGATATGTTGAGTTTTATGGTGATTTATGGTGTTAAATGAAAGATTTGAGCTTTATGAACATGTTTTGTTCTTGAAGTTTTGATGAATTTAGTTAAATAGGGCTAAATAGAAAATGGTAAATTGAGGGACTAAATAGAAAAATTGATGAATAGTATGAGATTGTATGATATATATATAGACATTCAGCTAAGCTTGGTTGTGTATTAATTTTTATATGAGTTGATGCATATGAAATGGTTAAGTTTTGTTTAAACAATGGATGATTTTGATTGTGTATGAATTAGGTGTATTTGGTGTGTTTTAATAACCTAAAAATGGTAAAAATAGCAATTTTCACACGGCCTAGACACATGGGCTAGTCCCACGGCCGTGTGTAGTAAGTCAGAATCTGTCCACGGGCTACCCACGGCCATGTGATTTTTCACGGACAGGCCACTTGGGCATGTCCAAAATAACACGAGTATGTGCCCCTATTTTCAAGAAAAAGTTACCAAAGTCTTTATTTTAGTCCCAAATCATTTCCTAATTATATTTTGGGTTTTGTAGGGCCATATTAGGGTCGTAAAGATGAAATTTGAAAAATTTTAAATTGTGCTACGGGACTATGTCCCAATTTACTTGTTTATGTATGTTTAACTCCGGTAATACCGGGTTAATTTGTAAATAGCCCTAAATATGTGTGTATGGATTGAATTGGATGAATTAGTGAATAAAAGGGTTAATTTTGAATATGTTTAGATTAAGAATCGAGGAAAATAGATTTAGATTGCGAGAAAACGAAAGTAATCGAGTAGTCGTTTCTATTTCGATAGATCGAATCCGAGGTAACTCATATTACTAATAAAAGTAATTGTGTTGAATTTTGAGTTTATTTACATGACTATCAATGATAATGATTGCATTTATGATGCTATGTATATAAATTCTGGAATAAAGTCGAAATAGTGATAAGTCGGAGAAGTTTTGTATGAACTTAGAAATACAAAGGTATCTGTTCTGCTTTATCGTATAAGACCTCGTTTAGGACGTAGGCATCGTTATCTGATTATATGTAAGACCTCGTCTGGGATGTAGGCATCGTTATCTGGTTATATGTAAGACCTCGTTTGAGACGTAAGCATCGTTATCTGATTATATGTAAGACCTCATCTGGGACGTAGGCATCGTTATCTGATTATATGTAAGACCTAAATGCGGGGCGTAGGAATCATTATCGATTATATGTAAGACCTAAATGCGGGGCGTGAGCATCGTTATCGATTATATGAAAGACCACGTCTGGGACGTTGGCAATTATATGAGCTTTTCGTGTAAGACCATGTCTGGGACGTTGGCAATTATATGAGCTTTTGTGTAAGACCATGTCTAGGACATCGGCATCATATTGATTCGTGTAACAATCTGTCTGAGATTGAGTTATTGAAATTTAAGTGCATGTAAGACCCCGTTTAGGACGTTGACTTTGTACGACTATTCCGAGTTTTCTGAGTATTCTATTAGATTCCTATTGGTTCAACGAGCAAGTCTGTGATACGTATTGCAAAACTGAGTTAAGAATAAATATGTGTATGTAAAACCATTTCAGGCACGTTGATTATACACTATTTGTGTATACAAGGTAAACATCTAAGTGATTTTACTATGATGCTATGGATACAGAATTGATGATATAATATGTAAAGTTTTGATTATATGAATTACGTAATTATATGATTTCTTGAATTTGCATAGATAGCAATTGTGGTTAATAGTGTATGAATCAAAGCATATGTGCAATATTTTGTTAAGTGATTAATATATGCTAATGTATTTATTCGTATAAATGCCTCTTATGTCAAGTATATTTGTTTATGACTTACTAAGCTTTTGGAAAGCTTACTCTGTATGCGTTTTCTCTGTTTTATAGGTCGTCAAAAGCTACTGAAGGCTTGGGACCGTCAAGGGTCGTCATCACACTACTAAAAATCATTTTGGTACACTTTGAATATGTGTGTGACTAGATATGGCATGTATAAGCTAGTTCTTGATATGAGTTATAAAGTGAACTTAGCCATGTGATTTGGCTAGTTATGTTTTCGTATCATGTTTAAAAGAATGTGATATGTGAAGTTGTTTTGGTATGATTGGTTGCTATATGATATGGTTATATGTGAATGAAATTAGATGATATATTTTGCTTGTAGGATTGACCCCTTTTTGGTGGCATTTTGGCCTTATAAATGGCCTATAATGTCACACGGCCATGGCACATGGGGCGTGCTTAGTGGCCGTGGTGAAGAAGTCAGTATGTGGTATAAGAGTGCACGGCCTAAGTGCACTGGCGTTCTTAGAGGCCGTGGAGGATAAGTCAGTATATCACCACCGGGAAGACACATAGGGGTGTCTATCAGTCGTGGAGGGCACACGGTTTCCTTCCACGGGCGTGTCTCCCCTGTAATTTAAAAATGTTTTAAATTTTCATGAAATCTCGTATGTATTTCGGTTTACTTCTGACCCAAATTATAAGCATGTTATTATTCTCAAAGACTCATTTATAGGACATTCTGTTTGAGAATGATGATTGAATGTATGAAATTTCTGTAAATGCTTTTTGAATTGTCTGGTAATGTTCCTAACCCTAATCCGGCGACGGACACGGGATAGGGGTGTTACAAGGATTACCTGGGTTATCCCTTAGATTAGAATCTGATCCAGCTTAAAAGTTCATCGGTATCGAAGCACTGTCTAATCTTTGATCCATGTCTTTTATCTTTTCTGGATCCGTAATTATGTTTGGTTGGTAAGTTTTGTTGGTTTCTGATTAATTTTGAAATGATTTTAACTAAATAGGGTCTTTTATGAAATTTAATGCACATGATGTGATGTAATGCGAATTCATGAAATGAATACAAAAAGCGTCGATTCGATTGAATTTCGATATGTGGTATAAAGTGCACGGCCTAAGTACTGCAGGCGTTCTTAGAGCCGTGGAGGATAAGTCGATATATCACCACCGGAAGACACATAGGGGTGTCTATCGATTCGTGGAGGCACACGGTTTCCTTCCAGGCGTGTCTCCTGTAATTTAAAAATGTTTTAAATTTTCATGAAATCTCGTATGTATTTGGTTTACTTGACCGAATTATAAGCATGTTATTATTCTCAAAGACTCATTTATAGGACATTCTGTTTGAGAATGATGATTGAATGTATGAAATTTCTGTAAATGCTTTTTGAATTGTCTGGTAATGTTCCTAACCCTAATCCGGCGACGGACACGGGATAGGGGTGTTACAAGGATTACCTGGGTTATCCCTTAGATTAGAATCTGATCCAGCTTAAAAGTTCATCGGTATCGAAGCACTGTCTAATCTTTGATCCATGTCTTTTATCTTTTCTCGGATACCGTAATTATGTTTGGTTGGTAAGTTTTTGTTGGTTTACAGATTAATTTTGAAATGATTTTAACTAAATAGGGTCTTTTTATGAAATTTAATGCACATGATGTGATGTAATGCGAATTCATGAAATGAATACAAAAAGGCGTCGATTCTGATTGAATTTCATTTAGAAAACTTTACTAGAAAAAAAATTCTTTATATAAAACGGATTACAAATATGGCTATACCCTAATGCTAAAAGCTTTAACTTTCTTAAGCAACAAAACTAATTATTGACCCCGATCTGATTTTAGCTCATACTTCACGCTTAGGATATCGACTTTACCTATATCTTTGTGAGATTTTCATCTCCGTGCAGGCATAGGGAAATGTATTCCCTTAAACTGAACTCGTTTCGTATAAGCCCATAATGGGTGAGAATCGAGAAATTTGCTAGTTCAAATACCTAAACTTTAGAACTAAACCGCATGTAGAAGACCTTGGGTGTCCACCCTAGATAGTATTGTAAGAAACCTTAGAGGTTATCCTGAGAGGTGTTTGATTCTCTTTTATTTATTTTGAGTTTTTGTATATTGTACTGACTTATTGTATTTTTGCTATATTTGCATGTCATTTCATATTCAAAAGAGTATCGATTCGAGCTCAATTACTAAATTAGAGAGCTTGTCATGAAGAACGAATTTCTTGATAAAATGGAAGATAATGCTGCTGTCCGTATGTGGTCAGAGAAAACATAATTAGAGAAAATAGATAGTCTAGTCGAGGCGTCAGAATTATGGGACTACAACCGTATCAGTGTGACACAAAATAGCCTTCAGAATTAAAGAGATATGGGATCAGTGAAATAATGAAACTAAGCAGTTGTTCTACTATATTTATGGGGATTTGCCGTATCTACTCGACCTTAAGGTAGACGAGCATTTGTTACGGACCATCGCTCAGTATTGGAAGCCTGCATACAGTTGCTTTACTTTTGGAAGGGTCGATTTAGTGGCCACTGTGGAAGAATATACAACCTTACTGCGTTGTTCAAAAGTTCTAGTTGATAAAGCCTATTCCAGAGTCGCTTTTGTCCCGACCTCTTGGAGGTAATTGATGAACATTACAGGAATGAGCGAATAGTGGATTATAACTAGGATCAAGCAGAAAGGTGAGTGTAAGTGCATACCATGGAAAAATTTGATAGATTTGATTTTAGCTCATCCTGATACAAAAAAGAGAGTCGATTTGTTTGCTTTGAGCATCTACGGGCTGATGATCTTCCCTTGGGCATTAGGGTATATAGATGAGGCGGTCTCCTCAGATCTTTTTGATTGACTTAATAAAGGGGTCACACGTGTTCTTGTAATCTTGGCCGAGACATCTCGATCTTTGAACGTATGTAGGAGGACCGATGAAGGCAGATTTATAGGGTGCATATAGTTGTTAGCTTGGTTCTACAGTTATTTCTAGAAAATGGATAAGGTTTCTTATCAGGTTTTCTCTGGAATTACTTCCCATTTAAGGAGATAGTGGCTACACTAAGAAGAGATGACATATCAGAGGAAAATTGGATAGCGCTCCTCCAAAATCTCCAGAAAGACGACGTCGAGTGGATAGATCCTTGATTTATTCTTGACGAAATTCTTTATCGATGTGAGAGATTTGACTGGGTCAATTTGCTTGAGATTTGGGGAGTCGTTGCGTATGTTCTTTTGTTCGTATTGAGGCAATATAAATCAAGACAATTCATATCGGCAATGCATTAGTTAGCTTAATGTGAGTTTTCGTACAGGAGAGATTTCTAACGCTTGGAATCAAACTCGTCGAATGAAAAGGTTGGCCGTAGGTTCAATAACGACTTTTGAGTATAGTGGATGGTGAAGTAAAAGAATTAATGATAATATCCTCGGGCTGAACTTAAAGGCGTTCGACCGATGGAAGAGTATTTAAAAGTAATCCCGTCAGAACTAGAAACCACAAAGTAAGACTTCGAGAGGAGAAATTTGGAACTTGAAAAGAAGATAGAACAATTGGAGGAAGAAAAGATACATTTAAAGTTGATGTTCAAAAGTTAGAGGCCGAGAAATTAAGGAAAGGAAAGAATAAAGCCGAGAAAGATTTGGATAGTTTGAAGATGGATTACAAGAAATTACATCTATCGATGAAAATCGCCGGATTGAGAAAAACGTCGGAATAATGGCGACAAGAGATCCAAGAAGAAAGAATCAAAGTCGATCGGTAGGAGAGAAAATTTCAATAGGCTCATGCGCGGAAAAAGGCCCTAGAAAGGAGTTTGTTAGAAACCCAGAGTTACAAAAGAGAATTAAAGGCTAGAGTGGTAGAACTTGAAAAATCACTTCATCAGTATAGAAATCGTAATTCTGCGGTTGAATTGAGGGTAAGTTCAAAAAAATTAAAAAATAAAAAGAAAGATAAAAGAACTAGAGTCTGCATTATAAAACTGTGAGCTCCGGGTAGAGCTTCTTGAAATAAGTGAGGAACTTTAGAAGGAACAGCTTCACCATTCTTAGAATCAAGTTAGGAATAGAGATTACATTATGGGTGATGCCATGGCTCAGATTCGGGAGGTAGTCTATCATTTACTGACTTTGGCGATTCAAGCCGATATACTAAGCGTGAAGTATGAGCTAGAATCAGATCGAGGTCAACAATTAGTTTCGTTGCTTAAGAAAGTTAAAACTTTGAGCATTAGGACAAAACTATATTTGTAATTCGTTTTATGTAAAGAATTTTGTTTTCTAGTAAAATTTTCTAAATGAAATTGAATCAGAATCGACGCCTTTTTGCATTCATTTCATGCATTCGTATTATATCATATCATGTGCATTAAATTTCATCGGAAGACCCTAATTGGTTAAAATCATCTCAAAATTAATCTGGAAACCAAAAAAAACATACCAACAAAATCCTATCTCTTTGAAATGGCGATGGAGTGGATCAAAGCAACAAGATGCAGTGGACAGAAACAAGGCTACCTGAAGAAAAGAAGCACCAAAGAAAGTCAAGACTAGGCGAGATCGGGCAGAATTAGTATTTTTTAAAAGTCTTTACTCCATTCCCGTTACACGACAATGAGCAAAGATGTGCAGCTGTACAATCTAATTTTGGCCTGGGCCCACTAAAACCCAAGACCCAAATCAAACCCAATTAAAAAAACCATCAGCCCAAACCCGAATTACCAAAACAAACTCAACCCAAACCATCGGCCCAAAACCAACCTAAACCCAGTTCAAGCCCAATCCCAAACCAACCAAAATTAACCCAAAACAGACCCTGAACAGTTAACAACCCAAGTAGGCCCAAATTTTAGACCTAACTAACCTGAACCAGTTAACAACCCAAGTAGCAGCGTCACCATCCCATCATCAGCGCAAGTGGCGCACCTGCCCACTGCCCTCCACTGCCCACTTGCACCTGCAAAAAACAGAGAAATCATTACATAAACAAGTTGTAAATGGCTATAAAAAGCCATATAAATCCAATGTAATTTTTCTTAGACATTTTTTTGAATACAATAAAAACAAGATTCACATAAAAACAGATAAGAAAAACAACAAAAGCATACTGAAGAGAAAAAGCAAAATCAGAAACGAAAAGGTCATTTTTATGTTCCTTATTTTCTCTTTTTAAAAAAAAAATTGTTCGTATACCAAAATAGTTTCTTCATTTTCCCTTTTAAAAAAATTGTTTTACGCATAAATATATCTAAAATATAAAATAAAATAAAATAAAGAGAGGAGGGCTTACCTTTAAACCGTCGAAAACAGGGAATTTTTTCGAGTTTTTAGCCACCGTCTGTCGCGCGGTGATTCGCCGGAGCTTCGAAAAAAATGAGAGAACAGGGGGTTTTTTTTGAACAGTTTGAAAAATTGCCTTAAATAAGCCTCCAAAACTACGTCGTTTTGGACAAGCCTTTCAGGCACCAAAACGACGTCGTTTTATTTTGGCCCGACCTGATTCGACCCGCTCCAGCTTAGGATCCGCGCGCTTTTTAAAGGAATGGCTAATTACGTTTTTAACCCTTCTGCTTTTTTATGGCTTTGCAATTTAGTTTATTTTATTTTTAATTTTGACCCATAAATTGTTGCGGTTTTCAGTTAGGTCCGTATTCGGACGACGTCATTTTGGAGGACGGAGATTAATTTCCCTTTTGGTTCATCCTTGTTATTCTCACGTTCAATGTGATCTTTTTTCTTTTTATTTATTTCGAATTTGCCCTGAACTTCTGTTTGAAATTTAATTTAGTCCCTTTTTAGTTATTTTGCTATTATTATTGTCGAAACTATTTTTTGTTTGGAAAATGGGCCGACTTTAAAAAGAAAAATGGAGTCGCCACCAATCTTTTTTTTTGAAGTGTGATTGGGCCACCTTATAAAACATTTGGTCTACGAATTTTAGGAAAATAAGTCCGGGAGTCGATTACGCACGAGGAAGGTTTAGCACCCTCGCAACGCCCAAAATTGGTACCTTACTGATTGATTAATGTCCTAATGTCAAAAATTGGAAAAGATTTTAAAATACGAATCTTTTAGAGAATGTTTGGATAATTTAAATTGGATATCGAAATTCTCTTGATCCGAAAAGATGAAATACCACATCCAGCACGTTAGGACACGATGTTTTAGCCCTTGATACCAACATCATTTCATGATTTCCAAAATTCATGCATTGCAATTTTAAATGGGTATTCCACTATTTGGCAAAAAAAATCGAAACCCAGCACGATTGGGCACAATTCCTCGAATTTCCAAACATGAAATATTGTCTTATTTAAGAAAATACGGTCAAATTCTTAAAAAGGATATTTAGTCATTTGGACGAACGAAAAATCGAAACCCAGCACGATTGGGCACGATTTCTCGAACTTTCAAACACGAAATATTGCCTTTTTTAAAAAAAAAATTATGAAAAAGTAAATAAAAGAAAAATAAAAAATACATTAAAATATAATTCAAAATCATCGATCTACATGAAATGATAGGAACACAAATAAGTAAAACATAACAAGTAAAAAATAGCAATAATAAAAATAGCAATGATGATGCCGATAATAAAAATAATAATGAGAATGATAATATGCGTATATATAAAAAATAGTAACAAATAAAAAATGATAATAATTCTAATGAATATAATAATAATTATAAAATTAAAAGATATGGTAGTAGTAATATTAAAATAATAATTACAATAATAATAATAATAACGATACTAAATTAGTAATAATAATAGTAGTGATAATAATATTAATAGTAATGAAAATAATAATAAAAGTGATAGTAAAAATAAAAATAATATTAATAATAAAATAATAGTAACAATATTGAAATTGATAGTAATAATAAAAATAATAGTAGTAGTAAAGATAAAAGTAATATTAATAACAAAAATAATAGAAATGATAAAAAATAGAAATAATAATGTAGGTAATAAAAATAGTAATAATACTAATAATAGTAAATATAATAATAAGATTAAAATAATAATAATAGTCATATATAATAATCATAAATAATAATAATAATAATAATAATAATAATACGTATAATAATAATACTAATAATAATACGAAAAAATAGTAATGAAATAATAATAATAAAAATAGAAATAATAATGTTAAAAGTAATGATAATAATATTGATAATAGTAAAATAAAAGTATTAGTAATAAAATAATAATGATAATAAAATAATAATAGTAAAAGCAATAATAATAATATAATATGATAATAAAATAAAATTAACAATAATGATAATAAAATTAATAATAAAATAATAAAAATTACAAAAGAAATGAAAAAGGACGAAATTGAATCTATAAATAAAAGCTTGGGGTGAATTTAAAATACAAAAGACCCGAATTAAAAAACCTAAAAAATGCGGAAGGGCTTGATGCGAAAATAGCCCACTTAACTGAAAAACAAGCGGATCCTATGATGGCGGGTCGGGTGCGCGGGTCGGAGCAATGAAACGGCGCCGTTATGAGGCTTAAAGCCCCAGGCCAAAACGACGTTGTTTTGACCCTTTATTTAAGCCAAATTTTCAACAACAAAAAATCATTTTAAACTTGTTTCAAAAAAATTTCAAAAATTCCCCAAAACTCTCTCCCTCTCTTTGGTCCGGCCATCCCTCCGGCCATCGGCCATTGCGCCGGCCATCGGCCGCCGTCGCCGGCCGCCATACACGGTTGTCGAAATTCCAAAAAAAAGTAAGTTTTTCCCCTTTTTTTAAATCTATTTTAAAACACTTGTGTATATTAAAAAAAAAAAAAGAAACCTAAAAAATAGAAGAATCAATTCGAAAATAAAAAAAATTAGAACGGAAATGAAACATTTTCCTTTTCTGATTTCGTATTACTCTTGTATTCTCTAAAAAAATCCTCCCCTTTACTCTTGTATTCTTTAAAAAAATCGAAAGTAAAAAATAAAATAAAAAATCGATGCAATCTGTTTGTGCTGTTTCTGTTGCTTTTTCCTTCTTTTTCGCAAGTAAAACGTCGTTGAGGAGTGGGGTGGAGGCGCACTATGCGGAGGGCGCGAGCATAGGGCTGCTGGCGGCGGCTAGGTTTCTATTAGGGTTTTGACTAGATGATTTTTTTTTGGGCTTTAGGGTTTATAATTGGGCTGCTTGGACTGCTAATGGACTTCATTTGGGTTTTTTGTTGTTTTATTTTTTATGTGGTTAATGGGTCATGCCAAAATTGGCCTATTACAATTATTATTATTATTATTATTATTATTTTATTATTTTTATCATTACTCTATTACTATTATTTTTATTTTATTTTTTATTTCTTTTATATTTATTACTATTTCCATCATCATTATTATTATTATTATTTACTATTATTATTATGTCATTATTATTACTATTATTTTGCTACTATTTTTTACTATTATAATCATATTTCCTTTTCGTGTTTATTTATTTATTTTTTTTTTATTTTTTGATTGTTTATTTTATTTTATTATCGTCCTTATTATGGTTATTCACACTTGACGTATTTATTATTCTTTCGTTATGCATATTAGTTCCGTTATTCATTTTTTGCATTTTACTATAAAATCGTGTCACATTAATATTTGTTCAATACAAAAAATTTTATTAATCGAGACTCAAGAAATCGTACCCTAACTTACTGGGTTTTGATTTTTCTCGTTGAGCCTAAAGAACAGATTATCTTTTTTAAAAATCAAGCGTATAAGTTAAATAAAAAATTATTCTCGAGAATTCAAAAATATTATGTCCTAACTCACTGGATGTGACATTTTGTTATCTCGAGGTAAGGATTTATAAAAACAAATGCAATATTCTGTATTTGGAATTTTGAGAAATTGTGCCCTAACTTACTGGGTTTCGATTTTTCATTTGACCCAAATAACCGAATATCCTTCTTAAATTTAAATGCACGAGTTTTAAAAGTCAAAAGACCAGCTTAGTTTCGAGGATTCGAAATGTCGTATCCTAACTCACTGGGCGTGACGTTTTACTTCTTCGAAATAAGAGTGTCTTAGCATCCAATTTAATTTATTCAAGTTTTTTTTCTAAAAAAGAGGATCGTATTTTAAAATCTTTTCAAATTTTCGACATCAAGACGTTAATCAATCAATTCGGTACCAATTTTGGGCGTTACGAGGGTGCTAATCCTTTCTCGTGCGTAACCGACTCCTGAACTCGTTTTCTCGAATTTTGTAGGCCAAAATAATTATTTTAATAAATCAAAATGTTTTAATAATCAATCTCAAGGTGATTCGATTACACCTCAAAAAACGAATTGGTGGCGACTCCATTTTTATTTTTAAAGTCGACCTAGTATTTTCCAATAAATGGTTTTGACAGTAGCAATTAAATTTGTTTAGTTAAATTATGTCATTAGTCTCGTATTACGCGTAAAATTTATAAATTTAATCCACTTTCACCAATTAAATCATTCTTAGTGACTATATTTTTTGAATTTCAAAATTTCACTCTTAATACAAGCGACATTTGTTAAATCTTTTAACTAATTTTTGTGAGTAATATATGAAAATAACAAAATAAACATAGCATTACATATGCAATAATATATTTGACACATCAAATTTTAAAAATAATAGAACTTAGCTTAATGAATTTAATAGCTAAAAGTACAAGGATTGAAAATGATAAAATTAAAGTAAAAGTACTAAATTTAAAACTTACGCAAAGTACAGAGTCTAATAAGCAGAATTTGATCATTAAAAAGAGTACTTGTGGTTAGGTTTCTTCTTCTACTAGCCTTCTGGCATCCTTCTTGCTTCATGATCTCGAGAATAGGCCTCATATTTGTTTATGAACATTTAGATAATGATGAATGTTCGTTGTTATGAGGAGTGATGTGAAGATATGATTCCAACTGATGCAGGAGGGATTTGGGGAAATGTTAAACTACTTAGATTTTATAGTCAGTTATGAGTAGAAATTGGGCATTATTGGGGTTTATTTAGGGATAATGCCATAATGGTTGAATTAGATTTGATTTGATTGAGGTTTGACAAAAAAAAAAGTTTTGATTTGAAGAGACAAAGTTGCTGGAAACTCTGGTGGCAACAGGAAGATCATGGGTTAGTTTCTGACTTGCTGGGTTTGACTGGTGTGTACTCATATGTGAATATGGGATTATTGGTTAACCATTATCATGAAATTATAAAAAGAAATATGATTTAGATTGCAAAGAAGGGAAAAACTAGTCTCAAAGAAGACTTTCAGGTGCTATGAACTGCTACTTGCGAATAGTGCTGCAAAACAGAGGGAGTAGTAGACAATGCTGCAGACCATCCATTTTTGTAAACCAAATAATTTAATACTTTATTAAACTAAAGCTTGATATTATTAAGAGAACACAGGTAGTTATAATGATTGCTAGATTCATTCTTATACATCTCAAAACTATTGTTTTTTTGGAGACTAACTAGTACATAAGAAAATAACCAACTTGGACTACTAAAAACCTAACTCCTAGAAGCTCTTAGCCTAATCTAAACACAAGAAAACTTGATTACATGGGGCATGATTTGTGAAAATGATGGTTCTTCCTCTCTATATGTAAATAGTTGGAATTACAAAGTGAAATCTAAATCTTTAATAGCAACATTATAAAGCAAAGCTCCGTCTGTGGCAGCTACTGAAGCCTTTGGTATGTTGGCTGGTCTACCTTACCTTACCTTGTTAGTTGCTCAAGGCCATGTTCTTTTTTTATTGCAATGGACATTTTTGGAAGGATGTATTTATTTTGCTATAAATAACTGATTTTTCATATTAATAAGGTTGCGGTTTTAAGATTTCAAGGTTATTGTTTCAATTTTTGTTTCTTAATGTAATCAATGCACAACAATTGCTATATTTTTTTTTAGCTAATTACTCTTAAAATTTGTTAACAGATTGCTATTGCATTCACTTATTGGCTTAAAGGAGAACTTGTAAATTTAAATTCATTATCCCATAGACATTTATATTGAACATCCTATGCCATACTCTTGGAGCTTTCATGTAGTTTGGAGGGCACATTTTTTAGATCTTTATTTTAAAAATAATATTTGATTAAAATCTTATTTCACTCTTCTTCAATTACAGGAAAAGGATACTGAAAAGATACTTTATAGGCTGGATGATATTGAAGATGCAAGCGATATCATTATTGTAATTCTTCGTAACTCTCTGCAGAAGATTTATTCCAGTTCTATGTTTAGTTGATGCTTATTATTTCAGCTTGTTATCATAGGTTGAAGGTGAAATGGACAAGCTTGCAATGGAGGAAGCTGGCTTCCGTAATTGTGTCAGTGTCCCTGATGGTGCACCACCATCTGTTTCTAAAAAGGAGGTTCCAGCTGAAGAGCAGGTTTCATTTGAATTTAATACTCTATATTATTTAGCTTCTCTGAATAGCAGTATTACAAATTTGTGGTCAGCCATCAAATACTAAGTAGATCTTCGACTTTAATTTTTCAACTATGATATAGGGAGAATTCTCTCCAATGAAGATCCTTTTGTCTCTATCTCTCCTCATGCATGCATACCATATGAGCAATTTTCCAATTTGAGATATGGAGTGGCATAGTCAGTTAGGTAATAAGAATCATTTTCTTTTTAGCACGTGAGAGTAAATGTGCATATTTTACTTGGTGGACTGCCTGCTTACATCTCTTAAGCTAATGGTATGTGGTGAAATACGTTTTATGGATTGCTTGTCTGTGATAAAAAAAAGTTTTATGGGTTGCTTGTTATGTTCTGCTTATGGACAGTGTAGTTTATGGAGCTAGCAGTCCATTATTATTGTTGCAACTGTATTTGCTTAGCTTTTTGGCTATATTATTTACTTAGTCTTCCTCTAATAAGGTGGTTAGTTAAACCAACTACTTCCTGCCTCGAGAGTTGAAAAATTGCTTTACTTGGAAATTCCATTGATAGCTGCTGTTGTGTTCTTGAACAGCAAAGCAATTATTGATGCATGTGTCTAGCTCCAGCAGATTGCATCGGAGATTAAAAAGTTGGAGGTTTTGAGAAAGAGAAATAATTTAACCCTAGACGAACACGCAAACAAAACAATAGTTAGCTTCTGTCTGCAGAACATGAATCTCCTCATTTTTCTCACTCATGATCAGATTATAAAATTATTCAATCCTTGCAAGCAACTGAACTCTGTTTATGTACCGACCTCCGGTTCATCTATAGGATAATCATGTTAGACCAACATGAGATTTGAAAAAATATGGTTGACTCATATTAACAAGAAATTACCACCCAGATAACAACTTATATAAGTACAAACCTAAGATAGACTTAAGCATGCTCAAATCACTGAAAATTGTGTCTGAACCCTTTGATCTATGCATGAGTTCTAGCTCACAGTTGGGTGTTAAAACCTGCTTTTTTGGGCTTTGTATTACATATACTAGATACTGCTGGCTGCCTTTACAACATTTACACTCTGTTTGGTAGAAAGGATGGAAAAAATCAAGGAAAAATGTGTGCTACAAAAATAGAGTTAACATAATAGCAAATGTGGTTATGAATATCAACCATCAGACTAAAAAAAAAATTGTTCTCCCTACTAAATAAAGCCGTATTGGCTAGCAAATGTATGTTTTTTGGAGTTAAATTCATAAGTAGGGGATGTTTGTGAAGGCAATTTAATGTTTATTAAGTTTTGGGATTGAACAGCATTCCACCAGCTGGAGTGTATTATAAATGCTTTACTAGTCAGGTCTCTACATGGTTCCTCTTTTGCTCCTGCATTAGAACCTTGCTTTCTTTAAACTTCATCCAACATGTAATATATTTGGCTTTATGATGATGAAAGTATTTATGACATACGGTTCTGTTTCTCCTACTTTTGTTGATGATCACTAAAGAAAATAGGAGATGGTTAGTGAGTGTGAAGTGGAATAACAAACTAGAATGCACTGTTCTGAATTTAGAAAATTACTGTTTGAATAAAATTTCTTTTGTTACAATATTTTGTAAATTTGCAATAACAATATCGATAATGATGCATGATCTGGCCTTGGTTTTTCTTCCATCACTTTCCCTCTGTCCTAAATGAAGGTTCATTTCAGTAGAAAAGAATGGAATGAGAAAATTGTTGCCATTTTGGAGGATATGGTATAACAATATTATTTTATCTATATGCAAGCATAAACGTCGTTCTAATGTTTCATTAATGTGTTTTGAAAGCTAGGACAGAAGGTATCGATACCTGTGGAATTGCAAAGAGTACCATAAAATGGTTTGCTGGGGTTTATTTTATGGGTCTTCCTTGTAATGTCTTCATGAACATGGCTCTAGGTTTTAATATGCATATATTGTAGGCTTCTCGCATTATACTTGCCACTGATGGAGATCCACGTGGTCAAGCCCTAGCTGAAGAGCTTGCACGTCGCCTTGGAAAAGAAAGGTTTAAATGATTTTGTTGTAATGCTGAATATATTCAAAACTTATCTTGTTTTCTGTTCCTTTATTATTATTATTGTTGTTATCTGTGCTTATTTTAAAAAAAACTATGCTTTAAATGTCTTTCACCTTAAATATTTGCCTTCTCTGGGTGATAGATGCTGGAGAGTTAAATGGCCAAAGAAAAATAACGTGTATCATTTTAATGATGCAAATGAGGTGATACACATGTATCTTTATACCTAGCTGTTGACTAATTTTAAAATCACAGTTTTTTTATCTTTGATTTAGTGTCAGTCATGATCTGAAGGTTACTTGTCATTTCTAATAAACTGAACATTAGTTGATACTAAAAGTTGTGGATGTGGTACAAAAAGTTATGCTTCCTTAACAAGGCCAACAATCCTTAGGGTTCACATCTAGGGTTGATTGGATCATACAATCAAAAGCAACAATGCTGGGAATTTTCTTGTATTGAACTACATCTCAATAGCAACAGCACATTGGTTTTAGTATATACTTCTAGCAGTCTTAATCTTAAACAGTTACTCCTATTCTGATTAGGATTTTGATAAAGACTTTGACTTGAGTAGAAAACTAGCAAACATAACTATCAAAACCAAACTTTCTGGATGCAAATTCTGAAATTTCTTGCTAACCAGAATATTAGAAATACACTCTTGAACCAGAAGAATCGAATGGCAACCTAAAATTTTAACTCGAATACACATAATCTGAGACCTAAAAGCTTTAGTCAGGTACCCAAAACTTCCTATGACTGCCAAATTGAGTTTTGAACATTTGAAACAACCTTAGAATGCTGACATGCCTCCCACGCACCTTTGAGGCTGCTACCAAGTTGCAGATAAAATTTTATTCTAAAATCAGATATTCTCACTGACAGTCTCTTAATTGTGATTACAGGTTCTTATGATTTTGGGACCCAGTGTTCTTAAGGACGTAATTGATAATGCCGAACTATATCCCATACATGGGTGATTCAACTTCATAAATTTCATTGATGAAATTGACCAATATTATCATCAAAATATTGTGTATGAATTCGGTGGAAATATGATCTACCAGAGCTCAGTAGAGAAGCCTTAGTATCGTGTACAATAACAAATATGGAAAATGTGTGCACCTATTTTATAACTCTAAAATATAGAGTTATTTCTAGCACTTTTTAACATATAAATTATGTAAATTCTGGGTTGTTAATAACACTTTTTTGGTAGTTTTTATCTGTTATATAAATTTAATATTATGAAAATGTGTTATTTTAATTAATTTTATGCTAAATACGTTGAGGGAATTGGGAAAAGACAGCAGGAAGTCAAGTGCTGGGTTGATATGTTTATATCTTTGGAAGCCCCAAAAACGTTTATTGGGCTTTGGAATCCATTTGGGCTCATTCTAAAGGAAAATAACACCTTGGACAGCCCACTAAGGAGATGGAGGCTCAAACCATCCACGAGGTGGCCCAAGCCGTCCATCCAAAGGTAAAATAGTTCACAAGACCCTTGCTTCGGTGACGACAACTACCAGTGGAGGAGGACGGCATCTTCCTCCTTCAAAAATAACAAATTCATCCACTCTTCTTCCACTACTCAAGGGTTGGCCACACAATTGAGATTTTCAAGGGATTCCGATGTTAGTTTTAGTATGGGATGTTGGGGCTACTACACTATAAATAGGGCATCCATCCCTCATTCATCCCATATCTGGATTTTCTTCCCACTTCTTGAGCACTACACTTGAGAGAAGAAACATAAGTTTTAGAAAAGCAAAGCAGTTTGAGAGTTGTCAGAATCCGCATTGAGAGACTATTTTTGCAACGGAGCAAAGGAGGAGCAACACTAGTTAAAGAAGTCAACAATATCAGCTTCTAATTTGTTTCTTCTACTCTTTTACATTTGTTCTAGTATTGCAATTTATTCTTTTGCTTTCAATTCAATGTTTATGGTTTAATTTTGTTGAAGTTAGGTTAATTGTAATTTCTTGATTTATTTTATTTATATTTTGTTAATGTTGTTCTGGGCATTGGTTTGTTTACCAATTCAAATAAAATCATGCTCATATTTGCTTGTGCATAATTAAAATTAAAAACATTTAAATTAATTATTTAATCCGAACAAGATGATAATTAGGAGACACAATATTTAAATAGTGAATGTTTGATTTCTAAAATTAAATTAATAATGATATTTAACAATATTGTTAACTTACATAACCATGAAATATGCAAATTGATCATATAAATATATTAAAGAGAATGTTGAAAATTTTGATTTTTCACTTTTGATTTTGGGTTAATAAATAATCAATTTGCCATTCATGTAATATTAATTTAATCTTGTGCTTTGTTGATTTGTATTCTATGTTATTTGCTTTCATTTCTTATTGTGCATTTAGGGATTTTAAATTAGGTAAATTATTTATTAAATTCATTTTATTTATTTTCATCACCAACTTGTTATTTAATAATTTATTTATTTTTTCTTTCATAAACAATGTCTATAGAGACTGTACTCGTTACTTACTAGTGACGATTGTATATATTTGCACATAATTCAATTAACTTTGTGATAGAATTCAAACCACCAACCAAAGCATATATAGCCTTTACTTTGTAATTGTGGTACCACTTGGCTTAATAGTTCGTTATTCTCCACGGAGGTTGGGGACAAAACCCCAATACATAGACAACATATTTCTTTGAGGGGTTTGTTGGCTCCCAAACGGACAATAGTTTAAAGACGTCTCCCAAAAAAGAGTTCGACCTCCCCTCAACACATTTTCACCCTTCAACACATTTACACGGCAAGGGAAAAGTAACTCCTGAAGGAATGTTCTATTATTAGGAAAGTTAATGTATTTTAGCATACTTGACGTGGGAATCATTCTCCTGCCAATTAAATTTCTAAAAAAATGACTACTTTTTATCATTTTAAACTTTATAAATTTACTTATTTTAATTAAATAAAATAATTTGATCTAACTTTGAAAAAAAAAACAAATTGATTTAATTGAATTCAAACTAATTCACTATATTTTCAATAACACCCAAAATTATTAATATCTCAATCAAAGTTACAATAAATAATTTCCAATATTTTTTCAAATAGATAAGGCAAAAAAACCTATCTAAATCCTTTTAAATTCGAAATTGAAGAAATTGACACCTCTCAAATAAAAAATAAAACAATATAATCAGTGCCATTTTTAGAGTGAGCAAGTAATAACTATAAGTAACATAATAGCAATTTTACGTGGCAAAAAAAAAAAAAAAAATCGAAACTTATTTTAACATGTCCTGTTCATATTTATCGGTAATATTTCAATTTAAAATCTTACTCTAAACATGGTTGACACTTACACACTGTTTCATTAAAATAGCCATTTCCCCTTATTCTTGGATCAACAATGAAACTTGAATTTGATTCAGCCAATGAATTATTCAACAAAATCCTATTTCTGTCCTATTTTTCAAATTTACCAAATCATCATTCAATGGAAGGTACTAAGAACAGTTTATTCATCAATGGAAGAAATAGCAACATTTTGCTTTACACAATTTCACCCTATATCTTGTTAATCTTACTCATCATTTTCTTCTTCCTTCCTTGCATCAATTTTTTAATTTGAAAAATAAAACTAGAATCGAATTCTGTTGCCTCTTTTTTTTTTTTTTTTTTTTTAAATTTAACACATCATTCTTTTCTCCTCTCCATCAATTTTCAAAAAAAAAAAAACATTTCCAACAATAGATATGTAAAATGAATTTAGAGAGGAACTTTCTTACCCATTTTTAACAGATAACTTAAAAATAAGGGAACACAAGAAAATGAGAAAATAGTTTAAATATGAGGCATTTGTCGTAATTGAAACGGTGGACGACGGTGTCACTGATGGTTGACCATTGTAATTGGATTTGAATCATTGAGAGGATTAGATGGAGAAGATGAGTAGTTCAAAGAGAGGTAAAATAGTTTGGGGAGAAAAAATAGATAAGAGAAAAAAAATGGTAGAAGTCACATATATATATATATATATATATTGTGGATCCTCACTTATGAATTTTAAGAGAAATTAAGATGAGAAAAAAAAGAATCAAATAATGATTTTGGTTTTGATGAGCACCCACATAATTTAGGATAAGTCATCACCAAGAAGAACAGCGGAGGCAATAGAGTTTGTTGTCAGAATCTGAAAATTACAATAGTGAGAGGAAACAATAGTTCAAAATGAATTAAAAAAATAAACAAAATAGATACAAGATAACATTTAATAATTATTACCTTATATAATGTTCAATAGGTATTAATATTGTATTTAAGACGAAGATAAATATGCTTTATATAATTTTTATCAAAATGTTTATATAATTAATATTGAAAATAATTAATTAATAATATATAAATTACTTTGTTAATTATATTTTCATCTTTAGTAATGATTTAATTTAATTCAAAATATAATATAATATAAATATTTTTTACAATGTACTAATAATATATAAAATATTTTTATTTCTAAAGATAAAATTATCATTTGTGATCTATTACTTATCTATTCTTTATTATTATTCTATCCTATCAAATAATATAATATTATTATTAGTTTATTTTACTCCTTTATTCAATTAATCAAATTACATAATTCTATTATTTCTCTAATTTATTCCAGCTTATTCTATTCCAGCCAACTGCATGACATTCATACTGATTGAGGATAAAAAAAAAAAATTAGCGCAATATTTTAGTAGGTAGTTGAAATGGTAGGAAAATTTCATTTGTGAACCTGTCTAACTAAAGGTTTAGTTTTACATATTTGTCATTGGGGATACTGAGTAAAAATTTTAAAAATTTTAGTAGTTTAATGACCTTTTTAAATGGGGTCTAATTAAGAATTTTATTTTTTAAAGATTAATGAGAATTTTAAATATTTTAAAGTAAATTAAAAAGTATAATGAAAATTTTTAAAAATTTAATAGGATTTAATTAATATTTCCTCTGATATTTCTCAATGGGGTTCTACGTTTTGTTTTTTGTTTTTATTTTGTAGAGTTGGGGTTTTCTTTTATTTTCAATATTGTTTACTTAATTAGTCTTTTGTTGAGGTTTGATTAAAGGGCAATGGGTGGTGGGTAAATAAGTTAGCGGGGTAAGAATGTAATTTGAGTTTTTCTATTTTCTTGAAATAATATTTTAAAGTTAAATTACATGAAGGAATAGAAATTTGACAGTTGGAAATAAGGTTTATTTTTTACTCTTTTGCCACAATTGAGGATTTTTAGATGGAAAACGTCTTATTTAATGACTTTTATTGCTTAGGTTTGAAAATGAGAAGATTAAATTATTCTCATATTTGGAGAGAGGGATTAATTTGTTCAAATTTGGATATGAGAGGGACTGAAGAAGTTGTTCTTGGGGGTAGAGATAATCAAATATTATCCGTACGAGTAATAGTAACCGATAAAAGAATGCTCCTAAACCTAAGAAAAGAACAAGAGCCCCTAAACACTTACTGGAAGAGGGGAAAGCAGGCAGGCAGCCAAGCAAGCATACGAATGTTTGTGTAAACATATAGAAAATATATCACACACACTGAGTGATGCTGCGTCTTCCTTCCCACAATCAACGCTTCCATCTCCTCCTTCGCAACCTCTCCTCTTTTGCCTCCAAAACTACCATTTTCATGACCTCCAAACACTTCCTTCCTTCCCCTCTGCTGCCTCAAACCCTTTCTCCTAAACACTTCTCCACCCCCTCTAAACGCCTCCTTCCCTCTCTTTCTTCCAAACCCATCCCCAAAAACCGTTCTTTCTCGCTCAGGACTAATGGGTTTTATTCTCTTCCTTCTCCCAGTGTTTCTTCTCCCTCTCCAGGTATTTTCTGTTTTCTGTAAATACAGGGAAAAAAAAGGTTGTTGCTTGGTTGTTTATTCAGTTCTTTTTCTATTTTTTTCTTGAAAAAGCCAAATAAGAGAAGATGTATTTATGTGTTTATGCGTGCTGACACTTATATAGGTGCATTCAATTGTACTTATTGGAAGGCTTACCAGAATTCCTTTTTGTTTATCTCTAAGCTTATACTCAAGGCTTGGAAGACCAGCCCTCGGATACGCGTAGCTTGCAGATTTTGAATCATAAACTAAAGCAGCTTGGCATCGATATTACTGAGTGTGTTGCTGGGCGTGAAAACCGCTTAAAGTGTCCCTCGGTATTTTCTTTTAACAATATTGTCAGCTTTGCTGCATTTCCACATTAGTTTGATTAAGTTTTGCCAATCTAATTGAGCTAGTTTGTTATTACACAGTGCCACTTCTTGGTAGTTGTAATCCAGATAATATAAATGCCTTAATCAAAATCTTGCCTTTGATGGATATTTGATTGTTTTTAGAAAAGATGTGCTTAGAAACCAAGCAAAACATGCACATATTATAGTAAATTTGAATGTAAATAAAAGTTTTTGGTAAATAGAGCTAATTGAAGAGTCAAAACTATTGACAGAAATTAGTGCACTTCAGCAACAAAAGTAATGGGCAGTTATGCCTTTCGACATGTAATGCTCCTTGAATATTCATAGATGGATGGATTCTTTCTTTTGAAAAGTTAAAGATTTTTTTTTTAATTTAAATAGATGATATATTATTCTTTCTGAAAATGCTGGAAGAAAACAAAGCATTTAAAACAGATTGCCGACCGGTTTGTTACACATGGAATTAGTCAGCTCAAGGAATTTCCTACAGGAATATATTATTTTGAACATAAATGAGTTCCCTGATAAACTAGAAGATAAAATAACTTCAAAGCTTTTTGGTTTTTATTATTATGGTAGATGGTCTTTTAAACATCTTTTTACAAAAGAAAAATCTTTGCTACAAGTTAAAAATGATAAACCTTTTAAACGGAAAGAAAAAGAATCTGTGATAATAAAAGAAGAAAAAGAAAAAAAAATCAGAAATAGACAATGTACCCATGATATATCTACTGAAACAAGGTGATCAACTAATGTTAGAAACAATATTATAAATGCTGGCTGAAGAAAGTAGAAGTAATTAAGAGATATTGCACTTTTTATATCCTGTCTCTCCAAGAAGATTTACATCCTACAGCCTTTTCCAACTTAGTAATTTGCCCAATCAAAATATGCTCCTGCATGAAAATCATTCAGATGGCTAAGTTTGTTTCAGGTGTTGTTTTTTGTTCTCTTTCTCTAAGTTGATATTCTTGTATGATAGTGCAATGGTGGTGAATCAGGGGAACTTAGCTTATCTCTTTTCATCAGCCTAGATGGGTATGCTACATCTTAATCTTTCTCTTTGAACTATTTCTTTTTAATTCTAGAGGGTCACCAAACCATAGTGTTGATATATCTAATTTATAGGTATTCAGCTTCATGGCTGTGTTTTCGAGCGAAATGTGGGTGGAAAGGCTACACAAAAGTAATTTGTTTCTACTCTGAGATTGATTTAGCAGTTTTTATGTGTTTATATGAAATATAAGTGTCTCTCTATTGCCCTTTGGTTTTAGGCTGCTGCAGATGGCAAGCCATCAATTGAAAATCTCCGTCAAATTAACAAAGTTAAGGTCACAAGGCAAATCACAGTGGAGAGTTTGGAATTAGAACCACTATGTAATCAGGTTGCTAATTTCTCCCTTTTCTATATTTTGTTCACTGAGGTTATATTGATTTAGATGTCAGTAAAGTGTTTGCTCCATCTTACATGCAGTTGGGCTTGTAGGTTTTTCATTCAGCATTTAAGCCTGTTTATTCCTAGTGCAGAGTAATAGGGTTTTTTTTGGTGCTGTTGATTTTATTCTTACAATTCCTTTATCAATACAAAATTTCCAATAGTTAGATGTAGCTAAAATAACTATTTTATTTTTCATTTTGTTTTTCTTAAATGCCTTTTGAGCTTTTCATGAAGAAACAAATTACTACAAATTTTACTTCTAGCTACTTTGCTTCCAATATGAACCCCACGTCATATGTTTACTGCACATGTGAATTGCAGTTCTCAATCTAAAGACAATATTTCTGTTATGATTAAGCTGGTAAAAGACCTGTTAAACCTGTGTATCAACAACTCCTGCTATTGTCTTTTTTTTTTTTTTTTGAAAAACTGTGGTTGGGAAGATGAAGAGAAGAGTTGATATGATGCACCTAAGCCATAAACCCTCTACCCTATATAATCTCAAACAGAATTTGAAGAAGAAATAGGAAACATTGCTTTTGCCCTGTCATCGTTCACTTGACAAGTGTGATATCTTTCAGTACTGCTTCAACATAAATTTGTGCAAATTGGCCTAATAGTTCTGTGTTTGTTTTTGTCAAGCCGTCACTCTATTGGAAGGCAGCGTGCTAGGCATCTGAATCTTCATTCTATCCATCAATTATCAGAAAAGCTGAATGTTTCTCAACATTATTTAAATTCATAAATGAAACAGAAAATGTTGATATGTTGCTTGAATTCAAAATGCTAATGTTCAGTTGCATTGTCAGATAAACTTCTTGGTTTACTTGTCAGCATTCTTTCTTCTGGTTTAAGTTCCAATTTAGTGAATTGTGATTCTTTGACTGGGTTATCCATGTACAATTAATTGCTACAATGCATGAACCTTAGTTAATATATATATTTTTTGCTCTTGTTTCAGCTCACTGCTTATTTCGCAGAGCGAATGATATCTTCAGAAACACTAAAGAGAAATGCTATAATGCAAAAAAGGAGTGTTGATGAGGTAATTATCAATCTTTTCCTTGTAAGTATAAGCTTAGGGTGCTGACTACACGGAGTATGTCTTAA
Organism: Gossypium rotundifolium; assembly: GCA_025506655.1. NCBI lineage: Eukaryota > Viridiplantae > Streptophyta > Magnoliopsida > Malvales > Malvaceae > Gossypium > Gossypium rotundifolium. The sequence goes on along the minus strand of CP106734.1, from coordinate 187,552,204 downwards.
CTTGTAGCTTTCAGTGTGCTTTTGAGATAGATTCTGCGCAAGAAGTACTTTTGTTGCATACCCTATGATTGTCCCAAAGTCCACCCTTCTTTGGTAATTTCAGGTGTACTTCTATAAAAAAAGTACAATTTTAACACATTGATTGGTTTAAAACGGTCAAATTTTGCTATTAGACCTTGTTCTTTGTGTAAGTTGTGTATTTAGTACCTGTCCTTTAATTTAATCAATTTTAGTCCTAACCCAATGGTAGCAATTAAATCTATTTGGTTAAATTATGTCATTAGTCCCGTATTATGCGTGAACTTTTAGATTTAGTCCATGTTCACCAATTGGATCATTCTTAGTGGCTATATTTTTTGAATTTCAAAATTTCACTCTTAAAACAAATGATAGTCGTTAAAGCTATTAACTGATATTTTGTGAGTAATATATGAAAATAACAAAAAAAAAAAACATGGCATTACACATGTGATAATATGTTTGACACATCAAAATTTAAAAATAATAGAACTTAGCTTAATGAATTTAATAGCTATCATTTGGTTATGACTAAAATTTTCAAGTTCTAAAAGTACAGGGACTGAGAATGACCAAATTAAAGTATAGGTACTAAATCTACAACTTACGCAAAGTTCAGGGTCTAATAGCCATATTTGACCATTAAAAAGAGTACTAGTGGTTAGGTTTCTTCTTCTTATAGCCTTTTGGCATCCTTCTTGCTTCAAGATCTCGAGAATAGGCCCCATGTTTTTTATTAACATTTAGATATTGATAAATGTTCGTTGTTATAAAGAGCGATGAGAAGATATGATTCCAACTGATGCAGGAGGGATTTGGGGAAATGTTAAACTACTTGGATTTTATGGTCAGTTATGAGTAGAAATTGGGCATTATTGGGGTTTATTTAGGGATAATGCCATAATGGTTGAATTAGATTTGATTTGATTGATGTTTAACAGAAAAATTTTGGATTTGAAGACACAGTTGCTGGAAACTCTGGTGGCAACAGGAAGATCATGGTTTAGTTTCTGACTTGATGGGTTTGACTGGTGTGTATTCAGATGTGAATATGGGATTATTGGGTAACCATTATGGTGAAATTATAAAAAGAAATATGATTTAGATTGCAGAGAAGGGAAAAACTAGTCTCGAAGAAGAGTTTCAGGTGCTACGAACTGCTACTTGCGAATAATGCTGCCAAACTGAGGGAGTAGTAGACAATGCTGCAGACCATCCATTTTAGTAAACCAAATAATTTAATACTTTATTAAACCAAAGCTTGATATTATTAAGAGAACATGGATATTTATAACAACTGCTAGATTCATTATCATACATCTCAAAACTATTGTTTTTTTGGAGACTAACTAGTACATAAGAAAATAACCAACTTGGACTCCTAAAAACCTAACTCCTAGAAGCTCCTAGCATTATCTAAATACAAGAAAACTTCATTCCATGGTTCATGATTTGCGGAAATTATGGTTCTTCCTCTCTATATCAGAATAATTGGAATTACAAAGTGAAATCTAAATTTTTAATAGTGACATTATAAAGCAAAGCTCCTTCTGTGGCAGCTACTGAAGCCTTTGGTATGTTGGCTGGTCTACCTTACCTTGTTAGTTGGGAGGGTGTATTTATTTTATTATAAATAACTGTTTTTTCATATTAATAAGGTTAAGGTTTTAAGATTTCAAGGTTAATGTTTCAATTTTTGTTTCTTAATGTAATCAATGCAAAACAATTGCTATATTTTTTTTTAGCTAATTACTCTTAAAATTTGTTGACAGATTGCTATTGCATTCACTTATTGGCGTAAAGGAGAACTTGTAAATTGCAAGTATCGGGATATAGCTAAGCGGTTTTGGCAGGTTCTTGTGAAATGTTTTTCCCCTGTTTATATTGTTAATATAGTATGTTCACTTGGAATTTGAATTCATTATCCCATAGACTTTTATATTGAACATCGTATGCTTTACTCTTGGAGCTTTCATGTAGTTTGGAGGGCACAATTTTTAGATCTTTATTTTAAAAATAATCTTTGATTAAAATCTTATTTTACTCTTCATCAATTACAGGAAAAGGATACTGAAAAGATACTTTATGGGCTGGATGATATAGAAGATGCAAGCGATATCATCATTGTAATTCTTCGTAACTCTCTGCAGCAGATTTATTCCAGTTCTATGTTTAGTTGATGCTTATTATTTCAGCTTGTTATCATAGGTTGAAGGTGAAATGGACAAGCTTGCAATGGAGGAAGCTGGCTTCCGTAATTGTGTCAGTGTCCCTGATGGTGCACCACCATCAGTTTCTGAAAAGGAGGTTCCAGCTGAAGAGAAGGTTTCATTTGAATTTAATGCTCTATATTATTTAGCTTCTCTGAATAGCAGTATTACAAATTTCTGGTCAGCCATCATATACTAAGTTGATTTTCAACATTAATGTTTCAACTATGGTATAGGGAGAATCCTCTCCAATGAAGATCCTTTTGTCTCTATCTCTCCTCATGCATGCATACCATACAAGCAATTTTCCATTTTGAGATATGGAGTGGCATAGTCAGTTAGGTATTAATAAGAATCATTTACTTTTTGGCACGTGAGAGTAAATGTGCATATTTTACTTGGTGGATTGCCTGCTTACATCTCTTAAGCTAAATAGTATGTGATGAAATACGTTTTATGGATTGCTTGTCCATGATAAAATAAGTTTTATGGGTTGCTTGTTATGTTCTGCTTACATCTCTTAAGCTAATAGTATGTGATGTATGGATTGCTTGTCTGTGATAAAGTAAGTTTTATGGGTTGCTTGTTATGTTCTGTTTATGGATAGTGTAGTTTATGGAACCAGCAGTCCATTATTATTGTTGCAACTGTATTTGCTTAGTTTTTTGGCTATATTATTTACTTAGTCAGTCTGGCCTCTAATAATGTGGTTAGTTAAACCAATAACTTCCTGCCTCGAGAGTTGAGAAATTCCTTTACTTGGAAATTCAATTGATAGCTGCTTGTGTACTCTTCAACAGCAAAGCAATTAATGATGCATGTGTCTAGGTCCAGCAGGATGCTTTGGAGGTTAAAAGTTGGGGGTTTTGAGAAAGAGTAAAAATTTAATCCTAGACAAACACTCAAACAAAACAATAGTTAGATCCTGTATTCAGAACATGTATCTCCTCATTTTTCTCACTCATTATCAAATTATAAAATTGTTCAATCCTTGCAAGCAACTGAGCTCTGTTTATGTACCCACCCCTGGTTCATCTATAGGATAATCATGTTAGACCAACATGAGAATTGAAAAAATATGGTTAACTCATATTAACAAGAAATTACCAGCCAGATAACAACTTATAAGTACAAACCTAAGATAGACTTATCCATGCTCAAATACTGAAAATCGTGTCTGAACCCTTGGATCTATGCATGAGTTCTAGCTCACAGTTGGGTGGTAAAACCTGCTCTTCTGGGCTTTGTATTACATTCACTAGATACTGCCAGCTGCCTTTACAACATTGACACTCTGTTTGGTAGAAAGGATGGAAAAAATTGAGGAAAAAAGTCTACTACAAAAATAGAGTTACAAAATAGCAAATGTTGTTATGAATATCAACCATCAGACTAAAAACAATTTTTGTTCTCCCTACTAAATAAAGCCTTATTGGTTATCAATTGTAAGCTATTTGGAGTTAAATTCGTAAGTAGGTGCTGTTTGTCAAGGCAATTTAATGTTTATAAAGTTTTGGGATTGAACAGCATTCTACCAGCTGAAGTGTATTATTAATGCTGTACTAGTCAGGTCTGTACATGGTTCCTCTTTTGCACCTGCATTAGAACCTTGCTTTCTTTAAATTTTGTCGAACGTGTAATATATTTGGCTTTATGATGATGAAAGTATTTATGACATACGGTTCTGTTTCTCCTACTTTTATTGATGATCACTAAAGAAAATAGGAGATGGTTAGTGAGTGTGAAGTGAAACAGCAAACTAGAATGCACTGTTCTGAAATTAGAAAATTACTGTTTGAATAAAATTTCTTTAGTTTACAATATTTTGTAAATTTGCAATAACAATGTCGATAATGATGCATGATCTGGCCTTGGTTTTTCTTCCATCACTTTCCATGTGTCCTAAATGATGGTTCATTTAAGTCCGAAAGAATGGAATGAGAAAATTGTTGCCATTTTGGACGATATTGTATAACATTATTATTTTCATTGATATGCAAGTATAAACGTCATTCTAATGTTTCTTTCATGTGTTTTGAAATCTAGGACACAAAGTATCAATACCTGTGGAACTGCAAAGAGTACTTCAAAAAGGTTTGCTGGGGTTTATTTTTTGGGTCTTTCTTGTAATGTCTTCATGAACATGGCTCTAGGTTTTGATATGCATATATTGTAGGCATCTCGCATTATACTTGCCACTGATGGAGATCTACCTGGTCAAGCCCTAGCTGAAGAGCTTGCACGTCGCCTTGGAAGAGAAAGGTTTAAATGATTTTGTTGTAGTGCTGAATATATTGGAAACTTATCTTTTTTTCTGTTCCTTTATTATTGTTGTTATCTGTGCTTATCTAAAAAAAAAAACCTATGCTTTAACTGCATTTCAGCATAAATATTTGCCTTCTGTGGGTGACAGATGCTGGAGAGTTAAATGGCCGAAGAAAAATGACGTGGATCATTTTAAGGATGCAAATGAGGTGATACACATGTATCTTTATACCTAGTTGTTGACTAATTTTAAAATAAAAGTTTTTTTTTATCTTTAATTTAATGTCAGTCAGAATGATTTGAAGATTACTTGTCATTTCTAGTAAACTGAACATTAGTTGATCTTAAAAGGAGGATGTGGTACAAAAAGTTATGCTCCCTTAACAAGGGCAACGATTCTTAGAGTTCACATCTAGGGTTGATTGGATCATACAATCAAAAGCAACAATGCTGGGAATTTTCTTGTATTGAACTACATCTCAATAGCAACGGCACATTGATTTTAGTATATACTTCTAGCAGTCTTAATCTTAAACAGTTAGACTCCTATTCTGATTAGGATTTTGATAAATACTCGGACTTGAGTAGAAAACTAGCAAACATAACTATCAAAACCAAACTTTCTAGATGCAAAATCTGAAATTTCCTGCTAACCAGAATATTAGAAATACACTCTTGACACTTAAAACTAAGAACCAGAAGAATAAAATAACAACCTAAAATTTTAACTCAAATACACTTAATCTGAGACCTAAAAGCTTTAGTCAGGTACCCAAAACTCCCTATGACTGCCAAATTGAGTTTTGAACATTTGAAGCAACCTTTGAGTGCTGACATGCCTCCGAAGCACCTTTGAGGCTACCAAGTTGCAGATAAAATTTTATTCCAAAATCAGATGTTCTCACTGAGAGGCTCTTAATTGTGATTACAGGTTCTTATGTATTTGGGACCCAGCGTTCTTAAGGACGTAATTGATAATGCCGAATTATATCCCATACGTGGGTTATTCAACTTTAGTAGTTTCTTTGATGAAATTGACCAATATTATCATCGAACTCTTGGTTATGAATTTGGTGTCTCAACTGGTTGGAGGGCGCTGGACGACCTATATAATGTAAGCTTGATCTGTTTTTTCTCTACCTTTATATTTTAGCTTAATGTGTTCTTTGTCTGTTTGTCCTCCTATATTGCCCATTGACTAGTGGTAGAGATGATATATTATCCTTCTCAAGATCTTTCTTCTTCCTCACCTCTATCAGGTTGTTCCAGGAGAGCTGACAATAGTAACTGGTGTTCCCAACTCTGGGAAGAGTGAATGGATTGATGCTCTCTTATGTAATCTTAATGAAGGTGTTGGTTGGAAATTTGCTCTTTGCTCCATGGAGAACAAGGTCGGTCATCAAATTTCTTGTATACATCTGCAGTTTCAGTTTCACTGTTCTTGATTTTCCAACATATATTTGCAACTATTGTAAAGGAATTACACACCCTTTTGACTTGTGTTAATCTTTACATTTCCCCATTTTTTGTCGATCAAGGTTCGGGATCATGCAAGGAAACTTTTAGAGAAATCCATAAAGAAACCGTTCTTTGCTGTAGGGTAAGTTTAGTTGGTTCGAGTTTCTATTATTAATTGTGTATCATTGTTAGATCTAGTAATTTTTTTTCTTTATACCTGAAATTATTTGCAAACTTAATTTGTAAGAGCTTTTAGGTTGTATGGGGATGCTTAATAATTTTACTTCACTTCGACCTTAAAATTGGCTATCTACAGGATATGTAAGAAAAATATTGAATAGATCTGAACTAATCACATAACTCATGTTTTTGGTCTGAAGTGAGCGAGTGTAAGATATCCTGGTTTTTGAATATTTTAAAGCTGCATATTTTAGATAAGAATGATGATTGCCTAATTGGATTTACCCAAAGTTATGATGTAGAATAAGCATCCTAAGAACAACTCCCTCAAGAAATAATGCAAATTCTCAAATAAAATTCTCTAAAATTCAGTCATTCAAATCTCAAATATTTGAAAAGTCAGGCAACTGAATAATTCCTAAAATCGAGCCTGCTCAAACTATAATAACATAGGCGTTCATAACTAAACTCAAAATCTTATATAAAACATGAAACACCAAATATAAATCATGTAGGACAAGTAACCCACAATTGAGATATTCAGAAATCTCAATAATTTAATGATCAAAATCCACCCCAAATATTATAAATTTTCTTTAAATTGATTCCAAGATATGATTTGGAAAATTAATGAATACCTGGAAATGAAACTGGTTTTTATATGCTTGCAACCGTGGTTTCTTTGAGGTACCTTGTTTCAATATTATAATCATCAATTGGTTCATTTGCTACTTTTGCTGACAATAGCTATGGAAGCAATGTGGAAAGAATGAGTGTAGAGGAACTAGAGAAAGGGAAGAAATGGCTGAGTGACACATTTCAACTCATAAGGTAAGTTGAACACTTTAAATAATGCGGTTGTTGTTCTCTTAGTAAAATTTTGACAAATGATTGAGACTTGGTTTTTCGTTTTCTTTATTTCTAATAAAATTATCTTTAACTTTTTGTGTGTTCTTTGGGGGGAGGTACTGAATTTACAGTTCAGTAAGGTTTGGAGGCTTTAAAAATGAGGCCTTGTATGCTCTGATGGTTGTGATTGCTCTCTTAATACTGCTTTCTAGATTTATCTCATTGGTTCTGGAATAGGTGCGAGAATGATTCTCTTCCAAGTATACAGTGGGTTCTTGAACTTGCAAGGGCAGCGGTTCTAAGGCATGGTGTTCAGGGTCTTGTAATTGATCCTTACAATGAACTAGATCATCAGCGTCCAGTTAGTCAGTGAGTACTTTCTACACCATGTTTTGCCTTATAGTTTGATGATGTGCTTTGAATTTTCCATGATTACATGTATATTGTTTATATGTTTTCTTTATATGCCAATGGCTAAACCAGCTTGATAGTTGATTAGTTCAGGGACATCTTTCCCCTCCTCAAAATTTGGAGCTTTGAGTATGTCGGTGTTTTTTTTTTGCTTAAAATCATATGCTTTTATAGAATTGCTCACAAAGTGTCCTGGTTCTATCCTAGTGGGATTCATAAGCAGACTAACAAAGCTTCATAATTTTTCAAAATTGTCTTTACTTTTGCCCTTTCTGAGTGCTCATTTGCTGGCTGTCGAAATATCCCATTTGAGAATTTCATTTCTCCATAACAGGACTGAAACGGAGTATGTAAGCCAGATGCTTACGAAGATCAAGCGATTTGCTCAGCATCATTCTTGTCATGTCTGGTTTGTTGCACATCCAAGACAGGTTGGCCCCCCTGAGTTATCTTTTATTGATTGATATCTCTGTGTATTAATTTAATGTTCATCTATCAGTTGCACCACTGGATTGGGGCTCCTCCTAATCTCTATGACATCAGTGGAAGTGCACACTTCATAAACAAATGTGACAATGGAATTGTTATTCATCGAAATCGGGATCCTCAGGCTGGGCCTGTTGATCTAGTACAAGTGAGTACTGTCACAAGATTGTCTTTATAAGAAATCTTGTGCTTTCTGTTACTGAAATATGCTTTTGCAGGTTTGTGTGCGGAAAGTTCGAAATAAGGTTGTAGGAAATATAGGCGATGCGTTCTTGTCTTATGATAGGTACATGACATGACACTGTATTCTCCATTTCGTTTTTTCCGTCTTTGGTAAGGTTTTTATGTTGGTGATAAACAAACCAAACTTGATTAGAAACACAGAAGGGCTAACAGCTGTTGAGCATTCAGATCATTGTTGGACCAATGAATTTCCAGTACTTAACAACTTAACCTTTTGGAAGTGATGCTCTACCACTAGCATATTCGAGGTTGATATGAAGCATGTATCTCTGATGTATTTGTTAATTTGAGAAACTTTTAGTGATATGGCATCATGAAAATAAGAGTGAGACCTTCGACCTGTCTAAATTCCGGTAGATAGTTGTTTTTTGTTTCAGGCACAAAAACATTGTTTATCAAACGCACCTGTTCCCTGATTGCTGAAGACAACATTAAATTGGCCTTGTTATAGGAAAAGAAACTAGCCTGCTTGAATTCTTGTGGATCTCTTTGTTTTTTTTTATGTAATTATTTATTGAAAGTGGTCTTCTTTAAATTAACTTTGGCAGGGTGACGGGTGTATATAACGACATTGATGAATCACAAAAGAAGTGATAGGCCATGGTGATTGTTCAATTGTGGGCTTAAAATTTTGTATAGTACGACTATGGATTATGCATCTGAAGTCCTCTTTCCTGGTGAAATGTGTACAATTAAAATGTTGCCACCAAGGAGCTGAAAGGCTTGTGAATATGTTGCAATGGTGGGCAGGAGGCAGCGGTAAGCAGACGGGAAGAGTTGTTGAGTCGGTTCTAACTGATATTACTGGGGTGTACGTTGATTTTCTTTATCAATAGAATTCAGGAATTTCTCTTGCTCATATCATTGCAACAGTAATTGTTTGGCAGTCCCTGTTTCTTTTACTACTATTTTTGAATGCTCCCTTGTAATTGGCAGAGATCATTCATGTCAAGTGGGCCAGCATGAGATGATGTGATGAAGTTATGAAAAATTTCAATGCTGAGACTTTAAAAATGATCAATCTAGGACTTGGTACTATGAAATTGTTTATCAATGTGTATGTTGCTTCAGCTTTAAAAGGCTTCTTTTGCAGTTTACATGCAAATCATAAATAGTTCTACATCAGAAATGAAAATGATTTATGTTTATTCATGTTATATATTTGCTTACAAAAATTTCCAAATGTCTATTTCTTTTGTTTGGTGCAAGTGTTGGACAACTGTGACGGCTATTATTTGAGAAAAAAAGTCAATAAATCAAAACTTGATGGTCTTAAAATACAAATCTGATTTCAGTTTTATGACACTGACATCACTAATTCAGTATGGTGATGTAATAGGCAATCTTTGGTCCAATAAATGGAAAGTCTCAGCATTTCTATTGAACAATTCTGTTTATTTATGAAATTCTTTTATACTGCTGAGAAACCATAAATATAAATCCAGAAATAGAGCAGCCCATATGTCTGCTCAAAATAATTATATAGAATAAGGAAATGGTGCTTTATTTACTTAATTTTCCTTCATTAGACTTTCTATAATGACCATTTGCTTACCACCATCAACATTTCCTTAATACAATAAGCATTTTTTTTTGTTTGTTGTCATACTACTGTCAGCTTTAGAGCACTCAAAATTTCAACAAATTAATTTCTCTAATTGGCCCAAAATAAGTATATATCATTTATTTAAATAATGCTTCGGTTTAATAATACCTGGCTACGGTTGCTGCCGGGTAAACTGGATTGAAGCCGAATTCAATAATACCTGTTAACCATCCGAAAGTTTATTAATTATATTTTTATTGTCGAGATTTATTGGATAAAATTATTATCTACCACTCATCATTTGATAAAAAAAAATATGTTATTATTATTATCCTATTTTATTTATATAATATAAGGATATGCATCAAATTTTAACTTTATTTTCAAGTTAAAAACTCCATTTATTTCACTGTGGAAACTAGGCGTATTAAGTTTGCATTTGATTAAAAGTAGGTAACGTTGCAATTTCAACGTATAATTTAAACTTTAATAGACTAAACGGAAAATAGAAGAGTTTCGGGCATCATAAACTTCAAACAATTAGTACGTTATTAAATCTTACAATTTCATTTTCCTATTTTTTATTTAATCTTCATACCTACACTATTTTTTCTAAGGATGGCAAAATCTTAACTGTCTTATGGATTTCGAACCGATTCATTTCGGAGTAGAAGTTTTTGTTTGAAAAGTGGATATGGGATATGATAGATTTTTTCTTTTGGATAATGGGTATGAAGTGGCTTTGATAATTGCATGCCTTGCCTTGATCCACTCCACTATATAAAATTATCGTTTTATCTTTATATATATTGATAACATGTTAATTTGCATGGTTTCTTGTGTTTAATTCGGTTTATTTCTGAATCAATCCCTGCTAAATTACTATTTTTATGATTTAAATCTTGTCAGGGATGCAATTGGTCAAAAGCAAGTTAAAAAGGGCCAAATTGAAAGACAATCATTGAAATGGGGCCAAATCAAAAAGATGGAGGAAGCTAAGGACACATCAAATATTTTGACTTTGTAAAAGCCAAAAATAGGAAAATATTATTTTATTTTATTTATTTTTATTTTTATTTTAGATTTTATATTAAATTAGTTTAAATTATTTTAGTAAACCCTATGTATATAAATATGGGCTTTTTGTTCTTAAGAAATCATCAATTAATTCTTTTCCTACTTCAATTTGGAATTGTATTATCCTCTTTGTCTTTTTCTACTTCAACTTGGAATTGAATTATTCTCTTTTCTCTTTCAATTTGACTTGGGAATTTTGTTCATTTCATTTTAATTTCTCTTCTTCCAAAATTGGTCCAATTACCTTCCAAGCCATTTTCCTTCTCAAATTCCATCATCCTTCATACAAATCCAATCACATTCCACAACCTTCAAGCATGACCAATTTCATGCTTAACTAAATTCCATCTTAGCCTTAGGCCGGTGCTCTTTTCGGTCGGGAATCGTGAGATTCGTATTTGCGCTAAAAATTCTTTCAATTGGTATTCACCTTTTTCCTAAGTATTGGGATAGCACAATCATCCCTTAAGGTTAAATTCGATTTCAAGTCAAAGTGCACGTTGGGTTGGAGTCGTGTTTGCTGACAGTTGGAGATTCGAGTCGGCCTATGCTGTATTCGGATTTTCGAGAACAAATCAAGGAAGAAGTGATCGGGTTTAAACGACCCATGCAGTTGAGGCCGTTGATTCGAGTTGGGTTCTTCAAAATGCAAGGCTACCGGAATCTTCAATCGGGAACACGTGTATCTCGGTTCGATAATCGGTAAGGGTTAGTTTGTACAGGACGTACCTGGACCAGCTACGAGAAGAAGAATTGGTGGTTAGGACGTTCTTAATCGCTATAACCAGCTTATCGTTTGGAGGAGAAGATCAATTTTCAAGGATCGATTTTTAACACGGAATTTATCGAGTCTAAGGCTAAGGCTAATTATTTCTGTTTGCAAAATTCCAAATTCATTCCTCGATTTAATTTTATTATTGTTTATTTACGCTGATTAGATTATTTACCTTCTAAACATTCTTGAAACCCCCGATTTACTTTTATTTTTATTTTTTTGCATTACGATTGGAGTCGTGGGCACAACTATTGCCACGACCTTCGACACGATGAACACTCTAATCATAAGTTATACACGGATGTTGATTATAGCATCCAATCCCTGTGGACTCGACCTTACTACCACTCTTACTACTATTTAGAGTTATTTTTAGGAATTATTTTTTGTGGTTTCGATGCCCATCAAATTTTAGCACCGTTGACGGGGACTGGATATATTTTTCTAGTTTTTGTTTGTTTACCTTATGACCAGATCAAAATCGGGAACTCTAGAGTTTGAACCAGAAATTGAGAAATTGGCGACAATTGCGGAAAAAAGCCATTCGACGTGGAAAATGGCCAAATCCCGGATTCAAAATCATATCATACACCGAGGGAATTTTCTTATTTGATGAACCCAACGAGATGGCTGAACAGACGATACGCCAACTTTTTGCGGCACCGGATGAACAACGACACTTATGTATAACCTATCCGACGGAGGGACGCCGTTCAAGTTAAAGTCGAGTTTGATCCAGTTACTACCCACTTTCCGTGGATTACAGAACGAGAATCCGTACACCCACCTTAAAGAATTCCATATGGTGTGCACAAGCATGAAGCCTCAAGGAGTAACGGAAGACCAAATCAAACCTCATGCTTTTCCTTTCTCACTAGCCTATTCTGCTAGAGAGTGGCTATTTTATTTACCCCCTAGACATGTCAACACATGGTCTGACATGTCTCGTTTGTTTCTTAACAAGATTTTCCCTGCAACTCGAGCATCCGAACTAAGGAGGGACATTGTGGGAATCGATCAAAAGGACGTTGAATCGCTCTACGATTACTGGGAGTGATACAAAAAGTTGTGTGCAAGTTGCCCACAACATTGGTGACTGAACAGTCACTCTTGTAGTATTTCTATGAGGGATTACTTCTGATGGAAATGAAGATGATAGATGTTGCAAGTGGGGGGCACTAGTCAATATGACACCTCGAAAGCACAATAGTTGATTTCGACCATGCCTACTAACTCTCAATAATTTTGACCGGCCATAGAACCCACAAGACGGGTTCATGGGTTAAGTTCTCTATCTCTAGAAGATAAAATTGATAAGCTAACTAACGTTGTTCAAACTTTGCTTACAAATAAAATGAGCCTAACCAGACCATCCGACCGACTCATGTCCGATTTTACATAAGGATTCAACATAACAAGCGAATGCTGTTGGGAACTCCAGGATCACCCCAGAGGCGATATGACCCCTACTTGAACTCGTATAATGTGGGATGAAAGGATCATCCGAATCTTAGTTATGGACGAATCCGCTATTCAATCAACCGTACCAACAGAGGCCGCCTCAAAATTAATAGTTACCACCCTCGAAGTCATCTTTGGAAGCCATAATGGAAAGGCTAGCCAATAGTACTGAGAAGTTTCAACTAAAAATTGAAATGCATTTGTAGGAGTTAGATAAACAAGTGAGCAAGCTTGCACTCACGGTTAACCGTTTGGAGTCTCAAGGTAAGCTGTCGTCTCAAACTAAGCATAATCCTCGACAGAATATAAGTGTTATGACGTTAAGGAGTGGGAAGGTTTTGGAGCACATACCTGGCATGAGTCGTGCCAACGACGCTGGTTAAAATGAGAAAAACTTGATAAAGAGACTCCAGTAGAGTCAGCACCACAAAAATCATTTGCAGTACCACCTCTGTTTCCTGGAAAACTTGTCCAATGCAAGAAGGAGTGAGAAGAGAAGGAGATCCTTGACACCTTTTGAAAGGTAGAAATCAACATACCTCTTCTTGATGCGATTAAACAAATTCTACGATATGCAAAATTCTTAAAAGAATTATGCACAAGTAAGAGGAAACTCTGGGCAATGAAAATGTGAGTGTCAAAGAAAATGTCTTTGCCATTTTACAAAGAAAAATACCACCTAAATGTAAGGACCAATATATGTTTTCCATATCTTGCAAAATAGGTAGTGTCAGCATTAAAAAAGCCATGTGTGACTTAAGCGCATCAATTAATGTTATGCCTTTGTCAATTTATAAACTACTTAATGCGGGTCCTTTAAAGGAAACAAGTGTAATTATTCAGCTTGCAGATAGATCCATAGTGCATTAGGAAGGAGTGTTGAAGGACGTTCTTATTAAGGTAAACGAGCTAATATTTCTTGCAGACTTCTACATTATCGACATGGAAGATGACAACTCGACCAATTCGTCTGAGATGCTTGATGTTTGGAGTGGAACACTCACCATGGAATTTGACGGTGAAGTGGTTAGGTTTAGTGTTTATGAGAATATAGGACATCCCAATGATAAGTTACAAATTGTACCTTGCAGGAATGTAGATCTCGATGTTAAGCAAGAGGAATTATCGATGATCCAAAAAATAATACGTGAAGCTATCATGAAATCCTCGAAATTAGATCTGAAATCGTTTCCAAAACGTACAAGGATTCTGACAGAGAATAATGCAAACTTGAACGGAGAAGCTCAAAGACACCTCAATCCACTAATGATAGGGAATCCGGGAAGGGCTTCAAGGATAGTGGCCAAAGGTCAAAACTTTTCTGCAAGAACATTCAAGTGCACGAGATGGAAAAAGTAATTCTCAATGAGCCAAATGGATAACATCTATGGTCGTCGAGCTAACGACGTTAAACAAAAGCACTTTTTGGGAGGCAATCCAAATTTATTTTCATTTATTTAATTTTGAGTTTTAGTAAGATTTAGGTTGTAAATAAATAAATTTTTATTTAATCTAGTGAATTTTCTGTTTTCAGGAACGTAATGGAGGTTATGAAATTTTCCAAAAGTCAAATAATGATGGTGGCGTGGGCACGCCGTGCTAAATGTTGGCAATTATTTCCCAACGCCGACAACATCAATTGAAACACATAGGGAGTATTCTTAACCTTTCTCTTTGCTTATTGTTTGAGTTACTAAACTTTATTGTATATAAAACATGCTTGAGGACAAGCATAGATTAAGTGGGGGAATGAAAATGGTAAGTATGAATGGATGGTTGATTGATTTTGGCTGCATGTTTCTCTTTTGCATATGTTTAATCTTATACTAGATTTATTCGATAGTTTATTTGACGTTGAGCCTCTCATCTCGTTACTTAGTTAATTTGGACAATTGGACAAATTTTGAATTAAAGTGTTCAAAGTATCTAGATTAGTCGACATTTGTGTTTTAAGGTTGATATATGTAACTAGACTTTTCATATAAATTGATTGTTTGAAAAAATATTTGCTTGTACATATATATATATATATATAAATAAATAAAGGCTCAAGTTATGAGTGAAAGTTTCAAAAACGTGACCGAATTGAGTAACCGGGATAGGGTGCTTGGATTGTCATTTTATCTCGCGTAAAAAGGTTCGAGTGACAAGTCGATAACTTGCAAACATTCCGCTAACCGAGCCTTCAAAAAAAAAGGAGAAGAGACTGTTTGAACTGAGTAACCGGGATAGGGTGCTTGGGTTGTCATCCTAGTTCGCGTAAAAAGATTTGACCATGTCTAAATTTTTTTACTAAAAGATAGTTAATTAATAATGCCTTACAAATTATTGGATTCAAACTTAATTTAATGAAATTATCTAGTTCACATATTTCAAATTTTATGACACTTGTTGATTAAACTATATGTTCTGAGAATTTATTTATTTTTGCCTATGTTGTTTACATTGAGTATGGAT
This sequence comes from Gossypium rotundifolium, assembly GCA_025506655.1. Classification (NCBI taxonomy): domain Eukaryota; kingdom Viridiplantae; phylum Streptophyta; class Magnoliopsida; order Malvales; family Malvaceae; genus Gossypium; species Gossypium rotundifolium. Next base: position 187,536,768 of record CP106734.1, on the reverse strand, counting down.
GCCAAAAAGAGGCTCGATTTTTAATAAATTGTAGAATCAATTCTAATATTTGAAAGAACAACATGCTTGAGGGCAAGCATGAGCTAAGTAGGGGGGATTTGATAACATGTTTATTTGCATGGTTTCTTGTGTTTAATTCGGTTTATTTTGAATCAATCCCTGATAAATTACTATTTTTATGATTTAAATCTTGTCAGGGATGCAATTGGTCAAAAGCAAGTTAAAAAGGGCCAAATTGAAAGACAATCATTGAAATGGGGCCAAATCAAAAGATGGAGGAAGCCAAGGACACATCAAATATTTTAACTTTGTAAAAGCCAAAAATAGGAAAATATTATTTTATTTTATTTATTTTTATTTTTATTTTAGATTTTATATTAAATTAGTTTAGACTATTTTAGTAAACCCTGTGTATATAAATATGGGCTTTTTGTTCTTAAGAAATCATCAATTAATTCTTTTCCTACTTCAATTTGGAATTGTATTATCCTCTTTGTCTTTTTCTACTTCAACTTGGAATTGAATTATTCTCTTTTCTCTTTCAATTTGACTTGGGAATTTTGTTCATTTCATTTTAATTTCTTTGTTCTTCTAAAATTGGTCCAATTGTCTTCCAAGCCCTTTTCCTTCCCAAATTTCATCATCCTTCATACAAATCCAATCACATTCCACAACCTTCAAGCATGATCAATTTCATGCTTAACTAAATTCCATCTTAGCCTTAGGCTTGTGCTCTTTCCGGTCGGGAATCGTGAGATTCGTATTCGCGCTAAAAATTTTTCAATCGGTATTCACCTTTTTCCTAAGTATCCGAATAGCACAATCATCCCTTAATGTTAAATTCGAATTCAAGTCAAAGTGCACGTTGGGTTAGAATCGTGTTTGCTGATAGTTGGAGATTCGAGTCGGTCGTGTTGTATTTGGATTTTCTAGAACAAATCAAGGAAGAAGTGATCGGGTTTAAACGACCCACGCGGTTGAGGCCGTTGATTTAGTTGGGTTCTTCAAAATGCAAGGCTACCGGAATCTTCAATCGGGAACACGTGTATCTCGGGTAGATAATCGATAAGGGTTGGTTTGTAGGACGTACTAGGACTAGCTACGAGAGAAAAAATTAGTGGTTAGGACGTTCTTAATCGCTATAATCAGCTTATCATTTGGAGGAGAAGATCAATTTTCGAGAATCGATTCTTAACACGGAATTTACCGAGTCTAAGGCTAAGGCTTATTATTTCTGTTTGCAAAATTCTAAATTTATTCCTCAATTTAATTTTATTTTCAATATTAATTAATTGTTTATTTACGCTGATTAGATTATGTACCTTCTAAACATTCTTGAAACCCCCGATTTACTTTTATTTTTATTTTTTTTCAGTAACGATTGGAGTCGTGGGCACGACTATTGCCACGACCTTCGACACGACGAACATTTTGATCATAAGTTATACACGGAAGTTGATTATAGCATCCAATCCTATGGACTCGACCCTACTACCACTCTTACTACTATTTAAAGTTATTTATAGGAATTATTTTTGGTAGTTTCGATGCCCATCAAATATAAACTATTAAAAGGGTAAATATGTAACATAGAAAAAATCATATGTTTTATTAAATATTTTAAACATAATAAAATGTTTTAAAAATATAAAATACCATACTACTAATAATCTATACAAAAAAGAAAAGTCTGACCCTTAATTAATGTATTAATTATATAGTAAATTTAGAACAAAATTTGTCGCAAAAAATAATGCGAACAAATTTAATGATAAATTCACGGCAATGTATTAATTTTCTATAAATACAGCACATATAGGAAGGGCAGTGCAGAATCGAGTCAGCTGAATCAGAGTTGATTTTGCAGCCAAAAAATAAAAAATGAGAGGCTTACCCATCCTTGTTTCTATCATTTTGTTTTCGATTTCACTGGTAACATCTAAATCTTACCCTAATTCAGTTGTTGATAATTTTCTCCAATGCCTTCCCAGGCACTATCGCAACCCTTCTAAGCCAATTGCTAAAGCCATATACACTCCCACCCATCCTTCCTTTCAATCTGTTTACGAGCTCCATACTTACAATCTTAGAGTTCTAACGCAGGCCAATGCTACTCACAAACCCATGGCCATCGTTGCTGCTCTGCATGAATCTCATGTTCAAGCTGCTGTTATTTGTGCCAAGGAATCGGGTTTGCAAGTGAGAATCCGAAGCGGCGGACATGATTACGAAGGTCTCTCTTTCAGTTCCTCGGTCCCATTTGTCATTATTGATCTTTCTAATCTACGGTCTATAAAGATCGATATGAAATCCGAGACTGCATGGGTTCAGGCAGGGGCGACTACCGGTGAACTCTACTATCGAATTGCAGAGAAAAGCAATGTCCATGCTTTCCCCGCTGGTGTATGCACTACTCTAGGAATTGGTGGTCATTTCACTGGTGGTGGCTACGGTAACATGCTAAGAAAGTTCGGCCTTTCAATAGATAACGTCGTGGACGCTCAATTGATCGATTCTAAGGGGAGAATCCTTAATAGAAAGTCCATGGGAGAAGATGTGTTTTGGGCCATCAGAGGCGGCGGTGGAACTAGCTTCGGAATCATTCTCTCATGGAAGATCAAGCTAGTTCGAGTCCCTCCTAAAGTTACTGTTTTCCGGGTGCCAAAGACTTTAGAGCAAGGTGCAACCGTTCTTGTTCATAAATGGCTTCAAGTTTCCCATAAACTCGATAAAGATATTTTTATTCGAATCATGCCAGTAACCGTTGCTGGAACTGGCAATGGCAACAGCACTGTTCGAGTTTCCTTCATTGGCCATTATCTAGGACGAACTAACAGGCTTCTTCCATTGGTGAATGCGAGCTTCCCCGAATTGGGTTTACAAAGAAAAGACTGTACAGAAATGAGTTGGATCGAATCCACCCTTTACTGGGCCGGCTTCCCTAATGGAACATCCACCGACGTTTTACTGAACAGAGTGCCAAACAAAGTGTTCTTCAAAACCAAATCTGATTACCTGAAAAACGTGATGCCCAAGGCTGGTTTGGAAACCCTGTGGAAGGTGATGATGGAGATAGGGAACATGTGGATGCAAATTAGCCCTTACGGTGGGCGAATGGCTGAGATTTCAGAATCCGAAACAGCATTCGCACATAGAGCTGGAACCCTTTATATAGTTCAGTACACTGCGCACTGGTCGGAAGGGAGCAGTGAAACCACCAAAAAATACGTTGAGTTAATGAGAAAATTGTACGCTGAGATGGCCCCATACGTATCGAGTAAACCAAGGGAGGCATTCCTCAATTACAGGGACCTTGATATAGGCAGCAATACTACAGATTTTGAGGCTGCAAAAGTATATGGGGCTAAGTATTTCAAGGGGAATTTCCAGAGATTGGCAGAGGTGAAGGCCAAGATAGACCCCCATAATTTCTTCAAAAATGAACAAAGTATTCCGCCATTTCCGTCTTTTTAATTAAGTCAAAGTGATAATGTACCCGGATTATATGGTACGTCACTTCGCTTGTGAATTCATTGCTATATCATTCCTCCTAAATTGAGTTTCATCTTGTCTTTCCGGATCATACATATAAATACAGATTTCAACCTCAAATAACGATATATGCGTAGTGGAAAAATGAAATGAAAATAAAGAGTTAAAAATGCTTGGTACAGTAAAAAATATGCCAGATTTCTTTCTCAATATACACATATTAGTTCCTTCAGCAATTTTTTTATATTTGGCATTCAACTAAAGGAAGTTGGCCCATGTTCATACCTTTTTGGCTTATTTGTTCATAATTTAATCCCCTTTCAATTATTTTTGAAATCAAATTTACGATATTCATCCTTATTAAATTTTAATTATTACATTTAGTTCTGAAATAATCGCTTGAATTTAATTTTTTAAAAGAATATTGTCTGAATAAATTTAATTGAATTTTATCTCTACTAATATATGTTAACAAATAACAACGTAAATAAACCCTTTTTTTTATCTTTTAAAAACTTAAAAAGTTTTAGTTTGTAGATTTTTTGGGTTAGTTTAAATGGTTTCATATGAATATAATTAATCATAAGTAAAATATGGTAATATTATTTTAAAAATGACAAAGTATGCCTTAAGCATCTACCCTTAATGAGTCTACAAAATGTTAAGAAATCAAAATATATATATGATATGTATATTCTTTTACTTTTTCTATATTGATTAATTAAATTATTTAAAATTTACAATAGGTATAGATTTATACAATAACGATAATTTTAACATGAATATATACATATTTGGTATATATTAGTATTAATCTATAAGAAAGAAAAATACATACTTAAATATTTGTTTTGTTAAATTAATATTGTATATAAAAATAGCATATATGGCTTTTACAATAATTATAATTTCATAAATAAAAACTAAAATCAAGCTTTGAATCATAATATTTGTTAAGCATTACAAATCTTAAAAATTATTTTAAATTAATAAATAAATATATACAACTTACTATGCATTGTAGGAGATAAAAGACTCAATTAATGAAATAAAATTGAATAATAAACAAATATAATTAAAAATTGCATGCAATTTAAAATATCTTAAATAATATGTATTTGTCAATGTGTATTTAGTTTTGCTTTATCTAATTTACATTTAATTATTTTCTTGATTTAATTTTTAAATGCTAATATTTTTATTTCTAATTTTTATAAGATAACAGATCCTTTTAAATATCTCTTGATGAAATTTATATGAATATAAAATTTACATTCTTTTTACTTTGATTTATATATTCTATCTGTAACTTAAAAATTAAAATAAATCTTTGTTATATAATTATTTTAATAATAATTTAAGTTTTTTTGACATTTTAAAAATCCTTGCACAGCAATTAAAGATTTCAATGATAAATGTAACTAATTGTATACTAAGTATATATATACATTCTCGTAAATGGACACATATCAGTTTAGTTTATCCATACTATTATTTAAATTCTAATTAAATTGGTGTTATGAGTTAATTGGACATCAATTCAGTTAAAGAAAAATTACAAAAATATTTAAAGATATTTTAATTTTTTATTTTAATAAAAACTAATTAAAATATCCATGTGGTTAACAATGTTAATAATCCTACATTACTAACAAAAACATTGTATAATAATTTCTTTACGCCTTGGGTAATTAAGTGCCTAGCCAACTAGATAGGCAAGCTATCTATTGGGTCATATATATATATGGTTGCAAATATAAGTGTGTTATAAGCTTCAAGTTCGTTGTACAAGTTCTCCTGCTCTCAGGTAAGTTTCATAAGTATTCTCACGCCCTGTATTAAAACTCTACCAATTAAAGCGTTTTTGACTCCGTGAACGATATTATTAAGCACCTTGTGACATAATGTATACATAACATAATTTTTTATTTTTGGTAATGTATACCTAATATATAATTGAAAATGTATTATGGAAAAACACATCTTATGGCATAATGCATGTATCTAAGGATACGTACTTTAATGTACAGCCATGCCTATATCCAACTCAATTTATATCATTTTCACTGTAATTTAATTATTTATGACTTGTAAACCTAATGAAATTAAAACAGCCAATATTAATAGAACCGGAAATAAGTGGTGAGCTTTTGTTATCATAGCCCAAATCGTGTTAAGGTTTATACGAGGCAGGGGAAGAAAAATATCCATGTATAGTATACTATGAACATAACTTCAACATTTCTAATGCTTAACAATATTGCTCGCGTATTTCATTTGTTTTAGTTTTAGTTTCTTGTGACTCAATTCAACACAGCCTTCAAACCCAGTTTGGGGTGCCATTTATACGCCCTCAAATGCATCATTTCCAACTATTCTGCAAGCATATGCTAAAAACCTTAGGTTTTCAACACCAAAGCCTCTAGCTATTGTAACTACCATGCAGGAATCGCACGTCCAAGCCACTGTTATTTGTGCCAAAAGCCAGGGTCTGCAGATTAGAATCGGAAGCGGTGGCCATGATTATGAGGGCCTCTCTTACGTTTCTGAGATCCCTTTCGTTGTGCTTGACATGTTCAATCTCCGTTCAGTTACTATAGATGTTTGATGTTTCCAACAAGACTGCATGGGTTGAAGCTGAAGCAACCATTGGCGAACTTTACTATAGGATCGCCTAGAAAACAGGTTCCTATGGCTTTCCGGTCGCGGTCTATCCGACTCTTGGAGTTGGGGAACACTTTTCTGGAGGTGGGTACGGGAACTTGATGAGAAAATATGGTCTCCCTGTGGATAAGATATTCGATGCGCGATTGGTTGACGTGAATGGTACAATCCTGAACAGAGAATCCATGGGGGAGGATTTGTTTTGGGCCATTAGAGGTGGAGGTAGTTTTGGAGTAATCCTTTCATGGAAGATCAAACTGGGTACCGGTTCCTACAAATATTACAGTCTTCAATGTACCAAGAACCTTAAACCGGGCCGCAACAGATACTGTTTATCAATGGCAACAAGTTGCCCAGAAGTTGCGCGAAGATCTATTCATATGGGTGATGATACAAGTTGCTAATGGGAGTCATGAGGGAGTGGAAAAGACAATTCGAGTTTCATTTATAGGCTTCTTCGTGGGACCAACAAGCAGACTTATTGAAATAGTGAGCGACAACTTCCCCAGATTGGGGTTGCAGCCCAAAGATTGCAGAGGATGAGTTGGATGGAATCCACCGTCTTCTATCCAGGCTTTCGTAGAGGAACTTCCATAGATGTTTTGCTACGCAGGCCACAGAATGGGTAAACGTTTTCCAAATGCGAATCTGATTACGTGAAACAACCCATTACTAGAGAGGGCTTAGAATCCATATGGAAGATGATGGTTGAATCAGAGAGGATTTTTATGTTGTGGAATCCTTATGGAGGAAAGATTGGATGGGATTTAGGAATCTGAAACTCCCTTCCCACATTTTTAAGATATGGTATGATGATGGAACCCAGCATTTTGATGAAAAATTTTTACAAGGGAATGACACCATTTGTGTCAAAGTCTTCAAGGGAAGCATATGTCAACTACAGGGATCTTGCCATTGGAAGCAATCCAAGTATGATACAGACAGACTTTGCAGCAAAGGGTTTGGTTTATGGGAGGAAAAATTACAAGGCTAGTGCAAGTCAAAACCATGGTTGGTCCTCGTAACTTCTTCAAACATGAACAGAGAGTATTCCGGTATTGCTTCATGATCTTTCTCCTACGGATAAGAAACGCCATGGAGAACATGATAAAAAAGTTGATGGGGACCGGTTGACAAATAAAGGTTATGCAAAAATATATAACCCATTTCTTATTATGATATGCATGCTGACATATCGGTTAGTATTGAGAGACCAGTAAACTAGAGGAAAATGGAAGTGAAAACTAAAATGGCTTCCATAAATTTACATATGGAAGTGGAACTGAAATACTAAAAAATTATTATAATTCTTTTAAAGAAATGAAATACAGTCAATGTTGTTATTAACCATGTAGAAACTTGTCATGAACAGACGTTTTTATCAAAAATTTCAATTCAAATCAAGCTGCTCGCTTTCTTTTCACTTCAAACATCAAGGTTCCTAGCCTTTGAGCTCATCTAAAATCAGTCAGTGTTATAACCTTATAAAAAACTAGTCAGTGTACAACTTTAGGTGAGAAAATACAATCAAAAGATTGCATAAATCAATAAAATTTATCTTATACGAAGAAAAAAATTACAGAGAAAGTAGAAAAGTGAAGTAGATCAGGCTCGTCGTTTACTGAGACGCCAAGAATTAGGTTCATGATATCTATCATAAAGAGGCTCAATACGTTCTTGACGCTTGCGCTTGCTCATCTTGCTGGGATCTGCCTGTTTGAAGAATCTAGGCGCAAGTTCAACCAGCCATTTGGGATCTATCACTGTCACCTCTCGCATGTACTCCTTTGTAGTCATTACCAGCTCATGGTAGATCACCCAGTCCGGTTGTCTCTGGAAAAGGGCACTACTTGGGTGAATATAAACAGGCTGGTTCTCCACCACTGTTCTATATCCTTCCTGTGGGTCCTTCCTTGCAGCATGGAAGAAGAATCCTGCTGTGATAGCTTTCCTGATCTTCATAAAGTTCTTTCCTGCACTCACAACGTCCAGTTTGTACCTGAAAAAGCATCCACTTTCGGGTCAGAATCTCAAAGACCAAGTATAAACTTTTAGCATGTTAGGAGGGGCATTAAGCCTCGTACTAGTAGTGAACACAACAGATTTAAAACTTATGAACTGAGAGAGAGAGAAAGACTGGCTGGTTGATGCTAAATGTAGAACATGTGAAGCTTACTACTAAAAAGACTACCAGAATGATGCAAAAGCAATAAAAGGCATATACAAAGAACAGAGACATTCAAAATTAGCTTTGCATTCTCCTAAAGACCCATTGACAATCCTTACTACAGCGCCAAAAAGTAAGAAACTAGAAAAGCAGGTTGATGAGAAATTTGCTAGCTGATTAAGTTCAACCAACATTCAGTATTTATCAACTTGTAAAGCACCCGAGCTAGTGCTCATCACCGTTGTAATAATCATATAAAAAATTAGTGAGGATATATTCTACTAGAGATAACCATAAAGCGTAAGCTCAAATACATACTAAAATTACCAGTGTAGGACACGATTAAAATCTTAAAACCATAAAAGCTCAGACATAAAAAATACGAAAGATCAGATAAAATTTGCAAAAGATTAGTATAAAACTAAAAGCTAGAACTTACTTATCCATTATGCTTAGAAGCTGTTTTCTAACATCCTGTGCCCTCCGTAAAGATCGAGACTGAACAAAATTTTCAAAACACCAAGGCCCAGAAAAGTTCTTAGCTTTCCAAGCCTCATATACAGCAAGTAGAGTCAAATGGTCTCCCTCAGGCTGGAAAAACTTGGCCCTCTTCTGATCAGCTTGAGCTTGCTTTTCCCTTGGCCTGTAGAAGATGTTACCAGTTTGGATCATTGCAATAATTGTCAATATCTCATCACTACACCCGAGGTCCACACTAGCCAGTAACATCTTCGATAGTGGTGGATCAAGAGGAAATTCTGCCATTTTTCTACCCAATTTAGTCAAAAGTCCCTCCTCATCTAGAGCTCCTAGACTGTATAATTGCTCCATTGCAGAAAGGAGAGCTTGTGGTGCAGGTGGATCCATAAAATCAAAAGAAAGGAGATCATTTATGCCCATTGCTTTCATTGTTAGTGTTGTCATGCCAAGGTTAATCCTTTGGATCTCCGGAATCGATGTAGGGGACATCTCATTTCGATATGCACTCTCAGTATACAAGCGGTAGCATTTTCCAGGTCCAGTACGCCCAGCACGCCCAGCACGTTGTTTGGCCGATGCTTGTGAAATTGGTGTTATGACCAGGGAATCAAGCCCTTGCTTCGGATTGTAGACATTTTGCTTTGCAAAACCAGGATCAACCACATAGAATATTCCATCTATAGTTAAAGAAGCCTCAGCAATATTGGTTGCCACTACCACCTTCCTTTTCCCAGGAGGGGCAGGATCAAAAATCCTAGACTGCATCTCACTAGGAAGGGCACTATAAACCGGTAAAATAATCAATTCAGGAACATTTTTACCTAGTCCTTTCATCCTCTCATAAAGAGACTGGCATGCAAAATCAATTTCCTCCTGACCCGTCAAGAAGAGAAGAATGTCACCTTCAGGTTCAGTCAAGTGTATCTGTAGGACTGTTATAAGAGCGGCATCTAGGTAGTCGCTTTCAGGCTGTTTTGTATAGAGTATCTCTACAGGAAATGTTCTACCGGGAATGCTGAAAATACTGCAGTCAAAGAAATACCCTGAAAACTTCTCTGCATCCAGTGTAGCAGACGTAACAATCAGACGAAGATCGGCTCTCCGTCTCAGAAGTTGCTTCAGTAACCCAAAAAGGACATCAGTGTGAATCGTTCGTTCATGAGCTTCATCAAGCATAATGACAGAGTACTGAGAGAGATCCTCGTCAATCAAAATCTCCCTAAGAAGCATACCATCGGTCATGTATTTTATGACAGTATCCGGTCCAGTGCAATCTTCAAAACGAATAGCATAGCCAACTTCCTCCCCTAGCCGACAACCAAATTCCTCAGCTACCCTCTTCGCCACAGACATTGCAGCCACCCTTCGAGGTTGAGTGCATCCAATCTTACCCTTTGTCGTGTACCCAGCCTCAGCAAGATACTGGGTTACCTGGGTAGTCTTACCTGAACCAGTCTCACCAATGACGACGAGTACCTGATTATCATGCACAGCCTGAACAAGCTCTTTTTTCAGTTTATAAATGGGCAAACTCTGCCTCTGCTCTTGGATGGAAAGTTTAGACCTCTGCCCAAAAGTCAAAGCTTTACCATAAGCATCCTTCTTCCATTCAGGCATATCATATGCTGACAATCCAACACCTCTAAGCTCCTGCGCAAGATGCCTCTCACCTGTCTCTGGCATTGGGTCTTCCCAAGGACGATTAAGATCCTTGGGAATTGAATCAAGCATTGTCCTCTGCTGCTGCTCCCGAACTTCTCTCCGTTCCTTAATAAGTGCAGACTGGAGAGCAGCAGCGCGACTCAAGGACCCTTCTGGATTCTTAAATATTTTTACTGGTGAGAGATCCACAGAGTACCTAGTCTGCCCTTGCAAAAAGGCAGGTTCATCCTCGTTCATTTCAATCTCAAGTTCTTCCTCAGCACCTTCCTCTTCATAAAGCATTCCATCTCCGTCTTCATCATACATGGGATACTCATCTAGTCTCAGAACACCAGAAGCAATCAATTGTTTGGCTTCCCACCTCTCTGGCGAACTCATTCTCTTCAATGGCCTACGTGAAGGGGCAGTATCCTCATCCTCAACAATCCTAATCCCTGAAAGGCCAGTTCTCATCACGGGCCCCTCTTTCCCCCCTGAAGGATTAATCCTAAGAGCATCATCATTCGAAGTTTTCTTCAATGGAAGCAAGTCCTTACCAGTATTCTGATCAACATCCCTCATAGACAAACTCAACTTCTGACCTGAAACTGAAATTACCTTCACATAAACGTCCTGATCCCGTTTCACAACATCTTTTGCATTGGCAATCCTCCTACTAGCCATCTGGGAAACATGAACCAAACCCTCCTTTCCCTTTAACTCATTCAACTGCACAAAACAACCTGAATCCATCACTCTCGAAACTCTCCCCTTGTATACCTTATACAACTCAGGCTCATTATCCTTGTACCTTCCATTACTCCTCTTATCCCCACCTTCATCACCTTCCACATTATCCCGGTCCCTGATCCTGCCCCTATTCCTATAATCCCTATTATCCTCATCACCATCCCTATTATGTCGGGTTCGATCCCTATTTCTTCCCCGACTGCCATAATCCATCCTAACATCATCAGCATCCTCCGGATATCTATCTCTATGCCTACTCCTATCTTTATCTCTATCTCTATCTCTATCTCTGACCCTATCGCTATCCCTCCTATATCTGTCTCTGCCTCTGTCCCTATCCCTACCCTCTACTTTTTTTAGGTCTCGTGTCTCCATTTCAATTTCCTTCTCAAGTTCTTTTGCTCTATCTTTATCATCTGCAATCGCTAAAGCTTTAAATTTAGATTTCTTACCGTCACCGGCGATTGCCTTCTTGGATTCCTTCTCAGCCTTGGGTTTTGGAGGCAGAATAGCGTGGATGATAGTAAGAAGTGTACGGATGAAGTAATCAGGTAACTCGGCACCGTTTTCTTTCAGCTTGACATCGAATTCGTCAACGGTCTCGGAGTGGCGGCCCATGTCGGTGATGAATTCGGCCAAAACCTTGTCGGAAAACCCTACATGGCTCTCGAGTTCGGAGCTGACCTTGGAGACGAGGGAGAGGTATTCAAGTTTCTTCAGCGCATCGTCTTGGGCAGGAGATGAAGCCATTGGTGTTCGGAGAGAGACAAATAACAGTAGTTTCTAAAGGATTAGGATGGGCTAGATATATAAAAAGGGGCAGAGAGGGGTTTTTTGGGGTTTTGGAGTGAGGATTTAACGAATGAATTGGAGTTATACTAGGGTGCTTGACGGCGGCAGGAGTATTTAAAGGCGGTGGCTGGGATTCACTTCGTGGAACAAACGGTGGCCGAAGTGAAAATAGGCTCGTTTAGATGCAGGAGGAGGGAGCGTCGCTCCAGAGGGAACTGCGTCGAAGAAAGACAAATAAGGAAATAATATGGACTTACAAATCTTTCTACAAAAGAACTATTTCGATTCTTACATTTTGAACGTGTATCTTAATTTAATCGTTTTCTTTTCTGAATCTATTTTATTTTTCATATTTTTATTTAGTGTTATTTGTAATTGTATATGTTAAACATGCTCATGATATACACTACGGTTATAATAATGATCGAGTTTTACTTTCAATATTAAGCCTTAATTATAACATATTATTTACTTTATATCATATAAAATTAATGTAAATACTAAAAATATTTAAATTGTTAATGTTTAACATTTTAAACAAAATTATGTAAGATTAATATAATATACTTTAAAGAACATAAGTTCTAAAAAGGAACAACTTAAATCATTCATATACAAAATAAACATATTTAACTTTAGAAAAATTAGTTAGAAATTTTATTCATATTTTGAATTTAATGAAATTAAGATAAGTATATATAATTTTAAATTATCGGTATTATAAACCCAACATATATGGATAAAATTTCTACAATACAATAGTAATTCACAATATCTTTTCGATCCTTCAATTTTATAAAAATTTATTTTAACTATTTATTTATTTTCTTCTTTTAAACCCTTAAAATAAACAAAAAATTAATAATATGATATATCAATATTTAATTAATTTTTAAAATTTTAAAATTCAAAATATTATAAAAATTGTTTAAAATTAAACATTATTAAAATTATTAAAATATTCATGTCAAATAATTCACATATATACCATATCAACAAATATTAATTTGAATACTTTTTTCATTTATTTTTAGGTGAATAGACAAAACAAAAATTATCAGCAAAACCCAGAGTCAAGTTCCACAAACCCCCAATTCCAATATTTTATTTCAACCACATCAAAATCATATCTGTAGGATGCACTTGCGCAGCGAAGTCCCACAACTACTTTGATTTCTCAAATACTATAGTTTTACCAAAATTTCTTACATGTATCCTAATTTGAAACTTTCCCCTGCAACCACAACTATCTCAGTCAACAGCCTGGAAAAAAGAGCCTAATTGACATTGATCGCTGCTCTTCAGTCAACTGAAGAAACCAGTTTCTTAAAAGATCTGCAGGCACACATTGACCTGACATGCCTGGAAGATTACCATTCTCCAGACTAGCTTTCTTAAAATCAAGGGATACAAGTCCAAGCAAAGCAGAAACGGATGCAAGCTGGATGGGGAGACCTGCTCTAATAGTAGTCTCCTGCCACAAGAAAGCAGATAACTTGGCTCTCAAGTTTTCAACCTCTTTATCTTCATATCCAACAGCATCAACTCCAAGCCTGAAAAAACAGACATCATTAATGGGATGAACTTCCTCAATTTTACACAGCATCTACAGCTTACTGAGATATCATGGCACATCAAGTTATCAGCCTGGGTACAAGAAGAAATTTTCTCCCCATATTAACATATTCTTGCCTTTTTTTTACAAGAGATTTTTAAGCTTTACAATGGGAGGTAGCACTGTCTCCCATCCCATTAAGCCCACCCCACATTTCCCAGGATTTGAAGCCCGTATCTCCAAGATGATCTATGAAGTTTAAACAACTGCAGTAACTTAAAATCACTAGAAAAAAAGCTTCTACCATCAGATTCAGAATGCAAACGAACTTAGTACTTCCAATATCAAGTTCCACTTTTGATTAAATTTAAGTCATCTCATAATAAGTTTTCACCAATATTTTGCAATAGACTCAACCCTTTCTTAAATCTGCTATATCCAGCTTCTGATGCCGATGAATGTAGATTCCAAATTAAATCAAAGTTATCATTGAATTAATCTGGATTCTATAATTAATTGCAGTAAACGAAAGTCTTTCTTTTAGCTCAAGTTTCAAGCACTCTCCCATGTCAGTTGGTCTTCATCTGCAACCGTTTTTCTCTTAACTTCTAAAGTCTAATTCTATCTAGCTAAAAGCTAAATCCAAGTAATTTGTTTTTCCTGCATTGGGTTCCTACCAACATCATTATAGGATAAATGGTGCTCCTGCCCAAAGTTAGAACACTAATGTTTCCTCAAGGCAGAAATAATAATGACTATAAACCAAAGAAAGGAAAAGTTTAAGATATATGAGAAAAGGAAAAATTAAACGCAAGCATACCTCCCAAGTTGACCGAGAAGAATAACAATAGCAACACTAAGGTTCCCAATGAAAGATGACTCCAACATGCTCCACAGCTGAGAAATGATTTTCCTGCATGTCCAGTCCCAGCTCTGTTTTCAAGAAAACATAAAGAGAAGTAGGTAACTCAGTATAAAAGAGCATGAAATTTCACTATTATAAAGCATAACCCAAAACCAAATATTAGACGTCTCTTCAGGCTTTTATTTATCAAAGAATTCAAGGCTGAAAGCTCTAAAAGTTTTGCTTCAGCCATTGGAAAGTAATAGCCAGACACTACTTTTGCAGTCCTTGTCTTTCCAAAGCAAAAGGTAAAAAAATACTAGCTGCATCAAAAGCAGCTAAAAGAGTATCACTTGCTAAAAACATATGAAACACATACCATATTGCATGCAAGCAGCTCCATTAACGATAAGACATCACTGATGTCACACAAAGTCCCAGTGCCAACTGATCCTGAGTTTTTACAAGTTGAACTGTACATGTTTAAACAACAGGGAACCTCACAATTAATATCAAGGACACAGGTCAAATTCTGTTCAGCTTTATCCTCAGTGGATCTGGAACTTGAATTTGATGAATTGGATGTTAGATCTTGACACAAAAAGCCCGACCGGGCAAAATTTTGAAGCTTTGCAAAGAGTAACGAAACAACAGTATCTACAGAAAGGGCATCCTTAGAAAATGGGCAGCCAACACATGCAGGGAACTGAGGTTGAACTTCATCCACCAACGGAAGAGTTGATGTAGCTACTGATGCACGTTCACTTTCAAGGAACATGACTACAGATTTTAATACAGTCATTGTCAAACTGTAGTTTCTTAATGTGAAAAGTTTATCACCACCCACATAAGCAAAGACATGAAGAATAATCAGAACCACCGAGGTATCATAGCTATGCATCCGGAAAATGTTGTACACAGCCTCACACAAAAAGCTAACAGAGTCAGCAGCTGTACATATTGAACCCAATATAATGCTACCTCCCACCAACAGGTCAGCTGAAGCAGCTTCATATGAAAATATTACATCCAAACCATCAACGGTAACATGTATTCCTGACTCATATTCAACAGAAGTCTCAGAAGACAGATTAGTACATGAAATAACTCTCCCCTCTATAAGAAAACCCTCAATTACACTAAGCAAATCTCCCAAACATAATTCAGACAATACACTTCTAGGCTCAGCATCAGATACCACTGCACCAAAAAAAGCAGTTAAATAAAGCGAAAATGGAAATGAAAAATTATAAGAGCTAGTACAGATACAACAAATCCAGTGATGACCTAGAATAAAAGTTTTGAAGATACCTTCAATTATATGTTTGGCAAACAGATTTAAGCAGGGAATGAAATCCCTAATAAGAGAGCACTTCCCCGAAGTAGCTTTACAGAAGTTGAGAAGTACCAGTGAGAAAAATGCACACGCCCTCTCCCTGAAATAAGAAACCATTAAATTCTAGAAAGAAATTCTCAGCATGACTGAATAAAATGACGAGAAATAAAGTACTCATGGACAGTCCTCAAATCAGACAATTTGGCATATCTTGATAACACTAACACACTCACTTGGATGAAAGCTGTTCTTCCTGTTTAAGAGCTTGTAAAATTCTATGCACAACAAACTCTGTCTGAGCAGGTAAAGAGCAATGAGCCATACAAGTTTTAGTTGAGCAAACAATCCTAGATACGCTGCTATCATCCTTGATGTTAGAGAACACAATACAATATTTCGGGATACTTTCAATTGTTGATCTAGTTTCACTTTCAAATGGAATGCTTGCCAGTCTATCACTTGAACTAGGAATAACTGACATCTCCACTACTACCCCAGAGTTTCGGGAGTGGCTTAAAAAGGCTCTTTCAGCTGGCATTGTACTGCATAAACCATTCTCATTACTCCTTGGAATGTCAAAAGAACAATAAGAACACTCGTTCTCATGATGTAATAATTTAGGTGAAGTGCCCACCCTATTACACTGCAAATTGTTGGAAACATTCTCCGCATTCTTAACACCACCACTGTCAGAAGATGCAAAATTTTCATTTTCATGAGAGAATCTTTCACAAACCTCACCCTGTAAACGTCTAAACTGGTTTGCCTCAAATGTTTCAATGCCTGGAAATTCTATCTCAGGAAGTGTAGGTGATATGGGCATTTCTACTGCAATCCTATAATATTCCTCCTCAGCAGCATTGTCCAAATCCAGCAATTTCATATAGTTTTTGTTCATTACCTCCTCAAAACCAACCATAATTTTGGGGTCAATTACGTCAGGGTTGAACAATTGTTCAGGGCAACTTTGTATCTGCTTCATCTGCAGACCATCACAAGATTGCTCCATAGCTACTGTCTCTTCATGATATGTTTTTCTCTTCTTATGAAACCTATCACGCACAGGATAAGCAATATCTTGCAGGTCAGGTCCAACATGTTTTGTATCCTCTCTGGGTTTGTCCATTTGTCCTACCATACGATGCAAAACAGATAGCTTCTCCTCAAGCTGTAGATGCAACTGCTTACTCTCACAGCAAAATAGATCAATAGATTCAACAGCATCAAGTATCATTTTCCTCTTCCTAATACCGCGATGAACTCCTCCAAGAAGACCAACAGGAAGACAACTTCTCATGTTATTTTCATCAACCACAGCAAGATTTTCATTGCCCCTACTTTTTGCAACTCCTCCAGACATACTTGAAATAGTTGGTTGTAAATTTAAGTTTTCTTCACTCAGTTTTGCTGATGTGGTAACAGAAAAAGCACCCCTTTCCTGTGAGCCCACCAACTGTCTATCAGAAAAAGATGCTGTACTGGAACTTATTGCAGAACTCTGTAACATTTTTCGATTAGAGCCTCCAAGCAGAGACTCCAATTTAGAAGTAATACCTGTTAAGGTTTCAGTACGGTCCCCTCCTTGCATATGATGCAAATGTGTATCATGTTGAACTGTTTCCAGAAGAGGATTGAATGGAGGTGTATCCATGCACCTAGACTTCAGCAGTTGGTGTTCAGTTTGAAGACATTTTTGACGTAAGTTTAGGCTGCATAAAGTCTTTTTCAACTTTGACCGTTGCATACTGCCAAAATCTCCACCCTGCAAAGCATATCAAACAGTCCCACGTACAAACATGATCAGAACCTCAGTCAGAAATAATAACAAATAAAAGAAGACCGAAAGTTGTACATGTTAAGTGAACAACCTTATGCATTGCAGATTGAAACCCTAAAAAAAACATAACTAAAGCCAAGAGAAAATTTTGCTCTTTGTAGGTAAATATTAAAAGGTAGAATTTAGATTCATAAAATATAAGTGACCAAGTGAGATAAAATATACAAGGAAAACTTAGAAGGACTAAAGCTCTTTCTCTGTTCCCTCCCACAAAAGCCCCCCTTCTCTCTCTCTCTCCCCATTACTTCTTCAGCTCTCTTTCCCACCCTTCCTTTGAGAATGTTCTATTTTGCATTGTCTTCAGTTTATCCCAGACTGGGGAAATTAAATTACCAAGCACTTATGGGAGTTACAGAGAATCACAAATCGTATCAGTGATGTGCAAATGCATTCAAACAGCCCAGAAATTAAAGTAGCACTGAAAGCGAACTTATTCTCTACCCACCAGTTCAATAACACTAAAGAGCCATCAGGTAACCTTCTGTCTGAGAAAAATCAACCAGTAGCAAAGTATAGTATCAAACGCCAAAACCTGTATGCTACTTTTCAAAAGCGAATTACATCACTATGATAATCAATCAGGAAAACAATGAAATTTCAAGGCAAGAAAATATAGAAACTGCAACAGAAAAAGAAGAAAGATATATGCATATGAATGAGAAACTAACCTTTCCCATCTCATCTATACCTTCAGAAGGGGTTGAGAAACATTTATCTAGCGCATCCAAGCGGTTCAAAAATTGAATTAACTCAAGCTTAATGCAACCTAGTTCTTGCTGCAAGAGATTGCTACGGCCTTTTTCCAACCTAGCCACATCTATTGCATGCTTTACTCTTTTCTTTTGAAATTTCAGTTGTTTTTTCAAAAGCTTTACTTCTACTTCAGCACTAATACCTTTGGCAGAAGAAACAACCAACTTGTCGACCATATTTCTAGCAGATGAGAGTTCGTGCATTTGCTTCTGCAGTTCATTAATCTTAAGCCTAGCATCTCCTAACTCCTTCAACATATGATCGCCGCAATGTTTTCCTTCCTTAGCCTTCTTAGTGTTCACTTCTACAAGCTTTCTTTTATTTTGTGCTTTCCTCATCTTTGAATCTGCTGGCTTTTTCTCACTAATAGCCTTCTCTTTCTCAGCCTCCTCAAATTGCAAAGATTCAGAAACTGCCCTATACTTATCGTCTTCTACATTCAACATCCCCATTTCTGCAGTCTTCTGTATTTTTGCAGCTGCAGCACCAATATTTCTATCTGCTTGGTCAAAAGGATCCTCCCCCAAATCTCCTGAGCCACGTAACTTCTTCGCTAGGTCTTCATTCCTTCTTCTAGCCTCTTCCAGCTGTTTGGACATATTGTCAGCAAGTAACTTTTCTTCTACAGCTTTCTTTTTAGTTGCTTCCGCTTTAGCAATCTCAAAATCGGCACATTTTCTTGCTTCAACAGCCTTCTTCTTAATCTCTTCTGCAATCTTCTTCTGCTCCTGTGCTTTAGCCATCTCCAAAGCCACATGTTTTCTTTCTTCAACAGCCTTCTTCTTTGACTCTTCTGCAATCTTCCTCTGCTCCTGTGCTTTAGCCATCTCCAAAGCAGCATGTTTTCTTTCTTCAAAAGCCTTCTTCTTTAATTCTTCTGCAGTCTTTCTCTTCTCCTGTGCTTTAGCAATCTCCAAATCAGCACATTTTCTTTCTTCAACAGCCTTCTTCTTCAATTCTTCTGCAGTCTTCCTCTTCTCCTGTGCTTTAGCAATCTCCAAATCAGAACATTTTCTTTCTTCAACAGCCTTCTTCTTCAATTCTTCTGCAGTCTTCCTTTGCTCCTGTGCTTTAGCAATCTCTAAATCAGCACATTTTCTTTCTTCAACAGCCTTCTTCTTCATCTCTTCTGCAACCTTCCTCTCCTCCTGTGCTTTAGCCATCTCCAGATCAGCACATTTTCTATCTTCAACAGCTTTCTTAGATTTTTCGACAAACTTCCTCTGCTCCTTTGCTTTAGCCATCTCCGAATCAGCACCTTTTCTTTCTTCAACTGCCTTCCTTGTTTCTTCCTGTAGCTGCTTAGTTGCTTCATCAAACTTTGACTTCTCAAAAACCAATTTGCACTTTGCTTCACTAACTTCTTCTCTTAATGCCTCCAATTGTGTTCTATAATCCTCAGCCTTCTTTCGTTCCATATCAGCAAGCCTTCGTTCTTCACCAGCCTTACCCTTCACAATTTCTGCATGTTTTTCAGCTTCAGCAGCTTTCTTCTTTTCCAGATCTGCCCTCTTCTTCTCTTTCTCAACAAGCTCCTTGAGCCAGCTTATTTCTTTCTCCCTGTCTGAAAGACTAGCTTCAAGAAGCTTTATTGCTTCAAATTTATGCTCAACATCTGAATCACCTTTTTGCTGTAAGTTGGATATCTCAGACTTCAGAGCAGATAACTCATTCTCTAATGAGCCTCTTAAAGCCAGTTCCTTTTTTTTGCCCTCTTTCTCCACCTCAGCTCGTGCCTGCTCATCTTCACATGCTACAAAGGGCAAAGTTACCAATTAGGGGAACAAAAATTGAAGGACAATTGAAATTGAATCTCTAATCCTTTCCTATAAAGATCAACACAAAGAAATTCTCAATAGATGGAAGAAGACACGCCTACATGCATGAAGCACACCCTTTTACTGCAGGCAATTGTTTAATTCCAAAACCGACATATGTTTCAGCTAAATCCTAAAACTTCTACTATAATTAAGCATTAAATCCAAACAAACACAAAGACTGAAACAAGGGATGTTACATTACATAGAGTTGCATTATACTTACCTTTCTTGAGTTTCAAATTCTGGGCTTGAATTTTATCACATTCTTTTTCGAGTAGGCGCACTGCTTGCTTAAGACACATTCGCCCCTTTTCTACCTTCAAATATTTATTTTTCCACTAGAAAAGAAAATAAATAAGAAAAAAGAAAACCGAGAAAAAGGAAAGAAGAATTATGGAAATAAATGCTGTAAAACGTGCTTCTCTAAAATGAAAGCGTAACTTACCACTTGACAGCAAGGAGAGACTTGGACGTCCTCCCCTGGCGCGCCCGTAATACTCGTCTCAGGCGTGTTAGGAACGTCCGCCGCCATTACTGCAAAAGCTTCCACGATTCGAGATTAGGAAATCATCAACAAAAAAAAAAACTTTTGTTAAATTTAATACTCAGGGATGGCGCCTTACATGTTCAAATCAACTGCCGCAAAAAAAAAAAAACAATGATAAGGAAACGAAAGAAAAACCCTAAACCTTTGATCCGAGATTTCCTTGCACCGGCGAGAATAAAGAGTTTAATGACCCGACCAAAGAGGATTTGCGCCTGGGTCGAACCGACTCTGAATCGTTTTGGTAATTATTTAAAATTTTTGTTAAATTCTTCTAATAATCCCTGTAGTATTCGTTTTATGTGAATTTAGTCCCTATACAAGCTAATCCCACTACTTTTCGAATCTCCAATTTAGTGCAAATGGTAGTGATTTTGACGTGGTTTTGAGTAAACTAGAGGTGGAATATGCTGGTGAGGTGGCTGATATAGATAGGTGAGTAGATTTACACATGGAAAATGTCGAGAAAATAAGAGATATAAAATCCAAATGAAATACTAATGTGTGTCATTATTATTTTTATTCAAAATCCCATGTCACCAATTTTAACTGCGTGAAAAGAGAAATAAAATTAAGAAATATTTAAAACATGAAAATTAAAAAACAGTTTTATTTTTTTAAATAAAACTTTGATAAAATTATATATCTTAAAAATCATAAAATTTCGAATTTTTTCTAAAATATGAAAATGTAAAATAATTTTAAGAATATTTTTTTCAAAAAAAGATTGAAACTTTCAAAAAAAAATCATAAAATAAACTTTTTAATAACAATATAATTTTTAAAGTATTAGAAAATTTGAAAAATGATTTTCATTTTTCAAAATTTTTAAATTTTATGATTTTTAAATATTTATTTTTATGATTTTTGTTTTTTAAAATATAAGTATATGATTTTTACTTTTCTATTGTTTTAGGAAATATTATGTAAAATAATATAAAATTATTCAATTATCTAACCAAGACTTATCAAAACAGTCTATAAAATAATACTTCTCAAAATCTTAACTTTTACCAACATAAAAGCTTATTAAAATATCACATCAATTAAATTAGCTATAACAAATTTATTCTTCAATGTTTATATATTTTATTAATTTAATCTTTATTTTGTTTTCGAGTTAAATTTAATTATTAATATTTTAAAATAATTAAATAATTTTTTAATAAAATGTTGATTAAAACATTAATTTTTAACGATTTAGTGTGGCAACTTAAGTGACGTTTCACCTGTACTTTATGTTGACATGACGTTATTTATCTTTTATGCCATGTCAACAAATAATTTAAAATTATTAAAATATTTTAAATATATTTTAAAAGTAAGATGAAGTACATGTTTAAAAATTGAAAGTTTGTCAATATTTTCATTGAAAAAATTATAAATTGACATTTTATAAAAGATTAATAGTTAAATTCAACTCTTTTAAAAGTTGAGAGCCAGTCAAATTTTATTTTAAAATAAAATTTAAATTAACAAATAATATACTAAATTTATTGTTATGCTGTCAAATTAAAAGCACCATTGTTTTTTTCTTTCTTTCTTTAAAGCATCATTACTTAATTGGATTTTGAAAAAATGAAAAGCCCATATCTAAATTGGGTTGGATTAAGAAAAGGTAAAAGGCCCAAATTTGAATTGGATTTAAACGGAAGCTGACCAACCCAGCCCTTCTCTTCCCTTCTCTCCCAGGTGAAGCGTAACGGCAAACAACCAAACGTACTTATTTTGGAAGTGGAAGCGCTGATTTTGAGTTGTTTGGCGCGTGCATTGCAGAGGAGTGAATAGGAACCGCCATCGATGGTTTTTAGACAAGGTTTGAGCTTGTGTTGGTCTTAATCGGCATGGCGGAGTCCACAATGAATCTCAAAATGTCGTCTTCTCCTCCTCTCTTTGTCTCCTCGAATCTGCCGCCCTTTCACTCGTTGCTCATAACCCATCACTCCTTTCACTTTTCCACGCCCCTTCTTCTTCTTCTTCTTCTTCTTCTTCTTCTTCTCCACCATGACCTCCTCCCAACCACTTTCTCAGGTTTGTCTACTTTCCCTTTGCCCATTTCCTTTTTCTTTTACTTTTGTTAGCAATGATCTCAATACGAACAGTATAATTGTATAAACAACGGTACTTTATAAAACACACTATGTTTTTTTTTTTTTTCTGTATTTTTTCTTGCTTCTGTTACAACACTCTATGTTGTGTTGAAGAAAACCTAAACCATAGATTTTGAATTTGAGTGAATCAGTCAAGACATACAGAGGATTATCCACCTTTTTCGTTACATTCACCTTTTATACAGTCCTTTTTCAAAATTTCCTTTACACGCAAATTAGTAAAATTACTATTAGCTGTGGCATTGGTGTATAGAGCATTTACCTGTAAAAATGGAATTCCAATAACGAGGATAAGTGTAAATAGTATTTTGCTTTTTATACAATCGTGAGTAGTTACTACTTCTTCCTTCTCTTCTACTTGGAAATGGTTAGTCAATGAGGCGATTCTGTTGCACAAAACTTTCCAATTTATTTTTAGATAAACTGATATAGCCCTGAGCTAGAAGCTGCTATTGATTCTCATATTTGTTTACAATCTCTAGTAACACATTAAAACTGTACATTTAATGTAAATTATATCGGAGAAAGAGCATAGACTAGTTCTTAGCTTTCATGTCACTAGTCTCATGGCTTCAATGGTTATGACCTTAAATATTCAATTATCATAACCGTGTTTTTGCCCTCTTTTTGCTGTGTAGATTTCCTCAATGTTTCAAATCCTTTTTCTTTTGTTCTTATATGACAGGGACCATATATTCGTAGCCGCGAGAATCCTTACTTTGATGGTCTATTAGTAAAAGGTGGTTCTTTAACAGAAGAATCTTCTAACTCTAACTTTGGAGGCATTTATGATGTCCAGAAGGTTTCCAGGTCTAGATCAGATATTGGTGACTCAGGGCGCAAAAACCTTGATTTGTATTTATCTGAAAAGCCTATGGAACCAGCTTTTGGTGATTCAATCTCAGATGCTATTCTTCAACCATTTATCCGAGCATCAAATAATAGTTGGTCAAAAGCTGTGAGGCCACCTGCATCTGTCCTATCAGACATTCAGTCAGAGTCAAACTTTCATTTGGATAATCCAAGTGATTCAATGAAAGACTCACTTGATCATTATGTACCTTCTCTGTTGGGAACTGAAAAATCATATAAGGTTATGAAAAAAAGAACCAGCTTGCCAAAAATTCCACTTCCTCAGTCTGCAGCTTCATTTTATAATGGATATTCACCAAGAATGGAAATTGTAGAATCCTGTGAAAGCGTTAACAGACTTAACTTTTTTCTCAAATCGAGAAGGGAAGAGGTTGATGCTGGTGTTCCAGGAAGGTTCCTTCATGCTGTTATTGGGCAAGACATCCCTGGTAATTATATGTTGTCTTCTCTTACAATAATAATTAAAGAAGTCCTGAAGTCTTATCTTTTGTTTTTGCTATACCTATAACTCTTTCCACTTCATTTGCTTCTAACCAAGAACTAGATGAAGCAACTTTATTTCTTGTTTGATTTGTGAGAAGCATACACCTAATCCTTATGTGCATGAGGCGGTAGGTGATTATGTAACTTAAGCTTAGTCCTCAAACATGCTTTTACATCTTTGTTCTTGCGAGTGCATTGAAATTGTTTCCATTCTTTATCTGTACTTTTAAGTCTCAAGTTTCTTCAATTAATGAATTAATTTTATTTATTTTGCAACAAAAAATTTGGAAAACTGGTGAGGAGGTATTGTGTTTTCAGTATTGAGAAATTCAAAATCTTTGGGATGAAGAAAAAGAATGCTCTGCCACAATTTTATTCTTGCGTTTCTTGCCATGAATTTTCTATTCTGATATCAGAATTTTCAATTTTCAGATGTTGGCTCTGTTGCTTCAGCAATCATGTATGCCTTCTACTTGAATGAAACACTTGAAAATGATCAGTTCTTTACTGTTCCTGTCATCAACATAAAGAGGACAGAGCTGAACTCACATGCTGAATTAAAATGGTTGCTGGATTCTTGTCAAATTGATCAGTCATCCTTAATCTTTATTGATGAGGTATGTTCAGATCAACTGATGTAATACCTATATTAACATTGTTCTGCCTGCTTTGAATCTCTTAAGAGCTACTTTTCTATGCATTCAATTTTATGGCTTTCAGAAGACCTTATTAAACTTTTTCAATTCTTAACATCTGACCTGCTCAGTTGGATAAAATATTCATAACTAACATTTTGTTTATGTAACTCCGTATATATTTCTCAAGTGCTAACAGCTATTAAATGCTTAGGCTCAGATATTTGAGTATATGGTGCTATTCTTTTATCTGCAGATCATTTATCCCTTGTTTGATAAATTTCAAAATATGATTTAAGTTTAATTCCCAACTTTAATTGACCATTTCTTCTTGATGTTGAATGATGGGCAGATTGATCTATCATATTATGACTTGTTCGGAGTCTTAAGTTAGTTCTATTAAATGGTTCCAAGCTTCCGAGTAAACAAGAGGTAATACTCTACAAGAACTGACTTTACCTTTTGACCATCAGAAATGATTTATATAGCTTCCTATGTACAGGCACTAAAAGAATCAGTCATTGAAATCTTTAACTGCAAAGAGGTATATATACAACTGAATATGGCTAATTTCATGCCTTCTTTTTTATTTGAATCTGAAAATATTAATAACAGATATTCACCTTTATCTACAGGGCGAATTTGCGTACCCTTGGGTTGAGAAAGTTACCATGGGACAGGTCTGACATGAGAGTTTAAGTTGTGTTATTCTATATTATTTAACTATTATCCATTCTTATTGTCATATTAATTATTTAATTGTCTTGCTTTTTCTTGATTTGTTATGCCGATATCATTATATTTTGATGATGTGGTTTTCCCTAAACATAACTAACTTCTTGGAATAAGTTATGTTTCTGGGATGTGGCTCCCAATAAGGAGAATTACTAGCAAGCTGATAGTGTTTAGCATACCAAGTTATGTTTTAGTTATTGAATATCTAGTATAGTTACTTTTGTCTTACTGAGATAGCATGTATTCAAACATATTTGATTCACAAGAGGCCTCAAAGCCAATGTTAAAGCATAAAGCTATCTTTTGCAAGTATATCCCATTCAATATATTGTTAATATTACCTTGTTATTTGTCATGATCTTGTTTTTTTTTTATGTTTCATCATGTTATCAATATTCATGAAACCTGCACCTGGTGTTCATAGTGTTACTCAATTGAGTGGGTTCTGTTTAAAGAGGTGGAAGGATCTGTTTCCTTTCTATCTGGAAAATAATTCTAGGATGGATTCTCCTACACTTGAATGCTATTCCAGTGCAATTGGAGCTCTTTTATCCAATCAGTTCACAGAAATTTTCAGTAATTTGCTTGGTTAACTCTCTTCATAAAGTATTTTGTCGATAACTAGTGCAGTTTATAGTCCGGTTAAAATATTGTCATCCAAATGATTATCAAGTGCGCCTTCTATTTTCAATCTTCATTATTCAATATGCATCATCAGACATAGTATCACACTAAAAATGTATTAGGCATGAATGAAGACAAAGAAGGGATCTTTAATAGCGTTACCAGTTTTCTAAGCTCAAATTTTACTATTCCTTTTTGCTTTGTTTATTGTTGGTAAATAACAAAATTGTTATGGAAATGTGTCATAATTTTTAAAGTAGCGAAGTTAGGCTCCTTCTGGTTGATGCTTTTTCTATTTACTGTTTTCTATATAAAGTTAAAAGCAAAAGATTGTATATTTTATTTTACTTTAGAGTTTATTTTTATACAAGAAAAGTAATGACATGAACAACACTGTTCATACTTAATCGTTCTTTTATCTCAATTTGTTTAAGAGTGGGAATTTCATTTTCGAAACAGTAGCATGTCTTGTTTTCAGTGCTATTTTTCCTTTTAAAGCAAAAACAAACGATGACATGCATATTGTTGCAGTTACAGAAATGGTTAGCAACAGCAACTAAGAACATTTGCTCTCAACAAAATAAGTTGGCTTTTGTTATTTGCCATGTGTGTTTCTTGTGAAGCTCCCCCCCCCCCTCTTCTTTTAATATATGCTTTTAAATATACTCTGTTCTAAAATAGTCTGGGGGGTCTTGTTTAACAGCATTCATGTATGCAGGAGTGCTCATCTTGTACACTTATTGCTGAAAACTTTGCAATGACATCGCCTCAGATTTTGGCAGGACAAGGATTCAGCCGACTTTTGGTACTTATTGCAGTTTCTTTTGAATATTCAACTGTTTGCTTCCTTTCTATCTTTATGCTTTTATATATTCTAGCATTAACTAATATTTTCCTATTTATTTTTCAAATTAATCAAGAGCGATACTTACGGAGCAACTAGCTCATAACAATTAAAGCATTCACTTGCACTTTGCAAGCAATTGAATCAAAGGTTGCCTGTTCTTTGTGGTTATCATATTTAGCAGTAAGTATTTAATTTCGGAGTTACTTTTTGATAAAACCAAAACTTGAAGGTCAAATTAGTAAGTCAAAAATTTAGAGCTAAATTGCTGGAACTGAATTTTTTCATTGAATTCTAACATTTCGAGCTGAAATGGAATTAAATTATTTGATCGCTATAACAGCTTAGGTCTGCTTGACAGTATAAGAAAATCACAGTAAGTTGAAATTCTTGTATAAGAACTTAAAGAAAAATGATCGACAATACAATCTTTGCAATGTTTGTATTCACAATAATTGCATTGCAATGCTGGAGGCGAAGTGCTTACTTTATAATTGTGCTCCTGCGGTGTGATGGTTATAACAGTGAAGAATAGTATCTGTGTTAATATTATAGGGATATGATTTTATTCCAAAATTTTTGGAGTGGTGGTTTGATTGCTGATGATACTCGTAGTCGTATACAAAATGATCTAGCATAGATGTAATTGGATAAATTAAGGCGCCAGTTCAATATTTCTTATGCTACTTTGTTGTTGTTTTTTCTTCTTCCGCAAAAGTTGCCAAAAAATAAATGCAACTAAGAAAAGCAAAACGATTTCACTCATGATCCGACCTTGTTGACTAAGGCTAGTATAGTTGAGTTTTTACATCAGCAAGTTCTTTCAACGATATTTAGATCTGGGGTATGCTGAACTGTGATAAAGTTGGCTCTAAGGCCTGTGTCTGGGAGGAAATATGACCTTAAAGGCAGAAGCGTTTGGCCCAAGCAAGTCTGATTCTGTTAGGTTTGTTGCTCTTATTCCTAGTTTCTACTAAGGAAAGAGAGAACAGCTAGCCAAAGTAATGTTATGCTGAATAACCCTAAAAGTAGATATGGCATCAAGCCTAACACTTGACCCTTTTCCGGGATTGACTACTGCTTATCAACAAATGTAAGCAGTTCTCCGTCAAAAGAGAAAGCTATTCCTCTTAGCTGTCAAACAAGTGAATGGTTGTTCCTTCCGAGGGAGGGGAAAACTGTGTTATCCATGAATATGGAATTTTTACTTTTTGATACTCTGAAAATGTTGTTTGTTTCTGTGTCCAAAGTAGAAGCATGATTTTACTTTTTGCTTCCAAAAGCAAGTAGCAAAATTGATAGAACCCAACTGATTTCCCGAATTTGGTGTCTGGGTGATTCAGTGAAATAATATTAGGAGCTGTAAATGAAATTGTGATCAAAGTCAACCAAATGAGAGAAGCTGAAATTTTACTTATGTGCAGTTAGCTGGTATTCTGTTAGACACTGGAAATCTGTCAAGTCCTGATTCTACGACCAAGGATAAATACATGGCTACATTGTTGCTCAATGGAGCTGGTCGTTTTGGATGCAATGGCCTGTACCAGATATGTAAGCTCTTTTTGGCCTAATTCCTCCCTTTATTCTCTCTTCACTCTCTCTCTCCCCCCAAACAAAAATGGAAATAATCCAATCTCACTCCATATTCACGTGTTCTTTACTTAGGCTAATGTTTGGATCTAAAACTCATGATTTGCAGTGCGA
Organism: Gossypium rotundifolium; assembly: GCA_025506655.1. Classification (NCBI taxonomy): domain Eukaryota; kingdom Viridiplantae; phylum Streptophyta; class Magnoliopsida; order Malvales; family Malvaceae; genus Gossypium; species Gossypium rotundifolium. Next base: position 187,508,084 of record CP106734.1, on the reverse strand, counting down.
TATAAACTATATGATGTGTCTGAGTTGAGAGTAGCTGATATTTTGGGAAAAGATTTCAAGAAGTGGACAAGAGTAGGTTTGTACTTGCACTTGGACTATATTTGATTGAATTTCCATTAACTGAATGATAGTAGCTGATATTCAACATTACTTTCAAGTGTTAACATCACGTAGTGAGGAAATCATATGGTTTATGATTTTGGGTTGTATGGATTACGTTTTTAGGATTTAGGGGTTTATAGTTTATGGCTATAGAGTTTTAGAGTTTAGGGTTTAGGGTTTGTATGGTTGATTATTTTAGTGTTTTTAAGGTTTAGGGTTTTGTGTTTTTAGTGTTTAAGGTTTCATGGTTCAGTGTTTAGTGTTTTTAGGGTTTATGGTTTTTAGTTTTTAGGATTTTATGTTTAGGGTTTAGTGTTTTCAATGTCTAAGGTTCATGGTTTTTAGGGTTTAGAGTTTAGGGTTTTATGTTAATGGTCCAAGGTTTATTGTTTATAGTTTATGACTTAGGGATGATGGTTTATGATTTTAGGGTTTTTAAGGTTTATTGTTTAGGGTTTGTGATTTAAGGTTTTAGTGTTTTAAGTTTATGATTTATGGTTTTATTACTTATAATTTAGGGTTTACGATTTTATTATTTTTAGAGTTTATGGTTCTAAGGTTTTAGGGTTTTTGGTTCATTGTTTAGGTGTTAGATTTTAATTTTGTTTTTTGAATATAGTGTTTTTTATTGTATGTTTAGCGTTTTTGTGTTTATAGTTTTTCATTTATGGTTTAGTGTTTAGTGTTGTAGGGTTTAGGGTTTAAGGTTTTTTGGACTTTTGTTGTGTGATTCATGATTCTTTGTTTGTGTAATTGCCATTCAATTGCATTCCGTTAACTTAGATTATTAAACCAGGCAAGGCAGACAACTCTTCTTCAAGGCTAACGGTTGCACATGTTGGTATGAGTTCTATTGGCATTTCAGTGGAGCAGCTTCTTTCACATGGCGAGGCCTCAACTAGGGAAATAAAACATTTTCTTCGTGAGTTATTAAAAATATGAATTAAATCACTTGAGAGTCTGTTTTTCTATCCCTGACTTTTTGCTCTGAATATCAGAAACGGAGAAACTTCGTCTGCTCATGATTGTTTCAGGATATTATGATCAACAGAAGAATTTCAAGGTCTGGATTCTCGTAAAATCCGTTTATTTATTCTTTTTTTCTTCTAGAGTGTAGACTGGCTGTCACTATACGATTTGAAATTGGAAAATTTTAACCTATGGTTAATTGTTGGAGAGGTTGTTTTGTTTCTGAGTATCGTAAAAGTTAAAGTTCTAGGAGGACTGAACAGGCAGTATGTTATTAATAAATTTAGTGTTGATCATGCACTTGATAGAGACATCCTGGTAGTTGGGGATTCTTTTCGTTTCAGATTACAGGGTACACAATTAGTCAAATTTGCATACAGAGAAAAGTAACAGCAGTATTGCTTTCTTGTGAATGTATGAATGTCATGTAGAGAGAGATCCTAGTCTCAACTGAATCTGTGGAGATGATGAAGAATCTACTCTTCTTCGTCAATTCCAACGCTTCTCAACTGCCTCTCAAAGCTGTTCATCAACCAGGTCTGCTTTATCTCAACCCATCTGTTGATGAATAGACAAAATTTGCAGATGTTTTGAAATATTGGATATATGTCCATTCTTAAGTATAATTGCATGCACCGACTGAACGAGCTTGATTTGTTTCTCCTTTATTTTAGGTATAGGGGAGGAGATGAAGGCATTCGAGATTGATAAGGTCACATCAAGAAAGACAATCGAGCGGCTTTTGGAACAGTTTGGCGGCCCCTTCAACCAACACCGACCTTGATAATTATCATCATTATGTGCCTAAACAACATCATCAACATGAAAGTAAATAAAGATTTTGATATATGATAGCTGCAAACATAATCATAATCATGTTCAAGAGTGCACGCCTACCTTTAGATTTGGATTTTGGTTTCATATGCAATTCTATGCTCAAATATATATATATATATATATATATATATATTTTAATATATATATATTGTCGAAACTATTTTTGTTTAACGGGTCGACTTTAAAAAGAAAAACGGAGTCGCCACCAATCTTTTTTGAGTGTGATTGAGCCACTTTAAAAAACGTTTTGGTCCACGAATTTTAAGAAAACGGGCTTGGGAATCGGTTACGCACGAGGAAGGATTAGCACCCTCGCGACGCCCAAAATTGGTACCGTATTGATTGATTAATATCCTTAATATCGAAAATTAGAAAATATTTTAGAATATGAATCTTTCAAAAAAAAATTGTTTGAATGACTCGATTGGATATCGAAATTCTCTTGTCCCGAAAAGGTGAAATACCACATCCAGCACGATAGGACACGATATTTCAAACCCTCGATATTAAGATCATTTCATGATTTCCAAAACTCATGTATTGCGGTTTGAAAAGAGTATTTCACTATTTAGCCAAACTAAAAACCAAACTCCAAGACGATTGGGCACGATTCCTTGAATTTCTAATCATGAAATATTGCCTTTATTTAAGAAACACGATAAAAAATCTTTGAGGGATATTTAGTGATCTAGACGAACGAAAAATCAAGCTCAAAGACGATTGGACACGATTTCTAACTTCTCGGACACAAAACATTGTCTTATTTTAAAAACATGATAAAAATCTTTAAAGGATATTTAACGATCTTGATGAACGAAAAATCAAAGCCCAGCACGATTGGACACGATTTTCCGAACTTCCAAATACACAAAATTCCTTTGTGAAACATTTTCAAGTTTTAGAAAAACAAAAATAAGAACGTAGAAATATAGACACATTTATAATAGGAAATAACAATAAATACAAAAAGAAAAATAGTAATATTACAATTATAAACGATATGTAACAAATAAAACAAATAGGGATGGTAATGAAATGCAAAACTAATAATAATTAACTAATATATAAAAAGTAAGGGTATTAACGGTAATAAAAAGTAGTAAAAGAAACAAGGGTATACTTAATAATAAAAAAATAATAGATGTAAAATTAATAATATATAATAAGACAACTAAAGTAAACCATAATAGATATAATAATAGATATAATAGTATGAAAATAAAAATAATAAAGAAAGAATATTAGTAATAAAATAATATAATGATAAAATAATAATAAGTATAGTACAAGAGAAATAGTCCTAAATAATAGGAATACAGATATAATAATACTATATAATTGAAAAAATGCTAATAAAAAAGTAATAGTAAGAAAATACACTATCATAAAAAAAAGTAAGTAATAACATGTATAATAATAAATATATGAAAGAATATAGTTATAATTAATAATATCCATATGAAAATAAAAAAATTAACAAAGACTAAAGATATTAACGGAAAAAATAATTAATTTTAATAGTAAAATAGCAAAATAGTGAAAAGGATTAATTGGATAGAAAACAGAGGCTTTGGGGTAAAATCGAAATAAAATAGGAGGGAGGACCGGATTAAAACGCAGCAAGACCTGGGGACCAAAGGGCAATAAACCTCACTCAGAAACGCAATACCAACCGAGGACTTAATTGAATTCGATGAACTTTTGGGGCCCAAATCGTGAATAATAAAACCGATTTTAGAACCAGAAAAGCGGAGGGCTAAACGCGCAATTAGCCCTCCCTAGCAAAACACGCGGATCTTATCCCTCATGGGTAGGGTCATGGTCGAGGCCCAAACGACGTCGCTTTTGGCCTCCGACTTCATTTCCAAAACGGCTGCTTTTATAAACAAAGATAAAAGCAAAATTTTTTGAAAATTCTCATTCTCTTCATTCTTTTCAAACGCAAAAGAAAAAAAAAGTTTTGAAACTCTCTCATTCTCTCTCTCGTCTACTGGATTAGGCTAAAGCATGATGCTTGGGACCACCGTCACCGTTGTCACGGCCACCGTTCACGGTGGCCGAAATCTAAAAAAAGTAAGTTTTTTTTCTTTTTTTTTTGAAAAAGTACGATATTTTTTTTAAAAAACAGAAAACCTCAAAAAAAATAGATTCGAAAAAGGAAAAAATAAACAAAACGAAAAGGGGAAAAAAAACAATGAACCTTTGCTCTTTTTCTCTGTATTTCTCTGAACTATCTTGCTGTTACAAGTGTTTTTTCTTTTGTATCTCTCCAAAAAAAACCCTTATTTTTTATTTCTGTTGCGGCTTTTATAGCCTTTATTTTACAACCGATTTGTTTCCTGTTTTGTAAGTTCATGGTAGATCCGGTTTCTAATGTGGCACCGTGGTGGCTCGAGTTGCGGACGCGACAGTTCGGAGGGTGGGTCTTGCTGGCGTAGGGCGTGCGGCGCGAGGACTCTCCACCGACTTAGGGTTTTTTTATTTACATTTTTCTTTTTTTGCTGTTGTGTACTTGGACTGTTTAACTATGGGCTTTTACTTCTTCTGGTTTGGGCCTTGAGTTTTGGTTAATGCTTGGTATTGGGTCTGGGCTGCAGAATTGGGCCTTACAGCTGCCCCTCTTTGCTCATTGTCGTGCAACGAGAGTAGAGCAAAGACTTTAAAAGGACCAATTTTGCCCCATCCTGTTCGATCTTAACTTCTTGATACTTCTTTTTTCCAAGTAGCTTTATTCCACCCACTGCATTCTAGATGTATAGAAATTTTGTGTCGATCTGCTCCACTTCTGCTCAGTGGAGATAGGATCTGCTATCTTCGATCTGCTCCCCTCCCGCTAGTGAGGATAAGATCTCAGATTCTTCACCTACTCCATTGCCGATACATAGAGATAAGACCGCCACTTTCGATCCGCCCACTCCCTTTCAAGAGAGATAAGATCTGTATTCTTTAGTCTACTCCATTGCCGATATATGGAGATAAGACTTGCCACTTTCGATCCGCTCCTCCTCGCCGGTGGAGATAAGATTCGTTGTCTTCAATCCGCTCCACTCCTCGCCAATGGAGATAGGATCTCTGCTTCGATCCTTCTACTCCCGCTTTCGGTAGAGATAAGATCGTTATCTTCAATCCGCTCCACTCTCGCTTTCAGTGGAGATAGGATCTACTATCTTTAGTCCGCTTACTCCTCGCCGCTGGAGATAAGACTTATCTTTCGATCCGCTCTACTCCTGCTCAGAGAGATAAGATCTCGCCGTTTTCAATCCGCTTCCACTCGCCGGTGGAGATACGATCTACTATCTTTAGTCCGCTCCACTCCCGCCGGTGGAGATAAGACTTGTCTTTCGATCTACTCTACTCGCCAAGAGAGATAAGATCTCGTTATCTTCAATCCGCCCACCCCTCGCCGGTGGAGATAGGATCTACTATCTTTAGCCTCGCTTCCACTTCGCCGGTGGAGATAAGGCTATCATCTTCAATATGCTCTACTCTCGCCAGAGAGATAAGATCTGTTATCTTCAATCCGCCCACTCGCCAGGTGGAGATAGGATCTACTATCTTTAGCTTTGTTCCACTCGCCGGTGGAGATAAGGCTATCATCTTCCGATCCGCTTACTCTCGCCAGAGAGATAAGATCATATCTTCAATCCGCTCCACTCCTACTCGGTGTAGATAGGATCTACTATCTTTAGCCGCTTCACTCCCGCGGTGGAGATAAGGCTATAATCTTCGATCCGCTTACCTCGCCAAGAGATAAGATCTGCTGCTTCAATCGCTTCCACTCCTCGCGGTGGAGATAGGATCTACTATCTTTAGCTCGCTCCACTCTCGCCAGGTAGATAAGGCTTCAATCTTCGATCTCGCTTACCTCGCCAGTAGAGATAAGATCTGCTGCTTCAATCCGCTCCACTCTCGCCGGTGGAGATAGGATTCATCGTTTTAGCCTGTTCCACTCTCGCCGGTGGAGATAAGGCTTCAATCTTTGATCCGCTTACCTCGCCAGAGAGATAAGATCTCGCTGCTTTAATCCGCTTCCACTCGCCGGTGGAGATAAGATCTCATCGTTTTAGCTCGCTTCCTCCTCGCCGGTGGAGATAAGGCTTCAATCTTCGATCCGCTTACTCCTACTCAAGAGAGATAAGATCTGCCGCTTCAATCCGCTCCCTCCTCGCCGGTGGAGATAGGATCTACTATCTTTAGCTCGCCCACTCCTCGCCGGTGGAGATAAGGCTTCAATCTTCGATCCGCTTACTCTCGCCAAGAGAGATAAGATCTGCTATTTCAATCCGCTCCACTTCTCGCGGGTGGAGATAGGATCTACTATCTTTAACTCGCTTCCACTCCTCGCAAGAGAGATAAGGCTTCAATCTTTGATCCGCTCTACTCTCGCCAAGAGAGATAAGATCAGACTCATCTCAGAACTCCCATCAACTTTGCTACATTGTCCTCTGGGAACATACCAGAGAAATGATTTCATGGGGTCTATGATATGTCAAATGATTAGGATGTCATGAAAGATGCTCCTAACCATATGTATCATGAATGTTATGAATGGATGCAAAATGTCATGAGAATGATTCATTTTTAACACTTGGGTCATTATTGCTTGTCGCTTATTAAGGTGACCCCGACGATGTCTTCTTTGTTCATTGATACTTCTAACAACTAATCTGAAGATGTCGTCACTGCTTAAACCCTTATCTCAAGTCTCTGAGCCCTTTTAAGCCTAGTTAGCTCTAAACAATTGTCCTGTTTCAGATTCTTGTATTTTTTAGAAACTTTCAGAGTAGTGCATAAAACTTCTTTTGTGAAAGTATTATTAGTTCAGTAATCATTATTTCAAAGAAAAATGCTTGAAACAAGACTATAGAAATGAATAAAACTGAAATTTATTCGGATAAAACCCGTGAAAATGGGTTGAACAAGGAAAACAAATTCCATTAAGGTGCAATATGAGTAAGCATGGTATTGATGCCCTGATATCATAGTCCGAGCTTTTTCAGATGTACTTTGAAGACCACTCGAGTCCAACATGTGTCTAGAAGATCCAAGGTACTTTGTAGATGCCCTAAGACGTAACATATCTCCTCATTGTTAATTCTGTATAGCGAAACCATCAGACGCCTCACGAGTTGATCATAATTTGAGCAACCTTCTTGGGTTTTCAACTCAAAGCCCTTTGGTCTCAAAGCCACTTTATGGGTTTTTGCTTTGGCCTCTCTGCTTTTTTTTTAACTCAAGATGCCCCTTTGTGGGTTTTCATCTTGGTCCACTTTCAAGCGAAGTACTTCTTGACTGAGTCTGCGTTAATCGGATTTGGCAGACATTTGCCATCCATCTCGGCTAGTATCAAAGCTCCTCCAGAAAAGACCTTCTTTACAACATAGGGTCCTTCCCAATTAGGCATCCACTTTCCCCTGAAGTCCTTTTGCATAGGAAGAATCTATTTCAACACCAAGTCTCCTTCATGGAATACTCTGGGGCGGACTTTCTTATTGTAAGCTCGCATCATCCACTTCTGGTACAATTGACCATGGCGAATAGCTCTTAGCCTCTTTTCCTCAATTAAATTCAGTTGATCATATCGAGATTGAACCCATTCGCGTCATTCAACTTTAGCTCGATAAAAACCGGAGTGAAAGGATCTCAACTTCAATAGACAAACCGCCTCCATCCCAAAACCAACGAGAAAGGAGTTGCCCGGTAGAGGTTCTAACCGATGTTCGATAGGCGTAGAGGCAAGCGGTAACTTTTATGCCGTCCTTGTAAGTCTCAACCATTTTCCCCACAATTCTCTTGATATTTTTATTGGCCGCCTCGACTGCTCCATTCATTTTCGGGCGATATGGCGACGAGTTATGGTGCTTAATATTGAACTGGCTTCTGCTATCGCTTTATTGTTCAAGTTTAGTGCATTGCCGCACACGATCCTTTCGGCATACCGTAGCGACATATGATCTCCTTCTTCAAAACTTGCTAACCGCCGCCTTCGTGATATTAGCATATGAAGTCGCTTTCTACCCATTTGGTGAAGTAATCAATAACCACGAAGATGAAACGATGTCCATTAGAAGCTTTCGGTGAGATCTACCAATGACATCCATGCCCCACATTGAGAAAGGCCATGGAGAAGTCATAACATGAAGAGGTGAATTAGGCACATGGATCTTGTCTCTATAAACCCGCACTTATGGCACTTCTTGGCATAACGAATGCATCTCCTTCCATCGTGGACCAAGAATACCCGAATCTCATGATTTGCTCGCCATCGAAACCCATTGGCATGTATTCCATGCACCCCATCATGGACTTCTTCCAGATTTTCCTAGCTTCAACAAAGATCCACACATCCGAGCAACACTTGATCCCTCCTCTTTTATACTGTGATCTCTCCATCTAGGACATAGTCACCGCAAGTCTTTTCAATGTTTTCTTATCATTTCATCGCTTGATCGGGATATTCATGGCTTTTCACATATTGCATAATATCATAGTACCAAGGATGATCATCTCTCTCTTCCTCTTCGTCAATATTGAAACAATGAGTGAGCCCAAATACTCATTTGATAGGCTTCATACCTCTCCGCTCATTCACTTTGATCATAGAAGCTAGAGTGGCCAAAGCATCACCATCCGGTTTTCATCACGCAGAGGTAAAAGAATGTGATATCATCAAACTCCTCAATTAGTTCCAAAACTAACTTTCGATGGTCGATCGGTTTGGGATCTCTTGTTTCCCATTCTCCTTTGAGTGATATATTACAAGAGCAGAGTCTCCAGATACCTCTAGCACCTTAACTTTGTGGTCTATGGTCGCTTCGGATCCCCATGATACACGCTCAGATTCGCCATGTTATTTGTGCAATCAAGTCTAACTTGCAAGTGAATGGATAATGCTCTCCTTTGGGGATACCAGATCGCCCAATTCCATTACCAACAAAGATTTGATGCTCCATCAAAGTTCATCTTCCAAGGCCGATCTTCTAGGATGCCTTCTCGCCGCCGCTACAAACATCAACTCTTCATTAGGAAAATTGAAATTAAGAGGCTCAAAATCATCTAGCGCTCACGGGCTAGGAAATCTGCTATTGCACTCCCTTCACCGCCTTTCCTCGTTCACAAAGACAATGTCGAATTTAGAAAGTAAAATTTTCCATAGGGCCATTCTTCCATTCAGGGCGATCGACTCCATCATGTATTTCAAAGGGTCCAATTTCGAGATTAACCAAGTCGTGTGGTACAACATGTACTGCCTCAACCTCCGAGTTGTCCAGACTAATGTACAACACAATTTCTCAATTGGCGAGTATCTCATTTCACACTCGGTGAATTTCTTACTGAGGTAATATATCACTCTTTCTTTCCTCCCTGTCTCATCGTGTTGGCCTAGCACACATCCCATTGAGTTATCGAACACCGCCGATACAAAATCAAGGGTCTATCAGGACTGGGAGGCATTAACACTGGGGTGTTGGACAAATATTATTTAATCTTATCAAACGCCCTCTGGCATTCATCATCCCAAATGCCTGGATTGTGCTTCTAAAGAAGACGGAATATTGGATCACATTTCTCAGTCAATTGTGAAATAAATCGAGCAATGTAATTCAATCTCCCTAGAAAACCTCGGACTTCCTTCTGAGTGCGCGGCGGAGGCAATTTTTGTACGGCCTTGACTTTATCCGGATCTACTTCAATTTCTTTTGCACTGACAACAAAACCCAATAGCTTCCCTGATCGAACCCCGAAAGTACATTTGGCTGGATTGAGCATCAGCTGAAATTTTCTCAATCTCAGGAACAGCTTCCTCAATACTTGCACATGCTTCCCTTCCGTTCGAGACTTTGCGATCATGTCGTCGACGTAGACCTCGATCTCCTTATGCATCATGTCATGGAACAAGGTTACCATAGCCCTTTGGTATGTTACTCCCGCATTCTTTAACCCAAATGGCATCACTTGGTAACAAAAAGTCCCCCATAAGGTTATGAAGGTGGTCTTTACCATGTCCTCAGGATGCATCTTTATTTGATTGTATCCCGAGAAACTATCCATGAAGGAGAAAAATGAAAACCCCACCGTGTTATCCACTAAAGTGTCAATGTGAGGTAGTGAGAAGTTGTCTTTCGGGCTGGCCTTATTTAGGTCCCTGTAATCGACATACATCCGGACTTTTCCATCCTTTTGGGGACAGAACCACGTTGGCTACCCATTCGAGTAATTTACTACTCGTAAGAACCCAAAGATCAAATTACTTCTAGACTTCTTCCCTTATCTTTACTGTGACATCGGGTCTCATCCTTCGAAGCTTCTGTTGGATCGGCTTATATTCTCCCTTTATGGGAATACGATGTACCGCAGTATCAGCACTCAACCTTGGCATGTCTTGATATGACCACGCGAAGACATCTTTGAACTCTAGCAGAAGTCTTATGAGGTCCTGCCTTGTTTCGTGGGTTATGCAGGTACCGATTTTCACTTCTTTACCATCCTCTAGAAGCACATTTTCAATTGTCTCTTCGTGAGGTAGAATCGGCTTCTCCTCCCGCTCTACCATCCTTAACAAATCCAGGACAAACCATAATCTTCGCCATCTCAGAAGTCCCGAGATCCTCCGGGCACGTGTCTTGCTCATAAGGAAATTCGAGTTCATATAAAGGTCACCATGACGCCGATATCCGGGGACCTATGGTAGGTATAAAAGAATATTCAATGAAAATGAATTTAAGGAGACTTATTTATGCGTTATGATTATGAATGGAGTGGAATGAAGTAGAAGAATAATTGCACAAAATGGAAAGAAAAATACACTCTTATTGAAAATAATGATGCGTGAACATGCCTATTTCACAAAAATTCTTATTGTTCCTAGGCTTGAAACAAAGAAGTGTGTTTTGAACATTACTGCTTTTATTCCTAAAACTACGTGAATTTCTTCCGCGATCAGCTTGTCCGAACACTTTCAGTTCGTAGGGCGAATACCGCTAAGTTTCCTCTCCTCAAACTTCCTTCGAGACACGCGTTGATGTTCAAACTTCTCATCATGTCTTCATTGCTTTCTCATTCATGTCCTCCCCGTCTCTGAATGAATAATCCCTCCCGACACGAATGTATTAGATATATGGGAAAGGTCATTGAACCCCACTTAATCTCAAAGACCATCCAATCGTGCCCTTCGCCTTTCACGCCTCTCTCCAGCTCCTCCTTTCTTTGTCTGGTATCTGGTCTATACCCTAGACCAAAGCGATCATGTTTGTTAACCAATCCTCGCACTGACCGGCCCCGAAGGTATTTTTCGAGTCCTTTTCGTGCATCGCCCTTTCCTACCGTCACCGTAGGCTCATCCTTGTGGCTTTAGAGATTTTTGGCACCGGGACCATGTCACCTTCACTGATGAAAGTCGTATTTACAAACTCTAATGACCTGAAGGAGCACTCTAAGGCCTCCGCATCATTTTCTATGTACGATGCATCACTAGTAACGGACGTGATGATATCCTCCTCTGCATTTATGGTTATCATCCGGCCCTCTGTTACTAATTTCAACTTTTGGTACAATGACGATGGTACAGCTCCCGTTGAGTGGATCCACGGCCTCCCCAATAAGTAATTATAAGAAGGCCTGATGCTCATCACAAGGAAATCTACCTCGTACGTATTTAGCCCAATTAGGAGGGGTATCTCGATCCTCCCCATTACTTCTCTCTCGGTGCCATCGAATGCTCTCACTATATTTTGGCACGTTTTCATGTGAGAGCTGTCTACGGGTAACCTATCTAGTGTAAACAGGGGCAAAACATTCAGTGTCGATCTATTGTCAATTAATACCCCTGGCAGTGTATACCCTTTGCATCGGGTAGTGATGTGCAAAGCCTTAGTAGATCCCCGCCTCCGCAGTATTTCGTCATCATCGAACGAGATGAAATTATCTGCGCTTATGTTATTTATAAGACGGTCCAATTTTATTTATCGAAATGTCATCAAGAACATAAACCGTTCAATGCTTTCATTAATGCACTACGGTGTCCCTCCGAGTTTAGTAGTAAGGTCAATACTGGCGCGCGTTTACCGCTTGTGTAACTGTTCCACCACACTGTACTCACTGTGCTTCAGGAACTTTAAGAACTCCCTGGCCTCATCCTCTATTACTGGTTTATTAACAAGTGGTCCTGTCTTCTCATCTCCCCTTCTCGTCATAGAGGACTCAGCTTCTGGGTCGAGTATGCTGGCCGAATTCTTTTTCTCGAAAACTGTCATAGTGCTATTGTAATTCCAAGGTACCCTCTTGTCATCTTTATAAGAAAAGTCACGGGTTTCAATTACAATCTTGGTGTATTCTTAGAAGGAAAATTACAGTTTTACGACACGACCCTCGGTGCCACCTTCACTCCTACTCGCCGACTTCTCGGCCGTGTGATAATCACACGTGGGTGATTGACTTTAAGGATCCTTTCGCTAACCTCCTTCCGTGGAACATACATCCTCTCTTTCCACCAAGTCAAAGAACTCCACTCTTTATTATCCATTAGCCCTTGTACTAGGGCTCTAAATTCGTTACATTCTTTGGATTTCATGGCCTTCCTTGTCATGGAACTCACAGAGTTCCTTGTATCTTGAGATCCGCCACATTCTCTCGCAGAACTAACCCAATCTTCGCATTTCTTTCCAAACCATTCTCAATGGGGTTCGACCTCAGCAATCTCCTGCTTGAACCTCCTCCCTATTTTCAACTATCGCTTTACCTATTATCGCATGACTGGTAATCGATTTCCTCCACCTGTGGGTCATTGAAGTCTACCACCGCTTTGATAAGTCTCTCGACTAGTCTTTTGAATGAAGTACAATTTCTATCGAGTGATTCTACTACATCCGCATGGTACTCATACAAAGCGTTTGTGTCATACCACTTAGGATATGGAGGTTGTAGCAGCTTCAAATAAAATGGGGACACGACGTGCGATCGAATAAAGTCTTATACAACTCCTTATATGTCACCGGTATAGGAGTAAATTGAATTTCTCATCCTCCGCCTCGTGTTGGGTTCTTGTCTTGGTCGGCCTCATTGCCCACGCCTACCGCCTCGGTGGGTAATAGTAATGGGTTTAGGATAGCTCGAGCTTATATTTTCTACTTCACTTCCCTTTTCTTCTTACGCTGCTTCTTGTGCTCTCTCCTGCCTCTATCTTCCCACACCTGATCGCGTTCTCTATCATTTCGCCTGACATCACCATGTCTGCGAAACTCTTAGTCGAGCCTCCTAACATGTGGTTAATGAAAGGTGCCTTTAGGGTATTGATGAAGAGCATGGTCATTTCCTTTTCTAGTAATGGTGGCTGGACCTGCGTAGCGACCTCCCTCCATCTTTGGGCGTACTTTCTGAAGCTTTCACTTGACTTTTTCTCCATGTTTTGCAATGTGATCTTGTCAGGTGCTATATCGGTCACATGGCCGTAATGCTTGATGAAAGCCTGCGCCAGATCTCTTCACGATTTGATTTGGGTACAACTCAACTGGTTGTACCATTTTGTCAGAGCCCCAATCGACTATCTCGAAGTAATGAATCAACAATCGGTCATTGTTGACATATCCCGTCATTCTCCGATGAACATCGTAATATGGGCCTCGGCGCCTAGTCCCATTGTACTTTTCGAACTCGCATCTTGAACTTTGGAGGAAGTACTAAATGGGACTAGACTCACTTTCTTAGATCCACTTCGCATTGGTGATCAAGACTTTCCAATGCTCGAAACTTCTCTTCCACCATTTGCATCGATCCTCGAACTTTTTGGAAGCTCGCTTTTACTTTCTCCCTTCGCCGCCTCATCAAGTCCGGGACCATTGGTTTTACCAGATTGACTTGGGGTTAGAGCTCGAGCCAATGAAGAAATTTACGATCTTGAGCACCGGATTAGTGCCGAGGCTTGATATTGACCGACACTCTTGGTGGTTGCACTTGGGAACTTGTCGGGCCAGCCCGAGGGCAAATAAAATCTTCATTATCTTCTCCCAGATCGACCATAGGCCTTTTTTCGCTTTCAGCCCTCCACCAACAATCGTGTTAGCGGCTCATCATGCTTCTCTGGGATTCCAAGATTTGATCCTCATATCCTGTTGGATCTTGGCTAATCGCTTCTTGCATCCGAGCTGCAGCTTGGTCTTGCATCTCTTTTGCATCTGCTCCAACTTTTCTATCCTTTGATCCATTGCTCTCGTCTTTTTTCGAGTGTAATAGCGGTGTTCCAAGATAACTATAGTATAACCTCTAGTTAATAGGGTTGTCTTATAATATTTAATGCAAATGTTGTGATGAAATGCCAATGCATGAAATGTAATGCCAATGAATGAATGCAAAAATAAAAGAAGTCGATTCTGATTCAATTTCTTTTGAAATGCTCATTGAAAAAGACAAAATCCTTTACATAAAACAAAGTCACATATACGACCTAGCCCTTATGCCCAAAGTTTTGACCTTCTCAAGAAGTGAAGCTAGCTCTCGACCCTGGTCTGACTTTGACTCATAAAATATACTTAACACATCAGCCTGAACTGCTAGGGTTTGTAGATGATCGGCCACCTCTCGTATCTGAACCACAGCTTCGCCCATAAGGTAGTCTCTTTCTCTGACTTGGTTCTGAGATCGTTGAAGTTGTTCTTTCCCTCGCTGGTTATCTGCCTCTAATAGTTGGATCCGGAGCTCACTGTTTTGCAGCACTGTTTCAGGTTCTACCACCTTTTCCTTTAATTCTTCAATCTGGCCTAGGCTTGATTCCAACTTCATCGTAGAGTTGTGGCTTTGACTCAATGCCTTCTCTAATCCTGCTACTCGAGCCCTTAGCATCTTATTTTCGCTTTGGCTCTCCCCCACCGTCTTTTTCAAGGCATCCTTTTGTGCTTGAACCCCATGAAATCTCTTCTTCCACTGGTCAACCTTGGTCTTCTCCTCCTGAACTTCTTGACGCCATTGTTCCGAGGTTTTACCCAGCCCAGCAGTCCTCATCGATAGATGCAACTTCTTGTAATCGGTCTTCAAGCTATCCAAATCTTCTTCGGCCTTCTTTTTTCCTTTCCTCAGCTTCTCAGCCTTTGATTTCTGGATATCAATATCTAAAATCAGGTTCATTTTTTCCCCTTCTAGTTGTTCTATCTTTTTCCTTAACCTTGAATTTTTACTTTCAAAGTCCTGCTTCATGATCTCCAACTCAGAAGGGACTACTTGCAGGTATTCTTCTATCGATCGAGCAGCATCCTGTGCCGGCCTGGAGATATTATCGTTCACTCCCCTGCTCCACCATGTGTTATATTCGAGGGTTACCATTGGATTTATAGCAACTCTTTTTATTCAGTGAATCTGCTTTCACGCATCCGAAACTTCTCGAACTCTTTTCTTATAATTATTCCCACTATATGAGAATTCAAACCGAGCTAACCCATGCATTACGGTATAAAGCGTCTCGATTGGTATTGCCTTAGACGAGCAAAGGAGCATACCCAATACTCCCAGGATCCCTAACAGAGAACCCAATCATAACTCCCACACCGGTAAAGATTTCATCGGAAACGAACCAAGGAGCTCTCCATTCCACATCTTTTTCTTGAAGATTCTGAAGAAGTGCGATCCAGGTTCTCTTCGATATGTCATCTCTCTATATGCGCATGGCCAACTCCTTTAATAGGGAGTAATTCGCAAAAAAGACCCGACAAAAATTTCTATCTACTTTCCAGAAATGGCTATGGAACCACCCCAACAACGGTTATGCGCGATCCCACGAATCTTCCTCACCGCTCTCCCAAGACGAGTTCAAAGATCTAAATATTTTGGTGAGAATCGCCGGTATGCCGCGTAACCCCTTTGTCAAGACGATCGAACAAATCAATAATCGCTTCATCTACATGCCTCAAAGCCTTGGGAAAAATTACCAAACCATAGATACTTAAGGCAAAATGTCGACTTTCTTATTCACATCTGGGTGTGCCGCCATCAGTCCCTCAAGCTTACCCAGGAATGCATTTCCTTCACCCTTCTTTGAATTCGTGTCGTGACCCATCGTTCGCTCATCCCAAAGGATACTCATCGACTTCTTTACAAAAGTCGATTGCATTAGCGTACTCAAGTAAATTTTGTCGACGAGCCCTTTGATCACAAGCAAAGCAGATATTCCTCCACGGTAGGCACCAAGTCTACTTTCCCAAACGTAAAAGCAGTATAAGCGGGATTCCAATATTGAGTCATAGCCAAACAAGTGTTTATCCACTCGATGTCGAGTAAGTAAGGTAGATCACCATAATTAATGTAGAAAGCTTGCCTAGTTGCTTCATCCCAACCAGCCCATATATCTCTTAGTTCCGTAGCTCATTCGTGTCACATCGATGCGAGTGAAGTCCAATAATTCGATGTATACCCTTCGGTTAGACTATCCCCTTCTCAAATCAAGGCTTCTCGACCATATACGACAAACAGCATTATCCTCTACTTTATCAAGGAATCCGTCCTCCATAACAAGCATTCTAACTTAGTAATTAAAACAGGAATCGACGCCTTTTAAGTATGAAATGACATGAAAATATGACCAAAATAAAACAAGTTAGTATCACATAAAAGTAACCAAAGCAAGTGAAAAAAAATGTCTAACCACTACATAGGTAGCCACGAAGGTTTAGCATGGCTCTACCTAGGGTGGGCTCTTCAGGTTCACTATATGTGGTTTGGTTCTAAAGAAAGAAAAGGGTACCTGAACCAGCAGATTCCTCAATCCTCACCCATTATAAGCTCATATAGATCGAGTTCGGTTCAGGGGAATACATTTCCCTATGGCCATGCGGAGGTGAAAGCCTCACGGAACCATAAGTACGGATGTATCCCGAAAGCGGTCCCCTAGCCCATGCGGAGGTGAAAACCCCACGAAGGCTCAGTTTCTCGCTCCCACTTAAAGGATGTGACCACAACGGTCATGCAATATGAATGCAAAAATATCCTATGGGTTTCGAACCACGACAGACATATGACGCGACAAAAACTCATGCAAATGGAAAAACGGAAGAAAAAAATTATTTTCAATAAAAAGGACATTAATCAACCAATTTTACGGCTTGACTCTCTTTGGTCCCCAGTGGAGTCGCCAAGCTGTCGAAACTATTTTTTGTTTAACGGGCCGACTTTAAAAAGAAAAACGGAGTCGCCACCAATCTTTTTTTAGTGTGATTGGGCCACTTTAGAAAACGTTTTGGTCCACGAATTTTAAGAAAACGGGCTCGGGAATCGGTTACGCACGAGGAAGGATTAGCACCTCATGACGCCCAAAATTGGTACCGTATTGATTGATTAATGTCCTTAATATCAAAAATTAGAAAAATTTTAGAATATGAATCTTTCAAAAAATTGTTTGAATGACTCGATTGGATATCGAAATTCTCTTGTCCCGAAAAGGTGAAATACCACATCCAAAGACGATAGGACACGATGTTTCAAACCCTCGATATTAAGATCATTTCATGATTTCCAAAACTCATGTACTGCGGTTTGAAAAGGGTATTTCGCTATTTAGCCAAACTAAAAATCGAAACCCAGCACGATTGGGCACGATTCCTTGAATTTCTAATCATGAAATATTGCCTTTATTTAAGAAACACGATAAAAAAATCTTTGAGGGATATTTAGTGACCTAGAAGAACGAAAAATCGAAGCCCAGCACGATTGGACACGATTTCTCGAACTTCTAAGACACAAAACATTGCCTTATTTTAAAAACATGATAAAAATCTTTAAAGGATATTTAACGATCTTGACGAACGAAAAATCGAAGCCCAAAGACGATTGGACACGATTTTAACTTCCAAATACACAAAATTCCCTTTGTGAAACATTTTCAAGTTTTAAAAAACAAAAATAAGAACGTAGAAATATAGAAATGACGATAATAGGGAATAACAATAAATACAAAAAGAAAAACAAGTAATATTACAATTATAAACGATATGTAACAAATAAAACAAATAGGATGGTAATGAAATGCAAAACTAATAATAAATAACTAATATATAAAAAAGTAAGGGTATTAACGGTAATAAAAAGTAGTAAAAGAAACAAGGGTATACTTAATAATAATAAAAAATAATAGATGTAAAAGTAATAATATATAATAAGACAACTAAAGTAAACCATAATAGATATAATAATAGATATAATAGTATGAAAATAAAAATAATAAAGAAAGAATATTAGTAATAAAATAATATAATGATAAAATAATAATAAGTATAGTACAAGAGAAATAGTCCTAAATAATAGGAATACGAGATATAATAATACTATATAATTGAAAAAGATGCTAATAAAAAAGTAATAGTAAGAAAATACACTATCATAAAAAAAGTAAGTAATAACATGTATAATAATAAATATATGAAAGAATATAGTTATAATTAATAATATCCATATGAAAATAAAAAATTAACAATACTAAAGATATTAACGGAAAAAAAATAATTAATTTTAATAGTAAAATAGCAAAATAGTGAAAAAGGATTAATTCGGATAGAAAAAGAGGCTTTGGGGTAAAATCGAAATAAAATAGGAGGGAGGATCGGATTAAACGCGCAAGACCTGGGGACCAAAGGGCAATAAACCCCACTCTGTAAAACGCAGCGCTCAACTGAAGACTTAATTGAAATCAGGAGCGAACTTTTGGGGCCCAAATCGTGAATAATAAAAACCTGATTTTAGAACCAGAAAAAACGGAGGGCTAACGCGCAATTAGCCCTCCCTAGCAAAACATCGCGGATCTTATCCCCAAGGGTCGGGTCACTGGTCGAGGCCCAAACGACGTCTGTTTTGGCCTCCGAACCCCATTTCCAAAACAATACGCTTTTATAAACAAAGATAAAAGCAAAATTTTTTTGAAAATTCTCATTCTCTTCATTCTTTTCAAACGCAAAAGAAAAAAAAAGTTTTGAAACTCTCTCTCAGCCCTCTCTATCCGGCCTAGATTCCGGCCAAAGCATGATCACGGACCACCGTCGTCATTGTGGTTGCTTGGCCACCGCTCACTAGTGTCCTAATCAAAAAGTAAGTTTTTTTTCTTTTTTTTTGAAAAAGTACGATATTTTTTTTTAAAAAAACAGAAAACCTAAAAAAAAACGGATTCGAAAAAGGAAAAAATAAACAAAATGAAAAAGGGAAAAAAAATAATGAACCTTTGCTCTTTTTCTCTGTATTTCTCTGAACTATCTTGCTGTTACAAGTGTTTTTTTCTTTTGTATCTCTCCAAAAAAAAACCCTTATTTTTTATTTCTGTTGCGGCTTTTATAGCCTTTATTTTACAACCGATTTGTTTCCTGTTTTGTAGGTTCGTGGTAGATCCGATTTCTAACGTGGCACCGTGGTGGCGCGAGTTGCGGACGCGACAGTTTGGAGGGTGGGTCTTGCTGGCGCAGGGCATGCGGCGCGAGGACTCTCCACCGACTTAGGGTTTTTTTATTTACATTTTTCTTTTTTTGTTGTTGTGTACTTGGACTGTTTAACTATGGGCTTTTACTTCTTCTGGTTTGGGCCTTGAGTTTTGGTTAATGCTTGGTATTGGGTCTGGGCTGCAAAATTGGGCCTTATATATATATATATATATATATATGTTTAAATAGTGCACATTTTCTCTACATTTTCTCCCACTCAAAGGCATTATTCGATAAAGTTTTGAAATTTTGTTTTAACCAAGAATATTTCAAACCGGAAGCTTAGCACTATCATCCCCTGACAGTCGTCCAAGCAACTGGTAGTAAAGTGATGCAAGTTCGATCATTTTACTTGAATCTATAATTGTAGTAACATCAACTAAGAGCTCGAGTTGCAATGCAGCATCTTCTAAGGTGATGTTGCACTCCCTATATGGTAAATAAAATGTGTGGGTTTTTGAACGTCACCTCTCAATCAAGATGGATAAAAAATTGGCCCTAAGCTCAAACATCCTAATCAATGTTACTGCTCCAAATCACGTGGCATCCACCCAACCTCTTTTTGTTTAGCTTTTTTTTCCCTCTCTTTTCAACTTTTTTTTTCTTTTGTCAACTTATTTAAAAAAATTAAACACGAGCAACATCAAAAAAAATATTTTGTTATCCCATATACTATCTTTTAGTGTATTTAGTAGAAAAACTGATATTTTTGAAAATTTTAAATAAAGTGTTGTCAATATGTTAACGATACCATTTAAAAAGTTGTTATCTTTTCCTATATCATTATTAAGTATAATTTATGACAAAATGTAAATGGTGCCGCCTAAAAGTGAGATGACACCCATATTCACTATAAATTTCAACTTATTCTCTTAATTAATCTTTACTTCATATTATTTTTATTATTTTATAAAATAACCCACATGTAACACTATTTAAGTCCTCTAAGAACCACACCAGCTAAGTTTACTAGTTTTTTTGCCTACAAAATTAAAAAATAAATAAATAAGATAAGATTTGAAATTACCGCTTATCTTTACCTTGTTGACTTTCAGCACTGAATTTAGTTAATGGAAAAAGGATTTGAAACCTGAGTTTAGGAAGCAAATTGTATTATTATATATAATTATGATACGTAAGTTTCTTGATTATATTTTATCTAAATTAATTAATAGTGAAATTTTAAAAATAAAAACAATGTCCCAGTATCAATGTAGGTGGTCCTGGTTATCTATGATTCTAATTGCAAATTATGGTCGTCCCCAATTTTAATATGTAGAGCCCTACAATTAAATCAAGCATATTGTATATTTAGAATGTAAAATGATATATCTGAACGTGCCGTCCATGTCAATGATGTCATAGACATAGAGAGACAGGTGGAGAGAAAAATAAATGTAGTCCATTCCATCGCCAATGAACTAGAACATATATATTATGCCTGACTATACAATAATAATAATAATAGTAGAACAGAAGCCTCTTCAGTCTTCTATATTGTCTCAACTCTCAACCACCCCCACCCATATAAGAACAAAACAATAGAAATACTTAAGTACAGTATACACTTTACAGCTCAGCTCGGCTCCGACACCGCTTAATATTATATTGCTAGTATTAATTAATTATATCCCGAGCGGCAGCATTAGCCTGAAACGAATTAATAATGGCGTTGTAAAAATTGGGATGTGAAAGTGAATTAATTTTGATGGTCTAACGAACATGAAGACGGAGTTGAAGAAATTGTGGTGGCGGAGGCCGATGAGGTTCTGGGCGTTGCCGCCGACTGCTTCTGCTTCAACACCACCGTGGGGAGGATGCTGGTTTTCCTCCTTTCTTGCTCTTTGATTAACTCACCTCCCATCATCTCCAGTTTCTCCAAATTCGTCACCTCACTCCTCTTTTTCCCTTTGAAAAGATGCGACTCCACGCTTCTTTGACCTAGCATCTCCTTTGTAACGCTCATCACTGCCTCGCTTTTACTATTTGGCTTAACGTTAGGGGTCCCCTGAATTCTAACGTACTTGCTTCCATTTCCGCTTCCTCCGAATGCCATTGAAACTGCTTGATCAACCTGTACATATGGTTCGTTAATCTCAGCCATGGGATGTACATTTTAGCTAGCTTTGATTAATAATATGTTTCATTTTTCATATATGTATTCAGATTCATTTTTGTACTTACCATATCGGAAGCTCCCTCGCCGGCGATTCTAAGAAACCTTGTCGGCGCCGGAGTAAGAGTAAGGTCGCCGGAACCGAAACCGGACTCTCCATTCCCCAAAGATAGGACCAAAAGATGCTCCACCCCATTACAAAACGGGAACTCCTGCTTATTATTCAGCACGTGTGTTATCGCCGCCGCAGCTGGATTGTTCATGGCCACCCCACCTTCTACCGCCAGGATCTTCGTCCTCTCATCCACTGACTTCATTCCCACTGCTCCCACAACCGTCGGATCAGCCGACGTTGCGTAGCACACGTCTTTCATCTTGAAATCATAGCCGTCCATTTCCAATGCATCAGCGCGGGAAAACAAGAATGGCGCGTTGGAACAGAGATCGTAGCAGGGTATCAAAATCGGCTTCAAGGTATCCTTCAAAGTCAGTTCCCGAAAGTTTTGCTCAACAGTTTCTTCACCTTCGATGGACGGAAAAGTCGACGGAATATTCCCTGAGGCGAGGAGGGAAAGAGTTTCCGACGGTTTTTCAGAAGGAACTGAAGAGCTTGGTCGGCAGTAAAAATGGGAGCGCCGTTTTCAGCGCGAGTAAACAACAATGCGGCGAGAATCGCACCAGCACCAGAGCCTGCAACAACGTCGAAATACTGGGCAATGACAGCATTGGGATTCCCCGACTTTTGACGGAGAAAAGTCTGGAGGGTAAGGAGGGATTGGGCGGCCAATATACCATCGGAAAAGCTCCCACTGTCAATGGATAGGATTCTTACTTTCCCGGAAAGCTGATTTCGAGATTTCAAGTGATCTTCTTCATGGGTTTTTGCAGCAGCATTATTCTCGTGATCACCGAAAAGAAATTTGTTTTCAAGGATGGAGAAGATCTGGTTAGTAAGGGAGTCGACTTCGTTAATTAGAAGAGCCATCTGGTCAAACAATTAAAGATATGAGAATGAAAGAAAGGTAGAGATGTTTTACTTTTAATTTGTTTGGATTCAAGATGGGGAGAGAGAATGGGAATTGGAATTGAAAGAAGTAGACAAGTTGATTGGACCTTGGAGACCTTACATATATATATATATAGTGATGGAATTGGAAGAAGAATGAATAATAGATAAAATTAAAAGGAAAAAAAAAACAAAAAAGAGTAAAATTGTCGACTGTTGAGGAATTCGTGCGTTTATTTTTATTATATTTTATTATAAAGGAAATTGAGAGAGAGAGAGAGAGAGGAAGAACCCAGGAACATTCTTTACACAGAAGATTAATCGGCGAGTTTTTGGTTGTAAGGAATTTTGACTCGCTATGCAGTTAGAATTTAAATTAGAATAGTATTTTATTTAGGGTAAATTATACAAAACAGTCACATGATTATTCAAAATTCTCATTTTAGGTACTCAAAATAAAAATTTATAATTTAAGTATTCATGTTATATAGTTCGGTCATCTTGGTTGACGTGAAAATTAAAAAATAGTATATTAATAAATTTAGCTTTTAACTTTTATATATTATATCTATTTAGTTATAATTTTAAAAATAAACCTTCAAAATTTACAAATATTTTTAATTTGATCCTAATTATAAAAAATTAAATAAATATATAAAATAAATAAATATTTTCAAAAAAATATAATAAGAAATTTAAATTTTATATTAATATTAAATAAATATAATTATATTAATCTTGAATAAAATAAAATCCCCTACCCTGTCTCTCTCCCTCTCCTCGTCCCCCCGCTCCCGCCTCAATTCTCTGCTGCCAATCCTTAATTTGCAGCAGCAGTTGTAACTAAATACATATGATCTCTTCAGCTTACCTCTAAGGCTCTAACTAAATGTAGCTTCAATGAATGTTATTTTCCTCTATTTTTTCTTGTAATTCCCGGGCCACTTGCATTTGGGGTTCATTATAGTATGTTCATTATGCTCAACTCAAGGTTTAATGTAACTCTCAGGAAAAAAATTATTCAGTTTTATTGTGTCCCAAAGTATTTATTTTGCCAAATGAGCATGAAACAATATATATTAGGATGTGATTAGATTTGGACTGTTAAATATAATTATATTTATTTAATATTAATATAAATATAAATATTAATGTAAAGTTTACTTTTATTATTATATTTTTGAAAATATTTATGTATTTTTATATATTTCTTTGAATTTTTAGAATTAAGATCAAATTGAAAATATTTGTAAATTTTGAGGATTAATTTTTAAAATTATGACTAATAGATTTAATATGTAAAAACTAAAGGCTAAATTTATTATTATACTAATTTTTTAATTGTCATGTTTTTGTGATTTTAACAAAAATAATTAACTGGTCAAAATATATAACGTAAATATTTAAATTGTAATTTTTATTTTAAATACCTAAAATAAAAATTTTAATAATTAAGTGACTGTTTATATAGATTACCTTTCATTTATGGCATTCTCCTTTTAGTACTAAAATATTATGTCCTTTGTTTTTTAAAATTTAATTTTTATGCTTTTGCATTTGGACTGTACCTGGTCAAGCTAATAAAAATAAAGTGATCGCTGCATTCATTTTTATTTTTACTTTTTCTTCTCTCTGGTCATGGCCTTCCTTAAGTTTGAAATTTTAAATTCTCCTTTTATTTCCTTCCTTTTTCTTTTTCTTTTCTTTTTCCTTCTACTTGCTTTTCTTCTCCTTCCCTCGTTTATTTTTTAAATTGCAGGCAAAAAGAAAATTCCCTATTTTAAATTAAAAACGTTCCTTTATGAACTCTCCATTTTCCTCCCCCAAAAAGAAACAGTGATTTTTTACTTTTTATACTTATTTATAATTTATGTTTGAAGTTTGTGGTTGATGCTCTCAACAATACTTGTCGGTGATAAATATGATTTTTATTTATATTCATTTTATAAGTTAAAAATTTATTATAAATTACTTTTATTTGGATGAAATAGTAATTAAAATTCTTCTTAGATACCTATTTGGTATAAGTTCATATTGTATTACTCTCATCTCTTACCCTTAATGTTGTATAAAAATATTATAAACAAAATAAAATGTACCAAAATTATCATTATTTATTTAAGAAGCAACATAGACAAATAATTATGAATTATAAGGACTGCAATTGCAATTTGAACCCTATGGCGAACCCTATTTTTGCCAAGTAGCACGCCACCTAGTTCAGCACTCTGCGACACGTGTTATTTGAATGCCCCATCGTGACTAGAGTGAGCATGGTGGGCCACCGGCCACCAAGGCCCTTAGAAAAATGGGAGGTTCGGGTAAAATATAGGCCGAAAAATGGGCTTAAGTAAAATGAGGCTGCTTAAAAATGGGCAGACCTCGTAAAAATTTCTTGGCCGAGCTTCTGCCTGCCGACCGAAATCATTAAAGGCAAAAAAATATTTTTTAAATATTATTTTCTTATTGTTTTCTCTTTATTTTGCTACCATTTTACTATTATGTTTCTATTATTTTGTTGTTATTGTTTAGATATTATATAAAACTTATTTTATTGTTAATTTTGTTATTATTTTAAAGACATTTGTTAATTTTGTTATTATTTTAGAGGCATTTCCTTGTTAAGTTGCATCTATTTTAGTGTTATTTAAGTCTACATATTTTTAAAATTTATTTTCAATTTGTTGAAAAATATTTATTTTGATTTTTTAATATTTTGATGTATTATATATATTTAAAATTATATAAAATAATATAAAATTAATATTGGGCGGGCGGGCTGGTTTTAGTATTTTACATGGGCGGCTTGGGCAAAATTTTAGGCCCATTTTTGGGCTTCGGCCCGCCCGAGCCTAATGAACGGGCCTAAATTTTAGTTGGGCCCGACCAACCTGCCCGCCCGCCCATGCTCACCTCTAGTCGTGACCACACAGATCTTTTATATGACTAACCAAGGCCAGATTATTTGAAGCAAACTAGCCATCATTCAATAGTTGAACAGCCTGGGAATTATCACATTCCACCCCTATCTTCTTGAAGCCCTCCTCCCAAGCAACAGAGAGGCCACCTCTAACACTGAACTAATTCTGGCATGTTTAGAGAAACCAACTAGTTAGTTCCCAAACTCGTCCCTGATCACGTCACCTACCGTTGAGCGACACCCCTCCAAAGTCATTGTCCATCAGAATTCGGCTTAATCTAATCCTTGATTAATTTATATAATATATATAAATGTATCCTCTACTTTCATTTGAAGGTTTATGGATTTGAAATTACACCTTTCAATAATACCATCTTTAATGTTTGAATTCAATTTTTCCCTTTAAAAATACAATATTTATACAATAAACCTTTTCTATAACAACCCCAATTATTTAGATTTGTCTGTTATAGAAAGGTGTATGTTATACACCTATAATAACATGTTGCTATAAGGAGATAATTATTGTAAGCTCATCGTAAATTTATATTGTGAATTTTTATCAAATAAAAAAAAGGAAAAAATTACGTTCAAAAAGAAAGAAAGTGAGAATCAAATCAACAAAATTAAAGGAGGTATAATATGCAACGTAAATCTAATAAGTTCAATTAACCGATAGTCATCAAAATAAATTAATTAATTTACCATGAGTTACTAAATTCTAGTAATTAATTTATAAGTTTATGATATTCTAAATTCATAATAAAATATTTGATTAGGGAACTTAATAGTTTATCGAATTAATATCTTTAATTCCACTCATCATTTTCATTTAATTAAATACAATTAATAGCTTTCTTGAAGTGAAATTTAATCACTTTATTGAAAAATATTTTAATTAAGATCATTTTCATTTAATAATTAATAATTAATAGATTTTTTATATGAAATAACTATAATTTTACTTAAAAATATAGAAATATATTGTTATAGATAACTAATTTAATAAAGGATGTACTTAAAACTATAAATATTATTTTAAATAAAAAGTCGTTATAAATAATTAAAATAAAACATAAAAATCAATTATTATAATAAAATATTATAATAACGGGTAATTATTGTAGATAATGTTAGATTGTATCGTACTACCATACATCAAATGAAACTATTTGAGTGATATGAACTCTAATAATTACCAAAATACTAATAAATATTGAACCAAATTATATTCCAACGGTATATGTTTCTTTGATAGGAAATCTATAATTTATGTACAATATTGGAAAAGGAGGAGAGAGGGTGTCACAAATTTCTATACATAAAACTCCACGCACTCGTAGTCCGTACACAAGCATTTCAAATATCTATTGAATCAAGCAGTGGCATCTCCTTCATATTTCTTTCTTTTTAACCATTAAAATTGTGTCAAGTAGTAGACATAGCCGTGCTATTTAATGGATGGTACCCTACAAAGTAAAGGCCGTGGTGGTGGTGAGAGAAAAAATCCCAGTAGGCCCATGGAAGATCATGTGCTATTGCTCTCTCTCTATTTTATGGTGGACCCAACATAAGAATTATTTGATAAATGCATGTCTGGTTTGTTGTACCGACAGTTTTATTACTGACTACTGCCATCAATAATATATATTTATACTCTCTATACTCTTTTTTATCCTTAATAATTTTGGTTTTTTGACTTGTAAAAATGTTAGTAATGCAACTCATGAATAAATATTGTGGATTTTATTAGTCAATCGGCCCGTACGACAGCGTAGGACTAGGGATATATGTCTTCTTTTTCATCCCTTCTATCTATTTCTATGCCCATGGTTTTGACTCTCCTTGGAAGTTTCAATTCGACACATTAGTCTTTTCCGTCAGATTTCTAGTGTCCACATTCACCATCATATCTTACCACTTGCCACTGCAAATATTTTCTTCTTTCCTATTTTACTCCTCTTATTTAAACCAATTAACACTAGTAATGAGATATTTTGAAAATATGTATATATTTTTTTTCCTAAAATTAATTCACTCGTCATGAGTGCTTTTTAAATACAGGTGAAAGACTGATTATAAAATGTATTTTATTTTTTTTAATCAAAATGAAGCTGACATATATCAAAGCCTGACTAAGGTCTAAAAATTACAAAATAAAACCAAACAAAGTCCAACATAAAAAAGTAAAGAAACCAAAAGCCAAACAACAGTAAAAAGAATAGAAATGAAAAGACACAAGCAACAAACGTCAGGCACTTGTCTTCCCAAGAAAACCATATCAGCCCTCAAAAAATCTGCCCCATCATATACCTCAAAAATCTGCCCCATATCAGCACTTGAGGAAGCGCCTGGAAGAATCAACGATTCATATTCCACTAAGAACAAGGCCAGCAAAGATCTTAAGACCCTAACCTCCCTTCCACTTGATCTCGCTCTGTAAGGCGCTGAACCGAGACTGGTAAATCACAGTTCCATTTCCCTGAGTAGTTTCTCCGTTTGCCCTCCAACGCCAGAGTATGAGCCGCTCCATTTGCTGAATGCCGTACATGCTGGTAAGAAATTTCATCAAATCTCAACCTTAGATGTCTGATATTCTGCGCAATCGGTCTTAGTACCGATCTGTCCTTATCCTTCTTTTCAATGCTTTTTATAACGGCCAGAGAATCCCCCTCCACCTCCAGCCGTGTAAAACCCATGGATAAGGCGAAGAATAAAGCTCGTTCGCACGCCCTGGCTTCTGCCACAAAAGGATCTGCTACCCATGTGAACAGATAAGTTTCCGCTTCTCGAATAATTCCAAAAGAATCCCTAGCAATTACTGCTGTAAAAGCCATATTTTCATCTGACTTGTAACTCACATCAAACTTAATCTTTATTTTACCTTCATCGGGTGGTCTCCAGAACTCTTTAGAGTCTGGTCTGATAGAACTCTGAGTAGACGTTTGTATTGTGTTGATCTCCTTTATGTATCCCTGGATAAAGCCAAGAACCTCCTGAAGATTAAACCGGGCCCCTTCATGAATCAGTTTGTTTCTCCTATACCATAAACTCCAGAAAGAGATTGCAACAATACATCTTTGTTGATCATCTAGATTAACAAAAAAATGTACTAATCGTTTCTGATTACCCCAAGTTTCTTCAACTACGGGAATCGGAACAAGCATCTGAGTCCACACACTCTGCAAGATACCACAGGACCACATCAAATGGCTCGAATCTTCCAACTCAGTCTGGCACGGGGGCAAACAGACTCAACGGCTAACATCCTTCTCGCCATATTACAAGAATGAGGGATCAAATTATTAAAAAGTCTCCAAACATGTATTTTAATTTTTTCTGGTATGTTTAGGCCCCATAATAATTTGTAGAAAGTTTTGTAATTCACCTCATTAGAACAAATAGACATGGAGGAATCAGCTATGGTAGTTAGAACACGATAGCCACTTTTAACAGAATAGTCCCCTGACCCATCATACTTCCAGACCAAAGTATCCTCCATTCTACTGCTAGCCAGCGGAATTGAAAGAATTCTATCCGCAATGTTCTTATCAACTAATCTGTAAATCAACTCACTATTCCAGGTAGATGAATTCTCGTCAATAAGTTGACTAACCTTTGTCCAGTGTGGATTAATTACTTGACCAGTAACTCTGTTGTTGTCCTTCCCAGGTAGCCATGGATCATCCCAGATGTTGACACTGCTCCCCTTTCCTATCCGCCACAACATGCCATCCACAATCAAATCCCGAGAGTTGCAAATACTTCGCCAGGTAAATGAGGGATAAGAACCAACCTTAGCTGAAAGAATATCGGTAAACGGAAAATAACGGGCTTTTAATATTCTGGCTAATAAATAATTGGGCTGAACTAATATGCGCCATACCTGTTTCGCTAATAGAGCCTTGTTAATGAAAAACAGGTTTTTAAAACCCATCCTCCATCAGACTTGGGCTTGCAAAGCATGTCCCAACAACTCCAATGAATGCCTTTCGCCATCTTATTATTCGCCCACCAGAATTTATTCATAATATTTTCCAATTTTCGACAAAGCGTTTTTGGAAAAAGAAAACACTGTATAGCATACAGAGGTGTGGCTTGTAGAACAGACTTTATGAAAACCTCTTTACCTCCCATAGAAAGACAACGATAGCTCCAGCCTTCAACACATTTTCTAAATTTGTCAATAAACTCAGAAAAGCCCATGTTTTTCGTCTCCCCACCATCATTGGAAGACCGAGATACTTCTCAGGATTAGATGCCACTCGAACTCCCAAAAAGTAGTAATTTCCTCCTTAGCCTCTTCAGTTATGTTAGCTCCAAAATAAACCAATGATTTGTCGTAGTTCACCTTCTACCCTGCATACAGCTCATATTCCTGGATAATTTCTCTAATAGCTACTGCCCCTTCTCGTGTAGCATCCCCAAACAGAATGCAGTCATCTGCAAAAAACAAATGGTTAATATAAAGTTTCTCCCTTCCAATAGGAGCACCTTTCATACTTCCCCTCCGCTTCGCATCCTCTAATAGAGTTGAAAATCCTTCGGCACAAATTAAGAAAAGGTAAGGACTAAGTGGATCTCCTTGACGCAAACCTCTCGATGGTGAAAAAGGTTCGCTTCCTCTCCATTAAGGCAAACCGAATAAGTAACGGAGCTAACACACCGCAAAATCAGCACAATCCAATCCACATGAAACCCCAAAGCCTTCATCATGCCGCTTATGAAATCCCACTCCACTCGGTCGTAAGCCTTACTCATATCCACCTTGAGTGCAAAATGTCCTTTCCTTCCACCCTTCTTCCTCTTCAACGAATGTAAAACCTCATAAGCAATCAGAACATTGTCGGAAATGCATCTACCATTTAAAAAAGCTCCTGAGCTTTGTTAATACATTCTCCTAAAAGATTACTCATCCGATTAACCAATATCTTCGAGATAATTTTATAGATAACATTACAGAGGCTTATTGGTCTAAACTGAGACATCCTTTTCGGTTTATCAACCTTAGGAATAAGTACAATTCTTGTTTTGTTGATACTACCAAACTCCTCCCGTCCACTCAACACATCCAGACAATATTTTGACACCTCAGGACCCACAATATGCCAATAGCATTGAAAGAATATTGCCGGGAAACCGTCCTCTCCTGAAGCTTTTAGGGGTGGCATTGAATTAACAGCGAACCAGACTTCATCCTCTGTAAATTGTATTAATAGTGAATCATTCATAGCGTCAGTAATCTTTTTAACTACTAGGTTAAAAATATGCTCGTCAGGTTCGATCTCAGACGCCGTAAATAACTCAACAAAGTAGTCTGACGTAACTTTGAGCATAGCAGTCGATTCTGAATGGCGAATGCCATTATCATCAATCAGCTCAGAAATTCGGCTATGGGAATGGCGTTGACTGGCCATTTTATGGAAAAAACTTGTGTTACGATCCCCATTTTTCAACCAATTAACACAGCCTCTTTGCTCCCAGTACATTTCCTCCTTATCTGCCTCCAAATTGAGCTCCAGTTGAACCTCCATAATCTCAGCAAGGACATCATCTGAAATATCACGAGAAACAAGGCCCTCCAATTTCTTTTCAAGCTGAACCCGAGTTTGTCTCTCTTACTTACTCCTACTTCTGCTCTATTTTAATAAATTGTGCCCCAGGATCTCCAATTTATTTGGAATACTTTCAGAAGAACCCTCCCACCAACCGTGAACCTGACCCTCAAAAGAGCTATCCAGCAACCAATTAGACTCAAAACGAAACCTCCTTGCATTTTGTCTTACATTCGTACGTCCCTCACCCGAAGTATCCAAAAGAAGAGGGCAGTGATCTGAAAACGAATGAGTTAAATGCTCGACTTGATAATCAGGAAAAAGTTCTATCCATTGAGAATTCGTAACCCCACGGTCCAGTCTCTCTCTAATATTGGAATTTTTAAAATGGCCTCTTTTCCAAGTGTACCAGTGCCCCATGAACCCAAGATCAAGAAGATTGCAGTCCTCCAAAACCATACGAAAATCTTGCATCTGTCTCTCCAATCGGAATCGTCCTCCCTTCTTCTCAAAAGAGCTCATAATTTCATTAAAGTCCCCCATAACAATCCAAGGGACAGTACAATCACCATTCATATGTCGAAGTAGATTCCAAGACTCTCTCCTTTGCTGTTCAATTGGGTTCCCATAGAACCTGGCAAACCTCCATTTAGTATCACCGTTATTATCCTGGATTTCAAAATCAATATGCGACGAAGAAAAACTTTTAAGGCTAACTAGAGAGTAACCTTTCCACCCTAACGACAAACCGCCTCGAGATCCCATAGCACCAATGTCAATACCATTTACAAAACCACATTTTAAGCGAACCATCTCCATTTTCTTCTCACTTAATTTTGTCTCTATAAGAAATAAAATTCGGGGATTGACGACTCTTAATTTATTTCTGAGTCTGTTAATAGTTCGTGGTCTCCCCAAACCACGAACATTCCAACTGAGGATTTTCATTGCCCCCGGCTAGCTCTGGTAAGCTGCTCTGGTTACCAGAGCTAGCCGATACAATTAACGACCCAATTTCCTCATTTAGGCCCAACGTAACAGGGGGATTTTCATGCCTTTGTCGTTTCTTGCCGTCCATTATCTCCACCGAAACATTTTCCTTATCCTGACCCAATTTCATCGGCCCAATTTTCGCTCCCATAGAACATAACTCTCTTTTCCTCAAATTACTCCCATAAATCATCTCATGATTGGTAGCCTGGTGGACAATCCCGATTGGTAAGAAATTGAATTTCTGATTTCCATAACTGCCTCCCAATTTTAGCCCAGAATCCTCCCCCATAATTATTACAGGATTTTGATTGATATTTTCCAAATTTACCGCTACCCTCCTTGTGTCGTCTGCTTCTCTTAACCACCTGCTCTCCACCGTGCGCCGCCTCCGACCCTTTGCTCTCAAGGAAATATCCCAGCCGAACGTAATTTGTGAAGGGTCAAATCTCAATCGGTATGGACAGTAGCTTTCACCATGCCTTAATTTTCCACAAATGAAGTAGAATAGACTGAGCTTTTCATACTTGAACCTTGCGTAGACATTCAATGAAGCCCCAATCTTAATCTTCTTTTTACGCTTCAACGGTGCCAATATATCAATGCAGACACGGATACGCATAAAATTCCTGAAACCTATATTGGATGCATCATACTCAATAAAACGTCCGCAAAAATTACCGAATTGTTTCGCTATATTTTTCGTCATCAGCCCAGGGGGTAACTCGTGGACTTGCACCCAAAATTCAGTATGATCTAAAGCCATCGATAAAGGATTCCCTCCAATAGGGATTCTTTGCAAAATAAGCAAATGGTTATTAAAGAACAATGGCGTACCATTAATAACCCTACTCAAATCCACCTCATGAAAAAACTGAAAAAGATACCTTCTCTCCCCCAAATCTGTGATACAAATACCACCAATAGGATGCCAAAGGTCTGCCATTGTATTTCGTAACGAAGAGAAGTGGACAACACTATCTGTTAGACACCTACCCACTAAGCAACATTGATAAGATCCGACCACCACATCTGCTTCCTCCTGAATGGCTTCCTCCTCCTCATCAAGTAGACTCAAGTTTGCCAAATCTTTATCCATAAAGGCTGAAGAAAGAAACCACAGTACTCGACTATGGTCAAAGGAACAGCATTAAGATCCACTCAATAAAAACAAAATTGAATGATTAAAAGAATTGTAGAAAAAGGATGGAAAAACATGCCAATCGGCAGACAGAAACCTCGTGCCAAACGGCAGACATACGTGCCCTAATATATTTTATTTTTATGAATAAATAGTAAATACTCGAACGCATGATTAAAATATAAAGTAAACAATCGTCACATCTATCTTATAATTAAAAATATATATAAATTTTGTATATTATCCTTTAAACATAGAATTCATATTTGATTGATTGTCCTAGGCTTGTAGCTTTACATATTAGTCCTTAGTGCAAGTAATTATAAATTAAATTGCTTACCATACTAGTAAGTAATCTCATGAGATTAATTACAATCTACTATGATATCTTGGAATACTACTTGAATGCAATGTTAACCTGATCATAATTATAAGTTTATAAATTCCATTTACAAATATATTTTATCGAATGGATAGATAACAGTTATCATATTACATGTAATAATAATAATAATAATAAACAAGTATTTTCTTTTTAAGAAGAAGAACATCTTCTGTAGGGGAAATGTTATGAAAATTTAAGTGATCATTATTCTGGACAGCTAATCAAACATATATGTAATAATACATGTGGAAGGTGTTTGATCAACTAATGAAAAATATATCAACTATTAATAATAATTAATATCTTAGATTGTGTAAAGCAACTCAAACAATTATTTGAGTTTTTTTTAATAAATAATGGATTTATAATGCAATTGTATAAAATGTAGATTGTAATGAACGTGGTTAAAAGTAATTGATTTTCATTTAAGTCAATTCCACTACATAAATAGGAATTTATTTTAATCAAATGAGAAGTTAGACGTGAAAGGGAAGGATTAAGGAGGCATCATTTTCTTTTCCGTTTTTTGTTTTTGGTTTACATTCTTTTTATTTTATTTTATTCTATTATGATGTTGATTAGGAATGATTGTATTTGGGCCTTGCTCGACAAAAAAGAGAAGAAAAGGAAATTTTAGTTTAAGAAACCATATTAATGTTCATAAAATATTAGAGTTTATCATTATCCAAACAATTAATAAAAATTAAAATATTTAAATAATAATATGACACAATATCATTAAATAAAATTAAAAATTTATACTTTAAATCCAATATCTTAAATAATTAATGCTTTAATTATATTTAAATAAAATTATTAATATTTATTTATCGTCTTTCATATTTTTTAAATTTATTAATGATGTGTCATGTTACATGAAATTTATACATCAACAACACATTAAATATTATTTCTAAAACTAAAATTTAGTTTCCTTAACTTAAAAGAAAATTAAGGTGATTGAAGAAATTTGGATAAACTTTTGATTATATTAAAAAGACATGCATATTTATCACATATTTATTGTGTTTAAATATCAAAATAACATATTAATAAGTAATGATTAGACTGTGGGAGGGTTTGACTTGAGTCGAAGCAATGCAACACTAAATGAATTTATATATTGAGACTGTTAAAATTATAAATTGTAATAAATGAATGATTAGTGCTTATGCATAATAAATAAATAAAAAGGGAAAAGTAGGACAGTGGTCCTACTCTTCCCCTTACCTCACAGCATTTATTGCTGTTATTATATTATTTTCACCCGCACTTCCCACCAAAAAAAACTCAAGCTCAAACTCAGCGATCTAAACTTTATAACACACTTTCTTGGCTGTTTCTTGGCAGATCCACCGACGCTTAGCTTCATGCATCTCTCCCTCTCCCAACAACAAAACAAACAGTCACATTTTCTATATGCAAAAACTCGGTTGCAATTTTTTTTTTCTTCATCCCTTATCTTCAGTCTGAAGTATAATTTCAACCATTATCTACAGTCTTCCTTCTATTATCCCATTTCTATTCTCTTTAAATAATTTATATGGATAAATGAACAATAAAGATAATCCTTAATTATCAAAATTCCAACTCGGTGTTTTTTATTATTAAAGTGCTCGTATTGGAGGTCTCAAATTTAAGCTGCCAACTGAAAATCAATGTTATTGGTTAAGTTGATGAAAGGATTTAGTTGACATGAATTAAAAGTTTGAGGGTTATATTACCAACATTTTAAAGAATAGAAGGGAGATATGATGATTAAATGAAAGTTGGAGGCGTAGTTGAAGGAAAGTAGGGGGAATCAAGGGGGGGAATATTTGTGTAGGGGCGAGTGGGGACACCGCCAAACGAGGCGGTTGGTGAGTGAGATAGAAAGAAGGAATACAATACAGAGTTATTTGTTGCCCACCAACCGTTGTCGGAATCGGACCACTCTCTTGTACCATTTCCATTTTCTCAACACATAACACAAACTTTTAGTTTAACAAAATAATATTAAATCATTGTTATTTTCATATCTGTTAATTATATTGCATCTTAATCATTTTGAATCCATCAAATTCTAAAAACATTTTTTTATTTATTAGATTTGAAACTGAGTTTATCTTTAAATTTTAATTTAACTTATCCAATAAAAAATATAATTATAATTAAATAATTTATAAATTAATTCAATCGTTAATTTTATTTATTCTAAAGTGCAATTTTTCACGATTTTATGATTATTTAATTTATATTCAATTATAATCACCCACGTTCAGTTGGCCGGTCTAATTCTATTTTAACATCACTACTGATTAGCGTTGGTATATTTATTATGTTTATACATCTGGAAAAGATGGTGCTTTTTCTAAATTTTTATTTATTTATGAAATCATGTCTTTAGGTATATGGTCATTTAGATTATTTATTGTCGAATAATAATAAATAATATTAGTGATTGTACTAAACATGGGGTTTATTGTTTTAAATACTATAATATATATAATGTTGCTTAATTTATTAGTCAGTTGTTGAAGTGAGTAATATTTTTATGGGAGTTTGGACATATAAGTGACAGTAATCTTAACACCTAAATATTTGTATTAATAATTTTAATATATATTATTCCTTTGATTGGGATAAGATGAGATGAGTTGTCCAATTTAGAGATTGTGAGTAGCACTGTATACATACATGCTGATAAGTCTTACTTTTTAATATTATTTAATTAAATTGATTAATTAAAATATATGTTACGATTTGGCTTAACAAGTGAGTTGATTGCATGAAGGTTGATGTTTAAGAGAATAAGGATTTTTTTTAATAGAGATTAATTAAAATAATGGAAAAAGACAAATGCTAATTAATCAGTGATACATAAAAACGACAAGACATCAAACAAACTTACTTTTTGAAAGTTCATTCAAAAATAAAAATACAAGTAGTGTACTGCATATCTAATTTAAAGGTAGACAGGTATTTATCAGTACACAGATTTGATTCTGGAAATAAAACTAATTGAAGTTATTTCTCCACCACAAACCAAAATATCAATCCCCAAATGGAATGCATTATGCTACAAAATTTATTTTCTAATATTTTCTAAATCTTGTGATACATTGACGAGAAGTGAATCAATCTACATAAATCAAAATTATTTAAATTTAATTATAAATAATTATTATTTTATATAGTAAATGATTCAATAGGTCGGATGGATTTGAGTTTTGACGTAAAAATTTTAATAATCAAATTATGGTTCCTTTAACATCAAATATACTACTACAAAACTATTAGTGAAACATTTCATAAATTTACTAATAATATTACAAAAGATCTCCTATATGATTTTCGTATATAATATATTCATGAAAAAAAAAAAAAGATGATAGAGAACAAAAACACTATCACTATATTAGAGATAGTAACCGTAGGACAGACAAAACTGAATACAAGTTGGGGACATAACGTGGGATCAACAATTAATCAAGCTGGTACCATCAATCGGAACAAATTTTACATTAATTAAGTTTCAAATGAGTAGAGATAGATTTACTATCGGTATGTTAATAGAAAATAAATTAGATGCATACTTAGTCTTAGAGAATGGGATAGCCATTGAAATACTTCAAATCCGTGAGAAAAGTAAGATGTTTCATTTATGAAAGAAACATGATCAATTCAACGATGCATGCAAGCAACGATCATTAGCAAAGCTAAACAAATGATGGTGAATGGTGAAGACTACATAGAAGCCTACAAGTAACATTTGCAATGAGAAATGATATGTGCGACTAACATCACGTAATTGGCCTAATATGCGTTATATGCTTTGTTTTTTTTTTTTTTTTTTTGGATAAATTTAAAGGAGTAAGAGTTAAGAGCCATATGCTGACATGAAAAGTGAAAGAGGCAAGAGGAATTATTTGAGGTGATAAATAGAGTTGTTGAAAGTTTAGGGTTAAACTAAATTTATGTTAAAGCATTTAAGATTTTTGTGTTCGTCTCAATCCAGTTGGCTTAAAATGCATGTCATATTTTGTTATCAAATCCGACCTATATTACCAAGGCAATATCTAGACCCAACCATTTAGAGAAATTTATCAAATAATTACGAGAGTAATTAAGAGATTAACGCACAGTTGCCAAATGGGCCGTAGGGTGGGCTTTGACTTAGAAGCTTTTTTGATACCGAAGGAAGGTGGTAGTTTCAAAGTTGAGCAGCAGCTTTTAGCCAGAATCCTTTATATTTACAAGTAAAAATTTTGTTTTTATTATACTCTAAAAGTAAATGGCAACAAACCACACCGCTTATGAAATTTTTTACTACACTAACAGCGTATAAGATAATTAACATTTTTTTCTTCACAGACTATCTATTAGATATACTATCTAAATGGAATATAAAATCCTTGAATGTATCTCTTTTTTCTCAAAAATACTTTCTAGTGAGTTTCTGACTTTTTTTTTCGTACACCTTCTATTTATTTCTTTTATATTATAAGGTTGAAGTTTAGGTTTAGATTCATGGGCCATAATGTTTCTTTTGATGGTGCGAAGCCCAAACCTTCATCACAAGGCTTAAGTTTTTCGCAACTTCCAATTCTTCTTTGGTATTTTTCATAATTTTCTTTTATCTAAAGATTTTAGAAATAATAAAATTTTTATTTATAACGATATAATATTTTAAATTTATGTATTATTTTATTTTTTCAAATGTTCATTGTAATTTGTTAAATAATAAATTTTAAACCAAACTAAATATATGATGTTTTATACTATCTAATATTACATGATGTTTTATACCATACTAAATTTTAAAATAAAATAAATGTATGCTATAAAATCTTTTATAATCTATAATTTATAAATAATTATATAACTAGAAATGATATGTGAATAAGTACATGGAAAGGGTGAGATGAATTTTACTTAAACCCACCTGACCCAACCCATCTCAAAGCCCATCCAATATGGTTGGAACATGGAACAACTCGGTGCATGATTTATTAACGTGGATAATGGAAGAAATAAGGAATAAAAAGTGGCGAGGTTAAGGTTGTTGGTTCATCAAGTGTAGAGTTAAAAGAGTAAGAGAGTGAAGTCGAGGAAATTGTAAAAATAGACAACATAGTTGCTGATGTGGGAAAAAAAAATCCCTTCTTTATGGTTCTTTTGGATATCTATAGGAGAAAGATCTCCTGCATATAATGTCACATCATAGACAATTTTAAAATATTATGTATGGGTTGTTGTCAAGCGTGACATTATTCAGACATTCTCTTTATTAAGATAGTACGAGATTGTTATATTTAGTGGTCCATTGGTGATCTCATTTGAAAATAAAAGTGTTCCAACTAAAAACAAGTGGCCTGATAAAATGTGAGATGCCTGAATGGTTGGTCCTCTAGTTACTAGTCGGACAATGTGAGGTATTCTCAAGTAACCTCTCACACAGTGCCACGTGTCCAAGCCAAATAGAAGTACAACCGTATATAATTCAAAGTATCATCACTTAATTAGATAATGACACGTCATTAGATTAAAATTAAGTGTATTTAATTTTAATTTTTTATATGTTATCATTTAATTTATTGATAACGTACTTCAAATATAAATCAAACTCAATTAGAAACTTATTTGCACTCGCTAATGTGATTATACTATATATTTATTAGTAAGTATTTTGCAATTTGATGTCAACTCAATTATAATGGTAATATAGAATAATTACAAAAAAAAGAAAAATAAAACACACAAATTTTACGTGAAAACTTTTTTGAAAAAAATTATAGATTATATATTAAAAAAAGCGAATGATATAATAAAAATTTCAACTATTGTAATTTAAAAATTTAAAATACAATATCATCTTAGTGTAAAAATTTAAACTCATGTGAATAAATAATTTTTTTAGATAAAATTATGAGATTTAAAATATAAATATTGGAATATTTAAATAATATAAATATTTAATTCACCTTGGACTGCTGAGCATTCAATTTCCAGACTCCACCTCATTGAAACTTTGGAAGAAAGCTGGTGGTCGCCCTACGACATCGGAATCTCAGTGTGACGTTTATGTAAATTCATTCACAATGTGATTCCATTTTATACTAATCCTTGCGCATGCTTATATCCTCTTCTCCATCGGATGATAATGGAAAAAACCACGTTTGCCCGGACCCATTCATTTATTTGTATTTAATTATATAATATAGATATTAATATATGTTTTTTAAATAAATTAACGCTTAATGTCATATTAAAATA
The DNA here is from genome assembly GCA_025506655.1 of Gossypium rotundifolium. NCBI lineage: Eukaryota > Viridiplantae > Streptophyta > Magnoliopsida > Malvales > Malvaceae > Gossypium > Gossypium rotundifolium. The sequence goes on along the minus strand of CP106734.1, from coordinate 187,468,367 downwards.
GAGTCTGTCCTATTTAAATTATTTTATTTCTTTTTAATTCGGTTGTTTTATTTAAGATAATTATTTAAACTAATTATTGTCATTAAAATTTTATTAATTCATTAACGAAATATTGAAATAATACATGAATTCTTTTTTACGTTTAAAAATTTTCCATAATTAATCTAAAATATTTTTTTCCTTTTTTTTTTTATACCTCAAAATGGAAAAATTAGAATTCCCAGTTCTATCTGGGAGCTTCTTCCATTGAGCCATATTAGTGGTACTCATCAATCAAAATAATTGTAGCAAAGATATTGGATCGAAATTTTGATATTTTAAGCAAATGGGCGTGTAAGGTTGCGTACTTTTGATAATATTAGACAATATTTAAGAAGTTGAAATTAATGCGTAAAAGTGTTATTGAGGTTTTTATATTGTGAATTAAATTTTATTCTATTCTTTTTATTAAAAATTAAGTAATTTAGCTTTTTTTACATTAGATTAAAAAGTAAATTGGCCATTTTGTTAAAAAATTCTTTTATTTCTACTGTAAAAAAATTGGTTCATGTATGTCAACATGAGATACATGTGATATACCACGTATCATTATTTGGTTATTCCGTCAATCACACCAATTTTTAATAGTACAAATATATGAATTTTTAATAAAATGACTAATTCACTTATTGACTTAATATATAGAAACTAATTTACCTATTTTATAAGTTAAAGAGGTAAAATACAGTTTAACTTTAGTTCAAGAACTCTGTTGTACTTTTTTTTTTTATTGAAATTAATATTTCATTTTTATCTCACCATTACCTATAAGAAATTGCATTTGTGTCACAAATACAAATGGAATAAGCAATAGATAGTTAGATTAAAATGAGTTATGAATTGAACGGGTTTTTCTTTCTCAACAACACAATTCGTTTGACCTTGATATCCCTTCCTTCTTCATTGAGCTTTTGATAGTATTGGAATAAAATGGGTTTTTTTCTTTCTTCGCGTTGAAATGATTAAATCGTTACATATTTTTTCTCCTTTTATATTGTTGATGTCGGTAATGTAAGGAAAATAATGTATGTTTAATCGTTGAGGATTTAGTGGGGGCTGTTTAGTATGTAGTGGAGATATTGTTTCGAGTTTTTTTATAAAATTGTTCATACATTTTTATCGTTTTATCTGTGTGTTATTAGTATAAATAGACGACTGATTTCCCTATTTTTCATATTGAGCAGAAACACAATTTCCTTTGAAAAGCATTCCTCTCCTCTACTTTTTGTTCACTATTTCTTTATAAACTTAGCTGTTTTTTTTGTTCCTTAATCACTTTAAAGAAAATTATGTCTAGGACCATGAGCCATGAGCGCTAGTGAATTTTCATGGAACCTCAAATTAGATGGTAAAGAAATTCACTTGGCATTCATTCATATGTTTGTTTACATTGAATTAACATTTGGTATTGGATACCTACATTTGTATGCATGTTTTTTGTTTAGATTTCTTCAAACATTCGCATCTCGCAAAGCAACATTCATTGTCAAACAAAATGGAGGTAAACGTTCATCTCATTTTAGCGATCTCATAAGCTTTAGCATATGGATTGTCCTAAGAATACTAGTTTACTACATTATGACCTCACGAGTCCTTTGATCTTTGAGTGAAGAACTATCTCCCCACTAATCCAGAGGCACCGGATCATTATATAGAGTGGTATGATCATGTTGAGTATACCCTAATGGTGAAAAAGCATTGATTTCAAGTTTTAAGGCACGGTTGTCAAATTCTAGTTGGCACCATATATTAGCGAGAATCCATGTATTAGAAAGAAATTATTTTATTGTACTTGACTGCGGTTATTTTTAGTAGTAGGAAAACTGTTGCAACTTATGTTGCATTCAAGTTTGAGGTGAAAATTATGTAAACTCGTTAAAAGTACGAATATCACGGAATATATTGCTTTTCTTCCATTTGATGAAAAATAAAGTCTTTTAGTCTGTTTCAAGAAAAATTTTTCTTTTTCATGGTACTTAAATGATTAAATTAAATTAATTTTATCTAGTATGTTTTTATTGGATGTCATACATTTTTTTATTAAACTAAGATAATTAATATATTATCATAATTAATATATTATTTTTCCTGTCAAGGACTAACCTCCTCCCATTTTTAATACACTAAATCTTCATTTATTTTGTTTTTATTAAAAGTGTTTTATACAAATTTTAAATTTGGTATTTACATTAAATGAGATAACCAAGGAGTTTATAATCACGGAGATAGATTTGTTTTAGCATGGTTACTTTATATTTCAAAATTAGTTAGTTCTAATGCAATAAATGTATATTCTAATTTGGTCAATTTTAATATTGTCTACTTTCGTTAAATAAATCAGAATAAGAGAGTTTATAACCATAGAGATAAGTGAATGGATTTTCTTGAATTTTAAATCCTTTGCGTATTTTGTTAAAGAGAAGGAGATTTGAGATTTGATCATTGGTTTCGTATGTTGACACATGTGGATAAAAAGAAATAAAAATATTTTTTGTGTTAAGTATGTGAAAACAAAAGGGATGTAAATTGATAAAGTGGGAAAAGTGTGTTAGGCAAAGATGGATGGAGTGATTAAAAATAGGAGGGGCTAACATCATATTGTGGAGTCAATTGAGGCTCTTATGGACAATGGTTGCTGGGATTTACCATAATTAAGCTCCAGGCTACGTTTGGTATTGGAAGCGGAGCTTCGGGGAGCTACGACGGCCTTTATCAAACATGGGAGTTGGGGGTTGAGTAAGGTGATATTAAGGACATATAGTGTCTCAATTGGCTGCATCATTGCGTTCAATGCTGGTATTACTCAAGTGGGATAGTGAGGTTCGAGTGGTGCATGTTTATCGTGGTAGCAATTGTGTAGTAAATGGGATGGGTGCTCTGACTACTGTTTTAGGATGCAATTTTTTCGAAACCTGCTTTTAAAGGTGTTGTAACTACCAGATGAATATGGGCAAGGACTAGCATGGTCGACAACAAATAGCAACTTAACTGCATGGTTGGTCTATTTTCTTACAAAAATACGATAACCAATAAATTTTTAATATTTCATAATTTTAATGATTTTTGGAATGTGAAATTACCCCATCCCCAAAGTAAGGGATATTATGCACTCAAATTCATTTGAATTAATGTATTCTAATTTATTGCAACAACAATAATAAAAATCAAGTTAGACACAATCCACGAAATTAATATATAATTATCATTTAAACAATAAGTATAATAATTATATGCAAAAGGATTTTATAAGATGTAATTTTATTTTCAAAAGGTAAAATAAAAATATGATTTGTTGTATATGTATTTTAGTTAAGGTAAATATCACTTGACATTAAACTTAATTAGATTTTATTGGGTAAATAGAAATATTTCATATTAAAAGTATATTAATAAATAATTATTAATAAAGTAGTAAGATTTTTATATGAATTTATTAATATTGTGTCCAAATTTTAAATAACATTTTACGTTGTTTTATTGATTATGAGAATAAAAAATAATTTTTTTATAATGATATTAATTACTCTTCATAATATTTATTATAATATAGATAACTAACGTTATGAAAGCTAATTATCTAAAAAGTATTAAGAGTATGATAAATTTTACTATTTTATAAATTTCTTTTCAAATCTACTTATTTATTTGGTTGTTAAAACATAATATACCTTTAAAGAATATAATATATAAAATTTAATTTTCTGCATCTCGTGAGTCCAAAAATTCTGCACCTTCAGTGTTAAAAGTTTTCGATCGTTATTCTTAGGCTCACAATAGTCGTGTTTAAATTTTTAAAAACTGATTCAAATACAAATTTGAATATAAAAAATTCAAAAAAAAAGAAAAACCGTGACCGAAAGAGTAATTTTACAGAGTCTCGTGTCCGCTCCTTGCACAACCTGGGCCCCGCAAATTACACTGCTCAACCAACGGCGATTGTAATATGTTATCTCACGCGGTAAAATGGAGCGTACTACAAACGATCCAATAATTACGTGGAAGCTGTTGAAGTGAACGGCAAAAGTAACGACGAGGGCACGGAGTTGAGCGTGGGAAAGAAGAGGTTTTTAAACGTACAATTCAAAGAACCTCTCCATCGCTTTTCTGTTTTGGGAGGGGACTGATAATGATATACCCTACGCACAGCATTTAGTCCCGTAATTAAAATTCAAAAACACCATTTTATCATTTGGTTTGGTCTCTCGCCGGCACTCGACAGAGAAACAAAAAGCAAAAAAAAAAAAAAAAAAAAGAAAAATAAGAAGAAAATATAAATATCTCTTCTTGTTTTGGAGCTCTGCATTTGGATAGATCAAATTGTCGATAGAAAAAAGATTTAAAGAAAAGTAGAAATAAAATGTCTGAAGAAGAGAAATTGTTAAAGGAGGCAAAGAAATTGCCATGGGAAGATCGGTTGTTTCACAAGAATTGGAAGGTAAGGAACGAGGCTAACATCGATTTAGCTGCTCTATGCGATTCCATCACGGATCCGAAGGACTCGAGGCTCCGCGAATTAGGTCAGTCTTTTATGTTTTTTTTTTTTGTTTTTTAAATTTTCTTAGGTTTTCTTTTTTTAGCGACTCGGATCTGATTTACTCAATTGATTGGTGGATCTTTGTGATTTTCAAATGTACAGCTCCATTTTTCAAAAAGACAGTGGCGGATTCGAATGCTCCGGTGCAGGAGAAGGCGTTGGATGCTTTGATTGCGTTCTTAAAAGCGGCCGACGCTGATGCCGGAAGGTGATGTTGTTTTCCCTTTTAAACTTATTTTCTGGATTTGTAGGGTTGCTTCCGATTTTTAATTTGGAGTTTGTTCCGATGTTAGGTATGGGAAGGAAGTATGCGATGCCATCGTGGCGAAATGTCTCACAGGCAGGCCTAAGACTGTCGAGAAGGCTCAGGCAGCGTTCATGCTCTGGGTGGAATTGGAGGCTGTTGAGGCTTTTCTGGTATGCTTGATAATTTATTAACAAGATTATTCTTCTAAAGCTATGTGTGATCCAGATTCTAGTTTGATTAATGTTGATGGAGTGGTAGTAGGGCAACAGAGGAATAAGTGTTGAAGAAAGAACAGTGCCTGATCTGTTAGTCTCATTGCAATGCATTGCGATTGTTCATTTATTTTTATTATATTAATTGAAATGTGCTTAGCTTTCTCGCCTTACATAAGGTGACTTGAATAACTCAAAACAGAAGTATACAATCATGAAAAACCTGCCCTAAGGATGAGTCAAAATGTTGTTGGATTTAGGTTGGATTCTCATGCTGCCTTCTCTTAAACGTGCTAGAATTCTCAACTGTATAGATATTTACTGAAAATGAAATTAAAACTCTGGGTGAAATTGCTCTTGCACTTTACCTTTTTTTTTTTCACTTGACTTGCTGCAGACTTCATAAATGCGGTTTAGGAGAAGGTCTAAACCTGACAAAATTTAAGTAACTCCAATGATTGAAATGTATAATTTATGAGATTGAGTGCTGAATGAAATGGTTCATAAAGTACTAGGATATGAGGGGAAGATGAGTGATGGATATGATAGAGACTACTGCTATCTATTCTAAGTTGTTTAAGTTATCTATTTCAAAGTTGTTTGAATCATGTAATGTTTTCTGAACATTGTACAGATAAGATTACTACTTTTTTTTAGTAAAAGTGAACTTACTGTTTGCATGCATTTATATGTGCCCTGCCCCATCTTTCTTCTTTATTTAGTTTGTTATATATTTAAATAGAATATTATAAATCTATAGATATATTGATTGTTAGTTTTATTTTATAGATATAGGCCGACTCATTATATAGAATATCAGATATATAAAAGATTTCTGTATATTCATAGAGCCTTTATCAGTTAATCCTTTTCATATTTATTCTATATATATCTTTTACATTCTATGGACAAATTAAGAAAGACAAGATCTCTAAAGAAATATCTGAAATAAAAATTAGATAGAATATTTCTTTAATTTCATTTATGTGAAGGGCTTCTACCAACATTTTGCTTTATCTCTATTTCTCTCATTTTTCTTTAGGTTATATAAGGGCATTGATTCTGTCTGGTTTCTTTTGTCATAAGAGGGGATCTAAGCTTATTGTAAAGGATTCTGAAATAGAGAAATATGTGAAATAAAAAGTAGATAGAATATTGCTTTAATTTCATTTATGTGAAGGTTTTTTACCAACATTTTGCTTTATCTCTATTTCTCTCATTTTTCTTAAGGTTATATAAGGGCATTGATACTGTCTGGTTTCTTTTGTCATAAGAGCGGGATCTGAGCTTATTGTACAGGGATTCTGAGATGACTCTTTAATTATGCAGCTGTTCCCAATTCTTACCTTTCTCCTGTATTTGTTTGGGGGGGGGGGCGGCGGTTAAATATTCTTACATACCCTTGTCTTGATAAAGAAAGCATTTCAGATCTCTTTTTTTGGGGACCTATAAACTGCATTTTGACCTTTCCGGGTCTTTATGCGCCTCATTTTTATTGTAATTAGTTTGTGTTTATATATAGTAGAAATGTTTTTTTGTGATCTCTTTACATGTTCTGTGGTAACTAGGATTCAATGGAGAAGGCCATTAAGAATAAAGTTGCCAAAGCAGTGGTGCCTGCAATTGATGTCATGTTTCAAGCGCTAAGGTTTGTATACAAGAGCCCCTGCGCACGTGGCGTGAATTGATTCTACTATATGCTCCCTACAGCTACTTATTTTCTGTTTGTGTGTAGTGAATTTGGAGCCAAAGTTGTTCCACCTAAAAGAATTCTAAAGATGCTTCCTGAACTCTTTGACCATCAAGATCAAAATGTCCGTGCATCCTCCAAAGGGCTGACTCTTGAGCTTTGTCGTTGGATTGGAAAGGATCCTGTCAAGTCAATATTGTTTGAGAAGATGCGTGACACTATGGTAAATAGTATTAAGATTAGTCTGTTGTAGACATGCCCCTTTCCAGCTATATTGAAATTTTCTTTTTTGTTCTGCTGCTCAAAGAAAAAAGAGCTTGAGGCTGAGCTTGTGAATGTGACTGGGGCAGCCAAGCCATCTCGGAAGATAAGGTAAATCCCTTCAGTTTTACCAGTCTAATTTTGCACTATGCTGTGTATGGATGTGTTCCAATTGACGCCTTGCTGTATTTATGTTTTTATCTAGAGAAGTTTTGTGCTTTCATTTCATTGAGATTTGAGGCTAGGTGGTGGTGCTTTAAATGTAGGGTAAGCGAATAAAGTACCTTGTAAGAGTCATATGCATTTCTTTTAAAATCTCGAGGCTGACCGAGCAATATAACTCTGGTTATACACGAAGAAAAAGAGACAAAAAGAAAAATAAAAATAAAAATAAAAAGAATCTTAATAGTCATATGCATTTCTTTTAAAATCTCGAAGTTGACAGAGCAATATAACTCTGGTTATACACAGAGAAAAATAGAAAAAAGAAAAAGAAAAAGAATCTTATGCCAAGCTGTAGAAATATAACATTTAAATAGTAAGGATCATTTTGAGCTGTCAATTTTCAATCACTAAAATTGTGCCAAAAAGAGCTTGAATTTTTTGACAACTTAGGTACAGGTTCAAAATTTTAGATATTACAGTCAGGGATTAGTAAAACTGTTATCTTTTAGATATTCAAATAATTGATTGAATTCTTTTCACAGTCAGGAATATTCATGTCTATTAACAAATTCATTGTGAGACTATTAGAATGTATTTGTGAAGTTTTGTGTTCTTCCATCTGATGCAGCTGATGAATGCATAACCCTATTCCCTACAACAGTTGTATTTGCATTTTTTCCTTGTGACTATTTGTCTTAATATTTTATAAGTTTATAGTTCAGTTTGCTTGCAATGTTTCCGTCAGGTTTATTATATATTTATCTCTAAATTATCTTTTTCAGGTCCGAGCAAGACAGGGAACCAGAACCTGAAACTGTGTCTGAAGCCGCTGGTCCTGGCCCCACTGAAGAATCTGTAGCTGATAGTATGTATTTTGTTGTGAACTTTTGATTGCACAATTTACTGACATTTAAAAGAAATATCTAATCTTGTACTTTTGGCTTGTATATCATATTGTCAGCTCCTCAGGAAATAGATGAATACGAGCTTGTTGATCCAGTTGATATATTAACTCCTTTGGAGAAGTCTGGATTTTGGGATGGAGTGGTTAGCACTCTCCCTGAACTATTATTTTGACAAACAGTAACACTTCCTTTCCATACTAGTGCTTCTGAAATTGGGAATTAAGCTGCTTACTATCTCTTCTCTTTAAAAATACCATCTCTTGTAGAAAGCTACCAAGTGGTCAGAAAGAAAGGAGGCTGTTGCTGAACTCTCAAAGCTTGCATCAACAAAAAAGATAGCTCCGGGCGATTTTACGGAAGTTTGCCGGACGTTGAAGAAGGTTTTAATCTGCTCCCATCTCTTAAAAATATTGCACTTGGCCCTTGTAATGGGACAAGACAATTTTGTTTCAACAAACAGGGATGGGCATTTTCTTAATGTTTCTACTACATGAATATCATCATTTTTACTACTTACAACCTAATGCTCCTGTTTCTGTTCCTCTTTTAGCATGCAAGTAATTCATTTGTCTTTTTTATCACATTCAACCTGGTCGTTATCATACATCTTTCACTTGTATGAGGTTGACATATCTTGGCATGAGTTATACCACTTTTACTACTTATTTATTTATAAATCCTCCTGTATTCTCTGTTAGCATCTGAGAGGTACTTTAATCTTTTAGACCCTATTTGGAATCTGAAACTGAGATTCAATTGCACTTTTCTTGATTTACTTGATGATTAGTATAATGGCTATTTGTGGCTGTTGAGGCATTTTTGAGTACAAGGTTATGTTGACTATAAAGCATTAAGTTTGTGTGTGTTTCTGGGTATTGGCTTACCTAGTTTCTGCTTTGTTGTCGTGGCTTGTCAAACTCTCCTTTAAGTTTTAACCATTATGTTCTGTTTTGCCATTGCTATCATGATTTACCTAATTTGTCTTTCTGCTTGCAGCTTGTTACAGATGTAAACATTGCTGTTGCAGTTGAAGCCATCCAAGCTATTGGAAATCTTGCTAGGGGTTTGCGGACCCATTTTTCTGGTAGTTCGCGCTTTTTGTTGCCAGTTTTACTTGTAAGTGCAATATAACTTGTGTATTCATGAAAGCATTTAATTGTATATTGTGTTCTTTTCTATTTTTGAACTGTGCCTTCAGTTGTCATTTTTGTTTATGATCAAATCATTTGGTTGTGGAAATTTTGTTCACCAGTTAAAACTGAAGTAAAATGTTTGTCTTGTTGAAATTCTTGGAAAGAGCTTTTTATTTTTATTTTGAACCTTTTCCTGGAACAGTTGAAGCACAAAGTAAATGCTAATCTAATACTAACATCTATGTGGCCTGATTCATTATTACCTGAAAGTAAAATTGTTTGTATTCCTTGGATGCTGTTTTTTTTGGCTTGTAGGTGTTGCTTGTTTATTAATGTTTGGATCTTTAGACACCTGATGAGGGCTGTTTTCTTTCTGTTCTAGAAACTCACTCAAAAGTACTTCCATTTGTCTCCATATTATGTTACATGCTACTTGATAAGCTGAAGAATAGAATGCTGAAAATTTACATTGAACTGATTCTTATTTATTATTTTGTAGGAAAGATATGGTTTTATAGGGATTGTACATTAAGAAAATTTGAGATGGAAATACTAGATGGAAAAATTGAGATGAATATCCAACTGCATTACGAAAATACAATAATTAAAACTTTTAAATTGTTTATCAAATTACTCCTTAGTCCTTTGTCATTTCTATCACATTGGTTTGGTCGGAGTCTTGTGGTGAACCTTACCTAGCTATTAGTTTGGTATAACTTATTGCATATATTATTTCTGCTATGTAAGAAGAAAATTGCTGCAACTTGTGAATAATGTTGCTTCGGTATAATAGATAAGCTGCTTTTTTTTTTTTTTTTTTGCGTGTGTTCTCTCTCTTTTCTTTCCCTTTAGTGGTGCTAACCCACATGTGTTATCCGTTTTTCTTTGGTTTTATATTCAAGTTAAGCCCTTCCACCTCTTGTCAACTGGTTCTGTCTTTGATGCTTAATATGATATCAATGCCCAGGTGTGTTGAGGTTGTCCACGTGTAGGATCTCTTGAGCTTCATGTCAGGGGTAGTTTTAAGTCTTAGGTTTCTTGTCATATACTTCAAGTTTGGTCTCTGCATAACGACAACTTGTATTAGGTTGGATGTGTATTATTGTATCAAAGTCAATGTTCTGACATGATGTTTTTCCTTCCAACTCCATGTGAGATTGTCTATGAGTAGGCTTGTGTTGAGTTACATGTGAGGTGTTAAGCGGTTTCATTCCACATCTACCAAGTATTGGTTTTTTTTGATCTTATGTTCAAGTTGGGTCTATGTGTAGGCCGACATTGAGCTACATGTAATATGGAGTGTTAAGTGGTGTTATCTCTCATTTATCAAATCTTGTGTTTCTTGTGATCCTATATTTAAGTTGGACGTCTACATCTGTTGCCAAATTTGTTCTAGGTTAGAGACCTAACACCGTTCTTCATTTTTTACATTTTAACTTGTGGTCAAAAAGCTTTTCATGTATTTAGGATCACCCTTCTCTGGACCTAACCTGGTAAAACAAATTCGAATGATTTTTATTTTTATGTCCCCTGGGCTCTGTGCTTTATTTGAGTTTCTTAGTATCCTTTCCTCTGGAATCAAGTTGCTGTTTTTTGTAAAATTTCATGCAGTTAAAGGTCGTGAAAGTTCTCAAATTTACTTTTGTGTATTCGTCGGATATATAGGTTTTTTATCAATTTCTTTTTATCCTTTATATAAGTGAAATAGGTAATAAACGTAATGTCGTTGCTTGTATGGACGATTTCTTCTTCTATAGGAAAAATTGAAAGAGAAAAAACCTGCTTTGACTGAGTCACTCACACAAACTCTTCAAGGAATGCACAAAGCAGGGTGCTTAAATCTGGCAGACATTGTGGAAGGCAAGCAACTTATTTTATTCACTAATTTATCTAGTTTTCCTATTGGGTGAACGATTTGTAGTCTTTTTTACTTCCGATGAAATCACTTTCTGGTTCTTCTAACTTTTTTTCTTGTATGCCCTCTCATGTAGCAGTTTTCTTGTTACTATTGTTTACTGAAGCTAACCCTTGTTATATGCTGGCTGTCAAAGCTATTGTTTTTTTTAATATGGTTGTTTATTGCAGATGTTAAAACTGCATCTAAAAACAAAGTTCCTCTTGTGCGTTCTTTAACTTTGAACTGGGTGACATTCTGTATCGAAACAAGTAACAAAGCTGTTGTTCTGAAGGTGCATAAGGATTATGTCCCAATCTGTATGGAGGTAAGTTCACTGTTCCTTTTATGATGCTAATTCTAGGATAAAATATTTTATGCCCGACTATTTTCATCTATCTTTACTTAATATTTGGCTGAGTCTCCGTACTGCATTGCTCTCGTTCCTCACTGATAAGAAAAATGAAAACCTAGACTAAGTACTTCAGGAGAAAGGGGAAATTCTTATACTATTTTGAGTTAAATCATGAAATGTTGCTGTATACATGTTCAGAATTCTTAGAAATAACATTTACGGATTCAGCTCTAGTGTGAATGAATGCTCTTATAAGTGTTCTCAATTTTTGTTTATTGCTCTGACCATTAACTGCTATTAATTTGGATTGCAGTGTCTTAATGATGGGACCCCTGATGTCCGAGATGCAGCCTTTTCAGCACTGACAGCTGTTGCTAAGGTAATATTTTCACTTATTTTGTTATTATCTCTTTAATTATTCAACATATTTTACCCCTATATAAATTTTGTTGTTTTTTCTCTTAGTCTGTCGGTATGAGGCCATTAGAGAGATCTTTGGAGAAACTTGATGATGTTAGAAAAAAGAAGCTCTCTGAGATGATTGCTGGATCTGGTTCTTCTGTACCTGGTGCTACAAGCTCAGGTGTATAAGATTTTCTTTGCACTGACCATTTCAATTAGTGTTGGAACAATTTAAATTCTTTTTGACTGGTTTGGTGTCATCATTTCTTACCATCTATTATGATATTCCAGCTGCTGTAAAAAATTCAGGTGGTGGTGTGTCTTCTACAGAGGTGAGTGCACTGTTGAACCTATTGTTTTGCATTTTCCATTTTCCATTTTCAGTATTCTCTTACATTTGATACTAGCCAATGTTATTTTTCTGACTAAATGATACATTCTTCCTGTTCAGAAGTTAGGATAGAACCGTTGGTGCTTAATGTCTAGCACAGATGGTAAGCCTTGGAGTGTTATGTCTGAACGAGGGATTTCAAAATTTTATTTTATTTTAAAGAAGATCTTAGCCTTTTAGAATTTATTAATGCAAAATACTAGTAATTCTAATTGAATTGTTTGGATAAATAGTTTAAGAAAAATTTGGATATTGGAATTTTATAAGTTAAATAAATACAGAAAAGGACATTGATATTGAAAATAAATAATATAAAAGTATGCAATATGGACATCATTAAATTTGTAAATATTTATAAATATTTTAATAATATAAAATGGAAAATATATTAGAATTAAATAAAATGATATTTTGAAGTTTAAGTTTCTTTTGTTATAGTGGGATCATGTGTATTAAATGGAATTATATTATGAAGAATTCTGAAAACCACTTCTTTGGGTGGAATTTGAAAAGAATTTGAGCTACTCAAATTCCCTCTTGGAATTATTTAAAAATTTAAATTTCTCCATTATTTTTACCAAATAAGTAAATTAATTTTTAGAATTTTTTTATCCTAGATAGAAATGAAATTCCTTCTCCAATTCCCTCATCCAATACACATTTGATGTATATTTAGATCTTATCTATATTCAAAAGCAGAATGATATTATTGAGTTTGATTCATGTGAAAAGAAGTTCTGATTTTATATGGTGACGTGTGGATGATTTGAAGTTATAAGACATGATATTTACATGGTTATTTATTTACAGTTTTCTATACTACAAAATAAAAGAAATACTTGATGTCATTTACAGTTGATATAAGGCCAGTTTGACCCATCTTTCCTTTACTCTGCACATTAAGATTGTTCAGTTTTTTCACTCTACAAACATTGGCCGAGAAACTGAATTGTTATGAGATGTGCACCTTAATAGATAATTCGATTTATGGAAAAAAAACTAAAGAAGGTTTAAAATACAGTTTATGATGTTTATATTTGATCCTTCACTTTTACTCTTAACAATGCCTGAAAAGTGGATCATAAAATGAGGATATCTCCTTTCTGCCAGTAAAGATAAGTTGATGTTATTTGAAAATACAGTCAGAATTAAGATGTGGTTTTTAATGTTTTATGATTTTTAATAAGATTATTGATTACAAACAATGATGATGTATGCTGACACTTTCATTTCAGACATTCCACTTGTCTACAAATATTTCTTTTTCTTTTTTTTCCTGTTGTCTTTAATGTCATGTTAAAGTGATCACAAACTTAGTTTGTTTTTCAACTATTCCGTGCAGGTTTCTGAAGGTTCATTTGTTAAGAAATCTGCGGCTAGCATGCTTAGTGGGAAGAGGCCTGCCCCTGCAGCTGTAAGATTTTATTTTCTAAGGATAATACTGAGTTGATCCACTAACTTTACTAGAAAAATTGAAAAAGGGTTCCTCAAGTTTTTATTGCATAAACCTAATGTTTATTTCATTGTTATAGATGAATAAAGTCCAATAGACAGAATTGTTAAATTATCTTTGCTCAAATATTTCTCATCTAGTTCATCCAAATAACTTCAAGCATTTTCTAATTGTGATAAACAAATTTTTTATTGATGTAATATTCCACAACATCAAGTTTCTAATAAATTAGAGTTTGTAGGCTTAATTCCATGCAATAAAAGATTCAGGTCTTCTGTTATATTTTCTGAAAATTTCAGGCTTATTTGGGCAGTATTTCTGTTAGGTATTATTTGGTTTTTAAACATTTTTCTGGTGTTATGCTGATTGAAACTTTGAACTGTTTATCAGCCTGCCAACAAGAAAGGGACTTCAGGGAAGTCAGGCAACAGTAAAAAGGTAGATGGAGCTGGACGGACCGAAACAGCAAAGTCGACTGAGTCGCCTGAGGACATTGAGGTAAACTTATTTGTTAAAGTTTCTTTATTCTTTAATAGCTTGAAATATCTTAATATCTTTGATTTGTCTGATAATTACAGCCAGCAGAAATGAGTCTTGAAGAGATTGAAAGCAGAATAGGTTCCCTCATTCAGGCAGATGTCATTTCTCAACTGAAGAGTGCTGTATGGAAAGAGCGTCTTGAAGGTTGGTTACTGTTTCAACTTGCTCTTCCCTTGACTATCTTCATTATTCTACAGGGTATTTGATAAATATGGGTTTTATTGAAGGTTACTGATGATTGATAACTTGCAAATTCTTGTTGTAATGCTGATCATATATCTATTTCAATAATATTTACATAGAAAATAGCATATCACATACATAGTTTATTGTGTACATACATAGAAAGTCGGCAATCGTCATGCTTCTACTCTCTTATTATTAGAAGAGGTGCTTAATTAAATTAATGCATGCAGCTTAGTCTTTTTTTTTTGCGTTTAATTATGTTTTGATAAGCCGCCAGCCTAACACCAATTGGCTATAGGTAATTGGGCTCAACATGAATATTATACCACAGGAAATCCAAGACTAAAGATGCAGGATAATACAGCTTTAATGCTTCACCTAATGTGTGGGTCCTTGTTGAGCTACACTTTTTTTTTTGGGGGGGGAAATGTCAAAAGTTGGACCTTTTGATGTCAATTGCAATGCTAATCAATCAATTAGATAATAAAATTGGGGAAAAAGTGAGTTCATATAAAGGTGCTGAATTTATTAATCATTAGTAGGTATAGTTTCTATTATTAATTTCTTAGTACTAATGTCATTGTTTTCTCGTCTACTTATTTCTTTTTACTTAGATGATAATGTGGCTATATTATATTAGAGAGTGAAATGCACGTTACCAATGTTTTAGTTGTTGTTTTCTTGTACATTTTTATAGTTATATAACTTTAACTTTTTATCTCCGCATATGAGTTTATATATATTCTTAACTTGATTACAACTTTGTCATGCGTTTTTTGGTGATTATTGGATTTAGAAGAGGCTTAATCTCTTCTCTTTACTAATCGATAATGCTTGTATGCCAAGTAAATAAATTCCATGTTACTTGTTCTCTCAATTGCATGTAATTTATATGTATGCATCCACTACTTTTTAATTCACTGCTGCAAGGGTGAAGGTTATGGTCTTTTTCCACCTCTAAGAATCACTAGAATTTCTATGACTAGGTTGCGAATATTGCAGTGTACAGTATAATATGCTTAATCCAGATGGATGGGTTTGACTTGCTAATCTGATTTACGGCATCTAATATGCTAAATAAATTCCACTTGTTCTCTCAATTGCATGGCATCCACTACTTTTAATTCACTGCTGCAAGGGTGAAGGTTATGGTCTTTTTCCACCTCTAAGAATCACTAGAATTTCTATGACTAGGTTGCGAATATTGCAGTGTACAGTATAATATGCTTAATCCAGATGGATGGGTTTGACTTGCTAATCTGATTTACCGGCATCTAATGCTTAGGTTCTTATTATTTTTCTTTCAGCAGAAACTTATGCTAATTACTAAAAATTGCTTCCAGGATAAACCCATTTGGCTTAAGGTTTTATTGAGTTTTATTTTCTCGTGCTCTTGTGTTACCTATGAGGCTTTGCATAAAGTGATTAGGCTGTTGACCATGTTGTCTTTTATATTTTGATTTAATTTCTTGAATTATTGACTTGAACCTTTTCCAATATAATAATGTCATGAGCTAAATGCTTCAAATATGACATTTTTTTCTTTCAATAGCGTAGTTAAAATTAGCTAGCTATTTTGCTAGCTTACATTATTTTATATTAGCTGAACTTTCTAACTGGGTACCCAAACCTCTCTGATTGCAGCCATATCCTCGCTGAAAGAACAGGTTGAAGGTCTCCAGGACCTTGATCGGTCTGTGGAGATTTTGGTTTATTTGCTATGTGCTATTCCTGGATGGAATGAGAAAAATGTTCAGGTATATGATGATTTTTGTGGTTTATAAATGGTAGCTTGTCTTCTTTAACCTTTCTCTCTCCCCTCTGTTCACTTAGTATTGGATATCAAGACTCTTAAATTGAACCTGCAGGTCCAGCAGCAAGTTGTTGAAGTTATCACTTATCTGGCCAACAGTGCTGCAAAATTTCCAAAGAAATGTGTTGTTCTTTGCCTTCTTGGTGAGTGTTAGTTTATTGTATTATCATAAAAAACAAATATGATCCAATCTATAATGAAATTTAAAAAAAAAAACTTGGCTTTTAGAATTTGTTTTGGTTGTCCTGCTATCAGTTCATTGTATGCTTGTTTTTGTGCCTAAATTTTTGTCCATCCTGTTATAAAATATGTGTTCAGTCCGTCATTAGAGTACCTGTTTGTATTTTGCCCAATTGACAGGTATAAGTGAAAGAGTGGCAGATATGAAGACTCGTGCTCATGCTATGAAGTGCCTCACTGCTTTCTCCGAGGCAGTAGGTCCAGGATTTGTTTTTGAAAGGGTAAGATCAAATATTACACACTGATGATTAAAGCCTACGTTGATATCATTTCAGTCGGTTAAGCATTTATTGAAGCAAAGATCAAGAATACTTTGTTTTGTTACGTTTGTTTGTAGTTTTATTTTGCTTTCACTTGAATACTTCATAAAGAATTATTTATTGCAGCTTTATAAAATAATGAAAGAACACAAGAATCCCAAGGTTCTTAGTGAAGGTTTATTGTGGATGGTCTCCGCTATTGAGGATTTTGGTGTATCACATCTGAAGTTGAAGGTATTTCTCCCATCTAAATTACTTTTACCATTGTAACTGCAAGTGTGGTATACTGCATTGATCCTAACTGTATTTGCAGGATCTAATTGATTTTTGTAAAGATACTGGATTGCAGTCCAGTGCTGCAGCCACCCGAAATGCTACAATTAAGGTTTTGGGTGCTTTACATAAGTTTGTTGGTCCAGGTGATGACTGATACCTGACATTATCCTATTTAGTGTTGTGTCCACCTTCTATTCATGATTCAACTTTCTATGAATTTCTTTTCTCACAGATATCTTTTTTTTGGTCACACATTTTCACAGATATCAAGGGGTTTCTTACTGATGTCAAACCTGCATTGCTTAGTGCACTGGATGTTGAATATCAAAAAAATCCATTTGAGGTAAGTATACTATGATGGTAATCCAGTTATTGTGTGAATTGATAGACCAATAAATTATTCTGAAGTGAAATAAAGTTGGGGACATTAAAACAATATCTTTTTGCTTTCACTCAATTTTCTCATATGCTCAGTTATGGTCTAGGGGTGAGCATTCAGTTTTTTGGGTCGGTTCAGTCAGTTTTATGAACTCAACCAACAACCTCCAACATAACTGAACTGACTGACTGATATAGGCTTTACTGACCTAACTGAACCGACTTAACATCAGCCAATTTGGTTGGTTAAGTCGGTTAACCGACTTATTTTTTATGTTTTATAACAATATAGTTAAATAATTTAAATTACATTATAAATCTATTTAAAATAAACAAAAAGTAATATATATTAACTCGGTTAGGTTCTGATTTTTAATAACCAACAATCAACCGACTTAACCGAATGAGTTGGTTCAGTCGGTTATCTCCGGTTTCTGCTCACCCCTAATCTGGTTTGTCTCAAGTTCAATGGTAAGTGCCCACATTCTAGATAGTTTCTGCTCACCCCTAATCTGGTCTGTCTCAAGTTCAATGGTAAGTGGCCACATTCTAGACAGTTTCTGTGAAGAGGATATTGATTATATTTTTTGTATTGCCGTTCAGGGTACTTCCACCGCTCCAAAGAAAACTGTCAGGGCATCAGAACCATCCTCTTTGTCTGCCGGTGGACTAGATGGTCTGCCACGTGAAGATATTAGTGCGAAGATCACTCCTACCCTGTTAAAAAGCTTGGAGAGTCCTGATTGGAAGGTATTGCTCTCAATATATATGATTTCATTTGCACTTTACCTCCTTGTGTTTGTTGTGCATTTTGATGCATGATTGGTTCCCTTAATTAGAATTTGTGGTGTTTTTCCTTGTTTTTTATTCATTCTAGGTGCGTTTGGAGTCTATTGAAGCTGTCAATAAAATTTTGGAAGAGGCTAACAAGCGCATTCAACCTACTGGAACTGGTATGCTATGGGTTTCACAGCTTCACTGGACTAATTGGGGGTCATCTATACTGTTAATTGGGGTAAGCATTCTGATCATGTGCGTTATTGTCTGCCAGGAGAGCTATTTGGTGCTCTTAGGGCCCGGCTATATGATAGCAACAAAAATTTGGTTATGGCAACTTTGACTACCATTGGCAATGTTGCATCTGCAATGGGACCAGGTGTCGAGAAAGCAAGCAAGGTTTGACACACACAATTTATCATTTAAAAGATATTTTATTCTTTCAGTTGCTTAGACGATCAACACACGCATGATTTGTTAAATGCAGGGAATACTATCAGATATTTTGAAATGCCTTAGCGACAATAAGAAACATATGAGAGAGAGCACTCTGTCTACTTTAGATGCTTGGAATGCAGCTGTTCATTTTGACAAAATGGTGGCTATTTTTCTGCTCTCAATCTAGTAGTTTTTACTAGCTTTGTTTTTAGGTATCTAGAATAATTCTGTTGTTTTAGGTTCCTTATATCACATCAGCACTAACAGACTCCAAGCTTGGGGCGGAAGGACGTAAAGATCTTTTTGATTGGTCATCTAGGCAACTCTCTGGACTTAGTGAATTTCCTGATGCTGTGCATCTGCTCAAACCAGCAGCCACATCCATGATGGTAAAATTTTCTGAATGGATCATTTCCCATGGCTTCTCTTCCTATACATTTTTCTGATTCGTTTTACACGTATCTTCATGTCTGGAATTTCTTGTAGGATAAATCGGCGGATGTTCGCAAAGCAGCAGATGGATGCATTACTGAAATTTTAAGAGTTAGCGGGCAGGAAGCAGTATGCTACCAAACTTATTTGTATTTGTTTCTTTTTGTTGTTGTATTTTCCTCCATGATATTGGCATTCATTTGTGCTTAGAGTGATGCCTGAGCATCTTAGCGTTTGTGTATCCCATCTTATCAGATTGAGAAGAATCTTAGAGATATACAAGGGCCAGCTTTAGCTCTTATCCTTGAGCGGGTAAAACCTTATGGGTCTTTCCAAGGTATCTTTTTGTTTTCTTTGGCTTGTGTACCACCCTCTTTTGTTTCACTTCCGATTCCCAATCTTTTCAGATGCTTATCTGTATTTTTTTTTCTCAGAATTAGTTGAACCATCCAAAGGAGGTTCTATTGGACTGGCATCAAAAACCAACACAAAGGTTGCAAAAGCTACTTCGAATGGTGTCACAAAACATGGCAATAGAACTGTAACTTCGGTAGGTTTTTATTGCTCTAGTTAGATACTCTTTCAATTGGAAGACTGCTAATTAATAACATATTTTTTTTTTCTTTTAATATGGCTTTGAAGAGAGCCATCCCAGCGAAGGGATTGAAACCAGATACCATGTTGCCTGTTCAGGGTATATCTGTTCAGCCTCAAGCTTTGTTGAATGTCAAGGATTCAAATAAGGTATGATTGGGTGATTTATTAATTTGAGACTTACTTGGAGCATATGAATACAACCATGCACACGTGTTCTGTGCATAAATGTTCATTTGGCCTTTATCACAGGAGGAAAGGGAGAGAATGGTTCGAAGGTCGAAGTTTGAAGAGCCGCGAATTGAACAGATCCAAGATCTTGAGGTTTGTTTTCCAAAATGTTTGCTTATTAAAATTATCTGTTTTCTCAAATTAATATTGATTTCTAAGAGTTTTGGTCTTCACACTTTTATTCCAGAATGATATGATGAAGTATTTTAGAGAGGATCTACATAGGCGCTTATTGAGCACCGATTTCAAGAAGCAAGTTGATGGTCTTGAGATGTTACAGAAGGTTTTCCATAATTACATTCTTTTTCATTTGGTGGTGTTCTGTTAATACTTTTCGTATCTCAATCTTCTCAAAACAACTGCAGGCACTTCCTTCCATTGGGAAGGAAATAATTGAAGTTCTGGACATACTATTGAGGTGGTTTGTTTTGCAGCTATGTAAATCTAACACGACATGCCTTTTGAAGGTCAAATCTATGTTGTCTCTCTGTTAATGCTTTAACTTCATGATTTGTCCTGTAGAGTTGACAAATAATGGGCATTTTGTTACATAATGGTCATTTGCTTTGCATTTAATAGGTGCTGGAGTTTCTTCCAGAACTTTTTGACTCTTTGAAGGGTGAGGCATATAGTTTGACGGAGGCAGAAGCTGCCATTTTTCTTCCATGCTTGGCAGAAAAGGTATGGTTCATAATCTTCAATTACTTCATTAGCTGTACGTAAAAATGTCTTTATTTCTGTGAATGTTGTTTGATGGTTATTTAGATTCTTTTGAGAAGCATGTTGTATGCTACCTTGCACCGTGCTTTTATAGCATCATTGTTATTGAGCTTTTTGTACTATGATTGTTAAATACTTTCCTAGCTCACTGCCAAGTTAAGGTAGCCAATTTTGAGTATTTTAATACTTGGGTACAGCAACTTGCCAACCTAGTTAAGCTTTCAGACTTGCGAATTAAATTACTATATTTTATATGTAACATGGACTTATAAATAAAGCATATTCAAGCTTCATTATGCTGTAGCTTGACAATCATGGAGCCAGCCTGAGTTCAGATCCATTAGATCAATTCCTTCTTCCTTTTGAGCTCAAGTTTGAAAAAGAAAATTGGCTCTGATGAAGTTGAGTTTTGAGTTTTTGGTCAATTCATCCTCAGAGTATTTGTAGTTTTGGTCAAATCATACTCCTTCCTGGATTTAATATTTGCACGTTTTGCAAATGTTCTGATTTCTAAATTTGGTTGCAGTTGGGGCATAACATTGAGAAAGTTAGAGAAAAAATGCGGGAGCTGACAAAGCAAATAGTTCAAGTGTATTCGGCCACAAAAATCTACACTTACATTTTGGATGGTCTTCGTTCAAAGAACAATCGTACTAGGATAGAATGTGTTGATCTTGTTGGTTTCTTTATTGATCATCATGGGGCTGAGGTAAGAGGGTTGTTTCTCTCATGGATTTCTTTCTTCTAAGTTAATGGTTCTAAAAACAACTCTAGTCTGATAGAGCTTGTCGATTTTGTCGATTTCTTTTTGATCATCATGAGCTGATGTAAGACATTGGACTCTCTTGTGGTCATGCAATTCTTTCTTCTAGAGTAATAATTTCTTTCCATTCTAAACAGATAAGTGGACAACTAAAATCATTGCAAATTGTTGCAAGCTTGACAGCAGAGCGAGATGGTGAAATTAGGAAGGCTGCCCTAAATACACTAGCTACTGGATATAAGATTCTTGGTATGCCCTAAATGCAATACCTATACTAATATAATGTTGTTTGCTGCATAAATACATGTTATACCGAAGAGCTTTCTTTCAAAGGCGTATCTTTGTGCTGGTCATTTTAGCTCATTTCATTTTTAAATTCCTCCTCAGCTTCTTGATTTTACTTTGTGATTGTTGAGATGCTTGAGTTTTCATTCAAAAGTGTATCTTTTTGCCGATCATTTCAGCTCATTTCATTTTTGGTTCCTCCTTGGCTTCTTGCTTTTATTTTGTGATTGCTGAGATGCTTTCAATCTGTTTAGGTGATGACATATGGAGATATGTAGGGAAGCTGACAGATGCTCAAAAAAGCATGCTAGATGATAGATTTAAGTGGAAGGTCAGTGTATATATTTCCTCTTATATGTTAATGTTTCTTTCTTCTCAACGTAATATGTTGAAGCAGGTTCGAGAGATGGAAAAAAGAGGGGAAGGCCGACCTGGTGAAGCAAGAGCTGCTCTAAGGCGATCAGTAAGGGAAAATGGGTATATTTCTGCCATCCTTTTGATGTGAGGAGTTCCTCACAGCTTTTTGATTATATGTTATAAAGATTAAAATTGCAAGTTGAAAAGATTAGGCTTTTTCTGCTGTCAAGTTTTATTTATGGTGTCAACTAGTTTCTGCTCTATGAATCTTAACTTCTTTGATTCTCTAAAAATTAGAAACTTGATGGACCATAAAGATTAAAATTACAGTACAAAAGATTAAGCTTTTTCTGCTCTATGAACCGTAAGTTAATTTCTTTGATTCTATTAAAAAATAAAAACTCAATGGCCCATAATCTGCTCACTTAATCTTTTTGTGTTCTCTTGTGTAATGTGATGCCTTGCTATAAAATTTCTGGTTATGGTTTCTGTAGAAGCAGTGGAGGTTATTTGGCTGTTAAATTTATTTGGGAAGCTTTTCCTATAAATTAAGCTGTATGCCCATTTAATCTGTATGTGACACGTTATTGACATGGTTATCAATTTGACTCAGAATAGAGCATAATGTCCTTAACTGTGAGATTGGTGAAAGCCGTGACCCTATTTCATTTTACATGACAATTTTTTAGTGTACCACAACATTTTTATTGTTTTTATGGTGGACATGGTAGGTATCAATTAGTGTTGTGCCTTTCCTTAGTTTCTTCTGCCTGAATGTTCGAAAGATATGGTAGCTTCCTTCATTTCTTCAGATTTTAATCACTTTGTCTCTTGTTTTTTTTTTTATTTTGCCAGACCTGATGTAGCTGAGCAGAGTTGTGAAGTTCCACAGACTATTTCCAGGTAAATATTTTCAAGGTTCTATTGATTTTTTATCATCTTTTGTTGCCATTTAATCATGGACTGTCTACATATAATCATGTTGAGTTCCTTACTCGCATTATTTTTAATGTCTGTAAAACCACAGGAAAAACTATGTGCAACCTGACCTTAACATGGAGAGACATTTAATGCCTCGGATGCTTGTTGGTGTCAGTGGTCCCTCAAACTGGAATGAAGCTCTTGATATCATTTCTTTTGGCTCTCCTGAGCAGGTTCCTAACTTTGTCTAGTTATAATTTCTTTCTTAATATGATTTCGACCTAATTAATAAGAAGGGACAGAGTTGTCTAGCCAGAGAAGAATCTTGGTTGACAATTCTTCACTCTAGCATTAGTTTTTCAGGATGGAATTCAGAACGTTGTATTGATTTATCTTGTAAAATATTACCCTTTAGTCTTAAATTTACAATGCTCAAGACAATCGATCCAATTGAAGAGACATCTTTCTTTGGAATGGTTGGACATCATATATTTAAGCAATATGTTTAATGGTAGTGAAGAAACAAATTATAAGTACCTGGTAGCTATCACATGGAGCGTGGTATTCTTTTCTGTTAACCAGTGTTACGAATTGGATTCTAATGTTTCTGAGTAGATGCAACTGGCATAACTTTAGTGTTTGAATCAAATGATGCCTCTTCGGTAGGTAGGTGGGTAGTGTTTTCGTGTATGAGTCAGGGAAGTTGCTTGTGCTATTAATATATATATATATAGGGTTGGTTATGAGATTATGGCCTAACTTAATATTGCTGCAAACCATTCCTGTGCTAGTTGTTGCTCTGATGGATCTGTATTGCAAGATCGGCATTAAGATTTTGTCAATTATATTATTTCTATCCATGCTTGATATGGTTTTCTTATTACTATTTTCAGTTCCTTTAGTTATTACTTGTTTGGAGACATGATTGCTTTGTAATTTATGTTGTATTGCAGTCTGTTGAGGGAATGAAAGTTGTCTGCCATGAGTTAACACAGGCCACTAATGACCCAGAAGGCAGTTTGATGGATGAACTAATGAAGGATGCAGATAGACTCGTTTCATGCTTGGCGAATAAGGCAATCAAACTTTTTAGTTTCATTGTGATATGATTATTAATTTCCTTGAGCATTGATTTCCTTATGCATAGCAATAAATAATTTATTTTGTTAGATTCATTTTAAGAATGCTTTTTTCTGTCTGTTCTATAACCTTTCATTCTCTGTCTCTGCTTAATAGGTAGCCAAAACTTTTGACTTCAGTTTGACTGGTGCATCATCAAGATCTTGTAAATATGTTCTAAACACGCTTATGCAGGTGAGAACAATCTAAAGTACTAGTAACTTCTATAATAGAATTTGGGATTTTCGTTGGGGATCGTATATTTCTTTCTTATTTTATGCTTAAGAGTAGGGTGGTGGTGCTGCTGGCTTGTTTGGTGAGGGGGGTGCTGAATTATTAAAGCATAGGGTGTACATTTGGTAACTGAATGTAGTAAAATTGTTGATTTGCCTCATGAATAAAAAATCATTTTTATGTACTTGAACTGATGGTAAAAAGTTATTTTATATTGATTCTATCTAAGCAGTTATTAATTTTTTTAAGCTTTTTTTTAAGAAGAAACTTGGTATTACGGGTTGTTTTGTCGCAAAATACTAATTCTTTTTAGTATCCCTTGACAGACATTTCAAAATAAGAGACTTGCACATGCTGTCAAGGAAAACACTCTTGACAACCTTATTACAGAGCTTCTGCTTTGGCTTTTGGATGAAAGGGTTCCCCATATGGATGACGGCAGCCAACTTCTGAAAGCTCTGAATGTCTTGATGCTTAAAATTCTGGTTGAGCTGCTTTAAATTGCTTACTTTTTTGCTTCAAAGTTATGTATCTTCTTCCTTGGGTTTTAACTGATGATTGTGTATGCAGGATAATGCTGATCGAACCTCATCCTTTGTCGTCCTAATTAATCTATTACGTCCTTTAGATCCTTCAAGATGGCCTTCACCTGCAATAAATGAGACTTTTGCAGCAAGAAATCAGAAGTTCTCTGATCTGGTTGTCAAATGCCTTATCAAACTCACAAAGGTAATATTAAGTCTTGGTGCTTCTAGGAACATTTGTAGTCCGAAACAATCCTATTTATGAATAGAGTGTCAATCATTATCCACTTGAGGAACTTAATAAAGTACGTGACTTAGTTTTCCGTTCAATTATTATTTTTGTTGACAAATTCATTTGTTGAAGACTATTTATATTTTTTCTATAAAAAGAGTATTTTTATGTAGCCATCCAGTATATTATTATCCACAAAAGCAACTTAAGAAATTAACAAAATTTTCCTTTCCATAACCGTTTTTGCTGACAGAGAATATCTTTCTTTATGTTGCCATCCATGTACCAAAAATTAAATTGCTCAGGATTTATATATCATGTCAAAGATATCTTGCCAATTTAGTACTAACATTTGCCAACTTAGTATTCCATCTTACAGTAGTTTTGTTGTAACAGTTCTGCTTTGGTGTCTTGGTATACTTGCAAGGAGGCCATTTTTGTTGGCTATGATGTCATTAATCATCTATTTATATGTTTTCTGATTTTATATCTAGAAGTAATTTATAATTTCCTTGTTAGTAATTACTGATGAAATATGATAATTTTGGCTTGAAGATAAATGGAAAATCTATATGCTTATCATTATTGAGGGACTTGGTATATGTTGAAGAAAATGCGTTCAGTTTATGCTATGGAAATTTCTCTATTCAACTGTACATGTTTATGCTTTGGTGGTTGTCTACTTTATTTTAATGATACCATCGGGTACATTCTCTCTCATGCAGGTTCTTCAAAGCACAATCTATGATGTTGATCTTGACCGCATCCTTCAAAGTATCCATGTCTACCTGCAAGAACTAGGAATGGAAGAAATCCGGAGAAGGCATGTCTTGAATCCAATATCTTTCTTTTTCTATTGTGTTGCATGTTAATTTTTATCCCGGTCTTGTATTGATAAACTGATTTCTGGATACCTTATCTTCCTTTATGGTTTGGATAAAAGAGCTGGAGCTGATGATAAACCATTACGAATGGTAAAAACCGTTCTACATGAACTTGTCAAACTTAGAGGGGCTGCAATAAAGGGTCACCTATCTTTGGTGCCCATAGACATGAAGCCTCAACCAATTATTCTTGCCTATATTGATCTCAATCTTGAGGTAGTAATAAACTTAGTGAATGAAAACATTCTTAGTTTAACTTGTAGCAGCATCTTTTTGTAACTTCCAGTATCCCTTATGTTTAATTTAACAGACTTTGGCTGCGGCAAGAATGTTGACATCAACTGGCCCTGGTCAAACTCATTGGGGTGATTCTGGAGCCAACAATCCAGCACCTGCCACAAATTCTGCTGATGCCCAGCTAAAAGTATTCTATTTTTCCATAACTAGAGTTATGATTGTCATTGATTCCTGTTTGTAATATAAATATTTATTATTCGTTCACTCTGTTTTGCCCCATGTCTTCTTACAGCAAGAACTCGCAGCAATATTTAAGAAAATTGGTGACAAGCAGACATGCACGATTGGTCTCTATGAGCTTTATCGCATCACTCAGCTATACCCTAAGGTCATTAATATAGTTTCTATTATACATCCCGAAGGTAGCTTAGAAAACTGTGGAGACTGATATTTTTATATTTTTACAGGTTGATATATTTGCTCAGCTCCAAAATGCTAGTGAGGCATTTCGGACTTATATCAGAGACGGCTTAGCTCAGGTTTGCATGTTTGCCCTTGTTGAGTAAAATTTTAATGGTTGAATATCATGTTGTGCTTGCTAATAGTTTTAGTTGCATTGCAGATGGAGAAGAATGCTGCAGCAGGAAGGACTCCTTCAAGTGTGCCAATGTCAACCCCTCCCCCTGCTTCTCTTTCTTCTTCGTCACCTGAATTTGGGCCTCTGTCCCCTGTACAGACCAACTCTTTAAATGATTCTAAATTATCGAGTACAAAACCTGAACCAACAAGCTTTAATTTGCCACCATCATACACTGAAGACAATCGGGGGGGTGGTAATGCTATAAATACAGCAAGAGTTCGTGCCCCTGAAAATGCTTTGGCAGACCAAAGAAGTGAGAGATTTATCAGTGGGGGTAATTTACTGTTGTGTTTTATTATTGATTATTTATTGTTATTGTTATTTTGTTCATATGTACATATTTTTAAGGATTTATCATGGAAGCATATTGTTGAAAGTGCAGTAACCAGTGGCACATTGGACGCAATCAGAGAGAGGATGAAGAGTATGCAACTAGCAGCTGCCGGTGGGAACATGGATGATTATGGAACCCGGCCCTTGATGTCTGTCAATGACAACTTAAATCTTGGACTCTCAACTCAGACTCGTACATTAGATCCTCATCCTGGTATGGAGAATCCGGCACAAGGAGGTGTACTTCCTATGGATGAGAAGGCATTGTCTGGGCTCCAGGCACGGATGGAAAGACTAAAGAGTGGCGGAGCACTTGAACCTCTTTAAAAATATTCTTTTTATGCTTTTTTCTAGGCCTGCCATCGAAAGCCATTCTTGTAAATGGAAGGGAATTAACATACCGCAGTTACCCATCGAAAGCAGCCCCTGTTTCTCCTGTTCTTGGTTGAAATGCCAGCCAAGTAGATTTAGCTGTACCGAATTTTCTTTAATTTTAGAAAATGCGATACGGTGGTTTCATGAATTCTATTTCTGTTCGACATTAGTATTCAGGCATAGGTAGGTATTTGGTGATAGACTCAAATTTTGTTGCAAGAGTTGGATGGGATGGAATCAAACGTTGGCTTTACAATATTGATAACTTTGTAATTGTGATTCGATTTGCCCGTAAATTGCAATTAAACGCAGTGTTTTCTTCTACCATCTCCTCCTAAAGTTTGCGCCGCCAACTGTTGTAGAAACACCATCGTCATCTACCGCATGCATAACTTGTTCAGTAAATTTGAGTATAGTCTGATGTTCTATAAGCCACATTCATCATTTGTTCCTGGATCTTTCGCACTTTTTCCCCTATTTGTCTTGAGATTCATATATCCTAAAGCAGTAGCCTTGCAGTTCCTCATTGAAGCTTTCTTGTCGTTGTTCATAGTCTATCTGTTATAGCCATGACCATCCAAGAAATAAAAGAATGTTAGTGGTGTCTGATGTGTCCAATACATCCTGACGCTTACTGGGTCTAATGGCGTCTCAATATCTTTCTTTTTCTATTGTGTTGCATGTTAATTTTTATCCCGGTCTTGTATTGATAAACTGATTTCTGGTTACCTTATCTTCCTTTATGGTTTGGATAAAAGAGCTGGAGCTGATGATAAACCATTACGAATGGTAAAAACCGTTCTACATGAACTTGTCAAACTTAGAGGGGCTGCAATAAAGGGTCACCTATCTTTGGTGCCCATAGACATGAAGCCTCAACCAATTATTCTTGCCTATATTGATCTCAATCTTGAGGTAGTAATAAACTTAGTGAATGAAAACATTCTTAGTTTAACTTGTAGCAGCATCTTTTTGTAACTTCCAGTATCCCTTATGTTTAATTTAACAGACTTTGGCTGCGGCAAGAATGTTGACATCAACTGGCCCTGGTCAAACTCATTGGGGTGATTCTGGAGCCAACAATCCAGCACCTGCCACAAATTCTGCTGATGCCCAGCTAAAAGTATTCTATTTTTCCATAACTAGAGTTATGATTGTCCTTGATTGCTGTTTGTATTATAAATATTTATTATTCGTTCACTCTGTTTTGCCCCATGTCTTTTTACAGCAAGAACTCGCAGCAATATTTAAGAAAATTGGTGACAAGCAGACATGCACCATTGGTCTCTATGAGCTTTATCGCATCACTCAGCTATACCCTAAGGTCATTAATATAGTTTCTATTATAATTCCCGAAGGTAGCTTAGAAAACTGTGGAGACTGATATTTTTATATTTTTACAGGTTGATATATTTGCTCAGCTCCAAAATGCTAGTGAGGCATTTCGGACTTATATTAGAGACGGCTTAGCTCAGGTTTGCATGTTTGCCCTTGTTGAGTAAAATTTTAATGGTTGAATATCATGTTGTGCTTGCTAATAGTTTAAGTTGCATTGCAGATGGAGAAGAATGCTGCAGCAGGAAGGACTCCTTCAAGTGTGCCAATGTCAACCCCTCCCCCTGCTTCTCTTTCTTCTTCGTCACCTGAATTTGGGCCTCTGTCCCCTGTACAGACCAACTCTTTAAATGATTCTAAATTATCGAGTACAAAACCTGAACCAACAAGCTTTAATTTGCCACCATCATACACTGAAGACAATCGGGGGGGTGGTAATGCTATAAATACAGCAAGAGTTCGTGCCCCTGAAAATGCTTTGGCAGACCAAAGAAGTGAGAGATTTATCAGTGGGGGTAATTTACTGTTGTGTTTTATTATTGATTATTTATTGTTATTGTTATTTTGTTCATATGTACATATTTTTAAGGATTTATCATGGAAGCATATTGTTGAAAGTGCAGTAACCAGTGGCACATTGGACGCAATCAGAGAGAGGATGAAGAGTATGCAACTAGCAGCTGCCGGTGGGAACATGGATGATTATGGAACCCGGCCCTTGATGTCTGTTAATGACAACTTAAATCTTGGACTTTCAACTCAGACTCGTACATTAGATCCTCATCCTGGTATGGAGAATCCGGCACAAGGAGGTGTACTTCCTATGGATGAGAAGGCATTGTCTGGGCTCCAGGCACGGATGGAAAGACTAAAGAGTGGCGGAGCACTTGAACCTCTTTAAAAATATTCTTTTTATGCTTTTTTCTAGGCCTGCCATCGAAAGCCATTCTTGTAAATGGAAGGGAATTAACATACCGCAGTTACCCATCGAAAGCAGCCCCTGTTTCTCCTGTTCTTGGTTGAAATGCCAGCCAAGTAGATTTAGCTGTACCGAATTTTCTTTAATTTTAGAAAATGCGATACGGTGGTTTCATGAATTCTATTTCTGTTCGACATTAGTATTCAGGCATAGGTAGGTATTTGGTGATAGACTAAAATTTTGTTGCAAGAGTTGGATGGGATGGAATCAAACGTTGGCTTTACAATATTGATAACTTTGTAATTGTGATTCGATTTGCCCGTAAATTGCAATTAAACGCAGTGTTTTCTTCTACCATCTCCTCCTAAAGTTTGCGCCACCAATTGTTGTAGAAACACCATCGTCATCTACCGCAATATCGTAGTTGCTGAATAGGATGGACGGACCACGCAGCCCATCAAACCGGGTTTATAAGTAGATTTTGAATTTTAAGTCGATCTTCTACGGTCAAGGTAGGGTTTTTCATGTCTACCCTTCAAATTTGGATCATCTGCCACTTCTCAATTTATGTTTCTTTACCGCTCATTATGCTGTCACGATGATAAATCATATATATATAGTAAGGTGCATGTTTACCTAGTAAATTTTTGTTGGCATTGATATCTAGTGTAAAGGGTTCTTTGGTGGAGCGAACATTTGAAACATAATTTATCGAGAGATGACAGAGAGATAATGGAGTTGGTCCAGTAACACGGTATAGCTGCAAGTAGTGATTAGTAAGGTGGAGAACTAGTTGAGACTGAGTGTGCTGAGTAACAAAATAGGCTAAGAGAGCTCTTGAGAAAGTTTCTAAAATGCCCAAAAGTTTCACCATATGTGGTAGACAATGTTTCATCTTGATGTGCACGAAAACAATTAAAAATTTAATTAAGGCAAGTCACCTATCAATTAATAGTAGAGTTACGATGAGTAAAGATATCATTCTCACGAAATTAAGGCTCTGTTTGTTTAACTCTTGTGGATCAGCTGGTCCTAAATGTGCTGATAGGATCACATATGCATCTGTGTGCTTCCTTACGGCATCGTATCCAGCTCTATAATACTTCGCAAGTGCATCGAAAGTTATCTAGCTCTATAAAACGGGTATTAATACCATTGTATTAGAAAATAAATAAATAAATAAAATCGATCATAGAACAATTTATAAATTCTTAATTACTATAAAACCCTAATCAATTCACAAAAATTTAAACATTACCCAAAACTACAACTCAGGCAAATTTTAGATTGAAATTAACTTTGTCCAAATTCAAATCCATTATTTTAGAATTCAAATCTAAAGCATTAAAGAATTTATTGAAATATGAACTATGCCATCAACTCATTAGGAATGAAAATAAAATTAGATGACAATATAACAGAGAGTAAATGAAATGCAAGAACTTGGAAATATCAATGAACATTTCTCAAGAGTATGGATAGCATAACTAACCAAAACTATAAACAAAAGCATAGTGACCCCTAATAAATAATTTCAGGTCCAATATTCCTCTTTTCACCCTAGAAGACCAAAAAGCCACTGTAACTCTCAACTTTTTTTGCTTTTAACTCACTGTCATTTAAGTATAAACAAAATGATGAGCCTTCTCCTTCACATTCACTGCCCGCATTGCATCAAAGTCTTACTTTCTACCTTTCCTTCCTTCTCCACCCATCTGCCAATTGGACTTTGACTTATAGGCAGCCTTTATATTTGGTCTCCCTATCAATTTAAAATATGCTCATTTATCAATTCATCATTAACCTACTCTCACCATAACCCCTTCATCAATTAAAATTCCTTATCTCTAATCATTTCCTTATCAATGAAGATTTGCATAATTTGAGGATTCTAGAATTTGTTTTTTTACTCCTATGTTTTTTGGTTCTTGATTAGACTGAAATCTGAACGAGGAGGCAGCTGCCGGCAAATTATTTTCAACACTACTTATATTACTTGTTTCATTGCAAACAGATTAGGTAGAGTCGACATACAGAAGAAAGATTCAAGTAGATATAGATTTGCCCAATGTTTCAGCTTTCATGGAACAAACACATTACTTGAAATAGAAAGCAATACCATCCACCTATCTGTAAATCATGTCAATTGCTAGTAGAAAGCTATACAAGATCTCTACGCCTACAACACTCAGAAAATATAAATACTTCTATTTAACATTTGACAACTACAACATGGAAGCTGTGGCAGAGACCCTGGAACAACACATTCCGCTTCAATATAGAGAAAATTGTAAAACAAATTTGAAAGCCATATTGAAAACACCAAGCATGCAGGTGCAAGAAACAATGACCATTCACATCTATTAAGGTAAGATTCTTCCTTCTTCAATTTAAGCAAGGCCCAAAGAGAAATAATACTATGTCAAAGTGGTTAACCTAGATGGCAGCTGATTACATAATGATTGAAAACTCATCAACAATTTGCTAATTTGAAAAAGTATGATCACGGGCTATGGAGAAAAATTAAAAGTAATTTGTAAAATGTTTTTCCTTAAACCAAACACTTATTATCGTCTTTCTATTATTTGATTGAATAATTGAGTGATTGATTAAAGCTAAAATTATATAAATTGATTAACGTTATGACAAAGAATAAATTAGGAAAATAATCAATTAACAACCAAGAAGCAAAACAATAAACAAGAAATAATCCACTTAGATTTCATCATCACTATTAATCTAAATTACCGATTTCTTTATTTAGTATCTTGATTAGTAGAAATTTCTAAATTATGCTAATATCTCTTTTGAGCATAAGAGCAATAGACTCTAAATTAATTAATTTAAATTTCTTTTTAATTAAAACTCTTATTATCGCATTAACTCGTTCTATGGATTCCTTTATTAGATTTGCCTATAATTGATAGATTTATGTCGTCCTATTTTTAGAATTGCATGCAACTCCACTCAATTACGCAAGATCTACTTTTAAATAGGGCCTATTCAACCACCAATTTAAGCACATCAAATATGGATCAATAATATAGAAATATCAAGAATTTAGCACATATAATCAAGAACAAGAACTAAGTATTTACTGCATAAATTAAAAATCAAACGACAAAATTAATTATAAGATTCATCTTTTTAGTTATTTAGAAAATTAGTTCATGCTTGAAAATAAAAATATTTAAGATACAATATAACTGAAAGAA
This sequence comes from Gossypium rotundifolium, assembly GCA_025506655.1. NCBI lineage: Eukaryota > Viridiplantae > Streptophyta > Magnoliopsida > Malvales > Malvaceae > Gossypium > Gossypium rotundifolium. The sequence continues at coordinate 187,435,428 of CP106734.1, read as the reverse complement.
ATAAAGAAACTCATGATAAATTCTTAAGAAATCAACTGTGAATATTCAATCTTGACGGAAATGGTTCAGCCCGTGTGACTCCTGCAGCTTACTCCGACGATTTGATTTGCTCTCCTTTCGCTCCCAAATGCTCAATTAAGCATTAAAACATGAATTTAAAGGATTAAGAGGATAAAATTCACAACTAACATAAGATAATCACCTAAAATACATTAAAAATGAGGTTAAAACATATTACTTTTAATACTTATCACATCTTCACGAGTACGAACTCACACCACTACTCTATCTAGCCTCATTCTCTAGATCACCTCTAGAAGCATTGCCACTTCGTTTTTCGGCCTCAGGTCGTTCCTCCTCCTCCTTCTACTTACTGCTTTCATCTTTCTTCTCAAAAATTTCTCATTTTTGGAGTGTAATACTTTTAGTTTAGTAATCCATTTCTCTATAGTTCACTCAATTCCGCTCAAATGAAGCTTTTGTTGCTAGAATTAATATTTCTTTCCCCTTCATTCTACTCAAATGGTGCTGTTGATAGTGCTTTTGTTATTGGAATTAACATTTCTTTCCCCTTCTATTAGCATAAATTAAAATCTTTAATAGGCCCATTTTAAAATCTATTATTTGAATGTCACAATATCATTATTATCAAATGGGGAGATAGACTCTCCACATCATTATTTACTGCTTTTAGAGTAGGCAAAGGCATAATATTCATTGAGAACTCATTATCAATTAATGTGTTTCTAATAGAAAATTCATTGATGATACTCTTTAGGTGGAAGTTAACATTAGGAGTTCTTAGGTTTTCATCTAATGCATGCACTCCTCTCTAGTGGAGTTATCAAAATATAAAGGGTTTATTAGTGAAGAAATGAAGTATTGCAAACAAGTGGAACAAAATGTACCAAGAGAAGGAAGAGAAAAAGACTGAAGTGAACCCTGTAGCACTGATCGCAACAAGTGGTGGTTACTATGGTGAACTAGTGGAATAAGCTATGCATTTCTGGAAATAGTGCTGAGTAAAGGAGTCAGTTGAGAGAATTTTGAGAGTTAGAATAGTTAAAAAACTCAAAGGACTTTCCACAAGTTGTAAAGAGCTCCTATTTACATGGGATAACCAAAAAAAAAATTACAATGTTAATATTAAATAGGGCTAATAATAATAAGATTTTTTTAAAAATAAAAATATCCTTTTATCAATAAAGAATTTAAGTTGGTAAATAATGAACAAGGGTTTGAAAAGAAAATGGATTAGCACTCAATATTTTAGAAAATTGTTTAGGGTAAATCTATTAACTACTTGTATATTGATCCACCAAATTAAACTCCGTGAAACATTGAAAGAGTGAACATAACCAAGAATCCTACTATATTCTAGGGCTATTGTACTTCTACTTTTGTGAAGTAATAGCATGCGAAACATCTTGTGTGGAACTTAACTTAAAACATATTTCAATTTTTAATTAGTGTTATTCTTAATTAAAATTGTTCTAACTTTCTGAACATGAATTATTCTCGATAGTCATTATTGATACAGGTTATTCTAACCTAGACATTTACACTTAGATCAATTCTTTCATTTATTGACATACAAGATAAATACAATCAAATTATATTCTAATTAATTTATTAAATCTCAAGTATTTTAATTTAAAAATATAAAAAAATAACAAGAGGCAATATTTTCTATCAATTTCTAATTTTAAAAGAATTAATAATATATTTAATAATAAATTATTATATTCTTCTACCTATTACGTCAAAAAAATATCATTCTATACTTATAAACTCATATTATAATAAATTCTTGTATAATATAAGCTTTAATACAAGAAGAACAAGTTAAAAGTACAAAATTTTAACATAACTTCTGTTCTATTATTTAACATAAATTCTTAAATTTCATGATTAATTCTATACAAATTTAAGTGAATGAATGATATTTTGACCCAAAATAATAAAATGATATGGTGACAAACCTTATTATTATTTCCAAATTACTTTTTTTAAAAAAAGGCACGTACCTTTTCTGATTTTAAGTTCCAAAACCTTATTATTATTTCCAATGTTTCAAATGCCATATTATGTACACATAATATTTTCCTTTATTAAAGTCTATTCAGATTTTTTTAGATGCTTATTCAATCTTTAAATTTAGATAAATAATTTTAAGAATATGCAAATATAAATATTTTAGGGCTTTACTTATATTTATATTTATATTTATATATATATTAATTTTTTAATATTTATCTTTAAAAGTTATTTTTCAGATTAATTTTTTAAGGTAGTTTATAATATTTAACAAAGTTCTACACCAATGTCAAGTTAAATTTGATTTAAATATATATATATATATATCATAATCTAAAAATATTTAATTGGAAATTAAAATTGAGTGGGGAGATTTTGAGAATTTCCACTAGAATCTTAATTTTAAAACCTATAAATTATTAATTGTTTCGCAGAAAACCAAACAATTTTTTTTTTACATTTTATATAAACAGTAAATATTTAGGTATTTTTAAATTTTAATTTCCAGATATCATAATGATTCCCTATTTATTGAGATATATAAATAATAGTATGTTGTTGAGAGTACGATAATACTAGTGTATTTTTTTTTGACTTGAGTCGAAGTAATATGAGAATAAATCTACTTAATAATAGAATTATTCATCAATTTGTGTGAGTTGATTTCTATTACATCAATTATATTAGGAAGTTACTTTCATGTTAACATTTTATTTTGCTTTGATTCATTGATAGAAACATGAGACTTTTGCATTTCATCTTCCATGTAGTGAAGCAAAAATAAAGATTGAAAACGTAGTATTACAAACAAGATTTTTAGTAGATGGACATTCAGTAAAGAGAAATTTTAAGCACAACTTAAAAGAAGATCTTTTATCAAGTTTTTAGAATAACTACTCTTAAATTTAATTTTTAAAATGTTAGAGTTAATTGAAACTTAATTAAAAGTTTAAGTTTTAAAATCGAACTAATGATTGAACCAATTAAATCATCAACTTATTGGTCTAATTTATTCACCCAATTTATTTAAATAATCATTAAAAATTAAATTAAAATTAAATTTAACCAATTTATACTAATTATTGAGTCTTTAAATCAATATAAAACTATTTTAATCCAATTCAAACAAAACCCCATTTCTAACATCTCCGAGGAATCCAACTATTTTTTCCAAAAATATTTTAAATCTAATAATAAATAGAGTTAAAAAAGGGGGGGGGGAAAGTCCAGCGTGTCCCTGAACCCTTTTAGTTTTGAAATTATAAAGGAAAATATTGAAAATTTAAGGTGTGTTTATTTATTTATGTAATAATTAGGAGTGAATGATCCTCGTCTCCTCCTCCTGCTGCTTCATCATCTTGTCCAGGAACTTACCTTCCTTTTTCCTTTTTCTGTGAAGAATAAAGGAAAACACACACACACACACTCGCTCTCTCTCTCTCTCTCTCTCTTTCATCATTCATTTCCTTTTAGCTTCCTCAATTTTTTTACAGCTAAGCCATGAGACCCAATCACCAACCACCACCATCTGCTGGTGGCTCCTCCTCCTCCAATAAGAACCGTCCACGTAGACGAGCTGACCTTACCCTACCCCTCCCTCAACGTGACCCTTCTCTCGCCGTCCCTCTTCCCCTCCCTCCCTCCTCCAACTCCGCCCCGCCCGCCTCTTCCAACTCCAACTCCAACTCCTTGCCTCAGCAAGTCAACTTCTCCGAGCTCGACCGCGTCAACCGGATAGGGAGCGGTACCGGAGGCACCGTTTACAAAGTCGTCCACCGCCCTTCCTCTCGCCCTTATGCCCTCAAGGTTATCTATGGGAACCATGAAGAGTCTGTCCGCCGTCAGATCCGCAGGGAGATCGAGATCCTCCGTGACGTGGACCACCCCAACGTCGTAAAATGTCACGAAATGTACGATCACAACGGAGAAATCCAGGTTCTTTTGGAATTCATGGATGGCGGATCTTTGGAAGGGATCCTCATATCTCACGAAGCTAACTTATCAGATCTGGCCCGTCAAGTCCTCAGCGGTCTAAACTACCTTCACCGCCGACATATCGTCCACCGGGACATAAAACCCTCGAATCTGCTAATCAATTCCAAGAAGGTGGTGAAGATAGCTGATTTTGGGGTGAGCCGAATCTTGGATCAAACCATGGACCCCTGCAACTCATCTGTTGGGACCATAGCATACATGAGCCCTGAGAGGATTAACACCGATTTGAACCACGGGCTCTACGATGGTTACGCTGGGGATATTTGGAGTTTAGGGGTTAGCATATTGGAATTTTATTTAGGGAGGTTCCCTTTCGCGGTTGGTAGACAAGGGGATTGGGCCAGTCTCATGTGCGCGATTTGTATGTCTCAGCCACCGGAGGCCCCACCCACTGCTTCCAATGAATTTAGGCATTTTATATCATGTTGTTTGCAGAGGGATCCAGCCAGGAGGTGGTCGGCGGCTCAGTTGTTGCAGCATCCTTTTATTCTCAGAGGACAACCACATCAGGTTGCTCAGAATCTTCATCAGTTATTACCACCTCCACCTCCTCCTCCTCTTTCTTCTTAGCTTTCTATTTCTTTTTATTTGTTTTGGGATTAGGGGAAAAAAATCTTCTGTAAGTTTTGATATAATGAGGGTCTGGGGGGAGTTGGGTGCAATGTCTTTCCTTCTTTTCTTTTCCTTTTTTTTCCTTTCATGTTTTTATTAATCACTCTTGCTTCTGATAAAAGATAATCTTTACAATATTAGAAAAAAAAAAAAACTCTGTTATGACTGGCCTTCTTCTGGTTTTGTTTATTGCTTTATATGCTCTTCACCAGCTTGCTTAGGGGTTCGTTTAATCATGTTCTTATTACCCTTATTTTTATTCCAATTCAGTTTATGGGGGTTTGTTAAATTTTCTGGAAATGGCCTTGATTATGTGTAGATGGATCTAGATTTAGCCTTAGTTGATAATTGTTGTAAACAGAAAGGGAAATGGATGCCTTATCTCTGTCTGCCGATTATCTTATCCTGGAGGGGGCTGAATGTAAAAAGTTGAAATTCCAAATCTTGTTTTTGGAAATCTTGTGTTGTTCTTTTGATACCCTTTTTTGTTGTTGCGAAAATTGTGCATTAGTGGTCCCTCCTCTATTAGCCTATCTATCCTGTGAAGGCATGCTCATTAATTATATGTCATATAGGCAAATAAGTGAGCGGGATTAATTAGGTGGATTCCAGGTTTTTATTGTTAATGATGTTTTAAGCCTGTTCCACTTATGGAAAGTTATGAATGCTACTGCCTTTTGTTCACCGCTAGATTTGTCTAATTTGTAATTCCTTCATTGACCTTTTTGTAAGTTATTACTTTTCATGGAAGGTATGATTAGTGATTTTGTTGTGGTTTTTAAATTGGGATTTCTCTCTTAACTTTGCTTATTTATTCTCTTAGTCAATTCATACACTGCCACAATGATGGATTATAGAGTTCTAAGATGCATGCATTTGTGTGATTGAGTCTGAGGAAGAGCAATGCACAAATAACATTGCATGTGTGTTTGATTGAGTTTACTATTGTTTGTTTGGATTTTTGAGAAGGTTAATGTTTTATCAATTTGATTTTTTCCTAACATGCCCTTAATCTGGCAAGTTTGTTTGGATGTGGTGGTTTGGTTTGATGTCTGGTTTTGTTTAGATTCTTTTGCTGTTCCAAAATTTGGACAACCTGCCTCAAAGTGTCTCTCTGTAGACTGTAGCCCTCTGATTAATGTCCAATAATAATTGTATGAGCAACCCATTGCCAGAGGAGAAGGCCTTGGAAAAATGGCATTGCCACCTATGTTACTCAGACTCAAATGCAAGAGTTGGATATGAGTATGTATTCAATAATAGTGTTGTCAGATTTTTTTTAAGTTTTTCCAAAGGAACAATGAATATTTATATCTTTATATCCATATATCGAGCACGATTTGTCGGATACACTAAAAAGTAAAACAAGAGCTGGAGCAACATAGATAGCTGTCAATACCTAAACAAGTTAAAAATTGAGTCGGTGTAATATAGATTGCAGCCAGAATAGCTGCTGGGCTGCTGTTTAGGAGAATGATTGGTAATTGATGCATTTGTTGAATAATATTGCATGCATTGTATCTAGGCCATCATAAATTATATATTCTTCAACTGCTGATTATTATTATTATTATTATTATTATTATTATTATTATTATTATTATTATTTATTTTGCAAACTAGACATTTATGATGCTTGATCCCTTGCATATGTTCACTGGGTAGATAAATAAGCAAATAAAATTGTGTGTTTGGCCGAGAAAATATAATTTCTGTATGCAAATTAACTTTCAGGCTACCATGTATGCATCTAAAATGATTCCTTGAATGGTTCGTCGACCTTTGTATGGCATAATCAGCATTGTAAGAAGATAGATTTTGCATATGGTAACAATTTTCTTAAGTTAAAAATAGATGAAAATGTTATTGCTCTATGTGGAATAAACACAAATGCTTACCTAAATTTAAATGACATGTTTTTTATCAAGCTTACTAAAATTGATTTATTGTCACGTGCTTAACAGAGATGGGTTTGGTTTCTTATCAACCTTAATTTGACATAGACGCTTCTGTAGCAACCTTAAATTTTTTATAGTATGACTTTACTATGTATGGATATATGATTATTGACTTTGATTAATATTTTATTATGATGGATTGGAGATATCGGCTGGCAAGCAATTCCGGTAGGATATGGAGGAGGATTAGATAAAAGACACTACGAGACACCAGCTATTATTATGTAATAACTTTCTTATATCATATTCGCAATCGCAAGAATTAACTTTTACAAAATAGAAAAATGAATATATTTTAAAAAATCATTGACCGTTTGATTAAAATAAAATGGATCAAGGAATGATTGACGATTGGATTCTTGCGGGACCCCCTTTACAGCGGCGCCTAAATCAACATAACGATATTCAACAGAATATTTAACTGAAAATTTCACCCTTACTCTGTCTTCAAAGTCCTCCAAGAAAACACCAAGAAAATTTTCTGGCTCCTCCAAGAAAATAAACAAACAGAAATGCGGAGACCCCTGGTTTTTTGGCTTCAATGCACTGCCATCTTGCTGCTGTTATCTCCAGTTTCATCTCTTGCAAGACCACTTCCTCAAGGAGGTCAGTATAGTTACTTACAAATTCATTAACTTGTTTGCCTGCTTTCTTTGGATTCTGGAATGACTGAAAATTTTCAATGTTTTAGTCGAGGAATTAAATTGAATTACTGGTTCATTTTTTGAAACTCCAACTCATCTCGGGTCTTTTTCTTATTTGAAAATTTTTTTTTTGGGGGGGAGGCAGACCCACTTTACTTGAACTTTGTGTTGAATGCGACGTATTTTCCATCCGAGGACTACTATGACTACATCGTCGTGGGAGGAGGGACCGCAGGTTGTCCATTAGCGGCCACTTTGTCACAGTCATATCGGGTTCTTGTCCTTGAAAGAGGAGGCGTTCCCTATGGTAACCAAAATTTGATGAATCAAGAAGGGTTCTTGACCACACTGACCGAGGTCGACACCTTCGACTCTCCTGCTCAAAGCTTTACTTCCGAGGACGGGGTCCTAAACGCCCGTGGACGTGTTCTTGGTGGCAGTAGTGCCATCAATGCCGGCTTCTATAGCCGAGCTGATCCTGAGTTTTATGAGAGTTCCGGTGTGAACTGGGATCTCAGTTTGGTTAACCAATCTTATGAGTGGGTTGAGAGGGGAGTTGTGTTTAGGCCAGAGTTAAAGAACTGGCAATCAGCAGTTAGGGATGCTTTGCTAGAGGCAGGGATTGATCCTTACCATGGCTTTACTTTGGACCATTTGGTTGGAACAAAGATCGGAGGCTCCACTTTTGATAGCTCCGGCAAGAGGCATAGCGCCGCGGATCTTCTGAATTATGCAAAACCAGCAAACATTAAAGTAGCACTTTATGCAAGTGTGGAAAGGGTATTACTGGCTTCTTCTTCTTCAAATGTGTTGTCTCGGCAGTCTGCGATCGGGGTCGTGTATCGCGATGAAACGGGAAGGTATCACCATGCTATGGTGAAGGAAAAAGGTGAGGTGCTGCTATGTGCTGGAGCCATTGGAAGTCCACAGTTATTGCTGCTGAGTGGAATTGGTCCAAGGCCTTACTTGTCTTCTTGGGGAATTCCGGTTGTATATCACCATCCATATGTAGGCCAATTTGTTTACGATAATCCGAGGAACGGCATCTCAATTTTGCCTCCAATCCCACTAGAGTACTCACTTATACAGGTTGCCGGGATAACGGAAATGGGGGCATATGTTGAGGCTGCTTCAAATGTTATTCCTTTTACAACCCCTTCACGCTCAGCGTTCATTAGACCACCTTCTTCCCCTCTGCTTTTAACAGTGGCTACTATCATGGAGAAGATTGTTGGGCCTATTTCAACTGGTTCGTTAAGGTTGGCCTCGACTGATGTCAGGGTGAATCCCATAGTACGCTTTAACTACTTTAGCAATCCCATAGACTTGGAGAGATGTGTGAATGGAACACGCAAGATTGGGGATATCTTGAGGAGTCGATCCATGGATGATTTTAAGTTCAACGAATGGTTTGGGGGCAGAAATTTCAGGTTTGTAGGGCCTTCATTGCCTGTTGACCAATCAAACTATCAACAGATGGCAGATTTTTGCCGGCGTACTGTGAGCACCATATGGCATTACCATGGTGGCTGTGTTGTGGGGAGAGTGGTTGATCAAAATTATCATGTTATCGGGATTGATGCGCTCAGAGTAGTCGATGGATCAACGTTTACTATATCGCCAGGAACTAACCCTCAAGCAACAGTGATGATGCTTGGGAGGTACGTTGGCCTGAGGATAATCAAAGAGCGAAAGCGATTGAAATGAAGCTTGCTGCTGGTCTGCTATTCAGATAACTGGCTAATTGTTTTTAGTTTTCAATTTTACTTTTGGTTGGTGATAGATCAAAGGTGTGTCTTAAATTTTGGAGATTGGTTTATTCGTAAAAGTAACATGGCTGATAAAGAAGATTGGAGAGGATTGTTGTACCCGTCATGTAGAGATGTAAATAGCAGAGATCATGGTATTCTCTCTCCTTTTTTTTTTTTTTTTTTTGCGTTCAGGGTGTCATAATTTTTTTGATTTGCTTGTGATATTTTGATGAATTCATCCATTGCTACATTTAGTTGGCGAAAGCAAAGGTTTGGCGTCAATGTTGGATGAACTCATCAATATAGTCTCCAAACTCTATGATGTGTGATTTTGATTTAGGTTCATAAATCCCAAGAGTGGTGCTTTACCTTTGAGAATGTAGAGCAGTCTGTGTTGGAGATGTTCTCTCGAATTTGTCAAAGGGGACTTGGTGCACATATTTGTCAAAAAGCTACATAAGTAGATGGCTTGGTTGGGGTGTGGGATGCCTCGTTCAGTGTCATAGGATAATGTGAGATGTGGATCTTTCTGAAGGAATTTGTGTCTGAATTGCATTAATCAAAATTTTTCTTAGAAATAAGAATGTATGTATGTATGTAAGACCTGCTTGAATCAATTTCAGATTGATTTGGCTACCAAGTTCCATATTTGATTATGTAAGGATACCCATATGATTTGTTTGGTGTTGGGATGGTGGTGGATAAAAAACACTTGGAATAAATTTCTCCAGAATACAACAATTCGCAACAAATGTAGTGTCATGTAATACTAATTCAACAGCAGATACAAAAAAATATGATTCACTATAAATTATAGTCAGAGAGATCCATATTCATTGCTAAAATATGTTGCCTATCAAAATACACAAAAATGAAAGAAATAGCAGCTAGTAACTCCCATGTGATCTTACAGATGAAATTGATTGTGCTGATACGGAGGCAGTGGGGCTGTTCAGATCCCGGTCGGCTTTCGATTTTCCACTTAATCTTTCAATTGCATCTTGACAAATTTCGTTGAACCACTCATCGTCAGGCAGCACTCTGACACAACAAAAACACAAATGCTTTAATGGCAATTCGTGAGAATTTCCTCTACTTACACATGCATCCAACGACTTCTCAAAATGGCCAATACCATCTTCCTGTTAAATCCAACAACACAAAAGAAAAGGGCCAAGTGGGAAGAAGGCAGTGGCATCAAAAATCCCCACAACATTTGCATGTTGCATAACTTTTCAACCAGTTTAGGTGATTGATTTGAGCCAATTGGCAACTGTGGCTCCAAAAATTTCAAGGAATTTTCTAACCTCAGGTTTTGATAAAGGACAGAAACCCGAGCAGAGAGGAGGGGGACTGGCTGGTGACCGCTAATAGTGGTAAGGCATAATGCAGATCCTTGGTGTAAAGCTATTGTGAAATGATAGTAGTCATTACTATTATTCCCTCAACTTCTCACATTTGTGATTATCTCCCACAGAAAACATGCTCTAAACAAAGTGACCTATGAATTATGAACTGGTCGTATCCATTGTACACATCCATTTAGAATATACAGGCATAATTGGGGAGACATGAGTATGAGAAAACAGCTTTTAACTATAACTATAATAATAATATAAAGAAAAAGAACTATCATAGCATACCCATATGGATCCATCCCTGTGGCAGCAAATGCAGCCATGGCTTTAGCAATTATGTCGTTGACAACTCTATGCAAATTCCTTGATAGGTACCGACCTTGGGAAGCAAAGAATATGACAAATTTTATATCCAGATAAAGCTGCAAATGCACAAAAATATGTCAAATTTAAGAATCCAATACAAAACAAGAAACAAAAAAGGAATGATACTAAGTTTACGTGCCTGCTGTAAACCTAATGGACCCAAAGGTCTTGGTCCTTCCTCAATATCATCCCAAAAGCTTTGATCTTCTGAAAGCCATATGATGACAGTTTCTGTAAGTCGCATCAATAGCAATGTAGCAAATCTTTCCCTTCCAACAAACATATCTGCTGCCAAGCTAGCAATGCTGTTTAGTTTTGCAAAGAGTTCCTGCATGATAACAAGATTTGGTAAAAAGGCAGTCAAAATTCTCAAACCAAAGAGTGCAGAGCAAGTATTGAGGGGGGGGGGGTCACATAAAATAATGGGTGGAAGCCCATTTTATCACCCAAAACCTAGCTGTAAATAGAAAGAAAATTAATATGAAAACAGAGAGTGAGCAAGCAAGAGACCCTAATCATCCATGTGTTAATAATGACCTCATGGTTCGTTACCCAAAACCTAGGAAGGACTTCTCCTTAGGATTCAAATTGCAAAGGTTTGTGAAGGCATACATGTTCACTTAAAGGAAACAAATAAGGAACTTCTAGAAACACCAGGAGCCCCTAGATTAGATTAAATTAAATTACCAAAGCCTTAATAAAATCAAAATTCAAAATTACATCCAAAGACAGTTAAGCTCAGCATGTGAAAACTTTCTAAGTTACATATTAAATGCATAGAGAAAAAACAAATATAACCCCCCATAACTGAATCAAGTACTGTAGATGAATCAACTGTCAATGAAGGGAAGATATTGGAACCTTCAGTGTTCAATAAGAAATATAACCTTACAAACAAGATGCTATGACATGTTATGAACACCAACTCAAATTAGGTGTTGGAGCCTCTAACAAAAAAGAAACAGTTCACCAAGAGAACCAGATGTAATGATGTTAAAAGAAAAAGAAAAGAATGACAAAATTACCTGAAATATTGGAGATGGAAACCATTCCACCTCCTCTGCAGTACCATCCATATTAATGTACATTTCTGCAGTAAGATGGCTATCACCCTCTTCTGTGAAAATGAGATCCAGGGCATGCTGTTGACAAAATGTATTCTTTAGTCTCTCAACTGAACCCACAAGGCGCCTCTTCCATTCTCGTTGCTCAGGGTGACGGTTTTGTCTATCTGAAGTTCTTCTACGGTGGTCATCCTTGTAACTAGCCTGACTTGGGGACAGCTTCATGGCTGCACGGGGAAGAAGTTCATCTGCCAACAATGAAGCATTTGCTAGCAATGCAATTTGTTGACCCTCAGTCTCAGCCATTCGCACAATTTTATTTCCAGTACCCCCAAAGTCTGCTTCTTCATCCATCGAACCAGGTAATGCTCTTATGAGCATGTTTACATATGAGTCAAACACCTGAAACAAACCTTCCAGTGTTTGCCCTCCCAACTGCATGCTTAATAGCGGTCCGACATCCTCAAAAAAGTCCTATAAGAGCAAGCAGAATACAAATCTAATGAATGACGGTATATAATGTCATTAAATCAGAAATATGACGTAAGAGAGGTCAAGCATCCATAAAGAATCTAACAAGTAAAATCATAAAATTATGGCCAAAACACACTTCCATAACTTTCTGTAGGATTAATGTTTTTACAATTCAACCGTCATATTTCATTATCGATTCAAGTAGATTATCCAAGTTTTCAGTAAATTAAAATCGTCTAACTATTTGTTTCATGTAAAAAAAAAAAATCAATCATTAAACATATATATGTATTAATAAAGGCAATATTTTGGATAAATATCATATAGATATCGAATATCAAAATACTAATCATGCAAAAAGTTAAGAAAGCATATAAAACCACTTGAATTTTACATTAGTGTAAGTAGATCCCTCCCCCAAACAAAATGCAGTCAAACAAAGTTATTTACCAATGCCCCAAAATTATAAACATACTGAGTAATTTGTTGAAAATCACTAGGCAAGGAACTATATCCATATACAGGACTAATTTTTTTATTGGGAAAAAGAATGACAACAGCACCAATAAAGCATATAACCATGGAACAGAAGAGGTAAAGGACAACACCAAAATGTATGATAATTATCTTAATGGTCCATAAATAAGCATGGGAAAGGAATATTCCAACCAAGAAAAGACTTCCCTTTGGACATCAAGCCCTACCCATTCAAAATTTAAGCTCCCTACCGTCCAAATGTATTAAGTATCCTCAAAGTTTCATGATGGGTTTTACTTTCCAAACACCATTCTAAGCATCAACTAAACAGTAGTGGTACCAGGATTACCCTTGCATTCCTAAAACAAAGCAAAAACTAATAACAAATTTCCAATGTATAGAATGACAAATTTGAGAGTTTCAATCCCTTACCAATAGATTTGCACATACCTAACTAACCAACAATGATGCAATTTGTCTTAATCAGATTGTTCAGAGCTATACATTCAGTAAGAAGGTTTTTAAAAAGAAGAAGTTATCTTCGTATATACATTCGATCAGTTGGTCATATTTCTCTTTATTATATACATATCATTCCCAAAGAAAACTATTATCCAATCTCTTATGCCACCCTGTTGAATCTCAAAACATTAATCTAGCGAACAAATACCATCCAACTTTAATTTTCCATCACAGGCAAGCAACTCTAGAATTTTTATGGGTAAAAATCCAGTGATATTCAAAATATGTAATCTATGCATAACCATTGCATAAAGCCCGTTAAGACTAGTGAGATACAGATCCAGAAACCATTGAGAAGGTGTATTTGCAGAGAGAGCTTTTCATTAGAAGAAATGCCAAAACATTTTAAGAGTACAAAAGACTCATTAGATTTCCCATTAGCAAGTAAAAGAATCACCTTTAAGAAAAGATATTGTATCCATCCATGCTTAATCAACACTTGAAGGGTAGATAACAAGATTAGAACTAAAGAACTTCAGAAAAAGTAAAAGAAAACCCAAACGAGTCATATGCAAGTATATGTAAAAAAGAAAGAACAAGGACTAGGACAAGATATGTTATAATAAGTTAAACTTGTTCACCTGGACCATAGAATTGAATCGATGAGCACTGCTTGTTAGTTTATGCTGAAATGCTGTTGTATTACCAAGGGATGCCCTAGAGGGCCAGCCAGATTGACGAGTACTGCCTGGGGGGTATGTTAGCACCCAATCATCAGCTGCAGCCAAAGCTGCAGTGCTTTCTTCAATTCTTTTGAGATTAGCATTGAGTGCCTGCTCAACACTAGGCCTAAAGAGTTTCAAAAGCACAGGACAAAGTGCCAAGCCACGAGCTTCCAGCAATGAGCAATGACCTAAAGCTATCTGAACACATTCTGCAGCAGCCCTTAGACCACCAGCAGCTGCGGAAGAAGCCAATGCATGTCTTTTAACAAGAAGGGCAAATGCCTCTGTTTGCTTCGTAGCCCAGACCACAAGCTCCGAAGTATAAGCTGGTTCCTTACCAAAGATTCTCAAGGAAGCACTAGCAGCCTGAGCAATAGCAGAGAACACCAACTGTGAGAGGGCAGCAGTATATGCTCCTCCATATGAGGTGCTTGACGGGCGAAGGCTAAGCATGTTATATTGATATCTTTGAAAATGAGCATTAAGGAGCAAACTATGAGCACGCGGTCCATCACCGAGCTTTTTAAGTGCTAATATCGCTGCACGGAGCTCAGCACCACGTGTAGAAGGTTGACAAGCAGCTTCAGCAAGCTGGTCAGACAACTTTTGCTTCCGCTCTACAATAGCAGTCTGTAAATATGTAAGTGCTGCAGGACTCAATGAATTTGTTTCCTTTGCTTCAGCAACTGCCTGCTCTCCTTCATCAAGGGCTGCTAGAGCTTCATCTACTCTCTTCTCAGCTAACAAAACATCCAGGTGATCAGGGAATTCTGCTGACCATTTCTCGAGATCTGAGGGTTCTCTATCTTCAATATTTAACAAACTATTAGCATTAGGACCTTCAGAAACCTTGGGAGACAGTGAATCTATATGAACCCCCTCAGCCAAACCATGAATTAATGTTGCTTGTGTTGAAAGCAGATTTCTTATTGATGAAAGCTCTCCTTCTAAATCGGATATCTCCTTTGATGTGCTGCAAAAAGGAAGCCCAAATGTCTTAAAGTTTCACACCTGTACAGGTTCTATGAAACTAACCACATTACCTGTATTTATTAATAATTAATATTGAAAATAAATATCCAATTCACATAAATTCAAAAAAAAAAAAAGAAGAAGAGAAAAACTAGTTATAGATGCAAGAAACTTCAAACACTTTTTCAATATCTCTTTCAGCTTTCACGTAACCTCAATAAAAATCAATGGTATATCTATATGATCAACAAATTTCAGCTGAGAAACACTTTTAAGTGAGGGAGAGAGGTATATGACTTAATGCAATGCTGAAAGCATTTAACAAACAGGAAACTACATGACATATGAAATTATTGAGAAGAAACAAAGTCTGAAAAGTTTTCTTCTTGATCTTGACATACTTATCAAAGATAATAAAGCTTTCTTACAACCCCCTTTTCTAGTTTTATAGTAAGTTTACGACAAATCTATGCATAGCTGCAAGCAAGACAGAATGCCTGCACCAGATAACTCAACAGTAGTTTCACTTTTGTCCTCATAATTAAATACATTAAGAAAACCAGTTGAAGCTTCAACCTTGGCGAAAAGTTGTAGTAATGGAATGACATTATTATGGAAAAAGGATAGGATTCCTAGTCCATTCCTCCACACTCAACCCAGTGTAGTTGCAATGTAAAGGTTTTACTATTGTTTATGCTCGCTGACATTCGTTGGTCTAAAACTCTTGGACATCAATGAAACTGGATGAATTAATGCTGCAACAAATTTCCTAAAGGGTATGACCAACGGCAAAAGACTGGGGTTAGAACAGAGGAGGTTATGAAATTATCTCCCTTAGTTTTTCCTAGTACTAAACCAGTAAAGTGAGGTGATTAATTAGATTAATTAGATTTAGCAACGACAAAGATTAGAGTAAAATGCGTGCGTTACCATATAAAGGCGGAATAATTAGCATAAACGCTTTTACGCATTTCTTCAGCAGAAGCTCTCTTCAAATCCAACAGATAGGAACATAATTGTCTTATTTCCTGGTAATGGAATCAATTATTATGAAAATTATCCTAATTTGAAACAAATTCTTACTGAGAAAGAAAAGCAAACAGACCTTGTCGTTGAGAGAACACTTTGACTGAACAAAAGCATCGGCGTCGAACCTGTCGGATTTGAAAACATTGAGGCCTTCTTCGATCTTCGTGCCGTTTTCTTTGGCAGCTGTGGTGGGTCGAGTGGACCGCCCTGTTTTCGCGGTTGCCATTTCCGTCTCTTGCAGTTGAAATCAGATCGAAGCAGAAGCTTAGAACAAATGTTGATTGGGAAATTTTTGAAAGAAGAAAAGGAAAGTGGGTTTAAAGGGCAGTTTAGGGAATTTTAGATGATCCCGGCCATTGGAACACAACACAGTTGGTGACTTCGGTGGAAAGGCAGGCAGCAGGTGGGCGTGGTGGGTTCAAAGAAAACAAAAACAAAATAAAATAAGTATTTTTTTATGGAATGTTTCTTAATAATCTAAGGTTAATTAGAATTAAGAGACTAAACTATTAATAAATTTATATTTTGATCATTTTAATTTTAAATATTATTAATTTATGAAATTAAAATTTAAATGTTTTATTTTGTCTCTAATATTAATTGTTAAATTGATTTAAATTTAAAATATATTTTTACTCTAATAAGTACTAATTTATAGTTTCAATTGTTGTTTAAAATTTATTAGTTGAACTTAAAAAAACTTAACCGTTTAATGACAAAAACAATAAAATGACTTTAATGAAAATATTCAAATAATTAATACCAAATCGTAAAATTATTAATAATTTAATAACTTTAGTTATAATTTTCCCTTAAATCTTAATCATAGTAAGCGGCGGCACATACTTTTATCCCTCTAGATTTATGGCATCAACGCGTCAGTTGGGATTGGTTTTTAATTTTCCTCTTTTGCATAGTCGACAGATGTTTGGGGTGAATATAATCCTGAATTCACTCTATTATAACTTAAATTCAGTACTTAAGTTTTCAATAGAATTATTTTTCTTCACTTAGTTTTCTAATTTATCAAATGATACATTAGTTTATATGTTATTAAAGGAATAAATCTCAAAATTTTAATTTGATATATAATTTAATATATAAATTTTAATTAATTTAATTATACACATACAATTTTGATTATGATTAAAATATGTACATTTAAAAAATAAATACATTAAATTATTTTTATTTTATATATATCTAATTATTTGTATTGCAATATATATGTTTAAAATGAAATTATAATGATAATTATGTTAATAATTTGTTAAAATTTAATTAAATTAATATTTTATGTATAAAATTACACAAAATTAAATTTATGTATAATATTACACATTGAACAAATGTTTATGAGTAGTTTTGAGATTTATCCTTAAAACATAAATAAAGTCAATTTTTAAAATTTATGATTTAAAAATATTATTTGTAATAGCCCAAATTTCAGTGATGTCGAAAACTGTGGCTTGAGGCCACTAAATTCGGAAAATGAGCTCGTAAATTTTATTATTTAATATTTATGAGTTAAATGTGGTTTTTAAAAGATTTTTGAATTAGTAAATTTGTGTTTATCAAAATTTATTAGGTCAATTAATTGAGAAAAAAGAGATATCGAGACCTCAATGTTATAAACCAAGCCATAAATATTTTTATAAATATTTACGGAGTGTCAATATGGTAGTATTAAAGTTTCGTCAGAAAATTTTAACATTTCGGTAGTCAATTAATTAAAAAGGACTAAATTGAAAAATATGCAAAACTTACTAAAGTGATTAAATAGCCTAATAGTAAATAAAGGAGGACTAAAAGAGAAAATAGACCATCTTAAATAGCTGAGGCGGCATAACGTAAAAAAATCAAAGATATCCATGTGATTAGGGACAAAATTGAAATTAAAATAAAGTTTATATGGCCAAATGTTATTTTAATAGTTTTTAGACATTTTTCTTCATCAATTTTCTATCAAAAATAACCATTAAAGAGGGTTTGAGCTGGTCTTTCATATTTTAGCTTCAAATCCAGGTAGTCCGAATATGAAGTTAGAGCGAGAAAAAGAGAAAATGTCGAATTAATAGATTTTATGTACACAAACAACTATCGAGGTAAGTTCGTGTAACTTAACTATGTATGTTAATATGCTTAAATTGAATTGTATGAATGTGATGGTATATACATATGTGTGTAATGATATATAAATCATATATATATATATATATATATATATATATTATGAAATTAATGATGTTCAGTAAAGCTCAATAAATGATAATATCCCATAAATGGTAAGTCCCAGTTGAATAATGATCATCGATGGATAGTGGTGATTTCCCTATATGAAATGAGATATTGCATGTGTTGTAGAAATGATTTAGCTCGGATGAGTAATCCATTGATCTCATTATGGAAAGGATTTAGCCCGGACGGGTAATCCGAAATGGGTCTCATTAATCCGAAATGGGTCTCTTGAGCATATGTTTCAATTAGGATTTAGCTTAGACTGGTAATCCTAATTGACTATGTTTAGCCTGGACTGGTAATCCATATTGGACTCTAAAGGGAATTCATTGTCATAAAAAAGATTTAACCTAGATTGATAATCCGACAGAGCTCTTCAAGCATATGCGTTATAGACAGAATTTAGCCTGGACAGGTAATTCTGCTGTATAATATGTGGCTCGAGAGTGTACCTAAAAGGTACTGCTGAATATGAATTGACGGATTATGATTTGTACACTACGAGTATACTACATGAGAATCCATCGATAATTTAAATAAATTCAATAGGCAAAGTTCTAATATGAGCAAATATGAAATCGAGTTAAATGATTATAGATTGAGACATGATATGTGGAAATATGAAAATATTTTACATGAAATGAAATATGGAAGTGTATGATGTTTATATATGAACATGGAATGGTTTGATAAATATATTCATCTATAAGAATAGATTAGTACACCTTGAGGTACTACCCGAGTGATTATCAATAGAGCAATTGATTATTGGGTAAAGTCCTGACAAGAAATATATCGGAACTCGAGATGAATTAATATAAAATATATCTGAAACACATGGAAATAATTTGTATATATGTTATGTGAATACATGTTGTGGAAAAACATGTGTGTATGAGAATCCAAATATTGATGAATTTATATATGTGTTTCTTGAAGTTTATATGAAATATGTGACTTACAAGGGTGATGAGAATGTGTGATAGGGCTTGTGAAATTAAATGGTTTGATTATGTCCCTTTATATTTATTTTGATGATGAATGGATGGTAAGTTTATTATTAAGTTAGACGGACTTACTAAGCATTATATATTTACTCCGCTTTATTTTTCCATGTCTTATAGTAAATCGGAATGTTCGCTGATTTGAAAGTTTGGTGGAGATCATTCACACTATCCAACAGTTCATTCAGTGTATAAGGTAAAACAATTATGGTTATAATGGCATGTATAGGCTAATTCGACTAAATATTGTCTTGTAAATTGTGGTTTGAAACCTAGCCATTGGAATGGCTAGTGATGATTGGTTTGATATATTCATGAAATTATGATATGGTGATTATGTATGTGTTAGCATAGTCTGACTTTGAAAATTTCCCAAAAATTGTGGAAATCAAATTAAAGGTTAAATAAAATATGAAATTAGAGTTTATTGAGTCTAGTTTTTCAAAAAAAAAAAACGGTGTAAGCAATGGAGTTATAAATTATGAGATATAATAAATTTTGTGAAACAAGGTCAGAATGATTTTGGGTTCCCTTGTTTTGACTTTGGAAAATCATTGAAAATTAAAAAAAATAATTATGGGTTCAAATTTATATGCTTAAATTTTTAATGAGTCTATTTTCAATAGAAGCAAACGGAAGCATTGTCCAAACCTCGTACTAAGAGATAATTAATTTTTAGTAAAGAAAGGTCGAATCTGTCAAACAATAAAACAATGGTAAATTTGAAGATTTTACTGTACTTATTGGCTAAACCATAAATTCTGAAAATTTTATAGTAGAAATATATTTGAGTCTAATTTCGGAAAAATCAAGCGTATCTTGATTTAGAATTATGTAGCTCACGATATAAATAATTTAGTGACTATGACTCAAGTGGACAGTTTTGCTATGAACAGTAATTTACTCGAATTATTTGAAAATATTCTGTAATTACTGGTAATGCTCCTTAACACTATTCCGACGACGAATACGGGTTGGGTATTACATTATTTATTATCTAATAGAATTAATGTTTTGAATTTCTTTTTAGTTATATAGATTCAACAACGCACCGAAGCATTATAAAATTGTAAACAATTTGATAACTTGACCTACTACTTGCAAAATAGGTCATGGCTCACTATAAGCTATTATCAAGGAGCTCACACTAGAACCTTTATACTTTGTTAGTTAATTAGTCTTAAGCCTGACTTAATAAGGGATTAGGATGCATTTTGGCCTGCCATGTGCTTAATCAGACAAAAATTTGATGTGCATGTGTCCAAACTCTACAAATTTATATAGTTTATACGATTTGTTTTGTATGTTTTTTTTTTATTTTTTACAATTTTATTGTTATGTTTTTAAAAAAAATATTTTAATTAATTAGATATAATGGTAAGATTATTGTATTCTTAAGAGGAGAATTTAGGGCAAATATCCCAAAAATACCAAAAAAATACAAAAATTACCGGAAAGGACAGGTTTCAAAAATATTGACCGGAAAGGGCAATTTCCCCAAAAAGCGCGTCCACGTCAACGCATTTTTTGGGAAAAGGCTAAAAGCGGTCACGGAGGAGCGCTTTAGGCCACGTCACCTAAAGCGCCTCGTGGGCGCGCTTTTTGTTGACGTGGCCTAAAGCGCCTCCGTGACGCGCTTTTAAACGTCAAGAATCAAAAAAAAATGTGACCGTTGGACCCCTAACGGTCAAAAAACCAACGGGTAAAAAAACACTATAAATACCCCCAACCCTTCATTTTTTCACACTTCAATCCTTTCTCATTTTTCTCTCAATTTTCTCTCAATTTGCTCTCAATTTTCTCTCAAGTTTCTCTCAAAGCCCTTGAAATTTACTCTTAAATTTCAAATAGTCTTCTACCATTTACTGAAAAAGCCCTTTATAATTTTTTAATATATTTATTTTTTGGAAAATTAAAAAATCTTTATCGAGTACAATGGTCGGAGATTTACATCGCCTAGACAAAGAATCACATTGGCGCCCAAAGAATTGAGAATGGTAAGTTTGAATTTTAATTTTTCAATATTATTAAATTTTTTAATTATGTAATTTTAATTAATTTTGAATTTTATTATTTTTAAAGCGATCGTAGATCGGTGTTGCAATGTTATATTCGCAACATGCCCGGTCCCCATCACCATTGATCGAGAATTACTTATGGAAGTGGGTTTTTGGCACGTGGCCACGATAGGTAGGGGTTCAAGTTGGACCCGATTTTGATAAAGCGTTGATAGAGAGGTGGAGACCAGACGCACACTTTCCATCGCCATGCGGAGAGTGTAGCATCACCTTAGAAGATGTGCGATTCTGATTGGGATTACCGGTGGGCCGGTCGGTTGTCACCGGACCGTAACATCTCACGATTGGATGGCCGTATGCTACGAGCTCCTGGGTGCCATTTCGGATAAATTGCAAGGAGGTCGGATCGATATGGTTTGGTTACGAGACACATTCCCGCAGCCGAATGAAGATTCGACTGAAGATGAAAGAATACGGTATGCACGGGCATACATACTTGATAATTGAGGCTATCGATGCGGACGTCTCTAGAAACCTCGTCCACCTGAGATGGCTCCTGAAACTTGTTGATTTCAGAGCAGCCGGTGAATTCAGTTGGGGGTCTGCCGTGCTATCGAGGTTGTATCGGGAGATGTGCGGGGCGACGGTGCCGGATAAAGCAAAAATCGGAGGTTGCCTATCACTCTGCGATCATGGGCATGGTTTCGATTTCCATTTTACGTCCTCGACTCGACCGACCATATTCATTCCCATTGATAACGAGGTAAATTTAATATTATATTTTCAATTATGTCGTAGATTTATAGTATAATTGCATGCTAAGAGTTTATTTAATTAGGTGGAACCATCAGAAGTCATGTTGGAATACGACTCGCTTGAGGATATCTACTCCTATTGGAACAACGGTCGGAATCACAAGTAAGTGTCGAATTTCGTTATTATAATTTAGTATTTATGTATATAACTAATATTTTGGTAATGTTAATATAGTTTCAATGGACACCGTATGAGGATCCCGAAATTCAGGCAGTAATTCGGAGGAGTTCCTCCAAAATCCAAGCAGTTGGCACGTTAAGGTCCCGCTAATCACCTACGCGACCGTGGAGATGCACCAGTCAGATCGGGTTCTGCGGCAATTTGGATGTCGACAACCGATTCCCGTGGCTCCTGAGGTGCTCGATGATGAGCACAGATGTGGACTTCTGGCGGCAAAGCACACGGATTGGCCAATATTTTGGTCAGAATATATCGAAAAGTGGGAAAACCGGTATGACTTTTTACCTAACTGAGAACCGATCGTAGTTCCTGAGTTAGCGTGCGTGCCGGAGTACATACCATGGTTTAGAATCCATGGCAAGCCGATCTGTTGTCGATGAAGAAGCGGCAGCAAATTCATGAGCGAAGGAACGTCGGGCCCTTTACATCCAAGGAGAAGGGTGATGAGACGGGCCAAACAATAAAACGCCTACGATCACCGGGCCCATCAACGGCGCTTATCTGATCCGGGCCCATCAACGGCGCTTATCTGATCACCGGGCCCATCAACGGCGCCTATACAATCACCGGCCCATCGATTCGGTGACAACACCGATAACACAGCGTCCCGATTTATGCCGGTCGTACCACCGCCTTACATGTATCCTCCTAACCCATATATGTTTCCTTTTCTAGTCCCCCAGGTTGGAATCCATGGCGGGTTCGAGTCCGTTCGACAACTCCTTTTAGCCACCGATCGTGAGGCCGACATCGGTGTGGGATTAGAGGAGGTGCCGTCGGGAGCGATTCTTTCTACTGAGACTCCTTCACCGTGACGGATGCGATCACCCCGCGTGGTTTATGCAAACACCTCCGGTCATTATTTTATCAAGGTGGGTCATCATCGCAACACCTGAACTGGACTCCACCTGCCGGAGGATCGGATTCCCTTTGAGGTTCCACAACCCCAGGAAGCTAGAAGAAGGAGGAATCCAGCAGAATCGTCGACCGCCCAAGTGGCAACTTTGGTTCCCACCGACATCCGCACTAAACCCTAAACCCCATAATTTGAGTAATTGTAAATTAATTTATAATTTGAGTTTAATTTTTTGTAATTAAGGTTTAATTTTTGTAATTAAGTTGTAATATATATTATAAAAATTGAGTTTGTTTTTTTATTTAATTTTTTAATTTATTTAATTTTAATAACTTTGAAAAAATATGTTTGGTTTATTTTTTTTGTAATTAAGTTGTAATATATTTAATACAATTTGAGTTTTATTTTTGTAATATAATTTTTTATTTATTTAATTTTAATAACTTTGAAAAAATATGTTTGGTTTATTTTTTTTGTAATTAAGTTGTATTATTTTTAATACAATTTGAGTTTGTTTTTTTTGTAATATAATTTTTTAATTTATTTAATTTTAATAACTTTGACAAAATATGTTTGATTTATTTTTTTTGTAATTAAGTTGTAATATATTTAATACAATTTGAGTTTGTTTTTTTGTAATTTAATTTTTTAATTTATTTAATTTTAATAACTTTGACAAAATATGTTTGATTTATTTTTTTTGTAATTAAGTTGTATTATTTTAATACAATTTGAGTTTGTTTTTTTTGTAATATAATTTTTTAATTTATTTAATTTTAATAACTTTGACAAAATATGTTTGATTTATTTTTTTTGTAATTAAGTTGTAATATATTTAATACAATTTGAGTTTGTTTTTTTTGTAATTTAATTTTTTAATTTATTTAATTTTAATAACTTTGACAAAATATGTTTGATTTATTTTTTTGTAGTAATTAAGTTGTAATATATTTAATACAATTTGAGTTTGTTTTTTTTGTAATTTAATTTTTTAATTTATTTAATTTTAATAACTTTGACAAAATATGTTTGATTTATTTTTTTTGTAGTAATTAAGTTGTAATATATTTAATACAATTTGAGTTTTTTTTGTAATATAATTTTTTTATTTATTTAATTTTAATAACTTTTACAAAATATGTTTGGTTTATTTTACAAAATAATTTATATTTAATAAATTTGAGTTATTGTACAAAAGTTCACCGTTTTCCTCCAAAAAAACAGACATTACATAGCCAGCAAGAGACAAACAAGCTAAGAACACGGTCAACTAGTCCGATTTGGACACGAGCGAGATGTATGGCCCGGGTTCCTACACCACCCTTGCCGACTTTGGTTGGTCGGTTCTCGGATATCCATATTGTTGCGTATTCTAGTCGAGGAAGGTCGACCTTTTGGTTTCGTCTCAATTCTCTATCCAAGCAGCGACTTATACGGTGCAAGCGATCTGATGGCCACTTACGTTCATCTGGGATGGTGGAATACGTGTCTCCACACGTTGTACATGTTTTCTAATTTGTAGACTTAATCGACATAGCTCATGGGGTCAAGACGAAGATTATGACAAGCCGCAAGTACATGAGCACATGGGTAACGAAGTGCATCAAATATCCCACGATCGCATGTCCTATTTGTCAAGTGTACACGATAATGCCCGCCAACAATACCTTGACTCGGTCTCATCAAACTCGTGACACGAAACCATAGGCGTCATCATATGCTTGTGTCCACTGTTCAAAAGGAATATTGCAGGTAGTCTGCGCCTTGGCGTTATCTTCGCATAAGCCGCCAACATCTCGTGAAAAGCGGTCTTTATTGATCTCGTACCCTGCCAATATACGTTGATATCGAATATTACATACCACTATTCAAATTGCGAATAAATCGAAAATTTCAAAAGAAATTATATTAATAGAAATTTCATACCCATATCGGTCACTTGCCGTTTCTGTCTTTTAGATCGGTGTTGCCCATAGTAGTTGGATGCCACATGCCTCAGGCAATATTGATGGTGTGTGCGATGCCACATGCTTCCCTGTCATTCTATTGCCGCAAGTATTCCAGGGCCCCGATCTGATATAACGCATATGTCAGGTTGAGGGCAGACATGCCTCCTTAACCTAGATAGGAAGAAGTCCCAGTCATCAGCTGACTCCCCTGGTGTTATTGCGAACGCAATCGGAAGGATTCTCCCACAGTCGTCTTGTGCCACAGCTAGCAATAGCCGATGCGTATATCTACCATACATGAAGGTACCGTCAATTTGTACCAATGGCTTGCAGTATGTAAAAGCATCTCGGTATTGCTTAAATGTCCAGAACAGGCGCTTGAACACTGCGCATCCACGGAGCAGACGATCATTGTAAGTACGGTTCCGTTTCAATGCTGTTGTCTTTGCGGGACATATCTCTAAGACTTACACCACCGCCACACTTCATTATATGAAGCGTCCCACCGACCGTGCAACTTTTCCAACGCCTCGCTTGGCTATCCAAGCCTTTACAAGAGGCGTGTACCCCATTTGGCTACGAATATTGCCAATTAAGGCCCAAGACCGTAGTTTTGGGATCGGCCTTCACCGTCGGATTATTAAATCACCAACATGTCCGAATCCATCCTCGGATGATCTTGTGTTACACCATCAGCGAAATCGTTAAATAATGCAACATTACATAATATTAGTGTTATTCAAATCATTGAACACATAGTGGTATTGTCATCAGTAAGACATGTATGCGGACCTTTGTACTTCTTCACCTCCCACATCCCCGTCCTTTTCCTCAACGACGCCATGATTTTCCATGCACATGTGCCGTCTTGCACAAAGACACTTCGCCTCGTACCTATCGAGCTTTGATTTAACCATGGTGTAGTTAACCCTGCCTCGATGTTGTATTGTTTCAATGCACCAAGAAAAGTGTTCTTGTTGGAAAAGCGGTTACCAACTTCTAATTGGTCCGAATCCAACGAAGAATTTGTACGGCCACGCGTCCGGTGTGGTAGTTCAGAAACTCAATGCATCATCTTGAGATAGATCGACATTATGCATGCTACCGGAGGCGAGTATGCCTGAATAAGCGGATCTTCTTCTTCTTCGTCGAACCGCCTCAACATCTTCAGTACAATTGGAGCGGCTCCGGTTCGTAAAATAGTCCAACTTCGCACCGTCGGGCCCGGCTCCCGAGGTGGATCCACATCGATTCATCGTCCGATCCTCCATAACTCGCAATAAGCGAGGGCCCTCATTGGTGGATGCCGTCGGTAATACATCATCCTCCTTAAACATCTTTCGTAAAGATTCCAATCGTATGTGGATTGCCATCCACTAGAAGTTGATGACGTCCCCAATGCGTATTTACGTCATCCGGCGTCGATTGACGAATATGCATGTCCCATCCACCAACCGAAAGTGTCGTGCGGGGTTATGTTTTCCATACTACCACCGCACACGGGCACTTCGTGTTTTGCCTCCCACTTACAGTGTCGACACGGGGTCGTGTATTCCCTCGAACGATACTAGATGTTGAGGTCGCACGAGATCACTTGGAGATGAAAATTCTACATATAACTTCGAGATAGGCGATCCATCGACAAAATGAGTCTCCACCATTGCCTCAAGGCTCCGGGACCTTTGATGTCGAATCGTCATATCTCACCGGATCGATCAAGCGCAAAATCTATACTTAATAGATCGAACTTTCATTGGCGTTGTTCAATATTTACGCCTAATTCTTTTGCAGTTCCACCAAATCGACGTTCGATTAAAACTCAATCGCATGTGTTCTCTCGATAAGAAAACAACACCATTTTGATGTCACGCACTTCACCATCGTAGTAAATAACACTATTAATACGTTCACTCATTTTCGGTTTTTTTTCTTTTTGCTTGAATGCTTTCGCTAACCGAGAATGCAATTTGGTGATTATAGCCTAATTTTGCCTGCGGCATTTGTAGCAAAAGTCGCCCACGTGGGGCGCTTTTCACCGCTCCGGGTAATAGTGCACCTATTTGAAGCGTTTTTGCCACGGTTTGTTGAAGCGTCTCCTCAAAATAATTTTACCGGAGACCATCAGTAGCAAAAGCGCGTCCACGTGAGAGCGTTTTACCACGGTTTGTTCAAACGTCTCCTCAAAATTATTTTGCGGAGACTCTTGTCCAAAAATTAATTCATTTTTCACATTGCAAGTGGATGGAAAGATTAGCCTAAAGCGCGTCCATGGGGCGCTTTAACTCCCGCGCCTACCGTGGAAGCGCTTTTTGAAGTTAAAAAAATTCCCCCACGGACGCTTTCGATTTCAAAAACGCTACCGACGACGCTTTTGGGGAAATTGCCCTTCCGTCAATATTTTTGAAACCCTGTCCTTTCCGGTAATTTTGTATTTTTTGGTATTTTGGGATATTTGCCGGAGAATTTATATTCAAATATTAAAAAACATTGTTAAAAAATAACTACTGAACCTTAAACATAAATTGTAAAATAAAATATATTAAAAATTCAATATTTATTATATTCATGTTATTTTTAAGATATATAGTATTTTATATAATTTACCTTTTTAATACATTTACAATAAAAAATTTTATGTTTTAGTTATTAGATGGATAAATAACACTTCCAACTAATTGTAATATTAAGTAACACTGACATTTCTACGTTTTCAGTCGTACTCCTTCCACGTTTATTCGATCTCGGTATGTAGGTAGCGTCAACTCCCAAACGGCGACGTTTTGGGAAATCAGCTGCGAGACAACAAACAAAAAACTTGACCAGAAAAACGAGAGAAAGAAAATCAAACTAACGAAATACACACTCTTTCTCAGTCTTTAATTAATTCCTCTTCCGCCTAACTCAGATCAGATCCGTTTTCTATCCACAAACAAAGAAGCAAATTCGTTTCTTTGTTTCAAGAAAACAAAGAAATGTCAAATTCGCATAGCGATACGATACCTCTTCACCCATCGTCCCAATCAGACATCGACGAGATCGAGAATCTAATCAATGCCAGCGTCCAATCCGGTCCAGCCACTGTCCTCCCGGCCCGCCATCCAAGCCCACCTCGGGCCTCCATCCCGGTCTCTTCTTCCCCCTTCATCCAGTCCAAAATCCCTCCTCCGCCTCCGCAGTCTTCATCATCGTCCAATCATAAGGTGCCGTCTGTCCCTGCTGCCCCTCCTCCTCCTCCCCCCCTCGGTAACTCTAGCAGCATCGTGGCCACCGGGTTCGGTCCTCCGCCCAACACCCTAACGGAGCCTGTTTGGGACACCGTGAAAAGAGATCTGTCAAGGATCGTTAGTAACTTGAAGCTGGTGGTGTTTCCGAATCCGTACAGAGAAGATCCTGGAAAGGCGTTGAGAGATTGGGATCTGTGGGGTCCTTTCTTCTTCATTGTCTTCTTGGGACTCACGCTTTCATGGTCTGCCTCCGTTAAAAAGGTTTTGCTCTCACATTTGACTTCGATTTACTTTCCTTTTTTCTTCCTGCGTTTGTTAACTTGTGATTAATTGATTTGATGGACATCTAACTAATTCTGGCAGTTATCTTTAAAATCTAATAAACTTATTGTGGATCTTGCAAAAAAGAGTACTGCATATCATGTTAATTCAAGTTAAATTGCAGAAAAGGGGAAATTAGTTTTATCTTGAAACCTTCTGATTGTCTTCTATTTGCTTATCACTTAAAAGTCCTTAGGAGTTAGGAGTTAGGAGTTATAAGTAAATGACGATGCAGAAAGCGAACAAATCTCTAAAATGCAATACTCTGTTCTATAATAATTGTTTTACCCTAAAGTAGCATTGTGCACGTTGTTTTTCGAATATTTGTAATTATTTTTTCATAGAACAGAAAAGTCGGTTGAATGAATCAAATTTATCCCTTTCATGGATGGATCAAGGACGCTATTTCTTATGAAGGATTCAGATCTATGCGTATTTTTCCTATTGGAATTAGATAAGGATTCTTTATGTAGATAGATCTTCACCATAATTTATTTTTCCCCTTTCATTAACTTGGACTTTTCTTTCTAAAATTTATCTCTATTATTTGATCTATGTAGTAGACTGCTTATCTAAGAAGAAGGCTTAGTTTGTAATTACTGTTATATTTGATAGCTTTCCTATGGGTTGTGTTTTGAAGGTTTATTCAACTCTAGGCTTGAACTAAAGTTGTACTTCTTAAGATTTGAGATTTGGATCTAGGGCCAATATATAGTTTTATGCCTCTTTCCGATAGGTTGTATATTGTTATTCTCAGCTGGTCTTATTATTTTTGTAATATCTGTTCTTGGCTGTTTTCTTAAGTTTAGTTATCTTGGAATGCCATTCTCCGTTGATCATTACCTCTCCTTCAAAATTATAGATTTTACATGAGTTTTGGCACTCTCCCATCATGGACTAGGAGCTAGATGATTTGGATACTTTATCCTTGAGATGCAAGGTTCTGACGCAATTGAAGTTCTCATTCCATTTAGAGATGGAAATGATCCAGAACATTCACTGATAAAAATTGAAATCAATTTTAGCGAAAATTGAAGATAGCTTGAAGTGCTGCATTGTCTATTTGCAAATATCTTTGGATGTATGATGATATTGCTTTTATTTTAAAGAGATATCATCTCATTGCATTTTGTGATTACCGGCAGTCTTGCATAACCTTGTATTATATTTGTGATTTCTCCTCCTGCAATCTTGCCTTTTCTTTTCTACTTTCTAGTCTTTTAACTTGACAACGATATTCTTGTACATCTTTCTGTGATGCATATTTTCACTGTATAAGAGGCATCTCTTGCTCTTAGGCCCTTCCTTTTCTCTGCTATATTATTAACCTATATTTTGTTTCTTATAAAAATTATCATGGTTTTTTTGTTAGTCAGTACTAACTTTTTCTCCTCTTAAAAAATGTTCCAGTCTGAGGTATTTGCTGTCGCATTTGCACTGCTTGCAGCTGGTGCTATAATCTTGACATTGAATGTTCTACTACTGGTAACGGCCTTTCTCCTTTAGAGAGTAAATTTTGACTTTGT
Organism: Gossypium rotundifolium; assembly: GCA_025506655.1. Classification (NCBI taxonomy): domain Eukaryota; kingdom Viridiplantae; phylum Streptophyta; class Magnoliopsida; order Malvales; family Malvaceae; genus Gossypium; species Gossypium rotundifolium. The sequence continues at coordinate 187,405,372 of CP106734.1, read as the reverse complement.
GCGAGCTTTTGAAATCTAGTCAATGTTATATCTGGTTTGGGAGTTCCCATTTAACTTATGATTGAATGCCACTATTTTGAAATTTTGGTTTAAAATGCTGTGCATAGATGTTAAGTGAATGATTTGTGCTGAAGTTTGTTTGCTTGGTATTTTTTCAGGGTGGGCATATCATTTTCTTCCAGAGTCTGAGTCTTCTTGGTTATTGTTTATTCCCTCTGGATATAGGAGCCCTTATCTGTTTGTTGAAGGACAATGTGATAATCAAAATGATTGTGGTTAGTGTGACATTGGCTTGGAGCTCATGGGCAGCCTATCCTTTCATGAGTTCAGCTGTGAATCCAAGGAGAAAAGCACTTGCACTCTATCCTGTTTTTCTTATGTATGTATCGGTTGGTTTTCTCATTATTGCCATTGATTGAAGTTCTTCCCCTTTAAGGGTTCGAAAACAGTTACAGAAACTTATATGGAGTAACATAGTAAAGTCATGTGGATGTGGTTACTGTATTTTTTTTGGACTTGACACAATGTCTTGGAATGCTCAGTTGCCAAATATGATATACTGTCTGTATCAAATCCTTTTTTTGTTCTACAACATCTTAATTTCTCTATTTCTTTTGGTAGAGTGATGATTTAATGGCTTAGGCTGCAATGGGGGGCATATTAGGTATTTGAGCTTGTTTTTTTTTTTGATTTTTTGCTTCACCTTTGCATGCATGTCTGAAGTATTTGATGTACCAAAGTTCACACTTCATTGCCTTAGAAATAAAGTAGGAATATCTAGTAAAATTTATTTTCATTTGACAATGAATGGCAATGGGAATTTTCTGTGTGGATGTTGTTGATCATGCCTACTACTAGAGGTTATCGGGGCCTTACGTCATCTTCGTGAGCCTGGGTTGTTTATTTAGTGAGGTGCCATGCTACTTGAAGAGGTGAGTTAGTCTGTATGTGACAGATTTTGCCTGAGTGTGCAGAACATGAACATATTTAATCCTCTCTCTGCTTCTCCTCTTTAAATAGTTGGCTTGCCTTATTTTTCTTTTTGTGCCCTTTTGTCATCGTGTGGACACCTGCTTCGTTCACATAGCGTGATAGTTAAGGCATATGTAAGGGGATTGTTTGCATTTTCTCTTCAATTCCTTGGGTTGTAACTTCAATCGAATTTGACCTGTTGACTTTTCGATTAAAATCAGATTGGATTGAATGAGTTTATCGAATTCGGTGAGTTGAGTGCGTGTCAATAATAAATTTAAGGGTAAATTACACCAACAGTCACTCAACTTTGGGGTAACTGACAAAACAGTCACCTAGGTTTTATTTCAGTCACTCAACTTTTAAAAAAATTATAAAATAGTCACCGACGTTCTGAAAAAGTTACAAAATGGTCATTGTTAGGGAGTTAACGGGATTGCTGGCGTGGCAAGTTAACCAGTTGATGTGGCAAGTTAACTTGCCACGTTGGCAAAGCTAATGGGTGATCGGGTTTCATTTTAGTCACTGAATTTTGGGGTAACTGACAAAACAGTCACCTAGATTTCATTTCAGTCACTCAACTTTCGAAAAGTTACAAAATAGTTACTAATTAACAGTTACCGTTAGTTTGTTAACAGAATTGCTGACGTGGCAAGTTAACCAGTTGATATGGCAAGTTAACTTGCCACGTTGGTGAAGCAGCTCATCCTCCTCCTCTTCCTTCTTCTTCTTCTTCTTCAGGTTTTGCCATGAAAAGATCATTTTTCGACACGGAGAGATCGATGTTACCCTCATTTGATGGCACCCTCCATAAAAATCCTTGAATCAGCGTTGCCAATACCATCACTATCATTGCACTTCCAAGAGCCACCCCCATGCACCCACGTCTCCCTGTAATAAACGACATGAACCTCAGTTCTCTCTTTGTCAGATCAACTTCTTCAATGCACCCATCCTTCAAATGTCGCTCAGGTTTGAATCCCAATGGCTCGTCCCAAACCTTTGGGTTTCGGCCTAGGCATAGCCGACTAAGCAAAACATGGCTGCCTTTGGGGATGAAGTAGCCAGCAACGATGGCATCGGCATTTGAGACATGGGGCAAGTTGAAAGGTGAAATGGGGTGAATCTGAAATGCTTCCTTTGCACAAGATTTTACGTAGTTGAGTCTTGGAATATCAGACTCTTAACCCACCCCTGGTTTCCAACAACTCTTTCTATTTCCTCTGTTGCTTTTTGGAGGATTTCAGGTTGGTTTATCATCTCTGCCATTGCCCATTTCGCTGCATTTGATGGATTATCCAATGTTGCGAACATCATCTCCTGCATGTATAAACAAACAAACACATTACAAAACGTTAAAAGTAAGAGAATCCCAGTTTAAAAAACATGGCAGAAAGTTGTTTATTTGTGTTTGGAGATCATCTGACAGTGCATTGGACTCTGATTTCTTCGACTGAAAATGCTGATTTCCCCTCTGAATCCTTAGCCAAAATAAAGGTGAAGAAGAAGAAGAAGGAGGAGGAGGAGGAGAAGCTGTTTCACCAACGTTAACTTGCCACGTTAGCAATTCTGTTAACACCATAATGGTAACTGTTAATTAGTGACTGTTTTGTAACTTTTCGAAAGTTGAGTGACTGAAATGAAACTTAGGTGACTGTTTTGTCAGTTACCCCAAAGTTGGGTGACTGTTGGCGTAATTTACCCACGTCGTCACCTACCATGTCACTTTGTCGTGACGTCTGTGACGGAAAATGGCAAAAAGGACTGTTTTGTATCTTTTTGAAAGTTGAGTGACTGAAATGAAACCTAGGTGATTGTTTTGTCAGTTACACCAAAGTTGAGTGACTGTTGGTACAATTTACCCTAAATTTAATGGTAAAAGAGATATAGAAGTTTTAAATCGCATATTACCCTATTTACTTAAAAAAAATACATATTAACCTCTTTACTTAGAAATTGAGTAAATTAGTCTCTTTATATTATACTTATTTAGGTGATTTATATAATAATAGTAAATTTAGCTCTTTTTTTTTTTACACATTTATGAAAAAATCAATGTCAACAAATAATTTAAAATCTATAAAAGTTATAATATTATAAAACCAAAAATTCCAAAATTTTGAAGATATTAAAAATATTTTTTTCACATTTTCAATAAACAATCTAAAAATAGAAATACAAAAGAATTTTAAATTTTAAATTTTATTAAAGTGTGCAAAAGTTTATGACAAACAAAAGCGTAAAAATCAAAATAAGATAGAAAATAAAGATAACTTCGTTGCGTAAGTAGTATTAAAATATATTAACGATTATTTGCAGTTTTTTTTTTTTTTTACAATAACTCAAATTGGGCTTTATTTCTCAGATAGTAAAGAAAAAAACAAATTTGTAAGGCCCAATCTTGTTGGGCCAGAAAGAAAAGTTATCTAAAAAAACCGAATGAAAAACCAATTAAAAAACAGTGAAAAGAAAACTCTAGAATGTCATTTTGAAATTCAAAACTGAGTCCTGCAAAAACGCCCAATGAGCAGTCCTTTCGCCTGGCCCTGAAACATCCCTTTCAGTCCTTTTCTTCATTAATGGCGATGGTTCCTTACCGAGGGGATAACGTGATCTCTTTTACTTAGTTTTGTTTCATTTTGCAAGAAACCCCTCTTTCCTTCCCCATTTCTACCTCTCAATCCGGCTCCCGAATGCTATCGTCCCTCATCTGATTCTCTGCAAATCGTGGCACACTATTCAGCAGGTAAAGTCCCTCATTTCTCTTTAATGTCTCCGTTGCCAGTATATGTGCTAGTTTGTTTGATAATCTTGGAGTATATGCAAATTTTAAACTGCTACCCCTGTTCTTCAGCCTTTGAATATCATGAATGAAAACCCCAATCTGTGATTTGTCAAGATCTTTCTGATTACATTTTTTTATGATTGTCAATGAATCGCCTTCAATGCTAATATGTTCTCTTCCCATGTCGATTGCGATATGAGTCGCTCGTAGGCATGCAATCGCTTCAGCAGCAAACGCAGATTCGACTCCTTGATGAACGTCTGTTACAGTGACGAGAACTCGACCAGCACTGTCCCTTGCGACAACCCCAGACACCGAGCGCTTATTTTTTTCATCAAAAGCCGCGTCAAAATTGATCTTTACTTCCTGATCAGAAGGATGTCTCCATTTGGTGTCCATATCAGTGGTATGTTGGGTTGATTTCTTTATTCCATCAAGCTCTTTGATATAACTGATAACAAAACGTGCAGTCTCCTGACCCGATCTTCTTATTTTATCATGTATGCGAGAGTTACGATCTCCCCAGATAGCCCACATTGTTACGCAGAAAAAACGACACGACTCTGAAGACAGCGAAAGCAGCACCATGGTAAGCCAGTCACCAAACTCTTCCTGAGTGAATACTGATAAGTCCAGGGCTAATAGATTCCTCCATACCTCATTTGAAACCGGACACATTCTAAATAGATGGTTCATGTTTTCCTCTTCCATTCCACAGCGGGGACATAAGCTATTAGCTGCAAGTCGACGGATCAGCATATTTGCTTTTGTAGCCAAATAGTTCCAAGAGGATTTCCATATGAAGATTTTAATTTTCATTGGCAGATCTATTCGCCATAATTTTCTGTAAAAGTCTCTATAGTTACTTTGTAAAGCGTAAGCTGTAGGCTCTACATTTTGTAATAGTTTATAGGAACTTCTTACGAAAAATTCTCCTGATGGTTCACCACTCCAAGCTAGCAAATCAACATGGGGGTTCTGCGACAGAGGGATGTGAAGAATCAGATTCGCTACTTCTGCTGGGAAGGTATTCAAAATCAACTCTCTGTCCCATTCTCTATTATTATCATTAATTAATTCAAGAACTCTATCACTCGCAAAGTAACAAATCGGACATTAATCTACCATTATCGTAATTTGGAATCCACGCATCTTCACTGATTGAAATACCCTGACCCGTTCCAACTCTCCATATCGAACCCCACTGTAAAATATCTTTAGCTGCCCAAATACTTCGCCACACATAGGAGCATGAATTTCCCAAACGGGAATTAAGAAAATTACTATTGGAATAGTACTTCGCTTTAAAAACTTTTGCAACTAATGAATCTGGACATAATAACAGACTCCAGCCCTGTTTTGCTAAAAGAGATGTATTGAATTGAGCCATATTCCTGAAGCCTAATCCTCCTTCATCTTTCGGCCTACACAAAAACTTCCATTGGCACCAATGTATACCTCTTTTACCTGCTCCTTTTTGCCACCAGAAATGTGCTATCTTGCTTTCAATCCTCTCACACAAAGCCTTAGGAAACAGAAAACAAGACATTGCATAGGTAGGTATTGCCTGCAAAACTTATTTGATAAAAAATTCTTTGCCTGCCTGGGATAGTAGCCGTGAGCTCCAAGCCTCAATTTTTACTACAATTCTATCAATCAAATTTTGGAACGCTTCTCTCTTCCTTCTGCCGACCATATTGGGAAGGCCTAAATATCTCTCCGGACTATTTGAACTCCGAACTCCAAGTAAAGACGAAACCATTGCTTTGGATGCCTCAGCTGTATTTACACTAAAGAAAACTGTAGATTTATTGAAGTTGACGCATTGCCCAGAACAGTGCGCATATACCTGTAGTATCTCTTTAAGAATCCTGGCTCCCCTTTCAGTAGCTTCTCCAAACAGTATGCAATCATCTGCAAATAATAAGTGTGAAATCTCTGGCCCGTGCCTACTAGCCTTTACCCCTTTGACTAAACCCTTTTGCTTTGCCATCCTTATTAAAGCTGATAACCCCTCGCTACAGAAAAGAAATAAAAATGGGCTAAGTGGGTCCCCCTGTCTGAGGCCTCTAGAAGATTGAAAAGTACTTCCCCTATTTCCATTGATAATAACTGTATATGAGACACTAGTGATACATTTTATTATCAATTCGATCCATTTTTCCGTAAAACCCAGCTTTCTCATCACTTGCATAACAAAACCCCATTCGACCCTGTCATATGCTTTGCTCATATCCAGTTTAACCGCCACATAACCCTTCTTTCCAGTTCGTTTTTGACGAAAAGTATGCAGCAATTCATAAGCAAGAATCACATTATCTGAAATTAACTGCCCTGGAATAAAAGCGCTCTGAGCTTCATCAATGTAACCCCCTATGACGGCCTGCAATCTGTTAGCAATTGTTTTTGTTACTAGTTTGTAAATAACAGTACAAAGACTTATAGGCCTGAAATTAACAAGGGCTGTAGGATGTGAGACTTTTGGAATAAGCACTATATCCGTCATATTTGCTGCTTCAATTCCTTTCCCATCATTCAAAATTCCTATACAATACTCCAGCAGTTCTTTTCCAACAATATGCCAATATTTTTGAAAAAATAGAGCTGGAAATCCATCCGAACCTGGAGCCTTTAAAGGTCCCATTCCCTTTATGCTGCGTAGACTTCATCTTCCTTAAAAGGTAATTGTAGTTCATCATTAATCTCTTGAGAAATACATCTATCAATTCCTTCCAGCACCTCTTTTGGATCAACCACACCCTCTGATGCGAAAAGGTTTTCAAAATAAGATTTAGCAGCCTCCTGCAAACCGATTTCATTAGTAATTTCTGTACCATCATCCGATATCAGTTTGGTAATTAAATTTTCCTACTTTCGAGTTGTTGCGCTTTTGTGAAAGAAGGCCGTATTTCTGTCCCCCAAATTTAAGCCAATTCACCCTAGCTCTTTGTTCCCAATACCTCTCGTCTTTGTCAATCTCTAAATTCAAATGAATTTTCGTATCGATAAGTTTTGCCAATGTTTCATCATCTCTATCCTCCATCAACAAAGCCTCAAGATCTTCTGTTAGTTTCTTCTTTATTTCTCCTTTTTTCAGTTTTAGCTCCTTAGCCCACTTTTCTAGTCCAATCTGCAAAGTCTTTAATTTTTCCATTAGAGGTTCTGATGACGATTCCCAAATATTCTTTAGCACTCCTTCAAAAGACTCCTCCATGGTCCACCAAGTCTCAAAATGAAATCTACAATTACGTTTGAAAGAATTATCACTGTTTGTAGTAAGAAGTAACGGACAATGGTCTGATGTAACGAACGGAAGGTGCTGAATACGACCCATCGGGAATAAAGCCAACCATTTATCATTTGCAACCCCTCGATCAAGTCTTTCTCGTATATTTATTTCCGGAAGATTGCCTCTTTCCCATGTGAACGAAGTTCCCGAGTAGCCAATATCCATTAAACCATATTTTTCTAATGTATTCCTGGGAGTCTCCATTCGTCTCTGATTTCTTGGCAAACCCCCTTTTTTCTCAAAGGAAAACATAATTTCATTAAAATCGCCTACAACTAGCCAAGGGTAGTCTCTATCCTGACTTAACCCTCTGAGTAGATGCCAAACATAATTTTGATCTCTAGCATATGGTGAGCCATAAAATCCGGTAAACCTCCATTCTTCTTGGATACCATCTTCCTTTATCAACACATCAATGTGCCATTTAGAGTAGCTCCTCAACGTAACCTTAATACCAAACTTCCAAGCCAAACAAAGACCCCCTCGAGACCCTTCTGCTTCCACATCAATACCAGTTAATGAAACCATAACTCTTCCTTACTCTCTCCATGCGTTTGAAACCAACTTTGTCTCCATTAAGAAGACCAAATGGGGATGATCTTTGCTTTAGTAGATGCATGACCTCCGAAGCCGCCTGTGGGCTCCCAACCCACGAGCATTCCAACAAATATGTTTCATTGTGTTGGTCGGTGGCTCACCGCCACCACCGATTCTAAAGATCTTGAAACAATATTCATTTCCCTATCAACACACATGGTGTCAACATATTCTGTAATACTCCCTGCAAAACCAGTGCACTTTAACTTTTTCTTTTCATCACCACCAAAATCCTCCATGTTTTCCTTCTCCCCAATTAGATATTTCCTCTTGGACCCAACACTAGCATGTGTAGAATAATCTTTCTGATTTGTTGAGGCAAGTCTTTTCCAGGTAGATCTACTCGAGGTTTTACAACAACTCTCCCCTATGCCGGAACTCGTTTGTGATTGCTCCTTCCCCAAACCACTAATGCTTTCCTCTTTTTCCTGTAGACCATCAACCCAATTATTCAACAATTTCCCCCTAGTAACTGTCCGTCCCTGCCAACACCATCATTATTTCCATCATGTTCAAAACATGTTCCAGTTTTTCCTATATAATTACGCTGCTCTCCCAATTTTTTTGTAAAAACATCAAATCGTATACTCTCCTTTCCCACCATTCTTGATTACGCTTTCAAACTCTTGAATATGGAGGATCCTCTCTAATTTTTTTTTCTCTGAGGTTAAACGTCCGTGACCATTAAGGCCATGATCCATTCGCCCACAACCAAAGCAAAACAATGGTAAATTTCCAAATTTGAAAGGAATCCAAGACTTAACGTTATTATCACTAGAAACAAAAATACCTCTCCGAAGGGGTTTTTGCACATTCAAATTAACTCGAAGTCTGCAATAATCATCATTAATTTCAGATCTAAGAACACCACCAAATGTACTACCAATTGCATGCAACAGATCTTTCTTATCATACTCTGGTGCACATGCCCCAATTTTAATCCAATATGGCGATGTAATTAATTGAATCTGGTCTCGTTCTATTGGACTGTTTAATCTATCAAAAAGAATGAGATACTTACGAAATAACCATGGGCGCCCTTCCATAATAAGTTCTAGATCTTCCTCTGCGTCAAACACAATAGTGAATAAGTTCTGCCCAGCCACTTTAATTTCAAACTTTTTATTGGTCTTCCATATACTTTTTAACTGAGCCCTATAACTTTCTGGATTAAAAGTTTTCTTCGTCCAAACAGTACAAATCAAAGTTGGTTTAGTATCAGGCACAACCAGAGATCTCTTAATAGACAATTGAATCAACTCTTCTGCTAACAACGAGATATCCTCGCTGGTTTCCCTCTCCACACCACCACTCTCTGCCATCCCAAGCTACAGCAGTTGCTGTTCTCTCTAGGGTTCTATTAGGGAGCACTCTTGGCTTTCAAGGGAAAACCTAAGGAAGAGGAGTTTTCCTATTTGCAGTTTTTTTTTTATCATGTTTTCATAAAAATATATTAGAAGTGATAAAATTGACGTTAATTCATTTTTCTATTTTGAAGGTTTTTCTTTTAAAAATTTATACATAAATTTTGAATTTTTTGAATATTTTAAGAATTTTTAAATTTCTTTTCCATTTATAGATTTTATATAATTTATTAGATCTTTAAAATTTTAAGAAAATCTTATTGAAAACTTAAAAAGCTTCTTTCTTTTTGTGGTTGTACGTATATTTTAATTTTATTATAAACAAATATTATTAAAATTTGAAGATTTATTCATATAATTTTGAATTTTAAAATTTTTAGAATTTTAAGAAAAATATATATTGAAAATTTGAAAACATTTATTTTTATTTTATGTATATGTAGTTTATTTCTTAGAAAGTTTTGAAGAGATTTTTTTAAATTATAAATCTTTTTATAATTTAATGATTTTATTTTTAAAATTATTTTTGTTTTAAAGTTATGTGTTAATATTGCATACATAAGTAGTGTGACGATACCAATAAAATACTCATCAATTACCACATCATTATTTGATGCAATTTTAATAGCCATTAAAATTTAATAAAATTTATTTTACTTGACTTAAAATAAAAGGTTGATGATCAAAATTTCTTAAATTGAAAAATAAAAATCAAATTAAGGTATATAAGCCTTATTATACATTATATAAAACACTAAAATAAGCTTCTACTCAACTTTGTAATTCACAATGAAGAAAAAATACATTGACATCTACCTAATTGATGAAGTCAGTCAATGTCAGTGTATTACTTTCAAACATTAACATCACTAACACGAAAATAGGATTGTATAAGTCATAGAAAATGTGATATTACTATGTTGATTTGATTCTTTTAAAATTTAAAAGAAAAAATTGTAGATTATATTTGGTTGCATATTTACAGTATTATTAAAATAGGGCATGGTAGGAAATGCGAAGTTGGGTTTGGCGTTAGTCAAGTCCTACTTTAAGTCGGAAGCTTCCTAGAAACTTTCGCAAATTTGTTTGGAATTAGTTAGAAAAAAGAGAGTAGTTTTGATAAGTTAGAGTGAGATGGGTGGTTGAACTGTTGATAGTAAATATTATCCCATAATGGGAGAACTCCGCCAATCCCTAACAGTCGCTTTATTTCATCAGATAAGCAGCGATCCAGATTTCTCTCCAAATAATCTAACCGTCTTTGATATTTATTTAGACGTAAACTAAATTCAAAACAAAAATGTTATGCCGATGCTGCTGCTGCTTTACCCTCCGGAATCTGCGATTGGCTAAGCATTCAGAGTTAGGGATTTTTTTGCCATTACCGATTAACAATATTCTCCGCATTTTCTGGGAATTCCAGTACTAATAACTTTATCTTTATCAATACCAATATCGCTCTCCCTTCTTCTTCTTCTTCTTCTTCTTCTTCTAGTTTGAGAGTTCAAAAGTGAATAAAATTATTTGTAAAGATTTCGCTGTGATTCTGAGTTTTGGCGCTTCTAGGTGGCCCGCTGCCTCCTTTTAAGGTGATTGTGCCGCTGTTTTATGCGGGTTAGCCTTCTCCCTTGCGACAGTTGTTCTCTCTGTTTTTCTGCTGAACTAGGATCTCCATCAGCAATATGAGCGGCTTTTCTTCCGGCGATGGTCGCCTCCAAGACTTGGAGGCCGGCGCTTCTAAGGACAATAATGACCTCAACACTAACCTTGACCCTGATGCGGACACCTCTGATCCCTTCGACATTGATCAAACCAAGAATGCTACCCCCCAGACCCTCAAGCGCTGGAGGGTAATCCTTCTTTTAACCTTTTTTCTTATCTCACTATCTGTTTGCTCCTCTCATTGTAATTGGATGGAAAAAGAGTAATTTATATAGGGATTTAGTGGTAATCTAATGAATTTCCATTTCAATTCTATGTGTGACCTATTATGTTTCTTTTTCTATTTTTTATTCACCGCAATGGACGTGGGAGGTTGTTCAGTGATGGATAAAATTTTTAGTGCAAGCTTGGAATGATATCATTGCATATTTCCATCTCTTAAGCTGAATGCTTGCATGGGTTAACATCAGAATAGAGTATGCATTACGTCTGGCGTGTGTCTCTAGTTTGAAACTTTTACTTAAGGTTGCCGTACCACCATGTTTTATTTATATGACAGCCGGAATGAACTGAATCATGGGTAAAACATCAGCTTCTTTCTTGTTATCATGTTGCATTCAATCAGTGCACTGAGCAAGCAATTAAGGATGCTGTATGATGTCTGAAAAGTAGTTGCTTTACAATTAAGTCTCAATTTCCGTATGATTGCTATCTTATTTATTTAAAGAGAGCATGATGCCCTGCTACAAAGTTCAGCATCCTGCAAGCCATTGCAGCAAACAGTTCTCAACAAATTTACATCAACTGACAGCAAGGATACAACTGACTACTGAAGGGAAAAAAAATCATTAATTTTTCTGCTAATTTATCTTCTGCCAACTCCATTTTTAGAGTAGAGGCTTATTAGTAGGCTTAGTTTCACAATTTTCCAGGAAATTAAGCTTGAGCTGGATAACCTATTCTAAGCATGCCATTGAACCATTAAGAGATCGAGGAGCCTTCCCATGACATTTTCTGCTTCTTTCCCCCTATGTAGTGGCCAAGTAGCTTTACAATTGGGATGCTATTTTACATTAACTTCATTCTCTTCCTTTTCGGAATGAGGTTGTAAATTTATGTTTGTTTCTTTTGAGGGCATTTTTAGAACTAAAGGTATTAAAAAATATGTTGTTTTTGAGTGTTTGGAGTTTACTGAGAAGATTTTAAGTTATTATATCCTTACAAAAACTGATGTTGGAAATTGAAAACTTGATGTTGCGAGGTCTCTTTTTCATTTAGGTACTTGATGAGCTCAGCGCATGCATTGTAGAAATAAAATCAGAAGACTGCATTTTACTGTTTTAGCTTTGCATGTCTAGCAGCTAAGCTAATATTGAATTTGTTTTTGAATGGGACAAGCAAGGCATCCTTGCTATTTTATTTCTTTCTTTAAAGTTATTGATCAAGACAATGGTCTCTGTAGCTTTGTTAGTTCTGTAAAAGATAACTAGCAGCTCAGAGAACACTTCAACTCAGAGAGAGTAAAATGCACCTGAAAAAGTACTAGTATGGTAAGAACGGGTAAAGACACAATGCATTTCTTACGAAGTCAAAAGAATCCCATGTATTCTATTATACTTAGAAATAGGCAGGCTTGAGAGATGGTGTTCACATTGAAGGCTGTATGCTACGAGCAAGAAGCATCTTAGTTTGTCGTAGGTGACCTATCTTTAATTGCTCAGGAACGCCTCAACATGGTGTGTGTTAAGAGGTCCAGGAGTTAAGTTCTCATTGTCAATGTTGCTTCATGAGTTAGTCCTTATCATCAAGTCAATGCTCTCCAATAGTTTAGCAACCTTGGGCAATATTAGTTGTGACCACTTATTGCTAACCTCTGTGTGTGGGAAGAGAATGATTCCTGACTTGTGATAGACTGTTTCTCTTAATACTGCACAAGTGATTGACAAATGAAACATATCTAGCCTGCAAAAGGATGGTGTTTAACTTGATCGTATTTTCATTGTACAAGGCAAATACATTGAATTCCCTATTCATTGAAGTGGCTATTGGTTGTTTGAATTGTTTGGTTGACATTACTAAGTACACTCCTACTTTTATAGTTAAGTTAGAATCAATGATTCTTGCGAAAGAACAATCCTCTTTATTAAACCATTGAAGTTTTTTCCTGATTATCTTTCTTATCCTTACAAGTGTTGTTGTTTATTAAAAAATGCAGGGAACTACTTTGTTGGTTGTTCTTTGTCACATTGAGATTTTTTTAATAGGGTATTATTTTTATATTTATATGGTTTGAGTTTGGGTACTTTTTGGTTTGTTGAGGACCCTAGAATGGGTGACATATCTTGTACTTACTATGAAGGTTTTCTTGAGTAGTTTTTTTATATAATATTGTGGTTGTGTTCCCTAGAAATTTTGAATACTTAGCCTCATATTCCAAGAAAGTTTAATGGCTTCCTTCAGATTAGCTGGTTTGATTATAGAAAGTTAGAGACTTTTTTTGGGTTCAATATAAGGTTAGAGACTTAGAGTATGTCCGAATGCCCTGTGTAATATTCTCCTTTTAAATCTTCAACAACCATTTTCATTGAGCATGTTATTGACCTTAACAATATTTTATAAGAAAGTACTTTGTAGACTTTGTACTTGCGAATTGAGGTACTAATTTGCTTGACAATTGTGCTTTCTCGTATTATTGTTACTGTAAATTGACCCGATTTTATGAACTAGTGGTAGGATTTTGAGCAACATGATGGGCGATAGTACTTTCACATCTGATAAATTCTGCCTTAACCTTGTTAGGATTTTAACCTGGGGACATAAAAATTGAAGTCTCAAGTTGTAATTGTTGTGTTGTTCCTTGCAGATGACCTTTTGGTTATCATACATCTTCTTGGGAACTTGTTAGATGGAGCATATGGGCATTTTTTCTTAAAAAATTCATGCCTTTATAAACAAGTGTTTCTAACTTCATATAGTTATTATTATTATTTGCATTGTGCCATGTTAAATTCATGGTTTCCTTTCTTTTTGGTATGCACTAATAGTTGTCCATATTAGTCTTTGCATAGGATGAGGAGTTGGGGATCTTATTTTTCTTGGAGCTTTGACTAGTTCTTTTTTCCTTTACAGCAAGCAGCACTTGTGCTAAATGCTTCTCGTCGGTTTCGGTATACTCTGGACCTAAGAAAACAAGAAGAAAAAGAGCAAAGAAAGAGGATGATTAGAGCTCATGCACAAGTCATAAGAGTAATGTTATATATTTTATATGAAATTTTCACTTGGATACTTTTGTCCCGGTAAAGTCTGACTAATGTCTGCATGTTGCTGCAGGCAGCATTGCTTTTCAAATTGGCTGGGGAAAAGGAAATTGGTATGCTTCTTTGCAGTATTACATAGCTCCAAATTTTCTCGTAGTTCTATATCTGAGGGCTTTCTTTGTCTAAGTTCTCAATTCAATTTCTAGTTTTGGTAAATAGTAGAAATATATTAGTGACTTTGCTGTTTAGCTTGCATTGTTGGAAAGTCCTTGGACGAACACGGGTATGGTATAGTGTATAGGATGGAAGAACCTTCACAAGAAATCATTGCTCAAGTTGTTAGACATCAATTATGGCTTGACTTAATGTGGATTCCTTGTTGACTGATGTACAATTGAATCTAGCTTGAGCTCAAGTGATGATGAATGAGTTGGGGCATGTTCAAGTCTTTTTATGTTTTCTTTTTTTGAGTTGTTTGCAAGCCTAATCAAACTTTTGATTTCATGTTTTTCACATAATATGCATACATGTATAAAGCACAAATACTTCCCTTCTTTTCCAAACCCAAGTTATCTTTCCATTTTTAACTTTAATACTACTGCAATTTTTTATATTTCAATTTTCATTTTCATGATATATTTTGTATTAATTTTTTTTAAAGAGCCATGGAATATTAAATTTATGAGAAGCACTTTGTAGAGGATTTGCAAACAAGTGATAGGGTGTGCTGGGAGATGGCGGAAAGGAAGATGAGAGCAGACCCTAAAGTAGAGTGTAGTGGCATGTGGTGGTTAGTAAGGTGAAGGAAGTGTAGAGGGGCCAGGTTAAGTAGGGTAGAACAAGGTTGAGGAGAGAATTAAGAGAATTTTAGAGAGAGTTTGTTGTTATGCATTATTCCACCTAAAATTTTTTATATTCATGTTAACCTGTTTGTGCTATTAGTGTCAGGGACCCCAGTTACACTGCCAGGTGCTGCTGGTGATTTTGCAGTTGGATTAGAACAACTTGCTTCGATGACCCGGGATCATAAATTATCTGCTCTTCAACAATATGGTGGGGTAAGTTACCTTTTAATGTAATTTTATCATTTTACTTGGTGTTTCTTTTATGGTTAATTGATGTGATTCATGGTGGATTCCTTCATCAGGTTAAGGGGTTGTCTGATCTGTTGAAAACAAATTTAGAGACGGGGATTTATGGGGATGAGGTTGATTTGTTAAACCGCAAGACTGCATTTGGATCAAATACATATCCACGGAAAAAGGGACGGAGTTTCTGGGTATATTATTTGCTTCTTAGTCCTTATTTATTATTTTTAAAATTCTACCATTATGGTTGATTTTTTGCTTGCTGGTAGTGATACCTATGCTGTTTTGCAGAGGTTCCTTTGGGAGGCATGGCAAGATTTAACCCTTATCATATTGATTGTAGCTGCTTCTGTGTCTTTGGGGTTGGGAATAAAGACAGAGGTTCAACTTTTATTTTTATTATTGTATTTACTAATGTTTGTATCTTGGATAGTGGTTTCTTTGCTAGGGTGTTAATGCTCCCCTTCTTTATACGGGTTTGAAAGTTTTAACTATTGTGCTTTTTGGCATGAATTGATACTTTGTTTATATGCTATGATTGCACAAAGAAGTTAATGTAAAGGCAGTAGAAGTGCTAATATATTTATGGCATGGGTGATTAGGTGAAGCAGAATTTGTAATTTTAAATTTTAATTTTTTTATTATCATATCCTAGATCAACTTAACTTGATGTGAATGAATTGCCGGTTCTGAAATTTCCACATTTGCAATTTTACATTTCACAAGATATGAAGCATCGTATGTATTGATTATATGGTTTTTAAAAATCATTTTGGCATGCGGATATCATTAGATGTTCTTCTGGTGTGTATTTATTCCTAGTTGACAGGCCTTGAAGTGAAGAAATCTATTTTACTCAAATGAATTATGAAATGCGATACATACTTTTCTTACACTTGGAATCTATTATTCTGTTTACTTTTCTTCCTCTGCTTATTGCCTTTTGTTAGTCACCTATGTCTACTTTGCATTTTCTTTGTTTCTCTCTTTCTTGGATCTTCTTTTGTTTTTCTTACTGGTACTTATCCTCTTTTTTCCCCTTATTTATTGATTGTTTTAATTGACATTCTTTCTAGGGTTTGAAAGAAGGATGGTATGACGGGGGTAGCATTTTCTTAGCTGTTTTGCTTGTTATAGTTGTTACAGGTATAAAATCTGACCAATGTTCAAAAATAAAATGATTCCCTTCTGAGTTAAATAATGTTGGTGCTTTTAAAAGGAAGGTGATTGCTTTTAGTGCAGGATAATTCCTTTCTAACTTTTTTGTCTTTTACTTATTTACTAGCTACTAGTGATTATCGTCAATCTCTTCAGTTTCAAAATCTTAATGAGGAAAAGCGAAACATCCAATTAGAGGTGTGTTTTGTTGCAGTATGATGACATCCATTTCAATTCACTTTCAATTTTGTTTATTCTTAACTTTTCTGTTTTGAATATCCCCTCAGGTCTTGAGAGGTGGTAGAACTGTGAAGATTTCAATATATGATGTTGTTGTTGGTGATGTTGTGCCTTTGAAAATAGGTGATCAGGTGGGTCATTCAGTTGTTTCTTCAGGGTGTTGATATTGATGTGCACTCACACTAAATAATAGTTGGATGCTTTGTTTAGGTCCCGGCTGATGGAGTTTTAGTTACTGGCCATTCTCTAGCGATTGATGAATCTAGCATGACTGGAGAAAGCAAGATTGTAAGTTGCTTGTTTTGGTGATACATTTATCTATAACTCAGCTTTCATTGTTTTTAACCGTAAGTTTTCTTGTAGGTTCATAAGAATAAAAAAAACCATTTTTGATGTCTGGCTGCAAAGTAGCAGATGGTGTAGGTACCATGCTGGTAAGCTATACCTCGCTCTTTTTCTTTTTTTTTTTTTGCCCTCCTCCATGTTCTTCAGCTCATGTTATGCATTTTGATGTTCACTTGTAACTTATTAGTTCTGCATTATGCTGTTTGCTATGTGCACTGAACTTTTTACTCTTTTGGTATGGATTTTGTGAAGAAACAGTAGGAATGGGTATGTGCTTTTGTTTTGGCATTGCCCCTTTGCATTTCTAATTGTTGCTTGTTCTGTGTGCTATATAGTAGTGGGTTTCGTATAGGCTAGTTTCTGATTTGAGCTAATGGTAGTTTGTATCTTTTAACTCATATTATCTTTCATGTTTCAGTTCATTATCTGATATGATTCTTGTACAGATATGTAGTTTGAGAAATATTTGATTGCTTTATGATTGCCAACTAATTTTGATTGTTTGTGCATGTTACTACACTTTTTGTTGGTTTGAAAAAATAAAATGTTGATTTGCCAACAACATGTACTAGGTTTATGGTATGAAGTGCAGCGTGCTCTTTTTATTTGGTGAGGAATAGAAAATTTTCTTTAGTATCTGATTTCGTATACTTTGGCATGTGGCACTTGATGGTCTGTGTCTTTATCCCTTTAGTAGGGAGTTTGTCTTGAGAAGAGATAGGCTCTTAGGTAGATTGTGATCTTTGTTATCACTTTCTTCAATGTATATTTGATCTTTCCTTAGAATTTTTTTTATTATAACCTGGTTTTTACCTTTTTGTTTTCAAACCATTTAAAATCTTCTTTCTCAAATCATTTGTAGGTGACCGGTGTTGGAATCAATACTGAGTGGGGATTGTTAATGGCCAGTATCTCAGAGGACACTGGTGAAGAAACCCCCTTGCAGGTTTCACCTTAATGTGCCTTAACAGTGCCTCTTTCCAGTTAGTAAGATGCATCCTGAGCATATTATGCATCACACACTGCAGGTACGCCTGAATGGAGTTGCAACTTTTATAGGCATAGTTGGGCTTTCTGTAGCTGTTTCTGTGCTTGTTGTTCTTTTGGCAAGGTATGTAAGAATCTGTAAATTTCTACTTTCATGCTAGTTGAATTGGATTTCATATAATGCGTTGCTATTTGATTGGTTGTCTAGATACTTCACTGGACATACAGAAGATCCAGGTGGAACAAAACAATTCATCAAAGGGCGCACTAATTTTGATGATGCATTTAATGATGTTGTTAAAATTTTTACAATTGCAGTAAGTACACTGTAGTCCCTTAGGTCATGTATGGTTGGAGGGGGAATCAGATAGTAATTATTAAGAATAGACTGGAATACATCTACACTATTACATGATGGGGAGTAAAACCTAGTATAGTGTTATCTTACCTTCCTGAAAATGAGGATTTTGATCTTATATTTCTGCTTGGTTTTGTTTATAAACTTTCACATTTCCGCATGCAAATTATCTAGTTGAAAATGGTGATAGTTTGTCTAGTTGGAATAGTACCAATAAATATGCAATAATAATCCAAAAGAGAGACTATTTAACTCTTTAGTAAAATCACCACAGTTCTTTTATATATATTAGTTTTCCTTCTGTTCCACCCCCCAGTTTTTTCTTTCCTCTTCCTTTAGTGGCTGATGCATTAATTTGGCGCTGCATCGGGTTAGATCTGCCCCCGGCATGCCTTAACAGTGCATAACAGGCCGCAGCTAGGTATGTCTGACAGTTCCAGCATTGTGGTGCTGCAAGGGCCCGATTTGGCTGCTGGCTGCCTGATCTGCCCTCATATTGTGCCTTTGTGGTGTTGCCATTGACATGTCATGGCACTAGAGTGCCTTTCAGGTGTGCAGCTACAGATAGAAATACACATGGCCTTTGCTGCTTGGTATTCAATTGCACGCTGCAACAGTGGACAACCATATTTGGCAATGATGTGTGTGTGTGTGTGTGTTTTAATTCTCTGGCCACTAGTGGTTGGTAGGATTAGCACCACTGCTGTTGTTTTTATCTCCATAGTATATTACTGAACATTCAAAAATAATTTTAAGATTAAAGTTGTCCACAAAATAGTGTTTCTATTCATAATGGGTTAGGAATAGCTAATACAATATGGGACTGGAGAATGGTATTTCAAATTTGACCATTTGACTAGAATTATAATAGCTGTGAAGTGAACCAAAAAATAGGAAAGACTGTTGCATCTGAAATAGCACTAGAATGGAATAGCTATTCCTAGAGGTATCAAAATGAACCCAAATCCCAAAATCCCACCCAAAAAAGTCGAAACCTGATTTGACCAAAAATATCAAAGACCTGAACCGCGAAAACCTGAACCAAACAAGCTTGAAAAAACCAAAACCTGAAATGATTTGAACCCAAATTCTACCTTAACTCGAAATGCATGCTGAAATAATTACACCTTGTATAAAATATAAAACTAGCCTGACTAGCCCTTACTTGATCTCTGCCTAAACCGGATAATTAGAATCCAAAATAACCTGAACTTTGAAAGGACCTGAAACTGAAACAACTTGAATCCCAAAATGATTTGAATGTAAAAATGTGCAAACCTGCTCAACCAACATGTTTTCCAGCTCTTGCTATTTTCATGGAACAAAAATGATGTTAAAATTTTTATTCTTATTTAAAAGTAAGTCGAAGATTTCCTAACTATGGAGTTGTCCAGGTTACAATTGTCGTTGTTGCTGTGCCTGAAGGGCTTCCTTTGGCTGTTACCTTGACGTAAGTTTAAGTAGCAGCTTTTTAGTTTTGATCCCGGCTCAGTGAGTCCTTTCTTGTTCCTGCTACTCTAACAATTAAATTCCTTCTGTTGAATACATTTTCCTATACTTCCCTTCTCACAGTTTTATGGTTTTGTTCTTTACTTGAACTTTTACAGTTTGGCATACTCAATGCGAAAGATGATGGCAGATAAAGCTTTGGCAAGCTCATAATTCTACTTTCTAAATGTTTTACTTCCATGGTTGCTTCTGTATCGAAGTTTTTTGGTTATAGCTTTTTTATCTAACAGACGGGATTTACAGGTGCGTCGGCTTTCAGCATGTGAAACCATGGGCTCCGCAACAACAATTTGCAGTGATAAGACTGGAACATTGACTTTGAATGAGGTTAGTTCTATATTAAAGAACATGGATGCTTCTAAATTTGATTATATATCATTTCTTTTAGGACCAAAAGACTGGGTAACTTTTATGTGGATAGCTATTCTCTTATGAGTAGAAGCTGATCCTCTGTAATGTACTTGCCTTTTGTTTTCACTACTATGGTTATGCACTTTCCACGTTCACACTTGATAGATGAGGAAATGCTTCAGTATGTTTGGCTCTTTCTGTTAGGAAGAGACGGGAGGAAAGTTGCGATGTAAAAATACTCAACACAGTTCTTGCTTTCTAGTAAATGAAAGAGGGTTAGGGTTTATATAATCTTAGATGTTGTTTAATATAGTAAGTGTTGAAAAATTAAGTACTGAATTTAAGTTATATAATTTGGTTGGTATATTACTTAAAATTAAGTACAGAATGTAACTGGATTGTTTGATAAATATTACTTTTAAAAAGAATTTAAAGGTAAAATGTCTAAAGGATAATGTTAAAAGAATAAAAAATTGAAAAATTCCACATTAAGTGATAAGTAGCTCTCTATCTAATCATTATTTTCAACCCTTTTCATTGTAAAATTCTATCAATTGTTTTTCAGTTTGGATTATCAAAATGCTTAAAAAATTAAATAATTGAAAATATTAATTTCAGCTGATTTAATTTTTCCAATGACTTATCAAAAAGCCTTAGTGTTCTAATATTCTTCTCTTGTTCAGGTTACAGTTTCTATATTTTAATTTAGTTGTTTGAAGGCATTAGATATCAGACTGATTAATCGTATAACAGATGACTGTTGTTGAAGCTTTTGTTGGGAAAAAGAAGATAAATCCACCTTCTGATTCTTCCCAGCTGCCTGCATCAGTTGTATCTCTATTGAACGAAGGAGTTGCACAGAATAGCACTGGGAATGTTTTTGTGCCAAAGGTGAGAAAGATTAGTTCTGTTTTTAATTCATCTAATACTTTATGCTAATGTCAAAAGGTAAATAACTGCTCATGCATAAATTAAAGTTCCTATAGAATATTTGTGTGTGATTTTTGAATGAGGTCTAAGTAATTGTTTTTGTGTTAGTAGGAATCATTTTTCTTCCTGTTACATCACATGGTTTCCTAATGGAAATGTGCTTTGTTTTGGTTTTTTTTTTTTTTTTTTGTTTATGTATTTTCCCTGTACTTCTTAATTTGAGTGATTAGATTGCCTTGCTTAGTTCATATTTTCTCAAGTATCTAGATTTTCCACTGCTTTTGACTTATTGGTTCTGCAGGTTACCTTTGTTATGCTCATAAGTCAGGAAATCTCATTAAATTGCGTTTATCTTTCCAGGATGGGGGCAATATTGAGATTTCTGGATCTCCCACAGAAAAGGCTATACTTTCTTGGGCTGTTAAGGTACCCCTATAACTTGTTTCAATCAACTACTTTAGATTTACTTTTGTTTGTACATACTAATCATTAAAAATGTTTTGTAGCTTGGAATGAAATTTGATATTATCAGATCAGATTCCAAAATCCTTCATGTCTTCCCTTTCAACTCAGAGAAAAAGCGAGGAGGTGTTGCATTACAAGGGGT
This sequence comes from Gossypium rotundifolium, assembly GCA_025506655.1. Classification (NCBI taxonomy): domain Eukaryota; kingdom Viridiplantae; phylum Streptophyta; class Magnoliopsida; order Malvales; family Malvaceae; genus Gossypium; species Gossypium rotundifolium. Next base: position 187,383,873 of record CP106734.1, on the reverse strand, counting down.
AGTGGCTTCTGTCTCATTTTTTGATGCATTTTGATTTTGTTGTTTGCACTATAATGGAAAATTTTAAAATGAAATTACAGAAAGAAACTAAACTAATTACATCCTTTGTTCATGGCTAAAGCACTAATGACCTTCCAAAACAATTGATGATTTCTATCTAGGGAATATTGATACAATTGTGCATGATTATTCTGCTAGCATTTGATGCATATTTGAGCACTTCGACAGAAGCATCTTGGTTATTTCCCCAGTTCAATTTTTTTTCTTAGGAAGATGAAATTGGTCAAACATTTGACTGACAAGTTTTCTAAGCATGAATTTCAATAAGCAGATTTTCCTGCTTAATACCAGTTTTGGGTTTCAAACATATCTAACAGAAGTTTGGCCTCTTTTTAACTTTGGCTCTTATGATGAGAATTCTGATCACCAATTGAATTGATATTGACCTGCACGAATTATATCATTGTTAGCTTCATTTTCAAAATTTAATTAATCTAAAGCATTCATCAAGTTATGTAGAGTGATAGATTTTAATTTCACTTTATATTTCATTAGATGCTGGTGAATTTGAATACTGATGGTAGTTAAATTGTCTGCTATATGAATTCATATCACTATTAACTGCACCAAGTCAACTTTCATCGGATCTTGTGAAGTGACAACATTTTCATTCCAATTTATAGTTGAAGTTGTTAGTGTATTATTGGACTGTCTTAAGGACATGAATGTTATCTGTTGTCCAGAACTTCTTGATTGGGTTATGCAGGCTTGCTTATGTTGTATTTGGCTGGTAGATTGGGAAAGGAGTTGGCTAAACCTTGGTTGCTTTATTATCTACATTTTGTGAGTTAGCTCAGTGGAGGAAGAGGGAGGAAAAGAGGAGAAATAAGGGGGGCAAAGAGGAGAGAGAGATTCTTATGATGGATATTAATCTGCCATCCCCTACTTCTAACCATGTTGGTCAGAGCTGGTGCAGTTTTCCCCTACCATGCAGATAAAGCAGAAGCCAGTTATGGCTCACTTGCCTGCTGGACTAACATAGCGATATAAAGAATAAAAGAATAAAAAGAAAAAATGTTTTAACGGCTTTGGGTTTTTATGAAGAAGAAAAAATTAAAAGAAAAATGGAAAAATAGGTTTAACAGGTTTTGGCTTTTGGGAAGAGAAGTACTGCTGTTGTGTGAGAAAAAAATATGGGGTGAATAACCTTTTTTAGTTTTTGGTGAAAGTAAAAAAAGATGAAAATAAATATGAAAAGCTTTGTATGCTGGCCTGATTCTGATTTCCCTCTTTTCCTTTTATTATTTTTTTAAAATTATCTTTTGATATTTTCTTATCAGATGCTAATAATTTTTAGAAAAGATAACAAATATTTTTTTGTTGATTTTTGTTTGTTAACAATGCAAATGTCTTTGCTTCTCACAATGAAATGTGATGGTTTTCCAGGTAGTGATTATTCAGCCTATGTATATGGATTTCTTAGGTGACCTGAAGTTTTGGCCTAGGAAAACAGTGATTTCTTAGCTGCTCTAAGTATATAACTGCCCTATGTACAATGATGCTTCCTTGCTCAGGTGTTTTTACTTGATGGTTATTTGTTGAAGTGTCCAGGTTCATGTGCTTTCTTGTAGAATTTAGTTAAGGTGATGCAGAACATTAAAAGAAAGCTTTTTTGCCCAACATTTTGAACTTTCTGGATTATCGAGAACAATTTATGAATTTATACAATGCCTTTTACTTGTGAATTTGTTTCTATTGTCTTTATGGCAGGCTGATTCTGAAGTTCGCATACATTGGAAGGGAGCAGCTGAGATAGTTTTAACCTCATGTTCTGGGTACATTGATTCAAATGGTTGCCTGCAGTCCATCAACGAAGACAAGGTTTGTGATGATGTATATTCAGGCACACATAAGCATGCATGCACGCTCTAGAAAGATCTCCTAAATTCTATACACATTTTTTATATGATACACACTTAGCCTCCAGCATTATCTTTTAGCAACTTTACCATATTTATATGGACTTGTTGCTGTATTGATGGTTATGTGATGATATGCAGATTGATTATTGTTTTATGAAAACCATGTGTAAACCCATTACAAAGTAATGGTTAATCACAAACTAAACCTTGTCAAAAATACATTAGTAAACAAAGCTTGTCTCTTACCAATAAATAAATTGCTTAGTCCATAAGAACTAAGAAGTCTATAATACTATTTAGACCTAGGTTTTGGGTCAGACAAATCTGGGTAAAGTTAATTCGGGTCTTAGAATTTCAGGTCATTGAGGTCCAGGTCGTTTTTGGGTTTGAGGCTGGGTCTGTTGGGTCCCACATTATGGGTTCAGGTCATTTTGGGTTTTGGTCCAGATTCAGGCCATTTCGAGTTCATGCCATTTTGCGTTTAGGTTGTTTTGGATTCAAGCCGTTCCTGGACCTGTTGACTCTTTATGGTCAAATCAAGTTTGGGTTCAGATTGGTCGAGTCTAGTTTTCGGGTTCAAGTAAGAAATATACCAGAAATCAAGTTTTTCATGTTGCTGCTTATTGATACCAGTTTCATGCTAATTGATATGTTTAACCATCAGCATTGCATATTTTTGTTATCTGTGTTTGAGAACATCATGCAAGGCATCAATTGCCTCTAATCACAAACAATGGGCCATCACTCAATGTCAGTGGATGCTTCAATTTTCATGTTCAACTGCCTTTTTGCAGGAATTTTTTAAGGCTGCTATTGATGAAATGGCTGTAAATAGCTTGCGTTGTGTAGCCCTTGCATACAGATTATGTGAAAAGGAAAGAGTTCCCACTGATGAAGAGGGCTTTAATGGATGGATCTTACCTGAAGATAACCTTGTTTTACTTGCTATTGTGGGTATAAAGGTACACTTATTTTTTTAGTTATGGTACGAATTATCTACTTTTACCAAAATAGTATCTGCAGAACTGGTTACTTGTCAATTAGTTGCCTGTCTATCTTTTATCTGACTTTATCTTTTGTAATCTATAAATGAATTTATGCCTAGCATCTCTGAATGGAAATGCAAAGCTTTGTGTCAAAGATGGAAACGACTCCTCTTTCCCCTTTAACTGCAACAATTTTTTTTATGATAAATCACTAAATAAAGTATTGCATGCATGGGCGTCTAAGTAGATCTGTTGTTAGAAACCATATTACTCATTGAATTTTAGTTGGGTAATTAATTCTGACAAAAGAAAAAACAGAATAATTTGGCAATGAACTATTAATCTTTATTCCATGGCATTTTCCTGTTATTTCCCCCACTTTTAACTTTGGTAGTGTCATTCTTTTTGTGCATGTCGGGATTTTGGAGTGTCATTTATACACATCTTGCTATGTTTTTTTGTGCCTCATTATTATTGCATCTTCTATCTTCTAATTATTGAATATATTCCTGTCAGTAAATGTTAGTGCTTAAAGAAATTCATTGTTCATACTTCTGTCAGTGCAAAGAAGTTACTGACCCATCGATTGTTTTATACTGATAAGAAATAAAATCTTGCATCTATTAAGAAAAGGTGGATTTCCTTATACATTTATTAGCGTTTGCAAGGACTTATAATGTAATTGAGGTGCAAGGGACACACAAAAAAATTCTTACTAGTGAAGGCGCAATATTTATATTTGTTGTGTGCGTGTGTATAATAAAATAAGCTCAAGATATATAATTCTGTTGATAAACTTTAAAGATTGATCCACTTTTGTCCTAAAAAACATGCAAATTTACCTCTTCTTTTTTTTGGCTAACATGCACCATTTCTTACGTTCCAAGTTTCTTGTTGTATACTCGAATGAGTTTGATATGTCCTTGTCTGCTATCAAAGGTAAAGTTAAAGTTAAAGTTAAATAAAGATTAAGTATAAAATAAATGCGAGAGAACTTCACTTAGTCGAGCTTATAAAGAAGCATGCACCTGATCAAATGCAATCAACCTGAAAGGGGTCTGAGATACTTCTGTTCTTCAGTGCTAAGGCAGCACCTCGCATCACCAAGGCATAAGCTGCCTTTTCTTTATCTAATATAGTTTTCACTTGCAGGATCCTTGTCGTCCAGGTGTCAAAGATGCTGTGAAAATATGCATGGATGCTGGTGTTAAGGTAATTTGATGCTTATTAAGATTAGCATCAAACTTTATCATACCCTCGATGACCGGCAATGCTACTTATATCGAGTTAATATGTTGAATGGCCAAGCTTTCTGCCTCCTTTAATTTTTAATTACTATAGTTTTGAACTAATGCGTAGTATTTGTTACAAATGATATTACTTTTTTGGAGAACTACATGGACACCTATATAATAGTTATTAAACCACCTGAAAGTCACTAATTGGAACCAATTGAATCTCTAGGTACGTATGGTCACTGGAGATAATATTCAAACAGCAAAAGCAATAGCTTTAGAGTGTGGAATACTCAGTTCTGCTGAAGATGCTACTGAGCCTACCATTATTGAAGGAAGGGTTTTCCGAGAGTTATCTGACAAAGAAAGAGAACAAATTGCCAAGAAAATAACGGTATCTTTTGGCTATAATTTCCTGATTATATTTCCTTCAGATCCTGATAACTTTACTCAAGCTAAGCTACATAGTTTATTCAAACATGAAAATGTGGTTAATTGGGAGTGTTCCGTAGGTAATGGGGAGATCTTCTCCAAGCGACAAGCTTTTGCTTGTTCAAGCCTTACGTAAGGAAGGGATGTTGTGGCCGTGACTGGAGATGGTACTAATGATGCTCCTGCACTTCATGAGGTTCGTTTTTTAGGTTAAATTTGTGAGAATTTTTTTCCCTTGTAATGATGATGCTTTATGATGTATCTTATATGTGTTAAGCACTGGCTTAGTAACCATACGTACCTCGGTATACTTGCATATCCTCTTTCATATTCATTTTGAAATGCCAAATTTTATGCCTTTCCACACTATTTTGAACCTTCACCAATTTATTAATGCAAAATATTGTCTGATTGCCTTGTCATCAAACATTGAAAACAGTTCTGTTGCATACAACCAGCTATGTGAATCATCATGGATCAATACTCTTCCATTTAAACAGCTTTTTCCCTAAATCTAGTGAACCCTTACTTTGTCTCTGGTACTGCATGGTGACTGCACCATGTTTTTCATACCTTAATTTGCTTATCTCCCCTTTTTTCGCATTTTCTCTGTATTTTAGGCAGATATAGGTCTGTCTATGGGTATTCAGGGGACTGAAGTTGCAAAAGAAAGTTCAGATATCATTATATTGGATGATAATTTTGCTTCAGTTGTGAAGGTTAGTGGATGCATGCTTTCTTATAGATATTATTATTTCCTCTGTTCCTGTATACTACTGCTGTAATTGAGGAAAGGCTCATATCAAATTTTCATTAATTGAAGCTCAATGTTGTGTCCTTAATTTAGGTTGTTCGCTGGGGCCGTTCTGTCTATGCCAATATTCAGAAGTTTATACAATTCCAGCTTACAGTTAATGTTGCAGCTCTTGTAATCAATGTTGTGGCAGCGATATCCTCCGGTGATGTTCCTTTAAATTCTGTGCAGGTACAGCTCTTCTTCACCCATTCAATGTCCCTACATCTCTTCTGAATTAATTTGACTATACTCAAAAGGTTAGACCTTAATGATAGTTATCTAGTTTTTGCAAAAAATTAAAAATAAAAATGGTTAAAATATCCTAATTTACTCCAACCTCTAATGAGATTTAGTTTTCTGGTTAACAGCCCGATGATGGTTGAAATCCTTTACATATTAGTACCATAGTATCATCATAGATGGTACAAATACTCTATTATGGATTTGTCATTTGCATCCTTGTTGGTGCATGTTTCTGGATGGGTTGGGTCCATAGTTACCAGGAACGTGATCCATCTAGGTTTCTGTATTGGGAAAGGGAAAAGAGCATTCTATTTAGCTAATTTTGTTGTATGAAAGTCAGTTGGTGGCTATTTTGTGTAGCGATATGCAGCAAAACATTTGTCATGTTGCATATATTTTTTATGATTATACGCAATTTTTTAAGAAATAAACTATTTTAATTTAATTATGGTATTGAAGTGGGATAGAAGTGGTTTGTCCTTTTAAAAAATTTAATGAGCTTTTCTTTTTCTCTTAGCTTGTAAATAGGCTTTTCAAGTATTTACTCATAATTGGTTTTATCATGTTCTAAAGATGGGCATTACAGTTTAAAAGCCTGAATAATTGGGCTGTTCATTGAACTTTTTCCTTCTGTATCTGTCTGTATGTGTCGATGAAACTTCAAAGTTAGTGGAATGTGTATGCTGAATAGAATCCAGACTTTCTATTGTTTTTCTTGTGATACAGAAAGTTGAAAAAACTACCGGTAGGATGAGTTACTATAATTTAGTCAACATAAGGAGCTAAGTAAATTAAATCTTTGTGATGAGCAAAGTTTGAAATTTTGAATTCTCTTGGTACAGTTACTATGGGTTAACCTGATCATGGATACTCTTGGAGCACTTGCATTGGCTACTGAACCACCAACAGACAACCTTATGCATAGGTCACCAGTTGGCCGAAGGTTTGAACTCCCTTGCTCATTTCAATTTCCATTCTGTACTTTGGTTTTTAGAACTCTAATTTTATAGCAACACTTTTTCTAAAATTAATATGGCAACCATCTATCAAATTAATTATTAAAATTCATATTTCTCTATTTAGAAGGGTAAAATAATACAGTTTTCTGGTTCTTACAAATAACTTGATCTTTTTCTGAGAAAATATACCAACGTTTTTGGGGAATTTTCCAATTCGGTTTATCTTTGAAACATTACCATGTTTGTCATTCTAAGACTTCAATGAATGTACAATGATACTTTGTAGTTCTTCTCATTTTTTGGATCATCCGGTGTGAAAGAAACCAAGTTTCTGCCTGTCACAGAATGTGACTGATTTAAGAGAGAATACAGTATGATTAGAGATAAGAGAAACATGGATTTCTTGGGTTGGTAGTGCTATTTTTGGGTTTTACAGCAGATTTCTTATACTATAACACTTTAATTCTCGAGTACTGGTTTTCTCCAAGGGAAGAATGATGCAGAATGCTAAGAAACTAATTATGGGATTAGTTGAGATTTTATTTTCATACTCTTGTTATATTTGTGAAGATTAATTACAATATTTTGTAGATCTAGGATACATTTAGTATTTTACATTTAATGAGGGTTTATTATCTGTGTTTTCTTTTCAAGTCAAGTTTATTTTAGGTTTTCTTGAGTTTGAACTCAAGTTTATTATCTTCTGTTTTCTTTAGTTCAAATTAAGATTATTGACCTGGAGTCCAAGTTGAGGGTCTATACAAACTAGTGTACTCGAGGGCATAGACATGCTCAGAAATTCAGCTTACTATCATCCTTGGCTGTGGCTCCAAAGGAGCCCTAGGTGTGATACAAAGCCTCTTCTTGGTTGTGTGATGTAATCAAGGAACCCTAAGTTATCTAATTTTTGTTCTTTCTCAAGAAATAAAGGTTATGATTTAACTTAATATCCTATCCCCTAAGATGTCCTGCATCAGGATATTTGTCTGAGCTTGTTGAAGAATAAATCAGGGTTGAAGAGAGTTCAGCGGGGAGAAAGGGAAGGCTTGTGGAGTCGCCTTACTTTTAAACGTCTTTCACTGTTACTGGTCGCTCTTTTCAACATGTTTACTCTTTCAAACTCGTCTAACAACCATGATCTGGATTTACTCTTTCAAGCTTGTCTTTGGGTGTTTAATATAGTTGTTTGATTTCTCAGGGAACCTCTAATTACAAACATCATGTGGAGGAACTTACTCCTACAGGTACATGTTCCTTGGGCCCTCACAATATGACTAATTATGTTCTCCTGTTACCTCTTCACATGTCATAGTTCGTTAAATTGAGAGAGCTGTTGACTCAGACCTCAGTCTGGAAATGTAGCTTTGCAGTTCCATGTTCTTTTATCATCTTTTAACATGTTACTTCAGGCTTCGTATCAAGTTACTGTCCTCCTTGTGCTCAACTTCGCGGGCTTGACCATTCTCCATTTGAAGGATGACCATGACAGGGAACATGCTTATGACGTGAAGAATACTTTGATATTCAATGCATTTGTCATGTGTCAGGTAAGTACTTGATGACTTGGGTCAGTTTTTCGATTTGCTGGTATTAGTTTTGAGGTTAATTACTCATTTGGTGCCCAAGCTATTGTTAAATTATTGATTTGTTACTAAGGGTTTAGAAAATCGCAAATAGGTAATCAAGCTTTGCTCCTATTTATCAATTTGCCCATGAGAATAATACCATTAGTCAAATGGATGACATGCCTAAAATCAAATAAAAAACATGCCATGTCTAAAACCACATCAACGTGCTGCTTGTTGCAATTCTATTGGATATTTTGGACACATCGTCTATTTGAATTTGGTTAGCATTATTGATGGAAGGATCCAAGCATTTGGTTTCAAATTTTTAAACTTTTTAAGTACTAAATTGAGAATTTGACTATAGTTCAAGTACTAAATGTGCTGGTAACCCTTGATTATTTTATGTTCGAGACGTCTACAACTCTACATTAATGCGGAAGCATATCTATCTGAATCAGATTTGCAACTAGTGTAATAAACTTAAATACTGTTCCAAATCACAGATATTCAATGAGTTTAATGCTAGAAAGCCGGAAGAAATCAACTGCTTCAAAGGGGTGACTAAAAACTACCTCTTTATGGGAATAATTGGATTTACATTTGTTCTTCAGGTGATCAATCATCTTTTCCTTTTTTTCCCTGTTTGTAGTGATCTTTTATACTTAGTATATAAGTGTGAATGGTGATACTAATTCCAAGCCTGTCTTAGATAATCATAATTGAGTTCCTTGGAAAGTTTACCAAAACGGTTAGACTTAATTGGAAGCTATGGCTTGTATCCCTTGGCATTGGCATCATCAGGTAAGCTCTTTTTCTTCTTGTCAATTTGAGTTAACTGAATACACCTTGATATAATGTGGGAATATCCACATTACTCTATATTTTGCTCATGCTAATTAACGTGAGTTGAGATTAGACAAAACTAAGTTGTTTTGTCATTGATTAAACGGCTCATTCAAGAATGGTTTTAAATTTGAAGTAGCTACTAGTTTTTGAGCATGGAACGTTCACTAAAGGAAAACAAAAATAAATAAATAAAACCCCTTTCATTGATGACTGCTATCATTGTTATTATGTGTTGAAGCTGGCCCCTGGCAATTGTTGGAAAGCTGATTCCGGTTCCTAAGACTCCTGTCTCGGGTACTTCACCAAGGCATTTCGACGATGCAGGACAGATCGGAATGCATGAACGTGTTTTTGTCTATTTGTTCCCCGCAAAAGAATAATTGTATATTAACAATTTGACTTGTAAAGCTTTTGCAGTTTTTATGATGTATATAAGATTAGGGTTGTGAAAGCCCCAAGGCAGTGGCAGTGAATTATGAAACAGTCGCTCGCCTCTGTGAGCTTAAGCCAATCATTTTTAAAATGTTCATTTAGTGATTTCGGTTTTTATCTTACAAGCTGACTGTATGATTTATTAAGACTTACTTTAATCGCCTAAGAATCATAGTATTTTTTATCAGGGCAATGACTATGTTTAATAAAATATTGAGGACAAAATCACTTATTTTTACTGTTTGTAATTAATGGTTTTTGATCATTCAAGCATTTTGGAAAATAGATTGTCAGTTTTGTTAGGATCCATCCACATCAAGCATCAAGGAATATTCAAATTTTGATTCCTATCAACCTGATAAATAATTCTATTCTTTTTATATTTCAGCAACAATACTAGGGCGCCCGCAAGGGTTTGCAATTCTTGTAACAGCAATGATTAGTTTTAAGTTTATGAAATTAAGCTCTTTTTCACTTTCATTCGAGCCCTTCCACATTCATACATTCCTTTTTTATTCTCTACGCATTCAATTCCTTGTCGTCATCGAATTTAATTTGTTAGGCTATTCCATGAATGCATTATTCAGAATTGTTTTCTCTCGATTTTCACGTCTTTTTAGTTGCGTCTCATATCCTCTAATACAAAAGATAGTACTCTATAAAATAAACATTAGCTGTTCTAATTAAGGTTATTTGAATTGGATCAGATTGATTTATCGAAAATTGATTGGAGTACCGATTTAGGAAGAACATTGAACTAATTAACCTAAGAATCGGTGCAGACCAATTGAATTAGATTTTTATTTTTTAAATTTTTAATGATTTATTTAATTAAATCAACAAACCAATGATTTTATTGGTACGATTACCAGTCTAGTACTAAAAACTTTGATTCTAATACAATATGGTCCATACATTAGGTTAGGTTATGATAGTAAAATAGCCTCATATATTTTTTAAATAATTCATTATACAATCTCTTATTTTTCAACCCTATTTTTTAGGGTTTTATTGGTTCCATCACTTCTTACTCGGTTTCAATCGATTCGAAAGGTTGTGGGTCGAAGGTCCGACCCTTGGTAAAACTCATTTTTGACTGCTTCAAAGTTCAAACAAGGTTGTTGGACCAACTATGACTCAAAAACAGTGTGATTTGTTAATAAAGCATTTCTTAAAATGACCAATCTCTTACAATCTAAAATACCAAAAAAAGGAAATCTAAAAAGGTGAATTTTTTTCTTCATTAACTAAAGACAGGAAGGTTATAAAATATGCACCCTTATTACACTGAATAAATTATAGTAGAAATGAAGTTTTGCATCACATCAAGCAACATATTGAGACCCGAACCCTGTAACATTTCTGACCCCCCCCCTCCCACATTTGAGAAACGCATTAAAGAAAAACCAAAAATCATCTTAACATATAACTTTTATCAGGGCCAGTTAACACCCAAGTATGAACACCAAAGTTGGTCTCTCCCTCTGCTTACTCAAAAAGACTCCAACTGAGGTAAACGGGAAGACCCGACACCCTTTACGAAGGCACGCATGCATCGAACTGACACGACTAGCAGAAACAGGAATAAGCCAAATGGTTCCTCTTGGCAACATACGGAGTGAGGTAGTTGGTGATGGGGGAGGACGTACCAGGTATATCAGCTGGAACAAGGATTTGAGGCTTCCCTGAAGCTATTCTTTTTCCAGCTACATTGGCATAGAACAAGCCGGATATGGCTGGTACAAATACATCACTCTGAGAACATATATGGAAGTCTATAACCTTTTCAAATTCCGAATCTTCTGATTCAAGGAACTTCCCCTTTTTCTCATCTGGCATTACGCTTTCCTACATTAATTGCAGTAGCACACACAGGTTCAAAATCAATCATTGCACATAATGGTTCAAGAAGCATATTGAAAATATGGTAATTATTATCAGACAAAAGATGAATTTACTCACCTTTGTGTATGTCTTAGGGAAGATATCTCTGAGGACACTAAGGCTGTTATCCCACCTTGATTGAGTCAGGTATATGGTGGTATCCGTATCAAACCCGACCTTCCTCAAGAATAAAGCTATCTCCTGTGCATTATAACAACTTTTTGCTCTGGCAGAACCGCTTCCATGGCAATTCTTATTTTCAAGTATCTCAACCCTCAAGTCCACTGCTATAAACTTGCCATTTGATTTGCGACTCAAAGTCCTAAGCCGTTCGATCATTGAATCAACAACTTCGAGAACCTCTGATTGTAACTCCAAGGTTCCAAACATTCCCAAACATGCGACTGAATCGACACTACTCTTTTGTGCGGTTTTTCTCATATTTACACTAGGGAAGTAGGTCGCAAGCCTTATGTTGCCCTTTGATTTAAATACAGGTTCTACACTTTCCACAATGTGATCTTCAGTGACCCGGTTCGGAACTTTCACAGCAGCAAGATCCCTAATTGATATTTCATTTGGCAACTCTTTTGCTACTTTGACAATCCCATCCAGGCTTTTCATGAACTTGTCAACATCATAAATATCCTCAAAGTTTCTGAAAATTTTCAATAATAGTATGAGAAAAAAGTTGAAGGAAAACGAAAGGAGAGAACATGAGATCTCGAAAATGAACACAAGCACGAACCTTACATCACCGGGTTTGCTCCCTCTAATGTCTGGAAGTACAAGAGTTGCTGTTAGATACCTTGCTACCACTACAGCATCAGCTATCTGATGAGAACATTGCACACCACAGAATGAATAATAAACCAGATGGAAAACAAGATAATGCTTTCAATAGATTATTGTATCGACTCATTCAAGATCCCATTCCTGATTAAGGCATGTTTGCATTAGTACCAATTTAACAAGATAAGGTTACCATGAGCAACAGTTTACCTGAGAGACATGATATTCTGGACCATTAGTCAATGAGAAAGTAACATACCCTCTTGACTGCTCTATCTCATCTGTCACCCAATTAACAACACCATCACTTAAAAGAGAAGCATTAGGATAAATTTCAGCCTACACTGGGAGATCTGCATACGCATAAGACAAATTTATACAACACTAGGGAGAAATTAAATGAATTTAACGAACCCAAATCCGTCCTGCTCCAACACGGCTTTAGCTCTTGGATGTCTTCCATCCAAGGTCCTTTGCTCCTCTTAGAAAGCTTAACAAGGCCATCGTTCTCAATAGCATTGACACTCTCAAAATGAGCATCCTCAACATCCCCAGGAAGCTTGTCCTACATAATGAGGGCAGGGCAAAGACCATGTAAATAAAATATGAGGAACTGAAATGATATCAAACAAACCTTGAAGAATTTAAGCACTATAAATGAAAAAAACATAAGCATCAATAGAATTTATAATAATACATCTACAATTTCCTTGTTCCAATGGGTCGTTTGTTCATTCCTTCACAATCTATTATCCAAGACAACATTTTGAAGATCATAGTTGTAATGAATTACAGATTTGATGCCAAGAGAAGCAAAGTGGAAACTGAAGGGAGGTGCAAATTCAAGCTCCTTACTCAGATTTACTTCCACAAAAGCAGAGATTCAAAAAAAAAAATGAGTTTAATACAAAAGAATTGAATCTTCTCAAAACAAAGATGAAAATGGTGATAAACTTTGAAATGAAATAACTGCAAAGAAAGAGGCATTACTTGAAGCGAATCAAAATGGTCTCTTTTAATCATTTGACCAAGCATCACAAACATGGTGAGAGTAAGTATACCAGCCACTACTTGCCTCAAATCAACTCCCATTTTTTCTCTCTCGAAATTCTATGACAAGATCAAAAAAGAAGGACCCGAAGAGTGGGTGTTTTCCCAAGAATTTTAGACCTACAGAGCTTAACAAAAAGCTGAAACAGCAAGCTTAACAAGAGAGGAAGATAGATAGGGAAATGATAACACAATAAAGCTTGTGTTTTTATTGGTCAATCAATAAATAAAGCTTAGTTAAGTGCAGCGGTCTTAGACTAATTAATGTTAGTATTATCTTGGGGTCTCTTACATTACATTAACACCACCGACACTTAACCATGAAAAAGATGTGCTGCCTGTTTTTATTACAACAAGATATTTTTGTCCCCCGCTGTTTTTGCCTTTGTATGTGGGTTTTAGATTAGCTTTCCCTTCGTTCTTTTTTTTCCTCTTAAATATGTGGCTTTCAACTTTGAAGTTTGAACTTCAATTTTCCACACATTTCCATGTCTACCACTTTCTTTCTTTTTTCCTTTTCTTCTATAGAAAATTTAGTTATCTACCATAACATGTTTGAGCCACTTAATGAATCAAAATACAATCATTCACATTAACCAAATATAATGTTAACTGACAAATAAACTTTTAATGTATCAATTTAAATTATATAACTCATTCACAATAGTATTGCTGGCAACAACTTTTTAACTAGTAAAAACGACAGATAAATTTAGATTTTAGTCTTAATATTTTCATCAATTGAGTTTTAATTCGATTGGCATGTATATTTTTATCAATGTAAAAGATATGGATTCGAGTGCGCTAGAGTGCATTATCTTCCTTTTTATAGGTTGAGAATGAGTTATGACTAGTTTTAGTCATTGTCTAAAAAAAAGCAGATATGATCAGAACCTATAATGAGATTAATAAAAAAAAATCTCCATGATGTACGGTGAAAATAATTATTTAACATGTTTATTAAGAATTAATACTGAAAATTAAATAATACTTTAATTAAATAATAAAATTAGGAGAATATATATTTAACAATTGAATTGAGGCCGATAATAAACAATACTAATTGAGTCAAACTATTTATATATAGTATAGATATGACAAATAAATAAAGTAAAACAAAATAATCTCTTGTTTCTATTTTCTAAAGATTTTCACTTTAAATCACTTTTTTCCTTACTTTGTTTTTTTTCTAAATGTTCCATTTTTGTTTCCTCTTTATCACTTTAAATTGGAGAGATTACAATGTCGACAAGATGATACTGACCTACCAATACCAAACGACCTGTCCATACTCGACAAACTTCACACTGGCTCCGTCTTCACTTTTTTTTCTTTTCTTTCAAATTAAAATTAAAAATGTTTTTTTTAATCATGTTTTCTCTCCTATATTTTTTTTTTCTTAACCATTTTAGCCATTTTTAGGTACTAAACAGAATAATAAAATTCTAAAAATAATATTTTGTATGCTGGTTTTGTGTAGACGCAAAATGAGAATGAATTAATAATAAGAAACCACAAACTCAATGAGCGTAGATTCCGTCTAAAAGAAAATAATTATGTATGTATTAGTTGGAATATCTGACTTTAGGTCTTCTGTCTTTTGTCTGATTTTCTTCTTCCTTTTTTCTTATTTAAAGATAAGAAAGAAAGAATTTAGGATATAAAATCTTAGTGTAAAAGAAATATACTTTTTTATAATCCAATGATTATCGCCTTAATTTTTGCCAAGGGCAGTACTCTACGTCTACAATATTACTATATATATTTATTTTATATAATATTTAAAATTATTTATAATCTCCCGTCAACCCTTAAATAGGAGAATAACACGCTTTAGTACACTAGAACTCACATCTTCCTATACAGACAATAATATCGATATCAATCGAACTAAGATTCAATCGGTATCTATATTATATTTAAAACTACTATAGTTACATAAATTTAGTTTGATAATGATTATTTTTTATAAAATAAATCATATTATTATAAAATTACTTTTGTCTTTTTATATAATATCAATAAAAATTCAAATATAATTTTTATATATATATTTTTTGTTATGTTATAATCTTACATGAATTTGTATGTTATAATTTTTTTGTATTTTATAAAAGTTATTAAAGATGTTATTTGTGTTACGAGAATTTTGAGCAATACACATCTCTCTTTTTGCCTTGGTGCTGACAGAAATTCGACTCTATAGATGTGAAGGGTAGAGTAATAGGTTGTGAATTAAGAGCATTCTTGGAATAAAGAGATTACATGAGATGGGTGATCAAAATTTGTATAATTTGTAAGAGATGAATGAACCCACGTCATATGACAAAATCAACTTCTTTTTTTAGTTTTACTTTGAAATGTGGGTGTCAACAAGGAGTGAGATAACATGTTTCTTCAAATAACCTAACTAATCTGTTTAAAATAAGATAATTTTGCAGGCCAATTCCTACCACAATATTGTGAGGTAACCCATAGTTGACCTACTTTTAATATTTACTAATAATTTCGATATGATGGAGGGGACCTCACTGCAGCTATAATTATATTCTATTGTTATTAGAAAAAAAAAAGCAGTTAATACAAAAACTTTCATTTCATTTGGTCATTGTTAACAAGGTTAGGTTTGGGAATAAAAAAGTGTGCATGGGCCGGGCCGGGCCGGGCCAGGCCCAAATTTTTTTGGCCCGATTGATAGCCCCGAGCCCGGCCCGCTTTAAAATTAGTAAACCCAGCCCAGCCCAAGCCCGACCCAACTAGTATAATTTTTTATTTTATTAAAATAAAATATAATAAATTCAATACATTTTAAAAATAAAATAAATATTAAAACAAAAATAAATAAAATATAATAAATCAAATACATTTAAAAATATAATAAATTAAATACAAATAAAAAATATTTAAAATAAATCAAATACAATTAAAATATAACAAATAAAATATTTGAAGTATTTGGAAGTTGCTAAACTAAATTATACTCGAGACCCATTTTTGCTCAATCTCATTTTTGCCTATATTTTTATCCCAACCCTACCATATTTAAGGGGCCGTGTTCAGCTAGACCGCCCATGCACACCTCTATTTGGGAACACCAATTTGTTTTTTTTTTTTTTTTTTAATTCAAGAGATTTCTGGAAGTGCGAGAATTTAATTGCGTAGAAACAAAGATTAGTTGATGGCAAGTCAAGCGGTACTAATTGAAGCTCTTCCAAGAAAATGACTGCTAAACAGCTATTGTTAGTGAGTCATTAACCTTTGGCAAACCAAATGCAAGGGCTCTAAGCCAATTTATAAATCAAAACCATTGAAACATTTCTATTTTTCTTTGGCTCACCCCATTACTTGTTTCAAAAGACCATCAAAAATTAAAAATCCTCTTACAGTAAATGAAATTCGTATAGGGATTGAGTAATAGAAAATCATATGTGAAGGAAAGTTTTTTATAAGTATTGGATTTTCTTTGCCACACTAACAGATATAGGTTTCGTTTGAACTTGTTTGGTCTAATATCATGGAAGTGACAAACTACTCCATTTACAAACTCAACTCAATATAGACTTATTCATAGGTCAAGTTATTCGTCTAAGTTCGAATGCCCGTTCGAAATTTGGGAAGGTTGAATAAAAATATTATGCGCGAAAAATGGATTTAGGCAAAAAAATTTAAGTCCGTTTAAAATATGGGTCAAGTTTGAATTTAAAACATTCAAGGCTTGAGCTTAGCTCAACACATTTTTAAGTTTATGATACTTTATATTATATTATTTTTTATATATTACATAATTTATAACACATTAGAAAATAAATATATACTAAATACTCTAATGTAAATATTAAAATAATGTTAAGATGATTATATAAAAAAATTAATAAATAAAAAAATATTAAATTAAAATAATATAAATAAATTAAAAAATTAAAAATAATATGGGTGGACATAAGATAGGTTTGGATTAGTTTTTTGCAAATACAAACAGGTTAAGGTAAAATTTTAAACCCATATTTTAAGCCGGACCCAATTTGAACAAGTATAAAATATATTAATATCATATTTAAACTCAAACCAGACCTAACCCGACTCATAAACACCTTTAACTCAATAACCCATTCATATTTTTACATTCAACCTTTTTCCAATTTATTTTAGTTTTTTTTTTTTCTCTACTGAAGTAAGGGATAGGAGTTGTTAAACTTGAGACGGGTGTTAATTAAAAATTAAAAAATAAATCTTTTTTCACTTTTAGTCCACAATTTATTTTATTTTATTTTATTTTATAAAACAGTTTATTGTAGTCATATAATCCTTAACCATTCAAGCAATCAGTAACTTAAACCTCTTCAATCCAAGTTGTGTTCAAATTCATATGCGTGAAGCCACCTTAATTCACTAATATTTCCTTTTTTAGATAAATATTAAAATTATACCTAAACTTTAATTTAATAAGTAATTTGATATTTAAACTTTAATTGGGTGTAATTGTAAACATGTGAAACTTAAATCGTGGTTTATATATATACATAAAATTTTAATTTTGATTCAGTTGGGCATATTTAAATAAATAAATACATATATTTATTTTCATATTGAATTAATATAACTGTTTGTGTATATAATATATCAATATAAAATTATATTAATTTAATAATGTTATTAATAATTTTTAAAATTGAATCAAATGACTTTTTAAGATAAAATCATACAAAATCAAAATTGTATATGATATTACACATTAAATCAGATATAATGTATAGTTTTAATATTACTCTTCTTTTAAGTTGAATCGTTTATTCAATTGTTTTTAACAACTAGTAGCATTTCCATTTCTTTATTTTTAATGTTTTAAACAATTTTTGAATCTCAAAATGATTTATGATTTTAAACTTTGAACTATTAAAATGGAACTTTTAAACCGCTTGTTCTTTGTGTTGAATTTTATAACAATTTTAATATTTTTATTTTTAAGGATAAATTTTATTTTATTTTTAAAAAAGTGCATAAAATAATAATTAGTTACTATCTTATTCCCTTTTTTTTGCAAAAACAAAAGTTAAATTCTTTTATTAGTCAATTTACTTTGAGAAAGTTGTGGATTCCGTCTCTGTATTTTAATTTGGTCACTTTTAGTCCCTATACTTTTTAATTTTTAAAATTTTAATACTCACCAAATAATAATTGTTAAATTGATTAAGTTCAGTTTCGTTATTTTCAAAATCGATGCGAAAAATATATTTTCACATGTTAATGACTATTATTTGCGTTAAGATTAAAATTTTAAAATTCAAAAGCATAGGAACTTAGAATGATTTAATTGGAGAATATGGATTAAATCTACAATTATGCGTATAGTATAAGATTAATAATTGAATTTAATCAAACATATTTAACTATTACTATTTGGATCATGATCGAAATTAACCAATTTTAAAAGTACAAAGATTAAAATTAAGCTAATTAAAATATATAAATTAAATCCATAACTTTTACAAAGTAGAGATACTAATAACAGAATTTAACTAAAGAGGAATGAACCGATTCACCAATATTTAATATTAAAGTAGCCCCTGATTTTGTTTAGGCCTAGTTTTTCGAAACAGTCGGAACCGAGGACTGGGGACAGTTGTGAAAATATAGAAGCGGGTGGGTGGGGAGAGATGGTTGTGAAATTGAAATGAAAAGACAAAGGGTTCCTTACAAAAAACCCACATCCAATCTTTCAAACTTCCAAGCCAGGGTTCCTTTTTATTTTTTCAAGAAATTTTAAGGTATGGTAGTTGGAAGTTTGTGATTCACAGATACTTGTTTTGTAAGTGAGGTTTGGTTTGAGTTTCGGTAGTTGGTTGAGAAAAAAACGGTAAATGAGTGATACATAAGAAACCTTTGAACTTCCAACATAAAAACCAGTTCTTTAATTAAGAATCCTCAGATGTGATTGCACCATGGCTGAGGTGCAGAGCTTTGACAATCTTTTGGCTTGTCGGAATTTATTGAAAGCTAGCGTTGACAATTCAACGGCTCTTGCCTTGGCTCTCGAAAAAACTGGACCACGAATAGCTGAGTTAGACCAAAAGTTGACATTTCTTGAGATGGCTATTAGGCCTGGCGGTTCCAAGAACTGCACGTTTGCCGCTGTTAGAGACCATATCAGTCTCGCTCTTGGCCCTTCTGCAGCTGTTTTAAAGATCTTGGATTCCATTCGCGAACTTGAAAAGTCGCTGTTATCAGATTCACTCCCACATTCTGATATTTTTTCTTACATTTCAACCATTAAGCAGTTTGAAGATGCTATAAAATTTCTTACAGCCAACTGCAACTTGGCGATCCAATGGTTAGAAGGAGTTATCCAATTCCTGGAAGGTAATTCTGTGGCCGATGATCGGTACATCTCGAAAGTTAAACAATCGGTAGCGATTTTAGAGGAATTACAAGCAACTGGGGAGCAAGCTGGTCGAAATGGCGAGCTTCTTTCTGGTGCATTTGCCAAGCTAGAAATTTCATTCAAGCAGATTTTGACAGAAAGTAGTGCTCCACTTGGTTGTACGAATTCTTCATCACCACCGACAGCCGAGCAGGCCTACAATGCTGCATTGCCTCTTCCGGGGCCCATCCTTCGGAAGTTGCAGGCGATTGTGGAAAAACTAAATATCGGTAACAGGACAAACAGCTGCATATCGGTTTTCATTGAAGTTCGTAGTCTGAATGCTAAAAATAGCTTACGAGCTCTCGATTTGGATTACCTTGAGAATGCGGTCGAAGAATATGACAATGTCCAGGATATGGAGGGTTGCATACATGAGTGGAGCAAGCATATGGAGTTCATTGTGAAATGTGTGCTTGAGAGTGAGCATATGCTCTGCAACGAAGTCTTTGGAAGTCTAGCATCAGGTGCATGGACTGGCTGCTTCGCGAAGATTGCGGTCGAATCAGGAATTCTTTTGTTCCTCAGGTTCGGGATGAGCATTGCTGAGAGTAAGAAGAGTCCTACCAAACTGTTGCATTTGTTGAACATCTTCTCAGTTCTTGAAACTTTAAGAATGGATTTCAACAAGCTTTTTGGAGGGGAATCTTGCAATGAAATCAAAACCATGACAAGGGATCTCGTCACCAAAGTCGTTAATGGAGCCAGTGAGATTTTCTGGGAACTTCCTTTACAAGTGGAGCTCGAAAGACGAAGTTCTCCACCGAGTGATGGAGGTGTCCCGAGGCTCGTAAGCTTCGTGACCGATTACTGTAACCGGCTGCTTGACGACAATTACAGACCCATTTTGACCCAAGTTTTAAGAATCCATCAAGGTTGGAAATATGAAAAATACGAGGAGGGACTTGTTACCAACCAGATATACAGCATAGTGAGAGAAATCGCAGTCAATTTAGATGCATGGTCGAAAGCCTATGAGCGAAAGGCATTGTCCTACATATTCATGATGAACAATCATTGTCATTTCACTAGCCTAAAAGGCACAAAGTTAGGGAATCTAATGGGAGATTCTTGGTTAAATGCTCATGGGAATTACAAGGAATACTATTCAGCTCTCTACTTGAGAGAGACCTGGGGGAAAATCCTGGCCTCTCTAACCCAAGATAATCCGGATTCTTCACCGAAGATGAGGCTAATGGCATTCAATGAAGCCTTTGATGACATGTACAAGAAGCAGTTAAATTGGGTGGTTATAGATGAAAGCTTGAGAAACAAGCTGCACAAGCTTGTGGTTCAGGCCTTGGTGCCTGCTTATACAGGTTACTTGCAGAAATATAGGGTTGTGGTGGAACACAGAAGTGATGTATTTTACACGGTGCAAAGCTTAGAAACCATGCTTAACACCCTGTTTAAGGCAAAGCAAGTGAAATACACAAGCAGCACGATTGGATCACACTTGACTGGTGAACAAAGAAATGCTGTAATCGACCAATTCCGCTTTACACTTACTGCCATATAACTTTATGTATTTGTGAATGTATATGATTAAATGGACATTAAAGTGTTTACCTTTTATACCACAGAAAAAACAAAAAGAAAAAAAGGAGAAAAAACTTAAGCCCTTTTACGATATCCCTTTCTCTCTCCTATATTAGGGTTTTTGGAATGAACATTTTAGAGTAGCAAATGCAGGTTTGACTTAATGGTATAAAAAAATTACGTATTTATCTTAAGCGGGAATGGTGTTTATTAAAAGCTTAAATCTCATGTGATTTATTGATAAAATGTTGAACTTTTATTTTTAGTGATCAGAAATAAAATCCTGAGAACCAGGAATTGTAGTTTGTCAATCACTAGTATTTTTTTTAATTTTTTTTTTGTTAAGTCGTTAGAAGCAAGAAATGCAAGTTGCTGGGAGGATGGGTTTTTGAAGCTTTTGCTTTGGGCATAAAAGGAGAGGTTTGATTTATTGCTTGAAATGATTATGTATTGGTTGCTGTTAGATGAGCGGAGAGAAAGGAATGGGATCAACAAACCAAATAACGACATGACAATAAACAATATATAGGTGATCTCCTGAAGTGGCACCCGCAATACCGAGAAACAGTGATAAAAAAAAAGAAAGTAAAATCGGGAGGTGAGAAATGAGATGGAGTGGCCTGCCATAGTTTGGGTTCAATCATCTTTCTTCCATTGCAACTACTAATGCCATAATTTGACATGTAAAATGCCTCTCTCCCAAAATCTTTTCCTTGACAACATTGCCAAAACCGTAGCTTATTTCTCTTCCTATCATATTTATATTATATTCTCTTTATCATAGTACCATTTTTAGATAATTATATAACGTTTTACACTTTAATAATCCTTTTTTAAAATATGATTTAGATAATTATATAACGTTTTACACTTTAATAATCCTTTTTTAAAATATAATTTACACTTTAATAATCCCTTTTTAAATATAAAATTTATACTTTCATGCATTCATATTACTTTTTTAAGTTCAAATATGTTATAAATTTTGCCAAATTTTTAGAGTAATAAATATATTTTACGAGAAAGAGGACTGCATACTTTAATAATTTTATGAAGATCAAATTCCAAACGCATGAAGAAGAATACTGAATCGAAGCATATTTTAACCATTTTTTTTTTTAACGTTGGGATGTTTAGTTATGAAGAGTGGAGGACTGCAGCACCAACCATAACTACCCAATCAGTAACCCACCAATTGACCAAAGCCCTCCTCAAATCTTGAAGAAATACAAGACTCCATATTATATAAACTGCAAAACAAGTGCCATCTTCCGAATAAAAGTGAAGATAATAAAATTAGCATTACTTATGTAGCATAACATAATTTGTTATTCCATTTCTTGGAGTCATGAACAATCACTTACCAATTCATGACACTTCTGCCTAATTCCACCAAAAGAAAGTGTATTTTTTTTTTCCAGTTCCCAAAATTGGAGGATCACCAACTAAATCAGATTCACAAACAATGACTTCAACAAACTTATCGCCCTCCACTGTAAACAATTTTCTTTAATTGTTTCACCTTCTCAAAGTCAGGGGCATGGAAATTTTTCTCCACCTCCCATGCAAGTTGTGACATACCATTGAATGAGGATTTAGCACCCTTCTCATCGGTTACTTCCCGGGGAAAAGGAATTCGAACATCAAATACACCCTTCTGGGGAGAGTAGATTCGCAAGTCGAAGCCAAGACGGTCAACCCAAATCATTTTTGCTTCTGATACCTGCCATGCAATATGCAACCCCATAAGAGTATTACACAAACTTAAGTCTGCGCATGCATTTTAGGTGAAAGGCAAGCATGCACCTTCAACTCTTGATTATAATCATGGACATTTGAAAATTTTATCACACAAAATGATTCAATGTCATTGGTGCTCGTATTATGTTCCAGATACCAGTGAAATAGCATCTTTCCATCATGCAAAGCATGTTATCACAAGCAAAAGAACTTTTAGTCATTCAGAATAACACAATGAATATGTGAAGGACACTAATAAATTCGCAGCATGCATATGAGACAGCAAGAAGAAATCGAAAACTGATGAAATCTGTAGACAAGACACCTGTAGGTAACTATGGATAACATAAAGTGAGTGAATTGACCTCTCTCTCTCCCCCCTAAGATCTTTAACTCAGCATATTTGTGATAAAACTATGCATAAATCCAAAAGTTGAAGCACCATGATAAATTAACTACTAATTGAGTAAGTCAATACCAAAGTTTCCATCATTGTCCAAACAACTATAAGTTCACAAGAAGAGTTCAAAAGTTTCACAACTGCAAGCATCATCTTAAAACAAGGCATATCTGCTTGATCCTCATTATCCGATAATAGATCAGTGCTCAGACGCTCAATTATAGTTTTCCATTACTGGTGGCGAGTGGTACTCCAACCCTTGAAAGCAGATAAAACTAAGACACAACATTTGAGCTCCACATCCATTTTCCCATAACTCTCTTCAAGGAAGCAAGAGTTAGATCATGCTTTGTTTCCATTTGCTTTCACCTGGTTTAATTTGACATAATTTTATATTCTTTGAACCAACAGAAAGATCAGAAAGGTAAACACGGGTGCACCAAATGAACTTTGGATTTAGGTTTCTATTGGCAGTTCCTAAGGCAAGTTATAACAAATGAAACATTAAGCAAAATATGCCCTCTCAATTTTTAAATTAAAAAAAAAAAAAAAGAGATGGAAATGGATTGGACTAATTTGAGGATTTCTCACACAACATACTAGATAAGCAGTAATCAATAGTAAAATATAAAGCAGATATTGTATAAAAAAAAGGATGAAATCGGTGGATATGCACCTGGAAGTCCAAATCAACGTAGACATTGCAAAAGCGGTGGACATCTTCCCTGTTATTGGTATTAATTTCATTGACAATTTCTTCAGCAGAGTTGCGCAGTGGATCGGGATTTGCATTTTTATAATCTGATGAAGTGACCCATACACCATCCTGCATGAGTTATAAGCAGCATACTGAAATTAATACAATTGACCATATCACTTCTAACTAAAATATAACATTCTAATAGAAATCTGTAGTCTAAAATTATTACACAAAGCATAGACAACAGTCAACAGCAGAATTCTTGGTATACCTCATTTAAGTCTTCCATTTGAAGTACTCTTTGTACATCAACAGTATATAGATTGTCTACATCGGCAGATTCTCCAAACCTCTTCTTCCATACTGAATCAAACCACTGATGAAGAAATATTCAATTTAAAATTCATATAAAGTTGATTTATCAGACCCTAATCTAACAGCAGAGAGATGAAAAATGAGCAATCAGATAACTGCTTAGCACAGTGTATGAATAAACACAAACCCTCTAACCTTAGATCCCTACTTCTGAGATACATGCAAAGAAGGCAATATTCAATTTAAATCCCAAAAATTGGTTTAGGTTCAGAGAAAATTGAAGATAGAAAAATGGAAATAAGAGAGAGGAAGGAGTGGACACTTTAACCGTTTACGGAATACGGATGTAAACATAAACTGCTGCCCAGCAACCACCATCTTCAATGCTAAAAACCACTAAACATTTACCTCTAAAATTTATCATTCTATCCAGGATTGATAGGCAAAACACCAACAATATTTGGAACTTGCGCAATACCAAAAATGAGAAAAAAGGAAAACTTGAGGATAATTTTCATAACAATTGGGTATGGGAAAATTCAAATGTCATAAACTTTAAGAAATTCTTGTAGCTGAATAAAGAATAGAAATTCCTCTCAAGTTCTATCCTCAATATAAGTTTCTTTACTTTTCCTATTTATAAACTAGGATTAAAAGTGATTAACAAGTAGAGTTGTGAATCCTACATAAACCAAACACCAACATACACACACATAATGATAAAGCTTCTACAATTGGGGTTGAGTTGAGAAAGTTCTTGTAGTCAACTATCCCAGTTTGGTCTGTGTCAAAGATTAGCTTCAAAATACTATCCTAAATTGCCACATAGTGTTGGTAAAACATCATGTATAAATTACAAAGTAATATCACTTGAAAAAAAAAAAAGCCTTACCCTCAAAATGGTTGCATCAGCTGGTTTGGTAAGACTGCCCTGTATTGTACACTGAGGAGTCCGTAACCCACATTGATCTAACTGATCGAAAGCAAATCATATGAATAAAAATCTCCAAATATAAACATGTAAATTATGTCAATATCTATCCAAAAACAATTTCAACATTGTCTATGGAGAAGTTTACATAGAGACATATGGATATAAAAGAAATTTACCTGAACATGAAGGGTGGAGCGGTTATCAGGAGAAGGTTGAGGCAAGCACAAAACAGGGGTGCCCTCAGCATCGACAGCAAACCTTACACCAACGCCCAAGGGCCACCCATCTTGAGCTAGAGTGGAAAGGGTCCCTATAGAAGACAATTCCATTATGGTCCTGGAAACCTCGGCGGGAAATGGTTTCTGGCTGGTTTTTGTTGGTGGGACTGAAACAGTGGAGAGCGAGGAGCATAATTTGAAGGAGGGTTTGGGTTTTGCTTGAAGGAATTTGGGTTTTGGAGGGAAGGGTGGAAGGGGAAAGTGTGTCGACAAGGATTGAGTTTGGATTTGGAGATTCATTTTCATTTCCCTTTGGATTTTCTTGCTAAGATAGATATGATATGATAATTGATGCCTTCGCTGTCTTGGGTATTTTTTGATTGATAAAACTGGGGATAATATCAGAAATAAGTCTGGAGTTTATTAAATGTTCGCAAAAAGTCAGTCATTTTCTATCAATTCTTATTCAATTAAGATAATTAGATTATTTTTTCTACTATAATTTACAAAGTTTAATGACTTGTTTGGAACAAATTAACCTTCAGTCACCCATATGAAAATTTGATTAAAGCTCGATCGTGACGCTTGGGTTCTTGTATTTTTAACATCTGACCCATGATCAAATTATTATTACAGTCTTGAACAAGGTCAAGCTATAGATTCATAATCACTGCAAGTCTTAACTTAAGAAAATGTTGAATATACAAAAATATATTCAAGATTTTAATTTTATATTTAAATAAATCTCAAACATAAATATTTTTAAAAATATAATCAATTTAAATACAAAAAGTAATAAGTTTAGTATTTGATGTAGCACATAAATTATTAATTTTGGAATAATTATTCAATACACAAATGATTGCTTGAAAATTTTAAATTTATTTCTATATAAAATCTTAATTTATTTGTAAAGTTAAAATTATTAGTGTCTGCCAAATAATTATCCTGAATTTTGTAGTGTTTGTATGGAGGTACACATAGGTTGTTGCTCCACAATTTGTAAGGTTTCACAAGGTTCTTTGTGTAGCCTATCAGTTTTTGTTGCTGAATTTGGGGCGGAGCAGCCCTTCCCGCTTCCTTGATCTCAGGTTCCTGACCTCCAAGCTCTCAAAGTCCAAAGAAGATGCTCATTAAATATCCCTTCCTTGAAGCAGCTGCCCATCTTTCATTTCACCAAAAAAAAAAAAAAAACCACGATTCAAACAAACGCCACAACGAACCAATTAAGATTTTAGTCAAGTGTACAGATATCAACCTGTGTAACTAGAACATACAGAGGCAAGGTGATGTAGCTGCACAGAACTTGAACGATTACGCTGCAACAACCAATGAAATAAAATTGATAAAAAAAAAGGACACCCCCAAAATTGTGAAACAAGCAAATGATGGAATTTAGATCGTAGGATAAATATAGTACTAGTTTTTTGGTTTGGAACCTACCCCATTATAAGTCTAGTGATAATATAGCCCAGTTTTTCCATGATGCATGAATGGAATCCATATGTGCACTTCACAAAACAAAACTTGGTTTCAGTGAATTTGTTTTTTGGTTATAAAAGAACTAGAAGAATGGGTTAATTATGTATTTGAGACTATGGCAAGCAAACAACATACTAAGATCCAGAAGAAGAAAGCAAGTTCAAATGCGTTTTGAAATAAGATGAAGTGAATCAAGAAAAAAACGATCCTGGGATTCTTAAACCAAAAATGTTCGTCGGAAGGTTTAACTTGTGCCGTTTCGCCTCGTTCCTTCATTTCACGAGCTAAGCGAATGATTATGTGCTCCAACTTAGTGCCCACGATAAGCAGAAGCTGTAATAGTTGGTTTAATTTAACATGTCAATTAAATGCCATCTGAATCTCAATACTAATTCTCAAAAGCTGAATATACTTACAACAACAGGGAGAAATGATAACCAAAAATATGTATTCCATCCTGCTTGGAAACACACGAATATATATATATATGTTATATTTTTATATGGAATACATAAAAAATGTTGGTACTTGCAGATTAATGGAACATTACCTTTCACATTCAATAACAAAAAATCACCACAAATAGCCACAGGTACCAGCTATATCAGAGACAAGAAGGATATTAGTGGGTTATATGTGCTAAATTTGGAGATGATTGTAAGAATGGATGAAGTAATTTACCTTATGCCAACAACCTTTTTGAAATCCACTTGGAGTGTTCGCATTATATAATCGTGAAAATTATATCTAGGATAGCTAGGGCAATGTTCCTAGATGATAGGAAAAGAGGTACTTGGTTTAACATCCTTTTTCAAGAAAAAAAAAAGAGTAAGTAATCCAAATCAATATGATGGTTTGGGCATTAACTCTGATAAACCCCTCTCGAAGTGCCGTGTAGTCTGATTTAGTAACAGAGCCATGAAACTGCCTGAAGAATGACATCTGCCAAGAGCCCAAGACCCCCCCCATGACTATGTCAATTATTCACTACATAATTTATCCACAAAAGTCGTGCATAGCTGTGTTAAGACTTACGGTCCAGCTCAAAATTGCTGTCTTTCTCCAACCTTGTGCATGTTGCACGAAAGACGCATGGTGCTCATCCACATACCTATCTGACCGTACGAAAACAAGATCATCATCAACCTTTAACTCTTGTTGCCTCATGGATTAAATTTGTATATGATTGATTTCGTGTTACCATTTAGGTGTCCTTGAATCTCGTTTTCCCATTGTTTCCATTGCCGTATCTGCATATGGTAAAATATTTAACGCTAACCAAAGCTATATTAAGGGACTACACCAAAAAATTTTTAAGTAGAAAACATCACCCTTGCTCCTCCAAGAACCATTGTTATGAGGCAATATATAACGTGAACAACTGCCAATACAAAGATGAAAATGTGCAGCTGATGTAATGCTTCCAATGACAATAAGGGGACCTTCCCCTGAGCTCCGAGAAAATATACAATCAGATTTAAGTATGGTTTGAAGGCATACACATATTGTGACTCAATTTGCACTAGTGAAATCATATAATATACCTCACGAGAACAATGATCAGACGCAGCCTCAGTGGAAAACAGGCGTCGCCTGTGGTTTATAGCTCGAGGAAAATGCTTTTCGGGAGTTTTGCCTTCACTATGCTTCTTGCATGGAAGCAATACCGTGGAGAAGTAATAAGTAGGGATGCACATTTCACTCACTAGACCTTGAAAGACAGTTAATAGAAGGGAAATGAATCCTAATAGCATGAGTTCTGCCAACAAACATGAGCAATGAATTGGTTAGTAGTAATAATAGAAATTTTATGAATTCAAAAAAGAAAGGAAGCAAAACCTTCTTTCAATTTTTCCAATGCCTCAAATAGTGCATATTGCTGCTTGTGCTTTAAGAACTAGATTGGCAAACATACAAATAGATGAACGATTTTGACTATATGACCAAATGAACATAATGGAAACATTTTAGAATTATGAATTGAGCACATGGTAAGGCATTTAGGTACCTTCCCAAGGTGATGAAGAGCTCGTTCAGCAACAAGGGATATGAGAACAATGAAAAAACAAACAGCAGCAACCACCCAGGTTGGTGTATACTGCAAAGAGTTGGACTCTTCTTCTGCAGCCATATCTCAAATTTTCACACAATCAAATATCAATGTGTGCCAAGGAAAGGAAAAGGAAGAATAAAAACAGAAAGAAATTGTGTTTGTGTGGTGGTTGATTTCATGATCGTGACATGTATTTGAAAGAGAAAATTAAGATGTGAAGATGACAAAATAATAAGCATATACAAAAGTGAGGGAAAAGAATATAATTAATGACTAGTAGAAGAAAACTAATGTGCCAAAGGAATCGGCCAAGTGATAAAGAAAAGCATAAACGGGTGATAAGCTTTCATGGTTAATAGGGCATGTTTGGTTCACTGGATTTTGCTTGCCTAGGTCACATGAAATTTGATCTTGAACTAGATTAATGCAGATCGTTTTACACTGAAATGAGATTTCTTTTTCTTTTTAATTTCGTCCTTTCTCCCTTTGAGTGCTTGCATTTGTCATGGACACTCAATTATCTATAAAGAAATCATGGTAGATGTATAGTTTAACTGAACATTTTAAGCACTATTGGTTTACGCGAAAAATAGAGGGCAAAAACAACTAATTACCATTGGTCTTAAATATTGAAGAAATCAACAATTCAACGATGAAATCAAACTTGCGAAATGTTATTTAATATTGATTTAATAGTTGTTAACATAGCAACGGTAAAAGTACCATGGACGCCCTTGTTTTAGTAGTTAAATTGTATTTTGTCTCCTCTACTAAAAAAAAAGGTAAATCCATGTATGTTAGATCAAAGAGTAAATTGATCATTTTATTGAAAATTTAACCCATTTTTGTTGTTAAAAACCGGCAAAAACGAACAGGGAAAAAGTATATGGCGGTAAAATTGGATATGAGCAAAGCATATGACGGGGTGAAATAAGACTTTGTTAAGGAAGTGATGAGAAAGATGGGATTTGCAGAGAATTGGATAGATTTGATAATGAAATGTATTACTTCAGTCTCTTATGCAGTTATCATCAACGTAAACAGGGGTAGTTCGTTCCAACCTTTTAGGGGACTCCGGCAGGGTGATCCATTAAGTCCGTTTCTATTTCTCATATGCAGTGAGGGCCTTTTAGCCCTAATGATATCAGCAAAGAGGAATGGTTTAGTTAAAGGGGCGAAGGCAAGTAGGAAAGGGCCATAAATTTCCACTTATTATTTGCAGATGACTGCATAATGTTTGGCGAAGCAACAGAGAAGGGAGCCAGGATTCTAAAAGAAATACTTAAGGAGTATGAAAGATGCTCAGGCCAATGTGTTAACTTTAGCAAATCCACCATTTTTTACAGTTCGAATACAGGAGAGGAATCGAAAGCAGTATATCGACACTGCTAGGTGTAAGGAGCTCTTTTAGTCCGGAGAAATATTTGGGTCTTCCAAACATGGTGGGTAAACGGAAAAAAGAAGCTTTTCAGAATCTAGTGGATAGAATTGCAGTACGGATTGAGGCTTGGAGCTCAAGGTTGTTATCTCAAGGAGGTAAAGAGATTTTCATAAAATCAATTCTGTAGGCAATACCCACTTACGCTATGTCGTGCTTTCTGTTTTCTAAAGCCTTATGTGAGAAGATAGAGAGTAAATTAGCCAAATTCTGGTGGCAAAAAGGAGCTAGTAAACGAGGAATCCATTGGTGCCAGTGGAAGTTATTATGCAGGCCTAAAGAGGAAGGAGGTTTGGGTTTCAGGAGTATGGATCAATTTAATATTTCTCTCTTAGCAAAACAAGGATGGAGATTATTAACTTGTCCAGAAACATTAGTAGCGCAAGTCTTTAAAAAGAAGTACTTTCAGAGAGCAATTTCCTTAATTCACGGTTGGGGAATTTGTGTTCCTATGTGTGCGGAGCATTTGGGCAACTAAGGATATTTTGGAGAAAGGAATGATTTGGAGAGTAGGTACGGGTAGAAATATTTCAATTAATAGAGATGCATGGATTCCAAATTACGTTAATGTTAGATTAATGTTCAGATTTGATAATTTGCAAAGTGATAGAGTTGCAGAGTTAATCAGCAGTAACAAAAGAGAATGGAACAGAGACTTGATTCTTAATACCTTCCTAGAAGAAGTAGCAGATCTGATCCTCCAAATCCCTCTGGCGGCAGAACCCCATGAAGATTTTCTGGCTTGGAATGGCGAATCGTTAGGAGAATTCTCAGTAAGGAGTTCTTATAAACTATTACAAAATCTGGATCCTACAGCTTATGCTTTACAGAACATCTATAGAGATTTTTACAAGAAATTATGGCGGATTGAAATACCAACAAAAATAAAAATCTTTATATGGAAAATTTCTTGGAACTACTTAGCAACAAAAGTGAATATGACTATTCGAAGATTAGCAGTAAGTAGTTTATGCCCCCGATGTGGTGATGGAGAAGAGACAATGAACCATCTTTTTCGAAAATGTCTTGTTTAGTGGAAGTATGGAGAATTATCAGATCTTGATTTGACAGTATTCAAATATGAAGAATTTGTTGAATGGCTTACCATGGTTTTGGTTTCCCTAACGTTGGAAAAGAGTCGAACCTTCTGTATAGCACTCTGGGCCATTTGGGATGAAAAAAATTCTCGTATTCATGAAAAAACGAGTAGATCAGGTCAGGAGATTGCAAGATTTGTTCTCAGCTATCTTAAAGAACTGGATGGAGTTAGAAAAGTAACCCAAAATACCTCTATTATGAACATCAAATGGAGGCACCCATTTGATCAGGGAGTCAAAATTAATTTCGATGGGGCTTTTGATGTGAGGAGCAAATATTCAGCGTCTGGGGTTGTAGCCAGGGATAGCAAGGGACAAGTCCTCATTTCCAAAACAAAAATCCACAGAGGGGTAGATTCCGCCTTCGCTGTTGAAGCAATCGCCTTCCGACGAGCAACCCAAATAGCACTCGACATGGGAAGAGAAGGCATCATTATTGAAGGCGATTCACTGATAATAATAAAGAAATGCAAGAATACAGACCTTGACAAATCACAGATAGGTTCTTACATTCACGATATTCACAGGATGAAATCTAGAAGCAGCAGATTAAAGTTCGAGTTTATTCTAAGATCAGCAAACAATCTAGCACACATATTGGCAACGGAAACTTTGAAAAGAAAGGAGATTTACCTGCTAAACAACGTCCCATGGTATGCAGAAAACTAGGCGAGAAACGATAGTGTAAGAGAGCCAGATTGAGAAGATGAAGAGAGGAAGAAGCAGAGGGGGTTTTTCCAAATGGTAAAACAAACAAATTCAAGAAGTATTAAAATCCCCTCGGTAATAAATTTTCGCCATTAATGAAGATTTGACAGAAGTGGAAAGACTGGACAGGCGAAAGGACAGTCTAATTGGGCATTTAGATAGGCAGATATTTATTTTCAAATTGATGCATTCTAGATTTTTCTTAATTTTCTTAGCTATCGACCCAGGACTTTCTGGGCCAATTTCGAATGTTCATATAATTTTATTAATATATTAATAAGCCCAATTTGATTATTGTTTGAAAAAAAAAAATGGATCACTGTATGTCAGCATAAGATACATGTACAGCCATATCATTGTTTGATTATTTCGTCAAGACACATTTGCCCATTTTTTTAAGTATAGAGAGCAAAATACAATCTGACTCCTTCTATACTGTTTCTGAGTTGTTTAAAACTCATTTTTTATGGATTTTAGAAAGGGCCAATGTATGAATCCCCAGATATGTTAAGAGACTGATGTTGGATAAAATGAAAATGAAAATGAAAAATGGAGAGGGTAGTGTAGAGGATGCAGCCTCTATATTCAATGATTACTTTTTTTCTGCTTTCTCCAAAGGTTTTTAGTTGTTGTTTTCTTATCCCTAACCACTCCAAATATTTATAAACTTAATCCTCAAGAAGCAAGCCAATGGAGAATATCAAGATTTTACAAAAAATTTCCATAAACAACTTCCATTTCTTTCGTTTTCTCTTTATATGAAAACTTTTAGTTGTAATTTTAAGGTTTTAAAACTTTGTAAGGCATTTACCTTTCACATTTTCTCTTTCAATCAGAGAGATTTTATCTTAATCTTCGTAAAATATTTTAATGTGATTTCAACTATTAACTTTGCCCAGTAAAACTAAGATGCAAGCAAGCTAGTCTAAAACTTTATAACTCCTCTGTGTTGATTTTTTTTACTCTTTTCATATTCCTAAAAAATTTTAAAACACAGATTTCTGACAAGGGGTGTTTGGTAGGATAAAAACTAATAACTTCCATACAAATTTAGTTTTG
Source organism: Gossypium rotundifolium (assembly GCA_025506655.1). Lineage (NCBI taxonomy): Eukaryota > Viridiplantae > Streptophyta > Magnoliopsida > Malvales > Malvaceae > Gossypium > Gossypium rotundifolium. The sequence continues at coordinate 187,350,627 of CP106734.1, read as the reverse complement.
GAGAGTTATTCCCACGTTTACTCTTCTTTAGAATTAATTAAGTTAAACCCATTTTCCAAATAGAATTTGGGTACTCGAATTAAAGGGTCAATTTAGGTAATCAAATTACTGTACCTTCCCATTTAATCTTAAAAGCTAAAGGTTTAGGTATTTGTAAAATTATAAACACTTTGTTGGGCATTAGAACAACGAGGAAAACAAACAGCTGCAGGTTGTCGTATACTGTAAAGAGTGGGACTTTTATTCCTAATCTTACACGGTCAAATATCAATATGCGCCAAGGAAAGGAACTTGAAAAGGGAAATTAAGATGTGAATCAGACCAAAAGAAAACAGCATATAAAAGGGTGAGGAAAAGAATTTAACTAATGGCAAGTAAAAAAACGTAATGTGCCCAATCAGCCAACTCACAAAAACAACATGATTAACTTTTATTGTTGATGGGAATCACTTGAGTTGGATCAATATCAACCTCTCTCCACTCTTCTTTTATTGGAAATACACCCTGTTTTTCTCTTTTTATTCATAATTTTTTGCGTTATAACGCATTTAAATTTATATTATTTATATCAACAATAATATTAATATCAATTAAATTAATAAAATTACGAACATTAAAAGAATTATAAGATAATAGAATTAAAAATAATAGCACAGAACTTTGGAAAGCAAGAATATAAATGATGACCTTCATTATTTATTTTTACTTTTCATGCTTCTTTATTATTATTATTATTATTTACAAAACTCTTCTTGTTTTATTGTTTTTTTAAAGCTTAACATCTATTGATTGTTTCTTACCTTTATTTCTCCGATATTTCCATCACAAATATGGAATGAAATCTACAAATTTTCCTATTTTAATTATTTTCTCCATATTTGTGAATATTTTAATGGCGGAATAAATATTTGTGAATAAGGAAATAACAAGCTCGTAAATATATTTAGTTTTTATAAAAAATAATATCAAATAAATATATATTCACCGTTTCGTTTGGTTTTAAAATTTGAGTTTTGTTTTACCAAAAAAAAAATGAGTTTTGAACAATGCATTGTATTTTATTTTTTTAGGAAATGCATTCTATTTTCAAATTTTTAAAATTGATTTTCTTAATTTTGGAAAAAAAAAAGGTGTGCCAAAAAGAATATAAGGAAAAATAAATTACGTAGAGGAGAAAAATAGCATAAATCCGGGTAAAAATAAAGTTCTCAAATCTCTTTCAAGAATCTCTCTTTTACTCAGATCAATATCCTTTCATTGTTCTTTTTCATTAATAAATAAATAAAATAAAAAGACAAAACCCCTGTCTGTACTAACTCAAAAACCCTTTTGCTTCTTTATAAGCAAAAACACTGAAGAGGCCCTGTTTTTCTCATTTTTTCATCGTAGATCTCTTTGTTGTTCTCCAATGGAATCTCTCTCAAGTTCAGTGTACATCTCTAATGTATCTGAGACACACCCTTTTCTCCACACCCACTCACTTCCCTCTGCACCTTCATCATCATCGTCTTCTCCTTTTTTGATCAAAGGGCCAAACAAACGAACTGAGTCCCTCAAATTCAACGCCGAAACCTCTCCCTCTCATGGTTTTCGTCTCTACGCTCTATCTCGCGAGGTTCCCGATGAAGGTGAGGGCCAGCCGCAGCCTCTAACCCTCAATGTTGGGTTTAGCTTTGTTTCTGAGGAGGATAGTCTTTCTGACTCTCAGGTAATCTGAATAACTCCGTTCTCGCTTTGCTTTTTTGGATTTATCTGCTGTTTGCTTATTTGGGTTCTTTTTAAGTTTTATATTTATGTAATGTTTGCTTTGTTTTCTCTACAATTTGTGTAAGCACATTGAGAAAGATACATGAGATGAGAACCTCTCTAACTTTGCATTTGATTTGATAGAAAAGCAAACTTACTGTTTTTGAATGATTTAGAAATTTTTGGGTTTAGCAAAAATGTAGGTTTTACTTTTTCAATTTTATGTTTGAATGTTTCTTAGATTTGTACTCTTGAAGAAATTTGAAAACTTAGAGGGCCTAATGCAAGGGATCGGTTGAGGGTTTTAAATTTTTCAAGGGTGTGGATTTTGCTATAGTTTATGATCTTTGGACCTTTTTTTTTTTTTTTTTTTTTTTTTTTTCGTTTTTGGTTGTCATAGAGACTTGTTGGGTGTATCAAGTGGCTACTTTAGCTCGGTATTGATAGTCTCTCTTATATTCTGAAGGGTGATTCAGATAAATATGGAAGCAGCGAGAAGGATGAAGATAAATTAACAAAGGTTGAAACCTCTGTCGTAGCTCCTCATAGTAATGGAGCCACTGGGGGTACAAGAGCCGGGCTTTTCAGAACCCCAATATCTGGTGGAGTGCAGAGTGCAACTTCAGCGCATGGATTACCCCGACCGTCCTTAGCAGTCCGTAATCTGATGGAACAAGTAAAGGCTATTTTTTGAGTTCTAAATATTGTCATGTCTTGATAAAAATAATTTGATCTATTCTCTTTCTTTTTGTCTCTTTTCCAGTTTTGCTATAATTTAATAGTACTGTATTTATTGGCCTCTGTAATTTAAGGCTAGATTTGCTCATTTATGCACTGTAATGTCTCGGATGCACCACCGACGAGAAGGGTATCCCTTTGGCTCTCTGGTCGATTTTGTGCCTGATTCAATGGGCCGTAAGTAGTTTACTTTTGAAGTTCTGTCTGTTGTTTATGCCTTCTTTCCACCGTAAATGTTTTATCAGAACATGTATTAAACTTTCTTGGTTTCTTATATTATTGTTATTTTGAAGTGAAAGAGCCTTAATAACTATGTGTTTATCCTTTATGAAAGTAGCAGACTTTCTTTGCCTATAAGTAGGACAGCTGTGTAAATGGAAGTTGGTTTTTGTGTATAATTTTTTAGATTATTTGATATATCTTTGTCTTTCAATCTGCAGATCCAATATTTTCATTTTCTCCATTGGCTATCCATACGCGGAATTTATTAGCAGACCCTAGATGCACCCTTGTTGTGCAGGTTAATTGTTTTGATCCTTTTGCTCTGATGGAATATCTTGGTTAGTTATTGTCCACTTATCAAAGTTGGATTTACAGATACCTGGATGGAGTGGCTTATCAAATGCAAGGGTAACGATATTTGGCGATGTCTACCCTCTTCCTGAACATCAACAGGTGCTTGTCTAAATCCCCTTTTCTTTCTGTTTTTTGGTTGTGGAAAAAGAGGGGGGGTTCATAGTTCATATTGAGTTGGGATGCTTGCTAAAAGAGATTAGGATGCTTTTTACTTCATGGGCTCAGGGCATTGCTTCAAAAACGGCTGTAGAGAGCAAGGTTCTCTTCCCTTGGATTCTATCCTATAGCTTGTAGAGGATGTCTATTTGGAGGATTTGATTTCCTCACCATTGAAAGAATGCATACTTTTGGATATTTTCCCCTTTCTTCTCTTTGATCACATGTTTAAAGGGTATTGTTTATCTCTAGGTTCACTAAATTTCTTCCATTATATGCATTGTGCATGTCTGTAGAATTTGTGCCTAAAATACGCCTCACCTTGGGTTGGTTATTTTGCTAGGAATGGGCTCATAAACAGTACATAGCGAAACATCAACAAGGGCCATCACAACAGTGGGGGAATTTCTACTACTTCAGGATGCAGAACATAAGGTCTGCTTTGGTCTATAGGATTTCTTATCTCTGGTGCCAGCTAATGTTTCCTTCTTAGAAAGCCTATAGACTAATTCTTTGTGCATTGCATCTTATCTCTGACCTTTTTTTCTTGCTGATTCTTTCATTTGGAAACTGCTAATATCTATTATAGAGTCATGCACTTATAATATTTAGTAGAGTTTAATTTGTTTGGGTGCTGAGGTATGGGTTCTTAGTTTGGTTGCCTGTGTCTTCAAGCTAGCAGTCGCTCTAACTTGCGCTGTCCTAGTTCATTTGTTAATGAGATACGAGGATTTTCATATATGACTGCATTTTTTGCTCTTAATGGTCTTTTATTTATAGTTAATAGAAAACAATCTGTTTTCACTGAATTTAGGAATCAGCGTTCTTGTTGCCTAGCTTGTATGTTTAGTTTGTTGTTCTACTAAGTACTACCCCAAGGTTTGGTTGAACTGAAATTGGTTCAACATGGAGAAAGAAATATTTCTGGTGTGTACTTTTATTTTAAGTTTCATCGTCTTACTAGTTACCTTAAGACACTTGGTTTCTATGTAACATATGAGACCATGTAAAATAACCCTGCTTTTGGATTCAGAAGTCTGATTAGTAGTGGGATAAAAGTAACCAGTTAATTAAAATTCCCTGTTTTCTTTGATTTTTTTTTTCCTTTTTACGTAGTAGTTACATTATTATTGTTAATATTATTTTGAATCTTTTGTACTTGATGTAAATTTGTCGTATAATCCACACAGGGAAAATATTTATTTATCAAAATTTTTTTCAGTGACATATATTTCATTGGAGGATTTGGCACTGTTGCATGGGTTGATGTAAAGGAATATGAAGCAGTTAAGCCAGATAAGATTGCTGTTGATGGAGGTGAACAAAACCTGAAGGTGAACATTTTTAATTCTTAGAATCTCAGTTTTCCTCTTCTAATTTGCGTGGATTATATGTTATCTTATGTGCTTCATTCTTCTTTTCTTTCGAAGATCTAAGTCTACTAATTGATTTCTATACATATGCTCTTTTGAAGTTTGCCAATAGGCCCTATTTTCCCAGGCTAATTTGGGTTTCATTTGCTTCTACTGTAGGAATTAAATGCAACCTTTTCAAAGCCTCTGAGGAAGCTGTTATCAAAAGAAGCTGAGGTTGATGATGCAGCTCTTATATCAATAGACAGCAAAGGAATTGACATCAGGGTCCGTCAAGGTGCACAGGTATTGATTATTTTGGAATGTAAAGTCTGGGTTTGTTTGGAGGTGTAGGTATTTTATATGCCAGTTCCTATATAAATTCTATTTTATGCCATTTTTCAGTTCAACATACAGAGGTTATCATTTGAAGAAGGGCAAACTGTTGAAACGTTGGAGGAAGCCAAAGCTGCTTTGTGGAACGTAATAAAGAAAGGTCAAGTGCAGAATCTGAAGAAATAGAATAAGTTGCATTTTGCGAGAAGAATAAAGGGCAAATCACTCAAATGTAATATCATAGAGAAGGTTATTTATTAATACATGGAAGTTTGTAATTCCTAACAAGGATTCTTTCCCCCAAATTCTCAAGCTCTTTTACCCTCCCCAGAATTTTTGCAGGTGGATCGAGCTATGACGCAATTTTAATTTTTTGTCTGAGTTCAATTATGACTCGGCTAAGACCGAATTCATTTTTAACATATTCTTTTGAAAAAATTAGGACTGGATGAATGACCATTTAATTATAAACAAGTCTGTTTAGCATATCCAAAATTGTATTGGAAATGGACGTTAATATGACATTCATCCACCTATTCATCATGGAGTTGACAAGGACTATGAGAATGTTCCTATAAACTAATTAATACAATGATTTTATGTGTTTTTGTAAATGAACAAAATATTTTGATTTCATCACATGGTAAATATTGGTCAAAATTTGAAAAAGATTGGATTATGAGTTCAATTTTAATTTGGTTCTCCACATTTCTCCAATGACCTTCTTTGGTGCCGGATCAGTTGGCCCTTTGTTTCGCTGCCCTGATGTGAAATACAGCCATCCTTGCCAATACCCGACCAGTGTGGTTTTCACCCGGTATGGAAGTTCTCTAATCACCGACCACTTCTGTTAAAGCAGTGTCACAAACATCAGACCTTATGAAATAATTTGAAAAAACACATGAACATGCAGAATGTAGTATCATATTTTGAGGTTTCACACGTATCAATTATATAGAATGATTATCATGTCTTCTTGATGCAGTAAACTCGAAAGTGAACCATATAAAGTCGTCGTCCCAGTTAGATGGTTGAGTCCCAGTTTTAAATGCAATATATTTAATCAAAGACCTTTTACTAATTAAGATGGAAGTGCGTATGAGAAATATCTGAATTCTGAAATGCAATCAATATCGTAAGGAATTGACTCAAAAGCATACATACATACATACATACATATGACATGCATATGTACTCGTTTTTAACACTTGTTGCACAATGACCCCCACTAGTAATAGAGGGAAAGCAGTGAAGTCTGCAGTCAAAAAATAAAACTAAGTGATGCTTCAGCCAAATGTGACAACTACTAGGCTGAAGATTGTAGTCTGCTCAAATATAAGCTAGAAAAGGCTGAATAACAGCAGCAACTCCACTTGAGACGTGTGGGCAGCCATGGGGGTGCTCTGTGCATAACTACGTACACATGCCTTTTTGCAGACGTGTGTATGGATAATAGAACAGAATGCAAATCATCCAAACTATGTGAGTATAAGCATAAACATGCGTATATATATATATATATATATATGAAAATCCTCTTTACGCAACTGTACAAAGATAAGAAGATAATACCATTGTATCAAAATTGAACTGAAATATTTCTCCAACCAGAACCATCTTTTTCGTTACAGGGTGTTTCTCTGTTGTGCCTCCAACAATAACAATGGAATTGCTAACGATTGCCCATGCAAATTCAATATGTGAATCTGGCTTTAGCATAGGAGGTAATGTTTTCCACTTCATTTCGTCATCCAACATGTATACATTACCAAATACAACCTGAAGCAAAATTAGAAAATAAGTTAATTTTAAGGCTCTATATATATATATTTACAGGAAAGATATTATTCATAGAAAATTTAGCAAAGAACGGTAGAGATGCAATAACCTAACATTAGACAGAACCTACATCGTCTAGTTTGAAACATATTTTGTAAAATATATAATCAATCAGTTAGTTAAACCCATTTATCCACAGTATTATATCACATCGCATTTATCATGTATCATAAAATACTCACAGATGAATACATGCACAGGACAGAGGAAACACCATAGCAAGCATAACTTTTATTTTGCCAATATTACTGATAATTTCAGTAGATCTTGTGGTTTAAGAAAAGAGATCAACATGCAGGAAATGAATACGTGCCAATTACAATCATAAAATGATATAGAATGCTTTAAAGGAAACAGACCAACAAAATAATATACTATTATTAAAAAGCCCAGTCGAGAGAACTCTCAAGAAAAACACAAATGTCCTCCTTACCTGGATCCTTCGGGAGCATTTGAAAATAGGTGATGCAGGTTTAGCCATAAAATCACCCTCCTGGCCTCCAATAACATAAAGACGATCTTTAAACACAACACAGGCCCAACATTAACGACATTTGAAAGACGAAGTTTAGGTGAGACTACACGAGGAATGCACAACTGAAATCAACATGCTAATTGGCTCCCAAAAACAAATAGATGCTCGTATGATATGACGAAAGCAGCCTTTTAATAATCAAGGACAACAGTTCCAAGTATTTCAGTGTTCACATTGCTTGCTTTTTCTAAATTAGATAATGAAATTGTGTTCATGCAATATGTATTATGGCTTAAAGATATAAAGAAATACACATTAGAACAACATATCAGCAACTGAAGATTAAAACTAAAAATTTCTAACACCCCCACATGATATACAGCATAATTGCAGTAATGCCATCCTGAAATTAACTATTGTCTCAATTTGCTTTACATACCATTTCATTAATGGAAAAAACTAAACCTGCATGTATACATCTGTTCGGATTTCTATAATACAAAAATGTATAAATCATCAAGATAACATGCTATGAATTCATAATCCAAATGTATGCAATTGTAATCAAGAACATGCATCCAATTCCAAAAAATTCACGAAAAGAATAATCAATCAACTTTCAACATAGAAAAGCAATATTAGAGAACACACCTGTGAGGTCCCCCCCGTGGAATGGATATTTCACTCCTCCACTCCTTTTCTAATGCTTTTCCATCCTTCACAGCAAGACTCCGATGCTCTAACTCAGGTCTATGCCCATTCCCCTTGCTGCCACCCATCACATGAAGTCGACCTCTCCAAAGTTGAGTGGCTGGTGCATACCTGAAAATAGTCAAGTGCATTGCCACTTAAACCACAGAAACTTCAGTAGATGTATAATATCTACATCAAAAAACAACAAAAAAGCAAGAAAAACGGGTTAACAAGGCAACATATCCAAGAAGAAGAAAAAATGAAAAGCGAGGGGGAGAGAGAGAGAGAGAGAGAGAATAAGACAACCAAAACTATAATTAGAATTGCAAACAAACTCAGAGGATCAATTTTATAAATTAATGATAAATATGCAATTTATTGTTCTATAGGATTGTTCAATAAGCAGAAAAGAATTGCAGCACATCATCTCTTTTGTCATTAGATACTCGGCAAATTATGCAGACAAGTTCAGGCCTTATGAAGCAGAATTGAAAGCAAAGAACAAAGGAAACTCATCAAACCAATAAAAAAGCCAGATACAACTTACACAAAGTGATAGTAAAGCAAGCAGTAGAAACTACATTGAACAAAATCAATTTTCTTTTCCACAATGCAGGTTAGATACATTAAAGAGAGTTCACACATGTACTAACCTAGGGAAAAATGGACTCCGAGTAATAGAACTGACAAGCAACAATAAAGTGTTATACATGCAAAAACACCCAAACAGGCAGAATTCTGAATGAAAGTACAGCTGTTTTTCCTTCAAACATCTTTATCACTCATTTTATGCAGACAAGGTTTCTCTAAGGAACAGCCTATTGTTTACCCATCATAATGCACATGTAGAGTGTAGACATTAACACTTATAAACATACACAGTTTATCAAGGACAAGAACATTCTGTTTCCTCCACAGATACTATATACCTCCAACATAACTTGATTGATATATGCACATACCTAGAGACTGGCAAAGGGGGGAAATCATGCCATTTCTTCGTCTTAGTGTCGAGAACGAATGTGTGAGCCGTAGGACCCCTGCATTGAGGACCATATTGTCCAGTGACCACGTAAATATATCGCCCATCTGTTACCATACCTAAATGTGAGTGTGCCATTTCTTTTGGCATATCAAATCTTCCTCCCCATGAATTATCCGTAAAATTGTATACATCAACGTGTGAATGCACCTATGATACAAACATTGCAAGCGAAGAAGAAAACAATACTGAGAAGCATAACTCTATTTAACACAAATATACATGCTCCAAAATCACCATAGAAGAAGTCGAAAATGCAGTCCCCAGGAAGTAAAGAAAGTAAAAAGAAAAAGAAAAGGTAAAGCATATTACATAAGAAAAGGTAGAAAGTGTAGTGGTAAGTAACTAACTAACGTGGTTAATGGTGCTATATCCAGCAAAGACATAAAGAAGATCGTTAATCTGAACAGCAGCCCCATCAAGACGAGGAACAGGTGTAGTTGCCATCTTCTCCCATTCGAGTTGAGGAGCAGGCAAATCAAAAAAAGTAGCTGACAACACTCTACCATCCTTAACATTATTGTCTCCATGCCCCTGCAACACCACCAAAGGAGTAAGTAAACAGAATTGATGAAGTGGGAGTTCTCCCAGTGATCTAAGAAATTGAAAGATAAAGGAGTAAGAGAGTGTTGAGTTTACTACGGGGTTGGGGTTTGAGTGATGGTGGGAAGCAAACGGAGGGGCATCTGAAGAAAGAAGAGACAAATTGCTGGAAAAAGAAAGAGAAAGAGAAAGATAAGGATTGAAGGAAGGAGATGAAGAAGCCCGGAATGAAGCGGCCGATCCCCAGTAGACCAACGCAAAGCAATACCAATCTCGCCTTCACCGATGACCATTCCTTACTTTGTCTTTCGGTTTTGGGTTCAAGTTGCAGGCTGCTAAGTGGCTACTATCTTTTTTTTCCTTACACCGACGTTACAGTTATTTTCTTGTTAGCAATTAAACCGACCCCTCTTACCATTTATATTTTTATATATAAACTAAAATTGTTTTAGGCTAATATATTAATTATTAAACCCTTAAATTTTGTGTTCTGTAAAAAAATTATACTTTCATCATATCCAAATTAACTCTTAAATTTTAATTGGTACTAAAATAGGAGTCTTAATTTTGAGTTGTATCTAAGTCAGTATAAAAGTAGACTATTTATTGTCCTTTAACATTTAATGTTATATATAAAACTGATGTTTCCATTTCACTGGTATGAATTTGTGACTTCGATAGGTTTATCTTACCAATAAGATTGCTTGCGTCGTGGTTTCCTGTGTCACATCGTTGTTTTGATTAGAAAATGATGGTTGAGATTTAACATCAAAAATTTAATTTTATCCACTACATTAGTTAACTTAATACAAATATATAATTAAACTGTTTTCCTTCAAAGGAAATATATAGCAGCCCCCCATGAAGGATTCAGCTCAGTTTTGGAAGATTGATTAAATCGACTTTTATTCTTTTAAACTTATTGAACCCACCAACTGCACAGCTCGAATGATGATTGATAAAGACATTCCTCCTCCTTCCAAAGTAGTAGTGATAATGATGATGATGATGAAACCAGACCAATGCAACGCAATCAAAAGAACATCCCAATTGCAAGTGGTAAAAAGGAAACACTGATATTTTACACAAATTACCAATAAGAAATTCAATCCAAAGTCATCGATGGATCAAACTGAGCCTGTCATTTTTGCAAACAAAACTTAAGGTAAAACAGTCCATGTAGATAGAAACAACGAATATACTTGAATACCTTGTTAATGTTTTTCTTTTCTTTTCCCTGAAACCTTGACAAACACAAAATCCCCAAGTGCACGAAAGCCGATCAACCCCCACGACAACACCATTTGAACCCTACACCATAAAACTAACTGCAAAGAAACCTGGAAAAAGCTATACACCGAATTAAAGGTAAGAGAAGCTGCCAGCCTCTCTCGTGTTCATCGTTTGTCCTTGCCACATCCCCAAAATATTAATAGAATAACAAGGGAAAAAATATAGTGTTGTAGCTGGAAAAAAAAAAAAAAAGTTTACAATGCACATGCTACTAAACAGGTATGGCATCATTATTTGACGTGTCTTCACATCTCAAAACAACACCCTCGAGGCTAGCTGGGAAGATACATTTGGGCCATTGGCAACCGGTTGCAATGGGTTCAGGCGGAGGAACAATCATAAGGACATTGTCGTTTCTCTGAACAACTCCCATTCGCTAACCGTGCTTCCTTCCTTTACATACCTACATAAATTTGCAATTTCAGAATAGGTTACAACATGATGAGAGTTCTCCCAAACTCATTCAACTACGGTATCACATATGCTTACAAGTTAGAGCTACAATTGTTCTTCGACCTCCAAGCACCCCAAAGAGGTTCTCACAATTTAATTGAAAATGAAATTTTCAAAAGGTACTAAGTGTCCATTCAATATAGAGTCAATACATAAACATTGTAACCTCAGCAACAAAACAAACACTGATCTACATTGTATTCAAAGCTCCAACCCTAACCAAAACAGCCTTCCTCTAGATTTCTATATTATTTAATTTTGTAATTACAGTATAGACTTAAAGGAATGGTAGATCAAATGAACCATAAATGAGTAGGATGCTGCTGCATAAAACATAATACACACACTTGACATCAGTATAAGCTACATGTACATCTTTATGCTAGGGCTTAGAGGTGGCAATTGAGTGGGTTCGGGTTATTTCAAGTTTGGAAGACAATTTCAGGCTACTAGCCGTTGGTCAAATAGAGAGACCCGTTTACTGCTCCTGCAACATAAGCACTTAATATCAAGGCAGAACTATAAATAGGAGAGAAATTTACCCTTCTTTCAGTCGCATTAATCGGTCATCACTTGAAAGGTTCCTTTCTCCCAACCACCTGATGAACTCTGGAGATAATGTTTCGTTGGCTGGGTTGACATCTATCACAATTGAGTCATCCACATAAGGAGTCACAACTGCTCCATTGCCTGTTTTTACTAATGCTCTCAACCCAGACTGGAAATCGGAGATGTAGAAGTCAACAGCACGCCTCTGTCAAAAGGACATACAAAGGTTAATATTCAAAACAGAAAGAAGGCTGGAGAACATTACTAATCCATGTTACTTTGACTCTTCATTTTTTAAACCTATGTTTGACACTCGCATCGACATAGATCCAAACATGGGTATATGGGGATATGAACCTCTAAATACATGGAAACTTAGAAAAAAATTGAATATGCACGTCAGTCACATACTCATACCAAACAGTTATACTCGAGTCCAAGTAACATAGAAACTGAACTAAAAGATGGGAAAAAACAAACAGATCTTTTCACATCGGCATTTATATAATTAGACAACACCAATACAAATTTTAGCCCATCTGCCCAACTACAGCTATATCCAGAGGGCAATGTACCATTTCACAGCATAGTAAGCCAACAAAGCCATAAAAATTTTCTTAAAAGTTCAGGAGAAGATAATGAAAATTAACAATTCAATTACTCACTTCCAACAATCGGAGTCCCCAGGTAAAGCAGCGATGTTTAGGATTGGCAGCTTTGGAATCCCATCCTCGATACTCGTATAAACTAGTTGATGTATAAACACATCTTGGAACTTTCTGGAAGGATGACTCAAGAGGAACGTTCCACATGTTACCACCTTAAAAATTACAACCAAGCGATAAATCAGTATCATCTACAGATTACAAGTAGATCAAATTGAATGATTCCAACAAAAGCACAAGTACACAAACATATGCAACCAGTAATTCAATTCCTAGTAGTTGGAAGATGTTCAGCAGTTACATGGGATCATATGTGCATAAAACAAATGATCTTGTATTTGTACATGGTTTTTGATACAACGAGGCGCTCAAACCCATGGTAACCAATAAGACCTTGAGTTGGCAAATTGACATCCACTCAAATTATATCTTTTATTTTGATAAAATATCATACTTCAAACCATATAGACGTGGTTTCCTGTGTCACATCGTTGTTTTGATTAGAAAATGATGGTTGAGATTTAACATCAAAATTTAATTTTATCCACTACATTAGTTAACTTAATACAAATATATAATTAAACTGTTTTCCTTCAAAGGAAATATATAGCAGCCCCCCATGAAGGATTCAGCTCAGTTTTTGGAAGATTGATTAAATCGACTTTTTATTCTTTTAAACTTATTGAACCCACCAACTGCACAGCTCGAATGATGATTGACAAAGACATTCCTCCTCCTTCCAAAGTAGTAGTGATAATGATGATGATGATGAAACCAGACCAATGCAACGCAATCAAAAGAACATCCCAATTGCAAGTGGTAAAAAGGAAACACTGATATTTTACACAAATTACCAATAAGAAATTCAATCCAAAGTCATCAATGGATCAAACTGAGCCTGTCATTTTTGCAAACAAAACTTAAGGTAAAACAGTCCATGTAGATAGAAACAACGAATATACTTGAATACCTTGTTAATGTTTTTCTTTTCTTTTCCTGAAACCTTGACAAACACAAAATCCCCAAGTGCACGAAAGCCGATCAACCCCACGACAACACCATTTGAACCCTACACCATAAAACTAACTGCAAAGAAACCTGGAAAAGCTATACACCGAATTAAAGGTAAGAGAAGCTGCCAGCCTCTCTCGTGTTCATCGTTTGTCCTTGCCACATCCCCAATATTAATAGAATAACAAGGGAAAAAATATAGTGTTGTAGCTGAAAAAAAAAAGTTTACAATGCACATGCTACTAAACAGGTATGGCATCATTATTTGACGTGTCTTCACATCTCAAAACAACACCCTCGAGGCTAGCTGGGAAGATACATTTGGGCCATTGGCAACCGGTTGCAATGGGTTCAGGCGGAGGAACAATCATAAGGACATTGTCGTTTCTCTGAACAACTCCCATTACGCTAACCGTGCTTCCTTCCTTTACATACCTACATAAATTTGCAATTTCAGAATAGGTTACAACATGATGAGAGTTCTCCCAAACTCATTCAACTATGGTATCACATATGCTTACAAGTTAGAGCTACAACTGTTCTTTGACCTCCAAGCACCCCAAAGAGGTTCTCACAATTTAATTGAAAATGAAATTTTCAAAAGGTACTAAGTGTCCATTCAATATAGAGTCAATACATAAACATTGTAACCTCAGCAACAAAACAAACACTGATCTACATTGTATTCAAAGCTCCAACCCTAACCAAAACATCCTTCCTCTAGATTTCCATATTATTTAATTTTGTAATTACAGTATAGACTTAAAGGAATGGTAGATCAAATGAACCATAAATGAGTAGGATGCTGCTGCATAAAACATAATACACACACTTGACATCAGTATAAGCTACATGTACATCTTTATGCTAGGGCTTAGAGGTGGCAATTGAGTGGGTTCGGTTATTTCAAGTTTGGAAGACAATTTCAGGCTACTAGCCGTTGGTCAAATAGAGACCCGTTTACTGCTCCTGCAACATAAGCACTTAATATCAAGGCAGAACTATAAATAGGAGAGAAATTTACCCTTCTTTCAGTCGCATTAATCGGTCATCACTTGAAAGGTTCCTTTCTCCCAACCACCTGATGAACTCTGGAGATAATGTTTCGTTGGCTGGGTTGACATCTATCACAATTGAGTCGTCCACATAAGGAGTCACAACTGCTCCATTGCCTGTTTTTACTAATGCTCTCAACCCAGACTGGAAATCGGAGATGTAGAAGTCAACAGCACGCCTCTGTCAAAAGGACATACAAAAGGTTAATATTCAAAACAGAAAGAAGGCTGGAGAACATTACTAATCCATGTTACTTTGACTCTTCATTTTTTTAAACCTATGTTTGACACTCGCATCGACATAGATCCAAACATGGGTATATGGGGATATGAACCTCTAAATACATGGAAACTTAGAAAAAAAATTGAATATGCACGTCAGTCACATACTCATACCAAACAGTTATACTCGAGTCCAAGTAACATAGAAACTGAACTAAAAAGATGGGAAAAAAACAAACAGATCTTTTCACATACGGCATTTATATAATTAGACAACACCAATACAAATTTTAGCCCATCTGCCCAACTACAGCTATATCCAGAGGGCAATGTACCATTTCACAGCATAGTAAGCCAACAAAGCCATAAAAAATTTTCTTAAAAGTTCAGGAGAAGATAATGAAAATTAACAATTCAATTACTCACTTCCAACAATCGGAGTCCCCAGGTAAAACGACGATGTTTAGGATTGGCAGCTTTGGAATCCCATCCTCGATACTCGTATAAACTAGTTGATGTATAAACACATCTTGGAACTTTCTGGAAGGATGACTCAAGAGGAACGTTCCCACATGTTACCACCTTAAAAAATTACAACCAAACGATAAATCAGTATCATCTACAGATTACAAGTAGATCAAATTGAATGATTCCAACAAAAAGCACAAGTACACAAACATATGCAACCAGTAATTCAATTCCTAGTAGTTGGAAGATGTTCAGCAGTTACATGGGATCATATGTGCATAAAACAAATGATCTTGTATTTGTACATGGCTTTTGATACAACGAGGCGCTCAAACCCATGGTAACCAATAAGACCTTGAGTTGGCAAATTGACATCCACTCAAATTATATCTTTTATTTTGATAAAATATCATACTTCAAACCATATAGATAACATGAAAGGAATATCTTGCAGAATTTAGGTTACAATATTATGGTGAAAATTATATTTTATGTACATTACTACCTACACAAGTACTTGTAAGGGTATGGCACCACTGTTAAAACAGATTTGTGCTATGTTTGATAGGAGTATTATTTTTCAATATGTTTTGGTACATTAGTTTATTTCGCTTGGTGATTTTCGGCCACTAACTTGACTTGGTTTTAGCAAAAGAAAGGCAAATTTTTTAATTATTTTGAAGAGGTCTTATTTTTTACTAGAGTTTCAGTCATCCTTCTAATTTCAAGTTTAGATTTATATTAATCATTCTTTATGTCAATACAATCTAATTCAATACTTATGTAATAACCAAGCTTTTCCTTGTGCTAATACACTAATCCCTTGTTCAGTTATCTAGTGTATTAACACAAGGAAAAGCTTAATTATTAGGTAGAATTACAATAGTTTGTCATAACATAAAGAATAATTAGTATAAATTTAAAGAATAAAACTCTAGTAAAAAGTAAGACTTCTTCAAAATAAGTAAAAGAAGTTCCTTCTCTTTGCTCAAAACAAGTCATGTGAGTGGCTAAAAATTACCAAGTGAAGTTAATTTATTGCTAACTCATGTACCAGGACGTGTTGAAAAAATAATACTCCTACAAAATGTAGGATATATGACCAAACGAGGCATTAATATCTCATAATCAACTACATTAAAGTCAGTTAAAGTATTTCAATCCTTCTAGTAAACCAAATAATATCTTATAAACTTCTCTATGATCCGTATATAAAGATTCAACAAGATTTGATGATAATCATCAACAACCTAATGAAACACCTGTCCTTAATCTGGCTTAGGACTGAATATAACAAGGAACCCTCAACAAAGCCAGTTTTTTCATAGTGAGAGGGGGAAAAAAGACAGGATTTGGGGAAAACATTGGATAATTTAGGATATTCATGTAATTATAGATTGCAATTTTCTAGTAGCAAATATAAAAATATCATATCTGAACAGAAATTAAATCACTTACCCCAGAGATTTTCACGAATTGCCCATTTTTTGCATTTCTAAGCTCTGCATCTGGATAACCAGCAATGAAACCCATAATAGCTGTTCTCCCATAGCAAGAGTTCCAAGCAAATAATGCAGCAACAGTACCAAAAAGAACCACAACAACGATGAGGAGAATGGCATTGTGAACCGCTCCAAGAATAAAACCACCAGCAATGAAACCCATTACAAAGAGCAGTATCAGTGCATATAATATTAGTTTGGGGAAGTTCCTCTTGAAAGAAAAGTCGTCGTTTTGGCCAAGAATATTCACAGCCTGATTATGAACAACAGCAGAACCTTTGACTTTCATTGATCCCATAGATTCCAGAGGACCAGACACTTTCCGAGGAGCACCGGAGGAATTTAGTGGCCCAGAGGAGATGGGCCCAGATGTAATAAGGCCAGTTGCAGGGAGAACAGGAATTGGACCAGAATTTTGACGTCCACTCGGTGTCACTCCACCAGATTGTGGACCGGATGATTTCTTCGCAGGATCCCCATGTCTATTTAGTGGTCCTGAGTTTGACTTCTTCAATGAGACTGAACCAGACATGCCTCCAGCGCCAACAGGACCTGATGTGGTGTAGCCAGCCCGAGGTGCTGCATTTGGCATGATTGGTCCAGAATGTGAAGCAGCACCCCCAAAAGATCCAGTCCTTGAAGGAGCACCACTTATAGGTCCAGATTTCCTGGATTTAGAACCATCTGTAGGTATATCAAACATTTTCCCTAGTTCTCCTGATTTTTTAATATCTCCACCAGTATAGGGCATGGCCACTGAGCTCATGGTTGGAGTCCTTTCTTTAGGCTGCTCTGGCCTGCCTGACACGTAAAGCCCATTGCTGAGCTGATGAGATGGGAATCTGGAACCCATCTAGCTTCCTAAGTATGATGCAGAAGATACTTAACAAGAAAGGTTTCTAGTAGTACGCTGATAAGTAACTCAAAGCCCCCCTGACAAAATAGCACCTTAGCTATCAGAAGAATAGTTCAACTCTACGGATCACAGAGATATATTCTGGCATTGAAAACCAAGCATCAAAGGATACAGATTGAACTGATCAGGTACTCAGAGAAACAGTCAGATAGCAGCACGAAAAGGCACATAATTACATTACTCTTCTATATGATAAAAATGGTTACAATAAAATTCGCATAAACAAAGAAGCAGCACAAGAAGGGTTCAATAGTCAATCATCCAATTCTGGTCATAACGGTAGAATGTAATGAAGAATAACAACTGATGGAGGCAACGCAGAAATCGTGCATCCAAAAGAAACAAATTCAGTAACAGGAAAACAATGACAAAGAAAAATTGAAAAGACCAATTTGATCAAATTAATGCATCTGAAAACAGGTTCAAAAATCAGTTGCTCGGCAATAGTTGTTGAAAAGAAGAATCATATAACACAACCCCGTGTCCTCTGATAAAAAAAAAGCCCCATAATAATCCCAGTTTGTAGTATATGAGCCAAAAAGCACTTGCCTGCTAACTGTAATGGTAAAATCCTCTGTTTCAAAAAAAGTTTCCAAAAGGAAGAAATAAAGTAGAAGAATCATATCTTCTGCTGCTTAATATTCTATAAAATTCCTATTAAGTCCTACAACTAAGTTCAAGAGCTTCATAGTGATTGACCATGTTTTGTATAAAACTATCCATGCATGCTAGAGTCCACAAACTAGACATCCGGTATTACTGAAGTTATCCACACAAGCATTTAGAATAGAAACGAAGAGAACCATGAAGATCTAAAACCATGAAAAGAGAATCAGAAGTTGCCAGTCCCGTTCATTAATAATTTACTGACAGAAGACTAGATTTGTTCACCTCTTGATTGGTTTGAAAATATGAGTGAACTACCAAATCAAGCTATAAGTCAAATAACTTGGATTGTACAAGAGATTATTAACATCTTCATAAAAGGATAAACCCAAATAAAAAGACTAAGCATACCTAGATCACAATTTGAAACAAATCAATGAACAGATTGAGATCCAAGGCTCAAGTAACAGAAGTTCCCAATGATCAAAGATGTTGATTCAATATTTTCAAGCTCCTTTTATGGCTGACACAAAAGATTGTAGATTACCATAGCTTTCCAATTAAGAAAAACACCATACAAAAAGACAACTAAAGAACCAATTTGACATCCCAAATCAAGAAGGAAAGAAGAAAAAATGAAGTGCATTCCCATCCTATTTTTCTTTTCCTACAAGTAGATAAAAAGAAAATCTAAATGAAAACAAGCAGATACTTTCAAGCTGAAGCTCAATGTACAATAAAACACTTATTACATGTTTTTTTTTTTTCCTTTTCCTTAGCCTACATTTTTCCTCAACAGGCTCATATATTAAGGATTATAAGGAAAATGGGAAAAAGGATAGTTTTTTGTTTAACAACACCCCAAAGAAAAAGTAAAATCAATGTCTAGATAACAAAATCAAGCAAACCCAGATCACCAGTTCGAAGAAAAACCAATAAAATGGGATAGATCTGAGGAAAAATAAACAAGTTATTAAAAAGAGTGAAAAGGACCATGAAGACAGAGAGACATACCTGGAAGTGAAGAAGTGGAGGAAACCAGGAGATTTTGAGACATTATACGAGGAAAAGAATAATCATACATAACCAAACAAAAACAGAACAATAATCCCCACTCTTTTTTTTCCCCTCTCTCTCTACCTCTAAGTTTTTAGCTGTTTACTGGGTTTTTTTTCCCTTCTCTTTTTCGGTTTTTACTTTTAGTTTAAGAACAGTAGTGAGTTTTTCTTTTTCTTTTTCTTTTTTTTTTTGTTTTTATTGGGTTTATATTATTTTTGGTGTATCAGTCTTTTAGACTTTGAGACTTGAGAGAGCCGCAACGCAACAACTGGTGGGTTGTCTCATCCGACAACTTCTCCAATATTTTTTTATTGTTATTATATTAATAAATTAATTTAGGAACGTACCACGGGGTTAGCTTTATTTGAATAAGTTTTAGACATATATAATTAAGGTTTAATTTGTTTATCAGTCCCTGTATTTTTATATATTTAAAATTTAGTTTTTGCTTTTAATCTCATGAACTTGGTCCTTTTATTATTTCGATTTAATAATTAAAGTGTAATCGATAACATTGTCATCGAAATCCCATTTAATTGAATTATGTAATGTTTTAAAATAAAAACCATGTGATCGATATTACTTGTGTGAAAAGTTAAATAAACAAATAAAAATATTAAATATGGAGTTATAATATTTTCAATTGTGAAATTGGGTTTGTAAAATTCTTCGGTGCTATTTTAAAAATAGAGTGAAAATCAATTTTCTTTTCTTTTACTTTTTCTTTTCTTTTTTTTCTTACACGGGCATTTAAAAAACACATAATTAAATTTAACAAAAATCCTTTGAGGATGCTATTAAGTGGACTCTAATTATTAAATCAAAAGAATAAAAAATTAAATAATTAAAATAAAATAACTAAATCTCATATATATATATATATATATACACAATAGGGACTAGGAGCAAAATAGATCATAAATTAATGTTATTTTATTATTTACATGTTTAACATCTAGAAATATATAATATATACAATATAATCAGGATATAAAACTGAATTCTTTTATTATATTGATATATGTTCAAAATAATTGATAAGTAATTTTAGATGTATAATAAAATATTAAAAAGATAATATAATAAATATTTAGCATAACAATAAAATGTTAAAATAAAAGAAATATATATAATTATTTATAATTTAGAAAATATTTGGTACGTAGAGTTTTAGAGTTCACAAATAGATTAGGGTTTGATAAGTGTTTTATTTAAATAAAGTAAAATATTTAAAAAACATATGATAATTTTTTAAAATTATTTGTAGAATAAAAAAATACACTATCAATATACTTTCATACACTTATAAATTCAATATATAATTTAAATTTAAATATATTTATTTGGGGAGATTGATTTTGAATATTTAAATAACGTAAATGATCGTTTGCATTTTTTGTTTCCTCTTCAAGGTTTGCACGCGGTAAAGATTATCTTGGTTTTCAGCTTGTTTCCGAATTTTCTTCAAGAGCTTGACATTTGATGCAGAATCAAATGAAAGATAATATTAAATTTAAGGATTTAAATAGCGGTCCGTTATCGAAATAGTTGCCGTTATATAGCGGTAGAGGCACCGTTCAAAATCGCTACTGTCGAAAGCGCTATTATATTTTATAATAAATTATGTGAATTTTTTTTAAAATTCACGACCGCGATACCCGCAGTAACCGCAATAATATCCGTTATGTCCGCAACCGAGATAAATGCAACGCGACTGCAAACGTGGCTACGACCGCAATTTAAATCCCTGATTAAATTATAAGTAATTAAAAGTAATAATTTTTATAAAAAATAGAAAATTGGTGGAAAGGTCTTTAAAATATTAATGAAACGATACAAGTTGCAGAAAAGAAATTATTAATGTTTGAATATTAAAATCTAAGTAGCGAGCTATGCGGTGACATTTATTATCATCACAGCCTTATTGGCTGCTGGTATGACTAAAAAGGGTGTTGTCTGGTTACTCTTCCTGCTCTCTGACTATTGATGATTGTTATTGGCAGACAGCCCAACAAACCCCGTTCGGTGCAGACGAAAACGTCGACGTACTGTACCCGGCCTGGAAATTAATGG
The DNA here is from genome assembly GCA_025506655.1 of Gossypium rotundifolium. Classification (NCBI taxonomy): domain Eukaryota; kingdom Viridiplantae; phylum Streptophyta; class Magnoliopsida; order Malvales; family Malvaceae; genus Gossypium; species Gossypium rotundifolium. The sequence goes on along the minus strand of CP106734.1, from coordinate 187,329,259 downwards.
TTTTGCTGACAGGGACATGGAAATTAGTCGCCATCTCATTGTTTGCTAGCTGTGGTGGCAACCACCTTTCATGCTAATCCTCATTCGCTCCTGGTCCCTAAATATTCCTTTCCTGCACCCCCTGTTATTACCCTGACAATTGACATATTATATATATCCACAGGTTTAGTTTCTTGTGTACGTGCATGAAACATGCAATCACCGTTGCCTTTCTGATCTAAATTGGTTACCGGAACTATCATTCATTATCTAAAATGCTTTTCACTTTTTTTATATTTTATTAACTTGTCTTGTCTAAGTCCAGTTTCGTTATTGTTTTCTAATGTTGACTTGCCTCCTTTTCTAACATCATGTTTTTTTAATCTCTTTGGTTTAGATCCCAAACATAGCAGCAACCATGTCATTACAGTCCCTTTTTTACCAAGGATGCAGGTCAGCCGCTAATGTTTTTGCCAAATTTCTGTTTTCCTTTTTCCACTCATCCTTCGCAGTTCCCATGTTTGTGCAAGTCATGTAACTTTATCAAAAGGATTTTGCAGTGGGGGCCATATATAACTTTTGTTTCAAGGCTCACTGTATGTAAAATATCAAAAGCCTAGAGATGTTGATTTCTGGGGATTTAGTTGGGGGTGGTGGTTAAACTTTCCATGATTACTTTAGTTGTTGGTTTTGGAGATTTAGATGGGCTGCTAGTGGTTGTCACATCATGTTCAAACCATTATGTAACTTGGATTGCCCCAGCAATTTAGGTGTAGCAATTCTGCCAGGTCCTACACATTATCTAATCGGTATCGGTGTTTGTTCTAATGCATATCTGTAATTTTTTTTCTTTTCCTTGTAAATTATAACATAGCTCATTCACTCTGCTCTAATTTTTTTAATGTAGTTTGGCATACGTGGTCGCAATCCTCTGCGGAGTCATGCATCTCAAATCTTAATTGATCATCAACGTATGCATAATGACGTCGGCATTCTTTCAGTTTTTGTCCTATATATATATATATATATATAGGAGAAACCAGAAAGAATATTGTGCAATGCTACTACTCTGTTCTGCTCTGAGTAAGTAGCATTAAAATCAGCTGTTAAGCTTTGCTGGGTAAAGAGAAAAGAAAATTGGATGAAAAATTAGAAAATAGAAAATATCACTTTTTTTCTATGGACGTACTTGATAAGTATGATGAAAAAATAGAAGGAAATGTAATTATTTATTTATTTATTATTGAAAAATAAAAACAATATTTTAAAATCTGCATAATTTTGAATTAACATATATATCTCTTTAATCTTATCATTCCAATTTGAAAAGATTTATTTTTATACATTAGAATGAACATTGATATTCATCTCTCACTTTTTTCCTTACCAAGCATATTAATTTTTTTTCTTTCTATTTTTCCGCTCCCTCATCTTTTCATTTTTTTTCACTTAACCAAATACATCTTTTTTAATTTTTCAATTTTAAACCAAACGCTCTAATGGGTGGGTATGCAAAGTTAATCCAATAAGAGCAGCATGAAATTGAATGAGAGAAAATATGACAAACACTCTAAACAAATAGTTAACGTACATTAATCTCGCACTGAATAAGAAAGAAAAAGTCTTTGTACATATAAGTGACTCTGTTATACATTCCATTAAAACAAGTATTTTGGAAAGAAATTAATGCTTTTTTTTATTTTTTACTATCAAGATTCAGTCTGATTTGAGCATTGCATTCAACAAAAAATAATTAGTATCATGCATCTTGTCATACTATTGCACAACATACAGGAATCTCAAAAGTAATGACATGTTTGAAGAATCATGTCACAAATGTTTTTTTTTTTTTTTGTTCTTTTTTTGTTTCATGCGGTTGTGAAAATTCCATCAACGGAATGGGTCAGCAGTACTAGCAGCTACAGGAAAGGCAGAAAATAAAGACAAGAAACAAGAGTTGACCAAAGGTTGTTAGTTTGTACGGTATCTGCATCGGGAACTTTGTGTAGCTGACATGGAAAATGTAATAAGATAGCACCTCAGGTGCAGCAGCAATTGCAGCATTTTCGCACCAACCATTCCAACCTGTATTAATTCCATTACATTACCTGCTGTAACAATCGGACTTCAAAATGGAAAAATTAAGCTACCAAAAGGTAACAACAAACTAGTTTATTTTTCTTCATACATCTTTGTTATTATGATGAAAATCCATACATAGTCATACAGTAGATTTTCACTTGAAAGTAAACAAGAACAGTACCAAAGTTTACCCATTTTTACATACAACTTTAGCATTACCAGTCAGTCACTGCTGATTTATTTATTTATTATACCTTGAATATTATCTTAATCGGTGTGTTGACTGGTTGTTGGGTGCTGGATTTCTGAATCCTAATGCCTATCATTTTAGATTATTGAAGTTGTTATTAAGGTATAAGCTGTGTCAGTCAATGTCAAAATGCAGGCAGTGAAAATGCTTAGAAAGGAGAAAAATGACAACTTACAAGTCCTTAAGGCATGAACTTTGATCTTCCAATTCATCGGGGAGTTTCCGGTCAAGTGAAAAAGCTGATGTTACTTGCGCTGGTGTGGACGTCGGGTTATGACGCAAAAGAGGGAGGCTTTCAGTGGAAGCATGGCCGGGAGTAGGCGGTGAAGGAGTTGGGGAAGGTGAAAACAAGTAGTTCCTGTTTCCAGGTCCGACACTGATGGGTAGAGGTGGTGATGGGGGAGATGATGGGGGAGATACATAACCATTCATCATCACCTCTTCCATCACACACAAATTAATCTCTAAAAACTTTGGCTGTTTCTGCCCTTTCTTTGCTGATGGTTTCTGTCTGGTGTTGGGGAAGGGATGGTCTTTTGTTCAAAAGAGATTGGCCGATTTTGCCGGGACTTCTCATTTGAACTTTAGGTACTAGTATATTGTAAACCTAACGGTCGTGCCTCACCTGTCAGCTGCACTCTGCACACTTCTCTTCACATCCTCCCTATTTATCATATCTACCCTTAAAACTTTCAATTTCCAACAGCGGAAAACACTCCCCGATTTGTATTTAGTTGTTCTTGTTAAAATCATAATAATAGTGACCCAAATTTGATATTTTAATTTATTAATTTCAGAAAAAGCTCGAGATTAATACTAATAGATAGCATGATGGGCTGCAACTATGAGCCATAGTTTGGCACAGTCAATTCAAGTTTATATAAAGCATTTATAAATAATAAGATAGCTTTTACCCCAAGATTTTCTTTTTGGGTGAATATTATACCATGATTTTTTTCTCAATGTATTGTATTTGCTTTTCAATGTTAACTTTCTTCCAAAAACTATATATATATTTAACTGGGATATTATCACGGTTACAAAAGTGAGTTGAGTTTGGCGTATCATATTTTATTTTTGTTCAAGTTCAACCCAATTCAAAAAATAGTCTTCAAATTATATGTTCAAAATTGTCAATATTTATAAATGATTAACAAGTCTTTTTTTTTTTTTTTTGGTGAAAAGAAAACAAATTTAAAATGTCTTAAAAGACACTAGAAGCTTTGTCTTGTTGAAAAGTCTTGGCCACCTCATTAGGCGGAACTTCAAATATTCGGAGGGAATTCTGCCAGGATAGACCGGTCTTCGCTAGATGATTAGCTGTTAAGTCGCACTCCCTTGGAACATGATTGATTTCCCACTAACCACCAGAGTTCATTAGCCTTTTGATTCTTCTAAGAAGAGTAGCGCCCGAATCCACTAATCCCTTTGTGCCCAAGGCCTTGACCACTTCAAGGTTATCTGACTGGATTTTGATCTTCTTGTACCCCTTGTGTAACAAGATAAGCACACCTTCGAGAATACCCCAAAATTCTGCTTCTAAGGGTGAGCATTTACCTAAATAGTGCGTGAAACCTACGATCCTGATGGCTGTCGATTCCACCAATATAAACCTACACCTAGTTGCAAATTCAAGCAGTATAGGGAGGAGGGTCAATCCCACAGAGACTAGTTTTATTAGAAAATTGTCTATCTCTTGACCAGATTAATGTCTGGGCAATTGTCGTGCCCGCGACTTTTGGGAGGGTAAAATATTAAACCTGAAATAAACACAGAAAATAAAAACGTAAAAAGTAACTGACTAAATAGGAAAATAAAATTGAAATAATCTGAAAAGAAATCGATTAATTTTAGCTCAGCCTTAAGCGCGAGTTTTTTCGTCTTTGACCCGATCCTCGAAATTAGATGGACTCGTCTTTTTCGATAAGCTAGTTATAGCTACCAAGGACGCCTCGGACACCAACTCTTCCTTGTGTAAATTAGTTATGGAACGTCCTATAACTAATCCTTACCGATCGAACAATCTACGAAGTGGTCGTGATTTAGAACTTCGGCAGCTTTGCGTTCTAGAAGAGCCTAGCTTGAACCAATGCCCTCAAACGTTGGGACATTCAAATCAGTTCTTGCTTCCTTAGACGGAACCAAACAAGCAATCTCCACTTGGCACGCTAATGTGTTCTGAAAATCGATTAGATAATCGATCCTTCGGAATCCCAAGCTGATCGTCCGGTAGTACTAACTCAAACGACGTCTTTTTGACTTAGCATGACTTGACTTTGTGAGTTGACGAAGTCATACTCTGAATCCGGAGAAGTAATAAGTATCAGAAATCGGGAGTTGAGTAGCTCGGGTTCGTAACTCACGATTTTTTAACGGGGTTAATACCAGCTTAAAGCTGAAAGGGGTTTAGTGTGGCATGATCTTACTCATGCTTGAAGGTTGTGGAAAGTGTTTGGGCTTTTGTAAAGGATGATGGAATTTGGAAAGGAAAGGGGTTTGGAGGGTAATTAAACCAATTTTGGGGAAAGGAACAAAAGGAATTGAAATGGGCAGATTGTTGTACGTTGACTTGAAGGGAAAAAAAAACAAAAGAAATCTTATTCTAAATTGAAATAGGAAAGAGAGAAATAGAACCTCAAATAGGAATAGGAAAAGCTAATTGATTGATGATTATCCAAATACAATTAACCCCTATTGAAACACCCCAAACCCGGCCCACGAGCCTTGACCGGATCTGGTATGTTCCCCGGTGTAAACCGTTTCAAATTCTTTTGTTGCTTAGGAAAAACTTGTGTGTTTTGAAAGAAAGATTGTTTTGGGTTGGGCTTGAGTTGAAAACAGTAGTTCCTGTTTCCAGGTCCGACACTGATGGGTAGAGGTGGTGATGGGGAGATGATGGGGAGATACATAACCATTCATCATCACCTCTTCCATCACACACAAATTAATCTCTAAAACTTTGGCTGTTTCTGCCCTTTCTTTGCTGATGGTTTCTGTCTGGTGATGGGGAAGGGATGGTCTTTTGTTCAAAAGAGATTGGCCGATTTTGCCGGGACTTCTCATTTGAACTTTAGGTACTAGTATATTGTAAACCTAACGGTCGTGCCTCACTTGTCAGCTGCACTCTGCACACTTCTCTTCACATCCTCCCTATTTATCATATCTACCCTTAAAACTTTCAATTTCCAACAGCGGAAAACACTCCCCGATTTGTATTTAGTTGTTTTTGTTAAAATCATAATAATATATAGTGACCCAAATTTGATATTTTAATTTATTAATTTTAGAAAAAGCTCGAGATTAATACTAATAGACAGCATGATGGGCTGCAACTATGAGCCATAGTTTGGCACAGTCAATTCAAGTTTATATAAAGCATTTATAAATAATAAGATAGCTTTTACCCCCAAGATTTTCTTTTTTGGGTGAATATTATACCATGATTTTTTTCTCAATGTATTGTATTTGCTTTTCAATGTTAACTTTCTTCCAAAACTATATATATATTTAACTGGAATTTTATCACGGTTACAAAAGTGAGTTGAGTTTGGCGTATCATATTTTATTTTTGTTCAAGTTCAACCCAATCAAAAAATAGCCTTCAAATTATATGTTCAAAATTGTCAATATTTATAAATGATTAACAAATCTTTTTTTTTTTTGGTGAAAAGAAAACAAATTTAAAATGTCTTAAAAGACACTAGAAGCATCTTGTTGAAAAGTCTTAGCCACCTCATTGGCCACCTCATTAAGCGGAACTTCAAATATTGGGGAATTCTGATACCGTTATAGCTAGCACTGATCCAAAATTCGTTCAAGGGTGAGCATTTACCTAAATAGTCGTGAAACCACGATCTGATGGTATCCGATTCCACCAATATAAACCTACTAGTTCAAATTCAAGCGATAGAGGAGGGTCAATCCACTGAGACTAGTTTTATTAGAAAATTGTCTATCTCTTGACCAGTTAATGTACAGGCAATTGTGTCGACTTTTGGGAGGTAAAATATTAAACACAATAAACACGAAAAATAAAAGCGTAAAAATTGCACTAAATAGGAAAATAAAATTGAAATAATCGAAAAGAAATCGATTAATTTTAGCTCAAACCTTAGCGAGTTTTTATCTTGACGATCCTCGAAATTAGATGGACTCGTCTTTTTGATAAGCTAGTTATAGCTACCAAGGGGCTCGGACACCAACTCTTCCTTGTGTAAATTAGTTATGGGCGTCCTATAACTAATCCTACCGTCGAACAATCTCTGAAGTGCGTGATTTAGAACTTTGGCGATTGCGTTCTAGAAGAGCTAGCTTGAACCAATGCCACTCAAACGTTGGGACATTCAAATCAGTTCGCTTCTACGAACAATCGACAATCTCCACTTGGCAAATAATGTGTTCAAAAATCGATTAGATAATCGATCCTTGGAATCCCAATTAGCTCGGAGTACTAACTCAAACGCGTTTTTTGACTTAGCATGACTTGACTTTGTGAGTTGCGAAGTCATACTCTGAATCCGATAATAAGTATCAATCGAGTTGAGTAGCTCAGGTCGAACTCACGATTTTTAACAGGTTAATACCGACTTAAAGTTGAAAGGGTTTAGTGTGGCATGATCTTACTCATGCTTGAAGGTTTGAAAGTGTTTGGGCTTTTGTAAAGGATGATGGAATTTGGAAAGGAAAGGGTTTGGAGGTAATTAAACCAATTTTGCGAAAGGAACAAAAGGAATTGAAATGGGCGATTGTTGTACGTTGACTTGAAGGAAAAAAAACAAAAGAAATCTTATTCTAAATTGAAATAGGAAAAGATAGAAATAGAACCTCAAATAGGAATAGGAAAAGCTAATTGATTGATGATTATCCAAATACAATTAACCCTATTGAAACACCCCAAACCTGACGCAGCCTTGACTGATCTGTATGTTCGGTGTAAACCGTTCAAATTCTTTTATGCTTAGGAAAAACTTTGTGTTTGAAAGAAAGATTGTTTGGTTGGGCTTGAGTTGAAAACAAGTTTATTTCATTATTAAAATCCTTTACTTTAAGTGACAAACGTTTGGGCTTTGTTTTAAAAATAGAATTTACTTAATCTTTTAATAAATAGAAGTTTGTAAGCTTAATAAATAAAAGAGGTAATAAAATAGTTCTACTAAGGCTTTATTACATCAAATAATTCCCAAAATTTAAATTCTAAATACTTAAAGTAAAATAGTCCAAATAAAAAAAACTTCATGGCCTCCACTAAGCATCTGAATAGGAAGAGTCCATCACTTCAAGTGGTATCACGGAAAAGTAATCCCTAGATGGTGAGTCATCCAACTCAATGTGTAACCAACACTAAAATTTAATATTTAGCATGCATTATCATATCACATACATGTTCATATAAGGTAAAAATAATGATACAATCCGAACCCAAACCTATATGCCATCCGCTACACACCACCGTACCATCACTACTGCACGTCAGGGACTACTAAGTCAACCCTCCTTCCGCTACACTCCATATCGCGGTCTTAGGTCACCGCGATTCGTGGTCTTAGGTCACCACGTTCGATTCACGTGGTCTTAGGTCACCACATTCGATTCTGTGGTCTTAGGTCACCACATTCGGATATCACGGTCTTAGGTCACCGTGTTTGTGGTCTTAGGTCACCACATTCACTTCCCTTTTCATATAACCCATATGCCCCATATTTCATACACAATATGCAAAATCATGCCTTAATTCACATTCTTATCACTTTTCACATGTTAAAAATAACATATATTCATATTCCTAGTAGGAGTAGGAAAGCGTACCTTAGTACTTTGTACTATAGTATGGTACCTTAGCCATATTCACATTCTTATAAACATACACATTTAATTTAAAACATAGCCATGAACATATTATGGTACCTTAGCCATATTCACATTCTTATAAACATACACATTTAATTTAAAACATAGCCATGAACATATTAAAACTTAGGGTAGGGTACATTTCACTGATTAAACTAACGATTTCACTTGAAATCTCAATTCGATCTTAGATCTTTAACTCCCTTAATATCGATTTGCTTATTACTCAAATCCAAAACTTTGTTATTCTTCTCCTTGTATTCGCCAAACACTTGGATCTCTACATAGGTTAGTTTGCTTTTTAACAATTATGAAATAGATCTAGATATCCAAAATAGGCCTTGGCGAACATACCTATGTCTTACCTTGTGGATTTTAAATCCAAATTCACCAAATAACTAGGGAACACTGACCTATGGTATACCTTCGGAAAAGAACTTCTCCTTCTTATAGTTGACTTAAACAAATCTGAAAAGATCTCTTCAAAGTTTGGCAACAAGATATTAATGGGGTTAGTCCTAGATTTGCAAATCTTAAAAGAAAAAGGATGAAACCGAATGAGATCTTATCCTTACTTGAAGAAATCGATTGCACCTTCACTTCAACCTTAGAGATTCGGTTATGGCTAGATGATGATCTCACAACTTTTGGCTTTTGGAGGATTAGAAAGAAAAGAAGGAAGAATAAAGATGGAGGATTAGCTAGAACACAAGGTATTTGACTTGGCAAAAATAAAAGAAGAAGAAGATTTGGTGAAGAGAATTGGAGAGGCTTTCAAAGAACGAAAATAATGCAGAATGGCCTCTCTTTTCCTTTTATAGCAAATTACTAACTTAGAATCCCTTACTTGGCCGGTGAGCATTTACCTAAATAGTCGTGAAACCTACGATCCGATGGTCGATTCCACCAATATAAACCTACATCTAGTTACAAATTCAAGCGTATAGGGAGTAGGGTCAATCCCATAGAGACTGGTTTTATTGGAAAATTGTCTATCTCTTGACCAGATTAATGTCAGGCAATTGTAGTGCCCGACTTTTGGGAGGTAAAATATTAAACCAAATAAACAGAAAATAAAAACGTAAAAGTAATGCGACTAAATAGGAAAATAAAATTGAAATAATCAAAAGAAATCGATTAATCTTAGCTCACTTAGCGGTTTTTTCATCTTTGACCGATCCTCGAAATTAGATGGACTCGTCTTTTTCGATAAGCTAGTTATAGCTACCAAGGACGCCTGACACCAATTCTTCCTTGTGTAAATTAGTTATGGAACGTCCTATAACTAGTCCTTACCGTCGAACAATCTATGAAACATTCGTGATTTAGAACTTGGCAACTTTGTTCTGAAGAGCCTAGCTCGAACCAATGCCCTCAAACGTTGGGACATTCAAATCCGATCTCTTTCCTTGAGAACACAAAAGAATCTCCACTTGCACGCCTAATGTGTTCACGGAAAATCGATTAGACAATCGATCATTTTGAATCCAATCTGCGTCCAAATTGACTAACTCAAACGACGTCTTTTTGACTTAGCATGACATTGACTTTGTGAGTTGACGAAGTCATACTCTTAATCCAAATAATAAGACCAAAATAGGGAGTTGAGTAGGTCGGTTCGAACTCACGGTTTTAACGGGATTAATACCACTTAAAGTTGAAAGGGGTTTAGTGTGGCATGATTTTACTCATGCTTGAAGGTTGTGGAAAGTGTTTGGGCTTTTGTAAAGGATAATGGAATTTGGAAATGAAAGGGGTTTGGAGGGTAATTAAACCAATTTTGGGGAAAGGAACAAAAGGAATTGAAATGGGCAGATTGTTGTACGTTGGCTTGAAGGGAAAAAAAACAAAAAAATCCTATTCTAAATTGAAATAGGAAAAGAAAGAAATAGAACTTCAAGTAGGTATAGGAAAAGCTAATTGATTGATGATTATCCAAATACAATTAACCCCTATTTATATACATGGGGTTTACTAAAATAGACTTAATTAATTTAATATAAAATCCTAAAATAAAAATTAAAATAAATAAATAAAAATAAAATAAACTAAAAATAGGATTTTCCATATTTAACTTTTACAAAGTCAAATTGCTTGACGAGTCCTTGGCTTCCTCCATCTTTCTAATTTGGCCCCATTTCCATGATTTTCTTTCAATTTGGCCCTTTTCAAAGAAAGTTTGACCAATTGCATCCCGACAAGATTTAAATCATAAAATTACAATTTTGAGGGATTAATTCGAAATAAACCGAATTAAATACAAGAATTCATGCAAAAATCATGTTATCAAATCCCCTACTTAGCTCACGCTTGCCCTCAAGCATGTTGTTCGTTCAAACATTAAAATTAATTTCACAATTTATTAAGAACCGAGCCTCTTTTCGCATCCTTACTCAACGTAAACAACATAGGCAAAAATAATTAAAAAATGCTCGTAACATATAGTTTAATCAACAAGTGTCATAAAATTGACATATGCGAACTAGATAATTTCATGAAATAGAGTTTGAATCCAATAAATTGCAAGGCATTATTAATATACTTTTAGAAAAATAAACTAGACATGGTCAAACCTTTTACGAACTAGGATGACAACCCAAGCACCTATCCGGTTACTCGGTTCAAACAGTCTTTATTATTGGGCTCATATCGGAATGTTATTAAGTTATCGACTAATCACTTGAACATTTTTAGCGAGATGAGATGACAACCAAGCACCTCACCCGTTACTCAATCCGGTCACATTTTGAGACTTTCACTCATAACTTGAGCGTTATTTATTTATTTAATTTTTCTTCTTTTTTCCTCTTTTTTTCTCAGATACAAGCAAATATTTTCAAACAATCAATTCATGAAAATCTAGTTACATACATCAACCTTAAAACACAAGTGTCGATTAATCTATATACTTGAGCATTTAAATTCAAAAAAATTTACCCAATTGTCCAAGTTGACTAAGTATGAAATTAAAAGCTCATGGTCAAAATAAACTATTGAATGAATTCAATGCAAGATTTAACAAATGCAAAGAAACATGCATCGAAGAACCAATAAACCATCCATGCATACTTATATATTCATCCTCCTACTTATTCTAAGCTTGTCCCACATTACTTCCTTTCATATAACCACATATGCCCCATATTTCATACACAATATGCAAAATCATGCCTTAATTCACATTCTTATCACTTTTCACATGTTAAAAATAACATATAAAAAAAAAAAAAAAAATTTTTTTTTTTTTTTTTTTTTATTCACATTCTTATAAACATACACATTTAATTTAAAACATAGCCATGAACATATTATGGTACCTTAGCCATATTCACATTCTTATAAACATACATTTAATTTAAAACATAGCCATGAACATATTAAAACTTAGGGTAGGGTACACACTGATTAAACAACGATTTCACTTGAAATCTCAATTCGATCTTAGATCTTTAACTCCCTTAATATCGATTTGCTTATTACTCAAATCCCGAAAACTTTGTTATTCTTCTCCTTGTATTCGGCCAAACACTGGATCTCTACATAGGTTAGTTTCGACTTTTTAACAATTATGAAATAGATCTAGATATCCAAAATAGGCCTTGGCGAACATACCTATGTCTTACCTTGTGGATTTTAAATCCGAAATTCACCAAATAACTAGGGAACACGGCCTATGGTATACCTTCGGGAAAAGAACTTCTCCTTCTTATAGTTGACTTAAACAAATCCTGAAAAGATCTCTTCAAAGTTTCGGCAACAAGATATTAATGGGGTTAGTCCTAGATTTCGGCAAATCTTAAAAGAAAAAGGATGAAACCGAATGAGATCTTATCCTTACTTGAAGAAATCGATTGCACCTTCACTTCAACCTTGAGATTCGGTTATGGCTAGATGATGATCTCACAACTTTTGGCTTTTGGAGGATTAGAAAGAAAGAAGGAAGAATAAAGATGGAGGATTGCTAGAACACAAGGTATTTGACTTGGCAAAAATAAAAGAAGAAGAACCCTATTTATATACATGGGGTTTACTAAAATAGACTTAATTAATTTAATATAAAATCCTAAAATAAAAATTAAAATAAATAAATAAAAATAAAATAAACTAAAAATAGGATTTTCCATATTTAACTTTTTACAAAGTCAAATTGCTTGACGAGTCCTTGGCTTCCTCCATCTTTCTAATTTGGCCCCCATTTCCATGATTTTCTTTCAATTTGGCCCTTTTCAGCATGCTTTCGACCAATTGCATCCCTGACAAGATTTAAATCATAAAATTACAATTTTAGCAGGGATTAATTCAGAAATAAACCGAATTAAATACAAGAATTCATGCAAAAAATCATGTTATCAAATCCCCCTACTTAGCTCACGCTTGCCCTCAAGCATGTTGTTCGTTCAAACATTAAAATTAATTTCACAATTTATTAAGAACCGAGCCTCTTTTCTGCATCCTTACTCAACGTAAACAACATAGGCAAAAATAATTAAAAAAATGCTCAGAACATATAGTTTAATCAACAAGTGTCATAAAATTCGACATATGCGAACTAGATAATTTCATGAAATAGAGTTTGAATCCAATAAATTGCAAGGCATTATTAATATACTTTTAGAAAAATAAACTAGACATGGTCAAACCTTTTTACGCGAACTAGGATGACAACCCAAGCACCCTATCCGGTTACTCGGTTCAAGCAGTCTTTATTATTGGGCTCATTAGCGGAATGTTATTAAGTTATCGACTAAATCACTTGAACATTTTTACGCGAGATGAGATGACAACCCAAGCACCTCACCCCGGTTACTCAATCCGGTCACATTTTCGAGACTTTCACTCATAACTTGAGCAGTTATTTATTTATTTAATTTTTCTTCTTTTTTTTCCTCTTTTTTTTCTCGTATACAAGCAAATATTTTTCAAACAATCAATTCATGAAAATCTAGTTACATACATCAACCTTAAAACACAAGTGTCGATTAATCTATATACTTGAGCATTTAAATTCAAAAAAAATTTACCCAATTGTCCAAGTTGACTAAGTATGAAATTAAAAGCTCATGGTCAAAATAAACTATTGAATGAATTCAATGCAAGATTTAACAAATGCAAAAGAGAAACATGCAGCAAGAACCAATAAACCATCCATGCATACTTCATATATATTCATCCTCCTACTTATTCTAAGCTTGTCCTCAAGCATGTGCATATTATAGATAGGAAAAGAAAAAAAATCAGCAGCTAAAATTAACAAAATGAAAAGTTCAGAGTACTCCCCATGTGTGTCTTCAATGATTCTGTCGATGTTGGGGGTAACGGCTTTGCAGGATATCAAGGATTGTGGAGACTTGATTAAAGTGAACAGATACTATGCACCAGGTAGGATTCTAGAGAAGAGGAGGTGAGTTATTAAGACCGCTTAAGTACCAAGCTCTCCCTAGATCCAATCCTAGACATGTATATACCCATTGCCACACCTTAACCTTATAGCAAAGAGGGGGGAAGACGGCGACGGAGATGGTGACGGCAGCGTAGGTTGGTTGTGGGGGAGAGGGTTTATTTTGAGGGTGTTTTTGGGTAAGTGTGGATGGGTTGAATGGATGGGTATTGGGTTTGGGTTTTGGTTTTGGTGTTTTATGAAGGTTAAGTAGTTGGGTTTTAGGTAAATATTTGTCACCAAATTAGCATGTCGTGCCCGCACCACCACCGTTATTTGACTCTCGGGAAAAATTCATACTCTCCATTATTTTCCTGGAAACATCAAATCAACTGAATTAAATAAAAATTTATTTATTTAAACCCTAAATCTTACTAAAACTTAAAATTAAATAAATGAAAAGAAATTTGGGTTGCCTCCCAAAAAGCGCTTTTGTTTAACGTCGTTACCTCGACGACCTTAAATGTTATCCGTTTGGCTTATTGAGAATTAAGTTCTCCATCTTGTGCACTTGGATGTCCTTGCAGAACGGTTTCGACCTTTTTCCACTATCCTTGAAGCCCTTCCCGGGTTTCTCTATCATTAGTGGATTGAGGAGTCTTTGACCTTCTTCGTTCAAGTTTGTATTTTTCTCTGTCGGAATACTTGTACGTTCTAGAAATGATTTCAGCTCTAACTTCGAGGCTTTCATGATGACTTCACGTCTTGGTTTTAGATTATCGATAATTCCTCTTGCTTAACATCAAGATCAGTATTCCTGCAAGGCACAGTTTGTAACTTATCATTGGGATGTCCCATATCCTCATAAACATTAAACCAAACCACTTCGCCATCAAATTCCATGGTGAGTGTTCCACTCCAAATGTCAATTTTCGTTCGCGCAGTACTTAGGAATGGCCTTCCAAGCAAAATGTCAGACGAATTAGTTGAGTTATCATCTTCCATATTGATAATGTAGAAATCTGCAGGGAAAACTAATTAGTTAACTTTAACAAGGACATCTTCAAGCAGCCTTTTGGGATAGACGACTGACCTGTCCGCCAACTGGATTATTACTCATGTCTCTTTTAAAAGACCCGCGTTAATCAACTTATAAGTAGAATAAGGCATAACATTAATTGAAGCCCCTAAATCACACATGGCTTTCTTAATGCCTACATTACCTATCTCACAAGAAATAGCTAACATACATTGGTCCTTGTATTTGGGAGGAACTTTCATTTGCAGTACTGCGGAGACATTTTCTCCTACATTTACTCTTTCGTTACCTATCAACCTTCTCTTGCTAGAACACAATTCTTTGAGAAATTTCGTATAACGAGGGATTTGTTTGATAGCGTCGAGTAAAGGGATATTTACCTCCACCTTCCTGAATGTCTCGAGGATTTCTTTTTCCTTCTTCTCTTTCTTATATTTTGCAAGCCTCCTTGGAAAAGGAGGTGGCATCAGAACTGGTTTCTAAATTTCTGACTCCGGCCTAGCTGTTGAATCTATCATTTACTTTTCCCCTTCCTTGTCTTGCCCACGACTTTTGGCTGGCACTGTTTCCAGAACCTTACCGCTATGAAGAGTTATTGTACTTACATTATGTCGAGGATTTGGCTCTTTCTGGGAAGGTAATTTACCTTGAGACTCCAAACGATTAACTGCCATCGAGAGTTTACTAACTTGATTAGTTAGTTCTTGTATTGATGCATCTGTCCTCTATTGATATTTTGCAGCATTGGCAGTAAGTCATTCCACAATAGCTTCTAAAGATGTCTCGGCTTGGGTTGCTATTGTGGTGGTTACAAAGGTCTCGGTTGGTACGATAGATTATATCGGGGATTACATCCATAATTAAGGTTGGAATGATCCTTCCACCCGGGATTGTAAGTGTTGGAGAAAGGATCTTAGCGTTTTTACGGAGGTCCCGAAAAACCTCCGACAGCATCAACATGTGCCATTGAATTATCGTTAAGAATTGGGCACGAATCCGTCGGATGTTCGGATGTAGAACAAATTCCACACAGTTGAGTCAGATTCTTCTTCTCTGTAAGCAAAGATTGAACAACATTGGTAAGTTTATCTAATTTATCTTCTAAAGATGAAACGTTTACCCCATGAACTCGTCTTGTGGGTTTGAATTCGGTCGATACTGTTAAGAATTTACCGCCATGGTGGATATCAGTTCTCTTGCCCTTTGAGGAGTCATATTGACAAGCGCCACTCCACTAGCAACATCGATCATCTTCATTTCCATAGGGAGTAAACCCTCGTAGAAATATTGAAGGAGTGATTGTTCGGTTAACCCGTGTTGACGATAATTTACGCATAGTTTTTTGTATCGCTCCCAATAGTCGTAGAACGATTCACTCTCTATTTGGCAAATTCCCACTATGTCCTCAGAAGTTCAATTTGCTCGTGATCTTTGGGAAGAACACATCAAGAAATACACAAGATAAGTCATCCCGTTGTGATAGAACCAGGGGTAAGTAAAATAACCATTCTTTTCTTTGTATCAACTAAAGAAAAAGGAAAGGCCCGAAGTTTGATTTCATCTTCGAGTACTCCTTGCGATTTCACGCTTGAGCAGACCATGTGGAATTCTCTTAAGTGGGTGTGTGAATTTTCATTCTTCAAGCCTTGAAAGGTCGGCAAAAGGTGAATTAAGCCTGATTTCAGCTTGAACGGGGTTCCTCCGATTGGATAGTTGATGCATAACGGTGTTTGCTCGTTGGAAGAAGTAGCTAGTTGATGAATGGTTCGGTTCGTCATCCTTTCTAGTTCACCGAGGTTGCTTTTTATTTTAAAAAGTGGTTCTGTCTTAGGTTCAACCACTTCGGCTTGCTTCCCACGTCGAATTGCCTCTGCACGAATTGCTTCGCTCAGCTTTTCAACGTCGGATTCTAAGATCTCTTGTCCTAGCTCAACTTCTACTTTACTTGCACGTTTAAGAGCTTCTGTCTCTTTTTTTGTGCTCGTGCTGATTTCTCGATCTATTGGTTGTATTCGAGATCTCCTGATGAAAATCTGGTCATAAAGACGATTTAAACAATTGTAAGTGTTGTCAGTCCCCGGCAACGGCGTCAAAACTGATGGCTGTCGATTCCACCAATATAAACCTACACCTAGCTGCAAATTCAAGCAGTATAGGGAGTAGGGTCGATCCCACAGAGACTGGTTTTATTGGAAAATTGTCTATCTCTTGACCAGATTAATGTCTGGCCAATTGTCGTGCCCGCAACGTTTGGGGGGAGGGTAAAATATTAAACCTAAAATAAACACAGAAAATAAAAACTTAAAAAGTAACTGACTAAATAGGAAAATAAAATTAAAATAATCTGAAAAGAAATCGATTAATCTTAGCTCAGCCTTAAGCGCGGGTTTTTCCATCTTTAACCCGATCCTCAAAATTAGATGGACTCGTCTTTTCCGATAAGCTAGTTATAGCTACCAAGGACGCCTCGGACACCAACTCTTCCTTATGTAAATTAGTTATGGAACGTCCTATAACTAATCCTTACCGATCGAACAATCTACGAAACGTTTGTGATTTAGAACTTCGACAGCTTTGCGTTCTAGAAGAGCCTAGCTCGAACCAATGCCCTCAAACGTTGGGACATTCAAATCCGGTTACTGCTTCCCTTGATGAAACCAAACAACAATCTCCACTTGGCACGCCAATGTGTTCACGGAAAATCGATTAGACAATCAACCCTTTCAGAATCCCAACTATACGTCCAGCCGTACTAACTCAAACGACGTCTTTTTTTACTTAGCATGACTTGACTTTGTGAGTTGACGAAGTCATACTCTTAATCCGGAGAAGTAATAAGTATCTAAAATCGGGAGTTGAGTAGCTCGAGTTCGTAACTCACAGGTTTTTAACGGGGTTAATACCAGCTTAAAGCTGAAAGGGGTTTAGTGTGGCATGATTTTACTCATGCTTGAAGGTTGTGGAAAGTGTTTGGGCTTTTGTAAAGGATGATGGAATTTGGAAAAGAAAGGGGTTTAGAGGGTAATTAAACCAATTTTGGGGAAAGGAACAAAAGGAATTGAAATGGGCAGATTGTTGGACGTTGGCTTGAAGGAAAAAAAAACAAAAGAAATCCTATTCTAAATTGAAATAGGAAAAGAGAGAAATAGAACTTCAAATAGGAATAGAAAAAGCTAATTGATTGATGATTATCCAAATACAATTAACCCCTATTTATATACATGGGGTTTACTAAAAATAGACTTAATTAATTTAATATAAAATCCTAAAATAAAAATTAAAAATAAATAAAAATAAAATAAACTAAAAATAGGATTTTCCATATTTGGCTTTTTACAAAGTCAAATTGCTTGATGAGTCCTTGGCTTCCTCCATCTTTCTGATTTGGCCCCCATTTCCATGATTTTCTTTCAATTTGGCCCTTTTCAGCATGCTTTCGACCAATTGCATCCCTGACAAGATTTAAATCATAAAATTACACTTTTAGCAGGTATTAATTCAGAAATAAACCGAATTAAATACAAGAATTCATGCAAAAAATCATGTTATCAGATCCAATTACCATCTTGATCACGAACGACGCCGCCTGCTGAGGCATTCCCAGAAGCTCTAGCCACTGCTCCATCCGAGTATAAGTAAACCCAATTGCCTGAACAATGCTGAGGTGTCTCCGGGTAATATGGAGAAACCTTATGTTCAACAAATAAGGTCTCAAAATGTTGTGCCCAACTAAGAGAGAATTTGATGAGCTCAAAGGATGTCCCGACAATGTTTTGAAAGATGAAGAGATTTCGGTTCTTCCAGATCCTCCAAGCAATTATTCCAAAACGACACGACCAAGTACATTCCTTGTCCTGCAATTTAATATGACAACAAAGATTAGAGTATAACCATGATAGTAAAGGTTCATAAAAAAACCTGGATTGCTTCTCTGGAGGGACAACAAGCGCCAAGGAAAGTCCCGAAGAACATGTAAAATGTCTTCCATGCCATGCCCACATCTTGGACACGCGCTGCTTTGTCCAATTCCTCTCCTGACTCTTTCTGAATTATTAAAGAGCCTTTGATTGGCTACAAGCCAAAGAAATATACGAATTCTCTGTGGTCTTTTATACTTCCAAATTGGTTTCCAGATGTCATCTTTAGTTCTCTAAGAGTTCTCCTTTAAAGCCCAATAAACGCTCCGAACGGAAAAAGAGCCTACACCAGAATGAGCCCAAATGATCTTATCCTCACCCCCAACAGGATGAGGTGGTGGAATACTTATAATACGCTGTATTATGTCATCTGATAGTCAAATGCGAAGCATGTCCACATTTCAAGAACCATCTTGCCTAACCTAATCTTTTAAAATACTGTCCATATTAAGACTACCATGAGCAGGTACATGACTAAGTAGTGGCCCAACATCAGGTACCCAAGAATCAACCCATCCTCTAATTATAGTACCATCTCCTACAGACCACGTGAGATTCTCATAAACAAGTGGCCATACC
This sequence comes from Gossypium rotundifolium, assembly GCA_025506655.1. NCBI lineage: Eukaryota > Viridiplantae > Streptophyta > Magnoliopsida > Malvales > Malvaceae > Gossypium > Gossypium rotundifolium. The sequence continues at coordinate 187,310,189 of CP106734.1, read as the reverse complement.
TTGGAGAGAGACTTCCACAGATGAGAGCATTGACTTCTTTGAATGGAGGCTAGAGGATGATCTTTCCATCCATATTTGGACCGAAGGACTCTTACCCATAATGCGTCCTTCCGAGAGACTAAATTAAAGTAAATTTTCATAAGAAAGGAATTATTATGGTCATGAAGATGTCTAAGTCCAAGTCCACCGCAGTTCCTCAGCTGACAAATGGAATCCCACCCAACCAAGGCCGTTTTTGAATTATCAATTGAACCCCCCAAATGAATTGTCCTGCAATCTTTTCTATCTCATCACACACACCTTTTGAGATAGCTAAGGACTGCATGAAATAACTAGGAATAGCAAGAAGCACTGACTGAGCAAGAGTGACGCGCCCGCAAAGGAAAGTTTTCGAGCTTCCCAATTTTGAAACTTACCCCTCACTTTATCTATTACAAAATCCAAAGTACTCTTGGTAACACGGTCATGTAGAAAAGGCACCCCCAGGTAAGTTCCTAGATTAAAGACCTTCTGGAACCCGAAAAACTGACTAATGTGATCTCCCAAACTGGAATCAATAATTTTAGAGAAAAACATACTACTCTTCCTTTTGCTGATCTTATGACCTAAAAAAATACAGAAACGTCTAAGAATATCTTTCAAAAGTAGAGCTTGTCCCATCTCAGCTTTACTAAAAATAACAAGGTCATTAGCAAAGAATAAATGGGATAAAGACGGTCCCGATCTAGATAGCCGAATAGGAGTCCACCTTCCGGATGACATCTCTGATCTAATGAGATGTCCTAACCATTTCATACAAAGAATAAAGAGGTAAGGTGAAAGGGGACAACCCTAGGCTAATCCCTCTTACAGGTTTAAAGGACCTGGAAGGGACTCCATTCCAAAGAATCTGCATAGTGGAAGAGGAAATAGCGTTCATAATAACCTTACTGATTTTCTCAAGGATTGCAGCTGCACCAAGAGACATTTCAATGAATTCCCAACTGACCCTATCATAAGCTTTTTCCAAATCTAACTTAATGGCCATCCACTTCCTACCAGCCTTCTTACCGAGCATAGAATGAATATCCTCTTGAGCTATAATAACATTATCAGAAATGTTCCTCCCTGCTATGAATCCTGCTTGTTCTGGAGAGATTTAGTTCAGAAATACAACTTTGAATCTGTTGGCAATCACTTTCATCACTAGTTTATACATAACCGAACAGAGACTGATAGGTTGAAATTGACTGAAATCTTCTGGCTGGTCCTTCTTTGGAATAAGCACTATAAGAGAATTGTTGAGTTCCCCTTCTATTCTGTTGCCCAAGAAAATACCTTGAACCCACTTACAGACCGTTCCTCCAACCAGATCCCACTGGCTTTGAAAGAAGTGTGCATGGAACCCGTCACTACCCTGAGCTTTCAACGGAGCCATGTCAAAAATAGCCTTCTTTATCTCATTATTCAACACAAGTTTGTTTAAAAATTCAATATCTCTCTCCTTGAAACGAAGAAAGATATTACGGGGATATCTGACATAGGCCTTGGGTTTTCACCATAAAGCTGCTCAAAAAAGTTGACGGCCTCACCCTTAGAATAGATTGATCAGAACACCAATCTTCATTGTTGACACGTAAAGCCAGGATACGGTTAAATTTCCTTCTTTGAATCGTGCGGTTATGAAAAAACTTAATATTCATGTCCCCAAACTGAAACCAATCACACCTCGCCTTTTGCCTCCATAAGAGCTCATCATGATTAAGCACACTTTCTAACTCATCCCGAACCTCCATCTCCAAACTAGCTAATCTCCTGGAAGACGACTGATCCATGACCTTTTGAATGGACCCAAGAGATTTCAAAAGTTTCTTTTTACGGGTACCTAAAAAACCGTAAACGTACCGGTTCCAATGTTTGACATGAAAAGTAAATTGAGATAACAAGTCAGCCATGTTACATGAAAAGCTCCATTTATTTGAGACCAAATCTTTAAAGTTTGCGTGCTTCGTCCATCCCGCAAGGAACCGAAACGGTCTACCTTTAGAACTACTGATCTCAGGAATAGTTTTGAGAAGGATAGGCCTGTGATCCGATTTAATGCGAAGAAGATGGTAAATAAGAGTATGCAGAAAAGTTCAAACCCAAGCGTCATTAGCTAAAGCTCGATCAAGGCGCTCAGACGTATTTCCTCTTTGCCAGGTGAATGACAGTCCAATAAATCTCAGGTCCTGCAAGTTACAAACATCAACAAAATTACCAAAATACTTACATTTCTTACCTGTTGTGCGATCATTTTTTTTGTCCATGGGTGATAGGATAGCATTAAAGTCTCTCAAAATCAACCAAGGCAACGGTTCCTGAGGCAACACAGCCATTAAATTAGTCCAAAGAGATTTTCTTTTGGTTCTGTCAGATTCCCATAAACGACAAACATGAAGAAACCATCATTAAGATTATTGCCCTGAAAATGAAGAAGCATAAATTGTGGATGATTATGAACAATACTAATGGAAAAACAATCCTTCCATCCAACCCATATTCCTCCTGAAAAACCAATAGACTCAATGCGGTGAAACCTCTCAAAACCCAATTTATCAATAATAGAATTAGCTTTTTTGCCACTAACTCTCGGCTCCAAAAGACACACAATATCCGGTTTATACTCAAGATTATATTCACGAAAGGCTCTGAGAAATTTACTACTCGCACACCATTGACAATTCTAGGAAAAAATGGATAAATTAGATGTCATAATATAATATTAAGAAAACAAACCATAACCATAAGCCAATGAACTTATCCAACAAAACATGCAATGAAGCAAATTAATTGCTTTTACCAATATTCGGGCCAGTAGTATCAACTTTCGCTTTTTGAAGCGTAGTTACAGACTGAACGAGTCTAGTCATAGAATCAGTCAAAGGAATTTTCGAGGGATTTTTATTTTTAAAATTATTCCCTTTCCGTGCATGACTTTATTAATTTTCCTAATGGCCCGAATACCTCCTTCCTTACCTCCCATTTATTTTGTTGTAGACCGATTCTTGTTACCATCCACCGTCGGACCTGTCCCTTTAAAGGAAACAGCTGTATGATTTTTATTAATACCACCAAGAGAGTCGGGTACTTGAACTTCAACTATATTCGGCAATGAAGAGTCTGATTCCGTTGTTATACTAGCTCCCTGCTCAAAATTAGAATCCTGATTTTCAAAGATAGGATTAAGACGAGAGATATTAAGATTATTAACATTTAATATGGAATCATTATTATCCAAAATATCAATTGAAGAAACATCAGTGGAGTTCGAAGAAGAGCTTCCTGTTTTGCTAGTAATTCGGCCGGCTATAGGAGTAACCTGGCCCAATTCTTGGATAACAGACGTAGCACATCCAGATGGGTCAGCCTCATTATTCACGCGTTGTAATAACCCAAATTCTATGGGCATCGAAAAAGTGAGTTTAGGGCCTCCGTCCTAGGAAAACGAGTCCGTAAATATTTATTAAAAATATTTACGAGGCTAGTATAGGTTGAATTAGATTTTTGATAAGTGAATTTAGTTTAATTTAAAGTATTTAGGAAAAAGGATCAAATTGAATAAAGAGTGAAAGTCTAATTATAGATTAAAAGAAAGTAAAAGGGCTAAAATGGCAATTAAGCCATTTAGCATAAGCTGATGACATATGAGATAAAAATCTAAGATTTTACTTAGATTTTATTATAAAATATATATATTAGTAATAAATTATATATTAAATTAATTTAAAATAAAAATTATATATAATATTATTATAACATAAAGTAAATAGAAAAGGAACAAAACAAAGAAACAGAAAAAGAAACAGAGAGCATACGAAACAGGGGAAAGGAAGGAAAGAAAAGAAAAAGGAAAAATTAGGGATTTAGAGCTTGAAGCTTAAATTGGTAAGTCAATCAAGTCCTATTCTCTTAATTTTGATGTTTTAGAAGCTTTAAAGCAAGATTTTGATGAAACTAAGTTGATATTTTGAGAGTTTTAGATTCTTAAGTATAGTTGATATTGAAGAAAAGATGAATTAAAGATTAAATTGAATGAAATCTAAGTTAGAATTAGTAAAAGGATTAAATTGTAAGGTGAGCTATAAGTTTTCTACTATAGGGATTAATTTGGAAGAAATTAAAACTAGGGCTTTATTATGAAAATTATATAATCAAGTTGAATATGGAAAGAATTTAATTAGAATCAAAGCATGAATTAAGTTAAGAAAATAGGTAAACTTAATTAGGATTTAATTGCAAAATAAGCCATAAGAAAACAGTTTAGGGACAGCAGCAGTAGAGTAACTTTGAAAATCACTAAAATCGTATAAATGGAATTAGAAGTTGAACTAGATATGAAATTAAATATTATTGAGTCTATTTTCATATGAAAGAAAAGAGAACGCAAATAAGTTCTGTAATTTGAGATATTTAGATTTTTGTGAGACTGGTTTAGAGTGATTTCGAGATCCCCTGTTCTGACTTGGAAAAATTATTAAAATTGTACAAAAATAATTGGGGAACATAATTTACATGGTTAGATTCCTTAATGAGTCTATTTTTATAATAAATAAACTATAACATCATTTAAATTCTGTACAAAAGATAATTAAATTTTAGTAAAGAGTGGTCGAAACTGTCAGACAACAGAACAGGGGTAATTTTAAAGAATGAACTGTACTTATTGGCTAAATCAAAAATTCTGAAAATTTTATGACAAGAAGATATGTGAGTCTAGTTTCATATAAAATTTACGGATGTTGATTTGGAATTCTGTAACTCAAGATATAGATAATTTAGTGACAATGACTCAGGTAAATAGCCTTGAAAGAACTTATAAGTAAATAATATAATCGTGTACAAAGAATGTGGAATGAAGAGCAATGATAGGAATTGAATAAAATTGATTATTTGTTGTAATTTAATGCTATAATTAATAATGTAAATTGTTATTATTATTTTCGTAGCAAACAAGGAAACCGAGACGTCTAATACGAAGGGGAAGGAAAAAGTGATCGAGGAGTAGCTCGAGAAAATATCGGTTTGTATTATCATAATTCAAGTTATTTATTATTATATGTTTAATTTCAATGTATGTGTATGGAAAATGAAATTTAGGTAAGTATTGATATTTGAATTGGAAGTGATTTGAATTGTGGATTTGAGATTGAGATTGAATTGATAATATGTATGAATAGAATTTGGTTGATTGTGATCATTTGAAGAGAAAAGAAATTGATATTTGAACCAATACCTATTAACTAGTCCGGTGAGTCGGATACAATTGGCATGCCATAGGATTGGAAGAGTTCAGGATACTTGACCTCGAGTCGATGAGACACTGGGTGTCACTATATTTCTTCGGATAGTTTCGATGAGGTCTGGTACCAATCTTGACTCTGCCGATGAGACACCGGTGTCACTATATTGCTTGAACTATCCGATGAGGCCTTTGGTGCCAATCTGGTGTGTTTGGTTGGATCCGCGTATCCGCCAAAGGCCGAAAGTCTGTTAATAGGGGTAAAGAGAAAATGAAAAGCTAAATTAAAAGAAATGAATCGGTTGAGCCATTGAAGAAATGTGAAAATAGAACATGAATTGAAAATGTGATTTGAATATGAGTATGTGAATAGAAAGCATGAACCATAGGTTCATGAGATGCATAATGGTCCAACATGAATGTGTATTATTTCAATTGTTAAATAGCTAAATTTGAATTGTATAATGTATTGAAAATGACCATCTTATGTTTGAGTTGGTTTAGTCAAATTTATAGGTATATGATTTAATGATATGATTATTATGTTTATAAATTGAATTATGAAAATACCACTGAGTAATTCCAATACTCAGCATACGGTTTGTTTTCCGTGCGCAGGTTAGTAGAGTTTCTAATCCGGTCCAGCATCCAAATCAAACCCGACTCCAACAAGAGGATTTTGGTGATGAAATTCTTCCTTTTGTTAAGTGGCATGTACTAGATAGTTATATGAGTTATAAACATATATAAATATACTTAAGTTAAATGATTTTGGTTGTATTTAAATGATTATAATGTTTTGGACGAGGAAAATGATATAAAATTATAAAATGATAAATTAGTATTGGTTGTTTTGGTTTGAATTTGTAGGAGATTTAGGTGAAAATAAGCGAAATCTTGCCAAATTTTTATAAAAAAAATTAATTACGAAAAATTTTCTAGAGTGATTGAACATGTTTCATTTTACTTTTATTATATGCTTTGGGCATTGAGAGTTCAATATAATGATTTAATTATTAAATTGTACTATGAATGTCATTTTATTTGTGAGTGATTAGTAAATTGTCTGATATGTTCGGTAATACCTTATAACCCTGTTCCGGCGACGGTTTAGGGTTAGGGGGTGTTACAATTTTATTGGTATCAGAGCTTATCAGGTTTAGTCGATTCTCGGGCCAATTTGAGGTCGGAAGTGAGTTTAGTAGTACATGCCACTTTTGAATTAAAAATTGAGTCGGGAATTTTGGATGCTGACCTATTTATTTATTTTGTTTTATAGATTAAAGATGTCTAATAAACACATTGATGATATAAATGAAGAAATGTTCACTGGAGATGAAGAATCATATGATTTAGATGAAACCGAGTCAGCTACACCTAGTGTAAATCCGATTAGAAATCAGCCTCCCATGTAGAAAGAGAGAACATTAGGGAGAGAGATGAAAAAGGTAGAAATGATTATGATGTAGTAAGGGTTTTAAGCGATGCTCTTGATGAATAGCGAGTCTATACATGCTACCACGTCATGCACTGTTCCTAGGCGGGCCCTATTAAGGAACTAAGAAAATACGGTGCCATGAATTTTTGGGTCCGAAAGGAGTTGATCCGTCTGTAGCTAAAAAGCTGGATGGAGGCAACAAAAAGAATTTTCTGTAGATTAGAATGTACGTCACGAGAAAGCTGTTATGTCTGTATCTTTATTACGAGGTGAGGCATATCTTTGGTGGGAATCAGAATCGACATTTACCAATCGATCGGTAACATGGGATCTATTCCAAAAAAATTTCAAAAGAAGTATATTGGGGATATGTATATGGAAGACAAGAAACAAGAATTTTGATGCTTAAACAAGGTGAAATGCGATGAGTGGATTATGAGCGGAATTCTCAAGACTTGGTAGATATGCATCGAGTTTGTACCAACCAAGCCGATAGTTGTAAAAGATTCCTACGGGATTAAGGGATGAAATAAAGCGCAATTGGTGTCCCAAATGAATAACTAAATTTGTTGATTTGATCGAGCGAGCCAAGATGGTAGAGCAAGTCTTGGGACTAGACAAAAAGCACGAAGCCTTAAAATCGGTTGGGAAACGTCACAGGAACTATGAGTTCGAATCCTTCATTTAAAAATCTCGAGATTCTAGAGGTGGATGGAGATCTAGTTTTCGAAGCAGATAGAGGAGACAAAAATTGGGAAAAACAAACTACGGTGTCTACCCTGAGTAGTGTAAGAGGTCCATCTCGGAAATAAAATTCCAGTTGTCGACCTTTGTGGGAAGAAACATAGAAGAGAATGTTGGAAATTAGCTAGAGGCCGTTTTCGATGTGGTTCTAAAGATCATTTCATCAGAGACTGTCCGAAGACTAATAGTGCTACACCTGTAACATCACAGAGATCAGTATCTACAGCTAGAGGCAGAGGATCGACCAGAGGTGGACTAGTATCTAGAGGAGGAGGTACGAGAAGAGGGAGTGATATAGTGACCCAGCAGTCTGAAGTTAGAGTACCGGCCAGAGCTTATGTAGTTAGAGCCCGGGAAGATGGTGATGCACATGATGTTGTAATGTATATTTTACTATATCCCGAGCTGTTTATGCTTTGATTGACCCTGGATCTTCACATTCATATATAAATTCGAAGTTGGTTGAATTGGGAAAATTTGAATCTAAAATGTCTAGTGTAACAATAGAAGTGTCAAGTCCGTTAGGGCAAACAGTATTAGTAAATCAAGTATGTCCGAGATGTCCGTTGAAAATTCAGAATGAAACTTTTCCAGTTGATTTGTTGATTATGCCATTTGGAGATTTTGATATAATATTGGGTATGGATTGGTTGTCTGAGCATGGTGTGATTTTGGACTGTTATAAGAAGAAATTCAGCATTCAGACCAATGATGGTAACAATATTGAGATCAAGGGATTGAACAGTGGGCCAACACGTGTTATCTCAGCAATGAAGGTTAATAAGTTCTTACAGCAGGGTTGTACAGCATACTTAGCTTATGTTATTAATTCAGATTCAGTTAGTAGCCAATGCAATAAAATTAAAACAGTTTGCGAGTTTCGGACGTATTTCGAAGAGTTACCAGGCTTGCCACCAGACAGAGAAGTTGAATTTGCTATTGAAGTGTATCCGGGTACGAGTCCAATTTCTATGCCTCCATACCGTATGTCGCCCATTGAACTGAAAGAGTTAAAGATACAATTACAAGATTTGTTAGATCGTGGATTTATTAGACCGAGTATTTCACCATGGGGAGCTCCAGTGCTATTTGTTAAAAAAAAGATGGCTCGATGCGACTTTGTATTGATTATAGACAGTTAAACAAGGTAACAATCAAGAATAAGTATCCACTTCCCCGCATTGATGATTTATTTGATCAGTTGAAAGGAGCTACTGTATTTTCAAAGATTGATCTCCGATCGGGCTACTATCAGTTACGGGTAAAAGAATGTGATGTATCAAAGACAGCCTTCCGCACGAGATATGGTCACTATGAATTTTTAGTAATGCCATTCGGGTTGACTAACGCCCCAGCTGCTTTTATGGATTTGATGAACCATATTTTTCAGCCATATTTGGATAAGTTTGTGGTAGTTTTCATTGATGATATACTGGTCTATTCTGAATCAGAGTCAGAACATGATCAACATCTTAGAATTGTACTACAGGCATTACGAGAGAAGCAGTTGTATGGAAAGCTTAGTAAATGTGAGTTTTGGTTATCAGAGGTTGTATTTTTGGGACATATGGTATCAGCAGATGGAATTAGAGTTGATCCGAGAAAAATTGAAGTAATTGTTCAATGGAAAGTACCAAAGAATGTGTCTGAGGTACGTAGTTTTCTTGGTTTAGCTGGGTATTACAGAAGATTTGTGAATGGATTTTCAAAGATAGCTTTGCCAATGACTAAATTACTACAGAAGAATGTTCCTTTTATCTGGGATGATCAGTGTCAGAAGAGCTTTGATATGTTGAAGCAAATGTTAACCGAGGCACCGCTTTTGACATTACGAATCGGGTAAGGATTTTGTATTATCTGATGATACTTCTTTGAATAGTGCAGGTTGTGTTACGATGCGGGATGGGAAGGTAATAGCCTATGCATCTAGGCAGTTGAAACCACACAGCGTAATTATCCGACTCATGACTTGGAGTTGGCGCTATAATTTTGCATTAAAGATTTGGAGGCATTATCTTTTGGTGAAAAATGTTATATATATACCGATCATAAAAGTCTCAAATATTTTCTATCGCAAAAGGAGTTAAATTTGAGACAGAGACGGTGGATCGAGCTTTTGAAAGATTATGATTGTGTCATAGATTATCATCCGGGAAAGGCAAATGTAGTAGCTGATGCACTAAGTAGAAAAGCTGCAATGGAGTTAAGAGCAATGTTTGCACGGCTCGATGTCGATGATGATGGGAGTCTTTTAATGAGTTGAGAATTAAGCGGTAATGTTTGATCAGATCAAATCAGTACAATTGAAAGATGATGAGTTGTTGAAGAAGCGAGAGATGGTATTGAGTGGCCTAGTGGAAAATTTTAGTATTGATGATCAAGGTTGTTTGAGATTCCGTAACCGAATTTGTATTCCAGTTACTTCAGAACTTAAAGAGTTGATTCTTCGAGAAGCTCATGATAGTTTATTTGCTTTGCACCCTGGAGGTATAAAGATGTATCGTAATTTACGAGAGCTATACTGGTGGCCAGGAATGAAAAGAGATATAGTCGAGTATGTTGGTAAATGTTTGACATGTCAGCGGGTAAAAGCGAAACATCAGGTACCAACAGGTTTACTTCAGCCTATTAATATTCCAGAATGGAAATGGGATCGAATCACAATGGATTTTGTTACGGGATTACCGTTGTCAACAAACAAAAAGAATGCTATTTGGGTGATAGTTGATCGACTTACTAAGTCTGCTCACATTATAGCAGTCAGAACTGATTGGTCTCTACAGAAGTTGGCTGAGACCTATATTAGGGAAATAGTGAGGCTGCATGGTATTCCTGTATCTATTATTTCAGACCGGGATCCGCGGTTTACATCAAGATTTTGGAGACAATTACACGGTTCTCTAGGTACGGACTTAATTTCAAAGATCGCATTTCATCCCAAACCGACGGGCAATCTGAACGAGTAATTCAAATATTAGAAGATATGCTTCGGGCTTGCATTATTGATTTTGAATCAGGTTGGGAACGTTATCTACCCTTAGCTGAATTTGTGTATAATAATAGTTTTCAATCAAGTATTCAAATGGCTCCGTATGAAGCATTGTATGGGCGGAGATGTAGATCACCTGTGTGTTGGACCGAATTAAATGAAAGAAAAATAATCGGGCCTGAGTTGATCCAAGAAACCGAAGGAATAGTAAAAAAGATACAAGAGAAATTAAAAGTAGCTTTTGATAGACAGAAGTCTTATGCTGATTTGAAACGGCGAGATATTGAATATTCAGTTGGTGACAAGGTATTTCTTAAAGTCTCTCCTTGGAAGAAAGTATTGAGATTTGGCCGGAAAGGAAAGTTAAGTCCTCGTTATATCGGGCCATATGAAATAGTAGAGCGAGTTGGACCAGTAGCTTATCGTCTGGCTTTACCTCCAGAATTACAGAAGATTCATGATGTTTTTCATGTTTCGATGCTTCGAAGATATAGATCAGATCCTTCTCATGTTATCTCTACTGAAATTATTGAGATTCGACCAGATTTGTCTTATGAAGAAGAACCAGTTGAGATTCTAGCACGAGAAATAAAAGAATTAAGAAATAAAAAGGTTCCTCTAGTGAAAGTGTTATGGAGAAGTCATAGTGTGGAAGAAGCAACATGGGAACCTGAAGAAACTATGAGAGCACAGTACCCCCATCTATTTTCAGGTAAATTTCGAGGACGAAATTTATTAAGGGGGGAAGAATTGTTATAACCCAAATTCTATGGGCATCGGAAAAGTGATTTTAGGGCATCCGTCCTAGGAAAACGAGTCCGTAAATATTTATTAAAAATATTTACGAGGCTAGTATAGGTTGAATTAGATTTTTTGATAAGTGAATTTAGTTTAATTTAAAGTATTTAGAAAAAAGGATCAAATTGAATAAAGAGTGAAAGTCTAACTATAGATTAAAAGAAAGTAAAAAGGGCTAAAATGGCGATTAAGCTATTTAGCATAAGCTGAGTGACATATAAGATAAAAATCTAAGATTTTACTTAGATTTTTATTATAAAATATATTATTAGTAATAAGTTATATATTAAATTAATTTAAAATAAAAATTATATATAATATTATTATAACATAAAGTAAATAGAAAAGGAACAAAACAAAGAAACAGAAAAAGAAACAGAGAGCATACGAAACAGGGGAAAGGAAGGAAAGAAAAGAAAAAGGAAAAATTAGGGATTTAGAGCTTGAAGCTTAAATTGGTAAGTCAATCAAGTCCTATTCTCTTAATTTTGATGTTTTAGAAGCTTTAAAGCAAGATTTTGATGAAACTAAGTTGATATTTTGAGAGTTTTTAGGTTCTTAAGTATAGTTGATATTGAAGAAAAGATGAATTAAAGATTAAATTGAATGAAATCTAAGTTAGAATTAGTAAAAGGATTAAATTGTAAGGTGAGCTATAAGTTTTCTACTATAGGGATTAATTTGGAAGAAATTAAAACTAGGGCTTTATTATGAAAATTATATAATCAAGTTGAATATGGAAAGAATTTAATTAGAATCAAAGCATGAATTAAGTTAAGAAAATAGGTAAACTTAATTAGGATTTAATTGCAAAATAAGCCATAAGAAAACAGTTTAGGGACAGCAGCAGTAGAGTAACTTTGAAAAATCACTAAAAATCGTATAAATGGAATTAGAAGTTGAACTAGATATGAAATTAAATATTATTGAGTCTATTTTCATATGAAAGAAACAGAGAACGCAAATAAGTTCTGTAATTTGAGATATTTAGATTTTTGTGAGACTGGTTTAGAGTGATTTCGAGATCCCCTGTTCTGACTTGGAAAAATTATTAAAAATTGTACAAAAATAATTGGGGAACATAATTTACATGGTTAGATTCCTTAATGAGTCTATTTTTATAATAAATAAACTATAACATCATTTAAATTCTGTACAAAAAGATAATTAAATTTTAGTAAAGAGTGGTCGAAACTGTCAGACAACAGAACAGGGGTAATTTTAAAGAATGAACTGTACTTATTGGCTAAATCAAAAATTCTGAAAATTTTATGACAAGAAGATATGTGAGTCTAGTTTCATATAAAATTTACGGATGTTGATTTGGAATTCTGTAACTCAAGATATAGATAATTTAGTGACAATGACTCAGGTAAATAGCCTTGAAAGAACTTATAAGTAAATAATATAATCGTGTACAAAGAATGTGGAATGAAGAGCAATGATAGGAATTGAATAAAATTCGATTATTTGTTGTAATTTAATGCTATAATTAATAATGTAAATTGTTATTATTATTTTCAGTAGCAAACAAGGAAACCGAGGCGTCTAATCTGAAGGGAAGGAAAAAGTGATCGAGGAGTAGCTCGAGAAAATATCGGTTTGTATTATCATAATTCAAGTTATTTATTATTATATGTTTAATTTCAATGTATGTGTATGGAAAATGAAATTTAGGTAAGTATTGATATTTGAATTGGAAGTGATTTGAATTGTGGATTTGAGATTGAGATTGAATTGATAATATGTATGAATAGAATTTGGTTGATTGTGATCATTTGAAAGAGAAAGAGAAATTGATATTTGAACCAATACCCTATTAACTAGTCCGGTGAGTCGGATACAATTGGCATGCCATAGGATTGGAAGAGTTCGGGGATACTTGACCTCGAGTCGATGAGACACCTGGGTGTCACTATATTTCTTGGATAGTTTCGATGAGGTACTGGGTACCAATCTTCGGCTCTGCCGATGAGACACTGGGTGTCACTATATTGCTTCGAACTATCCGATGAGGCACTGGGTGCCAATCTGGTGTGTTTGGTTGGATCCGCGTATCCGCCAAAGGCCGAGTCTGTTAATAGGGGTAAAGAGAAAATGAAAAGCTAAATTAAAAGAAATGAATCGGTTGAGCCATTGAAGAAATGTGAAAATAGAACATGAATTGAAAAATGTGATTTGAATATGAGTATGTGAATAGAAAGCATGAACCATAGGTTCATGAGATGCATAATGGTCCAACATGAATGTGTATTATTTCCATTGTTAAATAGCTAAATTTGAATTGTATAATGTATTGAAAATGACCATCTTATGTTTGAGTTGGTTTAGTCAAATTTATAGGTATATGATTTAATGATATGATTATTATGTTTATAAATTGAATTATGAAAATACCACTGAGTAATTCCAATACTCAACAGACGGTTTGTTTTCCGATGCATGAGTTAGTAGAGTTTCTAATCCGGTCCAGCATCCAAATCAAACTCGACTCCAACAAGAGGATTTTGGTGATGAAATTCTTCCTTTTGTTAAGTGGCATGTACTAGATAGTTATATGAGTTATAAACATATATAAATATACTTAAGTTAAATGATTTTGGTTGTATTTAAATGATTATAATGTTTTGGACGAGGAAAATGATATAAAATTATAAAATGATAAATTAGTATTGGTTGTTTTGGTTTGAATTTGCAGGGAGATTTAGGTGAAAATAAGCAGAAATACTACCGAAATTTTTATAAAAAAAAATTAATTACGAAAAATTTTCTAGAGTGATTGAACATGTTTCATTTTACTTTTATTATATGCTTTGGGCATTGAGAGTTCAATATAATGATTTAATTATTAAATTATACTATGAATGTCATTTTATTTGTGAGTGATTAGTAAATTGTCTGATATGTTCGGTAATACCTTATAACCCTGTTCCGGCGACGGTTTAGGGTTAGGGGGTGTTACACGCGTGGGCCTGCTAAAGTACTAGCTTTATCGTCATCAAGCGTGGCCCGATCTGCTTGATCTCTGGTAAGGCCCGAATGTTGAAGATTCAACGCTTCATTTTTTGAATTAATGGCTCCCAGCTATAATCCTATTTTTAGATTATTACAATCCTACCTTAAATGCCTCTGCTCCCCTGCATTAACACCTACTTTTGAAACGACTTGAAAATCTGCTATGTGATCCTCTCCTTCCTTATTCAACGCCTTCTTCATGTCTCCTTTAGCCTCAAAGTTCGCTAAGGCTTCAAATCTAGAGCCTGAATTTCCTTTCCCCTTATTTTCTTTATTGGAGAGGTGATTAGGCCGAGAGTTACTCCGGGATCTACGCTCAACTATCATCCAAGGCCCGTAATTCTTGCTATCTTCTTCTTGTCTCACCTCCGTCAATTTGTACACCAGTTTGAACCGACGAACATATTTCTTTAGTATGACCGTACTTTCCACAGTTGAAGCATATGGTTGGTAACGCCTCATACTCAACTCTCTGTTTTATTCCATTCACAAGAGCTTGGCTAGTCAACGGTTTGTTAAGGTTGATATACACGGCCATTCTAGCAAATCTTCCTCTAATCCGGCTGTCAGTGTTGAAGTCTAATCTAACAACTTTCCCAATAGTCCCCCTTATTTCCTCAAGGATTTTTTTCTTGTAGAGGAACCCCGGAAGGCCTGGTAATCGTATCCACGTTAAGACCGTACTTGGGTAAGGTTGTGAAGGATTAAACTCTTTTGTCCATGGTCTGTACTGTTAAGTATTGCCCGTAAATCATCCACGGTCCTGTGATAAGACTTTAGAGTAATCTTCAGCCATATGAAACTTGGCCAAATAGTACCCATTCTCGATATCCATTAGATTGAAGGGTTTGGAAGGATTCAATGGGGTGCTGATCCGGTTGGAAAGAGCCACATATCCAATGTTTCTTCCAAGTGGCTTGAGAACCATTGGTAATTCCATTTCTTTGTAGAGAATTTGTTGGATTCTCTCCGAAAAATCAATGGTAAGAATGCCATTAACGACGAATCTGTGAATGTCACCCTCCAGAAATTCAAGTTCTTCATCGTTGCTGTTTTGCTCTTCCACATCAAATAATGCAGGTTTGCCCCCCAGAAGTTTATCTTTCCAAGAAATTGCTGGCTTTGGTTGAGATTCAATCAACATATCAGTGTCAACACCACCTGTTCCTTCTTTAAACCTTACTTTTTTAGTGATTCGATCTTCCTCAGAACGAGATTCGTTCCGGGCATCAACATCCAGCGAAAAATTATTGGCTTCAATTTCCAAAGAATTTCCATTCATTTTTTCCGATATTACTTCATTTTCTTTTGTGTCTTATTTTAAATCTAACAAGTCTATTTTAAATCCACATATATTATTAAATTTTATATTATCTTTATTTTTTAATTTATTATTTTTTCATTAAGATTAAGTTTTATTTATTTTATTTTATATAAATTACATTATATATAAAAATAATACATATATATTCAAAATAGAAAATAGATCAACTTTCAAAAATAAAATAAAAAATAGGTACCTCATATTTTTACTCAAACCTATTTTCTGAACCTCATATTTTGATTCAAACTCCTCGTAATTTAGTGGGCTTCGAGTTTTGATTAGATAGCTCAATCCTTAAATAAATACATAAAAACACCTATCAGGTTATAAATTAAAATATATATATAAATTGTGACAAATATTCAATTAGTGAAAAGAAAAACCCAATTTAAATATAAAAGCACAGATAATTCAACATTTAATTACCACTTTAACAAATTCAACGAGCATGAGAAGTACAAAGAAAAAAAGAAATGAAAATGAGAAAAAAAAAGAACTATTGTTCGAGTGATACAGATAACAAGGACATAGAAATTTGAGAAAATCAACGACCAGAGACGTGGGAGATAGAATTGGTAGCATTAGATGAAGAAGTGGAAGTGGATCTATTATCTTGGGGAATAATATTAACCCTTCTGTCAGATTCAATGAAGGCAGGTCGAGTGGGCTGTCTTGGCTCTAAGGAGCTCACTGTTCTAAGCATAGTAACCACCTCTGACATTGTAGGCCTCAAAGAAGCTGATGATTGAGTGCATAAGAATGCTATTTCGATCATTCTTTGCATTTCGTCTATATCATATTCTTCCGGATCTAAGCTTCTGTCTACCATTTCCATTGCCATATTATCTTGGTACAGTCCCCATGCCTACATGAATATATATCACCAAATTAAAAAGAAAAAAAAAAAAACACTTAAGAATTAGCAGTAATATATGTATCAACTCAGATTAGGAAATTAAAGTACCCGTTTTAGAAGGAACTCAGCAGTAGGATCAAGAGAGGCTTCGTTGTTCTTTAGGCCACTGATGATTTCAAGGACAACCACCCCAAAGCTATATGTATCAACTTTCACTGACAATTGTCCATGGATTGCATATTCTGGTGCTGTATATCCACTGTCCCATCCAACTTATTTCATTATTAACCATATATATGCATGCTAATCACCTAAATTTACCACCCAAACGCCAAAAGTCTAGAAATTTGAGATGGGAAACTTACAAAGTGCCAGCAAATTTGGTGCTAAGATGAGTCTGATCCTCAGGTAAGAGCCTGACCAATCCAAAATCTGCTATCTTAGGCTGAAAATCTCTGTCCAATAGTATATTGCTAGGTTTGATGTCCCTGTGGATGATACATGCATGAAACTCCTCGTGTAAATAGGCTAGCCCCTTTGCTGTGCCTACTATTATGTCAAATCTTTGTTTCCAGTTCAGAGATCCATGCCCTTCGCCTATTCGACAAAATGAAACTAACATAAATTTGCTTTCAAGATCAATAATTTTACGACAATCAAGATTTAATTTCTGACAATTAATTACCAAATAAGTGCTTATCAAGGCTGCCATTAGGCATGAACTCATAGACAAGGAGAAGCTCAGGGCCTTTACTACAGCAGCCAACAAGGCGAACCAGATTCCGATGATGAACATTGCTTATAAGCTTCACTTCTGTATCGAATTCTGCTTTTACCTTTTCTGATTTGCTTATGGCTAGTTTCTTCACTGCTACCACCCTTCCATTCTTCAATATACCCTATATTTATATATTAAAATTCCAACCGCCCACAAAATTATCAATTTTCTTTTACAATAATATAAAAGTAATTCCATTATTGTTGAGTAAATTGCAACTTTAAAATATTCACCTTGTATACTTCACCAAAACCACCTTCTCCTAATTTATTTTGTTGACTAAAATTTGTCGTTGCAAAATTCAATTCTTTGTAAGTGTAAGTCAACGGACCTTGTAATTCAGGTGGCGCCTCTGCATCCTCTGCAATGTTTTTTTTTTTAAATTGGCACATAATTATGATTTTATTTATTTTAACCCACAAATATAGAATTAATATATTATGTTACCTTGAGGAACTGCCATATTGTTTCTTGATTTTCTAACCCAAAACAATAATAAAGTTATAAGCAACAGAAGACCTCCACCTCCACCCAGTCCTCCAATCAGAGCATCCCTTTTAGTTGTATTTCCTGCATAATTCAATTTTTAATATAAATTCAACCTGTCCTCCAATTTGTTAACATGAAAGGAGAAGGAGATATTATTGGATTAATTGTCTGTATATATTTATATTAAATTCAAACCCTTGGAAGAAATAGGAGAGCCATAAAGGGAGGAGAGGTGCCTTAAAAGGACTTACTGGTTTTCAAGAAGGGTCTCAGGTCAATGGTGTAGTTAGCACCAAAGAAGGGGGAGTCTGAGTATCTTAGGAAACATCCAGTGTCAACTGCCCGACCATCTGAGTCAGGAGGGCATCTTTGAATATTGGCTAAAGCCACGTTCAAGCATTCCATGCACCCTTTCTCGTCGATGGTTTCCATGCATTGCGCCACGCCATACGCTGTTATATTGCCATTTACACCACCCACTTCCTCCCTGCTGGCAGCAAAGAACGAATCGATCCTCGGCGTCGCCTTTACAAGATCCCCTAATAGCCTTTCCACCGTCGTTCCGAAAACACTCTCTTGTGATGCTGTGCTGCCACCGCAAATTCCGAGGTTTCCAACTTGCGTGCTTTCTTGGTAAAACATGTTGCTCTCGTACCTAGCTCACCAAAATCAACACATAACTTCATCATTATAATCATAAAGATGGTATATATATGTGTGTATATATATATAAGTAAAAGAAAGTAAAAATATATATACCTGAGGAAGCAACCGTCGAAGATGACACGAGCACCATTAGCGGCGGAGCAGTTGCGGATTTGTGAGGAAGCAGTACTGAAGCAAGAGATGCAGTCGTTTCGAGACATGTAATTCCTGCACTGCACCATGGCATAAACGGGGTCAGAACCCGTGGCTTCTTGAGCCACTGCGAAATGCATGCCCCTGTCTAACTGCCCTCGGAGCTCCGTTAACGTGGCGTTTAGATTCCTGGAGAAACCGGAGAAGCTGGTGACGTTGAACATGCTGCACCCTTGGTTCAGCAGAACGGTTTGTGGATTTGAGGCACCCATTTCCAGCAGGCACCATATTACTGTCAAGGAAATGCAAATTCGAAGAAGCTCCATATCTCTTTAATCATTAATACGACCCTCGAGTTTTGTTTTTTCTTGTTTAATGTTGTTGCCAAAACAAGATGAAAGAACGTTTAATGTCTGGTATACATATAGTGGAATTCTGTACAGAATAGTATTATCTGTGTGAATAAATAAATCAATTCAAAAGATTTGGAAATATTATACCAGTATACGACAAGGAATTAGGGGGATAAGTCAGGTTAATTACATGAGGTGATTGATAACGGTGGACTTTAGTTAAGTTTGGTGACTTAATTAAAATTTTGAAAGGATTTAATGAAATTTAAAAAAATTATAAATCTAATTTAAACTGAAAATTTTAGAAACTTAATAGGAATTTTAGGAAATTTTGGAAAATGCTATTTAATTTTTTTTTAAAATTTTATAATCATCATTTTGGTCGAAACCATAATTTTCAATGCGGGTAGCATTAATTATTTCCTTACGATTTAATTAAATTTTTAAAATTCTAATAAAATTTTTAGAATTCTGGATAAGACTTTTGGCACCGTTGAACATCCTCTCTTGTTGACAAAGTCTGAAGTCTTTCATTTGGACTCGCACAACTTCGTAAAATTAAACTTTCGTCTAAAGTTCTAATTGAGTTACAGTTGTCACTTTCAATAACTTTTTGTTTTAATATGTCAAAGGTCCTTATACTTTTTGAAATATAAAATTTAGTCCTATACTTTAATTTTGAGACATTGAGTAGCTATACAATTTTTTACTTCAAAATCTGGTTAGATTTGATTTATAGAAAAGGTAAAATAACTCTTGTAGCCCTCATAATTTATAATTATTAATTTGGTCCAAACACTTTAAATTGTAAAATATATGAAAAATATAAAAATTTCCCAAAATTCAAAAAATGTGTTATTTACTTCAAAAATAGTAATAAGGTCTCTCCAAGTTTTGAGCTATTCATTTGGTTCATAGTACTTAAATTTGATAATTTTTTATTTTTAAATTAGATTAATTGTATATAAAAAATATTTTTATGTAAATTTAATTATAAAGTGTATTTTAATATAAAATAAATTTTAAATAACGATACAAATTCTGAATGCATGCAAATTAAACTTAATATTTTTTTTCAAAATACACCGTATTAAAAGAATTTTATATAAAAATGGACACATTTTGGTAAAGTACAAAAGTTACAAATTAAGTCTTGAAATTTTATACAGCGTATTTTAAACAAAAAAATGTAAATATTTAAATTTAATTCACATCAAGTTTGTATAATTATTTAATTCAAATCATTTATATATAAAAAATATTTTGTTTAAATCAAGACTTAATTTATTTATTTAAAAATATAGTGTTTTTATTTTTAAAAGTTTTTATTTTTATAATTTTTTATTGAAAATATGAAAAACATTTAATTTTAAAACTTTTTTGGGCAATTGTTTTTGTATTTTGTAATAGTTTGAATCAAATTGACAAAAAATTATAAATCATGAGGACTAAAAGAATTATTTTATTTTTATAATAACCTTATCATCAATCCTAATGACAAAATTGACGAAAAGACCAATATTTAATTTGTTATTAGTTCGATTATGCATCATAAAGGTTGATTATGATGTAATTTTCAAAAAAATGGAGTTTGTGTGTGTGTGTTTTTCTTTATTCGCTAAATGCAATTTTCTTAAGGCATTTGCTTTATTTTATTATTATTTTATGTGCTCATTGTGAAAAAAAAAAAAATCAGGAGTAAAGTTATAATCTTATCATACAAATTCCAACCACACTCCTTTTAAACGTGACATGTAGTGAAGACACTTAAAGTTAGAGGCGAAGTCGAATAATTTTTAGGAGGGCGGATAAAATTTTAATTTTTATACTATATCTTTATAATTTGTAAAGGATTAAATTAAATTTTTATAATTTTAGGTGGGCAAGTATAATTTTATCTTTATTAATTTAAAATTTTTAAAAATTCTAAGAACTTTTTAATTAATTTTACATTTTAGGGGCCAAGGCCATATAATTTCTACAGCTACGCTAATTGTTTAAAGTTTTAAACTCTTTTAAAATTAATTTCTGATTTAAGATTGTGTGGTTGCATTTTATTTTTGATATTTATGATGTTGAACACTTTAGAAAATTAATAAAGTTACTCACTTATTTATAAAGATGATGTTATTTCATATGAACTTTATTAAATAAAATAGATTGATTGTAGATCTATTTCATATTTTAATTTATGATGTTACGCATTATGTTTCCAATAAAAATGAAAAGGATAAGAGTGAATATATAATAACTTAGATTAATTTGTTCGATCTAATGGGTAAATATTCCATATATACCAAAAAATTAAATTATTTAAAATGGGCGGTTTGAAGAATATTTAGGAAAAGGTTTGTTTCCTCCCAAAATGCGTCCATGTCGGTAGCGGTTTAGTGGGAAATAACAAGAAAGCGTCCCCGAGGGCAGCTTTGTGCCACCTCAAGAAAGCTCCCTTACGTGGGCGTGCTTTGTTGAGGTGACACAAAGCGTCTCTCGCGCGCTTTAACCTACAGCAGTCAAAACCCAACGGTAAAAAAAACTATAAAAACCCCCAACCCTTTATTTTTTCACACTTCAATCCTTTCTCAATATTCTCTCAATATTCTCTCAAAGTCCTTGAAATTTACGCTCAAATTTCAAAATAGTCCTTACTATTTACTGAAAAAGCCCTTTATAATTTTTTAATATATTTTTTGGAAGATTTTAAAATTTTTTATCGGATTACAATGGCCTGGGAATTACTTCGCCTAGACAACAAGCACATCTCCGTCGAGCAAATGCAAATTGTAAGTTTTAATTTTAATTTTTCAATATTATTTAATTTTTTTTCAATTATGCCATTTTAATTAATTTTTAATTTTATAATTTTTTTTAAATAGTCTGTAAATCGGGTGTTGGAATGTTATATTCGCAACATGCATGGTCCCCCATCGCCGTTGATCGAGAATTACCTGCGGGAAGTGGGTTTTTGGCACGTGACCACGATAGGCTGGGGGTTCAAGTTGGAGCCGCCTTTGATCAACGCGTTGATAGAGAGGTGGAGACCCGAGACGCACACTTTTCATCTGCCATGCGGAGAGTGTACCATCACTCTAGAAGATGTGCAGTTGCAGCTGGGATTACCGGTGGACGGGTCGGTAGTCACCGGGTTCACAACATCTACCGATTGGATGGTCGTATGCTACGAGCTTCTGGGTGCCATTCCAGATAGAATTCAAGGAGCTTGGACCGATATGGCTTGGTTACGAGACACATTCCCGGAGCCAAACGAGGGTTCGATCGAAGTAGAAAGAATACGGTATGCTCAGGCATACATTCTTCAGATAATTGGAGGCTATCTGATGCCAGACCTCTCTAGAAACCTCGTTCACCGAGATGGCTCTGAAACTTGTTAATTTTAGATCGGTAGGTGAATTGAGTTGGGGTCCGCCGTGTTATCGAGGTTATACCGGAGATGTCTTGCGCACGCTACGAGTAAAGTAAAAATCGAGGTTACTTATCACTCTGCGATCATGGGCATGGTTTCGATTTCCATTTTACGTCATCGACTCGACCGACCATATTCATTCCCATCGATAACGAGGTAAAATTAATATTATATTTTACAATTATTTCGTAGATTTATAGTATAATTGCATGCTAAAAGTTTATTTAATTAGGTGGAACCATTCGTGAGTCATGTTGGAATACCTAACTCGCTTGAGGATATATGGCTCTATTGGACCAACTGTCGAGAATCATAAGTAAGTTTCGAATTTCGTTATTATAATTTAGTATTTCGTATGTAGTGTCTAGTATTATGTATATAACTAATATTTTTGTAATGTTAATATAGTTTCAATGGGCACCGTACGAGGATCCGAAAATTCGGGCAGTAATTCTGGAGGAGTTCTTCAAAAATCCAAACAGTTGGCACGTTAAGGTCCCATTGATCACCTACTCGACTGTGAAGATGCACCAGTCAGATCGGGTTCTGCGGCAATTTAGATTTTGGCAACTGATTCCCGTGCCACCTGAGGTGCTCGATGATGAGCACAAAGTGGACTTACGGCAGCAGCACACGGATTGGCCAAGATTTTGGTCAGGTCATATCGAGACGTTGGAGAACCAGTATGACTTTTTACCTATCTGGGAACCGATCATCGTTCTTGAGTTAGCGTGTGTACCGGAGTACATGACATGGTTTAAGATCTATGGCAAGCTGTATCTGTTGTCGAAAGAAGAGAGGCAACGGCAACTTCGCGAGCGAAGGGAACGTCGGGCCTCTTTAAATCCAAAGAGAGTGGGTGATGAGACGGGGCCATCAACGGTAACGACACGATCCACCGGCCCAAGAACAACGCTTACACGATCCACCGAGCCCATCAGTTTAGCCGACAACACCGACATCACAGTGTCTACCGTTTATGCCAGGTGCGTGCCCTACCCCTTATATGTATCCTCCTAACCCATATATGTTTCATTTTCCAAGTCGCACCCAAGGTTGGAATGCATGGCCGGGTTCGAGTCCGTTTCTGACTACTCCCGCTGGCCAGCTGATCTTGAGGCCAACGTCGCTTGTGGGATCAGAGGAGGCGCCGTCGGGAAGCACTTCTTTCTACTAGGCTCCTTCGCGTCGGATGCGATCACCTGTATGTAACTTAAATTTGGGTCTAGTCGAAACAATGGTTTGAGACCACAAATCCGACAAGTAAAATTCTATTTTATTATATTTTATGGTCTACAATTTTACGGAAAGATTTCAGTAAAAATTCGTTCAAAAATTTTGACGTTTGGGCACTTAATTTAGTCAAAAGGATTAAATTGTAAATAATGCAAAAGTTGAGTTCTACATGTTAGAAGTGTCCAATTTATATGAAATTTTAAATTGGAGGTCCTTAAATGGAAATTAGACCATTGGTTAAATTTTTGGACAAAAATGGACATTAGATAAGTGAAATGGGATATTTTTAAGTTAGGGGCATTTTGGTAAATTGGTAATTAAATGAATTAAAACAAAATTAAAATGCCAAATTTGTCCATCTTCTTCATATGGACGAAATTTACCAGGGAAAACATGGCTAAGGTCTTCTAAACTTTCCAAGCTCATGGTAAGTCCATTTCAGCCAGCTTTTCAAGTTATTTACTGGTTTTGGAGTCCCAGAGCTCAATTTAGCTTATGCTACCAATAATTCATGCTAAGGTTCATCTTTAGAAAATTACCCATAGGTGAGAAGTGTGTATTTAGATGTTTTATAATAGAATATGAAGGATAAAATTATGTTAAACAACTTTTACTGAGCGATTTTACATGAAAACGAGTAAAACGTCATAATAAGTAAAAATACCTATTGTTCATAAGTACATGTTAGAGTGAGAATTTGATGTTGCCATAGAAGAGAAAAATGATCAGCATGTTATAAAACATATGAATAAGGGCTGAAGTTTAATAATGCAACATTACATAATATTAGTGTTATTCGAAATCATTGAACACATAGTGGTACTGTACCGGCAAGACATGTATGCGGACCTTTGTACTTTTTGATCTCCCACAACCCTGTCCTTTTCCTCAACGACGCCATAATTTTCCATGAACATGTGTCGTCTTGCACTGCACACTTCGCCTCGTACTTATCGAGCTTGAATTTAACCACATTGTAGTTAACCCCGTTCCTGATACTGTATTGTTTTAATGCAGCAAGAAAAGTATTCTTGTTGGAAAACGGTTACCAACTTCTAATTGGTCCGAATCCAACGAAGAATTTGTCTTTGTCACGCGTCCGATGTAGTAGTTCAGAAACTCCAATGCATCATCTTGAGATAGATCGACATTATGCATGTGTCTTTGGAGCCGAGTACGCATACTGAATAGTGGATCTTTTATTCTTCGTCCGAACTCGCCTCAAAGTCTTCAGGTACAATTGGAACGGGCTCCGGTTCAGAAAATAATCCAACTTCTACACCATCGCCATGGCTCCTGAGGTGGATCCACATCAGATTCATCGTCTGACCCTCCATAACCTGCAACAAACGAGGGCCCTCGTTGGTGGATGTCGTCGGGAGTACATCATCCCTCCTTAAACATCTTTCGTAAATATCCCAATCATATGTAGATTGCCAACCACTAGAAGTTGATGATGTCCCCCAATACGTATTTCTATCATCGGACGTCGAAGGACGAATATGCATGTCCCATCCACCAACCGAGTGTCGTGCAGGGGTTATGTTTTCCATACTACCACCGCACATGGGCACTTCTGTGTTTTGCCTTCCACTTACAAAGTGTCGGCTTGGGGTTGTGTATTCCCCTCGAATGGCAGTAGATGTTGAGATCGCAGAAAGATCACTTGGAGATAAAAATTCTACATATACCTCAATATAGGGTGATCCACTGGCAAGATGAGTCTCCACCATTGCCTCAAGCTCCGAGGACCTTTGATGTCGAATGAGTCATATCTCACCGGATCAACCGAAGCGCAAAATCTATACTTAATAGACTGAACTTTCATTGGCGTTGTTTCGAATATTTTACACCTAATTCTTTTGCGAAGTTCTGCCAAATCGACGTTCCGATTAAAACTCAATCGCGTTGTGTTCTCCGATAAGAAAACAACACCATTTTCGGGGTCACGAACTTCACCATCGTAGTAAATAACAGCATTAATACGTTCGCTCATTTTCAATTTTTTTTCTTTTGCCTCAATTTCCTTATGCAACTTGAGAATGAAATTTGGTCGATTTATAGCCTAATTGTGCGGAGACTCATCGTAGCAAAAGAGCGTCCATGTGGGAGCTTTTTCAAGACTCACGACAAATGCACCTATTGGAAGCGTTTTTGGCCACTATTTGTTTGAAACGTCTCCTCAAATTAATTTTGCGGAGACATCAGAGCAAAAGAGCGTCCACGTGGGAGCTCTTTTCAAGACTCTCACGACAAGGCACCCGCTTGAAGCAATTTTGGCCATTGTTTGTTTGTAAACGTCTCCTCAAAATTATTTTGTCGGAGACTCATGTCAAAAATTTAATTAATTTTTATGCTAATATATTTTGCCCAAAACCCTATATATATTTTTCCTAGCCCAAAAATTTAATTAATTTTCATACTATAATTGGACGGGAAGGGAGGACAAAAACTCGTTCACGTCAACGCGTTTTCTTGATTATTCAGCAGCAAAGCGCATCCTCAGGTGCAATTTATTAAAAAAGTTCTTTTTAAATTAAAATTTTCGCTTTATCATATATATATATAATAAATAAAAAAACCTGACAACATTATAACCTTACCTTATAAATTTTTTATTCCGTGTAAAAGAATTATATTTTAGAAGCAATCATTTTAAATGTTTGCTTGATTTCTAAAGGGAAAACAAAAAGAAGATAAATAAAAGCGCAATTATTTTATTTGTTTATTTGCTTACAATATTATTTACTTGTATAAATATTTAAATAAAATTAATTATACTTTGACAACAAAACTTAAAACTTAACCAAAACATAATTGCTTAGGAAATATCTCCTAACATATATAACTTTAATTATTGTTTATTAAATGAATTCAAAATATTGAAGATATTTATTAAAAAAAAAAAGGGTTGAATTGAAATTTTTGATACATTAGAGGAGGGGTGTGTTTCAGAGCTCAAATTATTTCATACGGATGTCGACATCAAGCACTTTCAAGATTCAACTATTACATTAGCGAGGGCATCGCCGGCTGAAATTTTATAATTAATAATTATTTTATAAAGGAACCTATATTTTTCAACAAACAATTTATGTTCTTTTAAAATCTAAAATTAAGGTGGCGGTCCCAACTGTTGTCAAATGTTCCACTTTCAAGCAAATTGACCCGACACTTATGATACTGAGAGTTAAATATGATTTTTATTTTTTTATCTTTTCCATTGAAATACCGTTTGAATTTGAACTATCTTGGAAATTCAATATTATTGTTTATAAAATAAGTGAATATTAGCTTTTTAAATCGTAATGAATTTAAATATCACACAAAATGAACTGGCATTTTAAATTTAAATATAACCCTAAACCAAATATAAGAAAATTAGCATTGGAAGAAGAAAAATTATTAAATCCAAACAAATTCTTGAAATCTATAAACTATATAAAAAGTTTATAAAAGGAAGATCAATCTTTTTGTAAGCACGTAGCTCACCACGGGTACTCTTTCCCTTTTGAAAAAGGTGTCCTTTTTTAAGGAACATTTCATCAACATTATCATATAATTTGAGAAAGAAAATAACAAGGACTCGTTATCGGTAATGAAAATAAATTGTATCAACACGATAAAAGTTTCAATCTTAGTATTAATAAAATATTACGGCACATTGATAATCGATTTTATCATAATTCGAATACAACATATTTAAAGTGATTACAAACAACTATTACAATTAAGAAATCAGCCCCAAATGATTCGAAGCGGTGAGCAGAAAAAATCAATAAAAGAACAGATCGTTATCCAAAGTAAAGAGAATATTGACAAAATCATTCTTAAAATCACTTATAAAAGTAATATTACATGCATAAGTAAAACTACTAAGCGTGCTACAATAGTAGACAAAATTTTTTTAAAATGAAGACTTAATAAAGAATAGAAAACAAACAAATAAAAAAAAAACTTCAATGCAATATAAGTCCAAACTGAATTATGAAATAATTTATTATTTTGAAAAATTCTTAAAATAAAAATAAATTATCAAGTATGTCAAAAATTTATTGACTAACAATGGCGAAGCCAGGGGCTAGCATGGGCCCCGGGCCCCTAAAAGTTAAAATTTCTATTTAGATCTTTAAAATTTTTTAAAAATTTTAAATTAGTAAAGGTAAAATTAAACGTTGGCCCCCTAAATTTATAAAAATTCGATTTAATCATTTACAAATTAAAAAAATATAAACTATAAAAAATTAAATTTTCATCCGGTCCCCCTAAAAAATTGTCCTGACTTCACCCCTATTGACTAAATAAATATCTTTTACTTGCTAATATTGCGATTACATGATACAAATATGATAAAAAGAATAATCAAACATAATATATGAACATAACATGAGGCGAATGTTGATGATAGAGAAAGCAAAATTGTTAAAAGTTATAGGAATATAAAATAATTATCACGTAAAAACATACACCAACATAATATGGAAGACAGAGTGCTTGATATAATTTTCCTTGCTGCTATTTAGTACCCAATGAATCGGCATAGCTAAGTTATTGTTTAATACAAAATTAGTAAAGAAATAGCAGGTCGGGCAATCGTGGAAGAAGCCAGCGCTCTCATAAAATTGACCACAACTTTTGAAGAAGACTGAATTTTATTGATTTAATGATCCAAAAAGTAGCAGTTTGGAAGATTTGTGATTTGGGAACCATCTTACTTCCTCATAAAATTAGAACAAAACAGTGCCTACAAATTTTTTTAAAGTAAATTATTTGTACTAACATAATAAAAAAAGATTGTTGCCATGGCTTAAAGGAATATTTAACCAAAATATCAAGTAACAATCCCATCAAATCTTTAAAAAACAAAAAAAAAAAAGTAAAAATATATTTGGAGAATAAAATCTTAAATGTTTCAACTGAACTGAAAGAAACTTTTATAAATTTTATTAAATGTATTGAAAATTTAAAATATATAAATATCCTTACTCTGGTGATTCTATTCTTTAAACAAATTAAATTGATGTCATATCTATTTAACTTACAATTTCAAAGTCTTTTTCTTAGAATTGACTTAGTATCAAGTGTTAACCATAATTTAATTTAAATATTACTAAAAACAAATTATATTATTATAAAGATTTTTTTCTATTTTTTATAAAAATCAATAAAAATCATAAATAGTTAGATAAGCTTAGGATATTATTTTTAAACTTTGAACTTTACAATTTTATTCGAAACTTCATTTATAAAGATCTAGTCTTTATATAAATGTTGATAAATTTACTTTTCATATAAATTTTTGGCAAACCACGTCATTGTTGATTAAATTAAGGGTAAGTTTTTCATTTTGGTCACTTAATTAAAATTTTTTACAATTTTATAATTAAACTATCCAAAGTTTCCATTTAAGTGACTAAGCTATTAAAATTGATACTATATACCTTTCTTTGTTCGCATTGTCTATACAAATCGAAAGTTATCTTTCTCCTTCTATTTTATAGTTCTTTTTTTTTTTTGTAAGAGTTTTGGACATCACAAATCTACAAGCTACAATTCAAACAATCTTTTTCTCTAATCTTCGGCACTAATCATCAGATCGACTTGGATCTAAGGTATTTTCTTCTATTCGTCGATAGATACTAATTCACCATAACAATCGTCAAATTGTCGTTTAGAACTCGCTAACAGAACTTTTAAAAAAAACTTAACAACTCAATGACTTAAATGAAAACTTTCAAATAATTTAATTATTAAATTATGAATCTTTTAATTAAATAACTAAAACAAAAACTTATCCATAGTTATAGTAATTTATCTTAAATATTTTCATCCATAATAAAAGAAGAATAAAAAACCAAGTCAAGGTTAAAATTCCACTAGCGTTTGGATAATTTGTGCCAGCTAAATAATTAAGGATGTGATACATTAAATTATGGTGAATGAGAATTTACGGATACATATTTATAGCTTAAAATATATGTTATTAAAACTGAGAAAATATGGATAAAAAATTTGTCAATTTGCCTACAGAATGCGTGTTAAATGTTTATTCTTTTAATGGATCTATAATCTCGTTGTGACTAATTAATATGATCATATATTTATTCTATCTATCTATAAACTAAACATACCATCATCACCCAACTTTATTTATGCAAATAATATCTTCCAAATAATAGAAAACTCTATAGTCAATGCCGGATGGCTGCTATGAGGCAAATATGGAAGGAGACCTCACCCTATATAATTTATTCTTTCTTCTGATAGAATTAAGAACAATATTACTCAAAAAAAAAAAAAAGGTTTATACATCGTGAACATATCTATACATACGATTATTGTAATGACAAATATTTATTTTAGGTAAAAAAAACATAGGCGTAAAATGCATTATTAGATAATCTGTATCTACGTTATAGTTTTTAATAAGATATCATATTTATTTATTTAAAGATGTCAATTATAAGAGTGAGTAAAATTGATTCAATTTAAAAACTCAAACAAAATTTAAATTTTGAATTAAATAATTTAAATTAATCGAGTTATTTGGATCAACCCAATTAAAAATCAAAATTTTCGTTTTAACTCAAATATAAATTACACAATTTAAGTTATCCGAAAATCCGAATAAGAAAAGATAAAACTACGTTGTATTGATAAATTTTACTTTTCTAAAGTTAAAAGTCAAAAGTTAAAATCATTAAGTTAAAAGATAAAACCATGTTGTTTTAATAAATATTTACCCATTAAGTTAAAAGGAAAAACCATTATATTGATTATGTATTTAGATAATCTTGTACTTCGTCAACTAGTTAAATAATCAGTCTATATAAATGCAATATTGAGTATAAATAATAAGATTCATTAATTCGACTCAAATTGACTCAAATTTTTGACTCGATTCGATTTGATTCGAAAAAATTCAAATCGAGTTTAGTTGCTAAAATAAGATTCATCAACTCGACTAACTCAAATTTTTTTAACTCGATTCAATTCGACTCGATCGAATACTCACCCTTAGTCAATGGGATGACATTTGAGGAAGTGGAGGCTTTTACTTGTTTTTTCAAGTTATTATTGTTGGAGTTATAAATGAATTGAAATGGATAGATTTCTTAATGGTTATTTATTTGTTTTTTATATATATATTCTCTCTAATTTTTAAAAATTATGTGTGTTTTTATATGTTTAAATTTAATGAATTAATTCGTGAATATTAAAAAAATGTGCATAAACATATAATTAAATGTATTTGTGAACAATCAACAAACAAATATATTTTTAGATAAAAACAAAACATAAATGATAAAATTGATTATATAATAATCTAATGATAAATAAATTTTAAACAATCAACATTAATTTCATTTATGGTCCTAATTATTGTTGGTTTTTCTACACATGCCCGTATAAATGAGGATAAACCCATGTTTCATTACTTCTTTAAAACTTAGTGATTTGTTATTTATTATACAGAATGCAAACAAAAATATAATTTATAAAAAAATGAAATCAAAGTTAATTAAATTAGAATTAAATAAAATTTTGTATTATAAATGTTTAACAAATAAATTTCATAAAAGAATGTTAAAAGAAAATTTTCTCTATAATCTTTATATTTTTATTCTATATTTGAGATTTTATGTTATTTACATAATCTTTATATTGTCGCTTGTTGTATTAAACTCAGCCATTTATTTTATTATTAATAATTATTTTTTAAAAAAGGAAAATTGCTAGTTCCTCAACTTAATTACAATAAGAAGAACAAGATAGAAAATAAAATTTCCTTTATATCATGTTTAAGATATCCTATTTAGTTTAACTAAATTCAAATTAAAAAAATATATATAATTCAAAGCTTTAACTTTAAACTCAAAATTATAAATTAGCTTTAGAATTTGAGATTACTTTTTCTGTTCAAATTTGATTGAGATAAAATTATATTACTCAAATTCCTTCTATAAAATTTGATTAATAAGTTAACTTACTTAGTCATATTTTATATTCTATTTCTAGTATGCTCGAGTTCCAATTAAAATTTCTTAATAAAAAAATTAAACTAAAATCTTATTCAAATTAAAGATCAAGATACTAAAATTAGCTAATTTGATAACTTGAGGTAGTTTAGCTTGAGCTCAATTTTTTTTCTTTATACATTTAAGTCCAGCTCTTTTCTTTTTTTTTTATTTTTTTAGAAACGTAAGAGCAAGAAAGAATCTAAATAAAATAAGGGAAAATATTAAAAAAAGATTAAACTAATTAAGTAAATCAAATGTCAACGATAAAAAATGTCAACGAGGGATATATGACATGTTTAGCTTTATATTTAAAACATGTACCATCGGTGTGATCAAGAATGAGATGGCATTGGTCATCGAGAAAATAAACAAATGTTTATATAAAAATCTATTAAAATTTGAAAGAGTGTCATAAAATGTTTATATAACCTCAATCTAAAATTATTTTTATAAAGTCATGTAACCTGTATTTGCTTAATTTGATTAATATGTTTTATTCTATATTAGTATAAATAATATACATTAAATTTCTTGTAAATTTCTAGTAAATTTATAAATTAAATGTATTGAAAATTTAAAATGTATAAATATCCTTACTCTTTTGATTTTAGTTTTAAACAAATTAAATTGATGTCATATCTATTTAACTTACAATTTCAAAGTCTTTTTCTTAGAATTGACGTAGTATAAAGTGTTAACCATAATTTAATTTAAATATTACTAAAATAATTATTTTATAAAAATAAATGTACAAGCCCAATTACCTTTACCCATTTTACAAACACTAAAACCCAAATAAAGCCCAAACTGTTACTCCAAAATCAAGAGCCCAAAATAATTAAACCCAAACTAACCAGCCCGATTAGCCCATACCCCAAATTAACCCTAATCGAAAAGAACAAAAGAAGCCTAGGTGCGCGCACCTAGGACCACTTGCCGATCTTGACCCTTGACTGCTCGACTTGACTTCCCGACCAGAGTCACGCCCACCGCCACAAGACCACCGCCTCGCCACATCCCCACCGCCCACACCACTTGCACTGCATTAAAACAATAATAGATGAAAATAGCATTGTAAATGGCTATATAAGTTTAATGAAATACCAATTGTAAGGACCCTTTTTTTCCGATCAATAAAAAACCAGAGATTCGAAACGCAAAAAAAGATAGATCTGCGAATATAAAAACAGAGGCAAACATAAAACCAACGAGATCCGCACACCAAAGGACAGATATTTAAACACCAAAACAGAGACCGAAAAGGTGGTTTTTTTTTTTTTACTTTTAAATTGTTATTTTTTTCGCTGCTACAAATTCTTCATCTGCGCAAATATACCAAAAATACATACATAAACTGGTAAAACAGCAAATAAAAAAAAAAGAAGAGAAAAAAATATACCTCTTATGAATTTTCTACCACCGTATCTGATGGTACGATCATAACGCGATGACTCAGAAAACCCCACCGGACTCCCCCCTTGCAGAGAAAAAAAAGAGAAAGGAAGATTTTTTTTAACTCACAGCACAAATGAGTTTTTTTCGAGTTTTGGGCCTTATATAGCCCCCTGAAACGACGTCGTTTTGGGGGCTGGCCTTTAACCTCAAAACGACGTCGTTTTACCTGGCCCGACCAGATCCAAACCGCCTACCTGAAGATCCGCGTGTTTTACCGAAAAAATGGGATATTTATGGGCGCAGTCCCTCCTCATTTTCTGACGTTTGCAATCAAGTTTTTTTTGTTGTTAATTTGGCCCATTAATGCTTTTATTTTTCATTTTGACCCCGCCTTTATGCCGCGCGTTTTGGGGCAAGGGGAATATTTCATTTTTAGTCCCTTCGCTTCTTATGTACATTGCAATTTAATCCTTCCCCTTTCTTTTTATTTTAAAATTTACCCCGGATATTCTATCTTTAATATAATTTAACCCCCTTTTTATTATTTTCACCACTTTATTATTAATTTAACTAAAATCCCTTATTATTATTATTATTATTATTATTATTATTATTATTATTATTATTATTATTATTATTGCTATTATATCATTTTACTGTAATTATTAGCATTTTATTATTATTATTATTATTATCATTATTATTATTGTTGTTGTTATTATTATTATTATTATTATTATTATTATTATTATTATTATTATTTGTATTTTCTTTTATTTACTACACTCACATCCATATTTATTTTCTTCGCTCAGATCAGTATTATTAAACAAAATACCTTTTGTAAAATCATCATATTTCACCTAAAAGATTTTAAAATAAGGCAATATTTTGTATTTAGAAATTCGAGAAATAGTGCCCTAACGTGCTGGGGTGCGATTTTCTGTCTAACTAAATAACTTAACATCCCTTTTGCGAAGTTTTGCAAATCACGAGACGTGTAACACCCCAAACCCGGCCCATGAGTCCTAACCGGATCTGGTATGTCACAGAGTAAAATATTTTGAAGGACATTGATTTTCTGGTGAAAATTTGATGAAATTTGGCTAAGGAATTAAAACGGTGTTTGAAAGCTCAGTTGGGCTTTTTATAAATATAGTTGGGTTGTTCAACCCTTTGAAATTGTTTGATTATTTAAAATTTAAGGAATTTTCAAAATCATGATTGACGTGGTAAATTTTTGTTACCCGATGGTAACATCTTTTAAAAACCCGTATAAATTTATTAAGTTTGAAAAGTTGCTTTTAACCGGTTCAATTAATTTTTATAAAATTCCATTCGTAATGTAACATGAGTAAAATAAAGCAATAAAATAAACATCCAACCATAATTATCGGTCTTATTACAAACCCAAAATGAAAACTTAGAAAATAAATATTAATAACTTTAATAAAATGAATTTAAATCCTTCAACAAGCATGGCAGCCTCGAGTCCTCTCCGGCTCCATCTCCGTTCTACTCATCGCAAAATGTTAAGGAAGGGTGAGTCACCAAGACTCAGTGTGTAAATCCCCACCGAAAAAATATAACTCATACACAATTTATTAATAAACATGCACATGCAACCCAACCTAACCATCCATACTCCTTGACTACCCCTGTGGTCAAAACCACCGTGGTCAAAACCATCGATGACTTAGAGTCACAAATCAAATGATGGGGCCAACCCATCGTGTGGTCAAAACCATCGATGACCATAGGTCACAAATAATCAAAGTGTGGTCAAAACCATCGGTGGTACCAAACCACCGGGACTTAGTCGCAATTTATCAATCGGTGTGGTCAAAACCATGATGACCATAGGTCACAAATAATCTGATAGGCTAACCCATCTTGTGGTCAAAACCATCGATGACCATAGGTCACAAATAATCGATGGGCCAACCCATCTTGTGGTCAAAACCATCGGCGACATCCATAAAATCTTCCCTCCTCTCATCAATCCCACCATCACATGCTTTAATAAAATTTCCATAAATCATATCATAGCATTTAATCATCATGTGATGGCATGCAAATCGATATCAAAAATCACAAGTGAGGGACTTACCGGAAACCATGATTATGCCACAAGCTAATCACAACCAAAAGATTAAAGGCAAACAATTAAATCATGTAAATTAATAAAGTGTGTAGTGAGTTTCTACACACCTGTTACTATCGAAATTCCTAGATCTCAAAACTCCGATCCACAACGTTAGATCTTGACCCTACATTCGGCCAATCATCTTTGTTAGTATCAAAAGCCTATTCGGCCAAACCAAGATTGTACCAAAGGGTTTCACACGAACCCGAAACCTTACCTACACGTCCTTTGAACACTAACCACCTTACGATATATAAATCCGTTTCACTTCCCTACAATTGCTTTAATCATATTAGTAAGAATCATAGGCCATAACTTTAATTCCAAAAGAGATGATTACCCCTTACCACACTTAATGAAAATTGGCAAGACCTTGTTGGAGATGTAAGATTCGCCTAAGCACAAGATGGAGGGCTGGAATTTTGAGAAGAAGAGAAGGGTATTCGGCTAAGAGTAAACAACAATGCTGGAAATTTCTGAGCAAATTTTGGCTAAGATTTTAAGGAAGAATTTGGCAGCACAATGAAGAGAGAAAGAAGAAAAGAATTTGCTGAAAATTTTCTCTTAAAGAGGGGTATATTCAGCTAAAAGGAACAAGAAAACTGAAATTTTGAACAATTTTGGCTATGGTTTAAGGGAGAATTCGCAAAGAACAAGAAGAAAAGAAAAATTGATGAGTTTGGCACACCTTGCTATACAAATCGATATGGACAGCCCAAGGAGTCCAAATGCTGGCTAATTCCTCCTATTTTGTGATAATTTCCAGCCTCTAATTATCACAAATAAAACAAGATTTATCTTACTTTCTATCCCTTAATCTCCTCTAAACAATTTAAATAAAAAAACTACTAACACCTATACTTCCACCAAATTTTGAGCAAAATTTAGCTCATTCTTATCAATTTTAAGAGTCCAACATGCACCAACTACTTACCCATTCACGCCAAACCTCAAAGTAAAATAAAATAAAATGTCATTTGTACTACTAGGTTCAACCGGTATACGGTGAAGGCACAAATGAAATTTCTTAAAGCGCCCTGCACCAACTCTCCCAATTGACTTTCATGTCAACTTACCCCACCATTTAATTATAAGCCTTCCTCCTGGCCCTTACTCCCTTAACGCCAAAGCACAAAAAATAAAATCCCCAGATGCCGCCCCTAAGTCTCGAACCCGAGACCTGGAGAAAACTCCCCACGCCTCCAGCCACTCGGCCACTGCTCAATTCATGTCCATTCCTTACTCAATATTTATTTAGGGCCTTTCTTACTTGGGCCCTTCCTTTAACGCCCAAAAAATTTCTCCTTGTCGCTTCGTGGATCGAACCCAAGACCCCTAGCAACTCTTAGGCGCACCACGCCACTTATACCAGCCCATCCTTTGTGACATAACTCGCCTAAAATTTTATTAAAGCCCTAACTTCTCCTAGCTCCTTTCTTTTACACACTTAAAATAAATTTTTAATCTTGGGTCGAGCCTAGCTCGAGTTATTTTAGACCCTAAATCATGCCAAATAAAATCATATTTATTTATTTTCTTGAAGCCCACATGGAATTTATTTAAATTACAAATAACCCCTAATTCGTGGTGTTACAAGACGACTTTGATCACGAGAGATTAAAACATCGTGTCCTAACGTGCTGGATGTGATATTTATATCTTTTCGGGACAAAGAAATCTCAAGTTTTGACTCAAGCCTTTTCTTTAATTCAATACGATACGATGCATTTTTGTAAAATTGCTACACTTCATTTAAAGGTTTTAAAATAAATGCAATGTTTTGTATTTAGGAATTCGGGGAATAGTGCCCTAACGTGCTGGGTTGCGATTTTTCGTTTGACTAATAACTAAACATCCTTTTAACTAAGATTCATAAATCACGAGATAGCTTTGATTACGAAGGTTTAGAATATCATGTCCTAACGTACTGGATGTGATGTTTGGACCCTCTCGGAACAAAGGAATCTCAAATATCCTAATACCTTTTAAAGGATCCGTATTTTAATTTTCAAATTTCCGACATTAAGACACTAATTAATCGTTTTGGTACCAATTTTGGGCGATCGAGGGTGCTAACCTTCATCGTGCGTAACCGACTTCGAACTCGTTTTTCGGATTTCGTAGACCAAAATCATTGTTTTGATAAATCAAACATTTATTAAAATAACCATTTACGAGGTGACCCGATCACACCTCAATAAAAAGGATTGGTGGCGACTCCTCTTTTTCGTTTTAAAACCAAAGTCGAACCCCTTTTCTTTTTCCAAAAATGGTTCTGACGACTTGGCGACTCCATTGGGACCGATTTAGAAAGTCAAGCCATAAATTGATTATTTTCGTCTTTTGTCGAATTTTGAAAGTTCGATTTGAAAATTACGATCTTTTTATTGCATGTTATTTTAATTCGGCATTGCATTGCATGACCGTTATGGTCACACCTTTAAGTGGGAGTGAAGCTACTCCTTCGTGAGGTTTTCACCTCCGCGAGGATAGTGGATCGCTTTGGGATACATCCGTACCTATGTCTTCGTGAGATTTTCATCTCCGATGCGACCATAGGAAATGTATTCCCAATCGCTTCGCTTCTTATGTACATTGCAATTTAATCCTTCCCTTTCTTTTATTTTAAAATTTACCTCGGATATTCTATCTTTAATATAATTTAACCCCTTTTTATTATTTTCACCACTTTATTATTAATTTAACTAAAATCCTTATTATTATTATTATTATTATTATTATTATCGCTATTATATAATTTCTTTGTAATTATTAGCATTTTACTATTATTATTATTATTATTATTATTATTATTATTATTATTATTATTATTTGTATTTTCTTTTATTTACTACACTCACATCCATATTTATTTTCTTAGTTACATCTTTGTATTATTAAACAAAATACCTTTTGTAAAATCATCATATTTCACCTAAAAGATTTTAAAATAAGACAATGTTTTGTATTTAGAAATTAGGAAATAGTGCCCTAACGTCTTTGGGTTGCAATTTTCCGTCTAACTAAATAACTTAACATCCCTTTTATAAGTTTTGCAAATCACGAGACAACTTTGATCACCAGAGATTAAAACATCGTGTCCTAACGTCTTTGGATGTGATGTTTATATCTTTTCGGACAAAGAAATCTCAAGTTTTGACTCAAGCCTTTTCTTTAATTCAAGATCGATGCATTTTTGTAAAATTGCTACACTTCATTTAAAGGTTTTAAAATAAAGGCAATGTTTTGTATTTAGGAATTCGGGGAATAGTGCCCTAACGTGCTGGGTTGCGATTTTCCGTTTGACTAATAACTAAACATCCTTTTAATTAAGATTTATAAATCACGAGATAGCTTTGATTACGAAAGTTTAGAATATCATATCCTAACGTGCTGGATGTGATGTTTGGACCCTCTCGGAACAAAGGAATCTCAAATATCCTAATACCTTGTAAAGGATCCGTATTTTAAAACCTTTTCAAATTTCCGACATTAAGACACTAATTAATCATTTTGGTACCAATTTTGGGCGATCGAGGTGCTAACCCTTCCTCGTATGTAATCGACTTCGAACTCGTTTTTCGGATTTCGTAGACCAAAATCATTGTTTTGATAAATCAAACTGTTTATTAAAAACAACCGTTTTACGAGGTGACCCGATCACATCTCAATAAAAAATGATTGGTGGCGACTCCCTATCTTTTTTCGTTTTAAAACTAAAGTCGAACCCTTTTTCGTTTTCCAAAAATGGTTACGACAATAAATTATATTATTATAAAGATATTCTTTTATATTTTTCTATAAAATCAATAAAAATCATAAATAGTGAGATAAGCTTAGGATATTATTTTAAACTTTTAAACTTTAGAATTTTATTCGAAAATTCATTTAGTCTTTATATAAATGTTGATAAATTTACTTTTGATATAAATTTTTGGCCAAACCACATCATTGTTGATTAAATTAAGGGTAAGTTTTTCATTTTGGTCACAACTAAAAAAATTTACAATTTTATAACTAAACTATCTAAAAGTTTCCATTTAAGTGACTAAGCTATTAAAATTGATACTGTATAGCTTTCTTTGTTCGCATTGTCTATACAAATCGAAAGTCATTTTTCTCCTTCTATTTTATAGTTCAGTTTTTTTTTTTTTTTTTGTAAAAGAGTTTTGGACGTCACAAATCTACAAGCTACAATTCAAATAATTTTTTTCTCTAATCTTCGACATTGATAATCAGATCGACTTGGATCTAAGGTATTTTCTTCTATTCGTCGATGGGTACTAATTCACCATAACAATCGTCAAATTGTCTTTTGGAGCTCGCTAACAGAACTTTTAAAAAAAAACTTAACAACTAGATGACTTAAACGAAAACTTTCAAATAATTTAATTATTAAATTATAAATCTTTTAATTAAGTAACCAAAACAAAAACTTATCCATAGTTATGGTAATTTATCTTAAATTGTAACATCCTAGATTAGGGGTTATGCGTTTGTGCATAATTCATGAGTAGTAGGTTTTGGCAGTGTTTGGAAGTGAATTAAGGGTTTTAAAATCCTAGGATGGAAGAAAGCTTTGGACAATTAATGGTTTTAAGTTAAAAACAAGAAGTGATGTGGAAGCGTGGCAAGGGACGCCACCTAAGGTGCAAGGGTTATGGCATCAAGTGAAGTACTTTGAGGAAGAGGTTCGAATCCCATTGTGTGCATTTTGCTTAATTTTATGAAATAGCATGTTTATTGTGATATGTGGTGTGCATTTTTAGAACCTTGGAAATGTAAAGAAATGTATGGAAATGTAAGGAAATGTATGGAAATGTATGGAAATGTATGGAAATGTGTGGAAATGTAAGGAAATATATGGAAATGTATGGAAATGTAAGGAAATGTATGGAAATGTAAGGAAATGTAGGGAAATGTAAGAAATGATTTAGAAATGATTCAAAAGAGGAAAGTGAACATTTCTGGAAACTTGGAAATGTAAGGAAATGTCAAGTTTAAAGAGCCAAACAAAAATTTTTGGAAACTTAGAAATGACTTAGAAATGTTGAGTTTTAAAGTTTAAAAGAGGAAATTAAGGCAAGGTGGCCTTAAGAGAAAAAGTATGTGAAATTTGACACACAAACAGGCTTGGAAAAGTGGCCTGAAGATGCCATTTAGGGCCTCTGGAAATGGCGCCACATACAAGGGTATTGGGCCAAGGTTCGAGCTGCAGGGGAAGCAAAATAAAA
The DNA here is from genome assembly GCA_025506655.1 of Gossypium rotundifolium. Lineage (NCBI taxonomy): Eukaryota > Viridiplantae > Streptophyta > Magnoliopsida > Malvales > Malvaceae > Gossypium > Gossypium rotundifolium. Next base: position 187,269,891 of record CP106734.1, on the reverse strand, counting down.
GTTTTATTTTGCAGCAGAGACTAGCAGCAAGGGACGGCACAAGGTTATAAGTTAGAGCTTTTATTCTTTTTATTTTAACGAGATAAATAGATGGATAAATGATGATTTACCTTAAATTATTTTCAAGGAGATAATAAGGGATAAATAATGGATTTATTTTAGATTATTTTCAAGAGATAAATGAGGAATTATTCTTTAATTAGGAAAATAAGGAGAAGTGATGGCCAAGTAAGGGACTTTGAGTTTAATAATTTCGCTAAGTAAGGATAGTTGCTGAATTATCTTTTATTTTAGGTGATAATTAAAGAGATAAAGCTATCAAAATAGAAGAGTGATGGCCAAGTAAGGGATTCTAAGTTAGTAATTTTGGCTATAAAAGGAAAAGAGAGGCCATTCAGTATTATTTTCGTTCTTTGAAAGCCTCTCGAATTCTCTTCACCAAATCTTCTTCTTCTTTTATTTTGCCAAGTGAAATACCTTGTGTTCTAGCGAATCCTCCATCTTTATTCTTCCTTCTCTTTCTTTCTAATCCCTCCAAAAGCGAAAGTTGTGAGATCATCATCTAGCCATAGCGAATCTCCGAAGGTTGAAGTGAAGGTGCAATCGATTTCTTCAAGATCTTTGGGATTTACTAAGTGTCGACTACAAGGAAGGAGAAGTTCTTTTCCCGAAGGTACACCATAGGCCGCGTGTTCCCTAGTTATTCGGTGAGTTTCGGGATTTAAAATTCACAAGGTAAGTACCTATAGCATTCGGCCAAGGCTTATTTTAGTGTTTGGATCTATCTTTTATTATCTTAAAAGCCAAAAACTAATATGTTAAAAGGATCTAGAGTTGGCCGAATACAAGGAAGGAGCATAAGCAAAGTTTCGGGATTTGAGAATTTCAAGGTAAGTGTACTTACATATTCGGCCAAGGCCCTATCTTAAGTACTTAGATCTATTTGTTTTAACCGAAAACTAACTGATTCAAGGGATCTAGTGAGTAGCCAATTTCAAAGAGGAAGAATACAAGTTTCCGGGATTTGATTTTTAATTCAATCGGCGACAAGGTAAGTTTTAGTGCACAAATCCTACTAGGATTTGGTTTTATGACCGAATGAGTTTTTCATTAAACCTTTAATATGGGCCGAATGTAGGGAGTTAAAGATCTAAGGCCGTAGATCGAATTTCGGGATTTCAGTAAAGTTGTTAAACGAATCAGGTGTGTACCCCACACTATATCATAATATGTTTTATGGCTACGTTTAATTAATATATGTGATATTAAGAATATGAAAGTGGCTAAGGTACCATGTTATGGTACAAAGTACTCAAGTACGTTTCCTACTCCTACTAGGATTATGAAATATGCTAATTGTAACATGAGAATAAGAATAAGAATGTGAACTCGGCATATTTATGCATATTACTATTATATGGGGCATATGGGTTTATTTTTGGGAAGTGAATGTGGTGACCTAAGACCACAAACACGGTGACCTAAGACCGTGATATCTGAATGTGGTGACCTAAGACCACGATGAATCGAATGTGGTGACCTAAGACCACGAAATCTAAAGCGTGGTGACCTAATACCACGAATGCGGTGACCTAAGACCGCGATATGGAGTGTAGCGGAAGGAGGGTTGACTTAGTAGTCCCCACTGTGCGGGATGGTACGGTGGTGTGTAGCGGATGGCTAACTAGGTTTGGGTTCGGTTGCATCATAATTTGTATGCTATGATATGAATGTGTAATAATTGTTATGCCTGATTTGATTATGATTTAGTGCTGTGTACACATTGAGTCTGTTTGACTCACCCCGTTGTGGGATTACTTTTCAGGTGACGATCAGTGATGGACCGGGTCGGCAGGAGCTTAAAGGTGGCCATGCACAGCAAGGGATTTATTTAAATTTGGATTTTTATTTCATTAAGTACTTGAAATTTATTTTATTTTGGGAATTATTTGATGTAATAAGGCCTTAGTAAAACTATTTTATTCTGTTTCTATTTATTAAGCCCACAAACTATTATTTATTAAAAGATTAAGTAAATCTATTTTTAAAACAAAGCCCAAACGTTTTGTCACCTAAAGGAAAGGTTTTTAATAATGAAATAAACTTGTTTTCAACTCATGCCCAACCCAAAACGACCTTTCTTCCAAATCACACAAGTTTTTCCTAAGTAACAAAAGAATTTGAAACCAGTTTACTTGAGGAACATACCAGATCCGGTCAAGGCTCGTGGGCCGGGTTTGGGGTGTTTCATAAATATTTTCATCCATAATAAAAAAAGAATAAAAAGCCAAGTCACGGTTAAAATTCCACTAGCGTTTGGACATTTTGTGCCAACTAAATAATTAAGGATGTGATACATTAAATTATGGTGAATGAGAATTTGCAGATACATATTTATAACTTAAAATATACGTTATTAAAACTGAGAAAATAGAGAAAGGATTGTATGAAGAAGGAATATTATCCCTTTCTAATAGTTTTATGCCACATTAGTATTCTTATCTTGAATTTCAGGATTTTAATTTGGATTTGATTTTTTTTCAGGATGAAAATGTTGAAATTCAGGATGAAAATGCTGATGTGGCATAAAACTATTGAAAAAGGAATACAAGTGATGTGGTGTCACTGTTTTATACAATCCTTTCTCGAAAAAATATGGATAAAAAAATTGTCAAATTACTTACAGAACGCGTGTCAAATGTTTATTCTTTTAATAGATCTATAACTTCGTTCTAATAAATATATTAAGAGATTTTAAAAAATCAATTTGCTGTGACTAATTAATATGATCATATATTTATTTTATCTATCTATAAACTAAACATACCATCATCACCCAACTTTATTTATGCAAATAATATCTTCCAAATAATAGAAAACTCTATAGTCAATGCCGGATGGCTGCTATGAGGCAATTATGGAAGGAGACCTCACCCTATATAATTTATTCTTTCTTCAGATAGAATTAAGAACAATATTACTCAAAAAAAAAAAAAAGGTTTATACATCGTGAACAAATCTATACATACGGTTATTGTAATGACAAATATTCATTTTAGGTAAAAAAACATAGGCGTGAAATGCATTATTAGATATTTTGTATATTCGTTATAGTTTTTAATAAGATATCATATTTATTTATTTAAAGATGTCAATGATAAGAGTGAGTAAAATTGATTCAATTTAAAAAGCTCAATAAAAATTTTAAATTTTAAACTAAATAGTTCAATTAATCGAGTTATTTGGATCAACCCAATTAAAAATCAAAATTCTCGTTTTAACTCAAATATAAATTACACAATTCAAGTTATTCAAAATCCGAATAAGAAAAGATAAAACTACATTATTTTAATAAATTTTTACCTTTTCTAAAATTAAAAGTCAAAAGTTAAAATCATTAAGTTAAAAGGTAAAACTATGTCGTTTTAATAAATATTTATCCATTAAGTTAAAAGGAAAAACCGTTATATTATTTATTTAGTTAAATAATCTTGTACTTCGTCTACTAGTTAAATAATCAGTTTATGTAAATGCAACATCGAGTATAAATAATAAGATTCATTAATTCGACTCAAATTGACTCAAAATTTTTTGACTCGATTCGATTTGTTTCGAAAAAAATTCAAATCGAGATCAAGTTTAGTTGCTATAATAGGATTCATCAAATCGACTAACTCAAATTTTTTTAACTCGATTCAACTCAACTCGATCGAATACTCACCCTTAGTCAATGGGATGGCATTTGAGGAAGTGGAGGCTTTTACTTGTTTTTTCAAGTTATTATTGTTGGAGTTATAAATGAATTGAAATGGATAGATTTCTTAATGGTTATTTATTTGTTTTTTTTATATATATTCTCTTTAATTTTTAAAATTATGTGTGTATTTTATATGTTTAAATTTAATGAATTAATTCGTGAATATTAAAAAATGTGCATAAACATATAATTAAATATAATTGTCAACAATCAACAACCAATAACAATAAAATTAATTATTTAATAATCTAATGATAAATAAATTTTAAACAATCAACATTAATTTCATTTATGGTCCTAATTATTGTTGGTTTTCTACACATGCCCCTATAAACGAGGATAAACCCATGTTTCATTACTTCTTTAAAACTTAATGATATGTTATTTATTATACAAAATGCAAACAAAAATATAATTTATAAAAAAAATGAAATCAAAGTTAATTTAATTAAACTAGAATTAAATAAAATTTTGTATTATAAATGTTCAACAAATAAATTTCATAAAAGAATGTTAAAAGAAAAATTTCTCTATAATCTTTATAATTTTTATTCTATATTTGAGATTTTATGTTATTTACATAATCGATATTGTCGCTTATTGTATTAAACTCAGCCACTTATTTTATTAATGATAATTATTTTTAAACAAGGAAAATTGCTAGTTTCCTCAACTTAATTACAATAAGAAGAACAAGATAGAAAATAAAATTTCCCTTTATATCATGTTTAAAATATCCTATTTAGTTTAACTAAATTCAAATTTAAAAAAATTATAATACAAAGCTTTTAACTTTAAACTCAAAATTATAAATTAGCTTAAATTAGAATTTGAGATTACTTTTCTGTTCAAATTTGATTCGAGATAAAATTTATTACTCAAATTCCTTCGATTAAACTTGATTAATAAGTTAACTTACTTAGTCATATTTTATATTCTATTTCTAGCATGTTTGAGCTCCAATTAAAATTTCACATTTTTAAAAAAAAATTAATCTAAAAATTTATTCAAATTAAAGATCAGTATGCTCGAAATTAGGTAATTTGATAACTTGAGGTAGTTTAGCTAGAGCTCAATTTTTTTTTCTTTATACATTTAAGTCCAGCACTTTTCTTCTTCTTCCTCCTTTTTTTATTTTTGAAACGTAAAAGCAAGCAGGGGCGTAGCTAGGGGGGCTGGCGTGGGCCTCGGCCCCCTAAAATGTAAAATTACAATTTTGACCTTTAAAATTTTTAAAAATTTTAAATTAGTAAAGATAAAATTACACTTTGGCCCCCTAAAATTATAAAAATTTGATTTAATCATTTACAAATTATAAAAATATAAACTAAAAAAATTAAAATTTTATCTGGCCCCCTAAATAATTCTTCTAGCTTCGTCCCTGAAAGCAATGAAGACTCTAAATAAAATAAGAGAAAATATTAAAACAGTGTTAAACTTAAGTAAATCAAATGTTAACGATAGTGTCAAAAAAGAAAATGTCAATGAGTGATATATGACATGTTTAGCTTTATATTTAAAACATGTACCATCAGTGTGATCAAGAATGAGATAGCATTGACTCAGAGAAAATAAACAAATATTTATATAAAAATTCATTAAAAATTGAAAGAGTGTCATAAAAATGTTTATATAATCTCAATCTAAAATTATTTTTATAAAGTCATGTAACCTATATTTGCTTAATTTGATTAATGTGTTTTATCCTATATTAGTATAAATAATATACATTAAATTTCTAGTAAATTGAAGCTTTAATTATTTATTTTATGGGGTAGAAATATCTAATACAAATATTGAATCAATTTGAATCTTATGTGTATGGCAAATACTACTATATTATCAAGCCTAACTAATATTTTAAAAAAATTAATCATATATAAAAATATAAATATGTAAAAGTATTTAAATTTATGCCGATATAAAGTAATCGCTGTATTTAAGAAAAGTCAAAATGGTACCGTAGATATCAATCTTGAGTTTTTGACACGTCATGCAATCATGTTATCTCAATCGATTCAACATTTTTACGTAAGTTATAATTATTATTTAAGTTTGATTATAAATTTATTTGTATAACATATCACTTTAAAATTTTTAAAATAATTTATTAAAAATTAAATAATATAATTGAAATTATTGATCCCAAAATATTAAAAGTGTCTCTATTTTTTTTAATTAAAATTGATCTAAGAGACATAAGAAAGACATAAGACATATATATAGGCCCAATGTTTTTTGACCCGAAATATAGTAAACCCAGTGTTCTAGGAATACTGTCTTCGAACTGAATGATGAATTGTCGTGTCGGTCAAAGATTCTTTGTTTACCACACACTACACAGCATGGTTTGGTTGGCATCAATCAAGTCCGTATCTGTCCAACATGCTAGCAAACAAATTACTTTTGTTAAGACTTAAGACTGCCTTCTGAATATATTTGATGGTTAAATTAAATTTAGCTCCATCTTAGTTATAGTCGTGGATTTTTGGATTTCTTTTTTTTTTTGGTTATAAGCTAACAATTTTATTAACCTAGCTAAATTTTTATAAAATAAAACAATTTTATTTACCAAAAAGAGTAACATAATTTGGTAAAAAAAGGTTTCTATCCTGTTTCAGAAAAGGATATAGCGTAGCCCATCTCGACAAAATCCATGTTCCCTAAACACTAGATTGTATTAGGCATAGGAACTAAAAAAAAAAAAAAAAAAATCAAATTTAATTCAAGTTTAGTAGTTCTTTTTCAATAAATTTTGAGTAATTTGTTAACAAATAACAATAATTTTTTTAGAATTACAAGTTTTACAATATAGATTAATTTTATCCAATTCAAATATTCAGATATACTTTGTGAAATACTATGTTAAACTTTTGATTTTTTATATAATATCTACTTTTAGTCATAATCTTTTTTGACTTTTAAATTAAAAGAAACACATGCTTAAATATATTTAAACCCACAAACTTTAATGGCTTCTGATTAATTTTTGTTCTCTTTTCTACCTATAACCCAATTATATGCTTTTAGGTTGAATAACTTTAGTGTGTTTCTTATTTGTAAATTATATTTTGATTTTTTTTCTAAGGGTCTCTAACTAAAATAGTAAAAATGAATAAAAAGAAACGAAAAATAATTAAAATTTGAAAATTTTAAAGAAGTTTGATATTGTTACACCTTCAAAAAAAAGTTTGACTCACAACATTGGCACCGCCACATACACTATTCCACCAAGCATGCAAGCAACTCTCGATCATGTCCTCGCCTTGTTTTTTAAAAACCTCAACTTCTCCACCTATATCGTATGCCTCTTCGTCCAACAGAGTAAATCATTTCCTACTATCATCACGCCACTTCCTTGGATCAGCAAATATTCATTTTGGTTCTATATTATACATAAGTTCTCAGTTTGTTACCTTAATAAGTTATTTGTTATATTTTCATTTCACCTCGCAAGTTTACATTGCAAAAATTGCGGTATGACATGGACAACCAATCAAACCTTGGCATGTGGACAACTTTGCGACGCTCTTATTTTTCCACATGGATTTTTGAATCTATTTTCTTAAAAGAAAAACTAAATAATAAAAATATCAAAGGCTTGAACTTACGAATGTCGGAGGGGTGATTTAGTAGAAAATATCATTAATTCTGTTAACATATTTAATAGCTTTAAAAGAGTTGACTATCCTCCTCCTTTTCCTTTTTGAAGTTTTTCCGACGGTAAAACAAGGATAACTAAATAAAATTAATAAAATTTACAGGGACACCAACAGGACATGACTCACGCATCAATTCCCCTGAGAAGCACACACACCACTGCAGAACAGACCAGAAAATACAAAGGAAGAAAGACACCCACAGCTCTTAGAAAGAAACTGCATGCACGCTGAAACTATTCTTGCATTGCATTGTGTGGATTTTGCAATCTCTGTTTCGTTTTTAATGCTTTCTGAGTCTGAAAAACGTTGAGGAATGGATATACTATGGGGACCCACTCCACAATCCAAAGGAAATTGCTTCAATGGTCAATATGTGAGTTAAGGTACCAGAATGATTAATTTTTTTTTTTAAGGAATTGAATTTAGGATTTTTATATAATACAGGGTAAAAGTTAGATATTAAGCCTTTAAAAACAAGGCCGTGGCCCAGCCCGAAAAGTTAAAAACCCACTCAATACAATCATATAGGCGTCATATAAAATCCCAAAGGCCAAAACCTCGAACTGGGCAAAGAAGTTTCAGTCTCTTCTCTCCGAACCTTTCCTTTCGCTTGGAGAATCGGATAGGAGGTATATCGCTTGTTTACAAGATCTTCAAATTCAATTTCAAATTTGACCATCCAAATATTTATTTCTTGTCAAATCGGAATTGCTAACCCGCTAAAGGTGAGATGTTGATTTGATTTTCGCTTTCCTTCTTCTTGTTTTAGGGTTTGCAAATTGATGTTAAATTGGAATCGGTTTCAGGGGGAAAGGGAAAATGTCATCATACGAAAACGTTGTAGGTGGGAAGCTGAAGCTGAAGGGAAAAGCCTTGGATGTTAAGGCTGGTGGAATCAAGAAGAAAAAGAAACATAAGAAGCAGATTCAACATGATGACCAAATTACCCAGAACGATCCCTCTGATGCCGCTTCTGCTGGTTTGTTTTCTTTTCTCCCTTTTTGACTATGTTAACTGGATTCGGGTGTGACTGTCGTGTCGTCTATATATCCAACACGCTATGTTCAATTTTTTCTTTGTTACTCATGTTCAATTATGGGTATATGTTGATTCTGAGTATCAAATAAGGTTACTTCAAAAAAAAAAAAAAAAGTAGCGGAGCGACATTGCTTTTTCATAATGTGACATTTTCTTTTCCTTTTGTTTACTCAAATTTATTACGTTTATTGCAATGTTGATACTGCTTTTAGGTGAAGGAAAATCCCTTTTCTCTAAAGTGTTCATGCTTTGTTCCCTTGAAAATCCGCTAAAAAGTATTAGCGAAACATAATTCTTAGTCTTTTTGCTGGTTAAATGGCTTTTAAACAGTGCATTACTGAGACATTCAAATCTGTATGGCTACATCCATGGTCCTTTTGCTTGACTGGAATTAGGGTGAACTGGTGTTATAAATGGTACAAAGCTCATTCTAGGCACCATTAATTAATAAACTCAAAAAGAGTTGTCTAGTTTATTCTTCTACTCCTGCGATATTTTCTTTTCTTTTTTGTTGGCCAAGATGCATGATTTTATGGTTTCATGTCTTAAAGAAATCAAAGAGAACACAAATCATGTTGCCTTTTTTCCATGTTTAAACCCTAAAGTGCTTTTGTTGTCTGGTTAGCGGTGCTAAGCTTAAAAACACTGGAACGGACTAGAATTTCTACAGTTATATATATGTACATGTACATATGCATACATGCGTACATGACTATAACATTGTCTTGTTTATACACAATTTTTTTGACTCAGCCTGCTTGTATCATTTTACTTACTGTTAATTTATTTGGTTCAACATTCTTCCATGTTTCCATTATTAAGTTCTGCATATCATAATTGTTTCTGAATCTTATAATTTTAGCATTTACTTGACATAGGTGAAACCACGGAAGTTTCTGTTGATCCCAATGAAGAAGATATCAACAATGCAGAGAAGTCAAGTGGGGAGAAGGCGGCTCCTCATTATGATGATCATCTTACCCCAGCAGAGAGACGATACATTGAGCAGAGGGAGCAACTCGACGTTCATAGGTTGGCTAAGCAAGCTAATAAATCTCACCGTGATAGAATCCAGGATTTCAACCAATATCTGGCAAACATGAGTGAGCACTATGACATTCCGAAAGTTGGTCCCGGTTAATTCACGCAACACCAAGGTAATCTTCTCAGTGGTTTTGGAAGGAACTTCTTCGTGTTATGTACCAAAGGTCAACAACAGAGAACTGCTTTGTTTTATGGAGGTTGTTTGATGGTGTATCGCTGATTATGCATTTAATTTGTAGTTGCTGCATTCAATCTCCATCACTTCCTGCATTTAGTTTGTAGTTACTGTTTTGTGGAGGCTCTATGTTTTTACTAGCGCTTGCCATCATGGTCGGTACGAATGGTACTGTTTGGTTCGATTTTTTAAAAAAAGTTTGTGGCTAACGTGCTTTTTAGTTATTTAGAAACTGAACTGAACACAATAGATAATTGGGATCAGCCGTAACGAATTTCATTGGTTTTAAAAATTTGTTTTTTCTTGGATTTAGTCTGAATTACACTAGATTTTTCAACTTATGAAAATCAAATAAGACCAAATGCATTCAGGTAGCATTTAGGAACTAATATTTCAGAAATTGGATTTCAAAAATAATGTAAATTAAGTAGTAAATTATTTTAAAATATAACACTTATTATCATTTCTCTGATTTGTTAGAAGCCTAGTAGTAATGAAGAAAATTTTAAAATTTTCTTTTAATCTGACAAATCCATATTTTTGTAATTTTCTAATGTATGATACATTAAAGTTCAATTAATTTGTTTACTTCATTCATACCATGACCCTGAGTTCATTATAGGAATTGGTGATCCGTCGTGTTTTGTCATTTAAATCAGTTTTTTTTTTTTAATTTTTCTTACCAATTACCATTTTTTTTTTTGATTAAGACTATTAAGTTTATGAAAAATAAAAACAAAAACATTACTTTTAACTTAGTTTTTTCCTCTAATGTTTTTAAAATCATAACGAATATTTCTATTTCTTAAATCATAAATTTTGAATTAGTAAAAATACTATCTTTTTAAAGTCATTGTGAGCAAACGGTCAAAGGTTAAACGTAGAGAAGAGTAAGGATGAGCGAGTTCAGTTTTCATATAGAATTGAGATAATTTAACACAGGAGAGATTCATATCGTCCATGGAAGCAAACAAGCAAACAGAGGAGGCAAAAGCTCTCTTAGACATGGAATGGATGCAAAGCTCCCAAAAAACACAGGACAAAAACCTCTCAGAAACGAAGGAGAACCAAGCTCACAAAAATGCAGCAAGGGATACCGCTCCTATTCAACGATGACAAATAGATTGAACTAATAATGCACAATACACATCACCAATCCAGCAAAAGAACGAAGGGAAAACCTATTTTCATCTTGTTGGCAAAAGAGATCTATCCCAAGAGAAATAATAATAAGTTCAATGGGTTTCCTTATCTCTATTTTTTGGGAGGGGGGAGGGGCAAATGGATGTAGCAATTTAGTAGATCAAAATTTAGGTTTCGTTTTTTGATCCAAAAAATTTAGAATTACTTCGGGTTTTCGGAAATACTGTCAATTTGCAAACCGAAAAAGCAGGAGCAGGCACAGCCACTCTCACACCAGCCAAACTCAACGAAGAAATTAAATAATAAATGAACATTTTTATTGCAAAAAATACATGAAATAATAAATTACGGTTCCAATCTCCTGCTGTCAAAATGGGAAAGTGCAAACAATAATAATACATAATAACGAATTCAAAGCTAGAGCACTCTAGAATTCAGGCCAACAGAAGCTAAATCGCCAGCACAACATGCACCTACCTAGATAAACAAGGACACGGAAACAGAGGAAGAGAGAGCCTAGTGATTGTAGCCCGACAATTGAAACAGCGGGGCCAGGAAAGTCGAATATTTAAACTTCCGTTCACCTAGTCTCATCCTCCAGTGCACGGAAACCAGCAGTCAGATCCTCGTTAAGCTTTTTGAATTTTGCCACGAGAGCTTCTTCTCCTTCTGCCGGGTCTTCAAATTTTTGCGACCTGTGATGTTGAGATATTGACACATTAAGCACGGCATTCCCTTTGTAGCCAAAAATCATATAATGCTGAAACAGTAAATTTTGTTTTCCAATCCTAATTTTTCCTATCATTTCTGTCACAAAGCTTCAACTTACACTAATCGATAAAAGAGATCTCCAAGACGATGCTTGATAAGACTGTATGTTATCTTCTGACCATCCATACCAGCTGCTTTCTCAACTGCCTGCACATGGAAATTGCACTACACATTAGTCTCACAGACTCCAGTTGGTACACCAAAACGTAATAATTGTATGCAAAGCAGACCAATGAAGTTGTGTAGACACCAAAGTGTTTGAAATATATAAAGCTAGGGGCAAGAAACATGCTCGAGGTATATCGGTCAAAGAAAACAATTGCTTGACCTACTTATCTACAATTCCAGAGGAGACTCACACACACAACAAGAACAGCAACAAAAGAACAAAAAGCTTTAGCCCCATAAATATTTAGAATTTAAAATACCAACTTCCACGAAACTTTTCAAGTAAAAATAGCATAGTAGTAACCCACTTAAAAGAGTTGTCATTCCCTTTTTCCTAGCTTTTCCAAATAACTTACAATGGCTATAATAGAAATTGAAAGAATGGAAAGAGAGCATAGGAACTTTACCTGGTTGGCCAAAGCATTGAAATGAACAATGTTGCGCATCATCCAGACGGACTTGTAGAATGGGCAGAACTTATCATATCTGTCACAACAAACCCAAAACCATGTGCATAGAAGGATTATCATACAAAGACAAAGACATTGATACAATGATAGTACTGAGATAATTTTCTGTTATAAAACACAGTAACAGCTGAAGCTTACGGAGTAAAAGCATTCTGAGCAAGATAATCTTCCCTTAAAAGTTTGGCAGTTTCGAGAGTGATTTTGTCTGTTTCAGCTAGAGCATCCTTTCCGACAAGCTGTAATAGTACAAATTCCAGTGAGTGTTGAAGTAAGACTGGATAAAGGATGATGCTAAACATTTGCAGTAGTAAGCTACATCAACTAACACTAATATTACAAAATAAACATATTATCGAAAGCGAAAAAAGGAGTCGACAAGGAAAAAGTAACATTATGCTCTGTATGATTCATGCTTTGTCAAAAGTGACATACAGAATTCAAACTCATACATATCTAATAATCTCCCTCTTTGAAGTCATTATGCAGTATAATAGCTCCATTTCATCCAAAGACCCATCACAAAATAAGGAAGCATACCTGGACAATTTCATTCAGATCATCTTCTCTCTGAAGAACCTCTCGGGCTTTTGTCCTGATGCTAATAAAATCTGGATCAAATTTCTCATAGAAAGTTTCCAATGCCTGCAAACACAAGAGAAACAACCATTGAGGACTGGTGTCACTCGGAAAAAAAAGGCCAGCTCGGGAAAAGAATAAATGGAAAATGTATTTTGGGAAAGTTCAAACTAAGAGGGATCAGATTATGAACATACCCCCGAATACTTTGAGTATGAAATAAGCCAGTTGACAGAAGGGAAATGCTTCCTCTGAGCAAGTTTCTTGTCAAGACCCCAGAAAACCTATCATTCAAACCAACAAGGGATACATGCTAAGTTTTCGTTGTATGTAGGTATAAAATTCATTCAAGCTAAAAGGTAGCAGCATGGACAAGCTGGCATCTTTGTAAGCAAATAATGAACTGCTTCTACTATGTATACCTGGACAATACTGAGGGTTGCGGACGTCACAGGGTCAGAGAAATCTCCTCCAGGAGGAGAAACAGCCCCGACAATTGTGACACTCCCTGTACGTTCTGGTCCACCAAGGCATTTAACTTTACCAGCACGTTCATAGAAAGAGGCTAGTCTTGCTGCCAGATAAGCCGGATATCCACTATCAGCAGGCATTTCTGCCTGCAAGTCAAATTAAAACAGAAAACAACATTAGCTTAATAGAAAGAAAGCTGAGAAGCAAACAGAGTGAATATAATAATTATAAGACACTGAAACAAACAAGAAAAAAATATACTTTTATTGATGAAGTGAAATTAGATGTACAAAGCATAACCAAATAATAATTATTGAATATACTGCTGAATGATAAAACTTAATAGCACGCACCAAAGTACTGCACTTTATGAAAGTGTATACAAATAATTTTCATTAGTGAAATTCTGTTAAAGAGTTTTACCAGCCGCCCAGAAATTTCACGCAATGCTTCTGCCCAACGAGATGTTGAATCTGCCATCATACTAACATTGTAGCCCATATCTCTGAAGTATTCAGCTATAGTGATCCCTGCAAATCAAAATAAAATAAAAGTTACTGGCAGCATGATCATTTCAGAATACATGATGATGATAATAGTAATATTTAAAATTAAAAAATCATTATCATAATTTATGGAAAATAAATTACCCAAACATAACAATAATATACTTATTGCACTAGAAGTTACTCTTCAAGCAGTTATTCAATACGCAATTGATATGATTACCAGTTCATAGCTTTTACCAGTATAAATTGAGGCTTCACGAGCAGCCACAGGCATGTTAGAAGTGTTAGCCACAAGTGTTGTGCGCTTCATGACCGATTCTTCACGACCATCAGGCAATGTCATTGTCAATTGAGGGAAATCCATAAGAACCTGAAATAAATAAAGAAAGAATCAGGAGACAAAAATCCCAGAGATTGATTAATATTTCAAGACAAAAGATGAAAATAACACCTCAGCCATTTCGTTTCCTCGCTCTCCACAACCAACATAAACAACAGCATCAGAATTAGAGTACTGCACATGATCAGAAAAATAAACACAATGAATATCTATGACAGGAAGAAGCTGAAGCTCACTAAAAAACATTTATATAAAACTTTACCTTGGAAAGAGCTTGACTAATCACAGTTTTACCACAGCCAAATGCACCTGGAATGGCACAAGTTCCACCAAGAACTGAAGGGAATAGGGCATCAAGTACACGCTGATAAAAAAAAAGTCATCAGCAAATCACATCTTTTGAAAGAAACATCAACAGAAACAACCCACAACAAAACTTACCTGTCCAGTAAGCAGAGGAGTGTCTGCAGCAAGCTTTGTTGCAACAGGTCTAGGTGTACGGACAGGCCATGTCTACAAACAGATGTAGCACATTCCACGTTAAAAATTTGAAAGTTTTAGAAACATGTAATTAGCAGTTTATCAGTATTGCAGGCAAAGCATTGACCTTAACTAAATAAACTAGCCAAAACCAAACATAAAGTGACAAAAAAAATTAACAATCGAAAACCAATAACACAGCTTAACCTTGCAAGGTACCAGTTGGTACAAGAGATGAGCAGACCCACCCAACAATTTGACTAAAGAAAAAACAAACCGAGCCCAAAACATAGGCCCTACTATTGTCACATAGAGTCATGGAAAATGTCATGATATGAAAAAAAAAAAAACAACCAACCAACCTGAAGCATGGTGAATTGCTTTTTGACACCTTGAAACTCAAGTTCCAGCACAGTATCCTGCCATGAAGTAAAAGGATAAATTATAGCAAAAAGAAAGTTTTTACCACATTAAAGCGTCTAAAATGATGTGATATAAAAGTTAAACAGCCAAACCTTCAATGAATATTGACCAGGGGGAGCTATGTAAGTGATTTTTCCCATTGCATCAGGAGGAAGGGCAACATGATGTTGCATCAAACTGTTCTCAAAGACGGTCTGCATTTGAATTCCAAAGTATCAATATTAAGATCTTATAAGAAATAAAAGAAAAAAATTAAGTGACAAAATTATCATCCTATTTCGTCTGAAGTATAGGTATTCAAGGGCCATTTTTTACTGTTAAAATGAATTAAATCTTGAAAAAATCATTTTATTAATATTTAAATTTTATAAATAAAATTTTAAAAATTAAATGAACAATAATTATAGAGGCCAAATTGAAAAAGAAAATCCATCCCATTCGAGCCAGGCTAGGCAGGTAAATTCTAACCATAATAGTGATCTGATTATTTTCCAATTTCAGGGAAACTATTACCAGTCTATGAACATGGGGTTACTGTGTTACCCAACTGAGCATTGCATCTCGCACTAAGGTTTCACCTAAGGATACTCAGGTGCCGAGCACCTTGATAGTGCATTGTAATTACTAATTCTGCTTACTTAAGGAACCACTACTATAGAATATAAATAACAGCACAAGGCCATTAAACTTACAGCATAAAGGTCGCCACCAGTTAAAAGGTCCCCCTCACCTGCAGGAAGTAAGCATTGTATTGAACACCAACATCACAAGCCAGTCTCTATTTAAGTTGCATTTTAAAAGCGCCATACCTATTTTTTTAGGCTGAAATTCCCAAAGAGTATCTTTGTCGAGAGCCGGGACAGAGACTCCACGAGGGATATATACATCACCTGATCTTTTAGCAATAGTTTTCAAAGGCCTCTGTGCCGATATAGCATTGAAACCAAAACGAGCAGATATCAATTAATAGCAAATACATGATAGCATAGCTATTAACAGGTTAGTTGGTTTTACTGACAAAATAAACCAGGGAAAGACCTAGTAATGTAAGAATTTAAAATGCATGTGAAGTATGCTTGAACCTGAATTCCATCAAAAATATTTCCCAATATTCCTGGTCCCAACTCAACTGACAGAGGCTGCAACATCAACATATGATTATAAGTTTGAAAATAGAATCAACACTGTCAGGAACTTTATGTGTAAGTTTTAGAGTGGTTTTAAAACAATAAACAATAATACACCTTGTGTGTCCGCAGAACTGGATCATTCACCATCAGACCAGCCGTTTCTTCATAAACTGAAATAAGATTAAATTGAAAGTTTCTTATTAATTTTCTGCTAAGTATCCTCACTATAGCCGCTAGAAATTCTTACTTTTTTTACGTACATACTATCTTTCCAAGAAAACAAAGAGCTTAATTAGGTGACATCTTTAACAGAAAAGGCTAATGTTTTTATTAATAAAAAACCTTGGATTGTAGCAGAGTCTCCTTCCAACCGAATAATTTCACCAATCAGATTGTCATGACCAACACGGACTAATTCATACATGGCAGCACCAGCCATTCCATCTGCAACAACGACCGGTCCTGACACCTGCAATGTGATAATTTAAGCGGAAAAACAATGAACAGAAAAAGATAAAATGCATTAACCCACCTATTTCAGTAGGTTGGTAATCGATCAGAAAAGAGATTCAAGTTGATAAAATAAAATATTAAACATAATACGTAAGCATCATCATCCTTTTCTTTCTGGGAAATGAAAAATTGAATATCAAGCAATTTCTTCAAATACACAATTACTTGTATATCCACATCTTTTTTTTTTTAAAAAAGGCCGGTTTCTCATTTTGTAGTATCATGGAATTCATAATTCTGAACCAGGCTTAGCATCCGAATCAGGTATATCATTTTAGTTCACATTAAGCAACGGAAGCAACTCAAATGAAAATATGAAACAGATCACGACATTTATTACCCCTGGTTTAACAAAAGCAACAATAGTTTGACAAAATAGTCATTGGAAACCAGGAAAGGAGCTAATTTTTTGTATTACCAAAGCTCTAACCAAAAAATTTACACAGGAATAAACGAAATCAGATGTAAGCTAATATACCACAAAGCAGTGAAAGCGGAATACTCGTATAAAATGACATCCAGATTAGTCCAAATTCATTGATCATACATTACAAAGAAAAAAAGGAAAAAAAAATCCTCAG
This sequence comes from Gossypium rotundifolium, assembly GCA_025506655.1. Lineage (NCBI taxonomy): Eukaryota > Viridiplantae > Streptophyta > Magnoliopsida > Malvales > Malvaceae > Gossypium > Gossypium rotundifolium. Next base: position 187,252,640 of record CP106734.1, on the reverse strand, counting down.
AAAAAATGTATCAAAGTTTTCAGATCATTATAACTGGTATTAACAAAAGAAACGCAGATCAATAATATTTAAAAAAAATTAAAACTCAATTCCAAGAAATCAGATCAAAAAATCAGAAAGCTCATAAAAGCGTCTAAAATCAACTAAATCAAAGAAATTACACTAAAAGGATGCAGATCATTGAATAAAAACTTCGAAACACACCCTATTGAAATCAATCCCACGTTAAAACAAATCAAAATGAGGTTGGAAAGGTAAGTAATCATATGAGGGGGTAATTCACCTTACGAACATAACCGAATTCACTCTCTTTCTCTGAATCCTCAAACGTCGTCAATCTGGCTCCGTAAACTGCCGGCATTTTTTTTTCCCTTTCTTACTCGAATGAAATTAGACAAGAATGAAACTAATCCGATCAAGTTTTGATCGAGCGAAGGAGTTCAGCTTGGATATTTCAAGATCTGATAAAACTAGTAGAGTCGATTCGATTATAGTAGAGAAAGAAAAGAAGATATTAAGTATCTTTCAAAACCCTAGAGGCTCAATCGAGAGAAAAACGCAGTGATGCAAAGAAAAATGACTACTCTCTGAGAGAAGACAAGAGAGGAGAAAGTGAATTATGAGATTTATGATTTATGGTGATGATACATACTTTATTTATTTATTCATTTACTACCTTCAAAAAAGTAATTTAGTTCAGTACACGGGTTTTTTGGTGTTTTGGCTGGAATTTTATTATGTATAAATATTATATATGTGCTTGGTTTAAATTTTATAATAAAATCTTATTTTTCAATGGTGGTGGATACTAATTGATTAAGAATGTAGTATTTTTATTTATATTTATAATTGTATTTTCACAACCCTTTAAAATTTTAATTTAATTTTCAATTAGTTGTATTTTTAAAAAATTATTTGGAAATATATGTTACATATTTAGTTAATTATTATAATTAGTGCATGCTATTACATTAAATGCAATTGAAAATTCTTGTAAAAGTTGAGAATTGAGAGATGTAAGAGGCCTAATTAGCACCCATAATTTTCATATTTTCCTTAAAATGTAATTACACTATACCAAATATTTTTTCAAGAAATTATAATGCAATTATTACACTTTTTGAATTTACAAACAACAATAACTCATATACTATTTTTAATATAGGTGATGAAAATATTCATAAATATATGGTTATACTATTTATAAAAAAACAGTTAAATATTAAATAGAGAGAGTAAAATCATGTATTTAACGAAATCTAAAAATATCGGAAAGGTGAAGTATAGATGAGAAATGTAGTCCATAAGTTTGGTGGTAACGTGGATACGTAGGGAAAATGCAAAGGTAGTTTCCTGAAGGTCGGGCCAAAGCCTATGTCTCACTCTCACTCTCACTCTCACTCTCGCTCGCGTCGCGTCGTCATTTGGATGTTAGCGTATTGCTGTTTTTTTGGCATTTTCTTCTTTATTACCATTATTTATTTAGTTCTATGGTTCCACCCTTTGTCCACTTCTCTTTTTTTTCTTTTTCTGAAAGTACAGTTTGTCGAACTTTGGATGGAGTTTTAAATAGTTTTTCTTTTATATCATTTAATCCATTTATATTTTAAAGTATTATTTAGTGATTAAAATTTTATTTAATTTTAATAATATTTAATAACAAAAATAATAAATTAATTATAATTATTATAAATTTTGAAACCTACAAAATTAATTACGTTCAAAATTTTATTTTTACTGAATAAACTATAAAAATAGTCATTCAATTATATCTTTCATTTTATTTTGATCACTTAACTATTAATTTTTTGATTTAGTGGCTAAATTTTTGAAATTAAATATTTTAATCACTTGAGCTGATGTAGACTTCTTTTATTGTACTTTTACTCAAAATTAACTCTCTAATATTTACATATTCTATCAATTTGATCCTAAATATAAAAATTCAACAATTTTAGCCATCAATGTTTACAAAACTTGTTACTTTAGTTCTAATTCTAAAAATTTAATAAAATTGACCCTCAACATTTACAAAATTTGTCGATTTAGTCCTAACTCTAAAAATTAAAAAAAATCATTTTTAACCCTTATAACCCAACAACTAACCTATGTGAGATATTAAAAAAAAAAAAAAAGAGTATCCTCTTTCAAGCCACTTACAAAATAACTCTAAAACGTTGGGATAAAACACGAAAAAGTTAAGATCCAAATGAAGATAAAGGCATTAGAAACATTATTTGTCCGGGTAGTAATGCAGCCATTTATTCTAAATAAGCTCCAGATTAGTTTCGTCTAATGTGAAGCTTAAATTATAGTAAAATAAATTATTGCAAGTGAGGTGAAAAAAGAATATTGCTTGACATTTTGGCTTCATCCCTTTTTTACATTAAAATATGTTTATAAATTTATTATTTTATTTATTTTTATTAAAATATTATTTTTATAGCTAATGTCACCTGACATATTAGTGACAAGCTCGTTCTTGATATTTTTTGGACCTTAGGTGAAACAATAAATTGGAGTCCCTTTTAAAAAATATATAAAATGTAATACAATAAATTAAAAACATATACTAGTAATAAAATAAAAAAAATTTTGAACCCCTTTTATTTTAATTCCTTTTTTTTTTTTTACCTGTAATGAAGCGTCAATCAGAAAACTTAAAATACTGAAGATTTTTTTTTTCACGTTAAAAGTTGAAGAATTTTTTTTGAACCCCTTCCAGCCAGGGTCCTCAGCGACCACACTCCCAAACAACCCCAAAGCATGGCCTGATTGGCGACACCCAATCTTATTGTAGAAAACATACCATTCTCAATAATTAATTTAGAACCTATCTCATTTTTGCAATTAACTTTTTTGTATTTTTAGATAATAAAAAAAAAAACCTAATAATTTAAGTTACTCAAATTGCCCTTTAAAATTTATAGTCAGGGAGCATTCAATTTGTTGGTTTAATCAATTTTTTATTTTTTATTTTTTTTGCGATAATAAAACAAGGCTAAATAATTATAAGATTAATGCTTAAGCGAAAAAACGCCTGTAAACTTATCCCTATCTAAAAAATGACGAGTAGACTCGGGTGGAACGTCGAGAACTTGCATATTTGCTTTCTCGATCAAAGCTTGTTTAGCTAACCAATCCGCGACCTGATTTTGTTCCCTCAGAATATCCTTTAGAACCCATTAATTTTCCTGCGACAAAATATTATGGATTCGCCTAATCAAGGATGAGTTTGAGACAGTGGAAGAGCTTCTGAGAATTCCTTTAACCACTTCCAAGCTATCAGAATGAATGATAACGTGATCATAGCCTCTTTGTTGAATAAGTTTAAGGCCGTCAAGAATGCCCCAGAGCTCCGCATCGAAAATCGAACATTTACCAAGAAATCGATGAAAACCAACAATCCAATTTCCTTCATTATCACGAACAATTCCCTCGGCAGCAACAAGACCAGAGTCCAGATGCACTTCCCTATCAGCATTAAGATAAACTCGTTCCTCAGAGGTATGAGCTTCAATAGAGTGTTCAAGGCATCCGGAAGGAACCTCCTAAGCTGAAGAGAAAAATTGAATCGCCCAACAATAAGATCCTTAAATTATTTCCTTTGAGCTCCAAAATTTGCCTTGAAAGATGTATAAATTTTGATTCTTCCATATGCGCCAAATAAGCAAGCCAAAAAAAAGGCCCAACTAGCTCACCCCTTATGAATCAGCTTATTCACCTGCAAATTAAGAATAAACCAATCCTGAAAAGGAAGAGAATAAAAATTTGGAATGTAATTACATGGATTAACTTGATTCCAAACATCCTTAGCAACCGGACAATCTCTTAGAATGTGCAAAATATCTTCTGAGTGAGCTCCACAAATAAGACAAGAGGAATCATCTGAAAGGCCCCTTCTAACTCTTTCAACATTACTAAGAACTCTTCCATGTAAGATCGTCCAAATAAAAATATGAACTCTTTGAGGACTAAGGAGCTTCCAAACATTCTTCTATTTCTCATCTTTCAGTTACCATTCTTAAGGGCCTTATAAGCAGATTTAACCAAAAAATCACCAGACGGAGTGTGACTCCATGAAATTCTATCAAGGCCTTCAGAAGAATGTGGAGGAGGAATACCCTCAATAGCCTGGATCACATTTTCTGAAAGCCAAACTCTGAAAAGATCTAAGTTTCACGAGCCTTCCTCAGTAGTCATCTCATGCAATAAGCAATCATAATTTGGATTAACATCCGGAGAATTTTGTTTACACAAAGGCCCAGTATTAGGAATCTAATTATCCTTCCAGCACTGATTTTTATGGCCATCTCTAACAGACTAATGAAGGTTTTCACGAAATAAAGCTCAAATTTTGGAAAGAGACTTCCAGAGAAAAGAACTCCTATCTCTAACGATAGAAACTGGTAAATCATCCTTCACACGGTATTTCAATCTAAGCACATGAACCCAAAAAGCTTTCTTGTCAGACACTAACTTAAACCCCAACTTCATCAAAAAGGAAATATTCTGATCACGAAGATTCCTTAAACCAAGACCGCCACACATCTTTGGTTGACAAATTGAATCCCAACCAACCAGAGCCATCTTCTTTTTCCTCTCGGACAAACCCCAAATAAACTGTTTAACCAAACTTTCAATCTCATCACGAGTTTTCCTAGGTATCATCATGGACTGCATGAAATAACTAAGAATAGATAAGAGAACTGGTTGAGCTAAAGTGATTCACCCTGTTAGTGAGAGTTTTTTAGCTTCCCAACTTTGGAGCTTACCACGTACTTTTTCCACAACGAATTGAAGAGTGTTACTGGTAACCCTTTGGTGAAAAAGAGGGACTCTAAGGTATTGACCAATATTATGAACTCTCTGAAAGCCGAACAAAATGCTAATCGTATCCACTGAAGACTCATCCACACCTTTAGAAAAGAAAATGTTAGTTTTCCTAGTGTTAATTTTATGCCCAGATAACGTACAGAATCTATCGAGTATATCTTTCAAAACTCTGCAATGCTTCGAATCTGCTTTACTAAAAATAACCAAATCATCAGCAAAAGACATATGTGAAATATTGGGCACATCTCTAGAAAGACGAATAGGATTCCATTTTCCTTCCGACATAGCAGACTGAATCAAATGTTTGAGCCACTCCATACAAAGCACAAAAAGGTAAGGAGAATGAGTACATCCTTGACGGATACCTCTAACAGGTCTGAATTTAGATAACGGAACTCCATTCTACATAACTTACGTAGTAGAATTAGAGATAGATAACATAATAACATTAACGAGATACTCAGGGATACCTGCCACTTGGAGAGACGCGCCAATGAATTTCCAACTAACTCTATCATAGGCCTTTTCCAAGTTGATTTTAATTTCCATCCATTTCCTCTTTTTTTGATATCGCGTAATATGAATTACCTCTCGAGCTAAGATGATGTTCTCGTTGATATTCCTTCCTGCAATAAAACCAGCCTATTTTTGCGCAATAATTTTAGGGAAAATATGTTTAAAACGATTAGCAATTACCTTCATCGTCAATTTGTAAAAAACTAAACAAAGACTTATTGGTCGGAATTGACAAAACGCTTCAGTATTCTGAATTTTCGGAATAAGGACGATTAAGGTATTATTCAACTCAGGCTCAATAGAATTTCCATCAAAAACCTTTATAACCCAATCACAAACCGCTCCCCCAATAGTATCACATTATTTTTGAAAAAAAGTGCATGGAAACCATCACTTCCCGGTGCTTTAAGCGGAGCCATATCAGAAAGAGCCTCCGTAATCTCTTCATTAGAGACCGATTTACCCAAAAAATTAATATCAGCTGGATCAAGTAGGGAAAACTGCTAGGGGGTAAAATACCCATAGAAGCAGGAATTTCTCTATACAATCTTTGAAAAAACTCGTTCGCTTCTTCTTCTATGGCTTCAGGATCGTAGATCCGATTACCATCAGAGTTGTAAATAGAATAAATATGACTTTTTTCTTCCTTTGTAAAGTACGATTATGGAAAAATTTTGTGTTCCAATCCCCCCAATTTCAACCAGTCGCACCTTACTTTTTGCCTCTAAAAAAATTTTTCATGATGAAGAATATTCTCAAGTTCTTGGCGAAGGGACAAATCCACCTGATTAAAGCGGTACAGACTAGAGTAATCACTTATCTTTTGAATGCTAACAATTCTTTTAATAAGGTATCTCTTGCACGTGGTGATATTACCATAAACAAGCTTATTCCACTTCTTGATATGATGAGTGAGCTTAATCAGAAAATTAGAAATATTATCGAAGTATTCCCAATTCTCTTTCAAAAAACCATCAAAGTCCGAATGTTCAACCCATCCAGCTAAAAATTTAAAAGGTCTTCCCCAGGGGAGAGCGATACTCGAATTCAGCACCAAAATAAGAGGACGATGATCCGACTTAATCTTTGGGAGATGAGAGACCATATAGAAAAATGACGAATCCAAGCCTCGTTTCCCAAAGCACAACCTAATCTCTCAAACAAAGAACCCCTATGCCAAGTGAAGGGTGGTCCACTGAATCCTAAATCATAAAGCTCAGAAGAGTCAACAAAGTCACCAAAATGTGAACATCTCCTACCCTTAGAAAGTCCTCCAAAGTTCTCAGAAAATGAGAGGATTGTGTTGAAATCACCAATAGCCATATAAGGAGTCTGACCAAGCAGATTTGTCGTCTTCAAATCATTCCAAAGAACTTGACACGTTTGCCTATTTGGACTACCAAAAACAAACGAGATAAGAATAGGATGTGGTGAGGGCATTTGCCAAACCCAAGTCAAAATAAATTACGGATGACTACTAATCACCTCAAAACGAACAGTATCTTTCCATCCTAACCAAATACCCCCAGAAAAACCAATTGCCTCTACACAGTGAGAAAATTGGAAACCCAGCTTAACAATAATGCTATCCGCCTTAGCCCCACTTACTCTCGGTTCAAGTAAACTAACAATATCAGGTTTGTACTCCATATAATATTCCCCGAAAAATTCAAAGAAATTTAGCATTTGCACAGCCCTGGCAATTCCATTGCCACGAAAAGACAGTAATATTCATTAAAAATAGTAAAAATAAAAATAGGAGATCAAACCTAGCTTTCAATGCCATTATTGTCATCTGAGATAGCAACAGCTCCATAAAGCTCGGCATTCAATTTTTTGCTGAGAATTTGAGGAGATAAGAGTTCCACCATCGCTTCCATAGACTCAGCTAAAAGAATGCGCATGTTCCCAGAAGATTTAAAGCGATTTCTTCTACCCCGTAAAGCGAAATAGATCTTGTGATTATTTCGACTTCCTTTGCTTCTTCGGTCTTTAGAGCTAGTTAAAATAGAATCCGAAGCCAACTCCCGGAGCTCCGTTGATAGCGAGCCCGAATTAACCTGTTGAATAGTTTGAGCATTTTTTTTTTTTAAATAACTGTTGAATGCTTACCTAAGTCAAAAGTATTATCGAATATGGCAACGATGAAGCCTTCAGACTCGTCAAACACGAGATTGTAATGTGCTTTAGTTTTTTTTCCAAATCTTCTGCGTTAATGTTAATCTGATTTCTAGAAATCAATTTACCTTTATCGCCTACACCATCAATACACCTATTATTTTGCGCACCTGCATGTTTCAAATTAGCTGAAATAGAATAAGAAAAAAATGGAATTGGGTAAATTGGCCGTAGGTCCCTTATTATTGTTAACAAAACTGTCCAGACCCATAGGCCTTTTTTCCAACGATTTATCCAAAGAGCCTTTAGACATTCAGCCCATTTTTTCTAATTCCCCACTACCCAAGTTTTCTTTGGTAACCAACCCACTAAGTGAGCCCAATTCCACGTCATCCCTTGGCCTGCATTGATTGAGAATCCTCTAACCTCATTTCTATCCACACTAGTATTAAGACCCCTTGAAGTAAAAGCCATCGCCCAAAAATCATTTTCCCCTAAAATTTCTCCAGTAGACAGCCCCCATCGCCATTTAAACCATTTTCTCCCATCAACGCCGAAAATCTTGTCCCTAAAGATTGTTTCGTTTGTTTCACCTTAACCTCCGCCAATCCATATCTCCTTTCCCGCCGTGAAGATTTTTTTCCCACCAGAATATACGACCCAAACCCCGATTCTTTCTCCCTGCTTTTGGAAACCGTAGACTGATCATCCGATCTACCTCCATATGGCACGTCCACCCCGATCGACAGCTCCTCTCGGGACCCCATCGGATTTTGCTCTGCCACAACCGAAGATCATGTATCTTTAACATGCCCGTACTTACCACAGGCGAAGGAAACTGTCGGAAGGGCTTCGTACTCGACTCGTTAGATGGCTCCATCAACGATAACCTGTGAGATCAACGAATTTTCCAGATTAATATACACGGCCAAACGAGCAAACCTGCCTCTAGTCTGGTTATCAGTCTGAACATCGAGTTTGACCACTTTTCCGATGAATCCCCCAATGGCTTCGATTATTTTTCGTTTATAAAGGTAGCTTGGAAGATTCGGTAAGCGAATCCAGGCCAGCACCACGCTAGGATAGGGTTGTGAAGGACTAAAGTGCTTAGTCCATTGTTGAACAGTCAGGTGTTGTCCATAGACGACCCAAGGTCCCTGCGTCAAAACTATGTTGTAATCATTAGCATCCTGAAATTTAAGCAAAAAATAGCCATTAGCAATGTCCATTAAACGAATAGGATTTGCTGGTTTCCAAAGAAAAAGAATGCGATTATGTAGGGTGTTGTAACCAATGTTACGTCCTAATAATTTAAAGACGACAGTAAATTTAATTTTTCTGAATAGAATATCCTTTATACGATCTGAGAAAGTGAGAGCCGGAACACCGTCAATAATGGTCGTATTTACGTCTCCTCCAATCAACTCAAGATCATTCTCACTCCCCTCAATAGGAATAGAACGATCTCGCTCCCCTCAATAGGAATAGAACGATCCAAGCGGGATTCAACAATATGTTCCCCCAAGAGTTTGTCTTTCCAAGACATAACCGGTTGGGGATCCGGATCCCCAGCCATTGTAGTGTCTTCTTCAACTATATTCTCTTTGAATTTCACTTTTTTAGTATTCCGATCACTTTCGGGGTGAGGATCCCCATTCCCATTGTTGCCGGAAATTTGCAAAGAAGAGTGCATTTTTTTAATCAATTTTTTATTAAATCAATTTAATGGATCATAATTTACAAAAAAAACTAACTCGATTGAATCAAAGTTGAATAGTCAATATAATAAATTGATTTTAGATCTCAGTTGATTAATTAATTTTAATTATTAACCTTGAATAATTTATATTTATTTTATATATTATAAATAATTAAAAACATATTTTTTAGTTGAATTGATTTAAAAATCGATAAGTGATCAAAATAACTACACAAATCAAACTTATAACTGAAAAAATCATGTAAACCATTCAAACTGCATTAAACCAATTGAAGTTGCCTTTGGATGCTCAGTTGAGAATGGTTCAGTGAGTTTAGTCCCTTTTTTACTTGATCGTTGCGCAAAATTGCCTTCGGATTAACTGTGATGAGTTTTAGTTAAATTTTTTGTACCACAGTGCACTTCCCAATTTTGACTGAGGGTTTATGCGGCAATGGAGATGCTTTCTCAATAGGGGGCATTCTTCCAATTTTGTCTTCATTCCTAATTTTTTTAACTTCGTGTAAATATTTCACAACAAAAGCAACTTAATTTTTAATATATATTTTATTAAATAAATTTATAAATCCATATGTTTTTAATTACTTCGTAAAAGTATATTTTATTATATATCATTTCTAATTTAATAATCTTAATAGTTATTTTTTATTCTACAGCCAGTAGCAAAACTAGAGGGATGGCAAGGGCTCTGACCCCCTTAACATGAAAAATTTTTCATATAACGCTTTAAAATTTTTAAAATTTAAATTAATAAAGATAAAATTGCACCTTAACCTCCCTTATAAATATAAAATTTTGATTTAATGATTTAAAATTATAAACATATAATCTATTAAAATAGTAAAATTATATTTTTCTATCGAAAAATTACAAATTATTTTGACCCCAAAAACTTTTTCTATTTTTACCTCTAATTACAGTAGCGTTTAAATCTAAATATATAATTAACCATTATTTTTAATCTCATTAGTATAATATTCAATCTGATTGTTATAATAAATAATCTTATTGCTAGTACGCCACTTAAATTATACGCACCACCAATTCAAATAGATATAGAAATAAAATTCAGCAATGCTTGACGGAGATAAGATGATAAAAAGAAAAATATAGGATGTCAGTGAGTGGCCACTTGGAATCCGATGATTGGGTCTGGTTTTTCCGACTTGATTATATGGGAATACGAATGAGATCTTGTAATACTGAAAATAATAATTATAATATAATATTGTGATTGAGTAAAGAATGGGATCTGAGATTGAGTATTCGATACACGTGTCCAGTTTAGGACAAAGAAAAGATGTAGTAGGTTTCAGCTTGACATGTATGTACAACAATGGACAATGAAGCCCATTTGCAACCCAATATAATTGGGTTCGCAACTCAAACCCATAAAATCTGTTTTTATTTTTCAAATTCAAGTGATCACGTGACTAAATGTTACAAAATAGGATTTATTTCAGAAAATCCGAATACCCAGTTACCCGAAACCGCAACGTTAACGCATGTGAACTCGAATCCTATTCATTGCCAACAACAAAAAAAATAAAAAATAAGAACGAAACAATATGGTGAGTCAAAACGTTTGAGTTTGCGTTTCAACATTGGGGGCTAGAAGAAATTGAAGAACAAGGCTCCAACTGTAAGGACAATTTTGAAAGGATCGAAATTAAAAAGGGATTAGAAGAGAGAAGAGAGAAGACATGATGGAAAGCGAAGGAAGGAGCGAAGCCGGCAAAGCATTGGGATTGCTGATATGTGGTACGTTGGTGTACTACCATTGTGCTTACCGCAATTCTACCATCCTCTCTCTCTTCTCCGATGTCTTAATCGTTCTCGTTTGCTCTCTTGCTATTCTCGGCCTCCTCTTTCGTCAAATGAACATCTCGTACGCTTTCTTTTCTTTTTTCCCCGCTCTGGGTTCTTTTCAATTTATTCATTTCTTTGTTAGGTTTTTTGTTGTTGTTTTTTTTTACTCTCTTGCCGTTTATATTTTCAATTGTGGATTCTTGCTAGTTTAGGGTTGATGTACTGTGTGTTCTGAGAAGACCGAGTTTATATTTTCAAGTTGCAATAATTAAGCTGATTGATAGTTTTAAATTCCATTTTGTTAATGGGGATTGTTGTAGTTTATTATTTTTTATGCTTTGCGCTGCTTTTGATTCGAAGAAATGGGTGAATTTGGACTGTTGTCGTCCCTTTCCTACCAAATTATATTATCTTTCGTTTATCATGCTATCAAGTACCTTCTTACAGTGCGATTGCAGTAGTCCCTGGGTTTAGGTTTAAGTTGGTTTAGCTAATCATGCTGAAAGGAAAAATTATGTGGGTGATCATCAAAATAAATTATTATTGATCATCTTGATGATGTTTGACAAGATTATGCTTATAGAACGATTTAGCATTTCGGGTGTTTGTTTGATCTTATTTTCGTTAATCGACTCTATTTTAACTTTCACTGCATCTGGGGAATTATTAGGGCATTAGGTTAATTGAGCTTTGTATTAGGCTCCATTCTTGCTGAAGATATTTTCAGTTTGTACGAGATCTGAACTGTAGTTTGATTTGAATATAGTGTTGAAATTGCCCCCCACTTGGGTTGTCTTCCTATTCTTCTAATAGTCATGTATTTCTTATAGTTCTTTCCTCTTTTCAAATATCATCTTATTGTTCTGCGTTTCTGGAACTGCTGATATGTGCAATGTGATTTGTCTAATAAAATTCATACATGATTTAGCTCTTTTCATTTTAGGAATGGATTTTTATTCTTGAACTATTTCACCCTCATAATGGAAATGCTGTTTTTTAGGGTACCAGTGGATCCACTTGAGTGGCAGATCTCACAGGATGCCGCTAATAGCATCTTTGCATGGTTAGCTAATACTGTGGGGGCTGCTGAGTCAGTTCTAAGAGTTGCAGCAACTGGACACGACAAAAGGCTATTTTTTGGGGTGAATTTTTGCAGCTCAAATTGCTCTACACTATAAAATCAGCTAGTTTTTGCTACTTATATCCTAATTGCTCCACGTAGTTGATATCTTTTGAATATCCACCTCAAAGGCATGTTACTGCAAATCTCCCGGATAACTGCCCTTCTCCTTGGAACCCTGGCTATCCGTTTTTCTCTTGTTGGTTGATTTGCTCATTGATTTGAATCCTTTTGATGATTATACATGCAATTATCTTGATTTCTTTTGTTTTTTTTCTTCCATGACTATTAACCTGATGCATGTCTTCCTTCAGGTTGTTGTTTGTCTTTACATGCTGTCAGCCATTGGACGATTGGTCTCTGGCGCTACAGTTGCTTATGCAGGTATGTTTGCCATTAAGTTCTGTTTCCTGTTGCTGAATCAGTTAGTTTTTGTAGTCGAAACATAGATATTTGAACTGGTTAATGTTGAATGAGCTTCACTCTATTTATTTATCTTGAGATACTGTCAAAGTTTCTTTTGTTCATTCAAGCACTATGAATTGATTTTATGCATTGGGAATTTGGTATTTGTAATTTGTAGCAATCATTGTATTAGCAGTACCTTTTTAAATGCCATTGAAATTACTTTACACATGACAGGATGTTGGAATGTGGCCAAAATATGTAAAAAGTTATTCTATTCGCTTTCCTACAACAAAGAATACTTGATTTTTCACAAGATCACCCGAAATTTTAGCAAGCTTTATGGTTTATTTTCTTTGATTCTGTATCTTCCTGAGATTTATGAAAAATCGAACTCTTTTTGTTTCTGAAATAGGATTGTGCTTGTTCTGCCTTTACATGCTTGCTGAGAACTCACAGTCAATCAGAACATGCGTTCCTCAGTTACAGAGGCAGAGAAATGGCACCAGTGTCGAAGACGATAATATGTAACTGCAGGTGCAGTTTGAAAACTTAGTAAAGCAATTGAACAGAAAATATTAGGAAAGCAAGTTGAAGCTTCTGAACTTTGTTTTCAGATCAGGCCAAGCCTTGTCGTATCCTTGCTATTCTTGGTCCCAGACTTTAAGTTGCATTAGTGATGTTTAGTGCTGTACTTTTCCTATGGTTGATCTTTATCAATAAAACTAAATTCATTTATATCAAGTACGTATGTAACCTCTAAGAACGTGAGAGAAACTTTTGATCTTACCTCCTTTATCGCATTTATAGCAGGAAACCATTTTGGATTATCTACATGACTGATTTTAGTGGAATGTTCTTAGGACACAATGTGGTTATACAAATTTCGCAAGGCTGGTACCTTGCTTTGCCCTTGATCTTCACAGAATAGACTGCGTGGAATAATTTTTGTTTTTGTCACCAACAAATTGCTGGAAGAAAATGTTATTTCTAAAGAAAACCAAAGTGCCAGAGCTAGAAGCTGCCTTCCCAAGCCACTTTCCAAACAGCCATTGCGGTGCAATATCAGGTAATACAGTTCACTTATCCCATCTCAAGCCACACACAAAGGTTAATACAGAGACCAAATTGATCAAAATTTCATGTGATAGAAGAAATCTGCGGGTACATATCAATATTCAATGTATCCCCACAATGGAGGTCACCTGATAATTCAGCGTAACAAAATTAAAAAAAATTTTGTAGAAATTGCTAGGGTTATTCAGATTAAAAAATATATATGGGCACTGATACTAACAAATATCATCAGCCATCCCGGAGCTTACGCAAAAAACCCTGAGTCTACTAGCATGCTAGCACAGCATCCTCTTGCATTTTAAAGAGAGTAGTGCCAACTAGTTTAGCTATGGGAGATGTTTTTGTAGAGCCATCATAATATGCGTTTCTCAACAAGCAATATGTCTTTCCAGGCTTCATAAAACATCCAGGTGATACCTGAGGCGGGCATTACTTTTAAACAGCTAGCACCCCACCCCTGTACAGACCCATGAGGCCCTCATCCCGGATTACTTCAGCAAGTGCTGCTACCATATTTGGTGGACACTTACCCTGCAAAGCTCCCACCATTAGCCGTTTTCTGGCAACTTCCAAGGGAAAGCTGATGGTGCTAGCAGTAAAACCTGGCGATTTCAATTCACCCAATTTAGCAAGTTAAGCATGGTGCACTAATAGAGTGTTCCATTTTAAATAAAATAATAATAAGCATTGTTAAGGATACCCAGAAAACCCCATAAATATTTTCCAATTCTAACAGTAAAAGCAAAGACTCACCAGCAAGAGCTCCAACTACAAGCATCTCCGGACGATTTAGAGATTTTTTCTTCTTTGATTGGCAGTAGGATTTCTTTAGTTTTTCGTACATAAAATAGTAACAAGTACTATATGGAAGCATGCCCACTAGAGTTGGGGAGAGACCAGCATAAAAGGCACCAACACCACCATCCTTGTAAATCTTGCTAATTGCAATGCTTAAGCTAGGGTATATTTCAGGGCTAACGGTCAGCCTATCCTGTGAAAATTACAAGAACATTCAGCCCCATAAGCAAATGGGTAAAATGAGAAACCCTATAATACCTTCAACATGATCAGATTAAAGTTAATCATTTACCCAAGTGTCAAAAAAACATAAAGATAGGCTACTCGACCATTTACCCAATACTCAGACAAATGAGATACAAAGAGGAATCTGAACTCTGAAGCATTAAAAAATAGATGAGTCCGATGACATTATACAGGCCAAACTCTTAGATGGACTTCATGTAGAGCCAGTGTTCGAAGCAAAATCTAAAAGAAATAAATCATCTTGATGCAGAATGTTCTGCTCGTATCTTTCTTTTTTTGGGAAAAAAGAAACATAATGAACTCATGAGATATCAGATACCTTGAGAACTTCAAGTGGATGGCATGCAAGTGTGCTAACAATTCCAGCAGCTGCACCAGCCACAGCAACTGGAGAAACCCAGGAAAGAGAAAAGTTAACGTTAACATGACCAATTTGCAATTTTGGGCCTTCAATCTGCTTCCATTTCTCCTGTGCTGATGTCATTGTTCGCTTGACGCACTCAAATGTTCCAAGCTCAATTGCTTGGGTAGGAATTATTCTAAGCATATTGATTCCATTTCCAGCCCACAGTCCTTGCCAACCTTGCTGCTCAATGATCTCAATGAAACTACCAGCTATGTTTTTGGATCCAACACCTACCACCATTCTGGTCCTGCATGTCAGAACCCCAAATTATGAGTTGAACAAATAAGTTACAAGTGTCTCAACATAATTCATCAGAAATTTAAGCAACAAATACATTCTTGACAAACACATGATAATGATTTTCAGGCAAAAAGGTAATAATGATGAGAACAAACTATCCTAAGATTTCAACAATGACTTGATATCCAAAACATTGCAGGTCAACAATTTATTATACCCTAGAAACTAAACAAACAATACACACATTCAATCCTATGATAAACTAATTATCCTGAAACACATAGGAGCAATAAGTGTACCACAGTGTAGTACAGGGAAAGAAATACAGCAACCACAAGAATCAACACTCTGAGACTTCATTTTTTTTTTTTTTGGGGGAATAAAACAAGGGCAACAACAAGCAGAAAGCAGCAAACTGGTTTATTCTCAATCAATTTGACTAAATTTGAAGGATCTTTATAACTTAGTATCACAATAAAAGACCTGAATGGACATTCAAATTCTCAAACTTACACCAAAACGTATAGTAGTTGACAAAAGTTTGTCAGCCAATTTATCCACTATGAATTTCTAATGCTCAATGGCATTAAAAATATGGAGAACAAATTAAATGAAATTGAGAACCATGTTCAAAATTTATGATCAATATGGAAAGAAATTCAATAGTTTTTACTTTAAACCGAAAACAATGAAGTGAGCTATATAGTACACCCATGTTCAAGCTCCCATATGAGTTTCCATATCTTTTAAAAATTTTAATGCTCATTGAAAGAAAAAATTACACTTACTAGACACCAGATAAAGAATCATAAACGTTAGACATAATGACAGAGACAACTCAGCAAAATAATGAAGGAAACCATATAACACAAGTGAATACCAACCTGATAGTTTCTAAAGGAGCGAGGACAGCTTTGGTCATAGCCCCAGCTAAAGCTCCACTAAGAAACTCACCAACTTCTCTAGTCCTCAAGAAATCCTGAATCATAATCAGAACATGTTTTTGGGATATCGGCAACAATCATTTTCATGAAACAAAAGATAACAGTTATTTGAAACGGTAGCCTTCTAAACTTCAGATCTCTGTATTTCCGTAACAGCTATTTTGATGCTGCTGGCAAATGGTTTAGGGAATATAAAATTAAATGAATTACATCAAAGATATCTCATAACTCAAGCTAAATCTAAGACCAGTAACCATCTTTGGCCATTATAGTGCAGGGAGTCATATAGATCAATAAAATTGACAAAATCCAATATCAAAATTTTCTAACAATACATTTCTTAACACAAACAAATTAGGAACAAGATATCTTTCATGTCCATAAAATATTTTGAAAATTTAGAAAAACCATTAATGAAATGTAGTCAAAAAATTCTTAATGGACAAAAAGAAAACAATATTCTTAAGAGGGTCATTTTCTTTTATATCTTTTACTCGGTGTATTTTTTGTTTGGAATAGTAGTCTCCCCATAACTATCAGCAGCTAAACATTTAATAAAGAAAGTTGAAAAAATTTGATGCAGAAACGCATGTCGTTTATTGCCACAGCTTTTTACCTCCAACAAGTGGGATACCAAAAAATTTTATTGTTACTTTATATTTTACACTTTCCATTTTCCCAGCACCCAAACAGAACCTTAGCTTAAAGCAGTAACACCATAAAAGGGGGGAAAGAGAAAAAACTCACTCTAATGGGAACTCTCAAATCGGGAACTTGAAATCGGATCTCAAAAGGCTTTGGAGAATGCAAAGAAAAAGGCTTTTCGAGTTCGTCAAGCTCCTTCGGAACAACCAACGCCATGTTCCCAAACACCCTGTACCTGTTTTTCTGCGATTCAAAATCCGTTTTCAACATTATTGCTACTTTACTTTCTCTGTAATAAATAAATAAATAAAATTTTGATCACAGATTTCAGATATCTCAAACTCAGAAGATTAAAAACATAAAAAAAAATGCAAATATTTTGATCGAGGATGCAAAGAAAGATCCCTTTATTTTAAATTTTCTCTCAATTTGTAAGTAATAATAATTACAAAAAATTAGAAGAAAAAACCAAGGACAGAGAAAAGAGAGGAAAATTGACGTGCCTGAGGCAGAGAGGGCGATTTTTGGGGCATTAGATATTTTCTTACGCTTTTTCCTTTACTTTTTTTATTTTGGGTTTGGAAAGAGAAAGAAAGGGAGGGAATTTGGTTTGTCTTTGGGGTTTTATAGTGGAATTTGGCTTCTTTGATTTTTGTGTCTATTCTAGGGTTTTTTACTTTCTCATTTTTATCTTTTTTTAAATAACTCAATTTAATTAATTAATTATTAAAATTATCAAAATAAAAATTTATATACGAAAATAAAAATTCCTCAATGCCACTAACATCAACTTAAATATTTTTTCCTCTAAATATTTCATTTCCTTTAAAAATTTTATTAAATATGTTTCCTTAATAATTTCTTTAAAAGTTGTAATAAATTTTAAAATTCTCATTAAATATTTTTTCTTTTAAATACTTTCCAAAATTGTTACCAACTTTAAAATTACCATTTAACTCCCATTAAATATTTTCTCCTTTAGTTCAAATTCTCACCTAATTCCATTGATATTCATGTAAATTTTTTTTATTATGAATATCTTATTAGATGAATATAATAAATTTTAATATATTTTAAATTTTAATAATTATTAAAATTAAATATCTGCTTCATTTATATTTTTATACTTATAAATATAGATTTTCCATTTTTTGTTTACTCTCTCTATATCTCTTTATTTTATAATATTTTTATTGTTTTATTATTTCTTCTTTTCACATTGTCCTTTTTATTTTTCTTTTATTTCTCTTCTTATTCTCAATTAAAAACCTAATTGTCGTATGTAATAGTCAATTTCAAAATCAAAGAAGAGATTTTCTCTTTCTCGTTGACTTTTACAGTTGAGAACTCTCAATAGCCAACCCCAAATATTCTAAAACAATTACCAAAGTTTAAAATTACTCTTTTTACAGTGATTTTTTTTGAATAAAATTGGGTTGATTTTGTATTAAATTAGGCTAACGTAAAACAACAAACATAAAGCTGTAGACGAAAAGACAAAACAGAAAATAAAGATGGCAACAACAATCACTTAAATGTGCTTTGGAAAATAAAATAAAAGATAAAAAACAAAAGCATGGGCCCCATCCTTTCATCTTCAACTAGACAATTCATCGGCCAAATTTCTTCTTCAACAGAGGAGAAAAACAAAAAAGAATGAAGACCAGCATCTGCTTTGCACAACGCTAACCTGCGCTGGAGATTCGATGAACCTTCTCCTTAGAGCAAAGCATCTCAAGAAACCCATTCATCTTCCAGATTCCTTACCGTGACTCCTTCATCGCAAGCACCAGCACCGATTCTGGAAGTTTGTCGTCCCAACCCCCAGAGAACCTACTTCTTCGCCCTTCTAATGCCAAAGTATGGGCCACCCCATTAGTCGAAAGCGGTACATAGAGGTAAGAGATTTCTTCAAAATACAAACCCAAATGGTTGATGTGCTGGGTAATCGATTTAAGAATCGATTTATCATGTTCCTTCTCTTTATACATTTAATGATAGTCAAAGCATTGCCTTCTACAACCAGCTTTCAAAAGCCCCTTGCTTTCGCAAAAAGGACAGCCCTTTCACATGCTCGAGCTTCTGCCACAAACGGATCCGCTGTATTCTCAAAAAGATAAGTCTCTGCTCCTAAGATGCCTCTTGTATCATCTCTAGCAATAACTGCAGTTGTAGCTACTTTCTCCTTATTTTGAAATGACGCATCAAAGTTGATTTTAATAAAACCTACCTCCGGAGGCCGCCATAATTCTTCCTGAATAGGTTTGACTTGTGGCTGTAAAATCTTACGAGATAGCATGATTTCTGTCACATAACATTCTACAGCGATTTTTTAAAATATCATTAATGCTGCTTGACACGAATGCGACACCTAAAAATATTTTTTTAAAAATTAACGGATGCCACCTAACATATTGACAACACCCAAATTTTATTTTTGAAATTTCCTTGTGTCGCCTGACAAATCGTCGACACCCATTAAAATATTTTTTGTCTTTTTCTTCACCATAAATACCTATATTTTTCATAGTCTTTCTAAAAAATACAAGCGGCACCCAAAATTTTATTTTTTTTAAGTCAATCATTAGCTCATCAATGGGTGATGATATCAATGTGTCAGACAAAGGCAGCATCGACGAACATTGAAAATTTCAAATAATTTTCGTATATAAATTTTTATTTAGATTGTTTTCATAATTAATTAATTAAATTAGATTATTTTTAGAAACCCTCAAATTTCATTATCTTTTTATATTTCATTATACATGGTAGCAAGTAAATGTTGGTAACTGTCAATTTAAAGAATAATATTTTCAAAAAATATATTTTATTTTCATTTGGTTGAGGTGGACGAGAACTATTTATTCAAGCCTCGATCCAAAGTGAAATTGAATCAGACAGACATTCAATTTATGAACAACTTAAACTATTAGCAAACAATTTTTCCTATTCGATCAATAACTTTACGAAAATGAATACCCTTGACCAATGAATTAAAGACCGGAATTAATTTAGATATTATTATATCATATTTTATAAATACAAAATAGAAAGATCATACTATTATATGAATTTTTCAAAGTTTATATATAATATTCTATGTATTTGTCGAAACTATTTTTTTGTTTGGAAAATAGACTGACTTTAAAAAATAAAATATAATCGCCACCAATCTTTTTTTAAAATGTGATTGAGCCACCTCATAAAACATTTGATCTACGGATTTAAAAAAATAGGTCCGGAGTCAGTTACGCACGAGTAATGAATAGCACCCTCGCAATGCCTAAAATTTGTACCTTACTGATTGATTAATGTCCTAATGTCAAGATTTGAAAAGATTATAAAATACGAATCCTTTAGAAATATTTGGATAATTCGAATTAGATATCGAAATTCTCTTGTTCCGAAAAGATGAAATATCACACCCAATACGTTAGTACACGATATTTCAACCCTCGATACCAAGATCATTTCATGATTTCAAAATTCATACATTACAATTTTAAAAAAGTATTCTACTATTTGACCAAACCAAAAAAACTGAAACCCAGAACGATTGGACACGATTTCTCAAATTTCCAAACATAAAATATTACCTTATTTAAAAAAACACGATCAAAATCTTAAGAGGATATTTAATTATTTGGACGAATGAAAAACCAAAACCCAACACGTTAAGGCATAATTTATCAATATTCCAAACATGAAATATTGCCTTTTTTGCAAAAGCTCTCAAATAAGCGACTAAAAATTGACCGAGAATACATTTATTTGATTTGTTTGAGACAAAAATGAAATGGCTAAATCATTGGGGTTTAAACCATAATGTAATAACAAGAACCACACAATCATAATATCGAACATAGAAAAACATGGTACTAATACTACACAAGAAAAAGATAAAATAATAATAATACATCGATCTAAACAAATTGCTTACATGAAATAAAAAACCTTATTATAAAAATATGCACAAGTAATGATATGTAAAAACACTTGAAAATAATAAAACTATATAATAAAATAAATACTTTAAAAGAAAAATTATATACAATAGGTGTACGCAAATAGATTTAAAAGAAAATATATACACCAAATAACATGAAATCAATAATATATATATATATATATATAGAATAAAATTATTTCGTATGATAACATACATACAAAAAATAAAACTAATAATACTAATAAATATAGTAATAATAATGATGTAAAATAAGAAAGGTAATAATAATATTTTGGAGAAAATAAAAATAACATAATGTTAATAAAAATAAAAATAATACTAGTGAAAATAAAAATAGCATCAATAATTAAAATAATAATATTAAAATTAATAGTAATAATAATAAAATAATAGCAGTAATGAAAGTAAAAGTAATATAAATAGTAAATAATAGTAATAATAACGTTAACAATATTAATGGTAGTAAAATAATAGATATAATAACTATAATAGGACATATGATAATAATAATAATGGTACATAGGTAATAATATAGATATCAAATAATAAGTTATTTCAAAATAACACTAAACTATTGTTCGTGTTATATTTTGATCCTTCAACTTTTAATTTTTTATTTATTTAATAAGTTATTTGAAATTAAATTAATTGGTCACTGAATATTAACATGTGTTTGAAAGTTGACCAAAATGTAGACGTGAGTTTTTTATTAATTTAATAATAAATTTAGCTCTCTAATATTTATATATTCTATTGATTCAATACTAAATATAAAAATTCAATAAATTTAGCTTTTAATATTTACAAAATATATCATTTCAGTTCAAATTATTAAAAAATTCAATAATTTTATTCCTCAATATTTACAAAATAATAAATTTTGATTTTAAATATTTAAAATAAAATTGTTAATCTAGAAAAGGTTAAATCTATAATTTTAAATTTAAATTAGACATGTAAAATAAATCATAATTGCATTTCCTCTATGGTTATTGAACCTTTTCTTACCAACAACTTGGTCAGTAATCACCCTTCGTTAACGATCTTCGTCGTAGGCTCTGTTTCAATACCCTTTTCAACTCCAACATGCTTGAAGACCGACTTAGTTAATGTCATTCTCTTCATCAACTACCGAACTTCCCCAACTTTCGTGGAAGGAATTTCTTAAACTTCCTTTAAACCCTATTGTCGAAATCGTAATAGCCATTAATTAAGCATCTCTTCAGGATTTTATTTTTTAGTTTTGCTAATGGATCAAACTGTGACATGTAAAGGTTAACGTTTTATTTTCGGGTGTAAATTTGAGGTTAAGATTCAATTAATTTAATCCTTAATATTAGCAAAATAATCAATTTTGATTTTTTAATTTTTAAAAATTTAAAAATAGTTTTATTAAAATGTAAAAGGTTAAATTCATTTTGTAAATGCAAATAGTTAAATTTATTATTATTATTATTTAGAACTAAACTGATAAAAATATAATGATTAGAGAGCTAAATTTATTATTAAAACAAAGAAAATGTCTATATCAACATTTTTGTTAAATTCCAAATGGAGATTAACATTCGGTGACAAAAATTGATTTTAACTAATTTAATGATTAAATTAGAAAATTAAAAATTCAGTGATTAATATAGGACGTGAGCAGTAGTTCAGTAACTATTTCTATACTTTACCCTTAAACTAATAAATTTAACAACGAAAAGAGTATTTTTCACCAATCCTGTAATAAAGTGACCCGATAATCATACGAAGGGAAACAAATATAAAATATTATTGAAGTGCAGCAAAATTTGGGAGCGCGTTTCCTAAGCCTCAGAGACTATGACATTGTCAGAGTGCCGACCACAGCCGCTCGTGACGTTGGTTCAGGTCAAAGTTGATGCAGTCGTTGCTACCCTATTTGCTATTTTATTCGGTGCTTTATATATTTAAAAATTGGAAAAATAAAAAAACACAACAAATAGAAAAATATAGAATTTATACACGTTTGAAGGAAAAAACAAAAGAAGAGAAATATTGAATTCTTTCGTACGATGATAAAGGGCAGAAAATCCTTTTATAAAATATGACCTATTAATTAAAATTGATACCCTTTCCGCGAGTAAAAAAAAAAAATGTATGGGAGATAATTTGATGGTTAAAATTGTTTTAAATATCTTCCTTAATATTTTTGACCGTGTATTTTCAACTATTGATTTTATCTTAAAATTTTAAATTTTTTCTTAATATATAAACAATTAACCCAAATAGTAATGTTTTGAAATTTATACAAATAATAGGTACTAAATTTTAGAATAAATATTTATTTCTAAAAAATATTTACGTTAACTTAATAATTTATTTTTTAAAATTCTTGTTTACCTGATTAAGTATTTATTTTAAACATAAACTTTATAATTTAATAAAATGAAAGACTTAAAATTATCTCTTTTTTTTAAAAATATACATTGTATGAAAATTACATTTCTACTTGATATACTTCATTATATATATGAGGGTTTTTACTAAAATAATATAAAAAAAACAAAAATAGGGCCTCTTTTAAAATTTATCAAAATGGTACAAAGAGGGTGGTCGCGCCTCTGGCAGAGGCGGCATCACCCTCAACCCTACCCTACAACTGAGAAAAAAAAAACTAAACACTAAAAAAAAAAATAAAATTGACAGACTAGACATTGGTGCAGCTGCTGAGAGGCAAGACCGAAGGTGCCTATGGCGAGGCGGCACCCTCTTCAATCATTGGGACCTTATAATGGTCCCCAAATCAGTTGAAAATGAAAGGAAGAAGAAGAAGAATAAGAAGAAGAAGAAGAAGAAGAAGAAGAAGTTTCACGCCGGCGCCAGAAAAAAGAAGAGAAGGGAGGAGGAGAAAGAAGAAAGAAAGAAGAAAAAATATAAGAAAGAAGTATGTAATTTTTTTTTTTAAATATGGATAATTATATTTTATTGATTATTGTTAGTTTAGGTTAGATTAGGTTAGATTATTAGTTTAGTTTAGGTTAAATTATTAGTTTAGTTTAGTTAATGTTAGGTTAGTTTAGTTTAGGTTAGTTAGTTGTATTAGTAGTTTAGTTTAGTTTAGTTAATAGTTTAGTTATTGTTAGTTAAATTATTTAGGTTAGTTTAGTTTAGGTTAGTTGTATTATTATTAGGTTAGTTTAGTTTAGGTTAGTTGTATTATTATTAGTTTAGTTTAGTTAACCTAGTTTAGTTTAGGTTAGGTTAGTTTAGTTATTATTTAGGTTAGTTAGTTCTATTATTAGTTTAGTTTAGTTAATGTTAGTTTATTTTATGGTATGTTAGTTTAGTTATTGTTAGTTGTATTATTTAGGTTAGTTTAGTAGTGTAATTTAGTTTAGGGTTTAGGTTAGTTTAGTAGTTATTGTTAGTTAGTTGTATTATTAGATTAGTTTAGTTTAGTTTAGTTATTGTTAGTTTAGATTAGAAAAGTGTTTAAAAAGTACTTTAGTTAGTAGTATTATTAAATAGTTATTATTATAATTAGTTTAAATGTTGAAATAATAATTTAGTTAGTAAGTTACTATTATCATTAGTAAAAGTTAGTAATTTAGTTTGTTTGTAATAATATTGTTAGTTAAATTATAATTAGGTAGTTAAAACCCTAAAATGATAATTTAGGTAGTTAGTTATTAGGGTTTAGGGTTATTATTGAGATTAGTAACAATGTAAATATTAAGTAAAATTATATTTTTAGTAGTTGTTATTTATTATTGCTATACTTAGTTAGTTAGTTAAAACCCTAAAATAATAATTGTTAACTAGTTATTATTATTATTATTATGATTTACTAAAAATTTAAATATTAACTATATTGTGTGTTATAGTTAGTTAGTTAAACCCTAAAATAATAAATTATTTATTATTATAGTTAGTTAGTTAAATACCTAAAATAATAAATTAGTTAGTTAGTTAGTTAGTTAAATACATTAAAATAATAAATGAACTAGTTGGTGTGTTAGTATTACTAAAAGTTACAACATTAATTATATTGTTAGTTATATATAGTTATAGATAGTTAGTTAAAAACTTAAAATAATAATTTTGTTGGTTAGATTGTAAGAAAAGTTATTATGTTAGTTAAAAACAATAGAACACTAATTATTATTTTAGTATATTGGTAGTAACAAGTAAAAAACAATGGTAGTTAAATAAATATTATTTTAGTTAGTTAGTATTATTATTATTGTTGTTAGTAAAAATTATTATATTATTTTTATTATATTATTTATTTGGCATGTTATTTATTTTTTGTGTACTTTAATATAAAATAATTTTTTTGTAGGTTAATTGAGAGGCAATGGCTCGATTGATTAGTCTGATCCACACATATCTCGACGTAGCTAATAATTTGGTAATGTATTGTTATTTATTAATCATGGATATATTAACAAAATAGGTATATAATAATTTATGTTATAATAATAATTTTTTTCGATTTAACACTTTCGGGACTCGCACTGCATACACTAAGGGCGCGTGAATAGGTTAAGAAATCCTGGATGCACGATTGGTACCGTATATTGAGCAATTTGGATTTGGGTCGTGAGAATGATCCGGACGTTTGACTTGCGGTATGATTTAATATCCGCACTAGTCGGCGTTGGCACCGGAGACCCACACTTTTCATTTCCCATGTGGAGAGTGCACAATACTCTAAAGGATGTAGAAGCAGCTTAGGCTCCCGGTTGACGGAGTCCCGTTCTGAAGCGTCCAAGGCGATAGATGACCCATTTACACTATGTCGAGCCTACTAGGGACCCGTATGGCGATGGCGAAAAAAATTTTACGGCTTGAAGTTTACATGGTCGAGGCGAAGTATGGACGATTATCACCGATACCACTGCGGTCGAGTTGATGTCTGCCGCTCGGCGTACATTATGCACATCATAGGGGTGTATCGATGCCCAATGCAAATAATAATACGGTTCATATCCAATTACCTACCCTATTGGTCGATTTCGCAATGCTCGCTCAGATAGTTGGGGCTTCACCGATTATTGCAATGTTGTATCGTGAGCTTTGTCGGACAACAGATCCAACGACCATAGACATAGGCGGATGCCTTACGCTGTTGCAATTATGGGCTCTGTATCGGATGCCATTCTTGGCATCAGTTACCCACCAACCATATGTATATCCACTAGTAAGCAGTGATGATAAAATATAATTTGTTATTGATTGACAATTTATTTATATTAATTATATTTGACTTAAAATTTATTTTTGTAGGTGGAGCATTTATCCGGGTATCGGAAGGTCGTACACTGTCCCGATATACCGGCTTATGATTGAGCAATATGCCGAGAAAGGGGTAAGTGATTTCAATATTGGTTACTTGTTAGGTTGTATATCATATGCACACCGTGTTAAATTTTGACAATGTTATTAATCGTGCAGTTTATATGGACACCATATCGTCGACCAAAAATTACAGCCGTTGTACACCTGGCCGCTTATATTCACTTGTACATGTGGTGCACAAACGCACCAATTGTGTGTTTCCATGTAGTCGAGTGGTATCACGGGGACCGAGTGCTGCGGCAATTTGGTTGCGTCCAATATATCCCCGTTCTGCCATGCCATGTGGGAGCGGTTCACGGTAAAATAAGAGAGGGAATCAAGGCTTGGATTGGGGGGTTAGGCATAGGCAATTTATTGCGGTGTGGAATGACCGCATGTCCCGTATACCCCGGATGGATATGGCTTCCGATTTTCAACCTTCATTAGAGTACATACAATGGTACTCTAGTATGGGAAGCTATATATACTCGGAGACGATACGATCAGTAGTCCCCAAGACGCGGCAGCGAGATGGGGCATACGACGGCGCCAATATGGAGGTCGAGGCGATCTGATCCCGATCCCGAGCGGAACGAGCAGAGCGAGCCGGAGCCCTAGCAATCACATTCACATTCGGATGCACATTCATATCATCCGGATGTGCCGGGCTATGACTACTTCTCGGGCTCTTCAGGAGGTGGATACCAGTCCGGGTTTGATATATTTGGATCGTACACACTGCAGTACAGTACTCCCGACTCGTATCCACAACATGACATCAAGCCTTCTGGGTCGTATCAAGTGCATCAGGGCACTCCTTCTGGCTCGAGTTCATCTATACCGTTCGAGCCACAGGATTTTTCGACCATGTTTAGCACACCCCCACCTAGACCCCCACCGGGAGCTGAAGAGGATGTTGGTCGTCGCGAGCACCCACGACATGATCGTCGACCACCACAGAAGTATACACCTAGGACTACACCATCGAACCATCAATTTTAGGTGTTTCTTGCAGTTTAGGTGGTCTTCTAATTTGTATTTGTAAATATTCACATCTAATATAATTTGTAAATATTTAGATTGATGAGAAAGCAAAACAAACATGCAAAACATTTATTATACTACCCATATCGCATAAAATATAAATCAATACAAATCAACATTCATACAAATCCATACATGTAATTTTTTTTGCAATTTAGCCCTAATTAATCAAAATCACAAAAATCAATACAAAACATGTTAATCAATAATGCCAATTCCACTCCCTCGTGACGATTGGCCAACATAGTAGTTTCGCTGCGGGCATTTACTTCGATTATGACCACCTAACCTGCATATTCCACAGCGCCTATCGTCAGATTTCTCCCTAATGTCCATTTCATTATGGATTCTAGATGATTGCGGATGACTTCTCGGATTTCTGCGTAGCGCTCTGTCCGGGACAAGCTCGAAAGTCGTCCGAGGTACCTCCCATGTAGACAGGTCGGGCAGGACAGGGAACTCATTTTCCCAGACACGTAATGTACGCTCCAGTGTGTACACATCATTCACAAATTGTTCAACATTAAGGTTCGCTTTAGCACATGCTCCCACGATATGTGCGCACGGATAATGAAGTGTTTGGATCCTCCTGCATTCGCACTCTCTGTTCCGAAGATCGACTCCATAAGATCTAGGTGGCAAACCAGGTCGACGACCGATAGACTCAGAACTCAAAAGTTTTCATACGTTGTGAATATATTTCTGATCATTGACCTTGCAATCGACGATTTACAATCAATGCATCCTCGACATCTTCCACAAACACGTGTCCAGCATCCATTTGGTTGACTTGTTGTTCACCCATTCTTGGCATCAACGTGGCCAACTGTAGAATGTAGTAGAGAAGACAGATGAAATTGGAAGATGTCGTGTTTTCAACAACACGCGTTGACCCTCCACCAAGTTTGTGGTCATTTGACTATACCGAAAGCCGTCGTCAAAACTTTGAGTCCATTGCCACGGCTTCATTGTGCCTAACTACTCTCGAAAAGATTTGTTCGTTTGACCTTCCATTTGACTCTCAAGTCGAGTCATTCTTTGGTTAAAAATATGTGGCTCTAACTCGTACGCTGTACACATTTTAATAAAAGATAAGTTACTGTAAATATATAACATAAAAACAATAAAATTGAATGATTGAAAATTTAAGGCGATCTTTTACCCATTTTCACCACTTGTCTCTTCCACTCTGCATTCTTATAGTCTCGAAGGAAGTTAGCCGTAATATGAAGGATGCAGTAAACAGATATCCATGGCACACCGAAACGCCTAATTGTGGCAATTAATCATTTTCCTCTATCGAAAATGATACAAATATTATCGTTGCTGATAACATACCTCCGCAGGTTGGTAAGAAAGAATTCCCAAGATTCCATGTTCTCCCTATCTACTATGGCAAACGCTATTGGGAGCATGTTCCTGTTGCCGTCTTGAGCAACCGCAATAAGTAGGATCTGTGTATATTTTCCGTATAGCCATGTCCCATCAACCTGTACAAACGGCTTGCAGTGTGGAAATGTCCGCACACATTGATCAAACGTCCAGAACATCCGATGAAAAATTCTTTTCCCCGGCTGTAATTGGTCATCTGGGCCGTAATAAAGTCGTGTCTGCAACTCAATCACAATTCTCGGTATATACTCTCTCATAGCAGCTATCCATCACTGCAGCTCGTTATACGATGAGTCGTAATCTCCATACAGCTGCTCCATTGCCATCTATTTAGCTATCCACGCTTTTCGATACGATGCTCGATACTAAAATCGTGCTTGTATTTCAGCAATCAATACCGAAACTTTGATGGTTGGCATGTCCTTCACCATTGGAAATCGTACGGATGGTTTTCGAATCAAGTTTTTTATGATCTTCTGTCATACGTGTCGATCTGCATGTATGCGGTCCAACCAATTTTTTTATCTCCCACATCTGCGAATTTTGAATGAACGCAGCTCATTCGCCAATTGCGACCTTTCACGCCTTCTAACACTCCCTAATATAAACCGTCGGTTTGGACACTGCGACTTTGTAATCCGCTGATATATCCATGCTATACCGTTTAATAGCAGATACGCACTCTTCTTTACTTTCGAATCTCTGGCCTACGAATAACTCATGCTCAAAATTTACGACCAGCCGATAAGGAAGATACATTTCAGGGCACTCCGAGAACTCAACTACACGCGCTGCGTCGGGGTCTATGAGCGACATGTGTGGCCTAGGATTATTGTGTATCATAATACATCCCATCTGGTTCCCGACCGAAGACGCACTAATGTTTCCATCGTGATTCACGTCTTCATTGTCAATATCATCAGGTATATCGTCCATATCGGGATCGCTGTCACTATCGACCTCTTCCTCACAATGATCACTACTATCGTGTCCATCATCACCAACCATGTCAATATCTGGATTAATATTAAGATCAATATCGATCCCACGTACATTCGAATCGGCATCAACATACGATATTGGAAGCACTATGCACGGTTCTTGAGCTCCACGTTCTTCACCATATGCATTGCTCTCTTCATTTGCCTCGATACGAATACTGGCAAACTCAGCAAATAAGTGAATTGGTGCATTTCTGTTATTCCCATTCCCACAGTAAAGAGTGATCATTGTCTCAACGTCTTCGTCGTCTACAGGTTCCATTTCTGTGAATTTGATAGGATCTGCCGAAATTAGAAACTTGTAAAAAATTCTTGAGATAGTTCTCCCACAACGTCTAACAATTTTTGCGTTTATCCTTCACTTCATATCATCCAACGAGACATTTCTATTAAATCTCATTGCTATTTGTTGCCGACATTCAAATATGCATCCAACGGTTGTTGTCAGTATGATTCCATCGAAATAAACACATACGAAAAACTGATCATCCATCTTCAATATTCAATCTGTTAAAAAATAAACAAAATTGCTCAAAAAAATTTCGACTCGTATATACTATTCTCAAATAAAAAACATAATGTTTCAATATGTTATTTTTTTCATTCTTACGCTCACAATATTACAATTATCATTTTGTACATGAACAACATTTATCTTTACATCTAACCACTTAAAGTCAGATCTACATTTTATTCCATCTCCGAGCTTGTATCTTCCTCTGGAAAATACTGTACAATCGAATTTATAAATTCTTAATTCTCTTCATATTGATCTTCTACAACATATTAAATACTAACATATTATTAATATACTAACATATTAACATACTAACAACAACAATATACTAACTATGTTACATATTAAATAACATACTAATATACTAACATATTATTAATATACTAACAATATATTATTTTAGGGTTTTTAAGATTTTTAACTAACATATTAGTCTACTAACAACTTATTAACTAACATATTATTAACTAAATATTAATATATAATAACATATTAATACACTAATAATATTTTAATATTTTATTTTAGGGTTATCAATAATATACTACTAACTAAAGCACTACTACGGATGAGGGAAAGCTTCTTCTTCTTTCTCTTTCTCGATGGTAATTGAATAGCTCCTCTTCGGTGCCTTAGGAATTGAATCAAGTAAGGGCAGTAGGTGGGGTCACGTAGTTAGCCCCGAGAGTCCATCCCTCGGAGACGGAAGTAATTGCCCGGCTCAACTAGACTAATTTGCCATCCTGCGTAAGCTCCAACTGACTAAAATATCATTCTAGGATTTCTAACTAAAAATATTAATAACTAACTAACTATATTATTAACCTATTAGTTATAAACTAAATTAACAACAACAAATAATAAAAATAAAATCAATATCTTCCTTATTAAAAAAAATTATACATACTCTTATTTTTTCTTCTTCTTTCTCCTCCTTTCTTCTTCTTCTTCTTCTTCTTCTTCTCAACTAATAAATTTCGATAAAAAGCGATAGCATGAGTTTAAAATGGGTGGTGGCGCCTCGACAAGTGGCACCATTGGTGCCGCTTCTCACAGAGGCACCATTGAGTGCCGCTTTGTGGCGAGAGGTTTCACCAAATTTACTCGCCATTTTTTTACTTTTTTGATTTTTTTTTTACATTTGCAATTTTTTTTACACTTGAGTGCCTATGTGAGAGGGTGGTACCGCTTCTGCCATAGGCGCGACCACCTTCTTTGTACCATTTTGGTAAATTTTAAAAAGGGGACCCTATTTTCGTATTTTATTTTTTTTGTATTATTTTAGTAAAACAGCCTATATATGATTTAAGATGCTCGTAATTTTTTTGCTTGCACCATTAAAGGTAGGTTTGAATGGACGATTGGTTGCAGTGTGTTTAATTTTTTTTGTCTCACGTTACAGCATCATTGCAATATATAATCTCATCGTCACCGTTATTTTTATACTAACTGTGAATAAACATACCGATCATCTAAACTCACTTGAAAATATAAAATAATTGTCGTTAAAGAAATTCCCATGAGTGTAAAACAAAATCAACAAAATATTATATTCGTAGATTATAGTGAAAAGAAAATCACAATATTCATGGGGCAAAATACCTAAATATACAAAAAAAATAACAAAATTTACGGAAAATGGTCGGTTTAAGAAAATTTACGGAAAATGGCCATTTCCCCTCAAAACGCGTCCACGTCAGCGCGTTTTGAGAAGATAAACCAGGAAAGCGCGCACTTGGGGACATGCTTTGTGCGACATCAGCAAAGCGCGCTGACAGGGACGCGCTTGGGGACGCGCTTTTGCCCGGTCAAAAAATTAAATCTATAAAAACCCCCAACCCTTTTATTTCTTTCACACTTTAGTCCTTACTCATTCTTCTCTCAAATTCCTCTCAAATTTCTCTTTAAGTCCTTGAAACTTTCTCTGAAATTTTAAAATAGTCCTTTAATATTTACAAAAAAGCCCTTTTTTAAATTTTTAATATATTTTTTATTTTTTGTAATTTAATTTTAATATATTTAATAAATAAGAAGTTTTTATTTTTATTTTTTGTAATTTAGTTTTAATATATTTAATAAATAAGAAGTTTTTATTTTTATTTTTTGTAAATTAGTTTTAATATATTTAATAAAATAATAGTTGCTTATATGTGTTTGTAAATTAATTTTAATATCTTTAATAAAATAGAATTTATTTTTTAAATTTAAATTTAAAATAAAAGTCCAACCTTTGTAATTTTATTGTAACTTAAAGGTTTGTTTTTCCAAATTAGTCATTCTACAAAAGTTCACTGCTTTTCATCAACAAATAAATAGAATTTACATTGACACCAAGAGACTGAAAAAGTTAAGCAGACTGTCAACTATTCCGATTTGGACACGAGCGAGATGTATGGCCTGGGTTTCTACACCATCTGCACAACCTACGTTGGTTGGACGTTTCTCGGATATCCATTTTGTTACGTATTCTAGTCGAGCAAGGTCGACCTTTTGGTTTGCGCCCCAGTTGTCTATCCGGCAACAACTTATATGGTGCAAGCGATACCGACGGCCACTTACGTTCATCTGGAATTGGTGGGAATACGTGTCTCCACACGTTGTACATGTTTTCTATTTTATACACTTCATCGACGTAGCTTATGGTATCAAGACGGAGATTCTTACAAGCCGCAAGTACATGAGCGCATGGGTAACGAAGTGCATCAAATATCCCATAGTCCCAAGTCCAATTCCTCAAGTGCACACGATATTGCCCGCCAACAATACATTGGTTCGGTCTATCAAACTCCGTCACACGAAACCATAGGTTTTCACGATCGTGACACACTGTATGCATGGTGTTGGCCTGTGCCTTCCCCTATTAATTTATCGCAGGACCTTCGCACTCCATACATGGCCTCATTGCATCTGGCCCTTATAACTCGCTGCTCGCTTCGAAAATAGTGCCGCTAAACGAAAATATGTCTCTCGCACAACCGATGTTATCGGCAGATGACACGTACCTTTTAAAACAGAATTTATGCATTCTGTCAGGTTTGAGATCATATGACTATATCGTAGGCTGCCGTCGTATGCTTGTGTCCACTGTTCGAAAGGAATATTGCACAGTTAGTTTGCGCCTTCTTCGTTATCTGATCGCAAACTCGCCAACATCTCCTGAAAACAGTCTTTATTGATCTCGTACCCTACCAATATACATTGATAGTAAATATTACATACCACTCTTTAATTGAGAATAAATTGAATATTACAAATGAAATTATATTAATAGATATTACATACCCATATCGGTCACTTGCCTTCACTGACTTTTAGATCGATATTGCCCGTAGTAGTTGGATGCAATATGCCTTAGGCAATATCGATGGTGTGTGCGATGCAATAGGCTTCCCTGGCATTCTATTGTGGCTAGTATGTGGACCTTTGTACTTTTTGATCTCCCACAAGTCTGTCATTTTTCTCAACGAGACCATGATTTTCCATGAACATGTACCGTCTTACACTGCACACTTCGTCTTGTTCTTATCGAGCTTAGATTTAACCACGATGTAGTTAACCCCATTCTTAATGTTGTATTGTTTCAGTGCAGCAAGAAAAACATCATTGTTGGAAAACTCGTTACCAACTTCTAATTCGCCCGAATCCAACAATGAAGTTGTACGGTCATGTGTCCGATGTGGTAGTTCAGGAAACTTCAATACATCGTCTTGGGATAGATCGACATTATGCATGTGGCCTGAAGGCGAGTACACCATAAATAGCGGATCTTCTTCTTCTTCGTCTGAACTGCCCTCAACATCTTCAGGTACTATTGAAACAGGCTCCGGTTCAGAAAATAATCTAACTTCTGCACCATCGGGCCCGGGCTCTCGAGGTAGAACCGCATCCGACTCATCATCTGATTCACTATAATCTGCAACGAACGAGGGCCCCTCACCGGTGGATGTCGTGGGGAGTACATTATCCCTCCTTAAATATCTTTCGTAACGTTCCCAATCATATGTGGATTGCCAACCACTAGAAGTTGATGACGTTCCCCAATACGTATTTCTATCATTAGACGTCGAAGGAAGGATATGCATGTCCCATCCACCAACTGAGTGTCGTGCGGGGGTTATGTTTTCCATAATAGCACCAAACACAGGTTCTGTATTCTGCCTTCCAGTAACAGAGCATTGGCTTGAGGTCGTATATTCTCCTCGAACAGAAGTAGATGTTGACGTCGAAGGAAGATCACTTGGCGATGAAAATTGTACATATACTTCAAGATAGGATGATCCATTGGCAAGATGAGTCTCCACTATTGCCTCCAAGCTCCGAGGACCTTTGATGTCGAATGATTCATATCTCACCGGATCAACCGAAGTGCAAAATCTATACTTAATAGACTAAACTTTCATTGGCGTTGTTTCGAAGATTTTGCGCCTAATTTTTTTGCGAAGTTCTGACAAATCTATGTTCCGATTAAAACCCAGTCGCACTGTGTAACATCCCAAAATAGGGCCTAAACAGAATAGTGGTTGCGAAACCATGAATCCAAGCTATAAAAGTTTATTATGATTAATTATTATAATTTATCGAGTGATTAAATACATGTGTTAGAGTATTGATAAGAAATTTTATTAATTTCATGCTTAAATTGCCTATTAGGACTTATTTGCAAAAGTTGCTAAATAGGGGTTCTAATTTATAGAGTACTTGATTTAAATGGGGGTTTGAAGTAAGAGTCCTTAAATAGTAATTAGACCATTATATTTTCATGGACAAAAATGGACATATATAGGTGGAAAGAACCAAAGTTTTTAATGAAGGGTAATTTAGTTATTTGATAATAAAAATGAATTAAAAAGGAAAAAGATGGCAAAATATGCTCATCTTCTTCATTAGACCGAATTTTCAAGTGGTCACCATAGCTAGGGTTTGTTTCAAGCTTCCAAGCTCCATAGTAAGTGATTCAAAGCCCCGTTTTTAATGTTCTTTACATTTTTGAAGCCCCGGTAGCTCGATTTAGCTTATTCTATCAATAATTCATGCTAGGGTTCATATTTGGAAAAATACCCATAGGTGAAATGTGTTTATTTTGATGTTTTAAGATAGAATATGAAGTCTGAAATTATGTTAAATAACTTTTGCTAAGTGATTTTAAGTGAAAACGAGTAAAACGGCTTAATCGGTAAAAATACCTAATGCTCATAAGTACAAGTTAGAGTGAGAATTTAATGTTGCCATAGAAGGGAAAAATGATCAGCATTTCATAAAACATAAGAATAAGGGATAAAGTTTAATTTCCGAGCTTTGGGGCAAATGTGTAAATATGTAAAAGTTTAGGGGTAAAATTGTAATATTGCCAAAGTTAAGAGTTAAGGACTGTTTTAATAATGTGAGTATTAAATAAACTAAATTTTCTATTATAGATCAAGAAGAATGAAATCCAGAGTTAGATCGAGGAAAGAAAAAGATAGAAGACTAAATCAATATAGTTGATCGTATTTTGTTTCGAGGTAAGTTTGCAGTAAATAAATGCAATATTCTATTATTTTATATTTAATACTATTAAATGCCAGCATTTACATATTTATTCTGTAAATGTATTATTTAAAGACTCAAGTATGAATTGACGGAAAAGCTATCCCAGGAAGTTCCGGTTGAACCTTAGGAATGTATAGGATACAAATGTCATGACATTAGGGTTTAAGGAAATAATGTAAGACCATGTCAAGACATGGCATTGATATGTTACTATAAGGCAAAGGTCCCATGTAAGACCATGCCAAGGCATGGCATTGGTGAGTTCATAAGGCAAGGATACCATGTAAGACCATGTCAAGACATGGCAATGGTTAAGTTTCATAAGGAAAGGTACCTGCGTATCCTTCGTATTCCAAGTGGTTCAACGGGAAAATTCAAAGAGTATACCAAAGTAAAGGTAAGACAAGTTCAAGCTAAAAAGGTAAGGTAAGGCAAATTCATGTTTAAAGGTACAGGTAAGAATAGAAGTTTAAGTATAATGAGTTAAAAGCTTAAGTGATCTTGATAAGAAAAGAATAAGATAATTGATTAAGAATGTTGTTATTTATTTACATGTAAACTTACTAAGCTTTATGCTTACTCCCATTCTTTAATTTTTTTTTTATAGTATTACAAGCCAACTCGGGAATCACAAAGACGTCAGAGATCGTTACGCACTATCAAAGGATTATATTGGTATTTTGTGACTCGAACGTTTTAAGTTATGGCATGCATAAGGACTTAGCTATTTTGTGTGTATGTCCTTATGATATGGCTTAAGATTGGCTTGTAAATGTTTGGTAATGATTAGCCATTAAAATGGTTAATTAAGAACATGTTTTGGATGCTATGAAATGCCTAGTTGATAGTTATTTTAAAGAAATTATGTAATTATATGCAGGGAGCAGTTTGGACAAAGAAGATGGACGTGATTTTGAAAAATCACCAAAACTAGTATAAATGGAATTATATTGGCCATGAGATATAGAATTAAGTATTATTGAGTCTATTTTATAAAAAACGGTGTAGGAAAAGAGTTGTATATTATGAGATAATTGATTTTTAGTATGGAGGGTCGAATCGCCGATTCGTGTAATAGGGAGAATTTAACTAATAAACTGTACTAATTGGACACACCAAAATTCTGGAAAAATTATAGTAAAAAGATATATGAGTCTAGTTTCATGAAAATTTACGGATCTAAATTTGAGTTTCAGTAACTCGAGTTATAGTCAATTTCTTGAACATGATGCAGATGGACAGTTTCAAATTTTATGCAACCAATCAAGAAGTTAAGTTTAGTAATGCCTCGTGCTCGACTCAAGCAATGGTCTCGGTAAAGGGTGTTACATTTATTGGTATCGAGCAAGGTTTAGTCGATTCTTAAAATATTTAGTGTGAGTAAGAGTCTATCTATACATGCCATACTTATATTTTGATAGTGTGACGACTCTTGACGATTTAAAAATGTTTTTCTTTTATAGTTATGGATCCCGAACGAGTGGTGCAGATGATGTAGAGTAGTGCACCCACTCGCTGAGGGGACGGTGCCACAAGATAGTCATGAAAGGCCCATTCTGATTAGTCGGGAGGAGGGCTCGAGAAACCTTCTTCCAAGCTTTGAATGAATGGTTTGTTGAGTTCGTTCAGACGAACCCGTGATTAGACCTCCACCCCTCATGATCCAAATACCACCCATGTAGCTTTCCCGATCACAGATCTGATCGGAAGAGAGAAGCCACCCGTTGACAAAATCGAAAACAAGGGTGAAGAGTTTCGGGTGCTAAAGATGATGATGCGAGAAAGCTAAATTTTGGCTCGAAAATACTATCGAGTTTTTGACGAGTTATCCTACACACCGGAAGAGTGTATTAAATGTGTAGTGTCACTTAGAGATTCACCTACCGGTGGTAGAAGACACTTGTATCAAGAGTACCGAAGAAAGAGTTACCGAAATTTTTTCGGGAGGAGTTTCGTAAGAAGTACATCGATCGAGGTTTATTGACCGTAAAAGAAAAGAGTTCCTTGAATTAAAACAGGTAAGATGGCGTGACCGACTATGAACGTGAATTTCTCGACTCAAGAATTATGCTTGAGAGTGTGTGTCTCAGAGGCTATCATGTGCAAAAGATTTGAGGATGGGCTCATGATGATATCCAACTATCGGTTGGTGTTCTAAAGATAAAAGAGTTTGTTGTTTTAGTTGATGAGCACGTAAGGCGAGGAGTTGTTGAAAAGAAAGGTAAAGCTGAAATTAAGGTGCAAGATATGAAGAAAAGACAGATGAGCAAGTCATTTGGTCTACATCCAAGAGGCTAGAGAGTTCTCTACGAGATCTAATTTTTCACGGGTATTCTAACCAAAGCAGGTGGAAGATTTATGGATTCAAAAGCTCAAACCACTTCGATTGCGAGTGTTGGTAGTATTGACCTAATAGACTGAGTGTCCTCAATGTGGTCGACGTCATCCGTGTCAATGTCGAGCGACCGAGGTTGGTTGTTTCGATGTGGTGCACCGATCATTTCATTCGGAGTGTCCTGAGATGGTAAAAAAGAAGTAATCTTGAGTGCAAGATCGGGTAATGCCCCGTTAGAGGCGGACCTCGGAGAAATCCGAGAGTAGAGGCGGTAGAGGTACATTTAGAGATACAAGAATGAGATCGGATGTCGAGCACCGCAAGGACTTATGCTATCCGTACTCGTGAAGAGGCATCCTCCCGATGTAATTACGTACATTTTCTCTTCATGATGTTAATGTTATTGCTTTGATTGATCCGGTTCCACCCATTCCTATGTTTGCATGAAATTAATGCCTAGTATGAACATGCCCATAGAGTTTACGAAATTTGTGATTAAAGTATCGAATCCATTTGGTCGACATGTGTTAGTAAACAAAGTATGTAAAAATGCCCTTTGATGATTAGAGGTTCTTGTTTTCGGTCGATCTCATGCTATTGCCATTTGATGAGTTTGATGTGGTTCTTGGTATGGATTGGTTAATCGCACATGATGTGATAGTGAATTGTGGAAAGAAATTTATTGAGTTGAAATGTGAAAATGGTGAGATCCTTGGGTTAATTCGGATGAGTCGTAGTTCAATTTTCATGATTTACGTATGCCCGCTTTCGAAATGTTTAAGGAAAGGATGTGAAGCTTATCTTGCTTTTGTGTTGAATACTAAAGACCCAGAGTTGAAAATTGAATCTATGTATATGGTAAATGGGTTTCCTGATGTGTTTCCAGAAGAACTACCAGGTTTGTCTCCTATTAGAGAAGTTGAGTTTGGTATTGAATTAATTCCGGTACCACACCTATTTCTATTGCTCCTTTTAGAATGGCTTCAATAGAATTACAATAATCGAAAGCTCATTACATGAATTAACGATAAAGGCTTTGTAAGACCTAGTTATTCACTATGGGTGCACAGTGTTATTTGTGAAAAGAAGGGCGGTTCCATGAGATTGTGCATAGACTATCGCAGACTTAACAAGGTAACCATCAAGAATAAATATCCACCGCCTAGAATAGATGATTTGTTTGATCAATTGAAGGAGCCACTTGTGTTTTCTAAGATAGATTTGAGATCCGGATACTATCGATTCTGAGTTAAAGAGTCGATGTTCAAAAGCGCTTTTCGAACTAGGTATAGTCACTATGAGTTTCTTGTGATGCCATTTGGCTTAACCAATGCTCCCGCCATCTTCATGGATTTAATGAACCGAATTTTAGACCTTACTTGGACAAGTTTGTAGTTGTGTTTATTGATGACATCTTGATTTATTCTCTTGATGAGACCGAGCATGCGAGCATTTGAGAACGATTTCTGATTTTGAGAGATAATCACTTTATGCCAAGTTTAGCAAAAGTGAGTTTTGGTTACGGAAGTTTGTTTTCTTGGACACATTGTTTCGGTGAAGGTATTAAAGTTGATCCGAATAAGATTTCACCATTATCGATTGGAAGCCTCCCGGGAATGTATCGAGGTTAGAAGTTTTATTGGTCTTGCGGTTATTATAGACAATTTGTAGAGGATTTTCCATGATAGCTACTCCATTGACAAGATTGTTACGAGAAAGATGTCAAGTTTGAATGGGTGAGAAGTGTCGCAGAGTTTCGACAAGTTAAAGGTATTTTGACTAAAGCTCTGTCTTAGTACAACCGTAACAGGGTAAAGAGTTTGTGATTTCTGATGATGCATCCTTACATGGACTAGGCTGTGTACTTATGCAGGAAGGAAGGGTAATTGCTTATGCCTCTGAGCAGTTAAAACCACATGAGAAAAATTATTCGACACATGATTTAGAGTTAGCTGCTATTGTATTTGCATTGAAAATCTTGAGACATCATTTGTATGGTGAGAAATGCCGAATATTCACTGATCATAAAAGTTTAAAATACTTGATGACTCGGAAAGATCTAAACTTGAGGCAAATAAGATGGCTAGAGTTGATTAAAGATTATGAATTAGTGATCGATTATCACCCGGGTAAGGCAAATGTTGTTGCTGATGCTTTGAGTAGAAAATCGTTATTTGCATTGAGAGCTTTGCACACTAGTTTGGCCTTGTCAGATGATGGTTCTATTTTAGCTGATTTGAGAGCTAAACCGATGTTTCTTGAAGAAATTTGTGAAGCTCAGAAGGATGACAGTGAGTTGCAAGCCAAAAGTGTTCAGTGCGAGTCAGGTGTAGAGTCTGATTTTCAGATCAGATCTGACGGTTGTTTGATGTTTAGAGACAGGGTATGTGTACCAAAAAATGATGATCTTATTCGGAAGGTTTTATAGGAAGCACATAGCAGTTCTTGGTCTATTCACCCAGGTAGTACAAAGATGTATAATGATTTGAAGAAAATGTATTGGTGGAGAGGAATGAAAAGAGATATATTAGAGTTTGTTTCTAGATGTTTG
The DNA here is from genome assembly GCA_025506655.1 of Gossypium rotundifolium. Classification (NCBI taxonomy): domain Eukaryota; kingdom Viridiplantae; phylum Streptophyta; class Magnoliopsida; order Malvales; family Malvaceae; genus Gossypium; species Gossypium rotundifolium. The sequence goes on along the minus strand of CP106734.1, from coordinate 187,212,117 downwards.
ATTTGTCAGCAGGTAAAGACCGAACATCAGGTACCTTCGAGCTTATTGCACTGTATTAGTTCTGAGTGGAAATGAGACCGAGTTGCTATAGATTTTGTGTGGATTGCCTTCGACAGAAAGAAAGAAAGATGATATGGGTTGTGATTGATAAGTTAATGAAGTCACTTCATTTTATCCCGTTCAGTATGGATTATTCACTTGACAAGTTGGCCGAGTTGTATATTTCGTAGATTGTGAGACTACATGGAGTATGTTATCGATTATCTCGATAGAGATCCGAGATTTACTTCACGATTTTGGAAGAAATTGCGGAAGCTTTAGGTACAAAGTTGAGTTTTAGTACGCCTTTCCATCCTCAGACTGATGGCCAATCAGAAAGAGTTATTCAGGTACTTGAAGATATGCTTAGATGTTACGTATTGGAATTTTAATGTAGTTGGGAGAAATATTTGCCGTTAATAGAGTTTGCCTACAATAATAGTTATCAATCGAGTCTAAAGATGGCACCTTATGAAGCTTTGTATGGACGTAAATATCGCGCCTTTGTATTGGATGAGAGCTTAAGGAAAATCAAATTTACTGGGTTGATCTAGTCAAAGAAAGAAGAGAAAGTAAAAGTCATCGAGATTGCTTGAAAGCGACTTGGATAGATAGAAATCTTATCTGATTTGAAAAAAAAGAAATTGAATTTCAAGTTGGTGACAGGTATTCTTGAAAGTATCCCTTGGAAGAAAGTTCTCGTTGGCAAGAAAGGCAAATTAAGTCCCGTTTTATTAGACCGCTTGAGGTGATCGAGAGAGTTGGGCCATTGGCATATCGGTTAGCTTTGCCGATCGAGTTAGAGAAGATTCATAATGTGTTTCATGTTTCTATGCTACGTCGTTATCGTTCGGATCCATCGCATGTGATTTCACAAACAGAGGTTGAGATTCATTAGATATGACTTACGGTGAGGAACCCAGAAAATTCTAGCTCGAGAGGTTAAGCAATTGAGGAACAAAAGTATTGCACTTGTGAAAGTATTATGGAATAGGCATGGGATAGAAGAGGCTACATGGGAGCCAGAAGAGATTATATGAAAACAGATCCAAACCTCTTTACTGTAAGATTTTGGGAGCGAAAATCCCTAAAGGGGAGAAATGTAACATCCGAAATAGGGCCTAAATGAATAGTGGTTGCAAAACCATGAATCCAAGCTATAAAAGTTTATTATGATTAATTATTATCATTTATCGAGTGATTAAATACATGTGTTAGAGTATTGATAAGAAATTTTATTAATTTCATGCTTAAATTGCCTATTAGGACTTGTTTGCAAAAGTTGCTAAATAGGGTTCTAATTTATAGAGTACTTGATTTAAATGGGGTTTGAAGTAAGAGTCCTTAAATGGTAATTAGACCATTATATTTTCATGGACAAAAATGGACATATATAGGTGGAAAGACCCAAAGTTTTTAATGAAGGGTAATTTAGCCATTTGGTAATAAAATGAATTAAAAGGGAAAAAGATGGCAAAATATGCTCATCTTCTTCATTAGGCCGAATTTTCAAGTGGTCACCATAGCTAGGGTTTGTTTCAAGCTTCCAAGCTCCATAGTAAGTGATTCCAAGCCCCGTTTTTAATGTTCTTTACATTTTTGAAGCCCCGGTAGCTCGATTTAGCTTATTCTATCAATAATTCATGCTAGGGTTCATATTTGGAAAAATACTCATAGGTGAAATGTGTTTATTTTGATGTTTTATGATAGAATATGAAGTCTTAAATTATGTTAAATAACTTTTGCTAAGTGATTTTAAGTGAAAACGAGTAAAACGGCTTAATCGGTAAAAATACCTAATGTTCATAAGTACAAGTTAGAGTGAGAATTTGATGTTGCCATAGAAGGGAAAAATGATCAGCATGTCATAAAACATAATAATAAGGGATAAAGTTTAATTTCTGAGCTTTGGGGCAAATGTGTAAATATGTAAAAGTTTAGGGGTAAAATTGTAATATTGCCAAAGTTAAGAGTTAAGGATTGTTTTAATAATGTGAGTATTAAATAAGCTAAATTTGCTATTATAGATCAAGAAGAATGAAATCCAGAGTTAGATCAAGGAAAGAAAAAGATAAAAGACTAAATCAATATAGTTGATCGTATTTTGTTTCGAGGTAAGTTTGCGATAAATAAATGCAATATTCTATTATTTTATATTTAATACTGTTAAATTCCAGCATTTACATATTTATTCTGTAAATGTATTATTTAAAGACTCAAGTATGAATTGATGGAAAAGCTATCCTGGAAGTTAGGTTGAACCTTAGGAATGTATAGGATACAAATGTCATGACATTAGGGTTTAAAGAAATCATGTAAGACCATGTCAAGACATGGCATTGATATGTTACTATAAGGCAAAGGTCCCATGTAAGACCATGCCAAGGCATGGCATTGGTGAGTTCATAAGGCAAGGATACCATGTAAGACCATGTCAATACATGGCAATGGTTAAGTTTCATAAGGAAAGGTACCCGCGTATCCTTAGTAGTCCAAGTGGTTCAACGGGAAAATTCAAAGAGTATACCAAAGTAAAGGTAAGACAAGTTCAAGCTAAAAAGGTAAGGTAAGGCAAATTCATATTTAAAGGTACAGGTAAGAATAGAAGTTTAAGTATAATGAGTTAAAAGCTTAAGTGATCTTGATAAGAAAAGAATAAGATAATTGATTAAGAATGTTGTTATTTATTTACATGTAAACTTACTAAGCTTTATGCTTACTCCCATTCTTTAATTTTTTTTATAGTATTACAAGCCAACTCGGGAATCACAAAGACGTCGGAGATCGTTACGCACTATCAAAGGATTATATTGGTATTTTGTGACTCGAACGTTTTAAGTTATGGCATGCATAGGGACTTAGCTATTTTGTGTGTATGTCCTTATGATATGGCTTAAGATTGGCTTGTAAATGTTTGGTAATGATTAGCCATTAAAATGGTTAATTAAGAACATGTTTTGGATGCTATGAAATGCCTAGTTGATAGTTATTTTAAAGAAATTATGTAATTATATGCAGGGAATAGTTTGGACAAAGAAGGTGGCGTGATTTTGAAAAATCACCAAAACTAGTAGAAATGGAATTATGGTGGCCATGAGATATAGAGTTAAATCTTATTGAGTCTATTTTATAAAAAAATGGTGTAGGAAAAAGAGTTGTATATTATGAGATAATTGATTTTTAGTACGGAGGGTGAATCGCCGATTGCGTAATGGGAGATTTTAACTAATAAACTGTACTAATTGGCCGCACCAAAATTCTGGAAAAATTATAGTAAGAAGATATATGAGTCTAGTTTCATGAAAAATTTACGAATCTAAATTTCGAGTTTCGTAACTCGAGTTATAGTCAATTTACTGAACATGATGCAGATGGACAATTTCAAATTTTATGCCCCGAATCAGTAAGTTAAGTTTAGTAATGCCTCGTGCTCGACTCCGGCAATGGTCTCGGGTAAGGGGTGTTACACACTGTGTTCTCCGATAAAAAAATAATACCATTTCGGTGTCACAAACCTCACCATCGTAGTAAATAATGACATTAATACGTTCACTCATTTTCAGTTTCTATTTTTCTTTTGCCTCAATTTCTATTATGCAACCTGAGAATGAAATTTGGCTAATTTATAGTTTAAGGATTGCTATAGACTACTGTAGCATAAGAGCGTCCACGTGGGAGCTCTTTTCAGTGCCCCTACTGACAGTGCATCTTGCTTGAAGCGTTTTGGGCACTGTTTGCTCAGAAACGTCTTCTCAAAATTATTTTACCGGAGAATACTGTAGCAAAAGAGCGTCCACGTGGGAGCTCTTGTCAGTACTCCTGCTGACAGTGCATCTTGCTTGAAGCGTTTTGGGAACTGTTTGCTTAAAAACGTCTTCTTAAAATTATTTTACCGTAGACTACTGTAGCAAAAGAGCGTCTATGTGGGAGCTCTTTTCAAGACTTCCCTACAAAGATGCATCCCGCTTGAAGCGTTTTATGCACTATTTACTCGTAAACGTATTCTCAAAATTATTTTCGGAGACTCATCAGAGCAAAAGAGCGCCCACGTGGGAGCTCTTTTCAAGACTTCTGCCGATAGTGCATCATCCTTGAAGCGTTTTGGGCACTATTTGCTCGAAACGTCTTCTCAAAATTATTTTATGAAGACTCATCAGAGCAAAAGAGCGCCCACGTGGGAGCTCTTTTCGACTTCCCTACAAGCGGTGCATCCGCTTGAATCGTTTTGGGCTTTGTTTGCTCGTAAACGTCTTCTCAAAATTATTTTACGGAGACTACAAGAATAAAAGAGTGTCCACGTGGGAGCTCTTTTCAAGACTTCCTGATGACGATGCATCCGCTTGAAGTGTTTTGGCCATTGTTTGTTCGAAACGTCTTCTCAAAATTATTTTGCAAGACATAAGCGTAAAAAATTCAAATAATTTTTTATAATATATTTTGCCCAAAACCCTAAATATATTTTTACTAAAGCCTAATTAACCCTAATTAAATTTCCCTAAAATTCTAAATCTAACTAACCTAATTAATCATAAATCCTAGCCCGAAACCTTAAAATTTTATACGCTAACGTTAAAAACAGCTAAAAAGTCAAGACGGGAAAGAGGGCAAAAGCGCGCCATTGGGGACGCGCTTTTCTGGTTTATCTCCTCAAAACGCGCTGACGTGGACTCGTTTTGAAGGGAAATAGGCCTTTTTCGTAAATTTTCTTAAAATCGACCATTTTCTATAAATTTTATTATTTTTTAGTATATTTGAATATTTTACCCATATTCATGCCCGTGTATATTTTTTAAGCCTTGAGAAGCCTAAAGTTGAAAAAAACCGGAAGAAAGGACGAGAGATAATGAAAATGATGGAACAACTTTGGGTCACCTTCATACGGGTCCTAATGCCAAGTGGGTCTATTTTTGCCCAAAAATTTTCTTCTTTTTTCATCATGGAGTGGAAGACTTGTTTCTACTTTTAATTCGGTCAAAACCAAGTACAGTGGATAAACATCTTGTCACTTTTATCAAAGAGAATCATCATTAATTTTATATTTCGTGATTATGTAATTATATTAATTTTATATATTTAATGCATTCATATATTTTCCTATTCTCAATATGTCATTCACGTAGGTTAAACTACGGAAAATTATTTGATAAAATGATAGTCTAAATGTGGAATTAATACTTATCTTTCGTGGGCATATAAAAGTTGAACAAATATAATATTTAATCTTATATATTAAGGAATAACAACATAATACATTGTCATCAAATAAAATAAAATAATAAGAATTTATAAATAAATATTAATAAATTTATTTAAATATAATTAAATTTATCTATAATTGTCGTGATTATTTAATTATATTTGTATAAAGTTATTTGAATTTCTTTATAAATTTTTATTATTTTATTTTTGTTGTTTTTAATGAGAACGTATTATATAATTGATCGATATTTGATGGTCTGGTGCATGAAACTAATGCATCAAATATTTTTCCAATAAAAATTAAAGATAAAATAACCTTTTCAATCCCTTTTAAGTAAATTAATTTTTGTAAAAATATCGAAATGATTTAATTCTTATCAATTTCGATATTTAAAAATTAAGAACAATAAAATATATTAAAAAATCTAACATGCACGTGTTAGTTTATGATTGATTCATCTAAACTAAATTTAAAATATATAATTCCACTTAATCGTGGTTACAGCCATGGAGAATACGAGAAGACAGTGTTTTGCTCTTTAGAATCAAAGGTTAATGGTGGTTCCCACATTTTGTTAAGTGTTTGTTTTGGTTGATTCAATTGGGTTTGGGTGGGTTTTTTATTTTCCTAATTTTAGTTTTTTATTATTATGTGGAACTATATATTTTTAACTTTAATTTAGATTACGAATCATTAATCAACACGGTATATTTTATTTTAATATATATATTTCAAGTTGTCACGTAAGACTTTTTTGGAAAGTGTAAAATCTGTTAATTATTATCTTTTGGAAATTAAATTATTTCAATTTTATATAGATATTAATTTGTTTTATTTTAAAATTGAAAGAAATTAAATAAATAAATTTACCAAAAATGAATGATATATTTTAATCTAATCAATAAACTCTATATTAAATAACAAACTCGACTTTTAGTTTTTAATAAAGTTAAAATTAAATTGACCGAAATCAAATTACTAATTTTCGAAACCCTAGTGTCCACACCAATTTGATGAGACTTATGTTAAAATGGAAAATGGTATAAACAAATTGGCTAAAAATCGATTTTCCCAACTTCCAAAACCCATATTCTCTCTAGTCACGTTAATTAGTGGATTTGCTCTACATGTTGCACTATTTAGAAAGAAAAAATCAAAATCATTTTTTTATAAATCGATCCCTCTCCACCAATAAAATCTATACTACTTTAGTAAATAATCTTAATTTTAAAATTTTGTTGTTATATTTGGGAAAACAACTAAATAATTTTTTTTTTCTTTTGAAGAGAGCTATCGTTTTTTAAAGAATCGATTTCCAATCGGTAATGCAGAAGAATTTTAGGGGTCGGATAAAATTTTAATTTTTATAGTTTATATTTTTATAATTTGTAAATAATTAAATCAATTTTATAATTTTAGAGGGGCCAAAGTGTAATTTTACTTTTACTTATTTAAAATTTTTAAAAATTCTAAGGGCCAAAATTATAATTTTACATTTTAGGAGGGCCGGGGCCCATGTCAGCCCCCTAGCTATGCCCCTGTTTCCAATTTTTTTCAAAACCTGGTCAAATCGGTTGAGGAGAAACAAAAAGAAAAAGAAGAAATAGGGTTTATCTTTTAATTTTTTTTTTCAATGAAGGAGTAAAGTTGTGCATATGCCGTGTCGAGCTTGGATAAAAAAATTAAATTCTAGACTCAGCTTGTTCATGTTAAAGTTTTTTATATAATTTTTGTAAAAATATGATCATTAAAAATATTAAAATAGATGTTTTTAAAAATTGGAAGTAAATTAAATTCTTTTATACTTAAATAATATTAAGATAAGTGTAATTTAACTAGTAAATACTTATAAATTAGTAACAAAATTAACAATTAAATAAAATTTATACAATATACAAACAATAACAATAAAATAATAGTAACATATTTGTGAAATGACATCAAAATAGTGAAAAATAATTTGTTTGTTTTTTTCAAATTCAAACCGAGCTCAGATAAAAAAACTTATCTGAGACCCGATCTATTTTCTAAACGAGTCTTATTTTTATTAAAATCTAATTTTAAATTTATATTTTTATCCAAACTCATCTTTTTTTTTTTATGATTCTCTCTAAAGAACAATTGAAAAGGGAAATGGCTTCGTGCTGCTCGATTTTCAGGGAATCCGATTCCCACACCCGAAATGTCCCTTTAATCTCTACCCGCCATATTCATAAATCTTAGATTGCGAGGATAAGGGTTTTTTACCAAAATAGGATAGAAAAAAAGAAAATGTTCCAAAATAGGATGTTATACCAATTATTTACGAAAATGGGTTAAATGGGTGGTGCCGCCTCTGCCACCGGCGGCACCTCTGACACTGCCACCTTGGGTGCCGCCTGTGGCAGACCATCAACCCCCCAATTTTGGTTTTTTGTTTTCAGCAGTTTCTTGAGGGACCAATTAAGGAATTTTTCCAATTTTTAGAAAAGGAGGGAAAGGTGTGGCTGCCACAGCCAACTTTAAATTTGAATAATTGCCTTCTAAGCCCTCCCTATTTATTATTTTCTTTTTATTCCCCTTCAACTCAGTATATTGTGTTTAAACAAACAATTAATCTATTTTTAAACAAACAATTGGGTCCCCTATTTGTTTTTTTAAACAACTAATATTTTATAAATTTATCTCAATCCCACGACATACAATTTTCGACTTTATCTATGCAAGAAAAAAATATAATAATAATTGTAGTATAAGATATTCAACGTTAAAACAAATAAAACTTTAAATCATAAAGAAAAAAAAAAGAAATGATACTTATCATTTTGAAAAAATGTTGTAAAAAAGTGTAATATATTAATTTCAAGTGTTTAATATTATTATCGTAAAATTACGGTTGAAAGTTAAAATATCTATTTTAGAAATAATGATGGAAGTAAAAACAGTAAATAATTTAATATAATGATATATGACATATAAATTTTAAATATCTAAATTATTTGTAATATTTAATTTAAATATATAAATAGATATTATTAATAATATAATATCAAGTACTCTTAGTAATGTAATAATAACTATTAAATCTATGCATATATGAAATTTTATAAGTAAAAACCATTTAAACACAATATCTTTGAGTTGAAGGGAATAAAAGAAAATAATAAATAGGAGGGCTTAGAAAGTAATTATTTAAATTTAAAGTTAGCTGTGGCAGCCGCTTTTTGCCTCCCTTTTCTAAAATTGAAAAATTACTTAATTGGTCCCTCAAGAAACTGCTGAAAACAAAAACCAAAATTGGGGTTGATGGTGCCACAGCGGCACCCAAGGTGGCAGGTGTCGGAGGTGCCGCGGTGATGAGGCGGCACCACCCATTTAACCCATTTTCAGTAAATAATTGGTATGGCATCCTATTTTGGAACATTTTCTTTTTTCTATTCTATTTTGGTAAAAACCCGAGGATAATGGAAATGAAGCAGATTATTAAAAGCACTTTAATAAACATCTTTAAGCCCATATCCACATGATTTTTAACGTATTTTGCTAAGACACGGGAGCTGAGTTTGTTTGGCATAGGATACTTTATATTCGTGTTTGCAGAAAATACTTTGTAGTACTACTTTAAAACAACAACAAAAAAAAGTAACTTTCTAAATGCTTAATGGTCTTCCTACAAAATGGTCAACTCTCTCTTCGGGAGCGAAGTCTCAAAAGACAATCAAATTTGAATTGTAAAATTTTAAATAAATTAAAATATAATTTTATTATTATATTAATTTATAATTTGTTAAATTTTAATAAGATTTTAAAATAATTTTATCATATTTAGAGTTAGTGTCTTTGTCTACCATTTAAATTCATCATCATTTTTTATAAATTATCCAGCGATCGAATTATTCATCTGGTTTGATAGACATAATTGGTGCAAAAAGAATCTTCATTAGAAAAACATTGAATTTAGACTAATCGGACTCAAATTAAAATTAAATAATAAAAAACAAATTAAATATAATTATATAACTACAAATATCCATGTAATAATACTTATAATGTTTTCTATTATCATTTGAACAATATAATAAATTAACAAATTAAATTATAGTATATTGGAACATGAATTTTTTAGAAAAAGTCGAACGCACTTTTGATTGAATTTGAGATTTTATTAAAAGAATATAATCTATACTTTCATTTCATTTAAAGGTGTTTATAGGTGAATAAGATCAAAATTAAAATTTAAAATTTTTAAGCTTAATTGTTCTACCAAAATCTCATATCACTGTTTAAATTAATAAAATAATATATTTATAATAATACTAATTTTTTATCATTGCATTTATATCAATATTTATATATTTTAAATAAAAATTTCAAAAACTATTTTATTTACATTTGAATTAGGCACCACCCGTAAAAAGCTTTTTGTCCACGTAGCTCAAACCAAACTAATTAAGTCGGATTTTGAAATTGTGTGATTTAAGATATTAAATTATCTAGAATTGTTTATTCAAGTTTTAATTTGTTTGAAATTTCTATGTTTAAATTGTTAGGAATACTTAAATTTTGTGAATTTTTTATATTTAGTTTGTTTAGATTATTATTTATTATTTAATTTTTTTGTTATTAGTTGTGAATAAATTTTATTCAAAATTGATTTATATTATTTTAAAATTTTAATTTTAACGGATTCGGTTTTGCAATATTACGGATTTAGATAACTGATAAAAAGTTGAAAATGTTAATTTAAATTTGGATAATAAAATTGAGATAATTTATAGATTCAAAATTTTAAATAAATTTAAATTCAGATAATCTCAATTTTGTAGATAACGGATCTGCTACTATCCTAACTTCTAAAGCTTGAAATTCCTTATTGGTAAATTGCATTACCTGATCATCTCAACTTCAAAGTCGTTATTAAAATCAAAACAAAGTTGGTATGAACTAATTAATGGGATTTCTAAAAAATTATAGGAATCAAGTAGAAAGTATATTAATGGTCCTGGATTAAGACCTGAATCTTACTTAAATCAGTCAACTCAACAGGAAAGCCCCCACCTCTCCGCCAACAACAAAGGACAAACAAAAAACTTAAAGAATTTGCCAGCCACGCTCCATCAAAAGCCGTAGTCGATCACCTGGTACAGCATTGATCAAATTTATCAAGCCATCAACAAACTGTCAAATCCTTTAATGAAGAAATGAATGGCATCAAAAGGTCTGACCTGCCTCGATATTTACACTCAAAAGTGACCGGTTTTATCGAGCCTAAAAGGACAACTTGTTGAGGCAAACTCCTGGACCAAGCTATTAAAGCCTGCAGTCTCCGACACAGTTATCCATCTTGAAGGGCCCTCAGAATTGGGCTTCACATACTTTATTCGTAATCCCTTGCTCAAGAGGCTAAGTGAGGCATAGAGTTTCCCCCTTTTACAGGCCTTAAGAAAGAAGCCTAATTACCCAGATTCATGAGGATCAATCTTCTTAAGACTTAGGCCCATTCATGAACTATTTGAAAATCATCAATGCTCTTGCAACGGTGAGAACCCAGAATCCCCCACTGATTTGTTTATTCATTTTAACAAAAAAGGGCTATGATATAGTTTTGCTATTACGTTTTGTACCAGCCTCTCTTTTTATCGAGGGGAAAAGCCGAAAGGGAAAAGAAAACGCCAGCTTTGATTAATTGAAGGAGTAAGCAGTTAATGGTTGCAAATGCAGAAGAATAAGCTCGGCCACCATCTTTTATCTCTAGCGAGACACTACTCCAGAGTGGCTCCGCCTCCACCTTCGTATGCCGACCCAGTCATCCGTGTCTCTAATAACGTGGCTTACTTGGGCAGTCCTAAACAGGGTCCAAAGCCACGCCAACTCCTTTCCTTGCCCCCATTCCCTGGTCAACATCTGCCCGGAAAGAACTCTGCTACTGGTCGTGTCACTGCTATCAGCTGGCTCAAATATTACTTTAATGAAATTTCAGACTCCGCCATTCAGTCCCATTTTAACAAGGGCCTCGTAAGTATGCCAAACTATTTAATTTTCTTTTATAAATATAAAGATACCCATTGCTTTGCTCGATGCTTTAGGCCAATTAATCCTCTCTGCCGCTTACCTTTCTCAGCATTCAATAGATGTATGTATGTCCTTCTTGTTGTAGGTTGAGATCGAATCCTCAAATCCTAATGCAGCCGGTTCTTTCATAGAAAGGGATGGGCATATGAAATCCTTGAGAAAGGTACTGATTCTAAGCATGTTACCCTTAATCTCAGAATTTTAGTTAAAAAATTAATAGAAATTGCCTTTTTTAGTTGGGTCCTTGTGTATTGTATGCCCTTATGTGGGTGTTTAATTACTCTGCACTTATACAGCTTACCTACAGATCAAGCATAATGAGGTGATGGAAGTAGGGGCAAGAGTTTGGGTACCTGTATCCATTGCGGAGACTCGAGTCTCCAAGAGATTTGACTGTATACCGAGTGGGACTCTTCATCCTAATGCTGATGAGATTGACTATTTGCGAAGGCTTGTCAAGTACAAGGCATGTGTTGAGTTTAACTGCTTGTTGGTATCTTTTATCAATCTCTTATTGACAATTGTATATGTTTGTGCTTGTTTGCAAACCTGTAAGTTGATGTGTGTCCTTCTTAACTCCTATATTACTTTTCACTTGATGGATTATGTGCTCTGAGTTTTTTGCTTCATTCTGAATTGTTTTTCAAGTTGTTCCCGTTTTTATTATTGCTGTTTAATGTTTCAGGACTATGCTATACTTGTACTAAATAAACCCCCCAAGCTGCCAGTAAAGGTTTGGTCACATTGTTAAGGGCATTTGTGTTGTTTTCTCTGTATATTGTGTTTCCTCTTACTTTGTTTTGTAACAATATCTTCAGGGAAGTCTGCCTGTGCATAACAGCATGGATGCATTAGCAGCGGCAGCTTTGTCTTATGACTATGACGAGGGTCCTAAACTGGTACGCTCATTTTTTGTAGATTATATGGTGAATGCCTTTACCGCACCTGGTTTCTTTTTTGTCATTATTATCGGCATATATCAGTAGTAGTTAAAAGTTCAGTGCTTTTCATGATAATCCGGTATATGATAATAAAAAATTGGCTTGAATGCTTAAATTTTGGATTTAAGCTGAAGACGAGCATCCTTTTTTGAGAGAAATATTAGGATCATGGTGGAATATATGGGATGAATAATAGCCTGGCATCACACGTGTAGGTAGATAGATTTTAATGTAGTTGCACTTTTATATGTTTTCTCTCGTCTCTGTGTGCATGCAGTATGCACACAAGCACCGTTTTCTGTTTGAGTCTATAATTCTTGTTGAAAGGTTCTTGACTTCTTCTTAGACATCCATATCATGGTATTTGATTTTTATTTTTATTTGCTTCAATCATGCAAAGAAACCATGTCTCATTATTTCATGGGAGGAACATATATTTTTCTGCTTACTTGGTTAAAACTATATCAACCTTAAGGGACATGTTTTGAAATAGGATCAAGAATGAACCAAGTTTTTTTTGTTTTGTTTTTTTTTTTATTTTTTTTTTTATGTCTTCTTTCCTTTTTCATTATCATTTATTGAAGTTTCAAGTTAGTTGGACCTCTTATATATTTTATCAAGTCGAAGAAATTTTAGTTTATTTCATTGGTTCATTGAGGTTAAACTTTATATCTTGAGATTAATGAAGATTAAGATGTTAATAACTTTTTGAGGTTTGATGATGCTTCTTATTCAGCTAATTGTTGAAAAGGACATATGTGGTATGTTGAATTTTTGTGTGCTTGGGGTAAGGCTCAGTGGATTAAAGTTATATGTCCAAAGATTTTCTTCTAGTTTTAAGTGAAATGTAGTTTGTAGCTATTAATGAGTTGTGATTTAATTTAGAGTTTTCTTTTGCTTGCTGGTAAGCCATTTTTCTCCATCTTTTCACTTAGGCTGCTTTTCTTGTCAACTTCTGTCAGGTGCATAGGCTTGATAGAGAAAGCAGTGGTCTCCTCTTAATGGGAAGAACTAAAGAAAGCATGAGTCATCTTTATTGGCTGTTCAATGACATAAATCCAGCAAAGTCCTCATGTAAGGTACATGTACCGTAAGGAAAACAAATTGTCAAATGCCTGCTACCTATAGTCCATCTTATTGTTATTATGCTTTTTGTTTAGCTAGCGCAATGGCTGCCAACTTGTACAGCATTATAAACTGCTGGTTGCACACTTTTGTTCTTTTAGTTTACAAATACTCTGTTGGCAAATTTAGGCCTGGAATGATGCTTGTGATGCAAAGGTTCAGCGCTATTGGGCATTGGTGATAGGCATTCCAAAGGAGAATGAAGGCTTAATTCGTTCTCCTCTTTCGAAGGTTCTCTTTTGCCAATTAGTCTCTTTGCCTCTACCTTAACTAGCACTTTAATCATGTACCTTTTGTTGTTTTTTTTAGATTCTTCTTGATGATGGTAAGACTGAGAGGGTCATCTTGGCTCAAAATGTGGGTTTAGAACCTTCTCAAGAGGCTGTGACTGAATATCGGGTATTAGGTCCTATGATAAATGGATGCTCGTGGGTTGAACTGCGCCCACTTACTAGCAGGAAGCACCAGGTACCACATCTCTCTCTCTATTTCTTTCTCTGCCTTCTTATTCAAGTGATGTATGAAGCCAATTTGTAGTTTTAGAATCATATAGAGAAGGTGACAACTATAGTCTGCAAAGAATGTGTATACACGCTTACAAACAGGCTCTTGATGATTAGGGAAGGAAATAGGAGCTTATTCGGGGTGAAAAGGGGGGATTTATTTTTTGTAGTCCAGAAGTAGCTGGCAAATACCTATAAGGCTATAATGTATCTATCTGTGTCCTACCTTCAAAGAGTTTTTACTTCTCCTATCAGGTCATCAATTATAATTAATCTCTTGTACTTCCGACTTTGTTCAGCTCCGGGTCCACTGTGCAGAAGCTCTAGGGACTCCTATAGTTGGTGACTATAAGTATGGCTGGTTTGTTCACCGGAAATGGAAGCAGATGCCTCGAGTTGATATTGAGCCAAGGACGGGGAAACCGTACAAGTTACGAAGGCCAGAAGGTCTGGATGTTCAGAAAGGAAGTGTGTTGTCCAAGGTTCCCTTGTTGCATCTGCATTGCAGGGAGCTTGTACTTCCAAATATTGCAAAGTTCCTTCCACTGTTGAGTAATAATGCAGAAACCCTGTCTCCTGGACTAAGTGGCAAGCCTGATCTCCTGCGCTTTGTAGCATCAATGCCTAAACACATGAAAATTAGTTGGAACTTGATGTCATCCTATTTAGTGTAAATATCCAATATTTCAACTTTGATGGTCTCATATTTACATTCATTGATTTTATCTTCTGCTGCGACTTCAATTTTGTTAAGATCGTTACAAATTTAGATCTAGGTTTTTTTTTTTTTTTCAGTGTGGGCAAGGATTTTTGTAATTCAAGATGGTTAGATCTGGTTTGGATTATTATTTATTTAATAAAAAAAAAGTTGATTGTAAAAATATGTAAATGTTAAGATATTTATTATTTTAAATGATGAAACAGGCTTTCAAATTTGATCCAATTTGGATCGAGCTTGAATAAACAAAAGTATAATTCTTTGGGCATGAACACTTCTATTTTGATCCATCTATAATTTGAGAGATTTACAAAGAATGAAAATATAATATTTTCATATAATACTTTGTTAATAAATGGGGTAAAATTAAAATATTAGTTTTCTCATCTTTATTAATCGATGTCTAAATAATCAAAATTTATGTTTGATGAACATAAATTTTAAAATTTATTTTATTAGGGTATAAAGTTATTTTCTTTGATAAACAAATTGACATAAGTAGATCTTATTTTGTTTTTCTTTTTTGTTAGTTATTTTAATATACTATAATATTTGTTTTTTAACCATAAAGTATTTGAAAACAATTAAAATTCAAGAATATCGTTTATATTTTTTCGAAAAATAAAAATATATTCATTTTAAGTATTTCTATGTTGTTTTTATTTATTTTAAAACTATAATTGCAAACATGAAGATGATTGAAAATGTTTATTTACTTTAACTTATATGATATTAAAAATTCTATGAATTTAAATTTTTTAGGGTCTTTGGATTTAATTTTAAAATCTAAATATTCTCATTTATGAAATGATTAATTGATTTATGAAAATGAGAATATTTAGATTTTAAATTAAAATTCAAAGACCCTAAAAAATTTAAATATTCTCATTTTATTAATTTTTATAAGATTAAGTTGGATATAGTCACATGTTTTTTAATTGATTTATGAAAATTGAAAATTAAATAAATAAGACAAAAAATTCTTAATTGGAATTAAAAACCAACTTAAAACTTTGGATAAACTACTAAAATGGTCATTTTTGTTTGACTAGAGTTATATATTAGTCATTTATATTTGAAACGTTACATTTTAGTCACTTATGTTATCGTGTTGTAATATTTTAGTTACTAAGCGTTAGTTGTCGTTAAAATGGTAAGCTAATGCAGTACATTAAATCATCATTTCAATCAAAAATTTTAGGTTCAATTATTCAATTAGTCCTTATATTTTTTTCGTTTTGAGCAATTTAATTATTTTCTTTTATGTTATTTGAACTTTCTTTCTTCTTTTTTTTCCCATTCTCTTCTCCTTCTCTCTCCTTTTCCTCCCTTCTCTATTTCTTTTAAAGTTAATATTTTTATGTTTTTTATTTGTTAAAACTAGTCCCTATACTTATATTTTAACAATTTAATTTTTTCTTTTATTTTCTTCTTCCCTCTATTTTCTCTCTTCTCATATTTTTCTTTGCAAAAACATATTTTTGCCTACCAAATAAACCAAGTCCTTGTTTCTTTCACATGATTCAAAAATTGAATTTCATTGAAAACCGAATATCAATCATTCCTAATCAAATCTCAATTTGAATATAACCTAATTTTGAAACTAAAATTGGATATAACTAATCAATATAAAAATCATTTCATTAATCAAATCTAAACATAAATTGAATTCTTTACATTCAAAACAATTTTTTCGTTTCCAAACTTTTATAAAATCGTAGATTATTCCTTTCCTTTTCTTTTATTTTCTAACTAATAGAATTAAGCAAACGATAAAATTAATCTAAACCTTTTTGGATATTTCTAAGTAAGCTTGATTGGAAGTCGAGTATGAATGAACTAAAGAAAGAACGGGAGCATGGAGTCAAATTGGTTTGGATAAAGTTGAGGGTAAGTTTCGTATGGAGTCGTTTTAATCATTGAGAGTGTAGAGCTCATTTGAAGAATCCATGAAACAATGTAGTTTTAAGAGAGCAAGAATGTTGTAGGTAAGATAAATAAGGTGGTCATGGGGGTTGGTTTGGAGGTTAAGGGAACGAGCTTGGGAAACTTTGTTGAGAGTGGACTACCACAAGTCACAATTAACGACATATTCGAGTGAGGCGAGCTTGTGGAATAGGTCATTAAGAGATCCAAATTGGTTCATTAAAACGATGATGGACAATGAGAGTTTATAATTGTAGGGTGAGAATATGCGAAATAAGTTTGGTTTGATTTCAACTTTTGCCTTTTTTTCCATAAAAATAAAAAAAGTTAACAAATGGAAAATATAAAAATATAGAAAAACTACATTAAAAAAGATGGAAAATGGAAGAAAACAGAGGGAAAGTAAAAGAGAACGGAAAAAAAAAAAAAAGAAAAGTTAAAAGAACATAAAAGAAAAAAAATTAAATTTCTCAAAATGAAAAAAATATAAGAATCAATTGTATAATTTATGCCACCTCAGCTTACCGTTATACAGTTAACGGTAATTAACGACTCAGGGACTAAATGTTACAACACGTTAACATAAGTGACTAAAATGTAACATTTCAAACATAAATGGCTAAAATATAACATGAGTTAAACAATAGTGATATTTTAGTAGTTTAACCTAAAACTTTTTAACGATGGTTATTTATCCAACGGTCTGTGTTGAAGCCGCCGAATAAAAGGACGAGATTCCGCTTGCACTGCACGCACTTAGCCAAAAACATTTAAAAAGTGAGACACTAGGGTAATACCAAAATTTGGATTAGCCAACTTTGTATTGTAAACCCTTTGCCAACGCCGTCGCAGTACTCTCTGAACCGATGGCGGACCAATCTCCTGCGGATCAGACCCCACCGTCCTCCGGCATGCAGTCTCTCTCCGTCGATTCTCAACCTACCTCCTCCTCTTCAACTCCACAGTGAGTCATTTTCGTTGTAATTTTAGTTTTTTGTTTTGCTGTTTCTTTATAGATGGAAATCGAGTAAATATATTTATATATTTTGAAATCATTGTTTCAGGATGAGTTTAGAAGAAAAGTTTAAGATTATAAGAAGTGTAGGGGAAGAATGTATTCTAGAGGATGAACTGCTAAATCTTCTAAATCACAAATCTGAACCCATTTGCTATGATGGCTTCGAGCCTTCTGGCAGAATGCACATTGCTCAGGTATTCTACTTTTTTTTTTTTCATTTTTAGAATCTATAAGTATTTTTGCCCTCAAAATTTTCTAGTCCTCTTATATTGAATTCTCTGTAGATGTAGGGATTGAATCTCAGAATTGAACCAACTCTTTGATGGATTTAATTTATACAGAAAAGCTAATTATGGGTTTATTTATTTATTCCTAACACATCGTAACAGATTGAAATTTGACGATTTAACTTTATTCTGATTATTTGACTTCAAAGTTTTAGCTTCTTCGTAGTTATTTTATTGATTTTATTGTTTTTTTTTTAACAATTGCTATATGCATATTTCCCTTTCAATAAATTTATGTTGTTTGCTGCATTTGTTTTGAGATCTAAGTTCTAACATGCTTCTTTCATTCACCTTGTTTATTCATATACTGTGGCTCTACATTAGATTTATTGTGTTTCTTTTTAAATGTTTTCTCCCTCTTCCACTGAATTTTCTTTTGTTGTTTGTGGTAAACAGGGAGTTATGAAGGCAATAAATGTTAACAAACTGACCTCTGCTGGGTGTAGA
This sequence comes from Gossypium rotundifolium, assembly GCA_025506655.1. Taxonomy (NCBI): domain Eukaryota; kingdom Viridiplantae; phylum Streptophyta; class Magnoliopsida; order Malvales; family Malvaceae; genus Gossypium; species Gossypium rotundifolium. Next base: position 187,193,862 of record CP106734.1, on the reverse strand, counting down.
GTAAAAATCTGGATTGCAGATTGGTTTGCACAGCTAAACAATAAAATGGGTGGTGACTTGAAGAAAATCAAAGTAGTTGGACAGTATTTGATTGAAATCTGGAAGGCAGTTGGCATGGACCTGAATGAAAGGGTTGAATTCTTGTGGTCTTCAGATGAAATTAACTCCAGGGCATCAGAGTATTGGCCACTTGTGATGGATATAGCTCGCAGAAACAAGCTGCCCAGGATAATGAGGTGTGGGGCTAGTAAGATCTTTTTGCTTTGTTTTATTAATATTTGTAGTAATTCTTTTGTTGACTCCGGCTACAAAATGTGTTTTTCTAGGTGTTGTCAAATTATGGGCCGTAGTGAGCAAGATGAGTTGTCAGCTGCCCAAATTCTTTACCCATGCATGCAGTGTGCTGACATATTTTTCCTTAAGGTGCTTCTGCTTTGGATTTTATCCTTTCCTGATTCTGAGGCTTTTAGAGAACTTTAGGTAGATTTATAAGTAAATCTCAATAAAAGTGTGAGTGTCACTCTGTTTCAAGTTACTTTTACGAATTACTCAATTTCTTAACCATATAAATGCTTATTAGGCGTATTTTCTAAGTGATATCCATTGTTTCATTTTCTTTTCTAATTGAGAATTTTCATTAGGACATCATTTGGTATCCTTTTGTTGGAGTAATTGGATTTTTTTTTCTCAATGTGTCCAAATAAGTTCCAATATCTGATTGAAGATCCAAATGTACTATTATATTCCTCTACAGAGCTATTTTAAGTTTGACAGTTTAAGTAGAGAACACTGTTAAGGATCTCCAGCATTGTTGCTATTGGTCTCCTTCCATTTTTCTGCAGTTCATTCTGGACTATTTTTTACAAGCTGTACCCTTGCTTGTGTACATTCTATGTTTTCTTGTAGGTTATAATGTTAATTCAAACTTTTATTTATCTAAAGCTACTGTAATTGCTTTATGTGGACAGGCGGACATTTGCCAGTTAGGCATGGATCAAAGGAAGGTTAATGTGCTTGCAAGAGAGTACTGTGATGACATTAAGAGGAGAAACAAACCAATTATTTTGTCTCATCGTATTGTCCTACTTCAATATCTATTTTGGTTCTTTTGCTCATTTTCTTTTTCCATTTATCTTAGTTGCTCTTGGTTTTCATGATGTGCAGATATGCTTCCTGGTCTCCAGCAAGGACAGGAGAAAATGTCCAAAAGTGATCCATCATCATCAATCTTCATGGAAGATGAGGAGGTAGTCTGTCTTTGACTGGGTTGATTAATAATATCTGGGTTGCCTGTCTAGAAAAGAACTCAGAGTCTGATGAGTGGCCAGAATCTTTGAGTCATGTACTGATACTTTCTTATGATTCGTGGTACAGGCAGAAGTGAATGTGAAAATAAAAAAGGCATACTGCCCCCCTACAATTGTTGAGGGCAATCCGTGTTTGGAATACATCAAGTACATCATATTCCCATGGTTTAATGAGTTCAGGGTGGAGCGCGATGCAGACAATGGTGGTGACAAGTTAGTGGTTCCATACCTTTTCACTTATATTCCAGCATAAGAATGGATGGGCCATTTTGGAAATTAATGCTTATGCCTTCACATTGGAAGTTTCAGAACTCCTTTAGGCTTTAATTCACTTCATTTGTATAACAAGCTATTTGTTATCTGTTATTATCATGCTATTTTAGAGTGGCATAGCACTAATGTGTTTATCATTTCATTCAGGACTTACAAGGATTTTGAGGAGCTTGTTTCTGACTATGAGAGTGGAGGGTTGCATCCTGGCGATTTGAAACCTGCTCTTTCTAAAGCTTTAAACAAGATACTACAGGTAAGCATGTTTTTACCTTTTGCTTTTATCTCCCTCCTGTTGTTAACAACTAGGTAATGCATGAAGAAAATACCTAAAACCCTCTGTCAACACTATCCTGGTTAAACTCTACAATTAGCTACACCTGGCTTTGTATTAGCTTTTTTCACCTTACCAAAAAGGGTGCTTAGGAGCATCAACTGTGTTTGTTAGAAAGTGCAAAGCTCAAAAGGGTTTGAATTGAGGTGTTTTTGTTGTAGGCGCATTCCTTAACAACACACTGCATTTAGTTTCTGCTGTTAATAACTAGGTAATGCATGAAGAAAATACGTAAAACCCTGTCAACACTATCTTGTTGCAACTGACTCCAGTCACTGGCAGGCAAATTTTTCGGTTAAACTCTACAATTAGTTGCAACTGGCTTTGTATTAGCTTTTTTCACCTTACCAAAAAAGGTGCTTAGGAGCATCAACTGTGTTTGTTAAAAAGTGCAAAGCTCAAAAGGTTTTGAATTGAGGTGTTTTTGTTGTAGGCGCATGCCTTAACAACACACTGCATTTAGCTTCTGGATTTTATTTTTCTTTTTCCTATTTTTAATGTTATAATCCTGCATCCATGGAAGCTAAATTTGTTGCACAGGACCCTTAGTATAAGGGTAGGTAAATATGTCAAAAAGTTTTTAGTATATATATATACCAAAACGAATATTGTGCAGAGTAATGTCTTGATGGACCTTGCGTAGTCATTTAAGTTTACACTTTTATTTCATTTTATTTTCTAATTATATATTGAGAGAGACTTATTTTGTTCTGAAGTTGTATTCTTCATGCTAAATAGAGTTTATTTACTTGGATAAAGATAAATAACCCTTTCGGTCTTTATTTTTCTTCTACAATTATTTGAGCTGAAAGACTTGTACAAAATGATCAAATTATGAAATAAATTAAGATGAGAAAGTATAAACTATATGATGAGTTTATTTGCTTGTAATGTTAAGTTTGGTAATATAAATTTTGTGTATCAAATAAAATGACATTTTCAAGAATTTGTTGAAATTTGCTTATTAACGAGATGGAAAGTTCTTGAATGAATGATTATTCGGCTACATGCCGTGTCACTCCATGAGTATGCTGTTCCTTCTTTCCCATTATTCTAGCAAAAGGTTGGCAAATTAATTGGGAGTAATGGAGTAGCATGAGACAAATCATTTTTGACTTGTTTCCATTGTTGCTCTGTTTTATGTTTTTGTGCTTGTGATCATGTTTTTTGGGACATTAAAATTTGGGAGAAGGGGATCGGTTTATAGGATTTGAACCCTGGACTTTGATGCAGACTTTGCACATGATTCCTTCACAAGTCTTTTTATCACTAGATGAGTAGCTTGTGGGCATTTTGGTTCATGGCTTCTCATCTTTTGCATCTGAGGTGCTGTTGTTGGAAGCTTAATGCCATTGAGCTTTGTCATAATATTCCTGCTAGTCAATGTTGAACTCATGAAAGATCTTGTCATGGCTTTATAATGCTGTGGTTTAAATCATGTAAAAGATGCGGTTTCTCATGTTATGTTCAATGATTCTAGTGGTGCAACTTACATACAACAGTTGTGGAACACCTTATTTTGTTTACATGCCTATGAACTAATTTTCTTTGTGAATCCTTTATCTACAGCCGGTTCGTGATCACTTTAACAAGGATGCTAAGGCCAAGGATCTGCTCAAACGGGTTAAGGTACTGATGAGTATTTCTTGATTCCATGCATTTTAGTTAATGATGTCTTCATGAGGCATGTCAGACATCGTTCTTCATCTTTCACAGCATATGAAACTTGACTTTTTAATATTCTGAATGATGCAGAGCTACCGTGTCACCAAGTGACCTCGATGAAGATGATTATCAACTTCTGCCCTCAGGATTAAGTAACTTTTAGTTTTGTTTTATTTATTACATAGCGTATTCAAATGAAAACTTGATCATGCGTGTTATATACTTGTTATAGATATACCTCAGCCAGAAGTTTGATTTGGGTATTAATTATTGCTACCCTCTATTGCAAGATGGATTATTGAACTCAATCCTTGATTCATCAATAATATGATCACGATGAGTAGTTTCGTATGAAATGACGAAGCTATTGTTTTTTAAAAATTGTTTTTATTGTACCAAATATATATTTTATTTGTTTTCAGATAATCTTTTTTCAAATAAAATATTAATGTATGTAAAGTTTAGTTAGATATAAACTAAAAGTGAACACGAATACAAATTTAAGGATTGGAATTTATTCGAATGTAATTCAGAAGCTAGTAAAAGTTAAGACAATGAATTTATATAAAATTTCTAGATTTTATATAAAAATATAATATAATAGATATCTTTAAAATAATATTTATTACTTAATAAAAAATAATAAATTTTTAGTAATTTTATAATACTAAGTCCGCCAAACTCATTGAAATGAGAATAAGAAGTTAATGGTCAATTTCCTTGTTATCAGACATTCAATTGAGTGGCGCATCTAAGCAATATATTCTCAAAATATTGTTCATCACATGGAATTTGTAGTTCTCCTGTATTCTGGAATCCAAATTCCTCAGCTACCATATCCATCAAATCTCTAAATTCCGGCATTGTTAAATAACTTGTCGGAATCACAAACCGACGGAGCTCTGGCCCTACATAGACTGCTATGGAACCTTTTGGGACATGTCCTGAACCCTGGGTACGTCCATCTGATAGTTTTCTGTCCATCAGCAACGATTTCTTTGACATGGACTTGTAATTGCTTCTAGTTAGAAGTTTTTGGTGTCGTCGCCATTTCCGAAATAAATTCTTCTGTAGCTGTCTTATCATATTTTTACGATCCATAACTAATTAAATTAAGAGATAATATAATTAAAAAAAAAACCTTTTGAATTGAGTTTACATTAACTTATTCATACAGTTAATTCAATGCAATGTTGAATTGAATTGAATGTAAAAAAAAGAGAAGAGCCAGTAACTAATATTGCATGCGTACATGCAATAAGATTATTGACCCGATTTCATCCATGTATTCTTTACGCATGTATGATATAAAGCTATTCAAAAAACAAGATAAAAGCGGGAAAGGTAATTTTCTTAATTGAAATAAACTAAAAAAAGAGATTTACTTATTTAATATACATGTTTTTATTCAAATCAATAAAAGATTGAATGCCCCACCGAGAAAACCTCTTTCAAAATGCTATAATTATAAATTAAATCATCCCCCAAAAAAACATTATACCTTCCACCACAAATATATATGGACCATGCCCTACTTATCACTTAATAGTTATTACAACAAACGCCTATTTGTTATTAGTCTTCTTTAATATGATTAACGTTTAAGGGCTAATGTTTTCATTGCACAATTAGTTATATGATTTTAATTTACTTATAATTTGACATGAGATGGTTTAATGTGAATAAATAATGAATTATGAAAATTGAATAATTAATATATGAATCGTATAAAAAAATAAAGCTAGTTATAAAATTGGTTTAGTTTTATACTAGTTTAACTAAATTCTTCCTTAGTAATTAATCAACTCTTAGAGAGGATAAATTTATATTTAAGGTGAATATTTTCATAACTCTTATGTGTTCTTTTTAATTAATTTAATTTTAACGTTTGTATTTCGTGTTTAATTCGTATAAATCATCCAAGTACAAAAATTTCATCCCGGATAAGCCTTAAAAGAGTATTATGGATTTCCATCTGACGTGGCTAAGAATTGTTTTCAACATTTTTGTGTGCGAACTCATTGTAGGCCTCCACTAATGATTACTTGAAACTAAGAAGCTGCTTTGAAAGGGTGCAACGACAGGGAAGACAATGGAGGCTTATATTGCCTGCTTAAAAAAGACCATGTTTGTAATGCATAATAGCAGACTTGAGCTTATTAAAAAGAAACGCTGTAAGTTCATAATTCCAACACAAATAATTATTTTTTTTAGTATTTAGTAATATTTTGCATCATAAACAAAAAAAAAAAAAAAGGGTGGTGGTGGTGGTGGTGGTGGTGGTGGTTTGGGGGAGATGCAATAGTTTTGGCAGAATAATACCAGTTTGAAAAACATTGTCACAACTATAAATTCATTCAATAGGCAATTCAAGAAGCGAATTTGAAACCATGTAAACTCACAGTTCATTCAAAAGAAGAAGGGAATCACTACAGAGGTTCAAATTAAACAAAAAGAGTTCATAAATCACTACATATCCAAGCTGGAGCATATATTGGATGAAAGGGGAAATCTATACCATAAGTGTGGCAGAAACCTTTTCTAAATCCACTTAAGAAATGTATAAACCAATCATACATTACAAGTGCAAATGTTAGTATTATTTTATAAATCCAAGTACTTGATTCATGTAAGCTGTGAAGGATGAAGCTTAACTACTCCGGAAGCTCTACTATAAAATAGAACCATCATTATTTGCCTCTTAGGTAGATCAATTGTCGCCATGCATATTTTCAACATTCTTATTTTTCAGCCATTCTACGAATTCCCCTTCATACAAGGATTCTAATCCTAGAGTATGTAAAGCTTCAATTACCTCTAGAAAGACTCTGATGATGATGTAATGCTGAAAATAAAATGCAAAAGTTCTAAGCATAATAACACACAATATCATACATACTGGCAATCTGTTTTATCTTTTCTAAAATTTGACTCAAATTCAGTAGCATTGAAGTACTCTAATTCAAATTCCCAAACCAGGATTAGCCAAAAAAAAAAAAAAAACTGTGACTTGAAATTTTAATCTAAATGTAATTAAGGAGAAGAAGAAGGCTTGGTAGCAGTCCTAACAGAAGACCATATCTGAGCGAAACCCTCAAAAACATGAGGCAGAACACTGCAAATTCCATTAAAAGCAGCACCAGAAGCAACCCCAATTGCAAAAGTCTCCAAATAACCAGGCTTGGAGTCGAGCTTCATGTCAACAACAGCAAGCCTGGTGTTGACACTGTCAATCTTTCTGGAAGTTTCGATCAAGAACTTGTCTTTCTTGGGTTTGGAGTTGGAGGAGACGACCCTCATCACCACGTTTTGAAGATCCTCAATGACTTTAATGGAAGCTTCTTGGGAATCGAGGCCTTGGTTTTGGTAATGGGATATCAGCTCCTGGGGTGTTGGGATTTTTCTCTTCGCTTTGTTGCTGCTGTCTCTGTCAATAAGTTTTTGAGGAACAGCATTTGGTGTCGCAGGTTGTTCCATTTTACCTTACAAATGATGGAAGCACTGATGAAAACCCTACAAAATTTGGGGGTTTTGGAAGAGATTTGGGAACGGATAGGACAGCCAGAGATGGCTGATTGGAGGTGTAAATTTTGTTTGTTTGGGGGGGGGGGGGGGGTTTCTTTTAATTTAATAAGCCCATTTTGCTCTTTTTGGCATTAATGGGCCGATGCGCAAAGCTTTATAAACTTGGCTTCACTTGTTTATTTATGGGAGTAGAAAAACCGTCTAGCTAAAATAAATACAACTAATAAAAAATTCAATATTAACATTTTAGATATTTTTCATTTTATTATCATTCTTAGCTTGTATCACTTTAATTCCTAAATACAAATAATTAAATAAATATATAATTAAATCTTAATAAATTTATATAATATAGTTGTGATTTTGATAAACCAAAAAAATTAAATTGAAATTTACAAACAATATATAATAATTGTATTAGGAATTTGGACTTGTTGAAACCGCTGTAATCCATCATCACCTTCCATAATAAATAATGATAATAATAATAATAATAGCAGGTTTGATTCCAGTAATAAAACAACTAATGAAACTGAAAAGTGATATCTTTTTCTTCTTCAAAGATTGGTAGGGACTACGGAGGACATAATACAACAGGAGAAAAAAATTTGGTAATACCGTAGAACTAGTTATTATTTTAATTATGTTCCAGAATTTCAAATGCTCTCATTTGAAAAAGGAGCTTGGCTTTACATAGGGGAAGCAGCATAAAAGGAACCGGTCATTTTCTCTTGAGCAATCTCTCTCAGCCGACACAGTTCTGGTAACACATCCTTCCCCAGATCCGGCCTGTCTCGCCGTCTCAGTTCCGCACATCGAAGCGCTAGTTTCGCCAGTGTCAAGGTTTCTTCAGCTGGCCAGTCGGGTACCAAAGGGTCCAGCATCTCATGAAACGTGCCTCTTTCGATTGCTTGCTCCACATAGTGAGCCAACCCCATTGGTGGCCTGGCTGTTATGAGTTGAAGGAGTATTATCCCTAAGGAATATAAATCGGATTTTACCCCCAGCATACCTGTTTGTTGATATTCCGGGTCTATATAGCAAAATGTTCCTGCTGCTGATGTTACGCAGCACTGTGTCATGTTCTCTGCAGCTTGAGGAACTAGCTTCGCCAACCCAACATCACTGATCTTGCTAATGTAGTTTTGATCCAGCAATATGTTGCCTGGTTTCAGGTCACGGTGCACAATTGGTTCTGGTTTTCTCTGATGGAGAAAAAGCAGGCCTGTTCCAATCTCTGCAGCTATTCGGAACCTGTGTTGCCAAGACAGTGGTTGGTGGTGGTTCCCTTTCCTAAATAGACAATCATCTAAGCTTCCCCTACCCATGTACTCATACACTAGGATCCCATACTCTGGGCAAGCTCCTAGAAGTAGTACCATGTTGGGATGGCGCATGCTGCTCAGCACTTCAATCTGCACAATCATAATCAACAGCATCAAGTTCAACTAATTCTTGTCTTTCAACAATCTTTCTATTCAATTGTATTATCTGTTTCTCACCTCCTGCAGGAACTGTAATCTCCCTTGTGCAGCATCTGGACGTAAAACTTTAACCGCTACCGGTGTATGATCGAGGTTACACTTAAAGACAGGACCATAACCTCCTTCTCCGATCTTTCGGGAAAGGGCAAAGTTATTTGTTGCTTCTTCAACTTCCTCAATGGTGTATCTTCTGTATTTGACATTACCTTGGGATAGAATCTCCAACATCCTCTTCATTTCCGCTGTTTCTCTTAGTATTTCCCCTCTTGCAACCGTTCTTCCTTTCAATTCTGCCTCTTTCTGTGCTGCTAAAGCTGCTTCTATGGCTGCCTGGCACCTGGCTTTCTCCTTCTCTATAGCTGACGCTGCAGCTTCCTCCGCTTGTCGTACCTCTTCCAATTTTTTTCGATCTTGATTTTGGGTTTGTTTCAGCTCCATTGCCTAAAGTAAAAAAGTCTCTACGATTCAGAAAATTTCACGAGGAGGGGTGCTACAAGATGACATGTTTGATGCTTGTACCTGTTGCTTTGCTGTAAGCGCTTCTCTGCATGCATTACCGTATAAGTCCATTGTTTGCTTCAATTCTTGCCTTAGTCTCCTCATTTCAACTTCGACTTCGTCCTGCTTTTGCCGGTAATGGTTAGTATAAACTTATTGAGGGAGGTTAAAACAAACACACAAGTTCTGTACTCAAGGTGCTTAAACTTTGGCATGCATCTTAAATGTGCAATGATAAGAGATGAATGGAACCTGCAGGTGGCTATCATAAAACTAGTCTTCAATATGAGAGATGGTGATTAACGTACCGGATGCTGAGATGAACAAGATGATATTCCACTATCGTATCCTGATAAGGACTCACGTGGAGAACTACGGTCAGGCCACCTCATTCCTAAACGCATTGATCCTAAGCTTTGTTCCGTGCTGTTTGATAATCGCCTAGAATCAAGGAATGAATCGAAGAACGAAGAAGAGCTACGATCAGTGCTTGCTCTGTCTGAGCTGACAAATGATATATCAGTATCCGATTCTGGTAAATCCCCAAACATTTTCTGAAGACTGGCTCTTGGGCCGTAGATCGGTGACCTGATTTTATAAACACGATGGTTAGTTTCACCAGCATGGTCATGTCCTCATAAAACAAATATCTTCGTACTGATTACAACTTATTTTTTATCCCATTTCCTACAAGAATCCGATTTCTTTTAAAATTGCATCCGACTTCGATTTGTGTATCAGGGTTATTTCTCAAGACTTGCCTGGCATTGCTGTCGGTTGAAGTACGAGGCTTGGTCATTGACCTACCATCAGCTGCATGGTCGACAAACAGATGTTACACCTTCAGCAAGTCTAGATATGTAAATGAAAATTAGACTGAAATGACTTTTAGTGTAGAAGGGACACAAACCTCCTTTTCCTTGACTAGTAGCACTATTCAGGGAGATCTTGCTCAAAGAATAGCCAGGGCTAACGCTCTCAGGTTTCTTAATTTGATCAAGTAATGGGGAGGCGAACGGCACTGAACGAACCGCGTTTCGTACTGAAGAGACCTTTCCTTTGGAAACGACATATACAGTGCAGAAGTCCGGTGAAGTTTTCAATACACCGGTCGGTATGTCGGCCCTGAATTTTCTGCATAACCATCGTTTGGATAAGAAAGAATTTCGGCGCTGAAGAAGCGCCATCATTCCTTTAATTTTTACTCTAAGCTAGGCGGTGATGTTACCCTAACTATTACATTCGCTACACAAAAGCTCATTATTAACGTTTGTTTCTCATTTCAGACAGATATGTTGCAATTTAAAGTTTAAAATCTGATTTCTCCTGCAAAACCAATCATATTGGGTTCTTATCTAACCAATACCTCATAAATCCACTTCGAGAAGGGGCACCAAGAACCAATTTCTCAATTGCAGCGTAAGAAACATATTCCGTCAATGCTTTTACAATATCTGAACCCTCAAGTATGATATCAAGAGAACGTATCTGTTGCAAATCAAACCAAATAAATATCATTTCTATATCCTGGCTGACAAATTAAAATTAGGCATGTTAAGTAACAATTGATTCAAAAGAAATAATATTTTAACATAACAATTAATTTAAACATATAAACAATCGATTTAAAAGGAGCAATATTCTAACATGACAATTGATTTAAACCTAAAAACAATAGATCCAAAAGAAGTAATATTCCAGCATAACAATCGATTCAATCCAAATTGACCAATTCATGATTATCCAAAATCAACCAAATTTGATCATCCAAAAACAAATATATTTTTCACAGTTAAGCCCCAAACTTTAAAACCGAATTTATGCTCATACAAATATACACTGGTATCGCCTAAGACAGTGACGAAACAAAAAAAAAAAAGAATCTTTTAAAAGATAATGATGGCCGAATGATGTGCTGGAAAATTTGGGAGTGCAGCTTGACACGTCTACGGCACTCATTGGGTACTGTAGATTTTGCTAATTTTCGTAAATAGTTGGTGTGGTACCTATTTTGGTAATTAATTATTTTTTCACATTATTTGATAATAAAACCTATTTAAAAAGAAAAATTAAAAAATAACATATCATTACTTAAAATTGTGCACGATGTTCTTTAAAAAAATCATTAAATATAAAGTTTGAATCAAAAGTTTCAACAATCTCTCTCAATATAAACAATAATATTATTTATAAAAATTCATCATCTATTTTGTTGCGAAGATTCAAAACAAGCTTTTAATACACTTGAAAAAATAAAAAAATTATTGATATATATATCGTAAAACAAGCTTCAAAAATTTAAAATCTATGAAAAATTTAAAGAAAAACATACTTTATACTTAAAATTTGGAGGAAAATGATGAATTTTTTTCTTTTCTTGCTAGGCATGAATACGAAGAAGAAAGATGATAAAAATATATTCATATTTTCTTTTCTTTTAATATTAAATTATTATTTAATAAAGTATCATCCAAAAATATCATGAATAATTTAGTTTCTTCAAGAATATTTTTCTTTGTTTTTATCAAGAATAATTTTTAATATTATTTTTAATACTATAAAAATATTAGAAAGACCTACTTATATTTTTGAGAGGGTAATTTATATACAAAAGAGGAAATTGTAAAAAATCTGAAACCTTATTGGGCTTTACTTATATTTTTTTGGAGGATCCTACCATATCTACAAATGGTTAAATTGTAAAAATTTTAAACTTTAGGAGCGTTAGCCCTGGGCCTCTACTAGGCTCCACGATGATATATACTTGATATGAAAGAAAGCAATCGTCACAATTGCTCAAAGGGTTGCATTCGATTTCATAAACTTACGTCTTTTCGAGTACAAAAACAATGGAAGGTGAGGAACAGTTCCTTAGATAGCTTATCCTTCATCTGCTTGTTGGTGCCGGGTTCGCTAAGATGACCATTACCTGCATCAGGGTAAACTTAAATAAGAATATTGGAGCATGGAGCATGAACCAAGAGTTTGACGGAGAGTTACTTGCTCCATTAACACCGGCTGATGGTTTATTAACATGAATAAGAACAACAGTCTGGCTTTTGGAAAGAAGATGCTCAACGGCCCATCTGAAAGCATGTAGACTCCCTTTATCCTTATCAATGGCTACCGCTACCAGTCCATTGCCACCACCACCCCCTTTCTTTGATACTGTACTATGTCCCTTTGGATGCCACATTTTGCTGTCTTCTTTTTTTATTTTCTCTTCTTCTTCCTTAAAGCTTAATCAAAGAAAGAAAAAAATAGCCAAGGAAAAACAAAACTAGCTGGTTTTTCAAAGTGTTTTTAATTAGAAAATAAATAAATAAAATGAATATTTAGTGACCCAGGTTATAATGGCAAAATGAAGATTCAAGTTTTTGTTGACAAAAACTATCTAACGGATCATCATTTGTTATTATCCGAAGGGAAGTTTAGAACTAGTTTTGGGAGGCCTAAAACCTCTCTTTTTTCCTCTAATCCCCTTTGCAGCAGGCATCAAAATTCTGATTTTGACCATGCATTGCCTTTTATTATCTTCCTTTAACAGCTCCCTTGTTTTAGCTTTTGTCTATTTTGGTTGTCAAATAAATTCCTCAATAATTAGAACCCTTTGACCGAAATTTGTGTTGGAAATCAATCAACATTACAATAATTAAAAATGGAGGACTATAGTAACCAACAAATGATTATGAATAATAATAAGGTATATTGTATGAGAAGATTTAGAGTTGAATTTTAGAGAAGATATTATTGAAAGAGATCGTCACGAACCTTAAAATAGATTATAAAACAGATATGAAAAATATTAAAAAAAATTTAGGCATATATTTTTTTCCTCTCTCTGTTTCCATGGGTGAATTATAGAAAATAATAATATGCATTAGGGTTAGAGTGGGTTTGGATGGAAGATTGAGTGCGATGCGGGGCATTTAATTTTAGGGTTAGGGTGGGTTTAGATGGAAGATTGAGTGCGATGCGGGGCATTTAACTTACTTTTTATCTCACGCTATAGTATCTAATCTCACTGCCACTGTTGTTTTTACATTAACCGTATGTAAACGCACCGTCCATCTAAATTCATCATTAATTTATACTAATTAAAAGCAAGACAAAAAAAAGATAATGGCCAATAATTATTATCGAGCGAATATAAATAGAAGTGTTAATGAATTAGAATAAACTTGATTCAAATATATTGTTTATTATTTAGCAATACACTGATAACTAATCATTATTCATATGTGTAAAGTTAATTTATAGATTAAACTTATACTTACTAGATAGTAATTGATGGAAAAATAATAAGAGAGTTTGATACCAAACTTAATAGTATTAAAATTATTGATAGTGGAGGCTGGTAAGGCTTCGACTTCCTATAAAATAATTTTTTTTTCATTTAAATTCTTTATAATTTATAAATTTTAAATTAATAATGGTAAAATTACATTTTGACCTCTCAAAATTATAAAATTTTTATTTAATTCTTTAAAATTATAAAGATATAGAGTATTAAAATAATAAAATTATATTTTTACTATCATAAAAATATATAATTTAATTCGACCTCCTAATAAAAATTTTCGACTCCTCCACTTGGTATTAGTGAATATGAATTATTAGAGTAACATTAGGGTATTTTATTTTGTGATTATTATTGTGGTGAAATGCTACTATCAAATTGCTAACAACCAACTTTTTCCATTTAGTAATTTGAGGCGATTTTAATTTTATATAAATTATATATATTTGATTTATTAAAGTGTTTATTAGAGTGAATCTAATAATTAATTCGTAGGTTTAATAAAGAGATAGATATTGGTCATGAGTTTTAAATTTATTCTATACTTAGAGTAAATATCAAAACTTTAACTACTGATTAAAATATGAGAATAAAATAATTTGATTGTTAATGTAAATATGAGATCAATTAACTGTAATAATTTAATTATTTTGTAGTAATATCTATTTAATAACAATAAAATTGAAGAATGCAATAATTTGGATGTTAAGGTAAAATGTGAGATTTTATTGAAGAGGAAGAAAAATTGACCGGGTTTGAACTCATCATTTCAGTATCAAATAATAAGACTTGGATATTGTTTAGCTTTTTGGTGATACATTTTTACAATCCAATAAAAATAAAAAAAATAATAAGCGTGGGATCGCTTCTTTTTCTAAAAAAAGAAAAGAAATCAGCATGTCTTTTCGAACTGTGAGCAACTCAATTAATGATTGTCTAAACAATAAAACGTTGGCTAAAATTTTTATTTTAATATTTTAATAATATTATTAGTTGATGTGGATGATATAGATTTTAAAGAGTCATAAGCATTCACAATTTGATAGTGATAATAATATTATAAAAATAAAGGAAACAGATTATGTGAAAAATAAAATGATTATTAAATTCTAAGTTTTAACATGGTACACAAAAATAAGAAATAAAAATAAAAATAAAAAGATATGTGTAAGCCTGAAACCTCACATAGGTCGAAGAACCATATTTGTTTATTAATTAAGCTTATTATGCTTTTAATTTATGTTATTATAGAAATTATTGAGAAAGCTATTAGAATAACTAAAATAACAAATAAAAGCTAGAAGCAAATATTTGTATTTGTATTTGTATTTTCTTTTTCCATTTAAAAGAATTCTCTATCAAATATTTGCTGCTTTTTTTTTTTTTTTTTTGGGTTTCTTCACCATGTTAGAAATGTATGAAGGCTTCGTGTCTGGAGTTACAGCCCAGCCAAGTTTTCATTGTTTACATATGGAGAGAGCTAGCTCCCCACGGACCATGATGTTGTTCATGAAGACATAGCTGGGGCATCCATTCTTACATTCATCAAGGTGTGCTTGCTCTCCTTCATCGTCTCACAGCTCAACGACTGAAGAAGGATTCCTCATCCTTCAAACCGTTTTCCCCGGAGATAACTGCATTCACTTCGCCTATGGTGGAAGAGACGTCGTCGTCATCATCTTCCTCTCTCAACTCTTCAATCTCTTTCACTACTTCCTTCAACTCTGGTCTTGCCTCCGCATCTTCTTCGCAACAACTTAACCCGATCTTCAATAGGCTTATCATCTCACCTTTACAGTTCTTCGTTCCTTGCATCTCCGTGTCGAACACTTCACTGATCTTCTTCTCCTTCACCATCTTGTTCACCCACGTCGCTAAATTCGTTTTGCTGTCGTAACTTGGCGTCAGATAGTTTTCTGGGAACCTACCCGTTAAGATTTCCAAGATCAGAATTCCCAGGCACCAGACATCGGTTTTCCTACTTATGCGACCATTCATCGCATACTCTGGTGATTTGTAAGCAGTCATCAGCGAGTGAGCTTGCTCTTGGTTTATCACCGACCTCAATGCGTAGTCACATAAAGTGGCTCGAAGTTCATGTCCAGGAGCACATTGGAAGATTTCAGATGACCGTGTGGAACAACTAGGGTAGGAAGCTCGTTGTAGAGATATGCCAAACCCTTCACAACACCTCTTATGATCTTCAACCGAGTTTGCCAATCAAGACCAGGTTTCTCTTCAGAGCGGTTGGCTGCACCCACCCACACAAAAATAGAGTTAGTGACTATAATTTGTAAGTACTAGCTAGCAACTTTAAGTTAAAAGGATGGGAATCTGACCATGAAGGTGACTGGCCAAGCTACCATCAACTACGAACTTGGAAACCAATAACTTTTCCTCTTTCCTATAGTAATATGCCAGTACAGGTAGTAAGTTCTGATGGCTTAGCCTTCCTAATCTTCTCATATGTTCATGGAAATCTTCCCTGCCAACGTTATTCATTTGCTTATAGTTCTTCACCACCACTGCTTCACCTTTCCCTATGATAGCCTTATATGAAGCACCAAAATTCCCACTACCAAGAATCTCAGCTGAGGCTCTTAACAGATCCTGCAAATCAAACCTTTGGACATCCTCGTTCAAGAATATTAGCTCAGACCTTTTCACATGAATAGTAGTAGAAGTCTCTGGAACTTTCTTTTCCCCTTCATCGCTTGCTGGCGGCTTAGTTGACTCATTAACAAATGCTTCCTCCTCTGATGACATAGATCTTCCTCTTCTCCGGACGAGACAAAAAACAAGTAATGCAATAATCGCCAGTAAAACTACAGACACCACAATGAGGGCAATCGTTAGAGCAGTCGATGACTTTTTAACCGTGGGTAC
Organism: Gossypium rotundifolium; assembly: GCA_025506655.1. Taxonomy (NCBI): domain Eukaryota; kingdom Viridiplantae; phylum Streptophyta; class Magnoliopsida; order Malvales; family Malvaceae; genus Gossypium; species Gossypium rotundifolium. The sequence continues at coordinate 187,177,593 of CP106734.1, read as the reverse complement.
AGGGGGGCTGTGTGGAGGGCCGCTAGGACTAGGTGGCGAACTAGGCGGAGGGCTCATGCCGCAAGCTTTGAGAGGTGGCCCGCATAGATTTTTGTTCCCTGCATCACAACAAATATATAACATAAATAAATAGGTGCCAAATTACCCTTAGCGGATCAAGGCTTTATTTTATTATATCTCGAGTTAAGGCATGCATGCAATGCATTCGTGCTGTGGGTACCTGAGAACATGTTTGCAGCCATTTTGCTTAAGCTTTCAGGAATAGGCCCCTCAAATTGATTGTTAGCCAGGTTCACCACCTTCAATTCCTTCCCATAAAATTCAGGTATTACGCCACTAAATTGGTTCCCCTCCAATTTCAGAATGGCTAGCTTAGGCAAGGTGGTTAGCGATTTAGGAACTTTACCAGTAAAAGCATTATTTGCCAAAAAGACTCTCTTCAAGGATAGCATCCCATTGAACTCTTCATCGGAAATCTCCCCAGAAAAACGATTGTTTGACAAATACAACGCCTTCAACATACTTAAATTCTTCACATCAGGTAATTTACCATCAAAATTGTTGTTCATGAGACTTAAACTGCGCAATTCATGCAATGCCCCGAGACTTTCAATATTCACCGTCCCTGCTAGACCCATGTTTTCAAGTTGCAAACCGATAACTTTACTGTCATGGCAAAGAACACCAACCCAATTCCCTATATCTCCTATACATGGTGGAACGGAAGCATTCCAATTGTTAAGAGACGATGCGATTGTTAACGAGTCCTTAAACGTCAAGAGGCTCTCAGTCTCCGTATCACCACCAGCCCCGCATGTGTAGCGGACCAACGATAAGGAAAGAACAAGTGCAAGAAATAACGAGGGATTTGGCATGCGCACAAGCCTAGCTATGTGCGTGCCCATTACCATTGCAAGCTACAACGTGGAAATGGTGTCTAAGCAGACAAGGCAGGCTTCAATAGAAATGACGAGTATTGATTGCATGAGCTTATTATCGGGCCTTTTTGCCTTACATTGACTTGTATACCTTCGTTTTTCGTTTTGGGGAAGGAAATGTGAGGGATGAAGAGAGTTGAAAAAAACAGGGGACAAACGCCACCACGATACGTTGGCGTAAAATCCCAAGAATAGAAGAGTTGGTGAGGATTTAGTAATAAAAAGGATTGAATGAAGAGGGTCCAAAGTTGGTGAAATTGAGTAAACAATCCTATATTCTAACCTATGCCCTGGGGTTTTTTTTTTTGTGGTTTACAAGCTGAGCTGTGTCTCGGAGAAATCTTAGCTCCGCCTTCCAATTTTAAGCCTTTTTTTTCCTACTCTATTAACTTGGACGGTTTTAAACTATTTCCCTATTTTTAGATTATGACTCTTGAGGACATTATGTCTTCCTCCACCTCTTTCTTCTTCTATGTTATACCCAACAACAGCTAATTTCCATCGTAATCAAAACCAACTTCTCTTTTTATATACAAAGAAAACATGCGTGTCTTGTCACCATCATGATTCACATCTCAAAATGGTCAAACTCTAATTTGTGTTTATATTGTGTCATATTCCATTCATCTCCCATTTATAAAATTATTTTAATCTTATTAGGGATGAAAAGTTGAAAGCGAGATAGCTCTGGCAATTTTTTCAACATGGTGGAGCCACAACTTCATCAATCAACTTATATAAACTCTTAAAATTATATATTAGAAATGATATAAATTTAAAAATAAAAAATTAATTATTAACCTGAAAACATTCGTCTAATTTAAGGTCTAATTTAGATAAAATACAAACCCTAATATAAAATAATTGTCAAATTTAAAAAATAATATTAAACTCACTATTAAAAATACAAAATTCCCATTCAACATTTATTAGCAATAATACTACTTATTAGATAGGGTTGAAATAGTAGACAACACTTATCATAGCTTGTGTATTTTGATAATTTCGTACTGAAACTTTTAATTTTCTTTATTTTTATTAAACAATAATTTCAATCAATCAAATCGTGTTTTTATCTTATGTACTATTAGTTGGTGAATTTATTATATTGCATACGTAGAGGATTTTTTGGGGGTTGAAACAAAGTCGGCCGCCGGCTTTGAGCCTTTCTTTCCGGTGGTGTTAGGCGGCAGCCGGCAGGTAATCGCTTTAAAATTCATAGTAATTTTTAAATATATATATGCATTTATATATTGTTATGCTCAATAAATTATTCTCCAAAACTTCAGCTTTTGGCTTAGTATATTGAATGCTAATTTAAAAAATTTACTGTGTTTAAATCACGAGATGATGGTGTGAGCTGATAGTAAATTTTTTAATATAATTATATAGAAAATAATTATTTTAATTGAGAAAATGGTCTTACGTTTGGTAGCAAGTAGAAGTAATTCATTTTAAGATTTTACTTACGTTTTCAAGTGTAGCATAATGCTAATATAATGCACAATGGGAGCCCACCAATTGTTGACATTTGTTGATCAAACCATCGAAATTTTAGATTTTGTTGTGTTATTGGACAGTCTGCTATCACTTTCCAGCAGGATCTTGAAAGCATTTCTCGTTCATAGTTAACAAAACTCAACACTTGTGGAGTCTAGCATTTGCCAAAGAAGTAAACATTGTGGACAACTCAGTCTGTGTGCTTTTTTCCTTGAACAAAATGTGGAGACTTAAGATTGCCAAAGGGAGTGTTGGAGATAGTGGGGGATGGTTAAGGAGTTTGAACAATCATGTCGGACGTCAAGTCTGGGAATTCTGCCCTGAATCAGGAACCCCGGAAGAGCTTTCTAAGGTGGAAATGGCTCGTCAGAGTTTTCGGGATAACCGTTTCCACAAAAAGCACAGTTCTGATATTCTCATGAGAATTCAGGTTAATCTGGATGCTGAAATTGGGATTTGGGGTTTTTTGTTAATTAGTTGTTCATGTAATTTGTTTTCCAATTTTGGAAGAATTGGTTCTCTGCTGTTGGGATTTCCATATAGTTTTCTTTAGTCTTTCCATTTCAGGGAAATTTTACTTCTATGATTGATTTCATGATGTGACAAAAAACTTCAAAAAAGGAAAAAGAAGCAGCTTAAAACTTTTCTCTTCTGCTGTGGTAAACTTCATATCCAGACTATATGGAAACAGTTAAGGAGTGGAGAAAAGATTTCTAGTTTTTGACACGTCGTCTAAACCATTGTTGATTGTTTTAGCATTTTTGCATTTTGAAGGTCATTATAGTTCTTTCTGGATGTAGTTTGCGGAGGAGAAACAATCTGTCACTAATTTACCACAAACCAAACTGGAAGAGTTTGAAGATGTCAAGGAAGAGGCTGTAATGACAACATTGCGCAGTGCCCTTGATTTTTATTCAACAATACAAGCAGATGATGGTCATTGGCCAGGAGATTATGGGGGCCCTATGTTTCTACTTCCTGGTTTGGTAAGGCTTAACAAAGCTATATCTGATTCTGATCTGTCTGTTAATGTGGAAATTACTAATGTCTTTTCTGTGGCTTAATCTACAAAGAAATTAAATTGCTGCTTCTCAAAATCTTTTGACATTTCACATTTGTACGTGTAGTGGAAGAACCAATCCTTTATTTTGTCATTACGTCTGTCTTTTTAACTCTGAGATCCCATGATAATTACATTTCAATAGCTTTCTGATTACCTTGACATTATTGCATTTCTCAACAACTAATAATTGGATGATATGTAATTTAATCTTTGTTTATAAACTGCAACAGGTTATTACATTATATGTTACTGGAGCCTTGAATACTGTCCTATCAAAGGAGCATCAATATGAGATGTGCAGATATCTGTACAATCATCAGGCAAGCAATGTGCACTGTGTGTGTTTTAAGATTTTATGATTTCCACTTGTTGAGTAGATGTTATATTATGCACTAATCATGACATAATTATGTTATTGTTGTCTGCTATCTCTCTGGAATGTTTCTCACATCAGTTGAGCTTGTTCTAAGCAAGCATAGTGCTATCTGGATGAAAGGAAAACCAACCCACTTAAGTCAACTGCCTTTTACTAACTATTCGCTGTCAGTTGGCATTGTCATTACCATATAAAAAAAACGAAGAAAATTACTCTGTTCTGAGAGTTGTTTGTTTTCTTTCAGAATAGAGATGGTGGTTGGGGTCTTCACATTGAAGGTCCAAGCACCATGTTTGGTACTGTGTTAAATTATGTTAGCTTGAGGCTGCTTGGTGAAGGTGCTGAAGGTGTACAAGGGGCAATTGAGAAAGCACGTGAGTGGATCCTAGAACATGGTAGTGCAACTGCAATTACGTCATGGGGGAAAATGTGGCTCTCGGTATATAATTAGTCTTCACTATTTCCTTATTTGTTATTTTTAGAAGAGGGGTAAAACTTTGAACACAGTGTCAACTTTTTGTTGATATTTGATACTGATAGGTGCTTGGAGCATATGAATGGTCAGGGAATAATCCACTGCCTCCAGAAGTATGGCTATGTCCTTACTTTCTTCCTATTCATCCAGGTTTCTAATTACTCTTTGATGGTTATGTTTTTTAAGTCTTCATTCCAAGCCATGTAGAATATAGACTGTATGTGTGTGTGTTTTATAATGCTTGAGTTAATGATAAGTAGAGGAATGAAAACATATGTTTTAGTCACTAGCCTCTTTTCTATTTTTCATTTTAGACAAAGACAACTCATATTGGGGGATCTTGTTTCCTATTTTGTAGCTAATTTTCACTTTGAGGGCTTTTCTTTTGCTATAACTTACTTTTCCACTCTTAGTCCATAGGTTTTTTCATATAAATTATAAACATTTTGATGCTTTCGATTTGCTTCTGTTTCACTTTTTCCCTTCTTCACTTCATTGACCTGGTTCCTTTCGAAAGTTTGTTAGTAAATAGTCTCCCTTTTACAGGTCTTATATCTGTTCCAAAGGTTCTTCGTTATTCTACTCTAGACAATAATTTTGTATAATTCTGTAGGAAGAATGTGGTGTCATTGTCGAATGGTGTATATGCCAATGTCGTATTTGTATGGGAAGAAGTTTGTGGGTCCTATCACACCCACAATTCTATCCTTGAGAAAAGAGCTCTACACGGTTCCTTACCATGAAGTCGATTGGAATAAAGCTCGCAACGCATGTGCCAAGGTTGGCTAACCATTTGCCTGTGGAAAACAATGTTTCTTTATATATGTACAGCAAGTTTTGGCAATTAGCCAGTGATACTACTTTTACTTGTTTCCTATAGCTACTCTTGTTATTTCAAGTGGTTTGTCTGCATCTTTTTGGAAATTTTGATGTTTAAATCATCTTAAACATTCTTTCTTTAAATTTATAGTTATTGTATTTAGTTGTTTATTCTTGAAGTTGCTTCTAGCATATCCAAGACACTTGACAATAATGCAGTTTAATTGAAATCATATGTTGCTGAAAGTTCACCAGGCCGGTACAGAGAGTTCAACAGAATTTCCTGGAAAATTTAAATAAATGGTAGAAAATATGATTGCTGGGATCATAGATTTACGTAATGAGTGAAATGGTCATGTTCACTGCTTTCTGTTCAATGTGTAAAATAATCGTTAGAAGTTAATAATCCTTTTCCTCACTTATAAACCATGAACGCATATCAGTAGTGAGACATTTGTAGAGAAATTAACAGATCTGTTCCAACTTATATTCCTAGAGGTCTCATATTCTTGCTTGTGTTCCAACTTGTCAAGGAAAGGCTAGATTTTGTATTTCCATTTAGATAATCTTCTTGATCTTAATTTGTTTGTCATTTGGCATTGTGCATTGTTAAAGGCTTGTTGTCAGTATTTCATAATTTTCATTATAATTTTCCAATCCATTAATTTTTGGTTTTCTATAATTCTTTAATATTGTCTCAAGTTCCCATCTGCAGTTTAATATATTGATTATGTAATCCACACATCATTATCTATCAAACTAAAGCAGTAGAGACAAGATTGTGAAATATTAAAACCATGATATTGTTATGATGAAAATACTTGCCGTGCATTTTTCTTAGTCATTTAAATGAATAAACTCAGAAACAATCTTGTGCTTTTCCATGACAGAAAAAAGAATATTATTTATCTTTTGTAATTAAATTATCTTTGAAAGACTGTATGAGAATATGTATGTAAGCAAACTCTAATTGCACTGGTATTCCATTTTCATTTTTGTGAAAACATGTTTATTTTTCTAGTCAAATGCCTAGATGATGGTTCTTGTCTTTAGATTTCAAGGTTGGAACTTATTTCTTTTTCTTCTTCTAATATTTTTAGGAAGATCTATACTACCCACATCCTCTGGTTCAGGATATTCTTTGGGCATCTCTCCACTATTTATATGAGCCTATGCTTAAATACTGGCCTTGTAAAAGCTTGAGGGAGAAAGCTTTGCAGACTGTCATGCAGCATATACACTATGAAGATGAGAATACCCGGTATATATGTATAGGGCCTGTGAATAAGGTAAGCCTGGAGAATGATTGCACATGATCTTAGATTTTGATCTAGAAGAGAGCACGTAGTTGTTATTTAGCTTAAGCAATCAATGAAGGGGAGGGAATCTGTAAACGTTCATATCACTTTACTAAGATTAGGTTGCTTCTTCAGTATGGCAAAGCTCTGGAGTGATGCTTAGGAGGTCATGAATCTTATCCATCTCTTCACTCCAAGGAGTTTCTGATTTCCTAGAAATTGTATTCTGCAGGTCTTGAATATGCTTTGTTGTTGGGTGGAAGATCCATATTCTGAGTCATTCAAACTGCATCTACCTAGAATCTTAGATTATTTGTGGATAGCTGAAGATGGCATGAAGATGCAGGTGCTGAACAATATTGGCTTTTCTGATTCTTAAATTTACATCATTGTACTCATCTAGTTCGTTTCTTGTCTTATTGCAGTTCTAAGAATGGTACTTTCTTGTTTTAATTTATTATATTTTTGAACTATGCTAGGGAAAAGAATATTTTTCTGTGCAAGAAATTGTGCTTGATTCTCATATATCTTAATTTCTTATAATTTCATTTCAGGGTTATAATGGAAGTCAAGTATGGGATACTGCTTTTGCTATTCAAGCTATTATTTCTACTAGTCTTGCTGACGAATATGGTTCAGTTTTAAGAAAAGCACATGATTTCTTAAAATATTCCCAGGTTTCATTTATGAAGTCTTTTAATCATTGTTGTATCATTGACCATAATTTCCTCAACTTGATTAGGTTTCTGTGTTTTCAGGTGTTAGAAGATTGCCCTGGGGACCTAAATTTCTGGTATCGTCATATTTCAAAGGGTGCTTGGCCATTCTCAACTGCAGATCATGGATGGCCCATCTCAGACTGCACATCAGAGGGGCTGAAGGTACAAATAGTGAAAAACCTCTAGGAGACTCTAAACTCTAAAATATTTTAGATTTGAGTAATAATGATTTCCATGTACAGGCTGCATTATTGCTATCAACACTACCAGCAGCAACAGCTGGGGAGCCATTAAATGTGATTCGGCTATATGATGCTGTTAATGTTATCCTTTCCCTACAGGTAAATTGGATGCTACATTGGTTTAGTAGTTAAATTCTTCTAAGAAGTTCTGGTGAGTTTAGTGAATTAGTAATTGGTCACCACTGGCGTTTCAAATGGAGGAAACCTCAAAATGAGGCTGACACAGTGTTAAGTGGTATAATGTTCTGCGATTTCTTAGTAATTAGGTATAACAGAAGATCTTGGTTCGTGTAATTATGCCAAGCCAATCCTATTTGGATATTGTAGCCTTTATTTGTGGTATATAAATGTTCGTTTCAATAGCTGCTACCTAGTGGACCACCTAGTTTAAGCAATAAGGTTTTACCATGATATCAGAAAAGCTTGTAATCACTTTGATATTTGTGGATCTTTTTCTCCCTAGTGGATTAATATTTAGAGATGCTTAAGTTTGATGCCTTGCAAGTTGCACCTCCATAATCTGTCCTCCTCTCATAGAAACTATTTTCTAATGAGACTACATGTCCTTGATAATGTAGTTTATTCCTATTACTATGAGCCTTCTCTTCTTTTCTTAGCTTTGTAAATAACTAATACCAATGAAACCTTTTGTTGCCTTTTTGCTAAAGGAAGATAGGTCCTGAGTTTGGGTTTAGGCATCTTATTCTTTGTTCTTTTCTCATTAAAACTATTATCCAATGAGCTTACCAGTCCCTGCTAATGCGATATATTCCTTTTATTTTGAGCCTTATACTTAGCTCTGAAAATGACTTAAAGAGTCTTAATGGTATTGTAACCTAGTGTTGCATTTTTCACTAAAGGAAGATGGGTCCTAGGTTTTGATTTAGGCACCAGAGTTTGGAAATGTCGCCTCCCATTATGCAACATATTTAATGATCTAAAGGGAAAAGAAAAGCCTGAATAGTCTTAGGCAACTATGTCAAGACAAACCTTTGACATAATATGAAAGAAAAGGATAGAACTTGGTTTCAAGCAGATAGACATCACCATAGATAGTTCTTGATAGTAATCTCTGTTTATTGCCTGAGATTTATCTGTTTCTGAAACAAATTGAAATTGAAAAATTTTCAACATGGATGTCATTTATTCACTTATAAATACAATAAAAACCCTATAAAACAATATTTTTCTGACTAAAAAATTATTATAAAGAGTTTATTTGATTATAACTAAATGAATAAATTATTCATTTATTGATAAATTTATAAAGAATTTTATGTTTTCAATCCTTATACATGTGTATTAATTGTTGTTATTTCCTTTTACCAAAATACAAGAATGATCTATAAATTCTAAACACTAGATAGAGACAACAATTAATCTTTACTTATGAAACCACTCGCTAAGCATGAAAAGAATTAGTGAATCTCCTGTGTGCAGTGCGAAACTAATTATGAGATTCAATTTGGTTTAGGTAGAAAGAACATACAATTAACTGTAGATGCATTTTTTTAGAAATCTTAAATGAGAAGTAAAATTAAAGTGAAAAATTTCCTCATAGCATTATATGAACTTTCATGTATTTTATCTTATGCATTCAGCGAGGTTATTGTTTTAATGCACTGGCTCGAGTCAGGACTTTGAGATTTTATTAATTAATAAAAATTATTAGTTTACCAAATATTCATTTATCAAGATTTTATTATAGTACACACTAGTGAATTGCCAGCATTACCTTGATCAATTTACTTTGTGTCAGTTTAATGGGACATAACTGAAATCTGGTTATACAAAAGTTCTCTTAAATTTAACTAGATTTTGGATCACTGCAGAATGCGGATGGTGGTTTTGCAACATATGAATTGACAAGATCCTATCAGTGGTTGGAGGTAACTACTTGACATGTACATGGCTTTGTCAAATTTCCCTCTTTACATCAAGCAAACGCAAAAGCCATAAACACACAAACAAATAAAGATACAAATACACGAACAGACATACACATTATCAACTGAAAGTATAAAAGGTCAATCAGAAAATAAAATGTGGTTTTAACCAAAAAATAGTAGCCAAAGCTACTAAAGGATAAAAAGAGAAATAAAATTGTAAACAATGAAGCAGTAAAAACAATGATGTTAGTCTATCTGGGAATGAAAATTGTAAATCCTATGCCTGTTTCTGAGCTTTTTCCGTGCTAATCTTCTCTTGTTCCGTTATATGGTCCCAAGTAAAAGTTGAAGATGGAAAATCATTGACATTTAAAGTTTTATACTAAGTGTATGGGAGGATACCGAATATTTTGTATGAACAGAGATTATGGTAACTGTGCAACCTTTGTGCTGATTTTCCATGATTTGGAAGAAGAAAAGAAAACAAGATACTGCTCTTCATAAACTTTTTCTAGAATGAAATTAATTGACAACTAAAAACTTACATCAGGAGTACAAAAAAATATGAAGTATCTTACCGTTGCTAACAACTATTAAGCTATAAATCACAAAGAATAATAGCTGATTTACCATAATTTTACAAACAAGAGAGAACAAGAAAGTACCCTATATAATTTATTGAACTGGATGGAGAAAGACTGATTCTTGAAATGAAAGATGGAGTTAACATAGCTCTAATATACTGTATCTAAGGTTTAGTGCTTGCTTTATTATTATTAGTTGTTATGAAAACAATTTAACCTTCATAATTGTCGTATGCATCTTGTAAGGTGGCCAGTATAATTGCACTATTTCATTTTTCTCCTATTTTCAGTTAATCAACCCTGCTGAAACTTTTGGTGACATAGTTATCGATTACCCGTAAGGTCCCAGCATACTTCATTTTCTTCTCAAGACATTTTTCTTTAACTGAATTACATTCTGATTTGATGTTTACGGACTGGCAACATAGATATGTTGAATGTACCTCGGCAGCCATTCAGGCACTAGCCTCATTCAAGAAATTATATCCTGAGCATAGGATAGAAGAAATTCAAAATTGTATTGGTAGAGCTGTGGAGTTTATAGAAAAGATGCAAGCAGAAGATGGCTCTTGGTTCGTTTATATAGTATTCTGTGATCTACAATTCTTCATAATTACTTTATGTACATATTCTGCTACTTTTATCACTTCTTCAACATGGCTGACCCTGTAGCTTTTGCTGAAGAACTTGCATTTGCTGTCATTCTTAAATTACTTGTACTAAGTAATGGAGATTTTGATAGGTATGGATCCTGGGGCATCTGCTTCAGTTACGCTGGATGGTTTGGAATAAAGGGGCTATCAGCTGCTGGTAGAACATACAAGAACAGTTCTCACATTCGTAAAGCATGTGATTTAGCCAATCCTATTTGGATATTGTAGCCTTTATTTGTGGTATATAAATGTTCGTTTCAATAGCTGCTACCTAGTGGACCACCTAGTTTAAGCAATAAGGTTTTACCATGATATCAGAAAAGCTTGTAATCACTTTGATATTTGTGGATCTTTTCTCCCTAGTGGATTAATATTTAGAGATGCTTAAGTTTGATGCCTTGCAAGTTGCACCTCCATAATCTGTCCTCCTCTCATAGAAACTATTTTCTAATGAGACTACATGTCCTTGATAATGTAGTTTATTCCTATTACTATGAGCCTTCTCTTCTTTTCTTAGCTTTGTAAATAACTAATACCAATGAAACCTTTTGTTGCCTTTTTGCTAAAGGAAGATAGGTCCTGAGTTTGGGTTTAGGCATCTTATTCTTTGTTCTTTTCTCATTAAAACTATTATCCAATGAGCTTACCAGTCCCTGCTAATGCGATATATTCCTTTTATTTTGAGCCTTCATACTTAGCTCTGAAAATGACTTAAAGAGTCTTAATGGTATTGTAACCTAGTGTTGCATTTTTCACTAAAGGAAGATGGGTCCTAGGTTTTGATTTAGGCACCAGAGTTTGGAAATGTCGCCTCCCATTATGCAACATATTTAATGATCTAAAGGGAAAAGAAAAGCCTGAATAGTCTTAGGCAACTATGTCAAGACAAACCTTTGACATAATATGAAAGAAAAGGATAGAACTTGGTTTCAAGCAGATAGACATCACCATAGATAGTTCTTGATAGTAATCTCTGTTTATTGCCTGAGATTTATCTGTTTCTGAAACAAATTGAAATTGAAAAATTTTCAACATGGATGTCATTTATTCACTTATAAATACAATAAAAACCCTATAAAACAATATTTTTCTGACTAAAAAATTATTATAAAGAGTTTATTTGATTATAACTAAATGAATAAATTATTCATTTATTGATAAATTTATAAAGAATTTTATGTTTTCAATCCTTATACATGTGTATTAATTGTTGTTATTTCCTTTTACCAAAATACAAGAATGATCTATAAATTCTAAACACTAGATAGAGACAACAATTAATCTTTACTTATGAAACCACTCGCTAAGCATGAAAAGAATTAGTGAATCTCCTGTGTGCAGTGCGAAACTAATTATGAGATTCAATTTGGTTTAGGTAGAAAGAACATACAATTAACTGTAGATGCATTTTTTAGAAATCTTAAATGAGAAGTAAAATTAAAGTGAAAATTTCCTCATAGCATTATATGAACTTTCATGTATTTTATCTTATGCATTCAGCGAGGTTATTGTTTTAATGCACTGGCTCGAGTCAGGACTTTGAGATTCTATTAATTAATAAAATTATTAGTTTACCAAATATTCATTTATCAAGATTTTATTATAGTACACACTAGTGAATTGCCAGCATTACCTTGATCAATTTACTTTGTGTCAGTTTAATGGGACATAACTGAAATCTGGTTATACAAAAGTTCTCTTAAATTTAACTAGATTTTGGATCACTGCAGAATGCGGATGGTGGTTTTGCAACATATGAATTGACAAGATCCTATCAGTGGTTGGAGGTAACTACTTGACATGTACATGGCTTTGTCAAATTTCCCTCTTTACATCAAGCAAACGCAAAAGCCATAAACACACAAACAAATAAAGATACAAATACACGAACAGACATACACATTATCAACTGAAAGTATAAAAGGTCAATCAGAAAATAAAATGTGGTTTTAACCAAAAATAGTAGCCAAAGCTACTAAAGGATAAAAAGAGAAATAAAATTGTAAACAATGAAGCAGTAAAAACAATGATGTTAGTCTATCTGGGAATGAAAATTGTAAATCCTATGCCTGTTTCTGAGCTTTTTCCGTGCTAATCTTCTCTTGTTCCGTTATATGGTCCCAAGTAAAAGTTGAAGATGGAAAATCATTGACATTTAAAGTTTTATACTAAGTGTATGGGAGGATACCGAATATTTTGTATGAACAGAGATTATGGTAACTGTGCAACCTTTGTGCTGATTTTCCATGATTTGGAAGAAGAAAAGAAAACAAGATACTGCTCTTCATAAACTTTTTCTAGAATGAAATTAATTGACAACTAAAAACTTACATCAGGAGTACAAAAAAATATGAAGTATCTTACTGTTGCTAACAACTATTAAGCTATAAATCACAAAGAATAATAGCTGATTTACCATAATTTTACAAACAAGAGAGAACAAGAAAGTACCCTATATAATTTATTGAACTGGATGGAGAAAGACTGATTCTTGAAATGAAAGATGGAGTTAACATAGCTCTAATATACTGTATCTAAGGTTTAGTGCTTGCTTTATTATTATTAGTTGTTATGAAAACAATTTAACCTTCATAATTGTCGTATGCATCTTGTAAGGTGGCCAGTATAATTGCACTATTTCATTTTTCTCCTATTTTCAGTTAATCAACCCTGCTGAAACTTTTGGTGACATAGTTATCGATTACCCGTAAGGTCCCAGCATACTTCATTTTCTTCTCAAGACATTTTTCTTTAACTGAATTACATTCTGATTTGATGTTTACGGACTGGCAACATAGATATGTTGAATGTACCTCGGCAGCCATTCAGGCACTAGCCTCATTCAAGAAATTATATCCTGAGCATAGGATAGAAGAAATTCAAAATTGTATTGGTAGAGCTGTGGAGTTTATAGAAAAGATGCAAGCAGAAGATGGCTCTTGGTTCGTTTATATAGTATTCTGTGATCTACAATTCTTCATAATTACTTTATGTACATATTCTGCTACTTTTATCACTTCTTCAACATGGCTGACCCTGTAGCTTTTGCTGAAGAACTTGCATTTTGCTGTCATTCTTAAATTACTTGTACTAAGTAATGGAGATTTTGATAGGTATGGATCCTGGGGCATCTGCTTCAGTTACGCTGGATGGTTTGGAATAAAGGGGCTATCAGCTGCTGGTAGAACATACAAGAACAGTTCTCACATTCGTAAAGCATGTGATTTTTTTTTGTCCAAAGAGCTTGTAACAGGTGGTTGGGGAGAGAGCTACTTATCATGCCAGAACAAGGTTTTGATCTATCATTTTTGGAATTTCCTTGCGTGTTCTTTGATAGGCCTGTCTGACTTTGTGGAATCTCACTTCGAATTTACTAATTATGCTCTAAATATATGGTAGTTCTAGTTCATTTGGCTCAGCTTCAAGAGAAAAAAGAAAAGAAAAATGATAGTCCAATTGGATTGAACCTCAAACCAATTAAGCTAAATTTATTTGAAAAACACATTGAACAGGTCAAAGATTCGATTGGGTCGTTTTATTTGTAGGTTCTGCATATCCAGTTACTATTCTAGACATAAGGGGGGTTCAGACGGGTGTATGGTTAAAAGTTGAACTGGAATGAACCTGCCTTTTCACAAAAAAATTTGAGACGAGCTATAACTTCTAGTGTCTAGTTGTGTAAAGTGTCAATGATCTTTCTAAAGTTATTTTCTTCGATTTTCTCAAATTCCAATTCATCTGAATTGCTTGGCAAGGACTGCATGTTCAATAACATTCCTGTAAGTTACTAGTGAGACTATTGGTAGGGACTACATGCTAAATAAGAAAAAAAGTGTCTGAACAATGAGAAGAAGCTTTCTTTTAGTCATATTGAGCTAGTAATAGTTTTGATTTGTATAGTTTTTCAACATTTCATTTCTTGAAGAGTGTTTATTAAATGTAGAATTCTAAGGGCTGTCTTGAAGTTGTTGATGATTTGATGGCTTGTTTTGAGTTACATTTTGTTGGCACTTACCTCTTTCCTTAAATGGAAGTATCTGATTGAGAACCATCAATGTTAGAAATTCAGATTCCTAGTACAGTGCATTAGACAAGACTATTGCAATTATTATCGGGATGATTCATGTTTCTACTTTCCTTGCGTGTAGCATTAAACTTCTTGTTTGTTTCACTAGGTTTATACAAATCTTGAGGGTAACCGGCCGCATATTGTTAATACCAGTTGGACCATGTTGGCCCTTATAGAAGCTGGGCAGGTATGTATAACTTCTCATTGGTTAATGTTCTACAAAATTCAGGATATGTATGATAACGGTGAATGGCACTATTTTTGCGTGTTAAACGTGCTGATTCAGTGTACATACTTTTAAGCGTTAACGAATGTTTCAGCTTACATGTCATATACCTCACCTTTTTATTTTTATTTTTACTCGGTGGTAACTATGAACTCTTCCGCAACAAAAGGCTGAGAGAGATCCAACACCTTTGCACCGCGCTGCAAGGATATTAATTAACTCTCAAATGGAGGATGGAGATTTTCCTCAAGAGGTAAATACAGTAGGTTTTATGTGTTTTTGTAAAAGATCAGAGAAGAAAACTGTACTGCCTGGACCAAATAATATAAATCATGCTTGTCTAAGAAAATTAGAAGTAATTATATTTCTTCAGCGCATAATTTCCAAATATTAAATGCCTGTCATGGTTTAGTTGTTTGCAAGTACAAAATGATCAGGTAAGACTAAACAATAACTTCTGCCTTTTTAATGGAATTACAAAGAGAAAGTTATAACTAATGCATCACGTTGCTGATTGGTTTTACCATTTCCCGGCCACAGGAGATCATGGGAGTGTTCAATAAGAACTGTATGATCAGCTATTCAGCGTATCGGAACATTTTCCCGATATGGGCCCTCGGAGAATATCATTGCCGGGTGTTGCAGGCCCCCTGAGATTATACCGCCATTCATAATATGGTCAGATGACCTTTTATCATTCACAACATTTTATTTTTGTTAAAAAAAAAAAAGAAGCCATTTGGCATCAATGAAATATGAAGGCTCTTTGTGGGGGCAATGTAGGGTTTGGATTCGAGAACTAGTGTCATTACATTATGCTAAAAGATTTTCAAGGGTTTTACTTTTTGATGTAATTTTCTGAACAATATCTCCTTGTAAAATTACCCACGATGTGGTTCGATTATAGTGGGTTACATCTATGATCAAATATCCCAAAGGTTACATATTGACATCTCAATGGTGTATTCATTTGTTTCTACATGATTGTTTAACGTAATTAACACTACTTTGATGTAATTTTGTTAATCCAATCATTCAAATTCATGATATAATATTTTTTAA
Organism: Gossypium rotundifolium; assembly: GCA_025506655.1. NCBI lineage: Eukaryota > Viridiplantae > Streptophyta > Magnoliopsida > Malvales > Malvaceae > Gossypium > Gossypium rotundifolium. The sequence goes on along the minus strand of CP106734.1, from coordinate 187,161,680 downwards.
TAATATTTTAAAACTTACATTAATACTTTAATTAAAATAGTTAACAATATTCAATATTTAAATTAATTAAAGAAATTTTAAAAGTAAAACAAGTCGAAAATTGAAATATATAAATTCAATTTAGATAACTGTAAACTTTTTGACTTGTGAATCAAATACTTCTTCAATGTATGTTCCACCACAACATTTACAAAGAATGCTGACGTGATTAGTTAGTCAATTCATTTAGAAAATCTGCATAAGTTTAGAGTTAATTCAATGTATGTTATTTTTTAATTATATTGCTATCAAGTGATTTGTGAAGAATACAACATACATATTTTAACCCCAATATATATATATATATATATATATCAAAATTTGAGATATTATATCAAGATGTAAGAAATTTAATATAATTTGGAAAGTACCAGTATCACAATGAATATAGTATGGAGGAAGTTTATCCTTAAGATTTAAAGATGAAGAAAGAAGAGAGATACAACAAGGGAAGGAATAGCGTGAAATGGTTTGCTTTACTTGTTTGAGAGAGCTAAGACTATGATGTCTTAATTATTGAAATTGGTGAAGAGAAAATAAGTTGCATGGTGGGATTAATGGGGAAGGAGGCGAACAGGGAGTCCTTTAGCAGGCATGGGGAGTGGATCCACTATTATCATCTCATCAGGTATCAACTTTTCCCAGTTAAACCTTTTGATTACATTGTGCATGAAAACCAGTATCTCCAGACGAGCGTACTCTTTCCCAGGACACATCCTTGGCCCTCCTCCGAAGGGGACAAATGTGTAGGAGCTGGTCCACTGCCTTCGAATCTTGCAGGCTCGAACTTCTCTGGCTCAGGGAAGCACTCAGGGTTTTGTGGGTTGAATTCACATTCCAATGCAACTGTTCCAGTTCCAGTAAATCACTTTAGTTGCTGATCATGAAACTTTAATTATACATAGAGAGGTGCGTGTTAAGATTTCACTAGAGGAAAAAGAAGGAACCTTCCAGCCCTTGGGAATGGAGAAACCAGCGAAGGTGAAGTCGGTGATGGCCTCTCTGAAAGCACCCTGAAGCGGAGGCGCAAGTCTCATCACTTCGCAGGCTACGTTCCATGAATATTTCATCTTTTGTATGTCTTCCCAATTTAGCATCTCCCTTCTTTCTTTGATCTTGCTATCTCCATTTGTTCTGCCACACGTACCCTTTGTCACACTTTTTACTCTCTTGCCCTAATTTAAACAACTCCTACTTCATATGTTTTTCCGTATTTACCAAGTTAATCCCTTATCTATCTATTATTTCTTGAGTTAATGTTGTGACTTAATCACACAGTTACTTTACAAAATAATAAACATTGTTTTTCTATTTATATAAAAATCAATACCCTACATTTCATGCAATTTCAACCTTAATTTTACAATTTCATTCGCACTCATCAATAAATAATAACATGACACATTTTCATTAAATTAAACATAAAATATGGAGAGCTTGTAAATAAATATATAAACATGATTAAATATTGAACGTAAATATTATAAATAAATAATAATAATCCTTTAATTTAGAAATATGGGTTTAAAGGGTTAGGGTATAAGATTTTAATATTTATTTATGTTCAAATAAAGTTATTAGTATTTATTTATAAGTCCTCCACTATTTTTTGTTTTACTTAATGATAAAATGTCATGTTATTCATTTGGAATTTTGATATTTTAAAATAATTTACATGGCTGCATAAACAAAGCTAAACTTTGGATTTTATTCTCAGTTTAATTGAATTGGTTGGGTAACTAGAGTAGTCTGCCATTTTTTTTATACCGATTAAACCAATGAAAACGAAATGCTTAAACTTGGCTATTTCGTTGCTATATGGATTACAATTAATTTTTCCATGCTGATATGATAATTTTCCAAAATTGTTTTACGTGACTAAAAATCAATGGATACGAAAGGAATGGAAGGGAAAACACAAAGAAACAAACAAGTAATCTGTTTTCCCCAAAGTGTTAATTTCTTTCTTGCATGAGGAAAAAGAACCAGATTAATAAAGGGTTTAGAAAATCATACCTTTGTAAACCTCGTTGTAGATGTTAGGAAGCTCAGCAAGATACTTGATAATGAAAGTAACGGTAGCACTGGCAGTATCGTGACCGCCAATCAGCAAACCCAGGATCCTATCAGCAATGTTCAATTCATTCAAGTACTGCCCCTTCTCATCGGTTGCAAGCAACATGTGGGACAATATATCTTGGTTTGGGGTTGCTTTATTTTCTGCAAGATCCATTTTTCTTTGCTTGATGATCGCCATCAACTCCTTCCTGATGGTTTCAGCAGCATTGATAGCTCGCCGGAAAGGTGTTCCCGGTAAGTCAATGGGGACGGCAATGATTCCTGCGGCTAAAGCATTGAAAGGGTCGGCAAATTTAGATACATGGACGGGGTCTTCTATGCTTAGAAACACTTTGCAAGCCACCCAAAAGGTGTATCTTTTGGCAAGTGGGAACACTGTTATTTCTTGCTTGCCTTCCCAACCGGCTTGGAAGTGTCTTTGGGCAATCATATCCATCATCCCTATGTATCTTTGCAAGGCTTCTGGTTTTAGGAAATTTGGCAGCATTTTCCTCATCTTGATCGACTCTTCTTTCGAACTCGTTTGCGTTGAAGAAGGGAAAATCTTGTTCACGGAATCCGGCCACCACGAAGTGACGAGCTTGTTTTCGTTGGAGAACAAGAATTTGTTACCGACAGCCCCGCATACGACGGCCATGGGTTCTCCGAATATCGAAGTTTTGAAGACTTGCGAAGAGTATTTGGCCATTCTATCTTTTAGGAACTTCTCGGGGTGACCCCTTCGACCTGTTAAGAGGTACTCGATGCTTTCACCGATGTATGGCAATCCCATCCTGCCGGGCGGAAGGTTAGGGTTCGAGGCATAATTAGATTTTTTGTAGAATATAAGGAATGCAAGAGACAGCAGTGGGAAGAAGGTTGCAAAGAAAAGTAGGATGGGATCCATGTTTGTTTGTTGACGATCAAATTTGGTTTTGATTTCTTTTAGATATTTGCATATGGAAATGATCTAGCAAGAGTATATATATATATAGGCAAGCCTATGTGCAGATTCTTCACTAAACAGCATATGATAGGATCTTTTAGTATCACTAAAAAATATAATTCATGAAAGCTTCACCTGGAACAAATTATAAGCTTTATTCTTTTTTATGTTGCTTTCCTTTTGTTGCCGAAATGAACTTCACTGTTGGATCCATGAAACTGCTAATTAATTTATGGAACAGACACAGAACGGAATAAATTGAGGATTTATATATATATATATATATATAACTTTCATTTTTTTAAAAGTTAACTACACCAATGTCTCTAAATTTTTTAATACTTTAATTAAAATAGTTAACAATATTCAATATTTAAATTAATTAAAGAAATTTTAAAAGTAAAACAAGTCGAAAATTGAAATATATAAATTCAATTTAGATAACTGTAAACTTTTTGACTTGTGAATCAAATACTTCTTCAATGTATGTTCCACCACAACATTTACAAAGAATGCTGACGTGATTAGTTAGTCAATTCATTTAGAAAATCTGCATAAGTTTAGAGTTAATTCAATGTATGTTATTTTTTAATTATATTGCTATCAAGTGATTTGTGAAGAATACAACATACATATTTTAACCCCAATATATATATATATATATATATATCAAAATTTGAGATATTATATCAAGATGTAAGAAATTTAATATAATTTGGAAAGTACCAGTATCACAATGAATATAGTATGGAGGAAGTTTATCCTTAAGATTTAAAGATGAAGAAAGAAGAGAGATACAACAAGGGAAGGAATAGCGTGAAATGGTTTGCTTTACTTGTTTGAGAGAGCTAAGACTATGATGTCTTAATTATTGAAATTGGTGAAGAGAAAATAAGTTGCATGGTGGGATTAATGGGGAAGGAGGCGAACAGGGAGTCCTTTAGCAGGCATGGGGAGTGGATCCACTATTATCATCTCATCAGGTATCAACTTTTCCCAGTTAAACCTTTTGATTACATTGTGCATGAAAACCAGTATCTCCAGACGAGCGTACTCTTTCCCAGGACACATCCTTGGCCCTCCTCCGAAGGGGACAAATGTGTAAGGAGCTGGTCCACTGCCTTCGAATCTTGCAGGCTCGAACTTCTCTGGCTCAGGGAAGCACTCGGGGTTTTTGTGGGTTGAATTCACATTCCAATGCAACTGTTCCAGTTCCAGTAAATCACTTTAGTTGCTGATCATGAAACTTTAATTATACATAGAGAGAGTGCGTGTTAAGATTTCACTAGAGGAAAAAAAGAAGGAACCTTCCAGCCCTTGGGAATGGAGAAACCAGCGAAGGTGAAGTCGGTGATGGCCTCTCTGAAAGCACCCTGAAGCGGAGGCGCAAGTCTCATCACTTCGCAGGCTACGTTCCATGAATATTTCATCTTTTGTATGTCTTCCCAATTTAGCATCTCCCCTTCTTTCTTTGATCTTGCTATCTCCATTTGTTCTGCCACACGTACCCTTTGTCACACTTTTTTACTCTCTTGCCCTAATTTAAACAACTCCTACTTCATATGTTTTTTCCGTATTTACCAAGTTAATCCCTTATCTATCTATTATTTCTTGAGTTAATGTTGTGACTTAATCACACAGTTACTTTACAAAATAATAAACATTGTTTTTCTATTTATATAAAATCAATACCCTACATTTCATGCAATTTCAACCTTAATTTTACAATTTCATTCGCACCATCAATAAATAATAACATGACACATTTTCATTAAATTAAACATAAAATATGGAGAGCTTGTAAATAAATATATAAACATGATTAAATATTGAACGTAAATATTATAAATAAATAATAATAATCCTTTAATTTAGAAATATGGGTTTAAAGGGTTAGGGTATAAGATTTTAATATTTATTTATGTTCAAATAAAGTTATTAGTATTTATTTATAAGTCCTCCACTATTTTTTGTTTTACTTAATGATAAAATGTCATGTTATTCATTTGGAATTTTGATATTTTAAAATAATTTACATGGCTGCATAAACAAAGCTAAACTTTGGATTTTATTCTCAGTTTAATTGAATTGGTTGGGTAACTAGAGTAGTCTGCCATTTTTTTATACCGATTAAACCAATGAAAACGAAATGCTTAAACTTGGCTATTTCGTTGCTATATGGATTACAATTAATTTTTCCATGCTGATATGATAATTTTCCAAAATTGTTTTACGTGACTAAAATCAATGGATACGAAAGGAATGGAAGGAAAACACAAAGAAACAAACAAGTAATCTGTTTTCCCCAAAGTGTTAATTTCTTTCTTGCATGAGGAAAAGAACCAGATTAATAAAGGGTTTAGAAAATCATACCTTTGTAAACCTCGTTGTAGATGTTAGGAAGCTCAGCAAGATACTTGATAATGAAAGTAACGGTAGCACTGGCAGTATCGTGACCGCCAATCAGCAAACCCAGGATCCTATCAGCAATGTTCAATTCATTCAAGTACTGCCCCTTCTCATCGGTTGCAAGCAACATGTGGGACAATATATCTTGGTTTGGGGTTGCTTTATTTTCTGCAAGATCCATTTTTCTTTGCTTGATGATCGCCATCAACTCCTTCCTGATGGTTTCAGCAGCATTGATAGCTCGCCGGAAAGGTGTTCCCGGTAAGTCAATGGGGACGGCAATGATTCCTGCGGCTAAAGCATTGAAAGGGTCGGCAAATTTAGATACATGGACGGGGTCTTCTATGCTTAGAAACACTTTGCAAGCCACCCAAAAGGTGTATCTTTTGGCAAGTGGGAACACTGTTATTTCTTGCTTGCCTTCCCAACCGGCTTGGAAGTGTCTTTGGGCAATCATATCCATCATCCCTATGTATCTTTGCAAGGCTTCTGGTTTTAGGAAATTAGGCAGCATTTTCCTCATCTTGATCGACTCTTCTTTCGAACTCGTTTGCGTTGAAGAAGGGAAAATCTTGTTCACGGAATCCGGCCACCACGAAGTGACGAGCTTGTTTTCGTTGGAGAACAAGAATTTGTTACCGACAGCCCCGCATACGACGGCCATGGGTTCTCCGAATATCGAAGTTTTGAAGACTTGGGAAGAGTATTTGGCCATTCTATCTTTTAGGAACTTCTCGGGGTGACCCCTTCGACCTGTTAAGAGGTACTCGATGCTTTCACCGATGTATGGCAATCCCATCCTGCCGGGCGGAAGGTTAGGGTTCGAGGCATAATTAGATTTTTGTAGAATATAAGGAATGCAAGAGACAGCAGTGGGAAGAAGGTTGCAAAGAAAAGTAGGATGGGATCCATGTTTGTTTGTTGACGATCAAATTTGGTTTTGATTTCTTTAGATATTTGCATATGGAAATGATCTAGCAAGAGTATATATATATATATATAGCAAGCCTATGTGCAGATTCTTCACTAAACAGCATATGATAGGATCTTTTAGTATCACTAAAAATATAATTCATGAAAGCTTCACCTGGAACAAATTATAAGCTTTATTCTTTTTTATGTTGCTTTCCTTTTGTTGCCGAAATGAACTTCACTGTTGGATCCATGAAACTGCTAATTAATTTATGGAACAGACACAGAACGGAATAAATTGAGGATTTATATATATATATATATATATAACTTTCATTTTTTTAAAAGTTAACTACACCAATGTCTCTAAATTTTTAGTAAGTTTATATTTTGATCATTCAATTTTAAAAAGTGACAAAATGATTATTGAATTATTCAAAATTTTTAAAATGACCTTTGATAAATATTTGTCTAGATACATTTAAATTTGGACACCCATTTCTCAAAAATTTGTTCCACATGTAATTTTTTAATAAGTTTATATATATATATATATATATATAATATGAAGATATTGTCGTAACCATTTTTTGGAAGACGACAAAAGGGGTTCGACTTTGGTTTTGAAAATAGGAATAAAACGGGAGTCGCCACCGACCTTTAGTTGGTGTGATCGGATCACATTTATTTTAATAAAACATTTTGTTTTACTAAAACCGTGTTTTGGTCTGCAAGTTTTAAAAATCGGGTTCGGAGTCGGTTACATACGAGGAAGGGTTAGCACCTCGATACGCTCAAAATTGGTACCAAAATGATTAATTAATGTCTTAATGTCGGAAGTTTAAAAGATTTTAAAATACGGGTCTTTTAAAAATGTATTAGGATATTTGAGATTTCTTTGTTTCGAGAGGATACAAACATCACATCCAAAGCACGTTAGGATACGATATTCGAAGCCTTCGTAATCAAAGTTGTCTCGGAGTTCTTGAAATTTATTAAAAGGATGTTTAGTGTTTTAGTCAAACGGAAAATCGTATCCCAGCACGTTAGGGCACTATTCCCCGAATTTCTAAACACGCAAACATTGCCTGATTTGAAAACTTTTGGACGGAATAAGGTGGTTTTGTAAATGCGCTTTGATTTTAGTGTTTGAGCTAAAATAGATATAGGTATTCGGGCCAAAAAAATCGAGATTTCTTTACTCCGAAAAGATCTAAACATCACATCCAGTACGTTAGGACACGATGTTTTAATCTCTCGAAGTTAAGGTCGTCTCATATTTCATGAAATAGGATAGAAGGATGTTTGATTATTAAGTGAAACAAAGAATCGCAACCCAGAACGTTAGGGCACTATTCCACGAATCTCTAAATACGAAACATTGCCTTATTCTTTTTCAAAAAATTAAAGGAAATATGATAATTTTCAAAATGTATTAATAATATAACACAAGGCTAAGAAAACAAATGTGGACGTAAACACGGTAAATATAAAGATTCTACCACTACTAACGATAACAATGACAATAATAATAATAGATAAACTAATAATATTAATAATAGTAATAATAGTAGAAAAAAGAATGATAACACATACCATTGTAATAATAGATGATAGTAATAGCAAACAAAAGAAAGAAAAAATGGTGAAAATAATGAGAATAACGAATAATAATAATAATAACGATAATATGGTAATAAATAATAATAAAATGATAACGGTAAAAATGACATATGAATAATGATACAATAATAATAATACAATAATAATAGTAACATGGCAAGAATGATAGAGAATAAAATGATATTAGAACAATGATAATGAAAACATAAATAATACTAATAATAATATATATAATGTATAAATAATATTGTAAAATAAAACGAAAGAAAAATAAAATAGTAATAGTCTTTAATAAATAATGTAATATATGCAAAAGAATAAGCAAATATAATATAATATAATAGTAATAGTAAAAATAAAATAATAATGATGACAATAATTTGGTAACAAAACAATAATAGAGATAATAAAATAATATAATGATACAAATACTAAATAGTGATAATAACAGTAGTTATATAATAATATAATGCCAAGAATGATAATGAAAATAATAATATATGTATACATGTATATAAATAAAATAAGTAAGTAAGATAAATTAATAATTAAATAAAATAATAAATAATAATAATAATCGTAATATTAATATAAATAATGGTAAATACAATATAATATCAACAATATCAAATACAATAATAATAATAATAATAATAATAATAATAATAATAATAATAATAATAATAATAACATAGAAACAATAGAAAAGGATTAAATTGTTAATTAATTATACTAAATAAATAGTAATAATAATAGATAATAGTAAAATAAATAATAATATGATAATAGTATTAATAATAAAATAATGATAATAGTAAATAATAGTAATAGTAATAATAATAATAATAATAATAATAAAATAACAAAGAAACAATAGAAAAGGACTAAATTAAATTAAAAGCATAATTTCGGGGCAAAATTAAAAAAAAAAGACTAGGGACCTATTTACACGCGCGACAGAACTGGGGGACTAAAATGGAAATAAACCCCTTCAGTCAAAACGCGCCGCAGCATCAGGGACTAAATTGCGAACCAAAATAAATTGTGGGGCTAAATTTAAAAATAAAAAAAATCTGATTGCAAATGTCTGAAAAAGCGGAAGGGCCGGATGCGCAAATAGCCCCTTCTCCAAAAACACGCGGACCTTAGGCGGGTCGGATCGGATCGGGTCGGGTCATGTCAAAACGACGTCGTTTTGGGGCTTAAGAGGCCTGCCCAAAACGACGTCGTTTTGGAGGCCTATTTAAAGGCCAAAATCCTGAAAAAAAACTCATTTGCCTGCTGTTTAAAAAAACTTTTCTTCCTTTCTTTTTCCTCTGCAGGTAGGAGCGATTTCCGGCGCCTTGGCCGTCTCCGTCGGCCATGGGCGTAAATCGCCACCACACACACCTGCAGTGGTAGGAAAGGTAAAACCTTACTCGTTTTTTTTTTTAATTTTTGAAATATATGTATAGTCAAAATAGATTTTTTTTTAAAGTGTTGGTCTGAAAACAGAAAAGAGATGAAGAATAAAATGAAAGAATCCGAACTTCTTGTGAAATCCTTACTTTTTTCTGTATTTCCCCTGCTTTTCGTCTAGAATCTGGATTTGTGTTTGAAGATCTATTCTTATGGTATTGTAAATCTTGGTTTTTCTTGCATTAATCGGAAGAAATCTCAAAAAAAAGCCTCCCTTACAATGTTATTTTCGGGCTTTAAATACCCAAAAAAAAATGCACGCTCCCCTCCTTTTTTTTTTCTGAAATGTTACAATATATGAGTATATCTACTGCTTTTGCTTCCGTGTTGTGTTGCTTCTGTCTTTCTTCCATTCTTTCTTTTTTACATCTTGCAGAGCAAGTGGAGGAGTTGGTGGTGGCACCGATGGCATGGGCGGTGGCGGGTGGAGGTTAGGGGTCGAGGTAAGGAATGCAAGCGTCAGCAGGCGAAGATGGGGGTAGGTGGGAGTTGTTGACGCTGGAGTTTCTTTTAGAACCCTAGCCATCCAAAAAAATTTAATTTTGGGCCTTTAGGGCCATCTTAAATTGGGCTTGTAAATGGGCTTGGTTTAGGTTAATTTGGGTTGTGAAAATAAATGGGTTTATATTTTAATCATTCGGGCAAATGGGCTTCTAACAGATATTATTATTGTTTTGAAATTAAAATATTTAAAATTTAAAATATAAAATTAATAAAAATATATAAAAAAAGTTTTTAATGAATCTAAACAGATTGTTTCAAAGTTAAATGCATCTTAACAGCAATTACTCCAAATTCATCGTAGATGTACTTTTAGTTCTTTTATATATTTATATATTCTTTTATAAATTTATAATTTTTAGTTTTTTATATATGTATATATTTTTATAAACTTATAAAATAAATTTTTTATTTATATATTATATATTGTAAAATTTGATACATTTTCCATACTACTATAGCTTTTATATATTTTTAATTGTATGTATTTATATATTTTTTATAAAATTATATTATATATATTTTAAATAATAATAACAAAAAAATTGATATTTTATTAAAATTAAAAATATATAAATTTACTAAAAATACATCTTCATTCTTTATGTGTAAAATTATATTTTTATTAATTTATATATTTTTAAAGATGTTTTAATTTATGTTCATCGCATGTCATACTGAAGGACTATTACATGTCACAACTGAATTGATCATTGATGTTATGTCAATAGAAACTAACGTTGCTAGTGTGGAGGTAACAATTTGAATAATGTAATACAAACTCAAATACCAACTATATAAATAAATTTAGAAAAATTTTAGAGATAATCAACCTATTAACTCTTAAGTTTTATATCTAACTTTTCAAATTTTTACTGTATCATAGATATGTGATATAAGTAACGTGTTTTAAAATTTCATGTACAAATAATTAAAAAAAAAGCTGAATAATCAACCTTCAAAATCAAAGGTGAAGTTAGGTGGAGGTTGAATCATTAATTATTTTTTATAGGTTATAATCTATCACTAGTGCATTATACCAAAATAGACTTTTAGCGGTATTTTTAGTGGCGTTTTAATTAAAAACGCCGTAAATATTATACATTAGCAGCGTTTGAAAGAAAACACCGTAAAAAGCTGAGCAATAGCGGCATTTATTTACAAAAACCCGCTAAAAAGGAGAAATAACGTTTTTTTTCAAACACCGCTAAAGATCTGAGCATTAGCGACGCTTTTGTAAAAACGCCGCTAAATGAAGAGTATTAGTGGCGCTTAGCCTAAAACGCCGCAAAGATGTTAATCAATACGACTACGTTTTGTAGTTGAGCTATAGTTGCTAGATCGAGAATTGGTGGCCTTTTTTGTAAACGCCGCAAAAAGCATGTCATTAGCTGCGTTTGTTTTTAAAAGTGCCGCAAAAATAAATAATTTAAGGGTTATGATTTTAGGGGTTGACTATTAGGCTTTAGGGTTAGTGTTATTAATAAAAATTAATTTATTTTAGGGTCTATGTAAGCATTAACATTCTATTTTAATTACTTTTGTCTCCTATAAAACTTATATTTAGGGTTTAGCCACTACAAGAAAATGACTTTATATATATATATATATATATTATAGTTTAAATTATTTTAGAGATAATAGATAAGCTTTATATATATTAAAATTAAAAAATTGGTAACCCATGCATCTCAGAGAGAAATAAAATTAATTAGTAAATTAAAATGTTATTTAAATTTCCTAAAATATTGAAAGAATATATAATATTCAAAATTTATCTAAATAATTTAGGGTTTAAGGTTATAATTAAGGGTTTAGTGGTTTGTATGGGTGACTAGGGTTTGAGTTCACATTTCAAGATTTAGTGTTTAGAGTTTATGGTTTACTGTTAGTCTTAGGATTAGGGTTATGGCTTGAGTTTATGAGTTTATGGGTTTGTGGGTGTATGGTTTAAGGTTCACGGGTTTAGGGTTTAAGATTTAGAATGAAGATGAATATCAAATTTGATTTAACCATTAAAAATTATAAAAAATATATGCTATAAAAATGGTGAGATTGCATTTTTTACTTACAAATTAATTCCAGCCCCTAACAAAATCTGATTGTGCATCTGTTTATCCCTAAACTCTAAATCTTAAATTTTAAATAGTTTAAACCCTAAATTTTAAACCATAAATCTAGATTTTAAACCCTAAATCATAACTCTAAATAGTCGACCATAAACTTCTAAACTACAAACACTAAACCATTAACCATTAAACCCTAACCTTAAACGCCGCTAAATGTTGAGCAACAGTTCAATTTTCATTTAGGGTAATTGACACTCGTTTCAATTTGATTCGATTTAATTTTCATTTTTTCTTATTTTTGTTTTGAATTTAATTTAATTTTGCTATTTGAAACTGACTTAATTATGAAAAGTTACAAATTGATAACTAAACCATTAAGAAGTTTTGCTTTATCGAAACCCTTAATCCCTAACTAGTAATGTTAATTAAAATAAAGTTTACTATGGATGTTATTTTTAGGGGTTATCTCAAAGTAATTTTCACATTTTCTTTGATTAAGAGCAATATTTTGAAGTCCTATATAATGTTAAAATTAAAAATCTTCTCAAGCAAATGTTGAAATTGGTAACACCAAGGTTTTATATTATAATATCCAACGGCTTGTACTCAAACAATTATTATGATTTTGGCTCTCAACTATAATTTAGTGTTTAAATATTGTTTGTAAAACAATTTATAAATATTCTTTTAATTGTTCTAAAATACAATTTTAACAGTATTAAAATACTTTATAAAACACTATTTTAATTCCATATTTATTATATGAATTAGTGTAATTAATACCTCTAGTGATAATTCAAATAATTATCCAACCCATGAAGACTTCTAACCACACCCTTACTTTGCATGTAAAATGTAAAATTTCTTAAATAATTATAATACATAATACATAGGTTAAAGATCAAATTTCATAGCTTTCATCAAATTATTTAACTTACATAATACATAACTTACAAACTTCATAACTTACATAATTTACATAACTTACATAATACTTGTATAGATAAACAACTTACCCGTGTAATTTATTGTCAACTTTAGACTTCAACAAGTACGAAATGGATAGAACTTGGATGAATTTGTCAAGGGTAAGCAACGGCTATCGATATGGAGTAGAAACTTTTCTAAATTTTGCATTTCGAAAGGCAAGCCAAGAGAATATGATTCTTTTCCTGTGTAAGAAGTGTTGCAATATCAATTGGCATTATCGTGAAGTTGTCTCCGAACATCTAGTTGTTGATGGCTTTGTTCGGGGGTATAAAAAAGTTGGTTTTCCATGGAGAGTGTACATCTAGTGGAGTCTCTTCATCGATGAATCTAGGTTATCCTCATAGTGCTTACAATCAGAATGTTAGAGAAGATGACATGGATGGCATGTTGCGGGATGTATTTAATATGCACGGTGATGGTTTGCAATCATTTTCACCTGACTTGGGTGTAACCGATGATTATAATTTTGGTGGAAATACTTTCACCGAAAGGGGAAGAAGTGCACTTGATGATCAGCCAAATGAAGATGTGGCGAAGTTCTACACGTTACTTTGTGAAATGAACGAAGAACTGTATGAGGGATCTAAATTTTCAAAACTGTCTTTCAGTATTCGTCTTTTTCACTTAAAATGTTTGGGAGGGTGGACCGAAAACTCTTTGACAATGTTGTTAGAGTTTTTGTGAGAAATGTTCCCATTTGCGAAAATCCCTCAATCTTCCAAAGACATGAAGAAACTGATCAAAGATTTGGGCCTTGGCTACAACAAAATTCATAGTTGCCCAAATGACTGCATGTTGTATTGGGGTGACCGAAAAAACCAACAGTGCTGTCATGTATGCGGTCAATCCGTTGGATGAATAGAAATACAAAGGATGGTAACGATGATGAAAACGATACATAGTCAAGGAAGCAGCCAGGTAAGATTTTGCGGTATTTTTTGCTAATACCAAGGCTTCAAAGGCTTTTCATGTCATCGAAGACAACCAAGTCAATGACGTGGCACCATGATGGACGAACCGATGATGGATTGTTAAGGTATCCTGCAGATTCTTTAGCTTAGAAATCATTTGACTCCAAATTTTCAAGCTTTGCAAGTGATCCTCGGAGTGTGAGGCTGGGGCTAGCATCTGATGGATTTAACCCTTACAAAATCATGAGCACTGCGACGAAGACTTGGCTTTGTGGTGCTTGTTCCTTACAATTTGCCTCCATGGGTTTGCATGAAACAATTATCCTTTATCTTATCTATGATTATCCCTAGAGAGAAAGGGCCGGAAATGATATTAACATATATTTGTAGCCACTTATTGAAGAGTTAAAACAATTATGGGCTGGTGTTGAGACATACGATGTACTGAGAAAGGATAACTTCAATTTACGTGTGACTTTGATGTGGACTATTAATGACTTCCCGGCCTATGCCAATTTATTTGGTTAGAGTACCAAGGGACGTTATGCTTGTCCTTGTTGTGCTGCGCAAACATGTTCGCAAATTCGCAATGGTTATATAATGGGAAGAATTTCTCTTACATGGGGCATCGTCGGTGGTTACCGAAAATCATAGATTTAAATTTCAGAGTACTCAGTTTGACGGTACTAAAGAGTTCAGAGAAGCTCCTTCGCAGACCGGTGGATCTGAAATATTGTTCATGTTGAAAGATATGAATTTCATTTATGGGAAAATGAATCAACCACCCAACACGCAAAGAAATAGAAGATCAAGGGATGAATCTGATGATGAATCTGATGAATAGGACGATCCTAATGAGGCAGACTTTTGGAAAAAAAGAAGTATTTTTTTTGAGTTGCCTTATTGAGAGCATCAGATTTTATTACATAATCTTGATGTCATGCATATTGAGAAAAACGTCTGTGAGAACATCATTGGGACTATTTTAAATGTTGATCGTCTAAAATTGTCGAGTTTTAAAATTTATAAAGAGAATGATCGAACCTGGAAACTAACTCTGACAAGGACTTAAGGCAAGTGCACCTATTGAACAGTAGTATAGTTTAGGCAAGACCAGATTATCGAACCCAAAGGAACTAAAAGTATTAATACTCACTTTCTTTCTATTATTTAGCCTAAATATTAAATGATTTGGTTGATTAAATCTAAATTAACCAATTAATTACTAAACTAAGACGTAAAGACAAAAAGAATAAATTTGGGAAAATAACTTGAAAAGAAACTCAGTTGATCACGATGATACCCTTAGGAAGAATCCACCTAGACTTCACTTATTATCTAACACTGAACCATACGATTTATTCACTTGACTTGATCCGTAAGACTCCCTAACGTATATTAAACTCTCTTTCGAGGTGAATAACATCTAACCCTAGGTTAATTAACGAAAATCTCTCTCTCACTTAATAACCCCCTAGAATAGCAATAAATCGAACTATGAATTCCCATATTAGGTTTCACCCTAATCCAGCAAAATCTCGTCACCTTATCTCTAGGCGAGCGAACAACTCCGCTTAATTATGCTAGATCTATTCTTAAGCAGGGACTTTTGCTCCTCCACCTAAGAACATCTGACTTGAATTAATATCCCAAAAACATTAACACAAGAATTAAGTACACATAATTAAGAACAAATCAAGTATTTATCATATAGTTCAATAAATAATAACAAGATTCATTTAGGCTTCATCCCCTTCAGGTATTTGAAGGGTTTAGCTCATAATGATAAAATAAAACATCTCAAGAGAAAAGATAAAACAAAACATAAGAAATCCCTAAAACCCCCTGAAGAAATTGAA
The DNA here is from genome assembly GCA_025506655.1 of Gossypium rotundifolium. Classification (NCBI taxonomy): domain Eukaryota; kingdom Viridiplantae; phylum Streptophyta; class Magnoliopsida; order Malvales; family Malvaceae; genus Gossypium; species Gossypium rotundifolium. The sequence continues at coordinate 187,145,905 of CP106734.1, read as the reverse complement.
GGAGAGATCCGCCGTCTTGAGTAGAATTCTGGCTTCTTGATATGGATCAACTGGCTATCTTCGAGTGATTCCCACAAATCTAGCCTTCTGACTCGACTTCTTGGCCTAGCTGACTGCCTAACTGACTACCAAAAGCCCTGGCAGAAGGCTTCTGCCAAACTCCCCCTTAAGTTGCCCCATTGGGTGTTTATATAGACTTTGAGATGCCTTACTTGGCCCCTAAGTATCCTAATTCAAGTAGAATTTCTACTCGAATGTTTGAATAGGTTTTGGAATGTGTTTCTTTGCCTTCAAGTATCCAAATTCGAGTGAAATTTCTCTTGGCCACGGCAGGGCCACGGCCATGGCACACGCCCGTGTAAATCAACTTCAGGCCGTGTTTCAGTTCTATTGAATTAGGCACAGCCATGTAAATCGTGGTTAGGCCATGTTTCAATTCTGTTGATTAAGGCACGGCCGTGTAAATTAAAGTCCAGGCCGTGTCGATTTTCACTTTGGCCCAAATTGGTCGTTTTAAGCCCGTTTCTCGTTCTTTTCATCCCTAGGTGCTTTCCTGAGTATAAAACATGAAAAGAAAGGATTAAGAGCACCTTTTTACATAAATCAAGGAATACATCATCCTAAAGTATGCTAAATGTGGGATTAAAATATGTTACTTTTACGGTTTATCAAATACCCCACACTTAAGCTTTTGCTTGTCCTCAAGCAAAATTCTCAACTTACAATTAAAACGAACTTTCCACAATTCAAAATTTTCGTTAACAATGCCTCATCATAATTCATAGATAATTCATACATGGATAATTTTAACTCAAAGGGTCCTAAAGATTCAAATAATATAAGTTATACATTTGTAGCATGAAAAACATAGGCATCTCCCCTCTTCTAAATAATTACCCTTAATTCAAAATCGACAAGGATTGACATCCTCACTAAAGGTTCACTCAAAACACTCGAAGTGTTTAAGGCTTAGGAAAAAGCACTCATAAATCGAACCTGAAAAGTTAATCCCATAGGCTTTCCTAAAAATCAAATCTCCACCACCGTAATATGAGATGATACACAAATCAAAAGGTCTTTTATCTGGTTTGTAACGGGGCTTAGGTTAAAGGTGTGGATAAAGGCTGAATTAAAAGGTTAAAAATCGAGATTGAATTGACAAATCACTTAACTACAAACAATAAACTAGAAAATAAATGATTACATCAATTGAAACTTTGAAACTAAATATACGAGCTTTTTCTTTGATAATTGAAATTTAAACTCACTTTTTATATTACTACTACTGAATATACTTCGATTTTTTTGTTTTTTTTAAGAACAAATCAAATATTTACATAATATAGAAAGAACTTTATCAACTGAAATAAACTAATTAGGCAACTGATCAAATTAATTCTCGATAGAAAGGTAGTCAAAGGAATGGTGATAACAAATACAAAGGGTTTTTGGTTTAATATTAGTAGGTAAGTTAATAAAAAGGGTTGTTAGGATGAAAGGGGTTCACTAGGGGTTAATTATGTAGGTAGGCTTTTTTTAGTGGAGTGAGTGGGTAAAAACCTAAGTGCCTTTATCATCTCAATATATCAAATCAACAATGTGGTCTTGACATGTATAATTGAGGCAAGTTCTAAAATAACAATTCAGTGTTGACACACTCATAATCAATAAAGTGAGCATGGAAAAGAATATATGCTCTATAAGGCTCAAATACAAAAATTATGGGTATTTTTTAAATCAATCCCTGTAAATTTCAAACTTTAAGGTAATATTCAAATTCAGTTCAACAACCTAAAAAATTTTTTATTCTTGAAAAATAGACTTATCATGCTTGACTCTCTAGTATTCTTGATTTAATCATCAATGCACAATTATCAATGGCTTAATCCAAAACATATTAATAAAAATCATAAATCATCAAAAAATTCATCCTAATTAATAATATGAGAGAACTAGATAAAATTCAGGAATTTGAGAATAATGCAAAAAGTTAGGTACTATTACCCCCCACACTTAAAATGTACATTGCCCTCAATGTACAAAGATAGATAAATATCAACATAGTAGAAAATCAAAAGATAGGGAGAAGTGAAACTTCCTGAATTTTGGATGAAGTTAATGAAAAGAATCTGAATAGGGTTGGAGGTGAACGTAGGGACGCGCCTCGAACCATTTGAGATTGAATCCTCGAAGTAGCGATCTGGTTTTATTGTATCTTAAGCTAAATCTAAATGACATGAAAAATAAGAAGAAAATAATAAAGAAATTAAAAATAAAGATAATAAAAATAAAAGTAAAAGTAAATAATGAAAAATGAAAGAAGAAAGATAATTGGAAAAGAAAAAGTAAGAAAGAGGTTTAAATAGAGATGCAGCCCATATTTTGGGGAAAATTTTGACCTGTTGCCACACGTTTACGGCCATGCCCTTTTACCTACTTTTCGTGCCCACATGGCCACGGCCACGGCCGTGTGCAAGGCCGTGTGGTCTGAAAATCTGCACTTTTGGTTTATTTGACTGCTAAAAAGGAAAAAAATAAAATGAAAATGGGGTTAGTGCTCGGGTTGCCTCTTGAGAAGTGCTCGTTTAAAGTCTTGAGCTAGACTTACCTGTTATTTGTATGTTCATGGTGGTTTGAGAAGGTGAAAATCCTTTCTCATGTGATCAACTCGATTTTTGATATAAAGTTTAAGTCGAGTAGTGTTTATCTTAAAGGTGTTGAATTTAGGATTGCTTACCTCGACTGTGCCGTATAGGAAGACATTAAGTACCTCAAAAGTTATTTCTTCATTTGTCTTGAGGTCTGAATTGGTGATTCGAGGGTCTTCCTTATTCAACAATACTTGATCCCCATTTTGAAGTGATTTGTTGTTCCTATCAGTTTGTCTAGGGGTTCTTTCGGTTTCACTTTGTGTATTCCTAGTTTCTCTTTAAAGTGTGTCTTCCACTCTTCTAGTTTGTCGACCTTAAGGCTTCGTTCCTCATGTAATTCTTCTTTATTGGCACGAGGTCTATGATTCGCTCAAGTTTATGGCTTCGTGGTATTTCTTATGGTGAAGGTTGAACAAATTTGTTATCAACTGAATTTACTTTCTCACCTTCATCAGTCGATGTTCTGGCCGAGTCAAGAGCTTGTAGACTGATTGGTTCGTCACCTATACGAAGAATGAGTTCTCCTGTACCAACATCAATTTTAGTCCTGGTAGTTGCTAGAAAGGGTCTTCCTAAAATTAAAGGAATCGAATTGTCCTCATCCATGTCTAAAACGACAAAGTCTAATGGGAATACAAATTTATCAATTTTGATTAGAACATTTTCTATTATACCCTAGGAATTCTGATAGTTTTATCAGTTAATTGAATGCTCATCCTAGTTTGTCTGGGTTTCCCTAGACCTAGTTGTTTAAACATTTTATAAGGCATAACATTAATACTTGCCCCTAAATCAGCTAAAGCATTATCAATAGATAAACTACCAATTAAACATGGAATTTTAAAACTCCCTGGATCTTTTAATTTTCGTGGCAGTTTATTTTGTAGAATTGTTGAGCACATTGCGTTTAGCTCCACATGCGATGCCTCGTCTAGCTTCCGTTTGTTTGTCAACAGCTCTTTTAAAAATTTTCTATAATCAGGTATCTGCGAAAGAGCTTCGAGAAACGGTAAGTTAATATGTAATTTCTTTAAAAGTTTAAGAAACTTACCAAACTATTCCTCTGTGTTGTCTTTCTTCATTGCTTCGGAATATAGTAAACGAGGTTGGTACTCTGTAGTTGCTGGTTTTGGTATATCATGGCACACCTCAACCTTACCTTCACTTACCACAGGTTCTTCCCTTGGGTTTGGTACGTCTAACCCTTCACTATCGTAAATGGCTTGATTTTGCTCTCTTAGGTTAGTTTCAGTATTGCTTGGCAAGTTTCCCTGTGGTAGTTCTGAGATCAGCTTAGCAAGTTGTCCAACTAACTTAGTAATTTCCCCAACTGACTTAGTAAGTTCACCAACTTGGTTCTTGATCCCTTCAATCTAAGTTTGTCGATTCTTAAGGGTGGTCTAGGTGTCTTGGAGACCGGTATCTGTGGCTGCCATGAATTTTGTCAACATCTCTTCAATGTTCGACTCATCTTCCTGTTGGTGAGGTCGTTGTTGAAAATTTGGAGGGAGTTTCGGTCTTTGGCTATTTTGATCATCCCACAAGAAATTGGGATGGTACCTCCAACCTGCATTATAAGTATCATTATAAAAATTACTTTGTGGTCTAGAATAGTTACCTGTATAGTGAGCTTGCTCGTTTTCCATGCCACATCTGTAGGGTGGGTACTCCAGGATTCGCCACGCCTCCCAAATTCGAATCATATTGTATTTCTGGGTGTACTTGCAAGAGACTATACAAACCATCAATTTATTCATCATCTCTAACTGATTAGATAACCTGGTGACCACGTCGAGGTTGAAGACACTAGTTGCTTTAGTAGGAATTGTCCTCATTACTTGCCACTGATAATCATTCAGTGCCATCTTTTCTATAAACTAAAATTATCTGCCAAAACCAAATAAAAGAAAAATTAGCAAACTAAAAAAAATAAAGATTAAATTGAAAAAAAATAAAAAATAAATAGAAATAAAAAAAATGGCTAAAGTAATAAAAATAGAGCTTTCTTAATATTTTAGTTCCTCGACAACGACGCCAAAAACTTGATCGTCTAAAATTGTCGAGTTTTAAAATTTATAAAGAGAATGATCGAACCTGGAAACTAACTCTGACAATGACTTAAGGCAAGTGCACCTATCAAACAGTAGTATAGTTTAGGCAAGACCGAATTATCGAACCCAAAGGAGTTAAAAGTACTAATATTCACTTTCTTTCTATTATTTAGTCTAAATATTAAATGATTTGGTTGATTAAATCTAAATTAACTAATTAATTACTAAACTAAGACGCAAAGACAAAAAGAATGAATTTGGGAAAATAACTTGAAGAGAAACTCAGTTGATCACGATTGTACAAAGCCCAAATTGCCCAAGCTTCAAACCCATTTTACAAAACAAAATAAACTAATACAGACCCAAATAAACCCAATTACATAAAAAAAAAAACCCAAAATAAAAAGGGCCCAATTGAACCCAAACCTCACGGGCCCAACAGGCCCACTTCCTCTTGTCGTGAGGCTAGGGTTTCGAGAACCTAGCGCAGCAACCCTAGCCACCTACCCAGACCTTTCAACCCGACATCACCCACCGCCGAACCTACCCCTCGACACCGTCGCCTCGCCACTGCTCCATCCGCTCCCACGCCTGCAAAGAAAAGACTACAGCAAGTAAACGAGGCGACAAGCAATCAAAAAACACATTCGGCTATAAAGAGGCCGAAGAATGGCTTTGTAAAGATGGTTTTTTTTACTGGAGAAATCAAATAAAAAAAGGGGCAGAGAGATTCAAGCAAAAAAAAAACGAGTTTTTTTAAAAAAAAAGGGAGAAAAGATTAACACAAAAAAGGGAAAGGTTTCGAACAAAAAACACGAAACAGAGAGTCAAAGAATATAAAAAAGTAGATCTGCTAACAAAAATCGAAGAGGTGATTTTTTGAAACTTTATTTTTTTTTTTTTTTATTTTCTTGTTTTTTTATTTTATTTTTTTTTTGCAAATGCTTATAATCTAAAAACAAAATAAAGGTATGTAAAAAAAAAAAAAAAGCAAAGTTTTACCTTTAAATACCATCCGTCACGGTGGCCGACTCAGCAACTTGGGACATGGCCCCCTCACGGAATTCCCTCATCTGCAGAGAGAAATGGAGAGAAAAAAGAAATTTTTTAAAATGAGCATCGACTTTTTTTTGATTTTGGCCTTTATATAGGCCTTCAAACGACGCCTTTTTGGCGGCGTCAAAGCCCAAAACGACGTCGTTTCACCCGAGCAACCCGACCCGATCCGACCGCCTAAGATCCGCGTGTTTTGCGAAAGGATGGTCTATTTTGCGATTGGTCCTTCCGCGTTTTAATATTTTAAAATTAAACTCTTGAAGATTTCAAAATTAGCCCCAATAATTTTTACGGTTCGCGATTAGGTCCCCATTTAAATCTTTGCGTTTGGTTTATGGGAGAATTGCTGTTTTGGTCCCTTTTATTTTCACGCTGTTCAATAAGTCCCCTGTCCTTTTGTTTTATTTCAAATTAGCCCCAAAATTTTTATCTTTAATACAAATCAATCCTGATTTAATTATTGTGCAAATTTGTTAGTCTTTTTTGTTAATTTTATTAATATTGTTATTATCGTTATTATATTTTGATATTTTATTATTAATACATTTCATTAACTTTATTTTTATTACTTTTATTATTCATTTCGATAGTATTTTCGTTATTATTTGATTCTATTACTTTTATTTATTATAACATGTTATTATTTGTTATCTTGGTTGTACTTTCACTATTATTTGTTCATATTACTATTATCATGACTACATCATTATTCATATATTTTTATTATCATTATCATTTTATTATTAATACTATTATTTTTATGTATATATATTTGTTTAGTTATGTTGTATGTATTATTTTATTAGCATCCATCATTTTTATTATCATTATTATTATTTTCATTTCAAGTATCGTCTTTACTATCTTGCCATCGTCATTTCATTTATTTATTTATTCATTTTTACTATCATAATATTATTATTATTTGTATTTTATTTATAACATTCACCTCCATATTTATTATCTTTGTTTTGCACAATATTTTTGGACAAAGCATCATTTGTAAGATTATCGTATTTCATCTAAAAATTTTCAAAAATGAGGCAATGTTTCGGTATTTAGAAACTCGAGAAATAGTGCCCTAACGTGCTGGGTTGCGATTTTTCGTTTGACTAAATAACTTAACATCCCTTTTACGAAGTTTTTGCGAATAACGAGAGGACTTTGATTACGAGAGATTGAAACATCGTGTCCTAACGTACTGGATGTGATGTTTATATCTTCTCGGGACAAAGAAATTTCGAATTTTGACTCAAACATTTTCTTAAATTCAATCCCATACGATGTATTTTGAAGAATCATTCCATTCTGTTCAAAGATTTTTTTTAAAAAAAAAAGGGCAATGTTTTATATTTAGGAATTCGGGAAATAGTGCCCTAACGTGCTGGGTTGCGATTTTCCGTTTGACTAAATAACTAAACATCCTTTTTGATAAAGTTCGTAAAACACGAGATAGCTTTGACTACGAAGGTTTAGAGCGTCATGTCCTAACGTGCTGGATGTGATGTTCGCATCCTCTCGGAGCAAGGAAATCTCAAAATTTTGACCCTAATTATCCAAACATTTTTTAGAGGATCTGTATCTTAAAACCTTTTAAAACTTCCGACATTAAGACACTAATTAATCATTTTGGTACCAATTTTGGGCGTATCGAGGGTGCTAACCCTTCCTCGTGCGTAACCGACTCCCGGACCCGATTTTTAAAACTTCGCGGACCAAAAACACTGTTTTAGTAAAACCAAATGTTTTATTAAAATAAAGGTGATCCGATCACACCAAATAATGGTCGGTGGCGACTCCCGTTCTTTTTTCATTTTTAAAACCCAACGTCGAACCCCATTTGGTCGTTTTCCAAAAAAATGGTTACGACAACGATGATACCCTCAGGAAGAATCCACCTAGACTTCACTTATTATCTAACACTGAAGCATACGATTTATTTACTTGACTTGATTCGTAAGACTCCCTAACGTATATTAAACCCTCTCTCAAGGCGAATAACGTCTAACCCTAGGTTAATTAACGGAAATCTCTTTCTCACTTAATAACCCCCTAGATTAGCAGTAAATCGAACTATGGATTCCCATATTAGGTTTCACCCTAATCTGGAAAAATCTCGTCACCCTATCTCTAGGCGCGCAAACAACTTTGCTTAATTATGCTAGATTTATTCTTAAGCTGGGACTTTTGCTCCTCCACCTAAGAACATCTGACTTGAATTAATATCCCGAAAACATTAACACAAGAATTAAGCACACATAATTAAGAACAAATCAAATATTTATCATGTAGTTCAATAAATAATAACAAGATTCATCTAGGCTTCATCCCCTTCAGGTATCTGAAGGGTTTAGTTCATAATTGTCATAGCCCAATTTTGACGGGTTAACCAACCCAATTGCCGAAGCCCAATCCAGAAGGCCCAAATAGCCCCGGGCCTATTTTCAAACCAATACCAGACCCAAAATTAAATACAAATAACAACCAAAAATAAACTCAAACCCTAAACCCAATAACTACACCTAGCCCAATAAGCCCAAAACCTAAAGGCTAAGTCAGTAAATAAAAGAAACCCTAAAAGCTTCTGCCTCCACCACCCATGTCATCATTGTGCATGCCATCGCCAACGTCAAAGAACGCCCATCCACCTGCAAAGAAAAGAAGACACGACAGTGTATAATAATACAAAAGAAATCATGTAAATGGCTATAAAAGGCCATATAATCCGAATGTAAGGGGGGAAGATTATCAATATCAACAGAAATTAGAAACGAAAGGTTTTTTCCTTCGATTCCATTTTCTTTCTCTTCTATTTCTAGTATTTCCTTGTTTTTTTATTTTCAATGCATTAACATAAAAAATGGGGGGGCTTCGGTTTTTTACGAACTACAAAAAAAATCATCAGAAATAAAAGAAAATGGATTAAAAGGTTGTTCTTTTCAATTTTCTCTGTTTTATTCTCTGTTTCTTCTACTCCTTTTTTTTTTACTTATTGTTTTCAAAACATAATACAAAATAAATAATAATAGAAAAACGAAAAGAAGGAAACTTACCGAATCGCCTTTGCGCGACCGACCACCACCCACGGTGGAGCCATGCCGCTTTCGGCGCCATGCGATGATGGGTTGTTCAAAACTCTGGCGTAAGAAAAGAAGAAAAGGATGAGGGGTTTTGTTTTTTGTTTTAAAAAATATAACTTGTTAGCTTTAAAAAAATGAGCATAATAAAGATTATTAAAATATTTTAAATGGTGTAATTAAGGATAGTGGAGGCCAAGACATTGACGATTTGATAGTTGGATATCGCCTTTTCAACTTAAATGGGGAATTTATCGCATGATCCCTTCTCATTTCGTGCTTCGCAATCAAGTTTTCGTGTTCTTTTAATTTGGCCCTAAATGTCCATTCGATTTCGATCAAGTCCCCGCTTATGTCAGCGTTTTGGAAGAAAGGGTTATTGCCCTTTTAGTCCCCTATGTAATCCGCGTGTTTCAAATAGGCCCTCCCCTCTTTATTTTATTTCAGATTTACCTCAACAATCCGTTTTTAGTTCGATTTTGGTCCTTTTTATTATTTTGATTATTTTTACATTATTAATTACTTTTAATATTATTATTGTTATTATATGTACTATCACTAATGTTATTACTATTATATTTATTATTATTGATATTATTTTTAATTTGTATCATTATTATTTTTATGTTATTATATTATATTTAATAATTGTTTTAAATATCATTTTTAACATTATTTTCACTATCCTATTATCTATCATATATATTTTTGTCTTTGTTATTATTATACTCACCATCATTACTTACTCTATATCTTTATTACATCATTTTTTTTGTATATAGTATTGTTATATTTATTATTTATTGTTATTACCACTACTACTATTTTTATTATTTTCGTTACTATTATGTTACTAGCATATCATCATTATTTTCTTTTTATCGTAATTATCCTTGCTAACTCATTTTTATTTTTGTTATGTTTATTATATATTTTTATCATTTTATTATTACTTCCATTATTATATTCTTATTTCTTTCTTGTTATTATTACTATTTTTTTATTATTACTATCATAATTATATTTTCTTTTCATATTTATACATAATATTATTGTTATTCATTATTCTTATTTTTATTTTCCATTATCATCATATTGACTCATTTATTTTATTCTATTTCCCCATCGTCCTTTATGTCATCGTTCGTCTCACTATTTTTCGACATCTCAATCTTTATAACGACCAATATTTCCGTATTAGCAATTCAAGAAAATCGAGCCCTAACTCACTGGGTTTCGATCTTTCTCGTTTAAGTTAAACAACGGAATATCCTTTTTTAAAAAATCGCAATTCAAATTTTAAACAAAACACTTAATCTCGAAATTGAAATGTCGTGCCTAACTTCATCGGACTCGACGCCTAGATACTTGAGATAAGTTTTTTTCTTCTAAAATAGAGGCAATATCCTAATTTGAATTTTCTAAAAACGAGCCCTAACTTACTGGGTTCTGGTTTCTCGCTTGACAAATGATGGAAGATCCTCTTCAAAAATAAAACCAAGTTTTAAAAGGCGAGCTTAGTTTCGGGAGTTTAAAGTGTCGCTACCTAACTTACTGGACATGATACTTTTTCTCGTCGAAAATAAGAGAGTCTTAGCATCCCTTCCAATTCCTTCAAATTTTTGAAAATAGAAGTATTGTATTTTCAAATCATTTTAAAGTTTTCAACAATAGGACATCGATCAATCAGTTTGGTACCAACTTCGGGCGTGTCGAGGGTGTTAATCCTTCCTCGCACGTAATTGACTTCCGAACCCATTTTTCTCAGATTTTCGTAGACCAAAAGCCTCGTTTTAATAAATCGAGGCATTTTATTAAAACAAAGGTGATCCAATCACACCCAAATAAAGATCGGTGGTGACTCCCTTCCTTTTCATTTTCAAACCTCGAGTAGACCGCGTCGTTTCCTATTTTATCAAAAAATAGTTACGACAATAATGATAAAATAAAACATCTCAAGAGAAAAGATAAAACAAAACATAAGAAATCCCTAAAACTCCCTGAAGGAATTGAAGGAGAGATCCGCCGTCTTGAGTAGAATTCGGCTTCTTGAGATGGATCAACTAGCTACTTCGAGTGATTCCCACAAATCTGGCTTTCTAGCTCAGCTTCTTAGCCTTGCTGACTGCCTAACTGACCGCCAAAAGCCCTGGCAAAAGGCTTCTGTCGAACTTCCCCTTAAGTTGCCCCCTTGGGTGTTTATATGGACTTTGAAATGCCTTACTTGGCCCCTAAGTATCCTAATTCAAGTAGAATTCCTAGTCGGGTGTTTGAATAGGCTTTGGAATGTGTTTCTTTGCCTTCAAGTATCCAAATCCGAGTGAATTTCCTCTTGACCGCGGTAGGGCCACGGCTATGGCACACGCTCTTGTAAACCAACTTCAGCCGTGTTTCGATTTTGTTGAATTAGGCACGACTGTGTAAATTATGGTTAGGCCGTGATTTGATTCTGTTGATTAAGGCACGACCATGTAAATTGAAGTCCAGGCCGTGTTGATTTTCACTTTGGCCCAAATTGGTCCATTTTAAGCCCGTTTCTCGTTCTTTTCGTCCCTAGGTGCTTTTCTGAGTATAAAACATGAAAAGAATGGATTAAGAGCACCTTTTTACATAAATCAAGGAATAAATCATCCTAAAGTATGCTAAATGTGGGATTAAAATATGTTACTTTTACGGTTTATCAAATGTCAATGAAAAATCGAAAGACAATCTTTGATTCGACTTGATTTAGTCCACATAGGAATTCAGCGTGAGCTTCATCTCCAATCACTTCTGAATATGAAATATCAGTTGTCGCCTACTATTTTCAATGTTGAAGACGGAGAAAGAAGTGTTCTGTATGGTGTTGAAGGATATAAAAGTCCCGAATGTGTATGCATCAAATATATCTCGATTTGTGAGTCTTAAAGATCGAAGACTACATGGCTTAAATTGCATGACTATCACATCTTGATGCAAGACTTACTGCCAGTTGCTATGCGGTGTTGTATGTCGAAAAAGGTGACGTCTTGTGTAATTGAACTGTCCAATATAATGAAAGGCATTTGTGGCAAAGTTTTGGATGTTCAAGAACTTGAGACACTACAAGATCGAGCCGCATTGACTTTATACAATCTGGAGAAGATCTTCTTTCCTTTCTTTTTCACTATTATGGTGCACTTGTTAATTCATCTCCCTCGTGAAACAATACTTGGTGAACCCATTTTCTATCGATGGATGTATCCTATAGAAAGGTCTTACTTTATTTGCAAATTATTCCTTCATTCACCTCAATGCCTTTAGTTGCAACTTTTGATAATGTTGTATATCGTGTTTAGGTCTTACTGCAGCAATAAACGTTATCCGGAAGGATCAATTGCCGAAGGCTACTTGGCAGAGGAATGTATGACTTTCTGTTCAAGGTATTTGGAAGATGTTGAAACAAGAATGAACAGACCAAGTAGAAATGCTGGGCTCACAGATCATAACTTGGCCGAAACTTATTTCTTTCAAAGTTTAGGAGAATCGATCGGCAAAGTCAAAATTGCAGAATTAGACGATAGATCGTGGGTCCAAGCACATCGATAAGTTTTTTTTCATCACGATTCAATGGAACCATTACACAAGTAAGTTCTAGAATTTGATAAATATTCATCAATTATAATTTGTTTGTCTTTTAACAAAGTAAACCTTTTTTTAACATAGTGAGTACAAACAAATATTGAGAGCTCGTTCACCGTCCCGAAGGTTACATCTACGAGAAATTAATAAGTTGTTCACAGAATCATTTCATGAATGGTTAAGTCAAACGGTATGCAATTGAAGTTTTCATTGACAAGTAATAATGTTTTCTCATAACATTTATAATTACTCAATTTACTTTCGATTCAATAGGTTTGGAGTCGAAATGAAGTAAATGACGAAGTTAAATGGCTTTCACAAGGTCCAAATAGAATAGTGAAAAGATATAGTGCCTTCCTCATCAATGGATACAGATTTCATACAAGGTATGGCGAGAGATTGAGGAGAACCCAAAATTGTGGAATTGTTGTTAATTCTTCAATTATGAGTTATACTAGTGCTAGGGACAGTAATCTTATCGAGGGGAATCTGGAGTATTACTGACTTTTTACTGACATAATTGAGTTGGATTATTACGGCAAATAGAAAGTTGTCTTATTTTGAGGTGATTGGGCTAATGTGAATACGGCTCGCGGAAATTAAAAACGATCAATATGGTTTTACAATAGTGAATTTCTCTCGATTGATTCACACTGGAGAACAACTGATAGACAAGCCGTATGTATTTTCTTCTCAAGTGAAACAAGTTTTTTACTCGAAAAATCCAACTGATGAGGGTTGGTACGTTGTACTTCGAAACACCCCTAGAGACTTATTCGACATAGGCAATGGAAGTAGAGATGACATCGTCGAAAGATCAGAAACTTTGCATTTTCCATAACAAAACTTAAATGAAAATATCCCTAGTACTAGTACACAATTTCAATAGGTTAAATCGGGACGTGGACGAAGATATTCTGAATTATGATGTAGTAAGATTTTACGATTTTTATTTATATGTAATATTATAATTTTAAACTTGGTCATTTTATATAATTTAACTATTTTATATGTACCATTATTGTTGTTATTTGTTACTAAAATTTCAACTATTTTATGTGTATTGCAGGAAAAATGAGTAGAAGAAGATTACTGATAAACCGTATAAATAACATATTTTAACCCCATATTTAATAGGCTTTTGGATGATTTAGCCCTTAATTTATGTAAAAAGGTGCTTTTAATCATTTCTTTTCATGTTTATACTCAGGAAAGCACCCGAGGATAAAAAGAACACAAAACAGGCTTAAAACGGAGTAATTGGGCCTTAGCAAAAAATCAATACGGCCTGGCACAAAGCCTGCACGACCGTGTCTCGACGATTACCTAGAGCACGGCCCAACTCTCGAGTTGCACGGCCGTGCATCATCTCATTACCACACACGGGCGTGCCTGCTATCACACAGCCGTGCCCAAATCGACAGAATCAAGGCACGGCCCAACCCTAAAATTACACGGGCGTGTGCCATGGGCGTGCCCCTGCAGTGGGAATGAGCAATTTCACTCCTAAGTCTACTCAAACACCCTAATAGTAATTCTACTTGAAGGAGATACTTAGGAGCCAAGTATAGCATCCTAAAGGCTATATAAACAACCCAAGGCAGACATTAAAAGGGGGCTTTTTGCAGAGGCTTTTGCCGAAGCATTCATCTTTTAGGAATCTCTTGAAGATAGCCAGTTGATCCATCTCAAGAAGTCGGAGATCCATTCCAGATGGAGGATCTCTCTTTAATTCCTTCAAGGGGTTTTAGGGAGTTCTTATGTTTTGTTTATTCTTTTCTCTTGAGATGTTTTCATATTTAGTTATGAACTAAACCCCTTAGATACCTGAAGGGATGAAACCTGTTATGGATTTTTGTTATTTGATTTCTAAATTATATGATAAGTACTTGGTTTGTTCTTAATTATGTTGTTTAATTCAATCTGATGTGCTTAGGTGGAGGAGGAATAGACCCTACCTAAGAGTGGATCTAGTATAATTGAGCAGAGTTGATCGGGAGCCTAGAGATAGGGTTACGAGATTTTGTCGGATTAGGGTGAAACCTAATATGGGAATCTATTGATCGATTTATTGCTTCCTTAGGGGGTTATTATAAGAGAGCGAGAGTTCCACTAATTAACCTAAGGTTAGACGTTATTCGCCTCGAGAGAGGGTTTAATATACGTTAGGGAGTCTCACGGATCAAGCTAAGTAAAAGAAATCATATGGTTTGGGGAATAAATAATAAGTGAAGTCATAGGTGGATTCTTCCTGAGGGTATCGTCTTTATCAATTGAGTTTTCCTAAAGTCTTTCTCCTATTCATTCTTTTGTCTTTGCATTTAGTTTAAGTATTTCGTTAGTTTAATAATCCAATCACTCTATATTTTAGGCTAAATAATAGAAAGAAAGTGAGTAGTAGTACTTTTAGGTTCACTTGGGTTTGACAAAATATTCTTGCCTGAGCTATACTACTATTCGATAGGTGCACTTGCCTCTATCATTGTTCACAGTCAGTCTACAGGTTCGATCACTCTTTTATAAATATTAAAACTCAACTATTTGACACGATCAAGTTTTTGGCGCCAATGCTGGGGAATACTAAAATATTAAGAAAGCTCTATTTCTATTACTTTAGCCAATTATTTTTATTGCAATTTATTGTTATTATTTTATTTTTATTTTTTTTTTTTACTTTGCTAATTTTTTTCCCTCTATTTTGCTTTTGGCAGAAAATTTTAGTCTACGGAAAAGATGACACTGAATAATTATCAGTGGCAAGGCATGGGGGCAATTCCTACTAAAGCAACCAGTGTTTCCAACCTCGACGTGGCCACCAGGTTATCTAATCAGTTAGAGTTGATGAATAAAAAAATTGATGATTGGTATAGTCCCTCGCAGGTACATCCAGAAATACAATATGATTTAAATCTAGGAGGTGTGGCGAATCCTGAGTACCCACCCTACGGATATGGTAGGGAAAACGAGCAAGCTCACTATATAGGTAACTATTCTAGATATCAAAATAATTTTTATAGTGACATTTATAATGCAAGTTGGAAGTACCATCTCAATTTCTCGTGGGATGATCAAAATAGCCAAAGATCGGAACTTCCTCCAGATTTTCAACAACCACCTCACCAACAAGAAGAGGAGCCGAATCTTGAAGAGATGCTGAAAAAATTCATAGCAAACACAGAAAATCGTTTCCAAAAAACTGAGAAAGCACTTAAAAGAAATGAGAACCGATTCGGGGAACTTGCAAAGTCAGTAAAGGGTGCCACGAATGCAGTCGAACAACTCGCAAAGCTAATGTCGGAACAACCGCAATGACGTCTGCCTAATAACACTGAGATCAATCCAAAGGAGCAAAATCAAGCTATCACAGCTCATACCAGTAAGGGGTTAGATGAACCCAATCCAATACAAAAAGCCAAGGTAGACGAAGGTAAGGTAGAGGTAACACAAGGAAAGTCGAAACCGGTAATCAAGGAGTACCAACCTCACATACCTTATCCCGACGCAATAAAAAAGACCACACAGAAAAAGAATTCGGTGAACTCACACTTCGTGTAGACGATGAAACAATCACTCTTCAAGCCCTTAACTCAGTTAGGACATCGAGTAATAAAAGTACGAACGTTAATTCTATTAATAATCATTTGGTTCAACCTTCTTTATAGGAAGCATCACGAAATCACTTAGCTGAGCTAGATCTTAGACCTCGTGCCAACAAAAAAGAAATACATAAGGAACAAAGCCTTAGGGTTGACAAACTAAAAGAGCAGGAAACACAAATCAAAGAGGAACAGGAATCGCACGAAGTGAAACCGAAGGAACCCCCAAACGAGCTGATAGGAACAACGAATCACTTCAAATTAGGAGATTTGGTATTGTTGAATAAGGAAGGCCCTTGAATCACCAATTCAGACCTCAAGACAAACGAAGAAATCACTTTTGAGGTACTAAATGTCTTCCTATATGGCACAGTAGAGGTCAGCAATCCTAAATTCGACACTTTTGAGGTAAACATTACCCGACTTAAACTATATATCCATAACCAAAGTGATCGCATGAGAAAGGATTTTCACCTCCTCAAACCACCATGACCATACGAATGAGAGGTAAAGTCTAGCTAAGACTATAAACGAGCGCTTCTGGGAGGCAACCGAGCACTAACCCTATTTTTACATTTTTTATATTTTTTCTTTTTTTTTTTAGCACCTAACCATAAACTAACCAAAGAGCGATTTCTAGGTCACACATTACTACAGGCGTGCGTGCCGTGTGAAAGCCAGAGGATGAACCATGGGAGTGCCAGTAACCGTGCACGACATAGAAAAAAAATTCTTTTCTCAACGAGGGTGGCGATAATAGTCCACGCCCGTGCCGACGCCCCGTGCGAGGTTACTGACTTGTCAAGCACGGGCTAAACACGACCGTACCTCCCAACCGTGCCAACATTCTGACTTATCGAACACGAGAGGAGCACGCCCATTTTAAATGATCGTGTGAAGAAAGACACGGGCGTGCCATGACACCCACGGCTGTGCCCGAACACCCTGAATGCATTAAAAATTCAAAATCCCAAAACACAGGCTATATCCTATTTAAACCTCATTCCCCATTTTTCTAGTTGTCTTTCATTTTCCATTATTTATTTTTATTTTATTTCATCATTATTTTTTTTACTTTATTTTATTTTATTTTCTTCTTCTTATTCTTTACGGCATTTAGATTTAGCTTAGGATACAATAAAACCAAGCTGGCTACTTTGAGGATTCAATTTTAAACGGTTCGAGACGCTTCCCCACGTTCACCTCCAATCTTATCCGATTTCTTTTCATAAACTTCATCCAAAAATTCAGGAAGTGTTACTTCTCCCCTTCTCTTTTGATTTTATTATTACATAATTGTTTATCTATCTTTGTACATTGAGGTCAATATACATCTTAAGTGTGGGGGGTAAAAGTACCTGACTTTTTGCATTATTCTCAAATCCTGAATTTAGTCTTGTTTTCAAGTATTTTTCTCATATTACTAATTAGGATGAAATTTTTGTTGATTTATGATTTGTATTGATATGTTTTAGAGTAAGTCATAGTTAATTGTGCATTGATGATTAAATTTGAAGAATATTAGAGAATCGAGCATGATAAGTCTACTTTATAAAAATTAAAATTGATAGGTTGTTGAACCAAATTTGAGTATCACCTTGAAGTTCAAAATTTATAAGGATTGATGTCAAAACACCCATAATTTTTGTGAGATTTTGAGCCTTATAGAGCATATATTCTTTTTCGTGCTCACTTTATTAATTATGAGTGTGTCAACTTTGAACTGTTATTCTAGAACTTGCCTCATTTATACATGTCGAGACCATATTAATGATTTGATATACTGAGATGATAAAGGCACCTAAGTTTTAACCCGTTCACTCCACTAAAAAGCCTACCCATACAAATTAACCCCTAGTGAACCCCGTTGAATCCTAACAACCTTTTTATTGAATCACCCACTAATATTAACCCAAAATCCATTTGAATTTGTTATCACCATTCTTTTGACTACCCTTTAATTAAGGTTTGATTTGATTAAATTCTTGAATTATATTAGTTCAAGAGTTACATTTATTACTTATGATGTAATATTTTAGTTTGTTCCTAAAAAATCCAAGTATATTCAATATTAGTAGTATAATAAAAGAGCTTAGAGCATTTAAAACTCCAATTGTTAAAGAAAAAGCTCGTATTAAAGTATTTTCGAGTTTGAATGATGAAAATACTCTTATTATAGAGTAATTATCAATAGTAGATATTGTTAGATTTTTCATTCAATGTAAATATTCATATGTAGTTTATTATTTTTAGATTAGGTAATTCGTCAATTCAATCTCGATTATAACCTCTAATTTAGCCTGTATCTACACCCTTAACCTTAGCCCCGTTACAACCCTGATTAAAGGCCTTTTGATCTGTGTATCATCTCATATACAGTGGTGGAGATTTGATTTTCAGGCAAGCTTATGGGATTAACTTTTCAGGTTCAACTTAGAGCATTTATTCTTGAACCTTAAACACCTTTGAGTAATTTGAGTGAATCTTTTGTGAGGATGTCATTCCTTGTCGATTTTGAATTAAAGGTAATCACTTAGATAACAGGAGACACCTATATTTTCGTGCTATAAAGGTATGACTTATCGTAATTGAATCTTTAGGGTTCTTTGAGTTGAATTATCCATGTATAAATTATCTATGAATTATGATAAGACATTGTCGATAGGAATTTTGAATTATGGAAAATTTGTTTTAATTGTAAAGTTGAGAATTTTGCTTGAGGACAAGCAAAAGCTTAAGCGTGGGGGTATTTGATAAACTGTAAAAGTAACATATTTTAACCCCATATTTAATAGGCTTTTGGATGATTTAGCCCTTGATTTATGTAAAAAGGTGCTTTTAATCCTTTCTTTTCATGTTTATACTCAGAAAAGCACCTGAGGGTAAAAAGAACACAAAACGGGCTTAAAACGGAGTAATTGGGCCTTAGCAAGAAATTAACACGGTCTGGCACAAAGCCTGCATGACCGTGTCTCGACGATTACCTAGAGCACGACCCAACTCTCGAGTTGCACGGCCGTGCATCATCTCATTACCACACACGGGCATGCCTACTGATCTACACAGCCGTGCCCAAATTGACAGAATCAAGGCACGGTCCAACCCTAAAATTACAGGCGTGTGCCATGGGCGTGCCCCTACCGGGAATGAGCAATTTCACTCAGAATTGGATGCTTGAAGCCAAAAAAATATACTCTTAAGTCTACTCAAACACCCTAATAGTAATTCTACTTGAAGGAGATACTTAGGAGCCAAGTATAGCATCCCAAAGGCCATATAAACAACCTAAGGCAGACATTAAAACGGGGCTTTTTGCAGAGGCTTTTGCTGAAGCATTCATCTTTTAGGGAATCACTTGAAGATAGCCAATTGATCCATCTCAAGAAGCCGGAGCTCCATTCAAGACGGAGGATCTCTCCTTTAATTCTTTCAAGGGGTTTTAGGGAGTTCTTATGTTTTGTTTATTCTTTTTCTTGAGATGTTTTCATATTTAGTTATGAACTAAACCCTTCAGATACCTGAAGGGGATGAAACCTATGATGGATTTTTGTTATTTGATTTCTAAATTATATGATAAGTACTTGGTTTGTTCTTAATTATGTTGCTTAATTAAATCTGATGTGCTTAGGTGGAGGAGGAATAGACCCTACCTAAGAGTAGATCTAGCATAATTGAGCGGAGTTGATCGGGCGCCTAGAGATAGGGTTACTAGATTTTACCGTATTAGGGTGAAACCTAATATGGGAATCCATTGATCGATTTACTGCTTCCTTAGGGGGTTATTATAAGAGAACGAGAGTTCCACTAATTAACCTAAGGTTAGACGTTATTCGCCTCGAGAGAGGGTTTAATATAGGTTAGGGAGTCTCACGGATCAAGCTAAGTAAAGGAATCATATGGTTTGGGGAATAAATAATAAGTGAAGTCATAGGTGGATTCTTCTTGAGGGTATCGTCTTTATCAACTAAATTTTTCTAAAGTCTTTCTCCCATTCATTCTTTTGTCTTTGCATTTAGTTTAAGTATTTCGTTAGTTTAATAATCCAATCACTCCATATTTTAGGCTAAATAATAGAAAGAAAGTGAGTAGTAGTACTTTTAGGTTCCCTTGGGTTCGATAAGATATTCTTGCCTGAGCTATACTACTGTTCGATAGGTGCACTTGCCTCTATCATTGTTGCAGTCAGTCTACAGGTTCGATCACTCTTTTATAAATATTAAAACTCGACTGTTTGACACGATCAATTACTAGATTTAAATATTGTACAGAATACTGCAAATTCAGAAGAGGGCAATAGTGAACAGCAAACAGTTGTTGGATCCTCGAATGTGCCTGACATAGATGATAAGCCTGCAGAATTACAAAGTAATGTTAAGTTTATTTACATGCATGTTGACTTTTATTATTAATTCATTTTTCAATTTTAATATAACAATAATATATCATTGTTCAGCTGAGAGTGGTGGGACGCGCAGAGGTCGCGGACGTACGCTGCTTAGAGATTTATACGAATTAAATCTTGTCGAGCGTTTGAAAGTAAGGAGAAACAGTCATGGCCAGCCTGTTGGCCTTGAAGATTGACTTCTAGCAGGCTATTTGGGCATTATTGCACGAAATGCAAATATGTTGCCCATCAATTACGAGTCATGGCATCACATACCTGATACAAATAAAAATCAAGCTCTCGATAACATTAAGGTAACAAAACGTGAATGTAATTTATAACACTTTGGTTGAAGTTTCATTTATATTTACTTTCTAAACTTATGTTTTTTCAGGAGAAATTTGCTTTGGAGGTCTCCGATGACTATATAAAGAAGACATTGGGAAAAAATGGAGAGACCATAAAAGCACATTGAAAAAAGAATATTTTAAGAAAGACATAAGCCTCGAGGATAAATTGCGAAATGTTTCGCCGGAAATATTGAGGTATCAATGGGAAGATGCGGTTAGATTTTGGAACTCAAAAAAAGGAGAGGTATTACCTAGTTCTAAACTCTTATAAATTTTTCGGTTTATAGTGTTTACTATATACATAATAATAATTTCATTATGCAGGACCGTGAGCGTGTTGGAACGAGCAGTAGGCATAAACAAAAATTCACGCACACGGCAAGGTCGAGAAGTTTTGCTTCTGTAGCTAAGGCCGAGGTATTATAATTTATTCATTCTGTCAAATATTAATGACTTCATACCGTTAAATTATATTTTTACTACTATACTATAGGAAGCCTCATCTGGTCAAAAAGTTGGACGCGACTTTTTGATATTACGCATAGGAAGAAGGATGGGTCTCCGATAACATCCGAAGCTGGAGAGATTATGGTATATTTACTTAATAATATTTGATTTATTATAAATATTTATAATGTTTAATTATAATAGTTTAATTCTTCGTTACTAGTTATAAATTAATAATGTTAAGTTATGTTCCATTCTTTCTTATTGTATATTTCGTTTCTAACTGTTTAATTGATTTATTAGGAGAAACTAAAAGAGAAAAAGGCAGAGTATGAAGCAGCTGCTTCGACTGATAGTTCTGTTAATCTTGAAGATATCTATAACAGAATTATTACTGATGTTTTGGGTCCTGAAAGGTATAGTCGAATTTTTATACTACATTTGTTGTTTTTTGGTTGGAATTATATGTTACATTTGCTATTTTTTATTACTGATGTTTTGGGTCCTGAAAGATATGGTTGGGTTCGATTTCAAGGATCTGGTGTTACCCTGACCCAATATTTTGAATCCGACTTCCAGCAATACATGCCTTTCGGGAGTCAATCTCGAGCCGAAGTTCAGAGGCTAAAAGACCAGATAGCTCAGATGCAAGCGAGCACGGTTGAGCAAATTACTGATGTTCAAAGAAAATATGAAGAACTCCAGCAATAGCTTAGAGAGAATGCGAAAGCTGCAGCAGCGAGGGAGGCAGTGGCAACAACGAGGGAGACAGACGCAGAAGAATGATGCTATGAGCGAGCAGAAAATACGATGAGCTTGATTCTGACTCCATCATATGATGCAGATGTTTCAACGATGCGAAGCCGCCATCTTAGACATTTAGTTTCTCGTTGTAAGATTATTTTTAACATTATTACATTTAACATTATTGTAAGAATATTTTAGTAATAATTCATTTATTAATTTATATCACATATCTTTTATTGAATTTGAAGTATCATTTAGAATTAATGCATTTGGTGTGATTTTTATGCTAAATTTGCTGTTTTGGGTTGGAATTATATGTTGCATTTGCTGTTATTGGTTGGTTTTAGTGCAGGAGGGGTATGATATTGGACAAATTGTACATTGTAAATCTGTACAAATTAGCGACGTTTGTGAGAGAAGCGCCGCTAAAAGTCATGACATTTAACGGCGTTTTTGGTAGAAGCGCCGCTAAAGGCCATGACATTTAGCGGCGTTTGTGGGATAAGCGCCGCTAAAGGTCATGACCTTTAGTGGCGTTTGTGGGATAAGCACCGCTAAAAGTCATGATCATTAGCGGCGTTTTTTGTAGAAGCGCCACTAAAAGTCATGACATTTAGCGGCTTTTTTGGTAGAAGTGCCGATAAAGGTCATGACTTTTAACGGCGTTTGTGGTATAAGTGCTGCTAAAAGTCATGACCTTTAGTGGAATTTTTGGGATAAGCGCCGCTAAAGGTAATGACTTTTAGCGGCGTTTGTGGGATAAGCGCCGGTAAAGGTCATGACTTTTAACGGCGTTTGTGGTATAAGCGCTACTAAAGGTCATGCCCTTTAACGGCGTTTTTTCCTATAAACGCCGCTAAAGTTTGCGGCGTTTATTTTAGCGACCCTAAAAAAAGGCCACTAAAAATCTATTTTGCTGTTGTTAGTCTAAACAGCATAAACTAACAATTGGGTGGCCTTACTAAGTCCAAAAGCATAAACTAACAATTACCAACTAAAAAATTAAATTCTATCACTATCAAGATTTGCTTACAGTTGTGATTAAAATTTCCGTTTCACATTTAAATAATATAAATTCAAACTTTATTATTCTCTTCTCTAATAAAAATAATAATAATAAATAGTTGTTCATCAATCTTTAAAATTAATGTCAAATTATATTTTTTATAATTACATATATTTTCATCCAATATATGATTCGTAAATTCTAAATTTTAAATATGATAATGTGAAGTTACCCTTCTCTCACTTACAAACATACATATGTTTCAATTTTTAAAATATTTTACTTATTTAATTAATTACTCCTAAATATGTGTGGCTAAAATTGTATTAAATATTTTCTCTCTTTTGATGGGATATGTTATTTAATATAATAAAGGATGGAGCTTCAAAGTCAACCTGTTACGGAAACTTAAAATCATCAATGTACGGAGTAATAAAAAATAGTTGTGACCTTTAAAATCAGACCTCAAACTGACATTACAAATTTTGTTGATGAGATATGTTGTAGCATTCTTATAGTAAGATATTGTTTGTAATAACTACTGTCTCCTTCCTCAACTTTAAATTCTGATATTCAAATGATAAATAATCTAACTTAAAACCTTCACCATTGTTTTTTATTGTATATGTTCTATCATTATTACCAAAAAAAAAAGGAAAAGGATGTATCAACTAACATTTCCAGAAGATTACTTTCCTTTTTTTTTTATTTTGTTGATAAATTTATAATCTGATAAATAAAATAATAAACAAATTAGAATATAATATAAACTCGAAGCTTTTAATAGTGTGAATCGTTGATAAAAATTGTTAATCAGAAGTTGAGAGAAATGAAAATACAAATATATAATAAATAAAAAAATTGCTTCAATTAGCTATTTTATTGTCTTAGATTTTCTTTGTTAATGCTTTTTTCAATTCATTCATTTGAATTTAAAATTCTTAATTAAGTTACCAAATAGTGAATTGGGCTAAGCTCAAAATTAAGCTTAGATTTTGACATAATCCAAAAGTTTTAACGTAATATGAGCAGCCTACCAAAGTCTAGCTTAGATTTTAACATAATCCAAAAGTATTATCTGCATTTCATGATAAAAATATAAAATGTATGTGCATTTCATTATGAAATAATCAAAATTAAAAATTAATCCACAACATTAAAACTAAAAGTAAGTACTTCACAGAAAAATATGTCACTTGTTTTACTTCTATAGAAATAGCTGGAATTATACAAATATGGAAAGCCATGGCAATTAGAAACCTTATAGTATATTTTCATTCAAAAGAAAACAAAAATATGTCACTTATTTTAAAATTAGATCAGCTCATCGAACCAATTAAATTGAGAATCGATTTATTACTAGTAAAATTTCGTTCAAATCATGAATCAATAAAATTAAAATTAAACCACGAATCAATAATGAGAAAATTACAAAAAAAAAACACTAATTGAATCAATTTTTTAAAAAAAATAGACGGAATAAGCTTAGGAAAGAAAACCACAGCCCAAAACCTTAAAATAGAAAATAATAATAAACAAAAGAAACCCACCCACCCACGCGTTACTTAAAGCTGAAAAAAAAAAAAAACACGTAGAATTGTAGAAATTAAGATGAGAAAGAGAGTTTGAGGGACATGAAACATGGAAGATTGATAAATAGAAAAGTAATATTTTGGGAAAGTTTATTGTTTATTCGGTTTATGTTTTTCAACACTTTGATTTTTAAATTTTATTATGGTTTCAATCTTAATCAAAAATATTTTTTATCCTCTACTTAGAAAATTAAAAATTGCGTGTGAGCCATTAAAGTTGAGTTTTAAAAAAGATTTAATATTTTATTAATTGAAAATTAGTTAAAACAAATTTAATAACGGATCTGATTTGGATAAACAATTCTCGGCTTTAAAATCAAAGGTTGAACCGTTATTGATGTTGTTTCTACAGGGTATTGTTTGATATTGTGATATGAGTAGTGTGCCGATGGTGACACCATCTATCCTAAAACTAACATACGCGTTGAACAAACAAGAGAATTATCTTCTTTGAAAGTTTAGGAACTTGATACCGTAGGCAAATACGAAGATAAACAGCAGACACCAACCCATGTGTACGACAGCAACTACAGGAAGGAACTCATACTCGAACCCGAACATTTCCATAATGTATCTCTTAACCGGAATGTCGGGAAATCCAGGCACCTCAAGATCGGAGTTTCGGTCACCCAATTGAGTCGTAATAAGGCCATAGAGTGTCCAAGCCACTGGAGTTGCCCAATAATACCACCTCCACCATACCGGGATTTGCGGTCTCGGGATGAGAAAACCCGAGAAGATGTTCCAAAAACTTAGGAAGAATGACATGACAATTGCAGCAACTTGTGCCCCTGGAGTGAGAGCAACAACCATCATCCCATACAGTGTGAAGTAGACATAACTTGCTGTTATGTAGTAGTAGAACCATAGGAAGTTGCTGGCCTTCCATTCATACCCAATCATTGAGTATAGGAGTGCAACGTAGATCGCTGTCTGGATTGCGGTATAGATTATCTCTATTGCCACCTGAACAACAAAGTAAGGTAGGGACAATGATTCTAAGTCTAACATTAATGATGGTCGAATTAAGTACTTCAACTTAAATTCCGTCATTAGATTACTCCAATGGACATAGTTGATCATTTTCACCTGCGCAAGCGCGTAAGGAAGTTCAGAATACATCCCGGCAGCTCTTTCGCGATAAAAAACGGTTCTCTCTATTGCAACTACGCCTTGCACCGCTGTAGCATTCACTGCTCCAAGGAAAAACACTGCACTATACATCGCTCCGAAAAAGTTCAGCACATCTTGTTGTTTTGCTCTGTTCATGGTTAATATATAAAACTAGTTTGCTGTTACCGTTACATTGTATAATCAACGGCAATAATCTTTGTTTAATCGAAGAATTAAAGGAAACACATTACTTACATTTGTTGTCCTTTGTTCCAAAAGATAAGGCCGAACAAGATGCCGACAACAATTGTTATGAAGAACCTAATACCATTGTACCGAGGGTTCCTCTTGTAAGACCAGTGTTGTTTCAGGAAACAAACCTTGCATTGAGAGAGGAATGGTACAGAATATTTGGTCGGAAAGTGGAGATCCTCGGAGCCTGGAACCGGATGACTGAGCTCTTCAATAAGTTCTTGATTCCTCCTGCAAGTTTTACAACAATAAAGAGGAAGCAAATATGAAACTACCACTTCTTAATTTCGTCTTAATTATGGAATTGAATTGGAACATACTGATAAAGGGAGGATTCAGCGTAAATTTCTGCAAAGTCTGCATTCAGCTGATTCTCAACTGCAGGAGCAGTGATTTCAAGCATCCATGTTGCTGGATTATATCCTTCCTTGATTTTTGGAACTCCTGGTATAGCCTGCAAAGCAAATAGCGCACATGCTGCTGATAAATTTTAACAGTCTAATATGAATTTTCTCTCATTAATTGACCTACGAAAAACCAAATGCTCACCTCAAAATATTGTACAAGATTGTCAGAGTTGAGACCAAGAGGTCCGGCATAGATGATTTGCCCTCCTCTTTTCATCAACAGCAACTGAACAAGTAAAATAGCAAGTCGAAAATGACTAACATAAATGTAATAATAATTTAGAGGAAAGCATAGGCAGCAAATTCTGAGACAAGAATCTAGCAAAATAAAGCCTATACACCTCATCAAAAGACTCAAATATGTCTATGCTAGGTTGGTGAATGGTGCACACTACGGTTCTCCCCGTATCAACGGTGTTTCTCACTGTCCGCATTACAATCGCAGCAGCCCTGGCATCAAGTCCGGATGTTGGCTCATCCATAAAGATGATAGAAGGATTAGCAACCAATTCAACTGCAATTGTCAACCTCTTCCTCTGTTCTGTTGAAAGACCATCTACTCCTGGAAGGCCAACTATAGCATCCCGTAGTGGCTTGAGCTCAATCAACTCCATAACCTCTTCAATGAACATCTGTGCATGGTCCAGAGTATCAAATTTAAGCCCTTTTTTTTTTGGTAATTACAACAGAAAGGGACGGATACTTTTTTTTGGAAATGGCATAACCTTTCTTGTCTTGGTGTCAACTTCTGAAGAAAGACGAAGCCAGGCTGAGAACAGCAGAGATTCATAGACTGAGACATGAGGAGAGTGGATATCATTTTGTTCGCAGTAGCCGCTGACACGAGTAAATGTAGCTTGGTTCTTTGGATATCCAGAGATGCTTATGCTTCCCTCAATGTATCCCCCGGTTTTCCTTCCTGCTAATACATCCATCAGGGTTGTCTTTCCGGCACCAGTGACACCCACCAAAGCTGTCAATATCCCTGGTCTAAAAGCGCCACTAACATCTCGTAGCAACTTAAGATGATCCTCTTCAACACCTTGGCTCTTCATTTCCTAGAAAAAGAAAACCAACATTTCACCTTAACCGCTTGCCTCTTGAAATCAAAATTTTCTCGAATGAAATGTTGCATTGATCTTACATTACAATAATATGGGAAGTGTTGAGGAATTAGTAACTTACAGAAGGCATATCTACAGAGTAGCTAACATGGTTGAACGCAAGTGAAAGTGGTTTGAAAGGCAACACCATTCCTCTTCCAGTCGGTCGGTCCGTGATGTTGGTGGCATCCGAAGAATTTCTCACTGGCGGATCAGTACCTACAATCCACTCACAAAAGTTCAGGCAAAGCATCATCTAGGAAGAATGGTTTTGTTCCTTAAGATTTGAAGTGACATGTTAATACAACATTCTCGATCAAATATTCAACATGTTTCCTTACCTGGTATGTTTTTACCCGAGGATGACTCTTTCTTGTTCGTATTTTCATTTTCATCAACAACTATTGCTTTGGAATCACGCAGAGCTGAAAATTGGTTCACATAAAAACCACTTGTCAAAATTGAAATTTCTTTCGGATGGAAGAGATTACAAGTACGAAAGCAAGCAGCCCTCAAGTTGGATTTTGATTCATATAGCAGTTGTTTGAAGTATTGAGATTTCATTAAAATGAAAGAAACTAATAAGGTAACCTACGGTTGAGGTAAGTCAACGCCACAATGAATAAAATGTTGAAGAGAACAGAAAATCCGAACAGCGCTGCAACAGAAATCCAAAACCAATGATCTTCTGTATAGAAACCTCTACTCTTTAGAAGGATTTGTCCGACTGTAGTTGCATTAATTCTGGTGTCATTATTTTGCTGCATTTACAGCATTTTGTGATACGGTAAGGTCAAGAAAATGTAAGTGCCTAACCAATGCTTATACACGGAGATGCATCCATACTATATAGACATATACATATACATACACATGCATATATGCTTCAAATTGGAAGACAAATAAAAGGGAAGAGATCTTACTGTACTCCATCTTTTATCAAGAAATTCATTCATGACGATGGCATTTTGTCCATACATCATTGGAGACAAATAGTAGCCCCATATCATCCATGGTTCAATGTCATCTGCAATTAGACAAAGAGTTACCATGCTTGAACCAAAGCGGATTATAACAAAAAAAAAAGGTAAAATATTAATTATATAGATCAAAGGATAAACAGAAACAATCATCTAATAGAATTTTGACAATAGGAATACCATATTGCTTTCCCTTTTGCTTACTGCTTGGTTTAACTGCAATGCTCTTTGATAGTAATTATAGATGAATTTACCTACCTCTTGCAACAACGAAACCTCCAAGCACGAAAACCATTAGCAAGGTGAAGGTACCCAATGTGTTTGCAATGACTTGTGTTCTTCCTACAGCAGCAATGAACCTAAAGAGGGATAAAGCCATTTGATGTATGCCAAAGAATGCCAGGAACTGTCTGAAGAACCTGGATATATAAAAGGGAAAGAATTATTATATAAAAGAAACTATTACAGTTTACAGTTTAAAGTGTTAGTTTTGAGTGTTCACTAAGCCGGTGATTATTAGGATATAGAAATAGAATAACTAAACTCTGACTTAAGGTTCCTAATTTCATGGTTTAGAAGAAACTACTAATTTCGTCGTATGTGAGAATGGTGATTGTGAAAATGTGGAGACACTCTACCTGCTAGCAGCTGGAGCAAATCCAATGGTGTAGTATGTGAGGCAGATCCATATTCCAGATTCCAATAATGAAAATGGGATCTTGATGATCCAAATGGGAAGGCTAAAAGCCCATGGAGGATAGAACAAGAAGTCCCTTTGTTTATAGAAAACAGGAAGCCTGAAAATTGTCATTGCAAGTTCTGCCATCCCATTAAACATTACATTGATTAGGCTGTAAAACAAAGCTCCGAAAAATTTCGAACCATCTTCCAAATTGCCTGCATGCATTTCTTTTCTGAAAAATACGGTCATGGCAATCAATGACATCATCGTAATTTGGACAGTCTTGAATACGTACACGAATGAGTTACGTTTTATTAGCAACCACTCCCTTGCAAAGCATGCCCTGAACAACTCCCAGTTTGAAATGCCATACTTTTCTGTAACTAATGCAGGATGGCGTGCTACTGATCTGTCATAAGGAACCCTCAGATCGGATTCAAGCTGTTGGCCAATGTGGAATGAATTGAACCCCTGCACAAACTCGGAAACCGTAACATAACTATAAGGCTGGTCTTTTCTGAACCAATATTGCTCTTGGTCCTTCATGGAAGTTACTTCTTGCAAAAAGTCTGCAACTCCTTTTCTTTCAGGGCATTTGAAACCCATGTATTCAAAGAACTCAAGGACACCTTGGGTGGGACCTTGGTAGACAATTTGACCTTCCGAAAGTAGGATAAGGTGGTCGAACTGATCGTATGTCTCGGGTGCTGGTTGCAGAAGAGAAATGACCATGGTTACATCCATGATATGAACCATTTGCCTCATGAACTTGCAAATCTGATAAGTGGTAGAACTGTCCAGCCCCGTCGATATTTCGTCCATGAAGAAGGCCTTTGCTGGACCAACCAACATCTCTCCTGCAATTCAGGCGAACCCAAACTATTAGACTGCCAATATCTAACAACATTCAGCACCATTCTCAGGAGAAATTCAAATTTTGGTAGAAGCATACCAGTGGTCAAACGCTTCTTTTCACCACCAGAAATACCTCTACGCATGTCGTCCCCGACCAGAGTATCCGAACACATTTCTAGTCCAAGTATCTGATTAAAAGATTCTTAAAAAGGGTTAATGTGCTTGGATTGGGGTTTAGTAGACAAATAGAAAAATTAGATGAAAACCAAACAACCTTAAGAACATAATCTGTAACCAAGCTAGTTCGTTGGCCTGCCATAGCTGTTGCTTTCATGAATGCATCAATTTCAGGATCTGGCTTGATCCCTGCCTCTTTTTCCCGCTTTGACAGCTCTTTCAATATTTCATATCTGGTGCCAACACCGAGACACCGTCCCGAGAAATCCAATGTTTCCCTCACTGTCATTTCACCATGGTGAACATCATGGTGACCGATATAAGCACATGTTCTTTGAGGAATAAACTCACTCATTTCATAACCACAATATGTGATTCTCCCACTAGACTGCCCACCAATGCCAAGTTATTGAAGCTAAATATTTAAGATAATTCCATTGTTAGTCCTATGGAAAAAGAAATCTTAAAGAGGCTCACTCTTAGATCCTGATCAAGCCTTCCTGCAAGTGCTTGCAAGAATGTTGTTTTCCCTGCACCTGGAGGACCCAAAACTAGGGTCATCCTATAAATTTTCAGAACAGATCATTAATCCATAAATAACTGGACATTTCATCCTTCAAATTATATCCTCATTAACAAGTTTAATTTAACATTTCTGATTTCTCTATCCAAATTTACAAATAAGTTGAAATGATAATTAATGCTTTCTTTTCCTAAATTACCTTGACGGTTTCACAATTCCACTGACATCTTTAAGTATCTCGATCTTTCTTTTCCTAGAAGGTACAAGCCGAACCAATCCAAGGATACTCTGTGGTTCATGGCAGCATAAAAAATTAAAAAAATATTTTAGTTATCGAAATTAGAATATATTGTCATAGAAATAAACTATAATTATCGATACAACCAAAGTTTTTGGATCTAACTTAACCCTATTAAGTTATGTCACGTCAATGTGTCCATATAAATTTTAAAATGATTAAGTAATATATATAAAATGGTAATATTATATATTTTTAGTCCGTTTTAATGTATAAGTTTAATTTTGTTTGAGTTAATAGTAGTATTTAAATAAAGTCCTCAGCAATGTCGATTTAATAATTCAAATTTATTCCAAATACTTGAAGAAGTCCACTTCCACTTTTCAATTATTTATTAAATTGAAAAAAATATTATACAATTCGTACATACAATTTCTGTAATACTACAACAAATCAATTAGACTAAAACTCAATTCACAATTTATTAATCATTAAAAATTAATCTAATAAAATTTAAACTTACAAATAAAAAGAGAAAGAGTGAAGGGATACCTCTATGATAGTCAAGGCGCCATTAAGCAGTGTAGGAAGAGCTCGGCTTCCTACGTAAACGTCTCCTTCAACTGATAAATGCTCAAATCTAACTTCAATTTTTGGAATTTCAATGCCAACTCTTCATCATTCATAACCCAATTCCATATATTAGATCAGAAATCGATTTTGTTTAAATTCTAAAATAGAATTAATCAAATCAATTATCCATAAAATTTAAATTCTAAAACATTTAAGATAAATAGTTTTAGACAAAAATTAAAGGTTTTACATATAATACAGTTTAAATATAGTTGTTCAGATTGGGGTGGTATTCTCCTCCCACTAAAATTTGATTATATGATTCCAACTTGACTTCTTCTAATTTAGGTTTTTTTTTTCTAATATAAAGCTTATCGATTTAAATGTACTATAAAAATAAACAAGTTAGAAGAAGTTGGCTTTTACTAAAAATGAGATATACCTATCAGTTCGATCCCTTAATTTCCTGAGAAAAGTTTCATTATCTTGTTCCACAACCTTCAAAATACTGTCTATGAGTTGCTTCTTATTCTGTTGTCCAAGCTTAGTTACATCAACTTCGTGAAGAACAACATTCCCATTATCACCAACATTCCTTATCATACTTTTCCGGAGGCGATCATACATGGGAAGTCGTTCGATGGCAGCCCACATGAGATCCTCCTCCGTGTCATGCCGTTGGCTCCTCTCGAACACTTCGGGCGGAGTTTGCCAAATATCCCGGAACCTCGCCGACCCCCAACGCCCACGCTCGCTGCTCATTGATCTTGCCGACAGATCATCTCCTGCTAAAGCTGACGCCATCTTGATGATGAATTAACTCTAGCTTTTCATTCCGATTGAAAGGAAGATATATCAAAGGCACGATGTCGGTTACTTGCCTATAAGAAACTGATTACTTCATTGCTGAAAAAGAACGCAAGTGTTTGGTGCTTCAAATGTTTGGCAATGATGATATGAACTGAAGAGATAACGAGACAATGTACGTCTTGTGATATTAAAAAGAGGTAGTTGGATCCATTAAACATCAGACTCCAGTCGGCTATTATCAACTGTTGTGTGCTGACTATCTAAATTGAGGCCATACATGTCAGTGTCAATTTATTTCTTGTGGTGTTCGTGTTTGTAAATCAATTACGTTTTTCTATTTATCTTAAGATATTTTATATTAATATTCAAAACATTCTTGTACTAATATTTTTTTTTAACTTTTCTGTTTCCTTAATAATTAAGGATAATTAATTATAATATTAATATTTTACATAAATTTATTAACATATGAATCAAAATTAGATACAATTAATAGAAAATATTAACATTATAATTAATTATTTTTAATTGTTTATTTTAAAATTAAAAATTAAATTACTTAAATATCGAAATTGAAAGAAATTAAAAGAAGTGTTAGTTTTACCACTTTCATTTTTGGAATTTTACGGTTTATAGTTATGTTATACATATATATACTATCACGTCTCATTAGGGATCCACCTGTTATATCCTTATATCGATGGCCCCTAGACGTAGAATGTTATTATTACAAAGGCCTATATAAAAAGACAATCTCTCATTTCTTTTTTTAAACAAAAAGAGGCTTGAGAGTAAAGAGGGGGCTTTTTCCTGCCCCTCCAAATTCACCAAGCTGGGATCTCCATGGTCACCACTCACCACACAACTCTCTACCTTGTATTAAATGAGGTGAATCCCACTTTACTAATTTTCTTTTAATCCTTTTCATAATTTGGAATACAAAATTAAAAAGCCTAAAAAAAATGTAAACATGAGAGCTTTTACTCGTGCTAATTTTTTAATGCCTTTTTATAACTCTCAAAAGAAAACAAAGTTATAAGACTGTATATTAGACATCTAAAATCAATTATTCTTGAGTATATAAATATGCCAGAAATTTTAAATTTTAACTTTAAAGATGGTATTGTTAAAATGAATAATTATAAATCCTAAAAAATTAATTTTATTAAACCATAAAACATGTTGAACCACGTCTTGTGATATTAAAGAAGGGTGATTGTAAGAATAGATAGAAGTTATTATTATTAGGGTAAAATATACTAGTAGTCATCCAATTATATTAATATTTTTTTTGGTCACACAACTATGAAAAGATACAAAAATATCACCTAACTATTCAAATTTGTCTTTTTTTATCACTGACTGGCTAACAGTGACAACTTTTAGACTTAATATAATAGCAATTATAACCCTCAACATTTGTAAATTATGTCACTTTAATCTTGATTCTAAAAGAATTTAACCCTCAACATTAACACATTGTCTAATTTGATTTTCTTTGTGACATTGAGGGTTAATTTTAAAATTTGAGAAAATATGAAAATTATTATATTAGAATTTTAGTGTTTTCATTTTTATATATTTTCTATCAAATTTAGTTGATAAATTTATCTCTTTACCTTTTTGGTGAAAAGGTAAAAGAAGAAGAAGCAAAACAAACAAAACAAAATAATTTTATTTTAATCGATGTTTACAAAATTATTTTAATAAATGTTTCGAAAATAAATGTATATTTAAATTTGTATAAAGGTAAGAAAGGTATACTTCTAAATTACGATGAAATGCAAAATATGGTAGCGATTTTATTGATTATTGTTAATAAGAGAATATCCTTTCTCAAAATCGGATGAATAAAAATATATTCTTTTCATGATGAATAAAATATTTTAATGTATTTTATTGATTATTGTTAATTTGTATTTTAATGTAATAATAATTAAAATGTTTTTATAACTAATTATGTTTTTTATTTTTAATCGAAAACCATTAAATATAAAAAGTAATAATTAATTAATAAAGAGTAAAATCATCTTTTTATTTAAAAGTCACTTCATATTTCATAACGGTAAAAGATTTGATCCCGAGTCTTCTATGTCTTGGGGCTTTTTCTGATATGAGCTGCCTGTTTCTTGGTGTGGATCTTTACTCATCCTGTTCAATGTCAAGGGCCCCCACAGTAATTAACGGCAGCCACCACTCTAACAATAATATTTATTGATTTTATATAATGGGATTGAATTGAATGTCTTATGTTAGAAATTACTGTTTAAATTGAAAAAGTTGATCTAATTCAATTAAAAGTCGATTAATGATATTTTAAAATTTTAATTATCAATTAATTCGATTTAAAATTAAATAATTAATTAAATTAATCAAATTTATGTAATTTTAATTCAATTAATTAAGTCAAATGAATATTATTAATTTATTAATTTATTTATTTTAATTAAAAATTAAAATTTTAATTAATTCAATTAATAGCATATTCTACCCTGTGATGGTCAATACGTGTTGAAAGAAAAAAAGCGCTTAATATCTGACAATGTGTCAACTTATTTAAGAATTAAACTCATTAGGGCCCACTTGAATTTTCCAACTGTATTTTAATATCCTAATCCATTGAACCCAAGAGTTGTCACACGTCACTCATTTGTTGAGTCATGAAATTTGACTTCTGCATATTGGCAATCATACCAAACCTAGAGTGTAACACTCAAAATCCGGCCCAATCATTACGACCGAATTTGAAATGTCACTGCGGAAAATGTTTGAAACAAATTTGAACTTAAGGATAAAACACGAAAATTTTGTTAAGTTTAGAAAAGCAGTGTTCATTAAAATTCTTAAGTAAGGTGTGGTGTTTATAAAATATCCGGATTAAAACTTTGGTATATATAGATTTAAATAAAATCGTTTGCAAATAATTCCTCAATTGTCAATCCATAATAAAACACAATAATAAACCTAATGAGAAACACTTAAACAGACTTTAAATACTTTTAGGGCCTTATTACAATAATTGAATAATCAAATCATCAAGATATAAATGCTTAATTAATTAAAATATCTTTCGCATGAAAATTTGCTTCGCATGGCCACCTTTGTATCCACTCCAACCCGGTCCAAGCTTTACGCATCACCGAAAGGTTTAAAATATTGGGTGAGTCAAACCGACTCAGGTGCATAGTCATTTCACATATCTCCACATATGGGCTTGGCCCATATCCACACGATCCATACACATAAATATGCAATTATGAAGCCCATCCCAACCTAGGGTCCATCCATTACACCTACCTTGGGCACTTCGCTCAAGGCCGTGGCTAATCCACCACCGATCACATAATGATCCACATATCTTACCTTGGCGGACTTGTTGCTCAAGGTCGTGGTTGAGCCACCGATCCCATAGGATCCCACATATCAATCGACCACGGTGATGCACACACTATCAACCGTGAGATGGGCACTTAGCTAACACCTCCTTGATGAAGCACATAGCTAACATCAAGCGCTAATGTAGCACGAGGCTAGCATTAGACCACGTACATAATGATGTACACCCTTTCCTTCAATTTTCACATCCCAAGTCCCATGCATATATGTGTATCATGTCAGATTAACAATCAGAGTAAACATTTATCACATGCTCACCACAAATATCACACATATATCATAGGCAAAATAGAGCACTGACCTGATTAATCGATTACCCACTACGGGTATCCACCATCTTAGCCATTATTTCCGGCTAACATACACATCATAATCAAACATACTTAACAACATACAATAACAGGAGAATAGTGCGATAACTACGCACCTGATTAGCACAATTGACTAAATCCCGAAACCCACGTCTAACGATTTGCACCTTTGCGATTGTAGAACTCCTTCCTACACCACCTAAGTCAGAATCGGCTAACATTATATACCAAAATGGCCTATGGCCGAAAATCACTACTGCCTTACCTTACGGATCTAAATCCCGAAACCGCTCCTTGTAGTCGACAACTACTAGATCCCGAAGAAAACCTTCCAAATTTCGGCCATGGAATTCTAAAGGAGTTAGATTCCTATATTTCGCTAAAAGAGATTGAAAATCAAATAATAGTTGATCTTACCTTTTGCATGAAATCGGCAACACCTTCATACAACAAAGATTCACTTTAATTTGACTTTTGGTGCTATGAAGAATTGACTAGGTTGGATTGTGTTTTGGTTTTGAATAAAAGAGAGAGAGGCTAGGGAATTCGCTAGACAAAAGAAAAGAGAAGAGAAGAGAAGAGAACCCTAAGAATTTTGCAGAGAGAGAGAGAAGGAAGAAAATTAATGTGTAGCCTCCTTCCTTCCTTTTATAGATTTAAATTATCATCTAAGGAATCCCTTACTTAGCCACCACTCTTCCATTTGATAGCTTTATCCTTTAATTATCATAAAATAAAAGAGTTTAATCCAACCTTTATCTCATGGGAATAATGATAAATAAATCCTTATTTATCTCTTTAAAATACTTAAGATAAATCATCATTTATCCCTATTTAGCCAATTTTAAAGAGAATAAAACTCCCTTTTAAGAGCCTTGTTGCGTCCACCTCTATGCTTCGGAAGCAAAAATAAAACTTCTTTTATTTGCTTCCCATGTGACTCGAACTCGTGCCCAACACCCTTGCATGTGGCGCCATTTCAGAGGCCCAAGTGGCATCTTCGAGCCACTTTTCCAAGCCTGTTTGTGTGTCAAATTTCACATACTTTTTCTCTTAAGGCCACCTTGCCTTAATTTCCCTTTTAACTTAAAATTTCAAAATTTCCAATGCATCCCCTTTTAATCCTAGAGTTTTAAAACCTTTAAAACATCACCAACCACACTTAAAGCCTATTAACACTTGAGTTATGCTCCAAACGCACAACCCCTAATCTAGGATGTTACATAGAGACTCCATGCAAGAAAATTAAATGAATTGCCTTTATTATTTGATGTGCATAAGTAGGCTTTTTTATTTAAATAACCTAAATAATTTAATTAAGGATTAAAATAATTTATTTTTTTAATTAAACACTAAAATAACTTGAAATTTACAGTAAAAGTTAGTAGAGCCAAATTATATGGCGCCACCAACTTTTCACGTCAGCAATGAGTATTAAAAATTAATTTTTAGTGGAACATGTAAAATGACATTATCTGTATAAATACCATGAAAATATTGCAAGTTCTGAAAAAATGGGAGACTTTAAAATAATTTTCTATTTTCTGGTGGAGCCAACTTAAATGGTGCACATTTCTTTTACTTTTTTATTAACTTTTGTCTTTTCTTTAAATTTTTTCCTTTTTTAAGTTTTATATTTTTCTTATTTTATTTTGTTTGTTTATTTTTTTTATTTATTGTTATTAATTTTAAAAATTTGAAATGTATACTTGAAATATTTTATAATATATATATTTTTTAAAATTTTAAATATTATTTTAAATTATTTTTTAAATTTTTAATATTATTTTTAAAATATTAAATATATATTTGTAATAATATAAAATATTTAAATATTTTAAAGATATGACCTTTCAAATTTACAATTAATTTTTAATATTTTTAATATTATTTAATTTGTTTTATAATATTTTAAATTATGATTTTTAAATTATTTTTAAAGATATTAAGTTTTTAATAAAATAACCCAAAAATTTAATTAATTATCATAATGGCCCATTTTTTAATTTGGCTCACCAACTTTTCTTTGTAGATTTCAGGTCACTTTCATGTTTAATTAAAAAATGAGTTATTTTGATAATGAATTAAATTTTGTGTTATTTTATAAAAAGCCAAGATATTCAAACCATTTTTAAATTCTATTTAAAAGTTAAAAATAATATTTTATTTAAAAAGTGAAATTTGAATTAATTAAAAATAAAAAATATTTGTTAAAAAATTTATTTGTTAAAATAAATCTATTTAAAAATATATTTTAAATAATTTAAAATTCATAATTTAAAATAATTTAAAAATCATAATTTAAAAAATATAAAACAAATTAAAGTATACGTTTAAAATATTATAAAACTAATAATAAATTTGAAAGGTCATATCTTTAAAATGTTTAATTGTTTTATATTATTAAAATATATTTAATATTTAAAAATAATATTTAAATTTTTAAACAATAATTTAAAATTAATATTTAAAATTTAGAAAAATAATTTCAAACATATATATTTAAAATTTAAAAATATATATTATAAAACATTTCAAATATACATTTCAAGTTTTTGAAAATTAATAATAAATAAATAAATAAAAATAAAGACAAAATAAAAAATGAGAAATGACAAAAGTTTAAAAAAGTTAAAAAAAAATAGAAGCAGAGGGTGTTCGTGGCGCCATTTAAGTTTTTAAAGTTTCTAATTTTAAATTGGTTCAACCAGAAATTAGAAAATTATTTTAAAGTTTCTCATTTTTCAGAATTTTTAAATTATGATTTTTAATTATTTTAAAGATATTTATACTTTTTAAAAGAATTTTTATAAAAATTTTATTTAAAAATTTTAAATGTTTAAATATTATTAAAAATATATTTAAAATAATATTTAAAATTAAAAATAATTTCAAAAATATATTTTAAAAATTATAAGAAATAATTTCAAAAATATATATTTAAAATTTAAAATTTAGAAAATTAATTTCA
This sequence comes from Gossypium rotundifolium, assembly GCA_025506655.1. Taxonomy (NCBI): domain Eukaryota; kingdom Viridiplantae; phylum Streptophyta; class Magnoliopsida; order Malvales; family Malvaceae; genus Gossypium; species Gossypium rotundifolium. The sequence goes on along the minus strand of CP106734.1, from coordinate 187,106,957 downwards.
AAAATATATTTTAAAATTTATAAGACATAATTTAAAAAATAATATTTAAAATTTAAAATAATATTTAAAATTTTAAAAATATATATTATAAAATATTTTAAATATACATTTCAATTTTTTAAAATTAATAACAAAAAATAAAATAAATAAATAAACAAAATAAAATAAAATAAGAAAAATATAAAACTTAAAAAAAAGAAAAAATTTAAAGAAAAAGACAAAAGTTAATAAAAAATAAAAGAAAGGTGTCAGGTGTGGTCTGGTGGCGCCATTTAAGTTGGCTCCACTAAAAAATAGAAAATTGTTTTGAAGTCCCCTATTTTTCCAGAACTTATAGTATTTTCATGGTATTTATATAGGTGACGTCATTTTACATGGTTCCACCAAAAAATTAAATTTTAATGCTCTCTGCTGACGTGGCAAGTTGGTGGCGCCATATAATTTGACTCCACTAACTTTTACTGTAGATTTCAAGTCATTTTGGTGTTTAATTAAAAAGATAGGTCATTTTAATACTTAATTAAATTATTTGGGTTATTTAAATAAAAAAGTCACACTGCTGTCATAAGGAACTTTAAATAAAATTAATGAGATTAAGTTTTGTACAACCTAATTTCTGTCTTGGCCCGTCAATAACAAAACAAAGCTCAAACCCAAACAAAAGTAAGCCCAAACCAAACCTAAAAACTAAACTCAATTCAGCCTAACCCGAGTCCCAAAAAACCCTAGCTAGCCTTCTACCACAACCCCATGTGTCACCTCAAGACGACGACGCAGAGAGGCAGTGCCTGTCCCATCACCTCCACCGCCACCGCAAGCAAGAAAGGTAAAAAAAAACAAAGAAAAAGGGAGAAAGCGAAGCAAAAAAATGTATATGTATTCGGCTATATAGGCAGAACGAAAAAATGTAATGAGGGGGAGGTTTTTTGCAATCAATAAAATAAAAGTTTCAAATATACAAAACAAAGCAACAACAAGCATATCGAAGAGAAAAGAGTCAGAAACGCACAAGGTATTTGGCTATTCGCCTTATTTTCCCGTTTTCAAATTGGTTATTTACTAAGTTTCTTCATTTTCTTTTTTTAAAAATCGTATATATACATATATATTATACATATATATATATATATATTAAAAGAGTATAAAAAGGGAGAAGGTTACCTTTTCTTGGTTTTCGTCTAAAAATGGGCATTTTTTGGGCTCCGGAAGTGCATGTCGGTCGTGCACGGTGGTCAATGGCCACAGTGTGTATGGCATGAGGCCCATCGGAGTATGGCCGGAACTCGGGCCAGGGAGAGAGAGGGAAGAGAGATTTTTTTTTTTTGGAGAAAGAAGAAAAATGAGTTTAAAAAAAATTGACTTAAATAGCCAAATCAAAACGGCGTCGTTTTCATTTGGCCTCCTTAATGCCAAAACGGCATCGTTTAAAGGGCCGACCCGAAATGCGACCCGCCCCAAAGGAGGATCCGCGTGTTTTTTAAAATTGGTCTTATTTTCAGTTTGGTCCTTCTTCTTTTTTATTATTTTACAATCGAGTTCTTAGGTATTTTTAATTTTTGCCCAATAATTTATTTCGGTTTTCGATTTAGTCCCCCAACGGTGAGTTTTGGATGGGAGGAATAATTTCCCTTTCGGTCCCTCCTTGTTATTTGCGCATGCAAAATAGTCCTTTCCCTCTTTTATTTTTTTATATTTGCCCCAAATTTTTGTTTTAAGTTCAATTTAGTTCTTTATTTATTTCTTTGGTTACTTTTGCTATTTATTATTAATTTTAACATTATTAATATATTATTACTATTATTGTTAATTAACTTTATTATTATTACCATTATTTCTTTAATGTTTATTTATCTAAATATTATTTATTATTATTATTATCATCATTCTTGTTATTATTATTTTTATTATTAGTCTTATTTATTTATTTATTTTATTCGTTTATTAATGTATTTATTTATTGTTCTTTACTTTTTAGTAATTTAAAGTAATTTATTTTCTTTATTTTTTATTTTATTATTATTATTATCATTATTATTATTATTTATCATTATCTATTACGCTTTATTACAAATTGCACCCTCTTATTTGTTTTTTAATTTTATATTTTATTTTCAATATTTTAAATTATTCTTCTCAATATTTATTTGTGTACGCATATATTTCTTTGTCCTCATAATATTCGGATTTGATATTTTCTTTTGTGTGCATTGTCTTGTCACTAACATTATTATTAATATCATCGTTTGTTTAATATATTTGATTGTTCATAGTAGCGTTAAAATAATATATATTATGTGATTATCGTATACTGTTTTCATTAGTACATTCATTATTGTCATTTTATTAAACGCGACATTTCATTCGTATATCATCGTTTGTACCGTCATTCATCAACGTAATATTTGATATCATTAACTTTTATCCGAACATGTCAATAATATTTTCAAAAATAGGCAATGTTCCGTATTTGAAAGATTTGATAAAATCGTGCCTTAACTTACGGGGTTTCAATTTTTCTTGTTGAATTCGAATAATTGAATATCCTTTCAAAAATTAAAACACGTAAGATTTCAAATAAAAATCAAAGGCCAAATTATTCTCGAAGATTCGAAATGTCATGTCCTAACTTACGGGATGTGACGTTTTGTTGCCTCGAGATAAGAAAGTCTTCAACATATTTTCGACTTATTTAAGCATTCCAAAACAAAATACACATTAATGCAAAAAAGGGGATCGTATTTTAAATTCTTTCCAAGTTTTCGATTTTCGACCCTAAGACGTTAATTAATCAACTAGGTACCAATTTTAGACGTATCGAAGGTGCTAACCCTTCCTCGTGCGTAACCGACTCCCGAACCCATTCTCTGGATTTCGTAGACCAAAAATTATCGTTGTCGTAACCATTTTTTGGAAGACGACAAAAAGGGGTTTGACTTTGGTTTTGAAAATAGGGATAAAACAGGAGTCGCCACCGATCTTTATTTGGTGTGATCGGATCACCTTTATTTTAATAAAACGTTTTGTTTTACTAAAACAATGTTTTGGTCTGCGTAGTTTTGAAAATCGGGTCCGGAGTTGATTATGCATGCGAGGAAGGGTTAGCACCTCGACACGCCCAAAATTGGTACCAAAATGATTAATTAATGTCTTAATGCCTAAGTTTGAAAAGGTTTTAAAATACGGATCCTTTAAAAGGTATTAGGATTTTGAGATATCTTTATTTTGAGAGGGTGCGAACGTCACATCCAAAGACGTTAGGACATGAAATTCTAAACCTTCGTAATAAAAGCCATCTCATGATTTTATGAAGTTTACGGAAGGTGTTTAGTTATTTAGTCAAGCGGAAAATCATACCCAAAGACGTTAGGGCACTATTCCCCGAGTTCCTAAATACAAAACATTGCCTTTATTTCAAAACTTTTAAATGGAGTATCAATTTTACAAAATACATCGTATCGTATTAGTTTAAAAGACTCGAGTCAAATCTTGAGATTTCTTTGTTCGAAAAGATATAAACATTACATCCATTTCGTTAGGACACAATGTTTTAATCTCTCGTAATCAAAGTCGTCTTGTGATTCATGAACTTCGTAAAAAGGATGTTAAGTTATTTGGTTAAACAAAAATCGCAACCCAAAGACGTTAGGGCACTATTTTCAATTTCTAAATACGAAACATTGCTTTGCTTTAAGAATCTTTGGATAGAATAGGACGATTTCACAAATTGTATTTTGTTTAGCGAAATTATTGAAAAATTGCAATAGCAATAATAATACAAATAAAGGATGATTGATGACAATAATGATGGCGGTGGTGATGGGTAACAATACTAAACAAATGATAATAAAGATATTATATGATGGTAATAATAAAGAATAAAATGAACACGATAACAAATAAAATATGTCCATGGATTTGGTATGTGAAAACAATGACTAACAATAGAAATAACAAATAATAGCGATAATAATAATAATAATAATAATAATAATAATAATAATAATAATAATAATAGTAATATAACAAAAATGATAAAAATAATAATAGTAGGCATAATAATAGTAGATAGCAATAATAAACAAAAGATAAATATAAAATGAATAATAATATAATAATAGTATTAATAATAAAATAATGATAATGGTAAATAATAATAATAATAGTAATAATAATTATAACAATAATAATAATAATAATAACAAAGAAACAATAGAAAAGGACTAAATTGTTGATTAATTATACTAAATAATAATAATAGGTAATTGTAAAATAAATAATAATATAATAATAGTATCAATAATAAAATAATGATAATAGTAAATAATGATGATAATAATAATAATAATAATAATAATAATAATAATAATAATAATAATAAAGAAACAAAAAAGAGACTAAATTGTTGATTAGTAATATTAAATAAATAAAAATAGATAATAGTAAAATAAATAATAATATAAAAATAGTATTAATAGTAAAATAATGATAATAGTAAATAATAATAATAATAATAATAACTATAGAAAAGGACTAAATTGAATTAAAAGCTTAATTTCGGGGTAAATTCGAAATAAAAGAAAGATTAGGGATCTATTTATATGCGTGAAAGGACTGGGGGGACTAAAATGGCAATAAACCCCTTCAATCAAAACGCCATGCCAATGAGATTAGGGACCAAATTGCAACCGAGATAAATTATGGGTAAAATTTAAAATAAAAAACTTGATTGCAAATGTCCGAAAAAGCGGAAGGGCCGAATGCGCAAATAGCCCTTTTGCAAAAACACGCGGACCCTAGGCGGGTCGGATCGGATCGGGTCGGGTCATGTCAAAACGACGTCGTTTTGGGCTCAAAGGCGACCCCAAGCACGCTTGCTTTGAGGGCTATTAAAGCCCAAAATTCCCAAAATTTTCATATCAATTGTTTCAAAAAAAATTTCTAACTCCTTTTCTTTTCTCTCGAGGTCCAGTCCCATGAGGGTTTCGTGTTCGCCTCAGTTAAGTCTTGGGCCTACCGCCATCTACTGATGGTAAAAATCATGAGTAATGTTTTTTTTATAATTTTTACCGTTTATATATATTTTAAATATATTTTCATAAGTTTTAAAAATCTTTAGTAGTAAAACGAAGAGAAATAAAATGAATAAGTAAAAAAACCTTTTCTTAGTCCTTTTTGATGCTAGCAGATCGACTCTCGCTTTTTATTCTTTCGTTTTGAATCTCCATAAATTTCTATTAGACGTTTGAAATCTCTTTTTCTCATTCTGTAAAAGAACCCTCCAACAATCTTTTTCTCTTGGCTTTATAGCCATTTACAAGTATGTATTTTGCATATTTTTTTGCGTGTTCTCTTCGTTTTTTGCAGGGCATGGGGAATAAGGGGAGCAGGTGGAGGAGCTGGTGCTGCAGATGACGGTGGCGATGGCGGTGGGGGTCGGTGGCGTCGAGGCAGAGCCTAGGTCATGTGAGAGGGCAAGTTGCCTAGGTTTTTTTTCTTTTCTGATTTTGGTATTTTGGGCTAGTTATTGGGTTTTGGGTGTATTGGGCTTGTAAGCCTGGGTGAAAATGGATCTGTACAGCTGCCCCTCTTTGCTCATTGTCGTGTAACGGCGATAGAGCAAAGACATAAGAAAGACCCATTTTGCCCGGTCTCAGTGGGCCTTAACTTCTTTTGGTGCTCTTTTCTTTAGGTAGCCCCATTCAGTCCACCGCATCTGGTCGTTTTGATTCTATTCCACCGTTGCTTTGGTGAGATAGGACTTGTAGTTTCAATTTATTCTGTTGCGCCTTGTATCTTCGACCTGCTCTTTCAAATTCAGGAATGTCAAAACTACTATCTTCAATCTGATCCTTGCAAACTCAAGGACCACCAGACTGATATCTTCGATCTGCTTCCTGTAACTTTAGGAAGGTCAAATCTGCTTTCTTCAATCTGATCCCAGCAAACTCGGGGATCACCAGACTGATTTCTTTGATTTACTTCTTACTTCGTGGGAACTTCGAGGAAATAAGTATTCAGGGAGAAGAGATTCGTAGTCTCCATCTTCTCTACCAAAACTTCAAAGGAATAATGATTGATCCTCATTGTTAACTCAGGGAGACGGGATTTGTAATCTCAACCTACTCCACTGGAACGTCGAGGAAATAAGAATTCAGGGAGAAGAGATTTGTAATCTCCATATTCTCTACCGAAACTTCAAAGAAATAAGGACTTATCCTCATTGTTAACTCAGGGAGACGGGATTTGTAATCTCAACCTACTCCACGGGAACTTAGAGGAAATAAGAATTCAGGGAGAAGAGATTTGTAGTCTCCATCTTCTCTATCGAAACTTTAAGGATGTAACCTCATTGTTAACTCAGGGGGACGGGATTTGTAATCTCAACCTACCCCACCGGAACTTCGAGGAAATAACAATTCAGGGAGAAGAGATTTGTAATCTCCATCTTCTCTACTGAAATAATGATTGATCCTCATTGTTAACTCAAGGAGACGGGATTTGTAATCTCAACCTACTCCACGGGAACTTCGAGGAAATAATAATTCAGGGAGAAGAGATTTGTAATCTCCATCTTCTCTTACTGTAACTTCAAAGGAATAATGATTGATCCTCATTGTTAACTCAGGGAGACGGGAGTTGTAATCTCAACCTACTCCACTGGAACGTCGAGGAAATAAGAATTCAGGGCTTTTCAATTTGCTTCCTTACTATTTTCAGGAAGACTTCAATCTTCAATCTGCTCCCCTACCATCTCGAAGGAGCAAAATCTGAACTTTTCAATTTGCTTCCTTACTATATTCAGGAAGACTTCAATCTTCAGTCTACCCCACTAACATCTTGAGGGAATGAAATCTGAACTTTTCAATGTGCTTCCTTACTATCTTCAGGAAGACTTCATTCTTCAGTTTGCCCCAATAACATCTTGAGGGAACGAAATCTAAACTTTTCAACGTGCTTCCTTACTATCTTCAGGAAGACTTCATTCTTCAGTCTGCCCCACTAACATCTTGAGGGAACGAAATCTGAACTTTTCAATGTGCTTCCTTACTATGTTTAGGAAGACTTCAATCTTCAGTCTGCCCCACTACAATCTTGAGGGAACAAAATCTTTCCAATGTGCTTCCTTACTATTTTCAGGAAGACTTCAATCTTCAGTCTACTCCACTATCATCTCGAGGGAACAAAATCTAAACTTCAATATCGTTACATCGTTCTTTGAGGAAGCTGTCCTGTAGAATGAATTTTATGTGCTTATGCTTATGCAAATGATGAAGATGCTATGATCAAAATGACTCAAAGCTTCTTAACTACATGCGTTATGGACGACACTTTCATGAATGCAGAATGCCGTGAGAATGGTCTTTTTACAATGATTAGGATGCAATGATCAGAATGAATCGAATGCTCCTAACTAAATGACAATGGATGGCTTTTGCATGAATGCAGAATGTCATGAGAATGGTCTTTTTATGATGATTAGGATGCAATGAGTCGAATGCTCCTAACTAAATGTGCTTTGAAATGATGTACGAATGCAAAATGAAATGATCCCTTTTTAAATGCTTGGGGTCATCATTACTCGTAGTCCATTAATGTTCTATCAACGATACGCTTATCATGCTTTCTCGTTCACCGGTATCTTTGGTAGAAAACCCAAAAAATGATTATATTATACTCAACAAGTTTGCCCCGCTGTAATTTCAGGATCTCTTCCACTGTACCTCCTGGGACATAAAGTTTGTATCTCTCCCTGCAACTTTAGGAGAATAACATTTGGTTTCTTCTACCCATCCCATCAGAATTCGAGGTATAGGATCAATTTGATCTATTACACCGGATGTGTAGGCACGATATGTGTATGAATGCAGAGTATCATTTTCTTTTCTCGAGAATGATCCTTTGTACTCACTGGGTTGACATTGGTCGTTATCTGTCAAGGTCGTATCACCAAATGAAATGTATTGTCTTTTGTTCAACCAATAAAAGGTCCAAAGAGATAATCATCTTTCTCCAATCTTTCCAAACCTTGAAGTGAGTTAGTTCTAAACAAATTCTGTTTGTGTCCTTGTATTATTCGAAGCTTCCGGAGTAATATGCAAAACTCCTTTTATGAAGGTATTATTAGTCCACTAATCGTTATTTCAATGCAAAATGCTTGAAAAGATTGTAACAATGGACAAAAGGAAATTGATTGGGAGCATAGCTCAAACAAACAAATTAATCAAAGCTAGCAAATGCAATTAAGAAGGAAATTTATCGGTGTTTTGTTTTTAAAGGAATAAAATAATCACAAGTAACAAAATGGGTAAAATGGAAACTAAGTGCCCTGGATATCGCAGCTTGAGCTTCTGCTTCCAACTTCGAGGACCATTTTGAGCTTAATACGTGTTTAGGGATCTAGAGTACTTTGTCGATGCCCCAAGACGTAACATACTTCTTCGAGCGTAGCAAGACTCATCAGTATGCCCTACTTTCAAAATTTCGAATTTGCCTTCTTGGGTTTTCAACTCAAATACCCTTTGGTCTCAAAGCCTTTTGGGTTTTCGCCTTAGCCTCTCCTTTTCTTTTTCCTTTTTCTTTTCTTGTTTTTTTTTTGTTTTTGTGTTTTTTTTGTTTTTTGTTTTTTTTTGGAAACTTTTTATTGAATGAACTTACGGATTAAGGTGTCCTTGCCATCCATCTTGGTTAACACTCATGTTTCCTAGAATGGACCTTCTTTCTTGTATAAAGCATTTACTTTTTTCTTTGGAGTTCTCTTGGATAAGAAGACTCTTTCTTGATGCTAAGTCCTCTTCCTAAAATTCTCTTGAGTGAACCTTTTGTCATAAGCCCGCGTCTGCTTTTTGGTACATTTGACCTCTTGAATACTTTCAATCAAGCTTCTTGGAGGCATTCTGCTTCATCTAATTCAATCCAAGCTTGGGAAAAGGAATCTTATCTTCCAACAATTTTTCAATGGAAAGGATGCCCCGACGAAAGCCCGGGCCAATGCTCAAGAAACCTAGAAGGTAAATGGTAACTTCTCTATGCCAACCTTTACAAGTCTCAGTCGTTTTTTCAAAAATTTTGAATGGTTTAGGCTGCCATTGCTGCAATGATATGGTGTCTGTAAATTTGTGCCATCGCGTTTCTTTCTGGCATTGCCACACACTTCTTCTTCTTTTTTGTTTTTTTTTAATTATTTTTTGAACTTAAAGTTGAAGTTGACAACTGTTGACTTTGTAATTTTGACATGTGAAGCGACCTTTACCCTCTTGGCAAGGTCACCAAAGGCTATGGATATGAATCGATGTTGGCTCAAAGCTCTTGAGGAGACTGGCTTGATAGCGTCTATGCCTCGTATATAGGAATCTGTGTTTCAGTGGCCTCGGCCAGATCTCGGTCGTGATCATGCGATAATGTCTTGCCTTATTCTTACGAGGAGCTACGCTCCATCTTCATCTCCTTCGTTAGTTCATAGCGTCTGCGACACTTCACAAGGTAGGATCTACCATTGGGAAGTAAGTTACAATCTTTGTCATCTTTAAAGCCCTTAGATCCTCTAGATACATATCTCACTAAAAAGGAGTCAAGAACAAAGATCGCTCATGTCATTGATATCTGGGGGCCCATTGTGGGCAGAAAATCCAAAAAAATAAATGATCCTAAGGATAATTATTCGTATGATATGGTCATGAGTGAAAGAATATTCAGATGAAATGTAAAGAATAAAATATTTACTTAGAAAGATGCATTTTATTGAAATAAAAATTCGGACACAAGCTACTTGTAAAAGGACTCTTATTGCTTCTAGGCTTAAAGCAATAAGTGTGTTTTGCACATTACTCTAGATTAGCTTTAAAATACATGTTTCTTCCATGTTTCATTGCTCAAAACACTCCCAAGTACATAAAGACAGATGCTCGAAAAATTTTTATTCCTCAGTTCTCTTCGGGTACACCATTGGCGTTCTGATATAGGTTTCTAATGACTTCTTTAAGGAAACGCAACTCTCCTACCCCCAGTTTCAATTACCACTGCTCCGTCATCGAACTTCACAATACCCATGTTTATGAGATTTTCCACCAATTTCTTGAAAGTAAGGCAATTTTCTATCGAATGGCTCGTGATCCCCATGCATGGTACTCACACTGAGTGTTTGGGTCATACCATTGTGGGTATGGAGGTTGCATCGGTTTTGGATATTGGGGGACACTACGTGTGCATCAAATAAACTTTGATACAATTCCTTATCGTCATAGGGATTGACGTAAATTGGAGTTTTCAATGTTTTTCCTTGTCGAGATTCTTTCCTCGACGAACCTTGATACTCGGTGAGTCACCGTTTTTTTGGTTAACGGTGAATTGACTTTGAGTCCCCATGTTTGTATTATTCACCTCGTCATCCCTTTTCTAGGAGCAAGCCTTCTAGTGGTTTCCCACTTCAATCTTGCCAGATCCGATTGCATGTTCGATCATCTCCCGATAGCACAATATCGAAAAACTTTTAGTGGCACTTCCAAGCATGTGATTAATGAAGGAGCTTTCAACGATTGATGAACAAAGATGGTTGTCTCCTTTTCTAGAAGTGGTGGTGAACTTGTGTGGCTACTTCCTCCACCATGGGCATATTGCCTGAAACTTTCGTTTGGCTTTTTCTCCATATTTTGGAGCGTGATTCGATCAGGAGCTATATCGGCTACGTGCTCGTATTGTTTCAGGAAGGCCTGTGCTAGGTCCCTCCACGACTTGATCTGGGTACTATTTGAAGTGATTGTACCATTTCGCCATGATTTTACCAAACTATCCTGAAAACAGTGAATAAGCAGTTGATCATTGTTAACATATCCCGCCATCCGTCGATAGAACATTGTGATGTGCGCTTCGGGGCAACTGGTCCCATTGTATTTTTCAAAATCTGGAGTCTTGAACTTTGGCGGAAGTACGAGGTCTGGAACTAGACTCAAGTCTTTAGCGTCTACCCCGTAGCGATGGTCAGCAGTTTCTATTTCCTTAAACTTTTCTTCTAACCATCTGCAACGATCCTCGAGTTGTCTGGAAAGGTTTGCTTTTGCCTTATCCATCTTAGCCATTTCATCAAGATCGGGGACTATAGGATTAGCCGGACCTTCTCCGAGATTAGTGCCTGAACCAATCGGAAAGTGCGCTGGCATTGCGGTCTCAACCTGGCACTGTGGCCTGATAACAAAAGGCGTCCTTTGGGGACATACTTCTGGTGGTGCTTGGGTATTTGGCGGGGTAAATCCCGGAGGGTAAGTAGGGTCGTCATTATTCCCTGAGCTAGCAGCGGCGTCCTTTCCTCGTTCATTGGCCAATAGTTGCGCCAACTGGCTTATCATGTTGTTTTGGGACTCTTGCATCCGTTCTATCATAACTTGTTGTATCTTGATTAATCGTTCTTGCATCTGTTCTTGTATTTCCTTTTGCATTTGTTCTAGTCTTTCCATTCTTTGATCCATGTCTTCTAGGTTCTTGAAATAACTTTACCTAATTAGGGTCTTTCTACAAATCTTAATGCATGTGATATGATGCAAGGCAATGCATGAAATGCAATGCAAATGCATGCATAAAGAAAGAGAGGCGTTGATTATGAATTCAATTTCGTTAGAAGAACTTCTAGAAAATGCATTTCTTTACATAAAACGGATTGCATATGCGCTTTGTCCTCATAGTCCGGTGAAATCCTCTTCTTCGTATCAGATGTTATGGTGGCGTCCGTGAACCTCCCCAATAGATGCTTCCTCTAGCTCTTTGTTCCTCGGTCCGGTAGTGCCTCTTTACTCGCTATCCTCCGCGATGTTTATAAGCTTCTTTTAGAAAATAGAGACACGATGGCTCTTCAATAATCCTTGTCGGCTTGAATCCTCAGGCAAAGTCTTGCATTCTTCTGTGGGTTATCAGTCTTCTCTTGTCGTTCACCTGGACTATGTTCGAACGACCGTATTATAATCCACTTTATCAAGTAACACATTTTCTTATGATAAACTCTTCTATTTAGCAATCGAATATGAATCAACACCTTCTTTCTAAGATGATGCGGTGCGATGCAATGCAATGCAATCACGAACAAAACAAAACACGTTAACACAGGAGAAATAAACAAAATAGAGTACCTATCCAGGCGACCACTAGAGGTTTAACATAGCTCTACTTAAGGTGAGCTCCTAGGGTTTACTACATGTGATTTGGTTCTAAGAAGGGGTACCTGAACTAGCAGATTCCTCGATCTTCACCCATTATAGGCTCATATAGACCGAGTTCAGTTCAGGGGAATACATTTTCCTATGGCTGCACGGAGATGAAAATCTCACGAAGACATAAGTACGGATGTATCCCGAAAGCTATCCACTATCCTGCACGGAGGTGAAAACCTCACGAAGGAGTAGTTTCTAACTCTCACCTAAAGCGCGACCACAACGGTCATGCAATGCAACAACATGTAATAAAAAGATCATAAATTTTCAAATCAAATTTTAAATTTCGACAAAAGATGAAAATAATCAATTTATGGCTTGACTCTCTTCGAAGTCCCCAGTGGAGTCGCCAAGCTGTCGTAACCATTTTTTGGAAGACGACAAAAAGGGGTTTGACTTTGGTTTTGAAAATAGGGATAAAACAGGAGTCGCCACCGATTTTTATTTGGTGTGATCGGATCACCTTTATTTTAATAAAACGTTTTGTTTTACTAAAACAGTGTTTTGGTCTGCGTAGTTTTGAAAATCGGGTCCGGGAGTCGGTTACGCACGAGGAAGGGTTAGCACCCTCGATACGCCCAAAATTGGTACCAAAATGATTAATTAATGTCTTAATGTCGGAAGTTTGAAAAGGTTTTAAAATACGGATCCTTTAAAAGGTATTAGGATTTTTGAGATATCTTTATTTTGAGAGGGTGCGAACGTCACATCCAGCACGTTAGGACATGAAATTCTAAACCTTCGTAATAAAAGCCATCTCATGATTTTATGAAGTTTACCAGAAGGGTGTTTAGTTATTTAGTCAAACGGAAAATCATACCCAGCACGTTAGGGCACTATTCCCCGAGTTCCTAAATACAAAACATTGCCTTTATTTCAAAACTTTTAAATGGAGTATCAATTTTAAAAATACATCGTATCGTAATAGTTTAAAAAGACTCGAGTCAAATCTTGAGATTTCTTTGTTCCGAAAAGATATAAACATTACATCCAGCTCGTTAGGACACAATGTTTTAATCTCTCGTAATCAAAGTCGTCTTGTGATTCGCGGAACTTCGTAAAAAGGATGTTAAGTTATTTAGTTAAACGAAAAATCGCAACCCAGCACGTTAGGGCACTATTTTCCGAATTTCTAAATACGAAACATTGCTTTGCTTTAAGAATCTTTGGATAGAATAGGACGATTTCACAAATTGTATTTTTGTTTAGCGAAATTATTGAAAAATTGCAATAGCAATAATAATACAAATAAAGGATGATTGATGACAATAATGATGACAGTGGTGATGGGTAACAATACTAAACAAATGATAATAAAGATATTATATGATGGTAATAATAAAGAATAAAATGAACACGATAACAAATAAAATATGTCCATGGATTTGGTATGTGAAAACAATGACTAACAATAGAAATAACAAATAATAGCGATAATAATAATAATAATAATAATAATAATAATAATAATAATAGTAATATAACAAAAATGATAAAAATAATAATAGTAGGCATAATAATAGTAGATAGCAATAATAAACAAAAGATAAATATAAAATGAATAATAATATAATAATAGTATTAATAATAAAATAATGATAATGGTAAATAATAATAATAATAGTAATAATAATTATAACAATAATAATAATAATAATAACAAAGAAACAATAGAAAAGGACTAAATTGTTGATTAATTATACTAAATAATAATAATAGGTAATTGTAAAATAAATAATAATATAATAATAGTATCAATAATAAAATAATGATAATAGTAAATAATGATAATAATAATAATAATAATAATAATAATAATAATAATAATAATAATAATAATAATAATAATAATAATAATAAAGAAACAAAAAAGAAACTAAATTGTTGATTAGTAATATTAAATAAATAAAAATAGATAATAGTAAAATAAATAATAATATAAAATAGTATTAATAGTAAAATAATGATAATAGTAAATAATAATAATAATAATAATAATAATAACTATAGAAAAGGACTAAATTGAATTAAAAGCTTAATTTCGGGTAAATTTGAAATAAAAGAAAGACTAGGATCTATTTATATGCGAAAGGACTGGGGGACTAAATGGCAATAAACCCTTCATCAAAACGCAGCATGCAAAGATTAGGGACCAAATTGCAAACCGAGATAAATTATGGGTAAAATTTAAAAATAAAAAAACTTGATTGCAAATGTCGAAAAAGCGGAAGGGCGAATGCTAAATAGCCCTTTTGCAAAACACGCGGACCCTAGGCGGGTCGGATTGGATCGGTCGGGTCATGTCAAAACGACGTCGTTTTGGGCTCAAAGGCGACCCCAAAACGACGCCGCTTTGAGGGCTATTAAAGCCCAAAATTCCCAAAAATTTTCATATCATTGTTTCAAAAAAAAAAAAAATCTAACTCCTTTTCTTTTCTCTGCAGGTCCAGTCCCATGAGGGTTTCCTGTCGCCTCAGATTCAGTCTTTGGCCATAGCAGCATCTACAGTGGCCGAAAATCATGCAGTAGTAATGTTTTTTTATAATTTTTACCGTTTATATATATTTTAAATATATTTTCATAAGTTTTAAAAATCTTTAGTAGTAAAACGAAGAGAAATAAAATGAATAAGTAAAAAACCTTTTGTCAGTCTTTTTGATGCTAGCAGATCGACTCTCGCTTTTTATTCTTTCGTTTTGAATCTCCATAAATTTCTATTAGACGTTTGAAATCTCTTTTTCTCATTACAGAAAAGAACCCCCTCCAACAATCTGTTTTCTCTTGGCTTTTATAGCCATTTACAAGTATGTATTTTGCATAGTTCTTTGCGTGTTCTCTTCGTTTTTTGCAGGGCATGGGGAATAAGGGGAGCAGGTGGAGGAGCTGGTGCTGCAGATGATGTGGCGATGGCGGTGTGGGGGTCGGTGGCGTGAGGCGGGAGCCTAGCTGTCACAAGCAGAGGGCAAGTTGCCCTAGGTTTTTTTTCTTTTCTGATTTTGGTATTTTGGGCTAGTTATTGGGTTTTGGGTGTATTGGGCTTGTAAGCCCGAGTGAAAATGGATCTGTATAATCATTTTAGTAAATTAAAATTTTTATTAAAATGACCAAATTACGAGGTGACCGATCACACCTTATAAAAAATGATTGGTGGCGACGTGGCGACTCCCATTTTCATTTTCCTTTTTCAAAATTAAAGTTGACCCCTTTTACAAAAAATGATTTCGACAAGTTTCTTGAAAAAACTAATTTCATTTCTTTCCACCCATTTTATCAACCCGTTAAGTTTTTTAAAATCGAATTCATCATTAAATGGATTGATTTGATAATTTAATTGATTTATATAATTTAATTAAATAAATTATTTATTAAAATATTAGAATTTAATTCAATCAATTTTTAATTTAATTGAATAAATTTATGTCAATTTTTGGCCCAATTAATTTAAATTTTTATTTAAATTAATATTTTAATCGATTCTCAATTAATCTAATCTAAATCAGTTGGATTCAAATAACATTGTGTGTCAGTTAAATAATTGTCAATTTTTATTTTTAAATTTCATGCTATTCCGCATTTACCTTCAAACCAAACCCGACATATTTGAGCTCTCTAATTCATCATCATTTTATAAATAAACTTGTCTTTATTTATTATTGTCTTCCAATTCAAAATCTTTTCCTCAAAATTTTTTATTCCATAAAAACTTTGACATGGTGGGCAAAGCAGATAGAAAAACTTGTCATTTACTTAAAATATGATTTGTGGGTATTCCATTTTACGAGCTTATTTTGTCCACTTATGTGATGACGTCCACTCACTGACTTTTTATATATTCATGACCACCTTTGTGAAAGATAAAAAATAAATAGTATACAGAAACCAATAAATAAATCTATATAATCCGCCCCTTCTTTTGGCGTTTGATGAGTCAAGTTCCAACATGTTTGGACAGAAGATTATGCCAATGGAACACGTTTCCGGTACTCTGCAAGTGCCCACAGTGGGTAAATGTTCCTATAGGCTGCATAGTGTAACATGCAGTTTTTGTTGAACACTCCAGTAATTTCCTGTCACCAATAGGATTCAATTGTTAGGTTGAAATGCAATCACTATTTGATCTCTCTTTCTTTTAGGATTTTCAGTAAGCTATATAAATATTATATTAGCACCTGTTGGGGAAAGTCGCCATCTTCCAACTGAGAATTGATTATTAGTTTTGCAGGACGGTGCAGAGGCCTTGGGTCTCTTTCCGCCTGTTTAAAACAAGCGAGTTGTAGTTAAACTGGGTTATCAATAGTTTCAATTTGTATCCTTAAAGCCTAAGATTCCCCAAAAGCATTAGGTTCACCTGTCCAGCATGAATCAAGCCCATCATAGCCCATGCAGTATGCACCAAGTTTGATCTGCCATCTTCAAGAGGTACATATCTCTGCATCACCAACCACATTGGTGTTACTAATTAAACCATTAAACCCCTGGTATCAAATAGGGCAGATTAATTATTTGTTACATTGGAGATTTACTTTTTCAGGACATGATTTGTAGCTCTCTCCCCACCCACCATTCTCTCTTTGTGTTGTAAGTAGGAACTCAACACCTCTCCGCATAGCTTCACAGTTGGTGTATGTCTTGCCTGCAGCTGCCAGGCCTCCGAGTGCAAACCATGTACCATATGTGAAGCAAACTCCCCAGCTTCCATACCTGTTAAATGTTCGATATGATTCAATTCTAATCAAAAAACGTCTATTCGATTAATCCCGAATCAAACATACCATGAACCATCAGGCATTTGTATATCTTCGAGGTAGTGTACGGCATTCGTGATGAAATTCTCGATTTCTTTCTTCCTGTGCCCAGGGTACAACTTTTTAAACATAACTAAAGCATGGATTGAAGATGCAGTACACTCAATGTATTCATGCTCGATGACTATGTCGGCAAAAAATTCGGTCGGATTAAGCATCTGAACAAGAGCAACATACAAGAAACCATCATTAACATGTGAAAACTAAGAAAGAGTAAACCATAGTTCAATAGCCTAACAGATGTCCAGGGCTTAAGCACTTACTTCCAGCCACTCTTGAGCTCCTGCAGGCTCCCAGGCAGCTAATCCTCCATTTTGACTCTATATGGAACAAGTGAAGCATTTGAAGCTTATATAAATAGACAACTTGCTATGACTAACAAGTATCCTTGAAAATCTAGAATGAGCACATTCTTACCTGCAGAGAGAGTATAACATTGACTGCATCATATAATTGCTGAGGTTCCATTTTCTCACCAACAATTTCTGGTGGCAACATGGACATGAGTAGGCAACACTGTAAAATAGAGGAACATCTATTAAGTCAACATGAATTTATAGAATAGATGCATCAATCATATTTATATAATGCATTTAATTGAGACTAAAGAAATTAGTTACCTTCAATCCTTCTGCAGTGCAATCAGAAACTTGCCATCCATGATCTTGATCAGAGAATGTCCAAGATCCCTTTGAAATATGACGGAACATTTGCTTAAAGTCACTGGAAGGGTTGTCCTTGACCTATTCATTGTAATCGGAAGGTAACAGTTATTGTCGATAGACATACGATGAGCAACAGAAAAAGCTTGAAATGACTTGATGATAAATTAATCTGATATTGAACCTGAGATTTCTTGATGAATTCATGTCCTCTCTTGAGTACAGGTCCGATTTCGTCGGTGAGGTTACTAGCAAGCAAAGCTTGAATGGCGAAACCGGTATCCCACTGTTGGCTTCCAAAACTCTGCAGACCAGTGACCATGGAGTTTTGTAAATGAAAATCTATGCTTGTAGCATCTTTCCTTGTTACTGATTTAATCAATCAATGAGTTTATTTTGGAGAATGATTGAATGAATGTATACAAACCTGCATCTTCATCCCATCTTCAGCAACCCAAAGATAATCCGGGATTCGAGCAAGGTGTTTCTTAAAGTAATCACTATTTGGCTCTTCAGCCCAACAAGCAAGCATGCATAACACCTACTCCATTCAATGGCACCACATGGTTAGCAATCAATTAGACATAACCTTAAACATTCTTATTACCTTTGATAAATTATGATTGTAAAATTACCTTCTCCACACAACCAATGGTGATGTATCTACTATTTTCATCTTCATAATGGATGTGTTTCATTGTTACTTGAGAGCCCTTTCTCTGATCAACTTGTTAAAAGGCCAACGAGTAAGCAGCGGTTCAGTACATATATATAGACTGTCCCACATCAGATCCTGAATGAAAGGATGTGGATAGTAGATATCCTCCTGTAACACCAAATTGTTTATCAATGTTATATTAACTTAACTGAAATGTGGTTCATTGCCTTTGCAGTTTGTAATTTGTACACAACAAAGACAAACTCACAGGTGCACATAGATGGCGTATTTTCTTCCAGTTAATTTCATTGTAAGGTTGAAGGTAGAGTTCTTCTCTGAGTTGTTCGATGAGAGGTGTGATCGGTCCGACAAACCTTTTGCCATATAGATATGACATAGGCATGTACACCATACGACAGTAGCACCACATTTTAGCTGCACATTTGAAAGTTCCAATTGAACATTAATCAGATTCATTGCTGCCATTGTTGATATATATATCAACTGATATTACTGCATGCAAACCTGGATGCATAGGAAGGAAAGAAGGAAGCAGCCAGAACTCTGGGGCATTGGATTACAACCGGACCAGTCAAAACACCAAGTATCTACAAGAAAAGGGAACATTCTTATCTGCAAAATGGGTAAATTTTAAAGGCCAGTTTGTGTGCATTGATGCATACCGAAAGCCAAGTCTTTCCCCAAGAGGGCATATGAGTGACACTGCCATGGTCAAGAATCCACTTGCGGGCTCTCACACAAGCATTATCCAGTCCGCCATCGGGTCCTTCCCCGAGAATACGCATGCAAATGTAGCTAAGAGCTGTACAAAACATGGTGCTGTGACCCTCTATATGTAATCCCCATCCACCATCTTCATTCTGCCATCACATCCATTAAACGCTTCAATTTTACTCGGATATATAACAATTTTATACCAAAATATAGAAAATATATGTACCTGATGATAGTATATATAACGAAGGATTTCTCTACGATGCTCTTCAGGGAATACGGTGTTAAGGTGTCCAGTAATATACATACTGAAAACCTACAATTTTAAGTAGACAACATTAGCACTCACATTTAGTTAAAGAGTTGATGGACAAGTCCTAGTGAATGAAATTTACCAAGGGCGGAAGGAAAAACAATGGACCAGCATTTTCAGCGGGCCAATGACCGTCGCTGGCTTGCAAAGCAGAGAAGAAATGCACAGCCCTCCTCAGTGTTGTTGTTGCCTTCTCGTACGTGATTTGCTCACCATCATCAATTTTCACTGCTCGTATGCTTTGTTTGAAATTCTTTTCCTTCAGAAACTGCAAAAAGAAAAAAAATGGAGTAAATTTTACGTACTCATAATATAATATGAATCACCAAATTATTTTAATTACTTCATTTTTTTCCTATAAGAAATTTAAACTTCTGCTTTCATATTAAAAAAAAAAAAAAAAAAAGAAATTAGAAAGGGCCTGGAAATATAAATAAAAAGACTCAAAATTTTACCTTTTCTTTAAATATAGATATGGACATTATGGTTATCATTTTGGTCTCTACTTTTTCAAATTTTATTAAAATATTAAATGCAAGGTCGTAATCGTTAAGTTGAAATCGTTTTTATTACATTCAACAAAATTGGGATTGACCCACAAACTATAGAAATTTTATGTTAGGTCATAAATCACCAAAATTGGCATTAATTGATGACAGTGTAGCACTTTTTAAGCGTTAGTAGGGTGGAATATCAATTAGATTTATTTAAAGATCGGATAAGGTTTATTTAAAATTTCAAAGAATTTAAACAAAAATTTTGGCCTGTTTAAAATATGAGTTGGGCTTTAGATTAAACATTTAAGACTTAAATTCGGTCCAATCCTATCTATTTTAAGTTTATAATACTTTATATTATGTTATTTTTATATATTATGTAATTTAAAACACATTAAAAATAAACCTATACTAAATATATAATACTACACTAATATAAACATTAAAATAATGTTAAGATACTATATAAATATTTTTAATAAATAAAAAATATATATAATTATTAAATATTAAAATAAAATATTACAAATATTTTTAAAAAATAATATGGACTGGCCTAAATGGACTTGATTTATTTTTTTGCAAATAATGACTGGTTTAGACAAAATTTTAGGTCTATATTTCCAGTCGGGCCGAATTTGAATAAATATAAAGTATATTAATATCGTGTTTAGGCCTAACCATACTCAGCCATGAGCACCTCTAAGTATCAATATATTACATTTATTTATAGAAGGTAGAATATTTTATTATGAGGATATTAGAAAATTCCTTTAAAAAAAATGTATAAAAGTATATTTAAAGCATCAATAATCTATATTTATGTATGGTAGATAGTTAAATTATTTTTATCTATGTAAAAGAAAAGAGTAGTCTTGTGTAGTAGGTTTTTTAAATTCCTTTTATATATATATATATATATATATATTGTCGAAACCAATTTTTTGTAAAACAAGAATCGACTAGGGTTTTGAAAACGAAAATAAAAACGAGAGTCACCACCGATCTTTATTAGGTGTGATCAGATCACCTTTGTTTTAATAAAACGTTTCGGTTTACTAAAACGGTATTTTTGGTCTACGAAATTCGAGAGAACGGGTTCGGGAGTCGGTTACGTGTGGTACCGAATTGATTAATTAGTGTCTCAATGTCGAAAGTTGAAAATTTGAAAAAGATTTAAAACTATGATCTCTTTAAAAAATACTTGAATTTTCTCAAATCGGATATTAAGATTCTCTCGCTCCGAAAGAATAAAATATCACATCCAGCACGTTAGGACACGATAATTTAAATCCTCGAATCCATGATCATCTCATGATTCCCGAGACTTATGCATTGAAAATATCAAAAGGATATTCGATTATTTGGCAAAGCGAAAAACCGAAACCCAGCACATTAGGGCACGATTTCTCGGATTTTCAAACACAAAATATTGCCTTATTTTGAAAGCTTTTATTAAGCGATTATAGGATGGACTCAAAAATATATTTGTTTATCTTGTTTAAAAGATAATCAATATCGGGCGAAAGTGGAAATTTGAATCATGATACAATAACAAAAAAAAAAAAGTCGTTACAAGCATGAATAGTGATACATGACAATAATATTATACGAATGAATAACTATAATACAAAAATACGAAATAAACGAATTAAAATACACACAATGGCAATAATCTCACAAATATACACCATCGAAATATTAACATTAATAATCAAAGACCAAATGAATTAAACAATTTAAAAAGAAATAATACATAAAATAATTTAAAATAATTAATAAAACGATTTTAAGTAAAAAACACATAGTAAAAAAATAAAGTAAATAATATATGAAACAATTTAAGATAAAGTCAAAGATTTAAAATAAATAATATGTAAAAGAAATTTAAGATACATAATATATAAAAATATAAAATGATTTAAAATAAATAACATAATATTTAAAATAAATAGCATATAAAATAGTTTAAATCTAGTAACACATATAAAACTTTTAAAATAGAAAAAATATATATATATCAAAATTTAAAATAAACAATAGATAAGAGAAATTTAAAATAAATAGTATGTAAAAATAATTTTAAACGAATAATACATATATAAAAAGTAAAAATGTATATAGAAAAGGTCTAAAATAGTCATTATATAAAAATTTAAGATAAATGATAAATTTTAAAAAATAAACAATATATAAAAATAAAATCTAAAATAGTATGTAAAAGAGTTTAAAATAAAGATAAAAAAATAAAATAGATAATATATATGATAAAATAGTTTAATAAATAATATCTAAAAAAATTAAAAGAATAAACCAGTTTAAAATAAATAATATATAAAGTATTAAAATGAATAAATAAAATAAAAATTAAAAGGGTTAAAATTAACAGATTAGGGACAAAATCAGAATAAAATGAAATTACGGGCCTAAATTAGAACACGCGCAAAGACAGAGGGACAGGTTAGGACAATATTCCCAGCCCTGATGCACATTTCTGGGTCAAGGACCCGATTGGAAACTCAAATAAATTTGAAGGTAAAATTTGTAAAAAGGGAAAATAACGAAAGAGGCCCGATTGAGTGGCGTTGCAATAGGGAGGGATCCTTCGCGCAAATATCCCCTTAAGGGGAAATATGCGGTTACTTCCGAAGGCCAAATGGCGTCGTTTCACTCCATGTTTTAAAGACCCAAATTTTCTGAAAACCTCATTCTAACCCTAAAAACTTTTTTAAAAATTCGGCACCCACTCAGCCCTCTCTCCCTTTCGTCTTCCCCATCGATTAGGCTCCCTTCCGTTGCCCATCGCACCACCACGCCACCACCATATCGGTGGACAGTGATGCTCAAGGCCAAGCTTTTCAGCCTTCTTTTGAAGCCCTTTGAAGACCCGACCTCGATGCCTCGTCGTAAATGAAGGAGGAAACCTTCGGTCCCCGTTTCAAAACTGAAGGCAGCAATGGAAAGAGCCTTCTGACGCCGCACTTATGGGGGTTCAGGTAAGTTTTCTTTCCTCCTTTCTTTTATTGTTTTCGTTCGTAAATAAAAAAATAAAAAATGACAGTAAATAATGATTGTCGTAACCATTTTTTGTAAAACGGGTTGGCTTTGGTTTTAAAAATGAAAACGAAACAAGGAGTCGCCACCAATCTTTATTGATGAGGTGTGATCGAGCGACCTCGTAATTTTAATAAATACATTAATTTACTAAAACAACAATTTTGGTCTACGAAACTTAGAAAAACGGGTTTGGGAGTCGATTAAGCACGAAGAAGGATTAGCACCCTCGTGGCGCCCAGAATTGGTACCTAATTGATTATCTGATGTCTTTACGTCAAAAATTTGAAAAGATTTTAAAATACGATCCTCTTTATTTAAAAGAAAATTTGAATAAATTAGAATGGATGCTAAGACCTCTTATTTCAAGAAGTAAAATGTCACGCCCAGTAAGTTAGGGTACGACATTTCGAGTTCCCGAAATTGAGATTGTCTTTCGACTTTTACGACTCGTATTAAGAAGGATATTCGGTTATTTGGGTCAAATGAAAAATCGAAACCCAGTAAGTTAGGGCACGATTTCTCGAGATTCCAAATTCAGAATATTGCCTTTGTTTTTAGAAATCCTTATCCCGAGATAACGAAATGTCACATCCAGTAAGTTAGGGTGCAACATTTTCGAATTCCCGAGAATAAGTTTTTACTTATCTTTTATGCTTTGGCTTTAAAAAGAATGGGCTTTTTAGACTCGATGAGAAAAATCGAAACCCAGTAAGTTAGTGTACGATTTCTTTCGAATCTTAGAATGCGGAGTATTAGCTAATTTTAAAATTTTAATGCGACAAATAAAATAAAATGTGATTGTAACAAAATGGAAAATGAATTACAAAGCGATATGTATAATAAAATAAGAATGAAGGCATAATATAAATAATAAATGATGAAGGCAAAAATAAAATACAAGTAAATAAAATTTAAAACCAACAATCTATATGAAATAATAAGTAAAAGAACACATAAATACAAGAAAGAAATAATAACAAAAATAAAAGCTAATGATAAATCAATCAATAAATAAATACTATATATAAAAATTTAAAGATAATAAAATAAAGTAAGGTAAAGAATGCAATAGGAAATAAATTAGTTTAAAGTACTAAAGTGCAATAAGTAAATAAATAACAAATAAATAAAATAATAAAAACAAGTAAATATAATGGACATAAACAATAGATAAATAAAACATTAGGTGAAAATAATATAACAGAAGGATAAATGATTAATAAAACAAATGGATAAATAAAAATAAACACATTATACAAAAAAAAAATTGAAATTAATTAAGTGGAGGATGAAATCGAAATTAAAATAAAGTCAAAAGAACAAATTAAAAATACATAAAAGAAAAGGGTTGAACAAGGGACCAGAAAGAAATGCGTGTAAAACTACGAGGACTATATGAGGAAATATCCCCAAGCTCTATGCACAACGTTTTGATATGGCCCAAATTGAAACAATGTAAAATCGTGCGGCAAGATTAAAAATAATTAAAAGCAATAAGGATAGAATTGCAACGCATCCCAAAAGCGGAGGGATTCCGCACGCAAATATCCCATTTTCCCAAGAAACGCGCGGATCTTCAGCCAACGGGTCGGATTTTGGGTTGGCCCCCCCAAACGACGTCGTTTTGGCACTGGTGCTTAAGTCCAAAACGGTGACGTTTGAAACACCATATAAATAGCAAAAATCTAAAAAAAAAGTCATTCTTCTTTTCATTTTCTAAACAAAACGAGAGAGAGTTCTCTTGTTCTCTCTCGCTGGTCTAGCCTTCGGGCTTACTCCGGCCTAGGATTCCGACGAGCCTCTGCCATAGCCCCGCCGCATACGGCAGCCGGAAACACAAAATGTCACCCCCTTTTTTTAGCCTTTTTAGTCCCATTCTCCTCTTTTTTCTTTTAAAAACATTAAATCTTATTTTGATTTTAAAAGTATGATATGCGAAGGCAACAAATGTTTATCCTTGTTCCCTTTTTCCTTTTTGAATCTACATCAGAACCCTTAGGGGTTCTTGGGTATTCAATAGCCGATGTTTGACGGAGGGTAAAGCAGAACGACCGATATTTCTATTTATTTATTTATTTCAAAGAGAAAAAAATAAAAATAAAAATGAGAAAAAAAAAAGAGGCACCATTAATATTTCGAATTCTTTTTGCTTGTATTCGATTTTTTTGTGTATTTCTCCGTGTAAAAATTACAATATTCAGTATGGAGGCTTTTATAGCCAAAAGCCATACAATTTTTTATTATTATTTGCTTGCTTGTTATTTGGTTTTCGTGTCTCTGCTATCCATTGTTGCTGTTGTCCCTTTCGTGTTCCATTTACAGGCCTGTGGAGGAAGTCAACGGAGCTGGAGTTGCCATTTTGCTGCAAGGCGTTAAGGATGGTGGTCTTCGGGTGACATGCACGCCGAGGGAAGCACGTGGGAGGGGATACGATGCCTCGGGGACTGGTTAAAAGGCATGAAGTGCTAGGGTTTCCAAAAACCCTAGCCTTTTGAAAATCTTTAATTTTTTGGGCCTGCTATATTTGGGTCTTGGGTCTTAGTGGGTTGTTTGGGTTTAATGTAATCGAGCCTTTTTTTTATATTTTAAGATTGGTATTTGTAATAGTGGACCTTTTGTATTGGACTTTATTTGTTTTTGTTTGGCCCTTTTTTTTCGTGTTTTGTTTCTGATTTGGGTGTTTTGGGCTCGGGCTAAATTGGGCCTGTACAATGATAGAAAATAAAAACGAGATCAACCTTTCAATGTTTTTTGCTTTTTGATTTATGATGGTTCGTAAAAAAGGAAGAGGAAATTACAAATGGCTCGTTTCGTTTTTTATAACCGATTGCTAGATTCAGTTTTGTTTTTCTTTTTCTATTTTGTCCTCTGTCATTTTTTGTTTTTTCTTTCCTTGTTTCTTTTGCTTGCGTGTTCTCTTGTTGTTGTAGGTGACAGAAGCGTGTCAGAGGAGAGTGCAGAGGGTCTGTGGCTGCGGCGATATAGGGCGAGTAGAGGTAAAGAGGTCATGGCTAAAGGGCAAGCTAGGGTTTCAGCTTTTTTGAAACCCTAGTTTGGCTATTGGGTCAAATGGGCTTGGGGTAGGTTTAGGTTTGGGTTCGAAATTGGGCTTAAGTTTGGGCCATTCGGGTTTTAATATGTAATGGACTTTTATGGGCTGTTATTAGTTATTTTTTGTTTGTTGGTTTGGGCCTCGGGCAAATATGGGCCTGTACATACATTATTTAAATTACAATAATAACTTTTTTTTATATGGTTTTAAAATAAATGAGTTCCAAGTTCAAAAAATTCTTAATCTCGTATTTTAATCCAAGAAAAAAAATAAAGGTTGAAGTTCAACCCATTCTATAATGTATAGAAGAAAATGAAAAAAAAAAAAAAAATTGAGAGTAACCTTATCATCTCGAATTTTGTTTTAAAAGATCTTATCTTTTACGAATAGTTACATTTTGTAAACTAATCTTTGGCTTCCTATCGTTAGTACACTTACTAATTCTTTGACACCAAAAATCAAAATACTGAACCATATGATTTTGGCCTTTAAATTAAGGCAATGTCGTACTCATGACAGACGTGGACGTAAGAAATCCAAGAATATTTAAACCAAATTCACCTAAAAAAAGGACATGGGATTATAAAGAGAGAGAGAAGGTTCCTTAGTTTTGGTCCAAGCCTCCAAGGAATTTACAAAAGAAAAAAACTTTACTTGTTAAAAAGGGTGGGTAAAAATTCCAAATTCAGAAGTGTGAATCGTTTCAAATCATATGAGGTGGTCAGCAAGTGGAAAACGGGTCGGGCATGCAAAAAACAGTGTTTAAAAAAGAGAGAGAATTAGATACCTGCATACGCCAAAGGAGGTCAGCACTAGGCTTGACATGGTGGCGGTTTTTGTAGAAATTTTGGCGAGCCTCTTCAACCTGGGCTCGTTCTTCAGGGGTGCCACTGTCAGGGTCGAATTCCCAGGTTTGTCTCCCCACGTAGTTGTTTGTGCTGTACAAGTACGGCCCATCCACACCCTCTGCAACCTTCAGCTTCCACATTCTGAATCACAAAAATGGACCCATATATTATTGAGTTGATCATAATGTGGGAGATGATGATTTCCAGGATAACATACAATATTTGGCTTTGTTGCATGGACACAAATGGAACACTATAGTTTGAAGTAAATAAGTAAATTGGATACATACGTTACGTAATTGGGAATTAAACCTCCCATAAACAACAACAAGTTTTGCTAAATTTATTTATGCTTATGGTGTTTAGTAAGAAACAACCAAAAAACTCACAGCTTGGAGAAAGTATAGATTTTGGACTAAACCTGATCAAGCACTTGTCAACTACAGAAAGGGGAAACTTTTATGAGTTTTGCACTTGCAATAGTACTCAAAAGAAGAAGAATAAGAAGAATAAATATTTGGTAAACTGAAGACAATATCCTGAACCTGAACTTGAAACTTATGGCCAGGAAAACTGTGCTTTGTGATGTGAGTTTTGGGTGCAAAGGGGACGACGGTTTATATAGAGATAAGATGCCAACCACCCCAATGTTTTGCTTTTATTCCTTTTTTCGCCATGCTTTCGTGGTAGAAATTTTGTAGAAAATTCAGGATCCATTTTTTTAATGGGGACGTTTACTCTGGAGAGATTAAACCAATAATTACTGAACAATTAGTATGGTTAAATTAAAATCATGGATGATTGGATTTAAACTCGGTTTTGGTATTCACAATAGTAGAAAATAAAATTTGACTATATTTTATTAAAAGTGGTATATAACCAAATTCTTTTTCTTAAATAAATAACCATATCTTTAATAGTGTTGTCTTTAGTTTATTATTGATGTAATTATTTATAATTTATTCAAATAATTATGTTATGCATTCATGTAATTTTATAATAATTTTAAATTATTTCTTGTATTGAATGATAAACATTTTTTTGAAATAATTTCTATTAGTGTCATCCTAATATCCTCTCAAACTCAAACTCAATCTCACTTTACTAGAATTATTTAAAAATAAGAAATTTAAATTTAAAAAGAAAATAAATTAATATTGAATAATTTAGGGTTATTGGGAGAAAAACAGTAGATAAATTTAATATTTATTTGCTTCTTACTTTTTTAAAAATAATTTAACTTTTTTGTCCTCACAAATTATTTAATTAGAGTTAAATTGAGTCGACACAAATATATAATAATTTTATGTCTTTAAAATTAATAATATAGTAAAATTTTATTGAAATCTAAAAATTTTAATATTTAGAATATCCTAATATAATTTAATTCTAAATTATTATTTCAACATATAAAAAAATAAAAATTTTAGAAATAAACTAATTAATTTCATTTTGGCAAAAATTAAACTAATCAATCAGAAAGGGAGAAGAAATAATGTACAGGGTGAAGAGTCGATAATTTTGGGAAATTTTGTAATTAGATCTGTACTACAAACAGAGTTAGCAAAGGGGATGAAAACAGAGGCATCCATAAAGCAAAATTAAATACAGATTTCATATCAATGAACTTCTTTCTGATTTCCCAAAATAATAAATATGGAACGTTTGTTAGGTTTGGATGATTGAATCTACTTTAATGTTATCATTGCTGCCTTCAACCGTGAACCACCTCTTAATTGTCTTTCTTCTTCACCTTTTTTTTTTTTTAGCCAATTCTGTGAAGAAGGTAGGCTTCAGTGCTTTTCACTCTTTTGATTAGTTTAATATAATAATGAGTTTATCAAGTCTTTCTTCGATCATTAGTAATTAATTAACTAACTTTTCAATATGACATGAGCTGTAAGTACCCAAAATTTTTTAAAAATGATAATTTTATTACCTACTTCCTTTTATTGACAGATTTAGAAATATGATTTAGGAGGATAAATTTATATTAGTATTGTCGGGACGAAGTTAGAAAAATAATTTTGGGACGGAATTAAATTATATATTTTATGATAGTAAAATGTAATTCTACCATTTTAATAGTTTATATCTTTATAATTTTAGAGGATTAAATTAATTTTTTATCATTTTAAAGGGTTTAAAGTGTAACATCATTACTAATTTAAAATTTTATAAATTATAAAAGATTTAAATAAAACACCAAAATATATAATTATAAAGATGTTCATGTCTTTCATTATTTTAAAATTATTCATATTTTTAACCAACATAATTTTTTTTTTAAATTTTCATGTTTTCATAATATATATTTTATATCCAGCAACATAGTAGGTGAGCAATTGTAATATTGATCACATCAGCTATATATTGCCTACGGTACTAAACATGATTTATTTATTGTATTGAACAAATAATTGTATTTAATGCAATACTTTTAATGAATTCAAGGAAAATAATGCATTCAATTCATTTTTGATTGAATTGAGTTGGCAAATTAAGCGATACCCTTAAAAAACAAAACAATTAAATAATAATTATTATGCCTTTTAAGATTTAATAAAATATTTTTATAATAAATTTATTACTAGTTATTAAGGTATGAAAGCTAATTCAGCTAGCTCAAGCCTTGTACAGCTACTTCAGTGACAACTTAGGTAATTCCGTTAGTTAGTTCAGTTGTTTATTTTCAGTTAAGGTTTTAACTGACAGTTAGGTTGGTTGTTGGACTGAATTTTTAGCTGATACATTTGTTATTTTTGTATAAATACATTAATTATAAATAGTTTTAACCATTGTGCCAAATATATATATATATATATATATATGAAAATTTTAAAAAAATCTTTTTATCTATATTTTGATTTAAGTGTACGAGCCCATTTGCCCGGCCCATTTTACAACGTTTTAAACCCAACCAAACCAGAACCTACCCAGTTACAGACCCAAACCCAAAATTAAAACCCCAAACCCAATACATTAAAACCCAACCCAATACATTAAAACCCAACAGACCCTAAAAACCTGAAGCCCAAATCGGTGGCCCACTAAAAAACCTACCCAGCCCAAAACCCTTGACCCACTGGCCCAATTGCCCAAAGATTTGAACTTAGGGTTCTGGGAACCCTAAGGAGTCTTCTTGTACATGACATTGAATGGCTCGGGCCATTCGCCTTCTCGCTCGATTGAACCCCCGACACCCACTTGCCTCGACTTTTCGACGCCCTCCGCCACATGGTCATGTCCACCGCCTAACACCGCCAAGAGCACTGCAAACATTTAAAAGAAAGGATGAAAGTAACAAAGCATGGCTATAAAAGTCGATTTACATTTTGTTGTAAAGGACCCTTTTTTTGGTTTTTTGAATCAATACTATACAAAAAGAGTTCGAATACAAGCGCAAATAGATTAAGCACAAAAAAGAGCCAGAGATTAAGGGACTAAAATCGACTAAAGACCTAAAACAGAGGCGAAAAGAGGTGATTTTCTCCCCCTTTTATTTTCGAAGCATTCCTTTTTTCCTCGACATATATGTGTACATATTATTAAAGGATATTAAAAAGGAATAAAAAATACAAAATTTTACCTCTTTTTGAACTTAGGCCACTCGCAGACGCTGTGGTGGCCGTGATCGATGGCCAATGACGGCGATCGATCGGAATCCCACCGAATTCCCCCTTCTGCAGAGAAAAAAAGAAAGAAGAAAATTTTTTTAAAGCAGATAGCACAAAATGAATTTTTTTCAGGGTTTTGGGTCTTATATAGCCCCCTGAAATGACGTCGTTTTGGAGGCTGGCCTTTAACCCCAAAACGACATCGTTTTGGCCTTGACCCGACCCGATCGACCCGACCCGCCTCAAGATCCGCGTGTTTTTTTACAAAGGGGTTTATTGCGCTCTTGATCCTTCCGCATTTTTAGATTTTAAAATTAAGTTTTCCGCTATTGCAATTTTGTCCCAAAAATTTTACGCGATTGTAATTCGGTCCTTTTTAAAACACTGCATTTTACTATTTGGGAAATTTAGCTCCTCGTCCCCGAGATTTGGGCGTGCGTTTGTTTAGTCTCTTTATTGCTTATAATGTCTAATTTGACCCTTTTATTTCGCTTTTAGTTTCAATTTGACCCATTTTCAAATTATTTCATAATTTTACTATTTCTACTATTATTTAATATTGATTATTTATTATTATTATTTATATGTTTGTTATTATTGTTATTATTATTATATAGCTTTTACTATCACTAATATTATTATCAAATTTATTATTATCGTTTTATTATTATTTGTTAGTATTAATGCATTATTTTATTTTTACTTGATTATCATTTATACTATTATTTTCACATTATTACCATTATCTTATATTTTATTGTTTTATTATTTAATTTTCATCACTATAATTTTATTATTCTATTTTACCACTAATATTATATATATATGTATTATTCATATTGGTATAGTATTATCATTGTTTTATATCATTATCATATTATTATTATTATTAGTACTCTTATACTTACTATATTTATATCTACGTTTATCTTTCTTAATTTCATATTATTACTACATAAAATATATTTTGAAAATCATCATATTTCATTTTAAGGTTTTAGAATAAAGGTGATGTTTCATATTTAGGAATTCGGAAAATAGTGCCCTAATGTGCTGGGTTGCGATTTTCCGTTTAACTAAATTACTTAACATCCCCTTTACGAAGTTTCGCGAATCATGAGACGAATTTGATTACGAGAGATTAAAACATTGTGTCCTAATGAGCTGGATGTGATGTTTATATCTTTTCGGAACAAAGAAATCTCAAGTTTTGACTCGAGCCTTTTCTTTGATTTAATCCGATACGATGCATTTTGTAAAATTGCTACACTCCATTTAAAGGTTTTAAAAAAGGCAATGTTTTGGTATTTAGGAATTCGGGGAATAGTGCCCTAACATGCTGGGTTGCGATTTTTCGTTTGACTAAATAACTAAACATCATTTTGATAAACTTCGTAAAATCATGAGATAGCTTTGATTACGAAGGTTTAGAATATCATGTCCTAACGTCTTTGGATGTAATGTTTGTACCCTCTCGGAACAAAGAAATCTCAAATATCCTAATACCTTTTAAAGGATCCGTATTTTAAAACCTTTTCAAACTTCCAACATTAAGACACTAATTAATCATTTTGGTACCAATTTTGGGCGACGAGGGTGCTAACCCTTCCTCGTCATGTGAATCGACTTCGAACTCGTTTTTTTTGGATTTCGTAGACCAAAATCGTTGTTTTGATAAATCAAACTGTTTATTAAAAACAACCGTTTTACGAGGTGACCCGATCACACCTCAACAAAAAGGGATTGGTGGCGACTCCCGTTTTTTCATTTTTAAAACCCAAAGTCGAACCCCTTGTTGTTTTCCAAAAAAAATGGTTACGACATTAAGTTTGTAACGATTCATTGTCTCAAGTTTGTGTTTTACTATGGCTTTCTATTTCTTATTTCAAATTTTGGTTATCTTATTTTGGTGTTTTTCATTTTGTTTCTCTTACAAGTTTTTGTTGAATTTTGTTTTAGTGCCAGATTGTGAGAAGTGTTAGTTAAGAGAGTATTTTTTTTTTTAAATGAAAATGAGCCCTTAAACAACTTATATTTATCTAAAATGTATTTTGTGTACAAATAACATCTTTTTTTAATGTTATAATTTATTTCATGTATAGCTAATATTTTTTCTATTATTTGGATTGTAGCAATGTTACTTTTATATTCTCACATTGTCATAAATTTTCAATTTTCATATTTTTCTTAGATTATACTCATTTTGGAGCATAAAAACACCATTTAATTCCATCGATCCTACATCTTCACAAGGCAAACATGATTGATATAAATTGTTATATTTTAATTCTTGGATGATTTTCTAAATTAAAAAAAATGGATAATACATAGATTGAAATTGTCGTAACCATTTTTTGGTGAAATGTTGAACAGCGTTCGACTCAATTTTTGAAAAAGAAAAGGAAGGAGTCGCCATCGATCTTTATTTGGTGTGATCGGATCACCTTTGTTTTAATAAATCATTTAATTTACTAAACAGTGTTTTTTGGTCCACGAACTTTGAGAAAGCGGGTTCGAAGTCGATTATGTGCGAGGAAGGATTAGCACCCTCGACACACCCAAAATTGGTACCAAACTGATTGATTGATGTCCTATTTGTTGAAAATTTTGAAAGGGTTCGAAAATACTGCGCTTTTATTTTCAAAATTTGAAGGCACTAGAAGGGACGCTAAGACTTTCTTATTTTGAAGAGATAAAGTATCATGTCCTAGTAAGTTAGGCGCAATACTTTAGACTCCGAAACTAAGTTAAATCTTTTAAAACTTGATTTTCATTTTGAAGAGGATCTTCCGTTATTCGTCAAATGAGAAACGGAACCCGAAGAAGTTAGGGCTCGATTTCTGAGATTTCAAATACGGAAGATTGACTCTATTTTAGGAAAAAAGCTTATCTCGAAGTATCTAGATGTCGAGTCCGATGAAGTTAGGCGCGACATTTCAATTTTGAGATTAAGTATTTTGTTTTAAAATTTAAATTACGATTTGGAAGAGATATCCCATTGCTTAGCTTAAGCGAGAAAAATCGGAACCCAAGAAGTTAGGGCTCGATTCACTCGAATTACTAATACGGGATGATTATTTGAAAAAACTTGATGAATCGAGCAAAGATTAATGCAACACAATTCGATAAAAGGAATAAATTACGAAGCTAGGTTGCATAAAAATAATAATGATATATGTAATAATGCTAAGTTAATTAATTTGATGATAAAATGATGATAATAATGATAACGGTAATAATGATAATTATAATGTTTAAGAGTAAAAAATATTAATAATAAAATGATATTAATGACATTAATAAGTAGAAAAAATAAATAATAAAAGCGAAGGTAATTAACAAAAATATATACATATAAAAATAATATAGTAATGGTAATAATAATAAATACCCAAACAATATAATAATAATGTTAAAATAAAATGATAAATAATGACGGATATGATAATATTTAAAGCAATAATATTAAATAAGAGTAATAAACATAATAATAGTAATACAAGATTAAACCAAGAAAATAAATATAAATATAAGTAGTGATAATAATAATAGAAATATCAATAATGATGTTAGAGAAATAATAATGATATTAATAATAAAATAACTATCATGGTAAATAATAATAATAATAATAATAATAATAATAATAATAATAATAATAATAATAATAATAATAATAATAATAATAATAATAATGATAACAATATAGTGATAAAATAATGTAGTAATACGTGATATTATAGTAATAATAATAATAAAATAGTAGTAATAATAAATAATCAATAAAATATTAAATAATAATAATAATGATGATTGAGGGACTAATTCAATTAAAAATAAAACTCGGGAAGATTTATAAATAAAAAAGGAAAAGGACCGATTGTGATGCGCGCAAAAAAATCGGGGATGAGGGCACAAATTTACCCAAAGCGTCTAAACGCTTGACGTTTTAAAGGGACTAAATTGAAAATCGGACTAAATGTGCCGGCTAGATTTTAAAATAATAAAAATTTAATTGAAAACAATAAAAAATGCGGAAGGGCTAAAAGTGCAATTAGCCCTTCCATTCAAAAACACGTGGATCTCCTGGAGCGGGTCGGGTCGCACGCGGGTCAATACGAAACGACGTCGTTTTGGGGCCACTGTATCAGGCCCAAAACGACGTCGTTTTGAAACCTTTATAAAACCAAAATTTTGCCCTTTTTTTTCATTTCAGCTGCTTTCTGGAAAAAAAATTCATTTTTTTTTTCTCTGCAGGGGGGTCTCCTGGTGGGGTTTCCGGCCAGGCCGCCGTCGCCGAGCCACTTACTGGACTCGACATCTAGATACTTCGAGATAAGCTTCTTTTTCCTAAAAATAGAGTCAATCTTCAGTATTTGAAATCTCGAAATCGAGCCCTAACTTATTGGGTTCGGTTTCTCATTTGATTTAATAACGGAAGATCCTCTTCAAAAATGAAAATCAAGTTTTAAAAGACGAACTTAGTTTTGGAGTCTAAAGTATTGCGCCTAACTTCTTGGACATGATACTTTATCTCTTGAAAATAAGAAAGTCTTAGCGTCCCTTCTAGTGCCTTCAAATTTTGAAAATAAAAGCATTGTATTTTGAACCCTTTCAAAAACTTCCGAACTGTTTTCTCAAAGTTCGTGGACCAAAAAAACTGTTTTAGTAAATTAAATGATTATTAAAACAAAGGTGATCCGATCACACCAAATAAAGATCGGTGGCGACTCCTTCCTTTTCTTTTTCAAAAATTGAGTCGACCGCTGCGTCGTTCACATTTCACCAAAAATGGTTACGACGACTTGGCGACTCCTTTGGGGACTCGAGGTCAAGCCATAGATTGATTGATTTTGTCCTTTTGATTAAAATGGTTTGGAAAATCATGCTTCTTTTAATGCACTTTTAATATTGGTCTTGTAAATACTTTGGCATTGCATTGCATGACCGTTATGGTCACACCTTTAAGTGGAGCGGAAGCTATGCCTTCGTGAGGTTTTCACCTCCGAATGGGCTAGTGGATCGCTTTGAATACATCTGTACCTATGTCTTCGTGAAGTTTTCACTTCGCATGGCCATAGGGAAATGTATTCCCTAAACCGAACTCGGTCCGTATGAGCCTATAAACCTCGAACTTTAGAACTAAATCGCATATAGCAAACCCAAGAGCCCACCTTAGGTAGAGTTGTGTCAAACCTTAGTGGTCACCCAGGATAGGTGTTTGTTTATTTTACTTGCTTTATATTCGGACCTTTTATTTCATTTCTTTTTTATATTTGAAACCAATCAAAATTAAACATATTGTCCCTTAAACATATTTATTTTTCTCGTCATGTCTTACTTAAATTTATTACTCGTCTCAACATACTTAATTACCTTGTATTAACATATTAAAGATAATCACATATTTACATATCATGATAAATATCATTCACTTGTCTCTTCTTCATAAACATAAATCAGTTAATTCATCATATTAATATTTCACATACCATCAACTCATATTTCCTTCTATCACATAATTAAGTTACACGAACTTATCTAGTTAAATTTGAAATACCAAAATTTAAGGGTATTTTGGTAATTTTTATTTTCATAAATTTTTCAGCCGATCTAATCTAAATTAATAATTTGGTACTTTCAATAATAAAATAATCCATTTCATGCAATTTGGTCATTTCCAACATTTTACAAACTAATCATAAAATTTCACTTTTATTCAATTTAGTCCTTGAGCCTAAAACATTACAAATTAGCCATGCTAGCTGAATATTTATACATATTTTCCTCCTCCTCCTCTCCATTCCACATCCTTAATGTATATAACATGCTATAAGTAACATTATAAATAATTTCACTATTTACTCATATGTATATTCAAAACTGTCCATTTGAGTCATAGTTACTAAATTATTTATATCTTGAGTTATAGAACTCGAAATGAAAAACCGTTAATTTTTCCTGAAACTAGACTCACATATATTTATACCATAAAATTTCCAGAATTTTTAGCCTAGCCAATTAGTACAGTTTATTCATCAAATTCACCCCTATTCTGTTGTCTGGCGGTGCTGACCCTTCTTCACTAAAATTATTTATCTCTTCATACAAGATTTAGATGATGTTCTTGTTTATTTATATTGAAAATATACTCATTCAGGATTCTAAACATATAAATTTAAGCCCTAATTATTTTTATGCAATTTTGATGACTTTCTAAAGATAGAACAGGGATCTCGAAATCACTCTGAACCAGTCTTACAAAATATAAATATCTCAGAATACAGAATTCCTTTGCTTTCCATGTTTCTTTCATATGAAAAAAGACCCAATAAGCTTTAATTCTATATCTCACTTAACTTCTAATTCAATTTCTACAATTTTGGTGATTTTCAAAGTTAGACTACTACTGCTGTCCAAAACTGTTTTAATGCAAAATGTTAATTATCAAGTTTATAACACCTTTATTTCCTTTCTCTACAACATTTCCCATAACTTTCTCTTATTTTCTTCTCTAACATATCAAGAACATAAAACTTTATATAAGAAAACTCTACATTAACATCATTTCCATGCTTTTACCACAATATCAAACTTAAAATATATTGAAAACATGACGTTCTTACCTTGTTTTATAGATTTCAATCTTTAATTTGATTTTCTCTCCTCCAGCTTCTATTTCTTGAATCAAACTTGATATTCTTGCTCCCCATAGTCTCCTTGTCATCTTTCTCTCTTGATGGCTATGTAAATTCTTTTGAATTCTAAGTGAAAATGGTGGATTTTTGGTGGAAGGACTAATTTGTAAAGAAAGCAAAACTTTCTTTTCTTTCTCTTCTTCTCACGTTGGTTAGCATGGGAAAGAGATGATGATCATTCATCATCTTTCCTTCCTTATATACTACATAAATAATAATAAAATAATAATAAATAATAAAATATCTTATCAAAATATTAATAAAATAATATTTATCTAATTAAATAATTATAAAATATCATCACTATTATCATTACTTTCTAGATTTCACTTTCTAGATTTCTCTTTCGTCTAATTGACCATTTTTCCCTTTGTGATCTTTTAAATTCCACCCTTGAATCATCACATAATTTGATAAAATTTTGAATTAGTCCCTCATAATTCTTTACCTATTCAATTTGGTCCTAATTCATCCATTTCCCTTAGTTTCTAGATTATTCCACCCCTAAAATATTTACACTATTGGTCCTTAAACTTTTTCATATTTACACTTTAACCCTCAAATTTTGAGTATTTACTCTTAGGTAATAAAACTTTTCTCACTTTTACAATTTAATCCTATCTTGAATTAATAATGTAATATATCATAATATATTTCCCATTGTTGACATAATCCAGATTTCCTTCTCGTCACTTTATTTTCTTATTTTACTATATTAAGGATAATATTTCACTGTAAAAATTTTCGGGGTGTTACATAGCGTCCCTTCTAGTGCCTTCAAATTTTGAAAATAAAAGCATTGTATTTTGAACCCTTTCAAAATTTTCAACAAATAGGACATCAATCAATCAGTTTGGTACCAATTTTGGGCGTGTCGAGGTGCTAATCCTTCCTCGCACGTAATCGACTTCGACCCGTTTTCTCAAAGTTCGTGGACCAAAAAACACTGTTTTAGTAAATTAAATGATTTATTAAAACAAAGGTGATCCAATCACACCAAATAAAGATCGGTGGCGACTCCTTCCTTTTCTTTTTCAAAAATTGAGTCGATAAGTCGTTCACCATTTCACCAAAAATGGTTACGACGACTTGGCGACTCCTTTGGGACTCAAGGTCAAGCCATAGATTGATTGATTTTGTCCTTTTGATTAAAATGGTTTCGAAAAATCATGCTTCTTTTAATGCACTTTTAATATTGGTCTTGTAAATACTTTGGCATTGCATTGCATGACCGTTGTGGTCACACCTTTAAGTGGGAGCGAAGCTATGCCTTCGTGAGGTTTTCATCTCTGAATGGGCTAGTGGATCGCTTTGAATACATCTGTACCTATGTCTTCGTGGAGTTTTCACTTCGCATGGCCATAGGGAAATGTATTCCCTGAACGAACTCGGTCCGTATGAGCCTATAATGGGTGAGGATCGAGGAATCTCCGTTCGGTACCTCGAACTTTAGAACTAAACTGCATATAGCAAACCCTAGGAGCCCACCTTAGGTAGAGTTGTGTCAAACCTTAGTGGTCACCCAGATAGGTGTTTGTTTATTTTACTTGCTTTATATTCATGGCACTAACTTGTTGAGTTTCATTCTTTTGTGCATATCATTTCATATTTTAAGAGGCATCGATTCACGGTCAGTTTCTGAGTTAGAAAGCTGGTTATGGAAAGCGAATTCCTTGGTAAAGTAGAAGACAATGCGGCCGCGCACACATGGTTAGAGCCAAGTCAATTAGAAAAAAGGGACTAAAAGCTAGAATAAATGAAATTTGAGGTTCTACACCACCATCAAGTCAAGACTCGGAAAGCCAACTGAAGTCAAGCCTAAACAGAATCGAGGAAATGAAAGGTAAGGTTGAAGAGCTAGAATCGGTATTACTCAGTAGTGAGCTTCAGATTGAGCTTCTGGAAACTAGAGAAAGGCGCTGGGAGGAGAAGCTTCGCCATTCTTGCGAGCAAGTTAGAAGTCGAAACTACCTCATGGGTGAAACGACAATCCAGATTCGAGGGGTAGCTGATCACCTACGGACTTTGGCTGCGAAAGTTGACATATTGAGCATGAGACATGAGCTACCGCCGGGTCATGATCAAGAGCAAACCTCCCTGCTTGGAAAAAGCAAAACCTTAGGTCTTAAGGCGAAAGCATATTTGTAATCTGCTTTATGTAAAGGGTTTTGCCTTCTAATAAAGTTTTCTAAAATGAAGTTGATCAGAATCGATGTCTTCTTCCTGCATTCATGCATTTGCATTGCATCATATTACATGCATTCAAATTTATAAAAAGGAGCCTAATTGGTTAAGATTGTCAGAAACAAGAGAGAAGAAAGAGGAAATCTGGGAACCGAACATTACTACGGGACTCGTGCTAAGACAAAGAAAATGGATCAAAGATTTGAACAATTCCAGAAAGATCTGCAAGACCAGATGCAAGAGCAAATGGCAAAGCTCCAAGAAGAGATGAGGGATCAGATGTTGGAGGCTCAAAAGAGCACGATGGCTCAAATGGCCCAAATGTTGAGTGGGGCAATGGACAAAGTTAAAGGTCCCATGGCAACTACAGGGGAAGAGAGCGAAGGCATTCCCCTGGGTTTTACCCCACCACATGCGCCAGCACAGCATGAAGAGTATCCCCGAAGGCCATCTGTCATGATTAGGCCTCAACTGGGGCAAGCTGATACTAGACTGCCCACGAACTTTCAAATTGGCTCCGGTACTAACCCAGGAGATAGTCCAGCTAACCCGGTGGTCCCTGACGAAATGACAAAAATAGACCAAGCAAGAATCGACCTGCCAAGACAACTTGAGGACCGTTGCAAGTGGTTAGAAGAGAAGTTTAAAGAAATGGAGACTGCTGACTACCGTCACGGGGTAGACGCTAAGGACTTAAGTTTGGTCCCAGACTTGGTACTTCCGTCAAAGTTCAAAATGCCTGAATTTGAAAAATACAGTGGGACTAGCTGCCCGGAGGCCCACATCACCATGTTCTGCAGGCGAATGGCTGGCTACGTGAACAACGATCAACTCTTAATCCACTGTTTCCAAGAAAGTTTAGTGGGTCCAGCTGCTTGATGGTATAACCAGCTTAGTCGGGCCAACATTAGTTCCTGGAAAAGTCTGGCTCAAGCATTTCTAAAGTATTTTAGCCACGTTACGGACATGGCACCAGATAGAATTACTTTGCAAAGCATGGAAAAAAGACAAAATGAGAGTTTCAGATAATATGCGCAAAGGTGGAGGGAGGTCGCCATGCAGGTCCAACCACCCCTTTTAGAAAAGGAAACTACCATGCTCTTCATAAACACCCTGAAGGCTCCTTTCATAACCCATATGATAGGGAGTACCACTGAGAGCTTTGCCGACATGGTAATGGCAGGGGAAATGATCGAACATGCAATCAGATGCGGCAAGATTGAAGCAGGGGAAACTGGTAGAAGGCCTGCTCCTAGGAAAAAGGATGACGAGGTGAATAATACAAACATGGGGGACCCAAATCAGCCAAAAATGGTGACTACTGAGTTTCAAGGAAAGAATCTTGCACAAGGAAAAACATTGAAAAACTCCAATTTACGTCAATCCCTATGACGTATAAGGAGTTGTACCAAAGTTTATTTGATGCACATGTTGTGTCCCCCCAATATCCAAAATCGATGCAACCTCTGTACCCAAAATGGTATGACCCAAGCACTCAATGTGAGTACTACGCGGGGATCACAGGCCATTCGATAGAAAATTGCCTTACTTTCAAGAAATTGGTGGAAAATCTCATCAACATGGGTATTGTGAAGTTCAATGACGGAGCAATTGTATACCCGAAGGGAATCGAGGAATAAAAGTTTTTCGGGCATCTGCCTTTATGTACTTGGGAGTGTTTTGAACAATGAGACTGTAGAAGAAACATGTATTTTAAAAGCTGATCTAGAGTAATGTGCAAAACACATTTGTTGCTTTAAGCCTAAAGGCAATAAGATTTCTTTTGAGAAGTAAGCTTGTGTCCAGAATTTTTATTTCAATAAAATGCACCTTTCTAAGTAAATATTTTCATTCTTTACATTTCATACTGAATATTCTTTCACTCATGACCATATCTTACGAATAATCATCCTTAGGATCATTTATTCTTTGGATTTTCTGCCTTTTCACCCACAATGGGTCCCCAAATATCAATGACATGAGCGACGCTGTTACTGACTCCCTTTTTAGTGAGATATGTATCTAGAGGGATCTAAGGACTTTGAAGATGACAAAGATTGCAACTTACTTCTCCAATGGTAGATCCTACCTTATGAAGTGTCAGCAGACGCTATGAACCAACGAGGGAGATGAAGATGGAAGCTTAGCTCACCGCAAGAATAAGGCGAGACATTATCGCATGATCACAGCCAGACACGTTGAGGCCACTGAAACGCGGATTCCTATATGTGAAGCATGAATGTTAACAAGCCAGTCTCCTCAAAAGCTTTTAGCCAACATCGATTCATATTCATGGTCGTTGGTTACCTCACTGAGAGGGTGAAGGTCGCTTCATATGCTAAAATTACAAAGTCAGCAGTCATTAAATTCAAAAAAAAACATTCAAGATTTTTTTGAAAAAAAATGGCTGAGACTTGTTACCATTTACACTTTAGGTTCCTTGAACGTTGGCCAGGACTTTTGCTGGGGCATCTTTCTCATTGGTTCGTGAAAGGGAAACAATTGTTGGAAGATAAGATTCCTTTTCCCAAACTTGGATTGAATTAGATAAAGCAGAATGCCTCCAGTAAGCTCGATTGAAAGTATTCAGCAGGGTCAAATGAACCAAAAATAGATATGGGCTTGACGAAAAGGTTCGTTCAAGAGAATTTCAGGAAGATGACCTAGCATTAAGAGAGATTCTTCTTATCCAAAAGAACTCCAAAGAAAAGTAAATGCCTTATACAGCAAAGAAGGCCTGTTCTAGGGAAAATGGGTGTTAACCAAGATGGATGGCAAGGACCTACCCAATCCGGTGAGTTCAGATTCAATAAAAAAGTTTTCCAAAAAAAAAAACAAAAAAAACACAAAAACAAGAAAAAGAAAAAAGAAAAAAGAAAAAGGAGAGTCCAAGGCGAAAACCCGCAAAGGGCACTTTGAGACCAATGGGTATTTGAGTTGAAAACCCGAGAAGGGCAGCTCAAAATTTTGATCGAAAGTAGGGCATCTGATGAGTCTTGCTACGCTCGAAGAAGTATGTTACGTCTTGGGGCATCGACAAAGTACTCTGAATCCCCTAAACACATATTAAACTCAAAATGGTCCTCAAGAAGTTGGAACAAAGAAGCTCAAGCTGCGATATCTGGGGCACTTAGCTTCTATTTTACCCATTTTTGTTACTTGTGGTTATTTTATTCCTTTCAAAAAATCACCGATAAATTTCCTTCTTAATTGTATTTGCTAGCATTGATTAACTTGTTTATTTCGAGCTATGCTCCCAACCAATTTCCTTTTTGTCCGTTGTTACACCCTTTTTCAGGCATTTTGCATTGAAATAACGATTAGTGGACTAATAATACTTTCATAAAAAGAGTTTTGCATGTTACTCTAGAAGCTTCTGAATAATACAAGGACCTGAAATAGGACTGTTGTTTAGAAATCACTCAGCTCAAGGTTTGAAAATATTGGGAAGATAATTATCTCTTTGGACCTTTTATTGGTTGAACAAAATGACAATACATTTCGCCGGTGATACGACCTTGACAGATAACTAGCAATGTCAACCCAGCAGTACAAAGGGATCATTCTCGAGAAAAGAAAAATGATGCTCTGCATTCATGCACATATCAGGCCTACACATCTGGTCATTACACCAATGGATGGTGTAACAGATCAAATTGATCCTATACCTCGAAGTTACAGCAGGATGGATAGAAGAAACCAAATGTTATTCTCCTAGAGTTGCAGTGAGAGATGCAAACTTTATGTCTCAGAAGGTACAGTGGAAGGGACCCTGAAATTACAGCGGGGCAAGCTTGTTGAGCAGAATATGATCATTGTTTTTGGGCTTTCTATCAAAGATACTAGCTGAACGAGAAAGCATGATAACGCATCAGTGATAGAACCTTAATGAATTACGAGCAATGACGACCCCAAGCATTTAAAAAGGGATCATTTCATTTTGCATTCATACATCATTTCAAAGCACGTTTAGTTAGGAGCATTCGACTCATTGCATTCTAATCATTGTAAAAAGACCATTCTCATGACATTTTGCATTCATGAAAGTGTCATTCATAACACATGTAGTGAGGAGGCTTTGAGTCATTCTGATCATAGCATCCTCACCATTTGCATAAGCATAAGCACATAAAATTAATTCTATAGGACAGGTTCCTCAAAACGGTGTAGCAATATCAAAGTTGATTTCGTTCCCTCAAGATGGCGGTGCAAGGATCAAGATTGAAGTCTTCCGAAGATAGTAAGGAAGCACATTGAAAAGTTCGATTCGTTCCTTAAGATGGTAGTGGGGCGATGAAGATTGAAGTCTTCCGAAGATAGTAATGAAGCACATTGAAAAGTTGATTCGTTCCCTCAAGATGGTAGTGAAGGCGATGAAGATTGAAGTCTTCACGAAGATAGTAAGGAAGCAAATTAAAAGTTGATTTTGCTCCTTCGAGATGGTAGGGAAGCGATTGAAGATTGAAGTCTTCCGAAAATAGTAAGGAAGCAAATTGAAAAGTTCTGAATTCTTATTTCCTCAACGTTCCAGTGAAGTAGGTTGAGATTACAAATCCCGTCTCCCTGAGTTAACAATGAGGATCAATCATTATTCCTTTGAAGTTTCAATAAGAGAAGATGGAGATTACAAATCTCTTCTCCCTGAATTCTTATTTCCTCGATGTTCCAGTGGAGTAGGTTGAGATTACAAATCCCGTCTCCCTGAGTTAACAATGAGGATCAATCCTTAATTCTTTGAAGTTTCAGTAAGAGAAGATAGAGATTACAAATCTCTTCTCCCTGAATTCTTATTTCCTCGAAGTTCCCGTGGAGTAGGTTGAGATTATAAATCCCGTCTCCCTGAGTTAACAATGAGGTTACATCCTTAATTCTCTGAAGTTTCAGTAGAGAAGATGGAGATTACAAATCTCTTCTCCCTGAATTCTTATTCCCTCGACGTTCCAGTGGAGTAGGTTGAGATTACAAATCCCATCTTTCTGAGTTAATAATGAGGATAAGTCCTTATTTCTTTGAAGTTTTGGTAGAGAAGATGGAGACTACAAATCTCTTCTCCCTGAATTCTTATTTCCTCTCGTGGAGTAAGAAGTAAATCGAAGAAATCAGTCTGGTGGTCCCCGAGTTTGCGGGATCAGTTGAAAATGGCGGATTGGCGTTCACGAAGTTAGGAAGCAGATCGAATATATCGGTCTGGTGATCCATGAGTTTGCAGGGATCAGATTGAAAATAGCCAGATTTAACGTTCCTGAAGTTGCAGGAAGCAGATCGAAGACATAAATTACAGTAGAGTAGATCAAAACATCTCCTCGAAGCTGCAGCAGGAGAAAATTGAAGTTACAGGTCCTATCTCA
This sequence comes from Gossypium rotundifolium, assembly GCA_025506655.1. Taxonomy (NCBI): domain Eukaryota; kingdom Viridiplantae; phylum Streptophyta; class Magnoliopsida; order Malvales; family Malvaceae; genus Gossypium; species Gossypium rotundifolium. The sequence goes on along the minus strand of CP106734.1, from coordinate 187,062,289 downwards.
CAAAAGCAACAGCGGAATAGGATCGAAACGTCAAGATGTGGAGGATCAGGATGAGGCTACTTGAAGAAAAGCACCTGAGAGGCCAAGACTCAGCGAGGCCGGGCAACATTGGGCTTCTTTAAGTCTTTGCTCTATTCTCATTACACGAAAATGAGCAAAGAGGGGCAGCTGTACAAAGCCCAAAATTACCCGGCCCACTTTAGTGCTAACCAAGACCCAAACACAAACCCATTTTTACAGCCCAACTACCCTAGCCCACTAAACAAATCAGAAAATAGAAAAAACAAAAAACCCTAGCCCCCTTGCCTCTCAAGGCCGAATCGACTCTCGACGCCACCGCCCTCGACCACCGCAAAGACCAACCACCGTCCCATCGTCACCACGCTCCTCCACCTGCTCCACCACGCTCCTACCACCTGCAAACACGCAAAGAAGGGCGTAATAATAATGAAACAAAAACACATGTATTTTGTTTTTCTTCCATTTTGGTTATAAAAACCGAATGGAAAACTGTAAAAGGGGATTCTTTTTTTTTCTTCTTCAATCAAAAAATAGAGATTTCGAATCATCAAAAAAAATAAAATTAGAGCTTCAAAAAAAAGGGAAAGCAAAAAAAGAGTAGATCTGAAAAACAGCAAATAGATACAAAAGGTGATTTCTTTTTTACTTTTTTCTAAAATTTTTTCCTATTTCGTAAGGGTACAAAAACATACATATAAATCGGTAAAAAAAATAAAAAATATAAAGTTTACCTTTTAAGCCACCATGGACGGTGGTGAATCTTGACTTCGGCTGACGGCGGCTTTGGCGGAAACCCCACCAGAGACCCCTGCAGAGAAAAAAAAAGAAATGAAATTTTTTTCGAGCGGTGAAATGAAAAAAAAGGCAAAATTTTGGTTTTATAAAGGTTTCAAAGACGCGTCGTTTTGGGCACGTCTGATGGCCCCAAAACGCAGCGTCGTTTCAGATTGACGCACATGCGACCGACCCGCTCCAGGAGATCCGCGTGTTTTTGAATGGAAGGGCTAATTGCACTTTTAGCCCTTCCGCATTTTTTATTGTTTTCAATTAAATTTTTATTATTTTAAAATCTAGCCGGCACATTTAGTCCGATTTTCAATTTAGTCCCTTTAAAACGCTGCGTTTAGACGCTTTGGGTAAATTTGCGCTCCTCATCCCCCAGATTTTCGAGCGCATCACAATACGGTCCTTTTCCTTTTTTTATTTATAAATCTTCCCCAGAGTTTTATTTTTAATTCGAATTGGTCCCCTCAATCATCATTATTATTATTTAATATTTTTATTGATTATTTATTATTACTACTATTTTATTATTATTATTACTATAATATCACGTATTACTACATTATTTTATCACTATATTGTTATCATTATTATTATTATTATTATTATTATTATTATTATTATTATTATTATCATTATTATTATTATTATTATTATTATTATTTACCATGATAGTTATTTTATTATTAATATCATTATTATTTCTCTAACATCATTATTGATATTTCTATTATTATTATCACTACTTATATTTATATTTATTTTCTTGGTTTAATATTGTATTACTATTATTATGTTTATTACTCTTATTTAATATTATTGCTTTAAATATTATCATATCCGTCATTATTTATCATTTTATTTTAACATTATTATTATATTGTTTGGGTATTTATTATTATTACCATTACTATATTATTTTATATGTATATATTTTTGTTAATTACCTTCGTTTTATTATTTATATTTTTTTACTTATTAATGTCATTAATATCATTTTATTATTAATATTTTTTTACTCTTAAACATTATAATTACTGTTATTACCGTTATCATTATTATCATCATTTTATCATCAAATTAATTAACTTAGCATTATTACATATATCATTATTATTTTTTATGCAACCTAGCTTCGTAATTTATTCCTTTTATCGAATTGTGTTGCATTATTCTTTGCTCGATTCATCAAGTTTTTTTTCAAATAATCATCCCGTATTAGTAATTCGAGTGAATCGAGCCCTAACTTACTGGGTTCCGATTTTTCTCGTTTAAGCTAAGCAATGGGATATCTCTTCTGAAATCGTAATTTAAATTTTAAAACAAAATACTTAATCTCAGAAATTCGAAATGTCGCGCCCTAACTTACTGGACTCGACATCTAGATACTTCGAGATAAGCTTTTTTCCTAAAATAGAGTCAATCTTCCGTATTTGAAATCTAGAAATCGAGCCCTAACTTCTTGGGTTCCGGTTTCTCATTTGACGAATAACGGAAGATCCTCTTCAAAAATGAAAATCAAGTTTTAAAAGACGAACTTAGTTTCGGGAGTCTAAAGTATTGCGCCCTAACTTACTGGACATGATACTTTATCTCTTCGAAAATAAGAAAGTCTTAGCGTCCCTTCTAGTGCCTTCAAATTTTGAAAATAAAAAGCATTGTATTTTCGAACCCTTTCAAAATTTTCAACAAATAGGACATCAATCAATCGGTTTGGTACCAATTTTGGGCGTGTCGAGGTGCTAATCCTTCCTCGCACGTAATCGACTTCGAACCCATTTTCTCAAAGTTCGTGGACCAAAAAACACTGTTTTAGTAAATTAAATGATTTATTAAAACAAAGGTGATCCGATCACACCAAATAAAGATCGGTGGCAACTCCCTTCCTTCTCTTTTTCAAAAAATTGAGTCGACCGCGTCGTTCACTGTTTCACCAAAAAATGGTTACGACAGAAATTATTAATACTTAATTACAAATTAAAATATTTAAAGAGTGTAGCTAATTTAACTGGAATGAGGAATAAGAGAGATGAACATACACTAATTTATTATCAAGAAAAATCACGAAAATTTATAAATTTAAAAATAAAATTCTAATTTAATTAAAAATAATTTTTTTAAAAAAAGATATGCATTATATTTTTAATATATAATTTAACTATAATTAATGAAAAATAAAATATTTTTATATCCCATTTAAAAAAAATCTCGCAACGCGAGATGATATTGCTAATAAAATACAAAATGCAAAGTGGTCCATGAAGAGAAAATAATAAAAAGGAAGGTTTTCAATTTCAGTGCTGAAATTGAAATTAATGTGTATAATAGTGGGTAGTTCGTGAAATAGAGCATTCCCATTAATTTCAACCACTATAATTGGATATTGGAATCTGATAATGAGCAGCGATGGCAATGGATATATCTCACTTTACACAAATTGTGTCCTGTAATTTTTCATTTATTATTAAGATAATTACGTATGTTCATTTATTTATTTTCTGAATTATTAAGAAATATTTATCATCCTTTAATTATTATTTATGAATTCTTTTTAATTTACCAACAATACATCAAATAAAAATACGTAACTAAAAAATATTTAAGCACAATTGGATAATCTGAAGTCTAATTTACCTTGAAATTTTTGCTAATATTCCATTTTAAATAAACTGTGTAGCTGTTATACTTACTGGGAATTTAACTTTAACAGATTTTCATTTCATTATAACCTTTATATAATAAACAAATAGAGATGAACTCCTAGTCCTAGTTCAATCAATGTGGATGATGAAAAATAGGTTAGATAATGGGGGAAAACATGCATGTACCCAATGGAATTTACTATTTTGTCTAAGATGGTAGGCTAATGCAATCAGCAAGAAATGGACCGACAGAATTCCACCAATATAAATGCATTGCTGTTCTCCAGTGCTCTTTGATTTCACCGGTGAGTGTGAAATGCGATGGTGCAATTTGAGTTTTTTTCTTTTTTTTGGTATGTGAAACGTTATACTACATTTTGATTTTTGAAATCAAGTTGGATTATGTAGAAGGCCCAATTTACTCGGGGTCCGTTTTTTGACCCAAACAAAAAGCCCAACACCAAATAAACAAAACAAACAAAATAAAAGACCCAAACCCAATTACAACTAACGAGGCCCAATTAGCCCATTACAAACCCTAATCAGAAAAAAACAAAATACAAACCTTAGGTGCGCCGCACCGAGGACCATTTGCCCAGTCCCTGACCCTCTGCCTCCGTCGCCGCTAGCAGTCCCATCCACCGCCCTTCCCACTTGCACCGCCACTGGCACCTGCACAAAAGAAGAAAGGACAGCAAATAAATAAAGCTTGTAAAAATGGCTATAAAAGCCGATTGAAATCCATTGTAAAGGGGTTCCTTTTTTTTTTGATGAATGAAAAACAGATTCAAAAAATTTAAAACACAAAAAGAAAGAGGTCCAAACGCCAAAGAGCAGAGAAATACTAAGAGAATAATCCTATAGATCAGAACAGAGGCTAAAAAGGTTTTTTTTTTATTTTTGAAGTTCTTTTTTTTCGTCTTTCTTCCATCTCCCCTATTTATATGCGAACACATATATTTTATATAAAAGAGAGACAAAAAAATAATAAAATAATAATATTTTACCTTTTTCGACCACTGCGTGCGGTGGCTGGCGCGGCGACGTCGGCGACAGAGGACAGTTGTCCGGCCACCAGAATCCCCACCCCCCATTCGAACTTGCAGAGAAAAAAAGAAAGAAGGATTAGAATTTTTTTTTAAAACAAGCAGGAGGAATGATTTTTTTTTGAAAAATTTGGGCTTTAAATAGCCCCCTGAAACGACGTCGTTTTGGGGGCTGACCTTTAACCCCAAAACGACGTCGTTTCACCCATGATCGACCCGATCCAACCTGACCCGACCCACCTTAGGATCCGCGTGTTTTTTGAAGGAAGGGCTAATTGCACTTTTAGCCCTTCCGCCTTTTATTGTTTTATTATCAGATTTTTATTACTTTAAAATCTCGCCCAATAATTTATTTCGACTTTCATTTTGGTCCCTATCAAGACACTGCTTTTAGGAGAAGGAAATAATTTCCATTTCGGTCCCCCTCCTTTCACGCGCGTTTCAAATAGGCCATTTCCTTCTTATTTTATTTCGAATTGACCCCAAACTTTCGTTTTAAATACAATTTGATCCCTTTTTAGTTATTTTTCAAATTTTTAGTCCTTTTATCATTATATTATTATTGTTATTACCATTATTATATATTTTTTATAATATACAAATTTTATTATTATTATTATTTTGTTTAGTAATTATTATTATTGTTACTATTATCATTAATTTTATAATACAATCATCATTATCTTGATACTATTACTTCTCATTTAGCCCTTACTATTATTACATTATTTTTACATGCATATATTCTTATTTATTTATTTTTATATATATTATTTCATTTATTAATTGCCATCATTACCACTATTTTTTATATATCATCATTATTATTTTATCGTTATTTTTCACCATTGTTATATATCGACTATTACCGTAATACTTACATTTTACTACTACCTATATCACTATTTTTACTTTATCATTATTATTGATATTTAGTATCACTCGTATTAGCTTATTATTCGGATTTCGTCGTTATTTTATTATTATTATTCTTTTCTCCTATAACATCGTGTTTTCATATTATCATTTGTCACGCTAATTTTTCTCGATGCATCAGTTTTTAAATAACCGATATTTCGTGTTAAAGATTCGAGGAAATCGAGCCCTAACTTACTAGGTTTTAGTTTTTCTCGTTTAAGTTAAACAACGGAATATCCCTTTTAAAATCGCAATTTAAATTTTAAACAAAACACTTAATCTCGAATATTCGAAATGCCACTCCCTAACTTACTGGACTCGACATCTAGATATTTCGAGTTAAGTTTCTTTTCTTTCTTCTAAAATAGAGGCAATACTCTAATTTGGATTCGAGAAATTAAAGCCCTAACTTATCGGGTTCATTTTCTCGTTTGACAAATGACGGAGATCCTCTTCAAATATAAAACCAAATTTTAAAAGCGAGCCTAGTTTGAGAGTCTAAAGTATTGCGCCTAACTTCTTGGACATGATACTTTATCCTCCGAAAATAAGGGAGCCTTATCATCCCTTCCAATTCCTTCAAATTTTGGAAATAAAAAGTATCGTTTTTTCAAATCATTTCAAAGTTTTCAACAATAGGATATCGATCAATCAGTTGGGTACCAATTATGGGCGTGTCGAGGGTGCTAATCCTTCCTCACACGTAATTGACTTCCGAACCCATTTTTCTCAAATTTTCGTAGACCAAAAGCGTTTTAATAAACCGAAGCGTTTTATTAAAACAAAGGTGCTCGATCGCACCCAAATAAAGATCGGTGGCGACTCCCTTCCTTTTCATTTTCAAACCTCGAGTCGACCGCGTTTCTTCTTGTTTTATCAAAAATGGTTATGACAGATTATATTTTAATAAGAAAATAAACATCTTTTAATATTTATTCTTTTGAATTATAAGATTTAAAAAAAACAATTGTACTTAGAAATTATTATATACGTTGTCGCTTGGTTCGATAAATATCGGTAAATTAATTAATATTTATAAATAGGAGTTAAAAAAGAAAATTTAAGGGTCGAAATTAAATTATAAATTTTATAATAATAAAAATATAATCTCACCATTTTAATAGTGTATAATTTTATTTTTATTAATTTAAAATTTTAAAAAATTTAAATAAAAAATTTCATATTAGGAGGCGGAACTACGTACCAACCCTCCCAATTACGCCCCTATCTAAAACTTGAATAAAATTTCTCATGTAAATTGGAAAAATAAAAACAAAAGCAAAATTGAAAGAAAGAAAACCAATTAATTGAAACAATTTAGATTTCACTGGCACTACAACAAAACAGTCCTATAGCGGCACTAATGGGGCGACACTTTCGTAAGTGTTGGGATAGACTGGCCAACATACGCTTTAGCCAACTTTTTTATAAGGGTTGGGATATGCATGCCTAAGGCAACGCTTAAATAAGAGTTGGCTTTGTCTAGTCCTAAGACAGCAGTTTTGGGCGACATTTTCCTAAGTGTTGGGATAGACTTGCCAACATACGCTTTAGCCAACTCTTTGTACAAGGGTTGTGATATGTATGCCTAAGGCAACGCTTGAGTAAGAGTTGGCTTTTATGTAATCCTAAGACGACAGTTTTGGGGCGACACTTTCCTAAGTGTTGGGATAGACTACGCTTTGGCCAACTCTTTGTATAAGGGTTGGGATATGTATGCCTAAGGCAACGCTTGAATAAGAGTTGGCTTTTGTCTACTCCTAAGATGACACTTTTGTGGCAACACTTTCTTAAGTGTTGGGATAGACTATGCTTTGGGCAACTCTTTGTATAAGGGTTGGGATATGTATGCCTAAGGCAACGCTTGAATAAGAGTTGGCTTTTGTGTAGTCCTAAGACAACACTTTTGTGGCGACACTTTCCTAAGTGTTGCAATAGACTACGCTTTAGCCAACTCTTTGTATAAGGGTTGGGATATGTATGCCTAAGGCAACGCTTGAATAAGAGTTGGCTTTTGTCTAGTCCTAAGACGACAGTTTTGGGGTGACACTTTCCTAAGTGTTGGGAAAGACTTGTCAACATACGCCCGCCAACTCTTTGTCTAAATGTGTAACGTCCCAAATTTCCTTAATTCGCTTTTTTGAATGTGTAGCACCAAAAATTGGATTTAAAACATGAATATTCTTAAAATTTTACATCATCGGTTTGTGAATAATTATATATATTGAATTAAAATGACTTAATAGCTTTGAGTGTGAATAAGGTTTTTAATAAAATGCCTCAAAAATTAATTTAGTTTAAGATTTAAGGTTTAGTGTTTAGAATTTAGGGTTTAGGGAGTAAAAATAAAAATGACACCTAGAAAAATTTGAAACTAAAAACATTGAAAAATATATGTTAAAAATGAAAAAATTAAAATTTGAATATTAATTTGAATATAAGCGCAAAAGAGATAATATTAATTTGAATATATATTAAAATTATCCTTATAGTTTAAATTATTTAAGAGATAATAGATAAACTTTATATATATTAAAATTAAAAAATTGCTAACCCATGCATCTCTAGAGAAACAAAATTAATTAGTAAATTGAAAGTGTTTATTTAAATTTTCTAAAATATTGAAAGAATATATAATATTCAAGTTTTATCTAATTAATTAGGGTTTAAGGTTTATAATTTAGAGTTTATGGTTTATAAGAGTTTATGGTTTAGGATTTAGTGATTATGATTTATGGTTTAGGGTTTAGAATTTTAGGTTTTAGGTTTTGAGTTTAGGGTTTTAGATGTAGTGTTTAGGGAATATCAAATGAAGACGGGAGTGGAAGAGAGGCCAATGCTATTAAAGAACGGTTTGGTCAGTGAATCAGTTAACCGATGTCAACCGGAATTGTGCTATTTTTAATCAAGTTTTTTTCACCCTTATTTGTAGGATTCTTAGAATGTCATATGTCCGTGCTCGTGTTAGAAACAAGTTTCGGACACAAATATTTCAAGTAAAATAAAGAGTCAAAGGAATATAATTAACCTTTTGTATTAACCAACCATGAACTTCTTTCGAATTGATTTGATTCTTTTGATTTGTTCGATTCTATTGTAACATCATAAGCTCTGTCTTCTTTAATACAAAAAACTACATATTTTTCATCAGGAAGACATATCTAGCTCGAGTTTTCGTATTATTTAAAATTATTTTCATACACCATTATAAAATTTTACAAATTAAATGTATTATTTGGAACAAAACAAACTTAATTTAAAGGAATTTAAGAAATAATTAAACCTTCCAAATATAGAAACAAAGAAGAAAATTGGATTGAAAAATCATTTTATTTTAATCAAAATGGCGACATTTTAATTTTTTCCTCAAAATTTCCCTAAAATTTTCTTCCAAACCCTAAATTCCTTAAACTGGACCCAAAATTCCCAATTGGACCGAACCTTTTTTAATTGCATTTCTCTTTTGGAATTAAGGTATTTTTATCCGTTTAAAATTGTAATTGTTGTTTCTAATAATTATATTATTTACTAGTTGGTTTCAAATTTGTTGGAATATGCAAGTTTTATATTTTTGTATTTTTGGAATTTAGTTTTCTTGTTTTTATTTTGAGAATTTTAAGTTTATTTTAAATTTTGAATTTAAAATAAAAATCTAATTATTAATACCACTAAAATTCTTGTGTTAAAATTAAATTTATTATTTCATTTTTATTATTATAAATTTATTAAATGAGTATTTATTTTCAAGTAAAATATATAAAAAAACGAAAGCTTCAAAACGTACATTAACCTTTCAAGTCTATTGGAGCCCAAACGTTTTGAACTTTTTCAAGTTTCCGGCAACATTTTGCAGACAGAGATGCTGTAGTTGTCCACTTTGAGCCGAAAATTCCCCCTAAAAACTACACAGTTTTTGCTTTCCCAAAATTCTTTATTTTTTTCCCTAAAATTTTCCCCAAATCCCTTATTTTTTCCCTAAACTTTTCCCCAAATCCCTTAGATTTTCCCCGACCTTCTGTTGCATTGCCGTTCGGCTGAGAAAGGGGAGTTCTAGCAATCGTCAAGTTTCCTTTTATCCTATCACCATGAGAGCCAAGGTAATACTGTTTTCCTTTTTGTCTCAATTTGTTCTTATTTGTACAATATATCTTTGAATGATGTTTCATTTATGGCATCTTACATGATATGTAACATGGAAGAAGAAGCGCATAAGAAGACTAAAGAGGAAGGGTCCACTTAGTCATCGCCATTTTAAAGATGAAATAGAGATCCAAGTAGATAGTGTAAATATTTTAGGGTGGAACCATCAGGGCAAAATGGTCCTAGAAAGTAATGATAATAGTGATGATATTTTATAATTATTTAATTAGATAAATATTATTTTATTAATATTTTGATAAGATATTTTATTATTTATTATTATTTTATTATTATTTATGTAGTATATAAGGAAGGAAAGATGATGAATTATCATCATCTCTTTCCCATGCTAACCAACGTGAGAAGAAGAGAAAGAAAAGAAAGTTTTGCTTTCTTTACAAATTCAAAAGAATTTTATCAAGTTTGATTCAAGAAATAGAAGCTGGAGGAGAGGTTTCTCAATGTCTTAGCTAATATTGGTGTGCTTTTAGGGTCCACTTAGTCATCGCCATTTTTTATTTCTTATTGAGTCTATTTTTTTAAGCTCTTTTCTTTTCTCTTGGGTTTCTATTGTCTTTCAAGTTGGTGCTAATCGACAATGGGATGATGTATCGTTGTTGAGTATAAATATAAGTCTAGTTTCATGAATTGCAAGATATAAAAAAAAAAAAAAAGTTTTGATTATACATATTTTAAAATTGGAGTTTAATTTGAATTTTCTCTTCTAGTCTCCAATATAATAAAAAAATTCTCTACTAGTCTCTAGTGTAATAGAAAGAATCCTAGTTTTGTTGGTTTCGTGATTTGTTTGAAGACGGGTAAGGGTGTTACCTTTAGACCCAAAGGCAAATTTAAAGTAATTAATCGAGGACATTGACTCTTTGCTGCGCATTTCTTTGGAACATTGAGAACCAAGAAAGTAGTCAAAATACATCCGAACTAGGCGTATAATGAGTTACCCATATCGGCATCTTTTATTTGCTTATGCGATTAACATGGTAAGAATAAGTATTTTGAGTTAGTGAATATGATGGATATGTGCCTTGAATTTCCAACATCATTTACAACTTGGCATTAGTTGGTTTTGACAATTTGCCTAATTTTTAACGCTTGAGATAGATCAAATTTCCACAAAGGAAATAAGAGACATATGTTGCTTGATTAACTTGTCAGGACTTTTATTATTCATGTTACTATTTGCATGGTTGTGTATTTAAAGGATATTTGATCTGAACCACTTTTTTCCGTGAATTTAACAAGATCAAACTCCTTATACACTATATTGCGATGAGAGCTTCTTTTGGGAGTCAGCGAGCTTCATTTCTTTCTTTCCATATCTTATCTGAACTAAGTTCCTGCCTTTCCTTTTTCCAAGTTTTTTTTTCAAAACTAGAAGCTGCAGTTATGGCAGTAGACTTTCTCTCAAGATAAATTGATTTTTTTTTCTTTTCTATGTTTTCCCTTTGCTTTTGATATGTTAATGAATATTGTTAATGAATCTATAGAGTATGATGCTCTGGAGCTTAGTCCTAGCAATAAAGGAACACATGGCATTAGAAATAAAAGATTGGATGGTGCCGAAATGCTACCCCTTTTAAGATATATTGTTCTAATACTGGCTAGCTTGAATGCAGGTTCTGGACAATGTATGTGGCGTATAAACAAGAAAAATAAAAATAATCATTACATGACTATTGGTATTAATATTATCTTATAATAGTCAGTCAATAATGTAGTTGCAAAATCATGTTTGCATACAGAGCTTTAGTTATATCTTCATCAAATCTCAATAGAGCATTTTAGCTGTCTTCTTGTGCTTAGAAAATGAGATGTTTCATTTGATTTGCTATTTCATATCTAATGCACCTTTGAATTTTCTATATTTTACTATAATGATTTGAGGTTGAATGAGGTTTGCAATTGACTTATAGCAAGGTGGGGCTCGAGGATAATGCTAAATATAGCGAAGAGTCGGGAAGCAATAGTGGTGAAAGAGAAGACTTCATGTTACAAGTAGGTAATAAACAAAATGGATTGTTAAGGTATGTGGTGTATTTGGATCTGAAGATGTTTCACTACTTGAGGCTACCCTTGTAGAAATAAGAGATCAATAGAGTTTCTTGGAATTGAAGTTGTAGTTTCAGACTGTATTAGCTTTTATGTAGTACAATATGAATATCAATGTCCATTGTCTTAGGTGTTTTTTAATTTGTTTACTTTTGTACATTGGGTTGAATGTGGGTGGTATACTGATTTGGCTAAATGTTTTTGGTCGTTGGATCGATTTTTGTATTGAATATTCAATTTTAATTAAATTTTAATTTTATATTTTTAGTTGTATTTAAAGCACAATTTGTATCATTATTCACTGTAAATATTTATAAAAATATATTAATATTGAAATAATAAAAAATAGAAAAAAATTACATTATACATGTTTATTCCAATCTTTTTAAGGTTGCTTTAAACGGGTTTATCCCAACCTTTTTTAAAAATTGCCTTAGACAAGGTCTATCCCAACCATTTTAAGGTTGCTTTAGACGGGTCTATCCCAACTTTTTTTAAAGGTTGCCTTAGATATGGTCTATCCCAACTTTTTTAAGGTTGCTTTCAATAAGTTTATTCTAACCCTTTTTTAAAGGTTGCCTTAGACGTGGTCTATCCCAACCTATTTAGGGTTGCTTTAGATAGGTCTATCCCAACCTTTTTTTATAGGTTGTCTTAGATAAGGTCTATCCCAACCTTTTTAAGGTTGCTTTAGACGGTTCTATCCCAACTGTTTTTAAAAGTTGCCTTAGACAAGAACTATACCAACCTTTTTAAGGTTGCCTTAAACAGTCTATCGCAACATTTTTCAAAGGTTAGCTTTGACTAGGTCTTTCCCAAACTTTTTAAAGGTCGGCATTGACTAAGCTTTTCACAACCCTTCAATAAGGGTTCATTATGTTGATTTATTGTGACGCTTTTTCAAAAGCGTCGCAATGCCTATACCAACCCCACTATATACAACCATTTTCGAAGCGTCGGACGAAGCCTCGTAAAACCTATGGCAACCTTTTTTGCGTCGTCTTATGTCAAAAAAACTGTCGCTATAGGACCTTTTTGTTGTAGTGTGGGAAAAAGAAATAAACTAGATTTTGGATCAATTTTTGGGCTTCTACAACATAGAAAGAAGGATTTGCAGCACAAGCCAAAGCTAAGCAAGCTAATTAGAACAAACTTCAGTTTTTTTAAAATAAAAATAGTAAATTCATGAATTTGATAATTAAATTTATTCAAATAATTATATTTTTTTTCTTCAAATTGACAGTTGAAATTAACAATTAAATCTATTTTAATATCTGAAATTAATTTTCATTAATATTTAATGATATAACACTCTAATAATGTTCCATATGATTATTTAAAATTAAAAAATACAATTTTGAATTTCAAAATTAAAATAAACATAATTATCAAATTCAGGAAATCTTAAAGTAAGAAGTACTAACATAAAAACAAAGCCCAAAATCCTACAATAAAAAGAACATGATTGCAAGTCAAAGAGTTCTTGGGTGATCATCTAAGCCGAAAATATTGAAGAAAATTCTCACCTTGTCCTTTTGTCTGGAGAGGAAAGGTTTTAGATCTGGGGCTTTCATTTCCTTTTTCGTTTTTGTTTTGTTATCTTTATAAGCGGTTTGGCTGTTTCGAGGTCTCCTACGCGCTGTTTAGTTACCCAATGGTTGGGCACACGTGTGGTCAGATGGTAACTGATTTCTTCTCCAAGTTTAAATGGGGCTATTTTATTAAATTAACCTAAAAATTTTGATATTTATAAAAATGACTCAAGTTTAAAAATAATCACCAAAATAACTTGAAATAAACAGTAAAAATAGGTTTTGATCTGTCAATGGCCGGCACCACCTAGTATTTTAGACCCATGATTACTTAATGATTGTGTCAGACTTTAAAAAATTAAATTTTTTTTGTTCTGGCCTGTCAATGGCCGGCACTAGGGTATTTTTTTTTAAATTGTATCATACTGGCATACAAAAATTTTATAAAAAAAATTTTGGAGTGCTGGCCTATCAATGGCCAATGCTGGCCTGTCAATGGTCGGACCAGTATACGAAAAAAATGGTGTTGGCTTGTCAATGGCCGGCACTAGTAAACGAAAAAAAAAATTTTTTAGGTGCTAGCCTGTCAATAGCTGGCACCACCAGTACAAAAAAAATTAGGTACTGGTCTTCTAATGGCCGGCATCAAACCTTATATATAGTAGGTGGTTTGAGTTCTGATAGTGTAAATGAAATTAGAAAAAAAAATTGAGAGAGCCATCAAAATGAGAGTGTTTTGTAGTATATCATCAAATGAGTTTTTTTTGGAGTAAATTGTATATGGAATTTTTTGTAGTGTATAATCGAATTTCGGGATTGAATTATATACTGTCATATTTTAATGGAGTTGAATTATATACTGTCATGTTCACCCTAAAGGTTATGCCATTAAGGGTTGGATGATTATTTACGTCATAGATGGCTAATCGAGTTGTCCAACGCAGATGGACGTTATCTATGGTGTAATAGTGTTTATTCCGCAACTAAGTTGTGGTTGGAGCCAGTTGGTAGAGTCTCAATGCAAAGGTATCTCATGGGACAATGGAAGAAGAAAAGGTCTGGAGCAGAAGACGATTAATTGTGAAGAAATTAGTACTGATGCAACGTAGACCTGATTCAAGCAGAAGACGATTAATTGTGAAGAAACTAGTATTGAAAATAATTGTATTATTTCTTAAGAATGTTTGTATTTTTTAATATCTGTAAATTTAATATAGTTGTTTAGGATTTAAAGTTTCATTTTATATTTTCTTGTAATAATTTCTTAGAATGTTTGTATTTTTTATATGTAAATTTAATTTAATCTATAATGTATAAAGTTTGAAAATTAAATTTTCGTGTATTAATTTTACCCATCTATTTGTAGTTCATTAGGTGTTTAAATTTAATATAGTGCATATTATTTTTGTTTGAAATTTATATTTTTGCATTAATATTGTAGAATGATTGTATTTTATTGTGTATGTAAATTTAATTTGTCGTGTAGTATTACTTATTTGAATTATTATTTTTAAATATTACAAAGTCCTTTATTCAAACAAATAATTATTTTAGAGAAATTAAATTAATATTAAAAACAGAAAAATTTAAAAATAAAAGAAATATTTACAGAATAATTTTAAAATAAAGTAAAAATTAATAGAAAAATTAAAATTGTCGCGATCGACCTAGCGAGTCCGATGCCTCCGGCAATGCTCTAGCGTTTGATAGTTGCTCGGTCCGACGTCCTGATGCCTACAAAGCCCAAAATTCGGCAATGCCATGCACCCATTTTACTGTCAACTACCTAGCACTTTGATAATTGCCTCGAATCGTCGCCACACGTCCGACCACCGTGTCACCAACCACCGTCCCTGTGTACCACCACGCAAAAAGGTAGAACACTGTATTTTGTTTTTCTTCCATTCAGTTATAAAACCGAATGGAAAATATAAAGGGATTCTTTTTTTCTTCTTCAATCAAAAAAGAGATTTGAATCATCAAAAAATATAAAATTGATCGAAAAAGCAAAGCAGATACAAAAGGTGATTTCTTTTTTACTTTTTTCTAAAATTTTTTCCTATTTCGTGTAAGGGTACAAAAAACATACATATAAAACTGGTAAAAAAATAAAAAAAATATAAAGTTTTACCTTTTTCGCCACCGTGGATGGTGTGGAGAATCTCGAAACTCCGGCGATGGCGGCCTGGCCGGAAACCCCACCAGGAGACCCCCTGCAGAGAAAAAAAAAAGAAATGAAATTTTTTTTCCGAAGCAGCTGAAATGAAAAAAAAAGGGCAAAACTTTGGTTTTATAAAGGTTTCAAAATAGCGTCGTTTTGGGCTCGACATGGTGGCCCCAAAGCGGCGTCGTTCAGATTGACCAGCGTGCGACCGACCCGCTCCGGAGATCGCGTGTTTTTGAATGGAAGGGCTAATTGCACTTTTAGCCCTTCCGCATTTTTATTGTTTTCAATTAAATTTTTATTATTTTAAAATCTAGCCGCACATTTAGTCCGATTTTCAATTTAGTCCCTTTAAACGCTGCGTTTAGGACGCTTTGGGTAAATTTCGCTCCTCATCCCCAAATTTTCGCAGCGCATCACAATACGGTCCTTTTCCTTTTTTAATTTATAAATCTTCCCGTAGTTTTATTTTTAATTGAATTGGTCCCTCAATCATCATTATTATTATTATTTAATATTTTATTGATTATTTATTATTACTACTATTTTATTATTATTATTACTATAATATCACGTATTACTACATTATTTTATCACTATATTGTTATCATTATTATTATTATTATCATTATTATTATTATTATTATTATTATTTACCATGATAGTTATTTTATTATTAATATCATTATTATTTCTCTAACATCATTATTGATATTTCTATTATTATTATCACTACTTATATTTATATTTATTTTCTTGGTTTAATCTTTGTATTACTATTATTATGTTTATTACTCTTATTTAATATTATTGCTTTAAATATTATCATATCCGTCATTATTTATCATTTTATTTTAACATTATTATTATATTGTTTGGGTATTTATTATTATTACCATTACTATATTATTTTTATATGTATATATTTTGTTAATTACCTTCGTTTTATTATTTATTTATTTTTCTACTTATTAATGTCATTAATATCATTTTATTATTAATATTTTTTACTCTTAAACATTATAATTCTTTGTTATTACCGTTATCATTATTATCATCATTTTATCATCAAATTAATTAACTTAGCATTATTACATATATCATTATTATTTTTTATGCAACCTAGCCGTAATTTATTCCTTTTATCGAATTGTGTTGCATTAATCTTTGCTCGATTCATCAAGTTTTTTCAAATGATCATCCTGTATTAGTAATTCGAGTGAATCGAGCCCTAACTTACTGGGTTCTGATTTTTCTCGTTTAAGCTAAGCAATGGGATATCTCTTCTGAAATCGTAATTTAAATTTTAAAACAAAATACTTAATCTCAGAAATTCGAAATGTCGCGCCCTAACTTACTGGACTCGACATCTAGATACTTCGAGATAAGCTTCTTTTTCCTAAAAATAGAGTCAATCTTCCGTATTTGAAATCTCGAGAAATCGAGCCCTAACTTACTGGGTTCCGGTTTCTCATTTGATGAATAACGGAAGATCCTCTTCAAAAATGAAAATCAAGTTTTAAAAGACGAACTTAATTTCGGGAGTCTAAAGTATTGCGCCCTAACTTACTGGACATGATACTTTATCTCTTCGAAAATAAGAAAGTCTTAGCGTCCCTTCTAGTGCCTTCAAATTTTGAAAATAAAAAGCATTGTATTTTCGAACCCTTTCAAAATTTTCAACAAATAGGACATCAATCAATCAGTTTGGTACCAATTTTGGGCGTGTCGAGGGTGCTAATCCTTCCTCGCACGTAATCGACTTCCGAACCCGTTTTCTCAAAGTTCGTGGACCAAAAAAACACTGTTTTAGTAAATTAAATGATTTATTAAAACAAAGGTGATCCGATCACACCAAATAAAGATCGATGGCGACTCCCTTCCTTTTCTTTTTCAAAAAATTGAGTCGACCACGTCGTTTACTGTTTCACCAAAAAATGGTTACGACATATAATTTGAATATTTTAATATCCAATTGGCTAGTGACACAAGCCTGAGGAGATGGGTCATTTCAACTTTTTTTTTCATTCAAAATTTATTTTAATGCCATTACTTTTTATTTTAGTTTCATTTAAATTTTCTTAATATTAGGGTAATTTAATTTTTTCATCTATTTTTAAAATTTTTTTATATTTTATTTTTGTCAAATTAAATTTAAAATTTTTTAAAAAAAGCTAATTTCAATTTTTTGGGGTTTTTTAGTCCCGACACCTCATTTAGATAAATTAAATTTGTTAAAATAAATCTAATTTCATTTTTTGAATTTAATATTTTATTTAAATATTTTCATTTATTTATTATTTTGTCAATTTAAATTTTAAATTTATTAAAAAATATCTGATTTCATTTTTTAGATTTTTTAGGTCTGACACCATATTTATTAGGCTTGATAATAGTTATTTTAATTTTGAATGTCAAAAAAATTGCCAAAAAAAATAGTTGTAAGGCCGACCATTAGAAGGCCAAATTGGCCAGTGACATAGACTTGACACAGATGGGTCATTTTAACTTTTTTTTTTTTTCATTTCGTTTCATTTTATTTTATTTCATTCCAATTTCATTCCATACTAATTTCATTTCCATTCTCATTTCTCTTTCATTTCATTTAAAATATATATTTTTTCAATTTCAATTTAATTTTTCTCAATTCATTTATATTATTTTTAATTAAAATTTAACTTTTTCCGCATTTCATATAAATTTTCTATTTTCAATGCAAATTTAATTTTTCTCATTTCATTTTATATTTAAATTTTCTATTTTGAATGCATATTTTTTTCTTCTCATTTAAATTAAAATTTTCCCTCATTTCATTTAAATTTAATTTACTTTCAACTTTTTTCTCATTACATTTAAATTATCTAATTTTTAAAAAATTTACAATATTTTTACAAGAACATGCGCTCAATAATATATCACTTGTCATATTGGAGTCCAACATTACAAGACGATTGACCGAACACGTAGACACGATGTGGGCATGTTTATCGGTTGTGTCCGGATGTTCGACACATAGTGTACAGTTTTGATTCACCCGTCTCCCTAACATCCATGTCATTTCAAATTCTCGTCGATTGTGGTCAACCTTTAGGATGTCTGCAGAGACTACGGTCAGGCACCATCTCGATAGCAGGCGCTGGAACTTTCCAGTTTGAGACATCGAGCATTACAAGAAATTCGTTCCCCCATATACGTAATGTGCGTTGCAACGTGTAGATCTCGTCTATGAATTGTTCAACATTTAAGTTTGCTCTCGCACACGTTGCATGAATATGCGCACACGGATATCGAAGAGTCTGAAAAATCTCGCATTCGCATCGCCTGTTTCGCAAATCAACTGCGTACAACTTAGGAGAAAGACTCGAACGATGACCGATATACTCTTGAACTTGGAAAGTCTCTAAGTCGCATGAATACAATTCTGTTTTCATTGTTTGTGCCCTTCAACTATTTACCGCCATGACCTTTCGGACGGCCTCTACGTACACATGTCCGGCCTCGATCTGTTTAACTTGTATCAACCCCATCTTAGGCATTAATGTCGTCAACGTATAGAATGTTGCCGAGAATACAACATAAATCGGGAGATAGCGTGTGCGCCTCAATACAAAGTTGACCGCCTCTACCAGGTTAGTCGTCATCTGCCCATACTGAAACCACTCATCGTAACTTTGAGTCCATTGCCAGTTCTCCATGCTGCCCAACCATGTCTGGAGATTTGTTGGTAAAGATGACATCTGAGATTCAAGCCTTGCGAACCTCTGCCTGAATCTTCTCGGTTCTAACTCATGGGCTGCATATTTAATTTGAAACCACCAATTTAAAAACAACAAAAAATTTGAAAAGTAATTTTTGAAATAAATACAAACAAAATTTTTTACCTATGTTCACGAGTTCTTTTTTCCAATCTTTATTCTTATAATCTCTATGAAAGTTTGTCGCGATGTGCCGAATGCAATAAACAGACCTCTATGGAACCCCGATCATCTTATCGCAGCAAGTAATCCTTTCGATCTATCTGATATAAGGCAAATGTTGTCTTCTCTAACAACGTGCCTCCGCAGATTTGTGAGGAAAATTTCCCAAGACTCTAAGCACTTACGCTCTACGATGGCAAAAGTGATCGGAAGTACATTTAGATTGCCGTCTTGTGCAATAGAAATCAGGAGGATTTGCTTGTATTTTCCATACAACCATGTACCGTCCACCTGCACCATCGGCTTGCACTAAGGGAAGGCCCTAACACAAGGCTCGAACGTCCAAAACAATGGGTTAAAAACTTGTTTCCCCAATTGTATCTCTCCGTCAGGGCTTTTATACAGGTAGTGTTTGCAAATTAATCACTATCTCAGGCACATACTCCTACATCCCGGCTATCCACCTTTGAAGCTCGTTGTATGATGCATCCCAATCACCATACAACTCTCGCATCGCCATTTGCTTTGCCCACCATGCCTTTCGGTAGGACACTTTGTACTTGAATCGAGCTTGCATATCCGCAATAAGGACCGATACTTGAATGGTGGGTGACTCTTTCACCAAAGGGATGATGCAGTTGCATATAGTTTTTGCATCTAACTTTCCATGGTCTTACGACATACGAGCGGACGTGCATGTGTGTGTACCTTCTAGTTTCCTTATCATCCACATCTGTGTCTGCTGCATTAACGCGGCTCGGACACGCCATTTACAACCACTCGATGAGTTCCAACATTCTTCTATGTACAAAGACTGCGTCGACTTCGTTACTTTATAATCCACACCTAACTTCAAGCTAAGTTATTTTATAGCATGTAAACAATCTTTTTTGTTATCAAATTGTTGTCCTACAAACAACTCTTCTTCGTCGAATTCATTGTCAACTAGGTGAGCCGGCACAATATTTGTATATTCCGAGAACTCGCGTGCAAAAGCCGCATCAGGATCCACGTCGATCATGAAGGACCCTGAATTATTTCTTATAACTATACCAAGGCCTATGTTTCCGGCCGAATGGGGGTTCGCATTTTCACCCTCTATCGGCCCTTCCTCATTTATGTCTTTAGGGATGCCATCCAAATCAAGGTCACTAAAATCATCATTGGGATCATGGTGGGACTGATCATCATTATTGGACCCTTCATTAGTATCTTCTATGGTGGCCAACACCTCTGGATGGATCTCTAAATGAGGACACAAGTCTGGAATGTTATACGAACACCCACCGGTGTTTGGATTTTTGGGAGTTGGCGTTGACCGTTCAAAACTCGACTAATCTTACCAAGAGACGTTAAGATCAAAATCAATTCCGAAGCACTGGCTTGCTGGAATTACCACTTGAATGGGATCCGGTTCAGCTATCTCCGCGAACAACTCAACCGGGCTGGGATTTTTTATCTTAGGGGGCAATAAATTGCTATCATTGCCCTAAATCATCATCATCTTTAAGCTCCATTTATGAGAAATTTAGCGGATCAGTTGAAACCAAAATTTGTACAACAGTCTCAACATTTGCTTTCCGCAACGGGTTGCTATCTTTGAATTGATTTTTCGTTTTAAATCCGACAGCGGAAATCGCTTGTTGAATCTCATTCCTATTTTTTTCCGACTTCGAAATACACAACCTTCTTCAATTGTATTTGTCATTTCTCCATCGAAATGAACATAAACAAACAAAATTTGGGAACTCATTTTAAAAAAATCTTGCTTTCTTCTAAACAAAGGAAAAAAAATTCAAACCAAACAAAATGATAGATAAAATACCTATATATATCTGATAAATTTGGTGCTAGCCATTGACAGGCCCGCATCCAAATTTTTTTCGTATATTGTTGCCGGCCATTGACAGGCTAGCACAAAAAAAAAAATATTTAGATATCTTGGTGCGACCATTGATGAGACAAAGATCCAATATTTTTTTCAGATATCTTGGTGCCGACCATTGTGAGCTAGCACATAATATTTTTTTTAAAATTTTTGTATACCAGTATGATACGATTAAAAAAAATACTCTGGTGCCGGCCATTGATAGGCTAGAACCAAAAAATTTAATTTTTTAAAGTCTGAGGCAATCATAGGTCCAAAATATCAGGTGGTGCCGGCCATTGACAGACCAAAATCCCTTTTTACTGTTTCATTTTGGTGATTGTTTTTAAATCTGAATTATTTTTGTAAATATCAAATTTTTTTAGCCAGTTTAATAAAATAGACTTTAAATGGCATTAGTTGGTATTTGTTCAAAAAAAATCATCATTATTTATCTATAATGAAATATCTGGTTTAATAGTCAAACAGTACAATGATAATAAATGGAATAAATTAGGAATTGTTTTTTTAATTATTTTCCGATGATTGTTCAACAGATTCCCCTGCCTCAAACATAATGAAGACAACTCCAAGCATCTTATTATTGTTTCCACAAAAAATGCAATCCCCTCAAACATTCTTCCAATTTCCTTTTTCACTTCAATAACGCAAGAATCCAGAAATACGATTCGGTGATAATCCCCCACCTGCCCTTGTATCCGCTTCTATTTCAAGTGAATGAAAAATAAAGGAAAGTGATATAGGAACCCCTCCCGGAAATAATTAATCTCGTTTGCATTATTCTGATCATTCTTTTCTTTTTCCTTGAAAACTTACATGACGTGATGATAGAGTTGAAAGTGTATTTCGTTGCAAACGGTGAATATTTTGTTACTCTTGTGGTGCTGCCCCTGTGTGAAACGGTGAATATTTAGTAAAATAAGTCTCTGTATCTTTTAAAAATTCAAAATTTAATGGCTGTAATTTTAGTTTGTTTTATATTTTAAAATCTATGTTCAACTATTAGCATTGTTAAATTTATTGGTGTGAGATTTTAGAAATAAAAAATTTTCATTTAGCATCTATGTAATTAAAAATTTATATTGTAATAAATTTATATTTAACAAAAATTAACTGCAGTAATAATTGAGTTTGAATTTTAAAATTTAAAAATTAGAAAAATTAAATTCTTGAAAATAAAAATATAAAAATTAAATTTAGAATTTTAAAAACTAGAATATCTTACCCAACAATAATAATAAAGGAAAAAGCAAGGAAATGGTTTATCACCAAAATATCACTTAACTATTTAAATTTGTCTTTTTATTACCGATTGGTAAACATTGACAACTTTTAAATTTAATATAATAGCAATTGTAACTCTCAACATTTATAAATTATGTCACTTTAATCTTAATTCTAAAAGAATTTAACCCTCAACATTAACACATTGTCTAATTTGATTTTCTTTGTGGCATTGAGGGTTAATTTTAAAATTTCTGAAAATATGAAAATTATTATATTAGAATTTTAGTGCTTTCATTTTTGTATATTTTGATCAATTTTAGTTGATAAATTTATCTTTTAACTTTTTAGGTGAAAAGGTAAAAAAAAAAAAGAATAAGCAAAACTAAAAAAAAAAAACACCAAATAATGATAAAATAATTTTATTTTAATCGATGTTTACAAAATTATTTTAATAAATGTTTCGAAAATAAATGTATATTTAATTTTGTATAAAGGTAAGAAAGGTATACTTCTAAATTAATGGAATGCAAAATATGGTAGGGATTTTATTGATTATTGTTAATAAGAGAATATCCTTTCTCAAAATCGGATGAATAAAAATATATTCTTTTCATGATGAATAAAATATTTTGTCATATCTCAACAATTAATCGAAAAGGGCAAGGAAATAATTTCTTGGTGTTTTACAAAAAAAAAAAAAAAAAAGAAGAAGAAAAATACCCTTTTATAAAACACAAAGATCATAATAAAATATCAAATTTATTAACAATACATAATTAATAATATACTAATTTTTGTCCTTATGGTATTAATATCTTTCCCACGCATACTAACTCTCCAATTTGAATATTTCTTTAATCTTTAAAAGATAAATAAAAAATTCTTATTAAAAAGGTTGTAAAAAATTCCTGAACATGATTTTACACATCAACTATCATTCTTTGCAAAAAAAAAAAAATTAAAATAGATTTATTTAACGAAATTAAATTATGATTACAATTTAAGGAAGGAAATTAACGGAATCTTCAATTCGATGGTCCAATTTGATTATCTTTTATAACAATTCTTATGACATTTTTGTCCATATTTATATACTTAACAGATGAAATAAATCCATGAAAACTTTGACATGTTGGGCAAAGCGGATAGAAATACTTTGTCATTTACTTAAAATATGATTTTGTGGTTATACCATTTTACAAGCTTATTTTGTCCACTTATGTGATGACATCCACTCATTGGCTTTTTGTATATTCAAGACCACCTTTATGAAAGATGAAAAAGAAATAGTATACAGAAACCAATAAATTAATCTATATAATCCGCCCCTTCTTTTGGCATTTGATGCGTCAAGTTCCAACATGTTTGGACAGAGGATTATGGCAATGGAACACGTTTCGGTACTCTGCAAGTGCCCACAGTGGGTAAATGTTCCTATAGGCTGCATAGTGTAACATGCAGTTTTTCATGAACACTCCAGTAATTTCCTGTCACCAATAAGATTCAATTGTTAGGTTGAAATGCAATCACTGTTTGATCTATCTTTCTTTTAGGATTTTCAGTAAGCTATATAAATATTATATTTGCACCTGTTGGGGAAAGTCGCCATCTTCCAACTGAGAATTGATTATTAGTTTTGCAGCACGGTGCAGAGGCCTTGGGTCTCTTTCCGCCTGTTTAAAACAAGTGAGTTGTAGTTAAACTGGGTTATCAATAGTTTCAATTTGTATCCTCAAAGCCTAAGCTTCCACAAAAGCATTAGGTTCACCTGTCCAGCATGAATCAAGCCCATCATAGCCCATGCAGTATGCACCAAGTTTGATCTGCCATCTTCAAGAGGTACATATCTCTGCATCACCAACCACATTGGTGTTACTAATTAAACCATTAAACCCTTGGTATCAAACAGGGCAGATTAATTGTTTGTGACATTGGAGATTTACTTTTTCAGGACATGATTTGTAGCTCTCTCCCCACCCACCATTCTCTCTTTGTGTTGTAAGTAAGAACTCAACACCTCTCCGCATAGCTTCACAGTTGGTGTATGTCTTGCCTGCAGCTGCCAGGCCTCCGAGTGCAAACCATGTACCATATGTGAAGCAAACTCCCCAGTTTCCATACCTGTTAAGTGTTCGATATGATTCAATTGTAATCAAAAAACGTCTATTCGATTAATCCCGAATCAAACATACCATGAACCATCAGGCATTTGTATATCTTCGAGGTAGTGTACGGCATTCGTGATGAAATTCTCGATTTCTTTCTTCCTGTGCCCAGGGTTCAACTTTTTAAACATAACTAAAGCATGGATTGAAGATGCAGTACACTCAATGTATTCATGCTCGATGACTATGTCGGCAAAAAATTCGGTCGGATTAAGCATCTGAACAAGAGCAACATACAAGAAACCATCATTAACATGTGAAAACTAAGAAAGAGTAAACCATAGTTCAATAGCCTAACAGATGTCAAGGGCTTAAGCACTTACTTCCAGCCACTCTTGAGCTCCTGCAGGCTCCCAGGCAGCTAATCCTCCATTTTGACTCTATATGGAACAAGTGAAGCATTTGAAGCTTATATAAATAGACAACTTGCTATGACTAACAAATATCCTTGAAAATCTAGAATGAGCACATTCTTACCTGCAGAGAGAGTATAACATTGACTGCATCATATAATTGCTGAGGTTCCATTTTCTCACCAACAATTTCTGGTGGCAACATGGACATGAGTAGGCAACACTGTAAAATAGAGGAACATCTATTAAGTCAACATGAATTTATAGAATAGATGCATCAATCATATTTATATAATGCATTTAATGTAGACTAAAGAAATTAGTTACCTTCAATCCTTCTGCAGTGCAATCAGAAACTTGCCATCCATGATCTTGATCAGAGAATGTCCAAGATCCCTTTGAAATATGACGGAACATTTGCTTAAAGTCACCGGAAGGGTTGTCCTTGACCTATTCATTGTAATCGGAAGGTAACAGTTATTGTCGATAGACATACGATGAGCAACAGAAAAAGCTTGAAATGACTTGATGATAAATTAATCTGATATTGAACCTGAGATTTCTTGATGAAGTCATGTCCTCTCTTGAGTACAGGTCCGATTTCGTCGGTGAGGTTACTAGCAAGCAAAGCTTGAATGGCGAAACCGGTATCCCACTGTTGGCTTCCAAAACTCTGCAGACCAGTGACCATGGAGTTTTGTAAATGAAAATCTATGCTTGTAGCATCTTTCCTTGTTACTGATTTAATCAATCAATAAGTTTATTTTGGAGAATGATTGAATGAATGTATACAAACCTGCATCTTCATCCCATCTTCAGCAACCCAAAGATAATCCGGGATTCGAGCAAGGTGTTTCTTAAAGTAATCACTATTTGGCTCTTCAGCCCAACAAGCAAGCATGCATAACACCTACTCCATTCAATGGCACCACATGGTTAGCAATCAATTAGACATAACCTTAAACATTCTTATTACCTTTGATAAATTATGATTGTAAAATTACCTTCTCCACACAACCAATGGTGATGTATCTACTATTTTCATCTTCATAATGGATGTGTTTCATTGTTACTTGGAGAGCCCTTTCTCTGATCAACTTGTTAAAAGGCCAACGAGTAAGCAGCGGTTCAGTACATATATATAGACTGTCCCACATCAGATCCTGAATGAAAGGATGTGGATAGTAGATATCCTCCTGTAACACCAAATTGTTTATCGATGTTATATTAACTTAACTGAAATGTGGTTCATTGCCTTTGCAGTTTGTAATTTGTACACAACAAAGACAAACTCACAGGTGCACATAGATGGCGTATTTTCTTCCAGTTAATTTCATTGTAAGGTTGAAGGTAGAGTTCTTCTCTGAGTTGTTCGATGAGAGGTGTGATCGGTCCGACGAACCTTTTGCCATATAGATATGACATAGGCATGTACACCATACGACAGTAGCACCACATTTTAGCTGCACATTTGAAAGTTCCAATTGAACATTAATCAGATTCATTGCTGCCATTGTTGAAATATATCAACTGATATTACTGCATGCAAACCTGGATGCATAGGAAGGAAAGAAGGAAGCAGCCAGAACTCTGGGGGCATTGGATTACAACCGGACCAGTCAAAAACACCAAGTATCTACAAGAAAAAGGGAACATTCTTATCTGCAAAATGGGTAAATTTTAAAGGCCAGTTTGTGTGCATTGATGCATACCGAAAGCCAAGTCTTTCCCCAAGAGGGCATATGAGTGACACTGCCATGGTCAAGAATCCACTTGCGGGCTCTCGCACAAGCATTATCCAGTCCGCCATCGGGTCCTTCCCCGAGAATACGCATGCAAATGTAGCTAAGAGCTGTACAAAACATGGTGCTGTGACCCTCTATATGTAATCCCCATCCACCATCTTCATTCTGCCATCACATCCATTAAACGCTTCAATTTTACTTGGATATATAACAATTTTATACCAAAATATAGAAAATATATGTACCTGATGATAGTATATATAACGAAGGATTTCTCTACGATGCTCTTCAGGGAATACGGTGTTAAGGTGTCCAGTAATATACATACTGAAAACCTACAATTTTAAGTAGACAACATTAGCACTCGCATTTAGTTAAAGAGTTGATGGACTAGTCCTAGTGAATGAAATTTACCAAGGGCGGAAGGAAAAACAATGGACCAGCATTTTCAGCGGGCCAATGACCGTCGCTGGCTTGCAAAGCAGAGAAGAAATGCACAGCCCTCCTCAGTGTTGTTGTTGCCTTCTCGTACGTGATTTGCTCACCATCATCAATTTTCACTGCTCGTATGCTTTGTTTGAAATTCTTTTCCTTCAGAAACTGCAAAAAAAAAAAATGGAGTAAATTTTACGTACTCATAATATAATATGAATCACCAAATTATTTTAATTACTTCATTTTTTCCTATAAGAAATTTAAGCTTCTGCTTTCATATTAAAAAAAAAGAAAAAAGAAATTAGAAAGGGCCTGAAATATAAATAAAAGACTCAAAATTTTACCTTTTCTTTATATATAGATATGGACATTATGGTTATCATTTTGGTCTCTACTTTTCAAATTTTATTAAAATATTAAATGCAAGGTCGTAATCGTTAAGTTGAAATCGTTTTTATTACATTCAACAAAATTGGGATTGACCCACAAACTATAGAAATTTTATGTTAGGTCATAAATCACCAAAATTGGCATTAATTGATGACAGTGTAGCACTTTTTAAGCGTTAGTAGGGTGGAATATCAATTAGATTTATTTAAAGATCAGATAAGGTTTATTTAAAATTTCAAAGAATATAAACAAAAATTTTGGCCTGTTTAAAATATGAGTTGGGTTTTAGTTTAAACATTTAAGAATTAAATTCGGTTCAATCCGATTTATTTTTAAGTTTATAATACTTTATATTATGTTATTTTTATATATTATGTAATTTAAAACACATTAAAAATAAACATATACTAAATATATAATACTACACTAATATAAACATTAAAATAATGTTAAGATACTATATAAAAAATTTTAATAAATAAAAATGTATATAATTATTAAATATTAAAATAAAATATTACAAATATTTTAAAATTTAAAAATATATGGATGGAATGGACTTGAATTAGTTTTTGCAAATAATAAATGGTCAAAACTTGATTTAATTTTTATGTAAATAATGATTGGTTTAGTATCAATATAAATTTATTTATAGAAGGTAGAATATTTTATTATGAGGATATTAGAAAATTCCTTTAAAAAAAAGGGATAAAAGTATATTTAAAGCATCAATAATCTATATTTATGTATGGTAGATAGTTAAATTATTTTTATCTATATATAAATAAAATGTATAAGTCGTTGTTAAGTTTGACCTAAAATATTATAATTCTTTTTACCAAAATTTAAATTATCTATTTGTGTGCCTGTATTTAAACCATTTATTTATTTAAAATTTGATATTTTTAAATATTTTATTATTCAATATTTGTAAATTCCAAGTTCAAATTAGGGTATCAAAAAATTTCCTTTTATTATTTATTTATGTGCAAGGTATATGTCTATGAAGAAAATGATGAGAAATGGAATGGAAGTGTACGAAAAAGAATGTAAAACCGAAACTCCACGCGAAAACGCATGGTGAGTGCTGTCACGTAGAAACAACTTTGGACGACACTTTCAAAGTCGTCGCTATTTCTACCCTTCTTTTTTTTCTTTCCGCTTTTGCCATTTCCTTTTTCTGTCTCCACTTTCATATCACACCATTACTTATTTATCTTATAATTCATATTTAAAACCCAAAAAAAAAAAAAAAAAAAAAGCAAATCCCCAAATATGTGTCAAAAATATTAGGAGAAGATAAAAGAAAAGGAAAAGCTCAATATGCGAAATCCACTCATTTTATTTTAATTTTACCCAACAAAAGGTGCAAACTTAATTTAGTGACATCAAATGAACTTTATATAAATTATCTACCTTATGTTTGTCGATTTACTTCATCCACCCACCATCAACTTTCTATGATTAGGAAACTAGGCTATAGAAAACAATATTCCTTTTCGCCCACGTTTTGCCATGCAAAGTTATGAGTTTCCTTTTATGCGTATATATATAGTAGTAAATTAGATAATCCCATTCCATTAAAACTTTTATAACAAATGTACATAATTTTTTTATTGAATCCCGTTATTCGGTTTATATATAAATTATATATAATATATGCATCAAATATAGATCTAAATTTCTTTAAAAAAACTTGTGAAGCTAAGAGAAGTATAGTTTTAATGAAAATTTTGTTGTTGGTTAACCCCAATAAAGATGCTTCAAATTTGTAAAGATCATAAACGTATGGGAGTACAAAAAAATTTGAGAATAAAATTAAATTGTATATTTTATAATAATAAAAAATAATTTTATCATTTTAATATTTTATATCTTTATAATTATTAAAGAATTAAATCAAATTTTATTATTTTTAAGGATCAAAATTATTAATTTAAAATTTTATAAATTATAAATGATGTAAATTAAAATTTTCCATCTCTATCAAACAGGATTTTGTAGACATGATGGTTTTATTTTCTGGCTTCCGTGCCATGTTTTATGATTCGGCATTGAAATCAGTAGTATGGGACTTTATGCCAGATATTTCGTGTTAATTACTTAAATCTAAACCACTAATCATAAATTCATAAATTATCTGTTTCCTTTTACGTTTAAACATTGGACTTTTACAAAATATAATTAAAAAAGAAAAGAGTAGTCTTGTTTAGTAGGTTTTTAAATTCCTTTTAATTACTTTTGACTTTTCAAAACTAATATATATATATATTATTTAAATTACAAAATTTCTTCTTCTTTTTTATATGGTTTTAAAATAAATGAATTCCAGGTTCAGAAAATTCTTAATCTCGTATTTTAATCCAAAAAAAAAAAAAATAAAGGTTGAAGTTCAGCCCATTCTATAATGTATAGAAGAAAATTTTTTAAAAAAAATGAGAGTAACTTTATAATCTTGAATTTTGTTTTAAAAATCTTATCTTTTATGGATAGCTACATTTTGTAAACTCATCTTTGGCTTTCTATCGTTAGTACACTTACTAATTTTTTGACACCAAAAATCAAAATACTAGACCATATGATTTTGGCCTTTAGATTAAGGCAATATCATACTCATGACAGACGTCGACGTAAGAAATCCAATAATATTTAAACCAAAATCACCTAAAAAAAAGACAAAAAATAGGATTATAAAGAGAGAGAGAAGGTCCCTTAGTTTTGGTCCAAGCCTCCAAGGAATTTACAAAAGAAAAAAACTTTACTTGTTAAAAGGGGTGGGTAAAAATTCCAAATTCAAAAGTGTGAATCGTTTCAAATCATATGAGGTGGTCTGCAAGTGGAAAACGGGTCGGGCATGCAAAAAACAGTGTTTAAAAAAGAGAGAGAATTAGATACCTGCATACGCCAAAGGAGGTCAGCACTAGGCTTGACATGGTGGCGGTTTCTGTAGAAATTTTGGCGAGCCTCTTCAACCTGGGCTCGCTCTTCAGGGGTGCCACTGTCAGGGTCGAATTCCCAGGTTTGTCTTCCCACGTAGTTGTTTGTGCTGTACAAGTACGGCCCATCCACACCCTCTGCAACCTTCAGCTTCCACATTCTGAATCACAAAAATGGACCCATATATTATTGAGTTGATCATAATGTGGGAGATGATGATTTCCAGGATAACATACAATATTTGGCTCTGTTACATGGACACAAATGGAACACTATAGTTTGAAGTAAATAAGTAAATTGGATACAAACGTTACGTAATTGGGAATTAAACTTCCCATAAACAACAAGAAGTTTTGCTAAATTTATTTATGCTTATGGTGTTTAGTAAGAAACAACCAAAAAACTCACAGCTTGGAGAAAGTATAGATTTTGGACTAAACCTGATCAAGCACTTGTCAACTACAGAAAGGGGAAACGTTTATGAGTTTTGCACTTGCAGTAGTACTCAAAAGAAGAAGAAGAATAAGAAGAAGGGGATAAAGATTTTGTAAACTGAAGACAAGATCCTGAACCTGAACTTGAAACTTATGGCCAGGAAAACTATGCTTTGTGATGTGAGTTTTGGGTGCAAAGGGGACAACAATTTATATAGAGATGATGCCAACCACCCCAATGTTTTGCTTTTATTCCTTTTTTCGCCATGCTTTCGTGGTAGAAATTCTGTAGAAAATTCAGGATCCATTTTTTTAATGGGTACGTTTAATCTGGAGAGATTAAACCAATAACTACTGAACAATTAGTTCGGTTAAATTAAAATCATCGATGATTGGATTTAAACTCGGTTTTGGCATTCACAATAGTAGAAAATAAAATTTGACAATATTTTATTAAAAGTGGTATATAACCAAATTCTTTTTCTTAAATAAATATTTTGCAAAGGGTGAATATTTTGTTAGTCTTGTGGTGCTGCCCTGTGTAAAAGGGTGAATATTTAGTAAAATAAGTCTGTGTATCTTTTGAAAATTTGAAATTTAATGGTTGCAATTTTATTTTTAAAAGTTTAGTTAATTTATTTTTATATTTTAAAATGCATGTTCAACTATTAGCATAGTTAAATTTATTGGCGTGAGATTTTAGAAATAAAAAATTTTCATTTGGCATCTATATAATTAAAATTTGATATTGTAATAAATTTATATTTAACAAAAATTAACCACAGTAACAATTGAGTTTGAATTTTAAAATTTAAAATTAGAAAATTAAATTTTGAAAATAAAAATATAAAATTAAATTTAGAATTTTCAAAAACTAGAATAATAATAAAGGAAAAAGCAAGGAATTGGTGGTGGGGAAGGACCTAAATTATGATAAACTTAGGTCAAAACAAGAAGAAAAGAAAACATATAAAAATCAGTCTTAGTCATGAACCATATATATTTTTGAAGCGGGTCTATTTCTTGTGAAACTTCTTAGTTTAAGCCAATTTAGCCTTACTTGGCTTCAGAAAGGCGAATATAAAGACCAATCTGGGTCATTTCCACTTTCCATGTTTTGACCAACTCTTTCCTCGTCACATTAAAGGCAGAGTTATACTTTACCTTTTTTCTTTTTAAGAAAAGAAACAAATGGCAAATGCAACGACTTTGGGACTTAACCTACAATCTTTGAATAAGTTAATTTCAATATATAACTAAAAAAAACCCTACTCGGCTATTTGAAGTTAATTTTATGACTAATTGATTTGTCCATCACTTTCCTTTAAAATTTTAAGTTGCTTGATATGTTAATTGCAATATAAACTTCTCAACTATGATTGTGAATTACACGTTTTCACTTTTGACTATAAAAGATTTATAAAAATTGATTAAAAGTTATCAACAAAAATATTGTTGTGTCGAATATGGTGGTTAATTATTGTTATTGACACAAATCAAAACACAGTCACTATACAACTTTAAATCTTAATAGTTTGTATTTAACTAATTTTTATAAGAATTATAGAATTGAAATGTTTCAATATTGCTTAAATCGATGATTATTTTAATTACATGAAAATTTTTTGAACACCCGATAAAAAAATGTTGGATGGTTTAATTTAGAAAATTATTTTACCTCATGTAAAATTTGTTAATATTGATACCATCAAAAAATAATGTAGAGGAGGTTGGAGTTAGTTTACCTTGATTGGGTGAACAACCATACAATTTTGGTGGTGGAGGTAGGATGTGAGGAAGGCGAAGGAAATGTTTTTATTAAACCAAGAATAGGGGAGAGTATGCATGTCCTAGCTTCAGGGTTGAGAGAGGTATATGTGTGAGTTTGATGTCCCTAGTCACATATACTCTCCTGATAACGCTTTCATGGCCCTTGTTATATTTTTAATGTCATCCTAACGTATGGTATATGTTTATTAAGATAATAATAAAATAGTTTTTATAACAAAAAGAGATGTATTAGATTGAATGAAGTGATTATAATGCTTGGACGAAAATGATTTAATGACAAAATATGTATGTATAACAACTAATGATCTAATCAATAACACTCTAATGATACAATGGAGTTTTCCCAATAAATTAAAGAATTTTGGTTTCATTCCATTCGGATTCTAATTGGAATGCGTAAGGTTTATGAACATTTACAATATTAGTATATATTAAGGAAGAAAAATGACGTTGAATTTGTGATGAATGAGAGCGATGACAGTGTTAGGGATATTTTTGTTGTGGTGAGGAGTCACGTAATTCCATGGTTGCCTTGACTCTTATTATGTTACCAATAATTAGGCGGTACAGAAGGTTTATGTTTATGTTTGGTAGATGGGAGCCTTGACTGTGTCTTTTATAGGTAGAGGTGGGTATTTGATTTAGTCGAGTTGAATCGAGTAAAAGAATTTCGAGTTAGTCGAGTTGACGAATCCTATTTTAGCAACCGAACTCAATTTTAATTTTTTTTCGAACCGGATCGAATTGAGTCAAAAAATTTTAGTTAAGTTAACGGATCCTATTATTTATACTCAGTGTTGCGTTTACATGAACAAATTATTTAACTACATAAACAATATAATAGTTTTGTCTTTTAACTTAGTGCGTAAACATTTATCAAAACAATGTAATTTTTTTTTAAACTTTTAACTTTAGAAAAGGTAAACATTTATCAATATGGCGTAATTTTATCTTTTTTACTCAGATTTTTGGATAATTCGAATTATATAATTTATATTCAATTTAAACTCAAAAACTTAAATTTTTTATTCGAATTAATCCAAATAACTTAATTAACTCAAATAATTCAAACTATTTAATTTAAAATTTAAAATTTTATCAAATTTTACTATTTAAATCGAATTTTACTCAGCAATGGTGAGCGTTGAGCTACGCTGTCCAAAGCTAATTATAATAAAAGTTTTCAATGCAGCCACATATTTCACTTGTTTTTTTTTCTTTCCATGCAACTATACTGTCATTATTTCAAGAATTTTTTGGCAAATATATTTAGATAAATTTTACAACAAATTATTAAATAATTTTATTATAAAATTAAAAAGTGAATGATATGTATTAATAATTTTATTAAGTAAAATTAAGATTTTTTATTACTATAACTATCGTTAAACTATATATAAAGCACTATATCCTATTATGACCCCTTCGTTTTCAAAAGTTTTAAATTATTTAATTATATCATATTAATATAAATATAAATATAATTCCATTATTTTTATTATATATGTATACACATTTTAATTTAATATCCATAATGATCATTTTATTTTTACATTATTATTACAATTGCATTTGAATCTAAACATACATATCTCACATATCTCGCCCATCCAAAATGAAATTTTAACACTCAATAACTATTTTATTTATTATCTTGCTCTCTCAAATTTGTTATACTATATAATATGAAAAGTGACATAAATGTGATATAAATAACTAAAAATTATGTAAAATGAAATTTTAATATCTAAAATTTTACATAAATATATAATATCCTAAAATATTTAATTTAATTATAAATATTATTTAAATATCAGGATAGAAGAAACCCTGGAAAAGAAAGTTGAAGAAGAAAGGACAATTTCAGCTCGGTTGCTTGAATGTTTAAAATTTATCACCTGGATTGTTTAGATTTGATTTTGGACGTTAAATGGATGAGAGGTAGTTCAAAATCTGTAAATTAATACCAAAATAAAAGTAGTGGCAATAAAGAATGGGTCAAATAATTCTAATTTAATAAACAAATTAGCATGCAGACAAATATTGGATCTTGGGAATGGATGTTAGCTACCAAGACAAGAGACGGCATTTTTAATCGATGCCTTAATCAAGAAGACAATTTGGTTATAAAAACAAATAAAGGGATCATGCATCTAAAGGCTTTTGTTTTTATTTGGAGAAACATGTTGGGCTAAATCCCCCATTTTTCAATGTTACAGACTTGGAATAGTCAGCCCATTGGTGATGGTGATTACTCTTTGGATTTGCATATCATTGATTCCCATGTACTTTTTTCTTTTTTTTGTACATATCAAATATGCAAACAATCAAAAGTATACTGCGTAGTCTGAGTCCTCTGTCCGGCGAGAAGTTGAAAGATCATCTCCCAGGTTCATGTTTGATTGTTGAACTAATTGTATCAGTGACTGCACCACCTCCGACATCGCGGGCCGAAGCTTTGGATCCGACTGACACACACACACACAAATACCATTGTTATATTTATTATATATCATTACCACCCACTTTTGAACAAGATGATTAAATCAATAAAAATAAGGGCGGGCGGTCATGTAACGCCACCTTTACGCAGTGGGCAATAATATCAGCAAATGGAGAGAGTGATTTTGGAGGATACAGTCCCCTCAAGGCAGGATCCACCATTGCTGCCAGTGCATCGTTGTCTTGAAGACGAGGGCTAGCCCATTTCACTAAGCACTGTTCTGTTTTCGGCCTTTTACTGCAAGCCCAGAAAGCAATAGCATTAACCCACCCTGACGCTACTACACAAAGTTAACTTCATATAGCTATCTGATAATGGGATGGATGGAGTGGGGGATTTAGGCTCACTTGTCCAGGGGCATCCGACCCGTCAATAGTTCTAACATCACCACCCCGAAACTGTAGACGTCACTCTTTAGCGTATAGGCTGAAGGCCTTGCACATTCTGGAGCATTATATCCCATTCCCAGGTTTTGGCTTGTACGCTGAAACCATTACAATTTTATCCTTATTGCTAAAAGCATATATGAAATGAAAGGCATGAAGATACAATCCTTGTCTTTAAAACATTGTTTATAGGCTGAATTTCTAGCGATGAAGACATGCCCAAATTTAGAGTGAAGGACATACATATATAAATTGTAGTCAAATATATAAAAGAGGAAGAAACTACTACTAACCTGATGGAAGTGTGCCA
Organism: Gossypium rotundifolium; assembly: GCA_025506655.1. Classification (NCBI taxonomy): domain Eukaryota; kingdom Viridiplantae; phylum Streptophyta; class Magnoliopsida; order Malvales; family Malvaceae; genus Gossypium; species Gossypium rotundifolium. The sequence continues at coordinate 187,026,495 of CP106734.1, read as the reverse complement.
TACCATAGTCAGATAGGTGAGGAGTGAGTTCAAGATCAAGCAAAATATTGGATGACTTGATGTTCTTATGAACTATGGGTGGAGAACAAACGTCGTGGAGATACCTGAACAATGCAAATGCTCACCACTGGATTCAAAGTTAAAAGAAAGAGCAGCTAAAGGAGATTGTGAGGAGAATGCAAAAAATCATACAAGGTAAGAAAATAGAAAAGAAAGTAAAAAGACTTACTCAACAGCTCTGGCTGCACCTAAAGCAATTGAGACTCTGGTATTCCAAGTGAGTGGTTTGCTGAAATCATCTGATACGTGTAGGAACTCATGAAGTGAGCCATTCCTGTAATGGTCATAAACCAACAGATAATTCCCCTGCTCTGAGCAATACCCAACAAGTTCAGCAATGTTGGGATGGTGAAGCTTTGAGATGTTTGCAACAATTTCTGCAAATCCCTCCGGCTTCTCGCCTTGTATAAGTATGGGATCTATCTTTTTCACTGCTAAAACCTGTTGCAAATATATGCATACGTACAAGAAAGTGCATATGACTACAATGATATGAAGAAGAACAAAAAGGTAGGAACAGGAACGTACCTTGCCATCTTCACATTTCGCCCTATAAACACGTCCAATGTTGCCCTCACCCTGGAAGTTCCTCGATGCAAAATCACCAGTTGCATTCTGTAAATCCGCCAAAGAATAAGCAATAACAGGAGCAGAGGTGCTGCTTCTGCCTTTTAGTCGGCTTGTTTGCTCACTTACACTAGACCCACGACCTGAAACTGAACGATTAAGTCCCATTGGTCCTGATATCTGCAAAGAAGCTTGATCTAGTGCAACACCTGATTGTATTGTTTTTAAACCTGTCACCATCACACATCATATAATCAGTTCAATTCATCGCAGATCCATCTAAAACGTGTTTTTTAAAGCCATCTTTTTCAAGAAATGGATACCTTTTGATTCTTTTACTTTGCTAACATATTGTGCACCTGCTAACTCTCGTGACTGAAAGGGAGTATTATCTTTAGTCCCAGTGTTCCTCTCTTCATCGAGAAATTGTGAAGATGGATGAGCAGCCTTTCGCCTTGCGAACACTGCCATAAGAGCAGCAAACACCAACATTGCACCTAAACATGACCCGGCTACAATTGCTACATTCCGAACAAGTTTAGATTTCTTCCCGTCGTCTTTGTTGTCCTGATCTTCTTTGGCGTTGGGATGTCGGTGGCGCACACCAGGCGGTGGAGGCGGAGCCCTCCCTGTCGACCATGAATTTCCTCCCGTTCTTCCAATAACAGATAAGATTGCAAATCAGGAAACGACCTTTCTCATCCACTGCAACAATTATTAAACAAACAAAATTTTGTAGGATAAACTCACTTCAGGCTGCGAATGCCCTTCAACTCATTAGGAATCCATCCACTAAATTTGTTGTTTTCAACATTCCTGCCATGAAAGAAAGAAAAAAAAAGGTGGGTTGATAAGAGTAATTGAAAACCATCATTTCCAACAAAGTTTAGGTGCCGGTCACGTACAGATCTTCTATAGGAAGGTCGGCAAGGACATTTAGTGTTCCAGTTAATTGGTTGTTCTGCAGACGCCTGAATAAGTGAAAACAAAAGTTAGCAACCATGCCCTTGACAGAGTATAATATGAAAACCTTTGCACTTACAAAGTGTTTAAATTTGTAAGATTTGCAAAAGAATTCGGAAGCTTATCAGTCAGTTCGTTGTTGGATAAATCACTGCATATCAGCTCCTATGTTAGCAATACAGTACTAACCCTACGTCTACGCTCTAAAGCTATGTAAATAGAAAGAGGAGTTTGCAGAAATTATATACTTACAATGACTTAAGTTTTTTAACTTTGGCGAACATATCGCTCAAGGTTCCGTCGAGTTTATTATTGCTTAGATTTCTTCATAAACCAACCAAATAGTTAGATATGGTTAAAAAAACTGATGAAATTGTAATGAAAAATAGATAGATGGAATGCAACCAATTATTTTGACTTACATGCTTTCGATGTTGGACATCTGAGATATCGAATAAGGCACATTGCCAGTAAATTGATTATGAGAAAGGTTTCTGCATGTAAATTGAGCTCATAATACATGATATGTGTGATAAATCAAACCAATGAAATTCGAATATGGATATATATATTCAGGGATATGGTATGTTATTCCGAATATAGTATAATTTTTTTAAAACTTTTTTCGTGTATTTGGAGGATTTATTAAAGTCATGCCCATGTATTTATGTGTCGAACATGAGAGACAAAAGGTGACTTACATTCGAACAGCATTGGGAGGTAGTTGATATGGAATTTGATCATTAAGGTTGTTCTTGCTCACATCACTGTACTATGACAAACAATGCATTGCCTTCAGAATTCAGATTATGTTCTCTTACAGGGAAGAAAAGTAAAACAAATACAAAAGGGAATAGATTATCTAAAAAAAAAAAAAAAAAACCTATCTCTAGAAGCAAATTCTCACAGGGAAGTGAGTGAAGTCAAGTTTGATAGCTGGTAGCCCAATTCTCCATTGAGTCCATAGTTAGATAAGCTTCTGCAAAGTTTAAACCCAATCAAATACGTATATATACAAGAATGCTATTCAAGCCTCCTTTAAGAGACAGATAATGGGGAAAACCATACATCTCAGTTACACGAGAGCCTGAGCATTTGACCCCTTGCCAGGAATCGCTACAAGGGTCACCGCCACTTACCCTCCAACCACTTAGTTGTGATGGAGCTTTTAGGCTTTTAAACATCACATTAAGGGCATTAACTACAAAATACAATTAACAAGTTTCAGAATATATATATATATATACATGGATTAGATGCTAATGTGATGCACCGGGTTGTAACACCCAAATGTATGAGATGCCATCCCTTTTAAGGATGGCTGTGAACTAAGTGTGATAAAACCCGATTTCATTTCCCTTTTCCAAAACATATGGAACCCATTTTTCATATTGCATGAGTTAGATAAACGTATCAATGGCTTTATATTAGCATCTAATTGTATCATCCCCATGAGCATAGCTTTGCTAAATATAAATACATCATTAGCAAATAGCATGCAAAAATCTAAATTAGTGTACAACAAATGAAGTTGAATAATGATGATACATATACCATCTCGGCTATCAGTCCATGAATGAACCAATGAAATCAAGGTCCCAAAGGAAAGAAGCAAGTATCCTACAACAAAACGATGCATGTTCCTAGGCCAAATTGGCAAAGAAAAGGAAGAGGAAAATAGGTTTATTATTATTAATATTATTATTATTATTATTTCCTATGCTAATATCAAAAGCAGGAACCAAAAAGAGTTGGAGGAGGAGCTGAAGAAAGAAAGAATAAACATCTAAAAGGGGAAAAATAATATAAATTGTTTTGGAATTGTCTTAGCATTTTCTGTTTCATATTGAAGGGCTCAAGTCTGTTTTAGGTTTTAATTTTTTATTAATTTATTTTTTTAAAATTTCTTCAACGGGGGCTTGCTAAATTTGGTGAAGAGAAAAGTACTACTAAATGCAAAGAGCGGAAGGTGAGGAGAAATAACTCATCAGAGCCTTTCAATGTTTTACGGTTCTTGGTAACACAGCTTTCTCTAACTGTCACCTTTGATTAATACACACGACTCATCTTTCCAGCCTTTGTCTGAGGCTGACCTAAGAATTTTTCTTAACTCCATATTTTTATTTTCTTTTTCTTTTTCCTACTCTTTCGGGACTTAAGATCACTTTAAAATTGTATACCAACACAGGTCCAACCAGATGGAATTAAACAAATATATATGTAAAAGATTTGAGTTTATCATAAACTCAACTCTGGCATGCTGTTGTTTTAACTGTCCATCCCTTCATATGTTGGGTTTATTAGTTGCATGATTATTAATATGCAATCCCGTGAATATGTTGGATTGTAAGATCCTATTGATGCAAGACGAGGCTGTAATCTGCATGCTGCAACTTTAAGTTCATGAACTGCAGGCATTAGATAGAATCTGGGTTTAAGTTCATTTATAATAACCAAAACATATATTATACAATATAAAACTGGGGTTTCACATCTTTAACAATGCTATTTCTTCGACTCTGTAGTTAAATTTCAACTAAGTTCAATAAGTCTATGTAACAAAGAGCCTCTTTAAAAAAACCATCAAAACTAGTTGCAGAGATGAAATAAGGTCAGGTGCCTCAAGTTTGCATGCTTTGGCTTGATCTATCACCACGCTTTCTCAATTTTGTTAAGATGTATGCCATTGCGACTTTAGCACCCAGGCCAGAGTGACCACGAGACAGGCAGATCACACCCCCAATAACAAGCAAACTTTTTGCTACAAACTTTTTCGACGGTTTTCTTGATAACCTTTTCTCCCTGGGTTCAACATTAACAGGTTCAAAAGTGGCCATCGAGGCAGAGACTGCTGGAAGTGCATCACCGTTTATCATTTCTAATTCAGGTGGAACCTATATGCAGACATGTTAATAATCATCAGTTCAAGAGTTGCTCTGAAGATAATATCACCAGAAAAAGCTCTCTCTCTTTTTTAGTAAGAAGCAGCAGAAGTTCAATTATGTGTCTTCATAACCATAGCTTATTTCAATAAATTATTTTGACAATGTAAGGACTAAACTAGATACAGCCTCAGTTAAAATGACTAGTTCATAAAGGTAGATTATTAAGGCAAAATCGCTCGATAATGCAATAGAAGAGTGCCAAAAATGCAGAGGATCTGGATATATACATTCATCCTATAAACTTCTATAATGTCAAATAATGGTTTATACATAGGGTTATATAAAGGTGTAGTAAGATCGCTCAAGTCTCAGACATTCTCCCTAGGCCTAGACTGCTCCTGCATATGGTCCTTGCATCCCACTTTTTCATTTGTACTTCTGCTACCTATCTTATTAATTTCTCAAAAACACTAATGATAAGATATAAAGATAGATAACCTATCTTACTCATTTCTCCAAACGCCAGTCTTCAACTCACTTGAAGGAAACCAAGATAAAGGGGTATGTTCCTCTATGACATAATAAAGTCAAACTGTTTTATCTTGGACTAAGTGTGAGTGTTGGACATGGATAAGTGTTCGACACGGGTCTTTAACTGTTTTATCTTGGACTAAAGAAATTAACAGAGTTATTGCAAAACATGATCACAATTAAAAAACAAGATTATATATACAAATATTTTATATATTTGTTCATTATGGTAATGCAGACCTTCTGAATCAGAGTGGATGACGAAACAGATGGACTAGTCGGAGGATGGCTGATCACGGCATACTTGCGTAATGCATTATCCATCTTACATACATAACTCCATATGCCCTTTGCAAATGCTAGTTTTGCCATTTCCACATTCAGACCAGCATCTTCTTGGTGAAACATTCTGATCTCAGAGGCATCTCTACTGGGTACTGTACAAATAACATTATAGTTCAGAATCATATATAGTCGAGTAATAATGGGAACCAAAGAGAGAGAGAGAAAGAAGTATATAGGTACAGCATCCGTTATTCCCTCCCAAAAAATTTAATACTTTCAATGCCTTGGGTAGAAATACTGTGGCATTAAGAAATGCACCGTCATTAATGACACAAACCAGAATCCAACAAGCCTCAATTTTGGTGACAGGATTCATTATTCATTATTTTTTTCAGTGAAAAACAAGGGGGGGGGGGAGGGGCTGTCGCTTGCAGGACCACATTGTGCAAGTACATAATTCGACTTTAAGAAAACAACTTCCTGACAAATTGCATGGCTCCAACAAGAAACCACCAACTCTTTACATTTCTTTGTTAGGGTTAGACAAATATATGAGGCACTTGCCTTTCCTGATTTGCCAACCGGATCTAAAATATCCTACGCGGACGTACTTCTTCTGTCTTGGTGCAGATGGATGTTCACATTCCTAGTCAATCATAACAAGAATTACAAAATAAAAATAAAAATTAACCAAGATGTGGTAGTAAGCATAAATAGGACCGCTATGGAAAAACATAGAATATTTGTGTGAAGCAATTTTTTATGGTAGAGGTATTAGAGTTATAAACCCTGGGTATTTGCAAGAACCAGGTTTAGAAGTTAGAACCCCAAACCTAAGGGAGCTCCACCCTACTATAATTCCTGAACAGAATAAAAACTTTCCTCAAATGACAGCATGAGATACAATATTCCATGATCTCTATTGGGTCAATGATTGTATACCCATAAGCCGTTAATTAGCATGTGCTAGATGTGGATAAATTCCAATATTAAGAACTTTCAGCATAAAATACGTACATCTCTTTCACATTAAAGATACCGCCAATCATGTTCTTAATCCTTAATATCAGACATAGAACTTCCAGTTTCCAAAAGAATATGAATCTGATATGAACTCAACATGATGAAAGAAGTTTCAGTGATAGTCACCTTGATAAAACAGTAGAATGTTCTATCTTTTCCCTCCCACAATCTCCACGCAAGAACATATTCTCTGGGTGTCAAAAGGGGAAACTTCTTTATTGTGCAGCCAATTTCAATCCCATTTGTTGTGTTCATCTGCAGCTGCACATGATCGACCACCGTTTTATCCCACTGCTTTCTATAATCATTGTCCATATAGAAGTCCCTCAGAAGCTCCGGAGAGCAACCCTCAAATACAGTCGTGCTCAGGTATTTTAGTGGTTTATTCTGCAATTAACAACAAGAAACATAACTTTCAGTTGCTTCACCACTTAAAATAACATACTGACCTGGTCCTGCTGTATACAGAGATTGTATTTCTAGCTTAAAACCAAGTCCACCAGCAGGTCAAATTAGAGTAACCTTAAGTGCAATGATTTAGCATATGCAAGTAAATGGTTGAAACTACTAATTTTATAAAATTTCGCTACATTGTTATTATAGATGAACTAAGCAAATCAAAGTACACAAAACCTTAGGTCTGCAGCACTTTGCCTTGTAGGATAAAGAGTTGATTTTCTTATCAATTACAGTCTCCCATTTCTCGTCCTCATCGAGCTTCTCATCCAGATTATCAATCAAAAACTTCAAGTCTGAATCAGATACAATCTCTGGGATTCTACAGGTACCAAAAACACAACTCCACATCAGTTAAAAGTCAAGGTAACATTGATATCCCCTCCATATTAAGTTAAAAAAAGAATTGTTTAATTTCCCACTGGTAGTAGTTGAATTTATTGGAGATTGCCCTTAGAGAAAATTTCCCCACCATAATTAATGTAAAGGAATATGTCTAATTAAGAAAACATTATAATATATTCCCGAAAGAGCATGTTGTTCATATTTTGACAATAGAAGTTGCAGATAAGAAGATTACAAGAAAATTCAATTAAATTCACTTCAGAAAATCAAAGGAAAAAAAAAAAATCATACCAGAAAGGGTAATAGAAGAGCAAGCATAAACTTTAAGGAATAAATTAATTCAAGACTTGACGAAGAGTGATGCAAAACCCAGAAACATATATGCAAAATCCAAACAGATTCTTCAACAACAAAAAAAAAAAAAAGATTTAAAAGAAATTGAACCTCAATTATGTAAACCAAAAAAAAAAAATTGAGTTTGAGAGGCGACAAACTGAATGAAATAAGAGGACGGCAGATTAAATAAAACATAAAAAAAGTTACCTTGATTGAGATTCAGGAAGGGAAGTGGATGAAGAAGGAGAAGGAAGATGAAGAACGGAAGAAGGAGGAAAGAATTTAGAGTAAAGTTTCTTGGAAAGATGAAAAAAGAGAATAAGAAGAAGAGTAATAAGAGTGGCTCTGAGGTTAAGGATGCACCAAAATTCCATTGAAGAAACACTTGCCATCATCCCCATTTCTCAAACACTTGCCTTCCCCTTAAAAATAGGTTTCCCCATCTTCACTGCAGTGTTGGGAGAAATGTCTACTTTATTCTCAGGAAAAAATTAAAAAACTTTAATTCTTTATTTATTTATTTTTAAATTTGTCTACTCTTTATATTAAAACTAGATTTTGAGACACCCTTGTGGTGAGTTTTTTTCCTTTTAATTTAGTTTTTTGGAGAAAAAAGGTACTAAAATGGCCATATTTTTTAATTAAAAATGAGAAATATTTTAAGTGGAAAAAGTAAAATATTGAAGAAAATAAAATTTTGATAATTATTATTTCAGATGTTATTAGATAATATTTGAAAATCACGATTTCAAAATTTAAATTTAGATTTAAAAATAGTATAAATTTAGTAAATTATTTAAAAATAATATATTTATTATCATTGATTTATTACAACTTATTTAGTAATAAATTTGAAATCTTTAAAATATTTTTAAATTTGATAAATTCATAGTTTCACATTTTTTATATCTTATAACAAATATCAATTAATTTGTCAATTTCATTTTACTGTTTACTCAATAATTAAAATTTAAATTCAAATTTTCAAACCAAGCTCCAAAAGAGAGCATTATTATTATTATTATTATTATTATTATTATTATTATTTATTATTAATTATTAATTAACAGTTTAGAATTTGAATATAGATTTTAAAAATAGTAGAAATTGAGTACTAAACTATTTTAAAATGTAGCATTTGTGATAATTTTTCAAATTTATGGATTTGTTAAATATTTATTTAGTAAAAATTTAAAATTCTTAAAAATGTTTTTGAATTTTATAAACCTATGTTTTAATAACTTTAAAATCTATATTATATTGAATATTAACTAATTATATATATATATATATATATATATCTTATAAATAAATGAAATCTAAATACAAATTTTCAGATACATATTCTCAAACCATGCATAAAATGGTTCTAAAAGTTTCTTTCCATCTGTCTAATACTTTGATTAAATGTGATTTAAATATTATAATTTTACCCAAATAATTTAAACTCTTGCAATATATCCTGACGGTGTCCTTTAAAAAAAAGTAAAAAAAAAAATTATTTATTTTTCTTTTTAACAGTTTGACTCTTTTATTTTGTTTTGGCCAATAACTATTCCAACTTTCGAGTTGGCTATTGTTTCTCTTTTTCTTTTTCCCATCAATCTTTTTTTCTTTCTCCTCATCCACTCTATGTATCTTTTTTAATTTTTAATTTGTAGATATATTTTGTAAGTATTTTTATTGTTTTCGATTGTGATGGAGAAATGATGGTGTTTATTGTAATAAATACTCTACCAAGACAGTTTTTCTTGTGAAGTAGATGACTCTTTGTCAATTTCTTAATTTATTTTTATTTTTAAAGTATTTCAAAACAATAATAATTTCACAAGTCGATTTGAACTCATATTATTTAAGTTTTATATTTTTTTCCATTGTTTAATAAATATTTCACTTTTAAAAGTTTTTATTTGCTCTTGTAGCACGTTTTTTAACTTGTTTATACATGTAGTCTTATTTTTATAAGTAATTTTAGAGACGATTTTGTCGTTGTCTCTCCAGTTTGGTGAATGTTTAATTTTTTTATCGATTTTTGCTAGCCGCTTTAGAGTATTCGAAGTTAATTTCCTTATCGTATTTAATAATTGCAATCAATCCAAATATATCATGTTTGAGTTGTAACAAAACTAATTGTCAACATGTTATAATATTTTATTAATGCTAAGGCTTTGTAATATTGATGAAGTTTATCATTTTGTGCTAGTAAGGGATGTTTGGTTCGTTTTTTTCCCTAAATTTACTTTAAAAATATATCTTAATTCTGCTTATAAGAAATTATCTATATATTTTATTTAAAAACTAAAATTATCTATATTTAACTATTTCAAAAGCATAATTGGAAGTAATAAAGAAATTAAAATGAAGTGATTTCAAGTCAAAACTCATATCCAAATTCAATGATGTAAATCTGAAATCAAATGATTCATATAAAACACACAAAAATCAATTCAGATCAATCACCACCTTATAAGTTTTTCTCGCATTTTATTTTTATATAGAAAATCAAGTTTTTTTTTTTCAGAAAATATTACAATCTTTTGAGTTTGAATTAATGCAGTTAATATCCTACCTATTAGTTTATTATTTTGTTTTGATTTCGATACATATAAGCTTCAGTGTATTATTTCGGATTTACCAATATTTTAAATATTTTTATACATATATTTATAATCTAATTTTAGTTTGTTGATAAATTGTATATACATTTAAATATTTTTCACATATCTATTTATAGTTTAATTTTAATTTCTTTATAAATTATATATTATCTATACATGAAAATATATCTTAATTACATCCATATAAATATAAGTTTTAAATTTATAAATTGGGTTCAGTAATTTCATTAAATAACTATTAATTTTAAATGTAATTATAGATAAAAAATAGTTAAAAAGTTAAAAATTAATTTAAAATATCACAATTTTATATGGACTGGTATTCACTAATATAAATCAGTATTGATTGAAATGGTGGAAACACACCAAAATTTGGTATCGACTACCATTGTTTGAATTTTATACAGACCATTTCATCAAAGAGACTGTCATTGATAAGGAAAAAGGAAACAGTGAAATAAGAACCAATTCCCAATTTTTAATCTTAAATATAATATGAAACAAAGGGTTGCATGATAGCTCATTGAAGGGAACGAAGCAAACTATTTGTCAGCATTTGATAATATCGTTAATGTCATATTAAAACGAAAAAGAAGATTCTAAAGTCCAAAGTCTGGGTGGGAGCTAATAATATTTAGAGCCAAGTAAATTTCATTTGGTTGAGAATATTCAACAAAGTAGTTGTCACCATCATATAGTAGATAAGAGGATATGCATCAACGAACAAATACTTGGCCGAGGGAGAGAGGGTCCCACCTACTTCTTGTGGTTCATCCTCTACTCTCTTAAGGCAGCAACAACACTCATCCATATCCAACTCCAACTCCTTGTCACTTTTTCTTTTCAACTAACCTAGTAAGCTGCCTCTTTTCACTTGTTCAAGGCTTCTATCCCTTGGAGCCCAAGCATAAAGTAGATTGATTGCCCAACAATATATGTCCAAAAATTCTCCTTCATACAACCCCCCCGCCCTTTAAATTCGAGTTCAAATAGGTAGAGCAATCTAAACAAGCTACTATCATCATGTAATCAAATTCAAAGTGATAACATATAGCCTACATAAATATCAGTAACAAAGTACAATTCCTAATAATAACAAATGAAGAATGCTAAGAGCGAAGAGAAAGAAACCAAAAGATTGCATAACAGTAACACCATTTGCTGTATTCTTTTATTAAACTGCCTGGAAAGATGAACAACTTTACAAAAAGCATGATATCAGCCAGTATCTTTCACTAATCTCACCCACGAATTCAAAGCAAAAGGTTGAAGGAAAAAGAAAGTAAAAGAATACTAACAGACTACAGTTACCGTTAAACTCAGAAGCCAAATCTTACATATGAAGCAAATCAGCCCTATACGACTTTGTTCAAATACAGATGCAGTCCAACAGAATTCACCAAATGAGAGATCCAACTTTGCATAATAATTTTTTTTTTAAAAAGAAGCTGAAAAAGATGTTTCACATACAGTAAACAAAGGCTGCCCGAAACTCCCTGAATGCTTATTCTTAACTTGCCTGAGCAGAAGAAGCTGCTGCTGTGATAACATCTTCAAGTTTAACCCTTGTACCTTTTCACCCATCAGAGACAGAACTAGTTCTCTCAATAGCAGTGCCTTCCTTATTACCATCATCCAAGCACACAACTTGAGCAAAGCTCTTAGACATCTGCTTTATGAAATCGTTGGATAACGTAACAGTGTTTCTATGCTCACTTTCTCCAACAACCCCTACAGACATGAGGCTAGCTTGTTGTCTAGCCTTACGCTCTTGCATAGCCTTCTGTCTGTCCTCATAAAATTCGAAATCATCCAGGATTGACATATCAGTTTCATAACTTTTAAAGATACTCAACATCTCAAGTCCTTGCTCCAGTTTCACCTGCAAAATTTGACATTCACACAAGTAAAGAATTGTTGCAAGTGAAATATCTTAAAGCAACATCTTTTAAATCCTCAAAACTAAGTAAGAAGAAGCATGAAGAAATCAAAAGTTGCATAAGACATGTTATCCAATCAATAAAGGAAAAGGAATGGCCTTAGGATTCGTAGTACGACAGAAGGACAACAAAATGGTGGGGTAATATCCTCAATTACATCTGAGGGAGAGAGACTGGAGCAGGTGAGGGCCACAGATCATATATAGATCAATGATCCTATCGATTCAGGAAAGAACACTTGAGGACTACGGTTTTGTCGATAAAAAGAAGCTTTGGTATCAGAATTAGCACCTCATCAGAAGGCTAAAAGGATAGGAGACCTGAACAAATTTTTAAAATAATTTTTTCAACAATTTAGTAGTCGGAACCAAGATTTTCCCAGACAGAAGGAATAGGGAAATTGTTCTAAGCAGTTCGAACTTTGAATTTAGCCAGTGATTGCCAGAGCATTAATAAACAAAAAAAGTTCACTTGAATCTCATGTAGCCATCTAATAAAAAATGCAGTTCAACAATTTGACCAACAAAGCACTATCAAATGAATGAACTCCATCATTTATAGTAGTCATTTGAAACTGTACCTCCTGAGTATCTCTACTATTAGTCACAGGCTTATTATCATTATTTTCCAGTATGATATAACGCAGCTGACTGTTTGGAACATCTTTGATAATATGCCATTTGACAGGGAATTGCCCACTCCATTTATCTTGCTGCCAGTAATCCACACTCTTGTCAAAATCAACAGGTCCAACCATTTCTGCAACCCCACAGAACTGAGCACTGGCATTCACCTGCAACAATTGTGTAACATCTATTTAACTGATATGAGCTAGACAAAGTAAATAGTAAATACAATTTTTTTTTTTGTCTAAAATGTTAATACCGAAAAGAAGAGAAACACTGGGCAATTGTCTTGATTCTCCAAGGCCTCACGGTAAGCAGCATCTAACCTTTTGTTCCCATTAGGTGTACTAGCCCAAACACCGTATTTGATACTCTTGTGAACGTTATCTTCACTGTATGACTTGATTATGAAGAACTTAGCATCCTTGTAATCAGTAGGGAAATCTGGTCTGTTGTAAGAATCATCATGGATCTTCGCTGAAGATTTGTTGTTTTTATTATCATCGATAGAAGAATTATTATCAGCTGTGATTTGATTCTTAGGTTTTGAGGCCCTTGGCCCTCGGTTTTGCTCGCTAAGGATATCAAGAGCACCATTACAACCACATAGAGAGATGTCACTGTCTCTTCCACGTCGTCTTTTACCATCAAAAGATAGCCAGCCCCTGCTATTTGCTCCTAAACTAGGAACTGATGCATTTCCAAAACCAGCACCTTGGTTCAGACCACTTTGCAGGAAGCCTCTGCTATAGGAGTTCATTCCTGATCCTAACAGATAGAATGACCTTTGCTGCTGAGGTACCTGAAAAGGAATAAAACAGATTGAATACTAAAATGGTATACTAATTTAAGACAATCAAAACGCTAGCTCGCTGCATATACCATCATTAAAAGACTTGTGTACCAAATATTAGTCATTTAAACACTTCTTGAGCTTAAATTTTCACAATTTGAGATAAATGAAAATATTAATCTAAAAGAGAAGAAAAAAAGAGGAGTTGAATAAGTCAGTATAGGAGCATTAGGACTTCAATTTAATTTGGTATGCTACAAGTCATCTAAAAAGAAATCAACCAAGGACCTCCTTGGTTGAATGTCTGATTGCTTCTGAAAGGATGCCACATGCTGCAAGGACTTTCTAGTGTGACAGAACTTGATGGTAAAGGGAGAGAATCAGAGAAAATTTGAGAATAGAAAGAAAATTTTGCAGGTTTTAGAGAGGTGAAAACACACAAATTCAAGGCTCATCAGGCAAAATGATAATCGAGTGTTCCACGTCTTCTGAGACATGCATTGTTAATTCTAAAGTATATGTGGTTAACAAATAGCAGAAGGATATAGTTATTTCTTATTTGATATATGATATACATTTTTTCAGTGATAAGGATACAATGAGTCCATTCGCCCCATCTAAACCTCCAATAAATGAAGCACAACATAGCAACCAGCCTCTGTTAAAAGAGCATAATGATTTGACACTATTTACCAGGCAGATAGATATACTAGATTTATCCAACTTGAACTACATAAGAATGAATTTTTTATTTTGACATATTCCACTACATATGAACATATTTGCCATACGCTATTTATTTTGGTTAAGCTGAAGGTAAAAAATGGAATTAGAAGGTGCTCCTCTCTGCCAACTTTGAGAGAAGATGAGAAACCCATATTCTTAAGACCATACTGACTTGCTAAATCAGCAGCCACAAAGGTAAAAACCCATAAACCAGAATAATAAATAAACACAAAATAAGAACTCCAAAAGCATTAACAAATATACATACCGTTGGAACATTCTGCCCAATTGGCCCAATAGGCTGGGGAGATACTGCAGGTGATATAGGAGTCAAAGATCTCTGTCTGTCAGAAGGCCTCGACCAATCTGACCAAAGTCCTCCAGACCTGAATCCATCAAAACCTTGTGGTAAATCATTAAATCCTAGGGTACCGGGATTTCCAGGTAAACTGCCTCTACCAAAAGATCCCAATGGAGTGGGATAACTAGGCCTTGGTCCAAAAAGCATGTTATCACCTTGTTGGTCAACATTAACTAATGTGGTTAGCTCTGGTTGTGAAACTGAAGATGGTGAAGGAATATAAGGCATACTCGGAGGAACAAGCTGCTGATAGTATGGTGGTCCAGAGAATGGAAATTGATGTGGGGAGTACAACTGTGCATCACCACCTACAGAAGGCAAAGGACTTGAGACCGGGGAATATGGCCCATACGGCATTTGTGGATTGTAGCCATATCCAGGGTGGAAGACAAGTGATGGATTATCATTGAAGACACCCTAGTTAAGATAAAAATTGTCACGCAAAAAGACAGAAAATTTAATCATTCAAAAAAAGCCTACACAGATGAAAGGAGAGATTCTCACCAGAGATCCAAGTTCTAGTCCATCAGCATTGACATACGGTGGATATTCATCCCATTCACAAGCAGAGTTGTCATAACCTGCTCTCAAATTTAGAAAAATTCCCCCATGTTAATTTCTATTTCACATATCTACTGATCTCAAACCAGGAAATGCAATGCATTGGAGAAATCAAAAGGTTTCTACACAAATGAGTGGTTCTTTTCCCTGCATAGTTGTCCAAATACAGAAATCACTCAAAAGTAACATGCACTACTATCTAGCCCATTTAGTAAGAATTCAATTAAACAGGATTTACAAAATCAAGATAAATAAAAGAACTAAGCATCTTCAAGTTTTCAAGTTTCAACCGTTACAAGTTTTGCCATTCCAATTCAAGAACCTATAGCTTAAGAACATTAAACCAGAGGAGGAGAAAGATAAACCAAAATCCTGGTTCCTCTTTTACATAGAAAACCAATTTAAAAGCCAATATTTAATTCCCTTTTAGCAATCAACTAAATACAAAACACAGAAGACTTCAGATTTTCGTAATATAGCAACTCACTTCTTTCTTTTTCTATAACATGACTCACACAGTATACGCTTTTTCATACATTCTCCTAGCTCAAATTAGCATTACAGGGATCAGAGAGTGATATCCAAGAACTAGAATGATAAGGGCACCTGAGCATTGAACAAGAAAAAAACTGCTGTGTTACCAGCCATAAATGCAACCAGAGACTAGATTTTCAACTGGAATTTTCTAACACAAGGTTCAGCCAGACGGGCCCAGACTTAAAATAGACCCAAAAAGAGAGAAGATTAACCTCTGTAATAGAAAGCCTGAGGCTGAGGTGCATAGATTGTAGGTGAGTAGACGTTACGGTCTCCAGCTGAAGCAAATGATCCAGATTGACCAGCACCATCCCTGGGATGAGCTACTGGGGCAGCATCTTGAGAGGAATTAGGAGAAACCAACGTCATACTTTTTGTTGGAAGAGGCTGTTAAAGAGAAAATTAAATGAAAGTCAATAGTGAGAATATTTTCTTTAAACTGACCGACAGAAACAAATGAAAGAAAGTAAAATATAAAAGGAAGAGCATGTCATCAACTCACAACTACCTGCTCCTTCACGTTTTCTGGATCAGCTTGTTGCTCTTCTGCATCCATGATCAGTATGCTCAGTGACTAAGTAGAGTCTTAGAAACACAGGCAGTACAAATTATTGACCAACCAAAGCTAAATTCGAGAACAGGTAAACTTGAAGCTATGAATATGTGCGCGCAAATCCACGCGTGCACACCTATTCACATTATAAACAAAGAACATGAATAATTTTTTAAAGAAAAGAGTGGTTCTTCACATATCAAAAGACTTAGGCTCAGCATATATTTGTAGGATGACAACATCAAAATGATAAGGCCAAATCCCAAACCCTCGTATGCAATAATAACGAACTAGCCAGTCACTCATTATTAAACAGAACCACACACAAGATATATTGGATGAAGCTTCTTTTATAAACACTGTCATGCACATTTCACCTCATTTTCTCCCAGTCTGACAGAGAAACAATATTTTTAAGAAAATTCAACAAGGTCAAGCATACTATATAATAGGATATAAAGACCAAGGCTCATTGTAATAAACTACAATTGTTCATCAGATTTCCGGTAAACCCTATATTCTGCAATTTGTTTGTCATTTTGTTGATAAGTATGATTTGAGGAAGTTCACTGTGACACCAGACTACATCTTTTTTCTCCTCAACCTCGATTGGCACTCTTTTCTTATTAAAAATAAATAAATGAATGAACTAGTCATAGGATTCTTAGCCTTCGTAGCAAAGTATTTAAAAATTACCGTTACAGACTTCATACTGTTCTACAGTACTAACACAAAGGAAAATTAAAGAACAAAAGAAGAGAATTTTGCAATAATTTCTTTCTGTTAATAAGAGCCAGATCCCAGATCTCAACAAGAGGATCAAACCCCATATATTTACCTATAGAGAAATAAAAGGGAACCAACACAGCAGATCAGTCAAAGGCCCCAAGATTCAACAACAGAACACACAAACTGACCCATCCAATTCCAATTGAATTGTAGTAATAATAATAAATAAAAGCTTGAAACCTCATGAAATCGAAAGCCACATAAAGGAGAAAGGAAAACCATATAAAGCAAAACGTAAAACAGAAAGAAAAAAAATTAAGTGGTAGTAGAGGTACCAGGGTTACGATCTGGGGTTGCCGCCATGAATCTTCTCTGAAACAGAAAGGAAACAAAGAAAAAAAAGAAAGATTGGCTTCAACAGCTACAAACTGAGACAGTGTATTTTCTGTTTTTGCTTCCATGTATCATTTACTTATTCATCTATATTATATATTTTGCAAAACCAAAATCAAAACGAAAACCGTCTTTGCCTTTGCCTTTGCCTTTGCCTTCCTTTACTTTTACTGAATTTTATCACCTGCCCCTCAGTAAATGAAATAAATATGGAGATATTTGAAATTTGCTTGTTACTTGAATTTGTTATTTACCTAATAAGTACCTGAACTTAAAAATCATAAGTCAATTTCATATTTTTTTTAAGTGCATGATTAACTCCCTAACTTTATCATCTTCAACCAATCATTTTGCACCACATGTCTAATATTTAATATTTAAATAATTTATTTTTAATTCAAATTTAAAAATAAAGTAATTTGCTCCTTTTTCTTCTCTCCCCAGATCCTTCAAATTCTCTATAACACTTTAAGAATTCAAGAATGACTGAACCCAAAAAATCTATTAAACAAATATCACATCTGAAGTCATTACCATCCCTATTTCTTGAACAAAGTTACAATCCACATTAGTGGCAAAAAGGATGATTAATTTTCCCTTAATATTTTTAAAAACCCATTCAAGTTTTCTTCTTCGCTCCGCACCTCCACCATCTTCATTTTTCATGTTCCTTCTTCAAAACCCATTCAGCCTTTCTTCTCGTGTTCCTTCTTCTTCACACCCTTAATATTTTGTCCTTGTGATTTGAACAAAAACCCAACATGTGTTCAGTGAGTCCAATGGTGTTGTAGATCATTGTTAAAACTTATTAAAGAGCAGAACTAGCGCCTATTTACATACAAAGTTCCACCAACTTCCTTAATCAGTACAGAAAGACACCATGAGTTTATCATATATGGGTGAATCTAAAATAGTGTCTTCCCAGTCCTATATTGAGACTTATTTATAAAAAATAAAAACAACAACAACAACTCAACCAGTTGAGATTTGGAGTTTCTAAAGACTAAAAGGTAGCTTTGAAAGGATTTCCAATAACAATTCATCAAAAAGGAAAAAAAGTTTTCAACGGTGAATCTGCTTTTGCCACCAAATCTAAACTTTTATTTCTTATTTTGCCTACTTCACTAAACATCTTTGGATATTGATTGTGGATTATTAGAATCTAAAAGTTGGTTTTTGGTTGAAAATGGGAGAAGAAACCAGTTTGGAGAGAGAATATGAGTTAATTAATTAAAAAAATTTATAATAAACTTAAAGGGTATTGTCACTTAATTATAATAAAATTAATGGTTGAAAACATTTCCATTTATTTTACTAAAAAAACTTCTGAAAATTTATTTACTTTTAAAAAATTAATATTTTTAATATTTAGATGAAGTTGTGTAAAATATTTTTTTTTTTCAATAAATTTTTAAAAATATTTCATAAAAATTATTTTTAATAAAACAAATATATATTTGATATTTATGATAAATAGTCTAAATAAAGTAGTGAATTGATTACAAAGTAATGTTAAGGTGAAATTATAGTAAATAATTAATCTTCATTACCTTAAAGATTAAATTGTAAACTGTGAAATTTATAATTAAAACAAGAGAGTGATATGCATGAAAATTTGTTATGTGAAATAAGATATTACAATGAATTATTTGATTAAAGTGCTTATATGGTGAAAAATAAATTACATGATAATAGGGACTAAATTAAAATTGTACAGAAATTTAAGTATGAAACAATTTAATATGTGATTGAGGAAATTATGATAAAAGTTTAATAAATGTGTTATGAGACGATAAAATATGCATAAAATGTGGTAAAAGTGAAATTGTGGAAAAATATGGAATTTTTATGATGATAAGGACTAAATTGTTAAACTTGAGAAAATATGTGGTTGAAATAATAGAAGTGAAATATATATAAATTTGATATGTGAAACAAGATATTGAGAGAAATTATGTGACTAAAGTGTAACAAGAATGAAAATTGATTTAATATTATTAATTAGTAAATATTGAACTTTTATGACAAAAAGGGATTAAGTTGAAAAATTATGAAAGTTTATAAAAAATATTTGATAAGTGAAGAATGTAGTAGAGAATATTACAGTGAATAAAGCCTTATCAATTTGAAAAATGTCTTATAGAAAAAATTTGGTAAGACATTTACGGGAATAAAGGGTAATTTTGCGTTGACCATCCTATTTTACATGAAACAAACATCGAAAAATGTTAAAATTATTTTTGTAAAAGCTTTTATGTTGAAATAAACGGAGCCTTAGACACTCAAAATAAAAGTTTGTAATTTATTTTGGTCACTTTTGTTAAAATCACAAACAATCAACTGACATAGTAATTAAAAATTGTTATAATAACAAAATTAGCCTTCAATTTTATATATTATGTCGATTTAATCATAATTTAAAAAATTAACCCTCAAAATTTATAAATGTTTTCAAGTTGATCCTAATTCTAAAAAGTTCAAAGAAATATATAAATATATAAAATGAATAAATACTTATGCGTAATCAAAACATTTGTAAATTTTGAGGGTTAATTTTTAAAGTTATGATTAAATCGACATAATATGTAAAACTTGAATGCTAAATTTGTTATTATATTGATATTTTAACTGCTATGCCAGCTTATTGTTTGTGACTTTAATGAAAGTGAACAAAATAATCGAACTATGTAACGTGAGTGCTTAAATTGCAAACCTTTTATTTTAAGTGTCTAAAATGAAAATTGGTTATAGTTGGGTGATTATATGTAATTTACCTTGAAAATTAAAAAATTAAAAAATTAAATGATATTTGTCGAAACCATTTTAAAATCTATTTTGAAAAATGGGGATCGACTTTGAAAAACGAAAATGGGAGTCGCCACCAATCCTTATTATTTAGGTGTGATTGGATCACCTTGTAAAATGTTTTATTTTAAAACATTTGATTTTGGTCCGTGAAAACGAGAAAATAGGTTCGGGAGTCAGTTACGTATGAGGAAGGTTAGCATCCTCATAACGCCCAAAAATTAGTACCAAATTGATAAGATTATGTCCAAATGTCTAAAATTTAAAAGTATTTAAAAATATGATTTCCAAAAGATTCAAAACTATTTGACTTAAAATATGAGAGCTCCCCGATATGAAAGATTATAAACGTCATATCCAGCACGATTGGACACAATGTTTTTTAACCTCATATCTAAGATCATCTCATAATTTATAAAATATTTGGATTTAAAATTTGAGATTTCTTCGATCCGAAAGAATATAAACATCACATCCAAAGACATTGGACATGATATTTTAAACCCTCGTCACTAAGATTACCTCATAATTTTATAAAACTTATTAAAAGGATATTTAGTTATTTAGTCAAACGGAAATCGCAACCCAAAGACGATTGGGCACTATTTTTCAATTTCTAAATATCAAAATATTGCCTTCTTTTAAAAACCTTAAAATAAAATATTGATTTTGTAAAAATGTGTTTTTTTTAACAATATACATGTGACAATATCGCATTCATAAACTATCATACATAAACATTAAAAATAATAATTATAATACAATAACATACAATATAGGCAAAATAAAATACAATTAAAATAATTACAAAAATAAAATAGTAGTACAATAAGAAAGCAATAATATAGGTTAATATAAAAAATAGTTGAAATAAAAAATAATGGTAATGGGGATTAAAATAACAAAATAAAATAATAAATAATACATATAATACACTAAACATAAATTTACACATATAATATAAACGATATAAATAAAATAGATTAAGTAATATAAATACATTAAAAACTTTAGAAATAATAAATAATGTAACATAATATTATATAATATATAAAATAAAATATGATAAATAAATAAAATATATATATAATAATACATAAAATTATTAAACAAGTAAGATAATATATATAACAATAATTAAATATAAAGAGTAATAAAAAATATATAAATATATATTATTAATAAATTAATATACAAATAATTTAAAATAAAATAAATATTTAAAATATTTCAATATAATGATATAATAATTATAAAGAAAAATAAATAAAAGTTTGAAAAATTAAGAAATCGGGATCAAATTATAATAAAAATAGATATTAAGGGGTCAAATTATAAATAAAATGATATAAACAGACTTAATTATGAAACTGAAATAATGCGGAAGGACGAAAGGAATAAATTTCCCGTTTTTTGAAAACGCGCGGACCCTAATTCGGATCCGGGTCAACGTGCGGGCCATGCTTTAACAAAACGACATCGTTTGCATTCTCCTATAAAAATATGTTTTCTGAAATAAAAATCATTAGCTTTAGGGTTTTAAAAAAATTTAAAATCCTCCGAAAAGAGGGAAGGCGATCTATGTCCGTCTGCGTTAAATGCAGGTCACAGCGGACGCACCTCCATGGCCGGTGGCCGGAGGTTTGAGGCGAGGGTTTCCGCGTTTTCGAGAAGGTAAACTCCTTCCTTTTTACTCTTTCAACCATAGATATATGCGGTATATATAAAAATAAAATAAATAAGAAAAATAAGCGAATGAAAAATCACCTATAGAATCACCGATCACTGAGTATTCGTGTGAAATCGATTTTTTGTGCTTGGCGTATTGTATCGTATTTGTTGCGCTTATTTTTTTTTGTATTTTTCCAGAACGTTTGTATTACAAACTTTTCTTTCTTTTTTTTATATGTCCAGTATCCTCAAAAATTTTTACAAAATGGGTTCTTATACCCAAAACAAATAATAAAAAATAAAATAAAGTAAAAGAAGGAAAGATATCTTTCCGTATCTTTCTATATTTTGTGCCATCGATTTGTTTCATTTCTCATTGCTTGTTTCTTTCCTTTGTAGGTTTGAAGATCTCGCAACGATGAATCAAGGCATAAACAAAAAATTTGGACGAGGACTTGGAGGCGTGATGATTGGACTCATTTGAAATGGCGTGATTGTTGGGCTCTGCTAGATGACGGTTGGGTAGCCTCTGCTTGCGCGAGGAGACCTAGGGTTCTAGAGACCCTTGATTTCTGATTTGGAGTTGGGCCCTTAGGTTTGGGCTAAGGGTGTAATGGATCAAATCTGTTTTAGGTTTGGGGCCTTTTGGGCCTCTGAGTCTGGGTCTAGGTTGCTACTGTTGGGTTTTGGGGTTTAGCCGGATCAAATTTTGGGCCATCAAAATTGGGCTTTGTATGATGGACTGTTATAAAACTTTAGTTTTATTATTTTTGGTTTATTTCAAAGCCCGGTCAAAAATGGGCTCTTACAGCTGCCCCTCTTTGCTCATTGTCGTGTAACGAGAATAGAGCGAATACTATAAAAAGATCAATTTTGACCGGTCTTGGTCAAGCCTCGACTTCTTAATCCTTGTCTTCTTCAAATGACTCCAACTCTAATGCAACTTCAACGACATTGGATCTTCATCTTGACTTCAGTGAATTTGATAGCTTCAACTTCATGAAGACAGTATCCACTATCTTTTGATCTGCTCCACTGCAAACTCAGGGAGACAAGATCTGCTATTTTCAATCTGATCCCTGCAAACTCAGGGATCACCAGAATGATGTTTTCGATCTGCTTTTTGCAACTTCAGGAAGATCAAATCTGCTATCTTCAATCTGATCCCTACAAACTCAAGGATCACCAGATTGATGTCTTCGATTTGCTCCCTGCAACTTCAGAAAAATCAAATCTGCTATCTTCAATCTGATCCCTGCAAACTCAGGGATCACCAGATTGATGTCTTCGATCTGCTCCCTGCAACTTCAGGAAGATCAAATATGCTATTTTCAATCTGATCCCTGCAAACTCAGGGATCACTAGATTGATGTCTTCGATCTGCTCCCTGCAACTTCAGGAAGATCAAATCTGCTATTTTCAATCTGATCCTGCAAACTCAGGGATCATCAGATTGATGTCTTCGATTTGCTTCATGCAACTTCATGAATGACAAATCTTTTGTTTTCAATCTGATCCCTACAAACTCAGGGATCACCAGATTGATGTCTTCGATTTGCTCCCTGCAACTTCAGGAAGATCAAATCTACTATTTTCAATCTGATCCCTGCAAACTCAGGGATCACCAGATTGATGTCTTCGATCTGCTTCCTGCAACTTCAGGAAGATCAAATCTGCCTTTACCGATATTCGTTACACCGTCAACTGAAGGATATATCCTTTAGACTCGGTTTTATGTGTTTATGAGTGACATGAATGCGACATGTCATGAAAATGATTCCTTTTAAAGGATTAGGATGCAAAGATAGTAATGAATCAAATGCTCCTAATGAAATTTGCTATGATGCAAAATGTTATAAGTAGGATTCCTATTTTAGGTGTTATCACTCATTTGTTTTTCCATTCTTATTTATCAATCATGCTCTATTCAACCAGCTTGCCCCAATGTAATTTCTGAGTCAGCCCCACTTGAATCTTAAAAACACAAGGTTTGTTTCATCCACCTCTTTTAATCTAATCCTTCTGCAAATTTAGGGTGTAGGGTTAATCTCAAATTCAACCCATTTCACCGCAATTCAGGGTTTTTTAGTTCACCATACCACCCCAAGTGTCATGATCAGATGACATCATGTCTATTTATCAATTGGGCAAAGAATTCGGAGAAATATATCTAACCCGACTCTTCTTTCTCAAATATTTCTATGTACATGGAAATTCTAAACAATTGTCATGTCTTGGTTCCTTGTCTTATCTAGAAATTTCCAAAGTAATATGTAAAACTTTTCTTTTGTGAAATTATTAGTTCGTTAATCATTATTCCAATGCAACTCATTTATGATAATAGGTAACAAATTAATCACAAAAGAAGGATTAGAATTTGAATAAATTTATCAAAAGAATACAGAAAAAAATCATCCGGAACATATCTTTGACAAGAAAAAGAATCCAAAGATAGTAGAATGAGTAAGACAAAAATCAGATGCCCTAGATATCGCAGATTTAGCTTCCATATATAAACTTCATGAAGACTGTCTTGAGTTCAACATGTGTTTAGAAAATTTGAAGTATTTTGTTGATACCCCGTTATGCAACATTCTTCCTTTCATTGCTGTCTTAAGTGTAGCGAGATGACTGTTCGTCTGTACAGAATTTGAGTCGCCCTTTCCGGGTTTTCAACTCAAAACCCCTTTGGTCACAAGGCGCCCTTTGTGGGTTTTCGCCTTGGCCTCTCCCCTTTTTTTTTTTAGGAGCTCAAAGCGCCCTTTGCGGGTTTTCACTTTGGCTTCTTCTTCTTTTTAAGCAAAGTATTTCCTTACTGAATCCGAGTTCACAGGATTAGGTAAAGTTTTTCCATCCATCTCGGTCAAGATCAATGCTCCTCCAGAGAAAGCTTTCTTCACCACATATGGTCCTTCCCAATTTGGCATCCATTTCCCTCTAAAATCCTTCTGTATCGGAATGATTTGTTTTAGCACGAGGTCCCCTTCATGAAACTCTCTTTGGTGAATTTTCTTGTTATAGGCTCGCATCATTCGTTTCTGATACATCTGACCATGACGAATAGACCTTAGTCTCTTTTCTTCAATCAAGTTCAACTGATCATACCGAGCCTGAATCCATTTAGCTTCATCCAACTTTATTTCTGACAGCACATGAAGTGAAGGAATTTCCACTTCGATGGGTAGGACGACCCCCATGTAATGGCCTAAATTCAAGATTATCGGAATAATGGTTTCGCAACCATAAATTGATTTAAATAGAAATTTATTTCAATATATTTGCATGAATATTTATATGATAGGAAATATTTTATAAATATTTATAAAATGTTAGTAATGTGGTATTAAAATTTCGCTAGAAAATTTTAACGTCTGGGTAGGTAATTAAATGAAAAGACTAAATTGAAAAAGGTGTAAAAGTTTAATTATAAATTAAAAGAAAGTATAAAGGACCAAAATGACAATTAAGCTATTTTTTCTAGTTGAGGCGGTTTATTGTGAAGAAAATCTGAGATTTTTTATTGTGAAGAAAATCTGAGATTTTTATGTTTAATATATATTATTATATTATTATATAATAAAGATATTTTAATATATTATATTATATTGTTATTATATATATTATAAAGAGAAAGTAAAAGAAAGAACAGAAAAGAAACAGGTAAAGACGAAACAGAGAAGAAATAGGGAGAAAGAAAGAAAAAGGAGAATAGAGTTTTAAAGCTTGGAGTTTAATTTGGTAAGTTAATTTAGTCCTTTTTTTAATTTTGATGCTTTATAAGTTTTAGAACAAAGTTTTGATGAATTTAAGTTGAAGTTTTTGAAGTTTTAGAGTTTTGAATATAACATATGATGAATAAAATGATGAATTAGTGGTTTAATTGAAAGAATTTGAAGTTAGAATTGGATAAAGGACTTAATTGTAAAACAAGCTATAAGAAAACAGTTTTGGGACAGCAGCAGTAGAGTAAGTTTGAAAATTCACCAAAAATCGCAGAAGTGGAATTAGAAGTTGAGTGAGATATGAAATTAAAGCTTATTGAGTCTATTTTCATATGAAAGAAACAAGGAAAGAAAATAATTTCTGTATTTTGAGATATTTAGATTTTTGTAAGACTGGTTCAGAATGAATTCGGGTTCCCCTGTTTTAAATTTATAAAATCATCAAAAATTGGATAAAAATAATTAGGGGCTTAAATTTATATGTTTAGAATTATTAATGAGTCTATTTTCAATAGAAATAAACAGAAACATTATCTGAATCTTGTATGAAGAGATAATTAATTTTTAGTGAAGAAGGGTCAGAACTGTCAAACAGCAGAACAGGGGTAACTTTAAAGAATAAACTGTACTGATTGGCTAAACCAAAAATTCTGAAAATTTTATGGGAAGAATATATATGAGTCTAGTTTCAGGAAAAATTAATGGATCTAAATTTTAAGTTCTGTAGCTCAAGATAAAAATAATTTAGTGACTATGACTCAAGTAGACAGTTTTGAATGAACTAAAATAATAATAGAATTATAGAAAATGCTACATGTGAACATGAAATGTATTGAATTGATGATTGAATTTATTTATTTAGATTCGAAAAAACTTAAATCTGAAGCTAGATCAAGGAAAAGAAAAAGTCCCGGATTAGTAGATTTTGTTATGCGAACAAGTATCGAGGTAAGTTCGTGTAACTTGAATTATCTTCTTAAATGCTTGAAATGTATGCTATTGATGTGAATATAATTTGAATGTTCATTGTATGAAAGTTGATGAAATATTTATATATTTGATAAAAAGTGGAAGAAATCCGGTTGAATGAAAGGAAAATTCGATGGATCTACGAAAAGGAATTGACGGTAAAAGGATCTAGCAGGACGGGTGATCCTATCCTAATATAGCCCTCCGAAGAATATGTGGAAAATGGATTT
Organism: Gossypium rotundifolium; assembly: GCA_025506655.1. Classification (NCBI taxonomy): domain Eukaryota; kingdom Viridiplantae; phylum Streptophyta; class Magnoliopsida; order Malvales; family Malvaceae; genus Gossypium; species Gossypium rotundifolium. Next base: position 186,999,810 of record CP106734.1, on the reverse strand, counting down.
AGCCGGACGGGTAATTTGAATTAGGGTCTAAATTTAGCCTGGATGGTAATTGAGATCCAAGCTCATTAGAGTAATTGTCGTTGAGGATTTAGCCTGGTGGTAATCCCGACAATACTCTATGAGTTTATATTCTGAGGATTTAGCATGGGTAGTAATCCATTTGTAAAGATGAGGTTCATGAGTGTGCTCTCTGAAATGAAAATGTGCGCACATGAATATGAATTAGCGGACCCAGATTTGTACACTAAAGTGTACCTCTGAAAATACATCAAAATTCTGAGTAATTCAACGGGATAAATATGGAAAAATAACAAGGAAATGAAAATCATGATATTGATGAGCTCATCAATCATAGTATTTATATTATTGATATATGGAAATTATTGGGTGACTTGAATGTTGAGTTTGTGAATGTTAGGGTAATAATGCATTGAATGGGTATATGAATGTTTATTGCTTGTATTGTAAATATTAGGTAAGTATAATTCTTGTTACATGGACTTACTAGGCACAAAGTGCTTACCTATTTCCTTTTCCCTATTTTGTAGTGTTAAGAGCTGGGAGATTGGATCGGTGGGAGACTCATCACACTATCAACCCCAATATTTCGGTATTTAAAGAAACTTTAGTTTGGAAATGAATGGCATGTATAAGCTAATAAAATAAATGTTAATATGAAATGAATGTAAGGTCCACCATTGGTATGGCTAGCAAACCTTGGTTTGGTATGTGTTGATGTTATCTTATAAATATGCATGAATTTATTTTGAAAATATGTTGAATTGGAATGGTCTCGGTTTAGAACTTGGGAAATGCTAGATATTTATAAATGGGTTATATTGAGTAAAAAAAATCGTAAACTCCGGTAATGCCTCGTACTCTATTTCGACAACGAATACGGGTAGGGGTGTTACATTGTTGATATCGAGCTACGGTTTAGCGGCTCTAGAGACGGACATAGCGAATCTGGATTAGCTATACATGCCATTTAAATTATTTTTGATAGTGTGATATCTCGACCATTTAAATTGTGTTTTCCTTATAGTAATGTCATCCAACCGAGCTCAATCAAGAAGAAAGTTGAGAGTCATGCTCGGCTTCAAGACAAAGAGAAGAAACTAGCGAGAGAAGGCGGAATAGAGGGTCAAGGGAGGAGGCAAAATAGCCTTCTTTCAAATGATGAATGAATGGTTTACTCAATACATAAGAACTAATCCTACGGTCTGACAAACTCAAGCTCCCCTCCTGTTCCTCCACGGTTCCGAGATTCCACAGTGCAGTCTTGAATCTGTCGAAAAGGAAAGCTCCAGATTGATAAAATCCAAAATATGGGGTAGAAGAATTTGACAGCGATTGATGATGATCCCGAACGGACTAAATTTTGGTTAGAGAATACTACTCGGGTTTTAGAAGAATTATCTTGCACACGGAAGAATGTTTAAAATGTGCCGTCTCACTATTAAAAGACACGACTTATCATTGGTGGAATACTAAAGCTTCAGTTGTTAGAAAGAAGAAATTACATGGGAATTCTTCGGATCAAGTTCAAAAAGAAATATATCGATCGAGATTCCTTAATCGAGAAAAGAAAAGAATTTCTTGAAGTGAAACAGGCAATAGATCGATGTCGAGTATGAAAGAGAATTTGTTCGGTTGAGTAAATATGCTCGAGAATGGGTGCGATCGGAAGTGAAATGTGCAAACGATTGAAGAAGGGTTAAATGAAGAAATTAAGCTCCTTATCGAATTCTTGAAATTCGAGAGTTTGCTACATTGGCAAAGCGAGCTTATAAAGCGAAGAATTGAGCAAAAGAAAAGCAGTGAAAAGGAAGCTCGAATTTTAGTAAAGACCAATAGAAAATCCCAATTTTCGCTCCAAAGAAATTGAAGAAGTGCAGGATCGTTCTACCTCAACCACTTTGGGTATTCGAGCAGAGAACGAGGTTCTCAACATAATAATCCAAGACCTTCCACTCCATCGGTGACCGGTGTTGCGGTGTTGGTACCCTGGTGAGATGCGATGTTGTAATAAAGCTCATTTTGGTGAATGTCGATTTAAGAGCGGGGCTTATTACCGATGTGGTTCTTTTGACCATTTCCTCAGAGATTGTCCAGAAAGGGGTGAAAAAGAAGCTGAATATATATCGAAGCCAAGTAATCCATCTTTGAGGGGTAGACCATCTCGACCATTCGGTAATGTCAGTGGTAGCCGAGGAGCTACAAAAGATACTGCAAGTAGGCCGGAGACACGAGCGCCTTCTAGGACATATGTCATGCGTGCGGAGAAGATGCCTCAAAGACCGATGTTATTCTTGGTACATTTTCTTTACTTGATACTAATATTCTGCATTAATTGATCCGGTTCTACGATTCATATATATGTGTAAAACTTGCATGCGTTAAAGATTTATCTGTTGAACCCTCTTGAATTTGCGGTTAAAGTCTTGAACCCTTTGGCCAATCTATTTTGGTGGATAAAATTTGTAAAATTGTCCCTTGATGGTAAGAGGTTATTGTTTCTGGTGATTTGATGTTACCGCCATTTGATGAGTTTGATGTGATATTGGGCATGGATTGGTTAACTCGGCATGATGCGATAGTAAAGCGTAAATGTAAATATATTGTGTTGAAGTGTCGAATGGCGAATTACTCGGGTTAAATCGATCGAGACGGAGGATTATCGATGTGATTTCGATTATTCTTGCTCGGAGGTATGTTAAAAGGGTATGATGCTTTTCTTGCTTATGTACTCGACACCAAGGTATCTCGAGTCAAAGATCTGAGGATGCCGATGGTATGCAAATTCTTGATGTGTTTTCGGAGGAATTACGGGGTTGCCACGAAAGAGAAGTGGAATTCTCTATAGATTTGATTAAGGAACTACTCCGATTTCCATAGCTCTCTCTGGATGGCTCCTCTGAAATTAAAGGAATTAAAGACACGATTGCAAGAACTTGTTGATAGAGGTTTTGTCCAAACCGAGTCATTCACCTTGGGTGCTCGGTTACATTTGTGAAAAAGAAAGACGGGTCTTTGAGATTGTGTATTGATTATCGGTAGCTTAATAAAGTAACTATAAAGAATAAGTACCGTTGCCGGATTGATGATTTATTTGATCACTAAAAGGTGCTACTATATTTTCAAAGATTGATCTCCGATCGGGTTACTATCGATTCTGGTAAAAGAGTCGATGTGCCAAAGGCGACTTTCGAGAACCAGTACGGGCATTATGAGTTTACGGTTATGCCATTTGGGTGACTAATGCACTGCAGATTTATGGATTTGATGAATCGGATATTCGGACCATATTTAGACGGAGTTCGTGGTAGTTTTCATTGATGATATTTTGGTCTATTCTCGAGATGAAGAAGAACATGCGAACATTTGAGAATTGTGTTGCAAATTTTACGAGAGAAGCAATTATATGCTAAATTTAGTAAATGTGAATTTTGGCTTGAGAAGTGGGTTTTCTTGGACATATTGTATCCATTGAAGGCATCGGGGTAGATCAAGTAAAATCTCACTATTGTCAACTGGAATCCACGAAATCATGTCCGAAGTTAGAAGTTTCTTGGGTTTAGTGGTTATTATCGAGATTTGTACGAGGATTTTCTATGATAGCTTCTCAGATGACTCGATTATTGCGAGAAAGATGTAAAGTTCGAGTGGGTGATGAATGTCGTGAGTTTCAACCGATTAAAAGATCTACTAACGAAAGCACCGAGTATTAGTGCGACTGAACCGTAAGGAATTTGTTATTTACTGATGATGCCTCATTAAATGGTTTAGGTTGTGTCTTGATGCAAGAAGGTAAAGTAATAGCCTATGCTTCAAGACAACTTAAACCACATGAACGAAATTACGGTACATGATATTGAATTATGCTATTGTATTTATTTGAAGATATATGCATTACCTATATAGTGAGAAATGTCATATTTATCTTGATCATAAAAGCTTGAAATATTTGATGACACGAAAGATTTGAATTTGAGGCAGTAGCGGTGGCTTGAAGCGATAAAGGACTATGATTTGATTATTGATTACCATCCGGTAAGGCTAATATTGTGGTGATGCTTTGAGTCGAAAATCTCTGTTTGCTTTATGAGTTATGAATACCCGATTGTCCTTGATGATGATGGTTCAATCATAGCTGAATTAAGAGCTAAGCCGACATTTCTCTGACAAATATGTGAAGCTCGGAAGAATGATGAGAAGTTACTGAGTTAAGCAGGAACAATGTGAGTTAGGTAATCGATTACGAATTTCAAGTTGGGATTGATGGTTGTTTATTATTCGGAGATAGGGTATGTGTACCCAAGAATTGAGCTCATCTGAGAAGATTTTACGAGGCTCACGGTGGTATTATATGTCCGTACATCCGGAAGTAATAAAATGTATAATGATTTGAAGAAGATGTACTAGTGGCGGTATGAAACGTGATATTTACGAGTTTGTATCAAGATGTTTGATATGTCAACAGTCAAGCAGATCATCAGTACCTTGAGGTTACTTGACCAATTACTATACCGAATGTAAATGAGAAAGAATCACTATGGATTTTGTATCGGGATTACCATTGTCTACGAGGAAAAAGATGCTATTTGGGTGATTGTTGATCGATTGACAAAGTCGATTACACTTTATTAGGTGCGTATGGATTATTCTTTAGATAAATGGTGAACTATACATATCCGAGATTGTCGGGCTACATGGGGTGCTGTCTCCATTATATCGATAGAGATCCCGATTTACGTCTCGTTCTGGGATAAATTGCAAGAATCTTTGGGTACTCAGTTGTATTTCAGTACTGCATTTCATCCTCAGACAGATGGCCAATCTGAGCGTGTAATTCAAGTATTGGAAGATATGCTCCGATGTTGTACACTAGAGTTTAAAGGTAATTGGGAGAGGTATCTACCTTTGATTGAATTTGCTTACAATAACAGTTATCAGTCCAGTATTAAAATGGCTCCATATGAAGCTTTGTATGGTAGAAAATGTAGAACACCATTGTATTGGACAGAGCTCAGTGAAAAGAAGATACATGGGGTTGATTTAATCCGGGAAACAGAAGAAAAAGTGAAGGTTATTCGGGATAGTTTAAAAGCAGCTTCCGATCGCCAAAAATCATATGCCGATCTTAAGCGAAAAAGATTGAATTTCGGTCGGTGACAAGGTATTCTTGAAAGTGTCTCCTTGGAAGAAAGTTCTCGATTCGATTCGAAAGGGTAAATTGAGTCCAAGATTTATCGGCCATATGAAATTATAGAAAGAATTGGACCGATCACTTATCGATTAGGCGTTACCACCGAACTCGATAGAATTCATAATGTTTTCATGTGTCTATGCTACGACAATATCGGTCGGATCCTTCACATGTTATTTCTCCAACGGATGTGGAGATTCAATTTGGATATGACTTACGGTGAAGAACCGGTCAAGATATTAGCACGGAAACAAATGAGCTTAGAAATAAAAAATAAATTTGGTGAAAGTATTGTGGCAAAAGCACGAGATTGAGAAGCGACATGGGAATCGGAGGAGGCAATGAGGAAATAATATCAGACCTCTTTCTTGGTAAGATTTTCGAGGACGAAAATCCTTAAAAGGGGAGAGTTGTAATGGCCTAAATTCAAGATTATCGGAATAATGGTTTCATAACCATAAATCCGATTTAAATAGAAATTTATTTCAATATATTTGCATGAATATTTATATGATAGGAAATATTTTTATAAATATTTATAAAATGTTAGTAATGTGGTATTAAAATTTCGCTAGAAAATTTTAACGTCTGGTAGGTAATTAAATGAAAAAGACTAAATTGAAAAAGGTGTAAAAGTTTAATTATAAATTAAAAGAAAGTATGAAGGACCAAAATGACAATTAAGCTATTTTTTCTAGTTGAGGCGGTTTATTGTGAAGAAAATCTGAGATTTTTATGTTTAATATATATTATTATATTATTATATAATAAAGATATTTTAATATATTATATTATATTGTTATTATATATATTATAAAGAGAAAGTAAAAGAAAGAACAGAAAAGAAACAGGTAAAGACGAAACAGAGAAGAAATAGGGAGAAAGAAAGAAAAGGGAGAATAGAGTTTTTAAAGCTTGGAGTTTAATTTGGTAAGTTAATTTAGTCCTTTTTTTAATTTTGATGCTTTATAAGTTTTAGAACAAAGTTTTGATGAATTTAAGTTGAAGTTTTGAAGTTTTAGAGTTTTTGAATATAACATATGATGAATAAAATGATGAATTAGTGGTTTAATTGAAAGAATTTGAAGTTAGAATTGGATAAAGGACTTAATTGTAAAACAAGCTATAAGAAAACAGTTTTGGGACAGCAGCAGTAAAGTAAGTTTGAAAATTCACCAAAAATCGAAGAAGTGGAATTAGAAGTTGAGTGAGATATGAAATTAAAGCTTATTGAGTCTATTTTCATATGAAAGAAACAAGGAAAGAAAATAATTTCTGTATTTTGAGATATTTAGATTTTTGTAAGACTGGTTCAGAATAAATTCAGGTTCCCTATTTTAATTTTATAAAATCATCAAAAATTGGATAAAAATAATTAGGGGCTTAAATTTATATGTTTAGAATTCTTAATGAGTCTATTTTCAATATAAATAAACAGGAACATCATCCGAATCCTGTATGAAGAGATAATTAATTTTTAGTGAAGAAGGGTCAGAACTGTCAAACAGAAGAACAGGGGTAACTTTAAAGAATAAACTGTATTGATTGGCTAAACCAAAAATTCTGAAAATTTTATGGGAAGAATATATATGAGTCTAGTTTCAGGAAAAATTAACGGATCTAAATTTTAAGTTCTGTAGCTCAAGATAAAAATAATTTAGTGACTATGACTCAAGTAGACAGTTTTGAATGAACTAAAAATAATAATAGAATTATAGAAAATGCTACATGTGAACATGAAATGTATTGAATTGATGATTAAATTTATTTATTTAGATTCGGAAAACTTAAATACGAAGCTAGATTGAGGAAAAGAAAAAGTCCCGGATTAGTAGATTTTGTGTACGAACAAGTATCGAGGTAAGTTCGTGTAACTTGAATTATCTTCTTAAATGCTTAAAATGTATGCTATTGATGTGAATATAATTTGAATGTTCATTGTATGAAAGTTGATGAAATATTTATATATTTGATAAAAAGTGGAAGAAATCCCGGTTGAATGAAAGGAAAATTCGATGGATCTCTGAAAAGGAATTGACGGTAAAAAGGATCTAGCCCGGACGGGTGATCCTATCCTAATATAGCCCTCCCGAAGAATATGTGGAAAATGGATTTAGCCCGGACGGGTAATCCGAATTAGGGTCTGAATTTAGCCTGGACTGGTAATTCAGATCCAAGCTCATTAGAGTAATTGTCGTTTGTGATTTAGCTCGACTGGTAATCCCGACAATACTCTATGAGTTTATATTATTGTGATTTAGCTTTGGACCGGTAATCCCGCTATAAAGATGAGGTTCGGAGTGTGCTCTCGAAATGAAAATGTGCGCACATGAATATGAATTGACGAACCCGGATTTGTACACTAAAGTGTACCTCTGAAAATACATCGAAATTCTGAGTAATTCAACGGGATAAATATGGAAAAATAACAAGGACATGGAAATCATGATATTGATGAGCTCATCAATCATAGTATTTATATTATTGATATATGGAAATTATTTGGTGACTTGAATGTTGAGTTTGTGAATGTTAGGGTAATAATGTATTGAATGGGTATATGAATGTTTATTGCTTGTATTGTAAATATTAGGTAAGTATAATTCTTGTTACATGGACTTACTAAGCACAAAGTGCTTACCTATTTCCTTTTTTCCTATTTTGTAGTGTTAAGAGCTCGGAGATCGGATCGGTGGGAGACTTATCACACTATCAACCCCAATATTTCGGTATTTAAAGAAACTTTAGTTTGGAAATGAATGGCATGTATAAGCTAATAAAATAAATGTTAATATGAAATGAATGTAAGGTCCACCATTGGTATGGCTAGCAAACCTTGGTTTGGTATGTGTTGATGTTATCTTATAAATATGCATGAATTTATTTTGAAAATATGTTGAATTGGAATGGTCTCGGTTTAGAACTTGCAGGAAATGCTAGATATTTATAAATGGGTTATATTGAGTAAAAAAAAAAATTGTAAACTCCGGTAATGCCTCGTACCCTATTCCGACAACGAATACGGGTAGGGGGTGTTACACCCCATCCCATAAACCAACGAATAAGGTGTTGCCCTAGTAGAGGTTCTGACAGACGTCCGATAATCATAGAGTGCAAGCGGTAGTTTCTCATGCTAATCCTTGTAAGTCTCGGTCATTTTCCCACTATCTTCTTGATGTTTTTGTTAGCCGCTTCCTAACGCCCCATTCATTTTGGACGATATGGAGCGAGTTATGATATTTGATCCCAAATTGGTTACAAATTTATGCTATCGAGTGTTGTTCAAGTTCGGTAGCGTTGTGCGATATGATCCTCTCGGCATTCCATATCGACAAATAATCTCTTTCTTTAAGAATCTACTAACTGCTGATTTAGTAACATTAGCATATGAAGCAGCCTCTACCCATTTCGTGAAATAATCAATTACCATAAAGATGAATCGGTGTCCATTCGAAGCTTTTGGTGAGATTGGCCCAATAACATCTATGCCCCACATGGAAAAAGGCCACGGGAAAGTCATAACGTGCAAAGGTGACAGAGGCACATGTATTTTGTCTCCATAAATCTGACATTTATGACATCTTTTGGCATAGTTAATACAATCTTCTTCTATGGTAGACCAATAATACCCAAACCTCATTATCTGTCTGGCCATCATGAATCCATTAGCGTGTGTTCTACAAACGCCCTCATGAACTTCTTCAAGGATTTGCTTAGCTTCAATAGCATCAACACATCTTAATAGCACTTGATCTTTTCTCTTTTTGTATAAAATATCTCCATCTAAGACATAATCAGAGGCCATTCTTCTTAGAGTCCTTTTCTCATTCTCTGTAGCATTCTCTGGATATTCACGATTTTTCACGTACTGCAATACATTCTGATACCAAGGATAGTCATCTCTTTCCTCTTTCTCTATGTTATAACAATGGGCTGGGACCTCAACAATACTAATCTGAATAGGCCTCATGTCTTCTGGTTTGTTTACTTTGATCATAGAAGCCAAGGTTGCTAATGCATCGGCCATCTGATTTTCATCACGTGGAAGGTAATTGAAAGTAATGTTGTCAAATTCTTCAATTAATCCCAGAACTATTTTTTGATAATCAACTAATTTAGGATCTCTTGTCTCCCACTCTCCTTTAAGTTGGTAAATTACTAATGCGGAATCACCATACACTTTTAGCACTCTGATCTTGCGTTCCAAGGCTGCTCGAAGTCCCATGATGCATGCTTCATATTCTACCATGTTGTTTGTGCAATCAAAATCCAGTCTGCATGTGAATGGATAATAATCACCACCAGGGGATACCAGAGCTGCCCCAATTCCATTTCCCATAGCATTCGATGCTCCATCAAAATTCAATTTCCACCGACAATCTTCAATATTCGCCACATACATCAATTCCTCATTTGGGAAATCAAAGCTTAAAGGTTCATAATCGTCCAAAGCTTTACTAGCCAAAAAGTCTGCTATTGCACTTCCTTTTATAGCCTTTTGGTTCACGTAGACTATATCGAATTCAGATAGTAGAATTTGCCACCTAGCCATTCTTTCGTTCAAGGCAGTGGATTCCATCATGGACTTTAACGGGTTAAGTTTGGAAATCAACCATGTTGTATGGTATAGCATTTACTGCCTCAACCTCCTAGTTGTCCAAATCAAAGCGTAACATAATTTCTCAATCGACGAATACCTCATTTCACAATCAGTGAATTTTTTTATTGAGATAATAATTGCCCTTTCTTTCCTCCCTGACTCATCGTGTTGTCCAAGCACACATCCCATAGAATTTTTGAATACGGACAAATACAATATTAATAGTTTATCTGGATTAGATGGAGAAAGTACTGGTGCGTTTGACAAATATTTTTTGACTTTGTCAAAAGCTTTCTGGCATTCATCATCCCATACACCTGGATTGTGTTTCTTGAGAAGACGAAATATGATATCACATTTCTCAGTTAATTGTGAAATAAACTGAGCAATGTAATTTAACCTTCCCAGAAAACTTAGTACTTCTTTCTGAGTGTGCGGTGGAGGTAATTCTTTTATCGCTTTGACTTTGCTTGAGTCAACTTCTATTCCTTTCTCACTGACTACAAATCCCAATAACTTTCCTGATCGAGCTTCGAAAGTACACTTTGTCGGATTAAGTTTCAATTGAAATTTCCTCAATCTCAAAAATAACTTCTTCAAGACTTTAATGTGTTATTTTTCTGTTCGAGATTTGGCAATCATATCATCAACATATACCTCAATTTCCTTGTGCATCATGTAGTGGAACAATGTTACCATGACTCTTTGATATATTGCCCCCGCATTCTTTAGTCCGAAAGGCATTACTTTATAGTAAAATGTACCCCACAATGTTATGAAGGTAGTTCTCTCCATATCCTCAGGATGCATATTGATCTGATTGTATCCTGAAAAGCCATCCATGAAGGAAAACAATGAAAATCCTGTCGTATTATCTACTAACGTATCAATATGTGGCAAAAGGGAAATTATCCTTTGGGCTAGCTTTGTTTAGATCTCTATAATCTACGCACATTTGGACTTTTCCATCTTTCTTAGGGACTGGAACGATGTTGGCAACCCATTTTGAGTATTTGACCTCTCGTAGAAAACCAGCATCAAACTGCTTCTGGACTTCCTCTTTTATTTTCAATACTATATCAGGCCTCATTCTTCGTAGCTTTTGTTGAACAGGTTTGCATTCTTTTCTGATAGGAAGGCGATGTACCACAATATCAGTATTTAACCCGGACATATCTTGGTATGACCATGCAAAGACACCTTTGAACTCTCGCAATAACTCAATAAGATCTTGTCTCGTCTTCTTGGCAATGAGTGTCCCAATTTTCACAACTTTCCCTTCTTCTAAGGTTATGTTCTCTATTTCTTCTTCATGGGGTAAGATCTGTTTCTCCTCTTGTTTCACCCTTCTCAACAAATCTGGAGATAAATCGCTATCTCGATCACCTTCAAAATCACGAGATTCCTCTAAACACATGTCCTGCTCAAAATGGACTTTCGAATCCATAATGTCGTTGCTCATGCCATTGATATCTAGAGACTTGTGATGGGTGAAAAAATGTACAATGAATTTGGGGACAAATATTCACATGATATGAACGAAAGAATATGCAATTTGAGAAGAAATTTAAAAGGATGAAAATGAAAGAATATTTACTCAAGTTGATTATCCAAAATGTATTTTATTGAAATAATAAATTACGAACAAAAGCCTATTTCACAAAGAGATCTTTATCGTTCTAGGCTAAAACAACAAAGCGTTACGAATATTACTCAGATAATTCCTAAAAACTACGAGGAGCGCCACTGCAATTCAATTGTCCAAAATGCTTCCAGGTTCATAAGGCGAATACCCATCTGGTTTCTTTGCTCTATTCCTTTCTCATGTATGGCGTTGATGTGAGGAATTTCCAATAACCCTCTCTCAGGGTGAATTATCCCTCCTGATACAAAGTTCTGGGATATATGCGGGAATGTCATCGGTATCCACTGGACATCTTCTCTATTCAAGCGTGCCCTTCTGCTCTCCTGTTTCTTTTCTAACTCATTCCTTTTTTGTCTAGTATCCGGCTTGAAACCCTAGCCAAAACGATCTCTCTTCTCCTTTAGTATTGGCACTCCAATTTCCCCTTGTAGGTATCAGCCTAATCCTTTCCCTAGTAGGGCTCCTTTTCCCACCGTCATCTGTAAGCCCATCCTTGTTGTCTTAAATATCCTGGGCACTAGGACTTCACTTCCCTCCAAGATGAAAGTTGCGTTGACAAACTCTAAGGACCTGAAAGAACATTCAATGGCCTCATCATTCTTTTCTATATATGATGCGTTATTTGTAATAGTCGCTATAATATCTTCCTCTGTATTTATAGTGACTAGTCGACCATCCGTTACCAGCTTCAATTTTTGATGAAGAGATAAGGGCATTGCCCCCGCCGAATGAATCCAAGGCCTTCCCAACAAGCAATTGTATAAAGGTTTTATATCCATTACCAGAAAATCCACATCATATGTGCTTGGGCCAATCTGCAAAGGTATGTCAATTCTTCCCATCACTCTTCTCTCAGTACCATCAAATGCTCTCACTATGTTGTGGCACGTCTTCATGTGAGAGTTATCTATTAGTAACCTCTTCAGTGTTGACAATGGTAGAACATTCAAGGCTGATCCATTATCAATCAACACACTCGGTAAAGTATATCCTTTGCAACGAATGGTTATGTGTAGGGCCTTACTCGACCCTATACCCCCAGGTGGAATCTCATCATCACTGAAGAAAATAAAATTGTCAGCACTTATGTTACTAACTAATCGATCCAGCTTATTGACCGATATGTCCTTAGTAACATACGTCTCGTTTAGCATCTTCATCAAAGCTTCTCGATGAACTTCAGAACTTAAAAGTAATGCTAGCACCGAAATACAAGCCGGTTGTTTGCGTAGCTGCTCCACCACACTATACTCGCTGTGCTTTAAGAATTTTAAAAATTCTTTAGCCTCTTCCTCCTTCACAGGTATATTGATAAGATTATCAAATCCTTCTTCTGGTTCAATTGACATGTCTTTTGCCTTTGTTGGTTCAGTTCTAACGTTTACCGAGTCATAACGCCTCCTGTTTCTCGTATAAAATCATTCTCTTTGGACCTCCTTGAAAGTGCTAGTAGTAATTACTACTTTTGGTATCGTCACATTACAATTGTAATTCCATGGTATGGCCTTGTCATCTCTGTAAGGAAAGGACGCTGGTCTCTAAATTACTATTTTAGGCGCAATTTGTGCTCCGCCATCCGTATTCTTTGATCGGGAAATAATAATCCTTGGATGATTGACTTTTTGACCAGTCCACTCTCCTTCTATTGCATATATATTTCCCCCATCAGAACCTTCTTCATAAAATTTCAGTTCCTTATTGTCCATAAGGCTCTGTACCAAAGCCCTAAACTCAACACAGTCTTGGATCTCATGTCCGTCATCTTCGTGGAACTCACAATAGTTCCTTGGTTCTTCACTTTTTTTTTCGGGACTTGATTTTATTAGCCCTCTTCTTGCCATCTCATTCCAGATTATCCTCAACGAGGTCTTCACCTTTGAGATATCCTTCTTGGTCTTTCTTATACGATCTTCTCCAATTGTGTTTACCCCATTGTCTCCGTGATTGGGTAATCGGTTCACCGTACTAGGCATGTCCTCAAGTTTGACAACTCTCAATTTAAGAAGCCTTTCAACTACCCTTTTGAAGGCAGTACAGTTTTCTATAGAATGCCCCACTGCTCCTGCATGGTAATTACATTGGGCATTTGAGTCATACCATTTAGGATATGAGGGTTGCATTGGCTGCAAATAGTATGGGGAAACTATGCGTTCTTCTAGTAAAGTATCATACAGCTCCTTATACATCATAGGGATTGACGTAAATTGGTTTTTATCCACATTTTGTTTGGGACCTGATTCTTGTCTTGTCGACCCTTGTTGTCTGGCAGTAATTACTTTTGACTGATTTATAGTAACTGCTTTTGAGTACCCTTTATTGTACGTACTCGCATTGTTTACTTCACTCTCTTTTTTCCTAGGAGCAGGTCTCCTAGTGACCTCTCCAATTTTGATCTTGCCACCCCTTATGGCATTTTCGATCATCTCTCCTACCATTACTATATCTACAAAGCTCTTGGTGGTGCTTCCTATCATATGAGTGATGAATGGAGCCTTCAAGGTATTAATGAAGAGCATTGTAGTTTTTTTTTCTAGGAGTGGTGGCTGAACCTGCATGGCGACCTCTCTCCATCGTTGTGCATATTACCTGAAACTTTCATTTGATTTCTTTTCCATGTTTTGCAATATGATTCGGTCAGGCGTCATATCTGTGACGTGATTATATTGTCTCATGAAGGCTTGGGCCAAGTCCCTCCATGAATTAATATTTGTGCGACTTAGCTGATTATACCACTTAGAAGCTGCACCCATCAAACTATCCTGGAAACAATGAACCAGGAGTTGATCATTGTTCACATAGCCTGTCATACATCTACAAAACATAGTGATGTAGGCTTCAGGGCAAGTAGTTCCATTGTACTTTTCAAATTTCACATCTTGAATTTATGAGGAAACACCAAATCTGGGACTAAACTCAGATCCTTGGCATCGATACCGTGATGATGATCAACATTTTCTAAAGCCTTGAATTTTCCTCCAACCACCTACGGTGATTCTCTAACTATTTTGCGATTCGGTTTTGATCCCTCTCGTTCACCATGTCTAAGTCGGGGACAACAGATTAGTGGGTTGTCTCTCAGGTTAGATCCCATATCAACTTGAAAATTAGTAGGTAATCCGAGGTCGACTTGCACTTGCCGAGGCCTTATTGTGACAGGTGGCCTTCTGGGGTATTCTTCATGTTGTACTTGCACGTGTGTTGGAGTGAATCCTCTAGGGAAATCCCACTCATCATCTGGGCCATCTGGGCCATCATGTTCTTTTGGGCCTCTAACATTTGGTCCCTCATCTCCTGTTGGAGCTTTGCCATCTGCTCTTGCATCTGGTCTTGAATGTCTCTTTAGAATTATTCTATCATTTGGTCCATTTTCTTTGACTTTGCTCGTGTACCGTAAGGATGTTCAGCTTTCAGATTTTCTTTTTCTCTCTCCTATAATTTAAACTAATTAGACTCTCTCTACGAATTTGAATGTATTTAATGTTATGTAATGCAAATACATGAATGCAAAGAGGCATCGATTCTGATCAACTTCATTGTAGAAAACTTTATTAGAAAACAGATTCTTTTACATAAAATAGATTACAAATAAGCTTTCGCCCTACGTCTTAAAGTTCTAATTTTCCCTAATAATGAGACTAGCTCTTGATTATGATTGGACTGTAGCTCATACCCCATGCTCAATATGTCAACCTGCACTGCCAAAGTCTGTAGGTGATCAACTACCTCTCGAATCTAAACTATGGCTTCGCCCATGAGATAATCCCAGTTTCTAACTTGAACATGTAAATGATGGAGTTTTTCCTTCAAATGCCCTTCTCTTGTTTCAAGACACTCGATCCGAAGTTCACAACTATGCAGTGCTGATTCCAACTCTTCAATTCTACCCTTCATTTCTTCAATCTTGTTTAGGCTTGATTCTAACTTTATCACGGAATTACGACTCCGGTAATGATAAAGGGACCGTCCCAGTTCGGCCACTCTAGCTTGTAATTCTCCTTTTTCATTTAAACTTTCTGCTAAGTTCTTTTGCATCTCTAAAAACTTTCTCTCCCAATAGTCAGCTTTGGCCCTTTCCTGTTGAACCTCTTTATTGCCACTATTGCGAAGTCTTTCCCAATCCCGTATTTTTTATTGTCAGTCGCATCTTTTTGTATTCGGTCTTCAAGCTATCATAATCTTCCTCAATTGCTCTCTTCTCCTTTTTTACTTTCTCGACTTTCGATTTTTGAGCATCCACCTCTAGCTTTAGAAACATCTTCTCTTTTTCTAGCTTCTCTATCTTTTTTCCAAACTCTAGACTTTGTCTTTGGAAGTCCTGCTTTATAATTTCTATCTTTGATGGGATGACTTGTACACACTCCTCCAGTGATCAAGCACCTTCCACCCTTGTCTCAGGAATATTATCGTTGATCCTTTTTCTCAACCACTCTTTATATTCTGGGGTTGCCATCGGCCCTCGAGTCAATATCTTCATACAACGAGCCCGCTTCCAAGCCTTAAAAATTTCTCAAATTCTCTTCTTATAATTTTCCCCCTTATATAAGAATTCGCTTTGAGCTAACCCATGTGTCATTTGGTATGAACATCCGCTTTATATTGCCTTAGTATGAAAGCAATGTGCATATCCCATGACTCCCCAAACTCCGACAGAGGTATCCAATCAAGATTTCTGCACCGGTAAAGGACTTTATCAAGAATCAACCAATGGGCTCTCCATACAACGTCTTCTTCTCAGATATTTTGAAGAATTTCCATCCAACATTCCTCTGATAGATCGTCTCTCCTCGCCGTAGCTGCAGCCTCCTTTAAAGGGGAGTAACTTTCAAAGAAAACTTGGTGAAAAACTTTGTCAACCTTCCAAAAGTGGCTATGAAACCAAACCATCAGCAGCTGTGCGCATCCAATAAATCTGCCCTCACCAGCTTTTCGACATGCGTCCAAAGATCTGAATGTCTCAGCTAAAATAACAAGCACCGGCGTGATTCCTTTGCCAAGTCGATCGAACAAATCAGTAACCGCTTCATCTATATGTCGTAGCGCTTTGGGGAATATCACCAACCCATAAATACTCAATGCAAAGATGTCAATCTTCTTTTTTTCATCTGGATGTGTCAGAATCAAGTCCTCAAACTCACCCAAGGTATGCATTTACCTTCACCTTTTCTTGAATTCTAGTTGTAACCCTTTGCTCACTCATCCTGTAATACCCATCAATCTTTTCACAAAGGTCGTAACATTGGCAAATTACTAAAGTAAACTCTATCGGCTTGAAACCTCGAAGCAACGAAGTAAAGTCAGTATATTCCTCTAACGTTGGCACTAAATCTACCTCCCAAAAGTGAAACAACTATAAGAAGAGTTCCAAAAGCGAGTCATGGCCCTAAATAGATGCCTATCTACCTTGATATCCAACAAATAGGGTAGATCACCATAATCACGATAAAACAGTTGTTTTGCCTCATCACCCCATTGAGTCCATATATCCTTCAACTCCCTAAACTCATTCTGCGTAATACTAACACGAGTAAAATCCCAAAGTTTAGATACATACCCATCAATTAAGCTATCCTTTTTCTCTAACTGCGTTTGCTCTGACCAAGTGCGAACAGCTGCATTGTCTCCTACTTTATCAAGGAACCCGTTCTCCATAACCAGCTTTCTAACTTAGAAACTGACCGTGAATCAATACCTCTATAGAAATGGGATGATATGCACAAAAATGAAATACCACGAGTTAGTATCGCAAAATAAATATAAAGCAAGTGAAATAAATACATCCTAATGAAACTTAGGATTCCTCTACTTAAGGTGAGTTCTTAAGGTTTACTATAAGTGGTTTAGATCTAAAGTTGAGGTACCCGAACCAGCAGATTCCTCGATCTTCACCCATTATAGGCTCATACAGACCGAGTTCGGTTCAGGGGAACACATTTCCCTATGGCCATGCGGAAGTGAAAACTTCACGGAGACATAGGTACAGATGTATTCCGGAAACAATCCGCTAGCCCATGCGGAGGTGAAAACCTCACGAAGGCATAGTTTCTCGCTCCCACTTAAAAGGTACGACCGCGATGGTCATGCAGTGCAATGCAGAAATATTTTATAAATCTCATGTAAAACAAAAATCATGGCTTTTCAAATTAGACCTTTAAATTTTTGACATTCGGAAAATAGCTGATCAATTTTTGGCTTGACTCTAAAAAAAAAAGTCCCCAGTGGAGTCGCCAAGCTGTCGAAACCATTTTAAAATCTGTTTTGAAAAATGGGGATCGACTTTGAAAAACGAAAATAGGAGTCGCCACCAATCCTTATTATTTATGTGTGATTGGATCACCTTGTAAAATGTTTTATTTTAAAACATTTGATTTTGGTCCGTGAAAACGAGAAAATAGGTTCGAGAGTCGGTTACGTATGAGAAAGTGTTAGCATCCTCATAACGCCCAAAAATTGGTACCAAATTGATAAGATTATGTCCAAATGTCTAAAATTTAAAAGTATTTAAAAATATGATTTCCAAAAGATTCCAAACTATTTGACTTAAAATATGAGAGCTCCCCGATATGAAAGATTATAAACATCATATCCAGCATGATTGGACACAATGTTTTTTAACCCTCATATCTAAGATCATCTCATAATTCATAAAATATTTGGATTTAAAATTTGAGAATTCTTCGATCCGAAAGAATATAAACATCACATCCAGCACGATTGGACATGATATTTTTAAACCCTCGTCACTAATATTACTTCATAATTTTATAAAACTTATTAAAAGGATATTTAGTTATTTAGTCAAACGGAAAATTGCAACCCAGCACGATTGGGCACTATTTTTTGAATTTCTAAATATCAAAATATTGCCTTCTTTTGAAAACCTTAAAATAAAATATTGATTTTGTAAAAATGTGTGTTTTTTAACAATATCCATGTGACAATATCGCATTCATAAACTATCATACACAAACATTAAAAATAATAATTATAATACAATAACATACAATATAGACAAAATAAAATATAATTAAAATAATTACAAAAATAAAAATAATAGCAATAATATAGGTTAATATAAAAAATAGTTGAAATAAAAAAATAATGGTAATGGGAATTAAAATAACAAAATAAAATAATAAATAATACATACAATACACTAAACATAAATTTACACATATAATATAAACGATATAAATAAAATAGATTAAGTAATATAAATACATTAAAAAACTTTAGAAATAATAAATAATGTAACATAATATTATATAATATATATGTCAAACCATTTTTTGTTGAAAAACGGCCGACTTTAAAATACAAAAACGAGTCGCCACCAATCTTTTTTGAAGTGTAATTGGGCCACTTATAAAATATTTTGGTCTTTAATTTTAAGAAAAAGGGCTCGGAATCGATTACATACGAGGAAGGGTTAGCACCTCATAACGCCCAAAATTGGTACCAGTATTAATTGATTAATGTCCTTAATATCAAAAAATTAGAAAATATGAAAAAAATGTTTGGGTAATCCGCATTGGATATCAAAACTCTCTTGTTCCGAAAAGTTGAAATACCACATCCAGCACGATAGGACACGATGTTTCAAACTATCGATACCAAAGATCATTTCATGATTTCCAACATTCTTGTCTTGCAATTTTTAAAATGATATTTCACTATTTGGCCAAACCAAAAACCGAAACCCAGCACGATTGGGCACGATTCCCTGAATTTCCAATCATGAAATATTGCCTTCATTTCAGAAAAATCCGATCAAAATCTTCGCAGGATATTTGGTCATTCGGACGAATAGAAAATCGAGACCCAGCACGATTGGGCACGAATCTCTCAAACTCCCAAAATCGAAACATTGCCTTATTTTAAAAACGATCAAAACCTTTCAAGGATATTTAGCGATTTAGACGAACGAAAAAAAATCAAGCCCAAAGACGATTAGGCGGGATTTTCGAACTTCCAAACACACAAAATTCCTTTTGAAACATTTTTAAGTTTTTGAAAAAAGCAAAAATAAAAAAACGTGAAAATGTAGACACGATGATAATAGTAAATAATAAATACAAAAAGAAAAAACAATAGTATTACCATTATAAAATCGATATGTAACAAATAAAACAAGTAGTAATAATAATGAATACATGAAAAAAAAGTAATGATATTAATAGTAATAAAAAGTAATTAAAGAAATAAAGGTAAACCGATAACAATAAAATAATAGATGCAAAAGTAATAATATATAGTAAAGCAACTAAAATAAACCATAATATATAAAATAATAGATATAATAGTATGAAATAAAATAATATGATGATAAATATAATAATAATAAATATAGTATAGTAATAATGATATATAGATGTAAAATAATAGGATAATAATAATAAAGGATAGTAGAAACAAGAACATAAAATAAAAGGAAGATTTAATAATAAAATAATAAAACAACAATAAAATTGATAGTAATAATAATAAACTAGTAGTAGTAAAGCAATAGTATATATATATAATAACCATATATAATAATATAATAACAAAAATAATATGATTATAATAATAATAATGTATATAAAATAAAGTAAAAAATTTAAAAAACTAATTTAATGGTAAAATAGCTAAAATAAACGAAGAGAGACTAAATCGTATCAAAAAGTAAATGTGAGGCGAATTTAAAACAAAAAATGAATTGGAGCTTAATTAAAACCATAGTGCAAAGCAGGAGGGACCTATCGCAATTTCCCACTTAAAAGAAATTTGTGTGTGCACAAGGTCTTCCTCTTTTCACGTGCTTTAACACTTAAAGGAGACAATTCCTTCACTTTTTATTTCGTTTCAAAATCAAATCCCCTTTTCATAAAAAAAATTAGGGTTGAGTCTCCCCTTCGCTTTTGCAAGTTCACCTTAAGGAAAACCCCAAAAGTCCTCACTAGGGAAGCCCTTCTTCACCACAAGCCCCCATGCACACTAACAATGGCAAAGGAGGAACGACGGTAAGTTCCTCGATCTCCCTTTTTTTTTTTTGATGCTTCGATATGTATGTATCAGAACTTTTTAAAAAAAACAAAAACATAAAAAGGAAAAGAAATAGAAAACCCAAAAAGAAATCAAAACAAAGGAAAAAAGAAGAAGGATATAAACCTTCTTTGCACTTTTGCTAACAATTTTTCTCGAGATTCAAGTGTTGTTCTTTGTATTTCTTTTTTGAAAAACAACCATACATCTATGTGCTCGCTCTATTTTCTCAGAAAAAAAATCCCCATTTTTACAATGAATATCTATGGCTTTTTATAGCCATATTTACAACTTCATCGCCTCTATTTCTTTGCAGGTATGGTGAACGTGGGTAGCGTGATCCGTGGGCGCATGGTGGTGGAGAACGTGGGTAGTGGAGGCATGGTGGCAAGGGGAGGCTATGGCGGTTAAAGTCTTGGCTGCAGCTGTTTTGAAATCTGTGGGCTAGGGTTTCCTATTTGGGTTAGGGTTTTTTTTTTATTTTGGGCCTATTATTGGATTATTTATTGGGCTCTAGGCAAAAAAAAATTGGGTCCTACAGCTGCCCCTCTTTGCTCATTGTCGTGTAACGAGAATGGAGCAAAGACTTTAAAAGGACCAATTTTTGTCCAGTCATGCTGAGTCTTTGGCTTCTTAATGCTTCTTCTCTTCAAGTAGCATCATTCCATCCATTGCATCTTCTGGGTGTAGGAATTTTATTTCGATCCGCTCCACTATCGCCAAAGTGGAAATAGGACCTACTATCTTTAGCTTTGCTCCACCTCGCCGGTGGAGATAAGGCTTCATTCTTTGATCTGTTCTACTCTCGCTCAGAGAGATAAGATCTATTATCTTCAATCTGCCCACTCTCGCCGGTGGAGATAGGATCTGTTGTCTTCAATCCGCTCCACTCCCGCCGGTGGAGATAGGATCTACTATATTTAGCTCGCTCCACTCTTTCGGTGAAGATAAGGCTTGCCTTCGATCCGCTTCACTCCCCTTTCGCCTGGAGATAAGATCTTGCTTTTCAATCTGCTCTACTCGCTTTCGAGAGATAAGATCTGTTGTCTTCAATCTGCTCCCCTCGCCTTTCGGTGAAGATAGGATCTACTATCTTTAGCTTTGCTCCACTCCCGCCAGTGAAGATAAGGCTTCATTCTTTCGATCCGCTCTACTCCCTTTCAGAGAGATAAGATCGATATTTTTGGCCCGTTACCCTCTTGCTAGGGAATTAAGGCTCAATATTTTCGACTGTTCCACCACCTCGCGGTGGGATAAGGTCTACTATCTTAGCTTTGTTACCCTACCGCTAGGGAATTAAGGCTCATCGACTTGATCTATTCCACTCCTTCTCGGTGGGATAAGATCTGCTATTTTGGCCTGCTACCCTCTCGCTAGGGAATTGAGGCTCAATATTTTCGACTGTTCCACTCGCTCGGTGGGATAAGGTCGATATTTTGGCCGTTACCCTACCGCTAGGGAATTAAGGCTCGTCGTTCTCGATCTGTTCCACTCCTGCTCAGTGGGATAAGATCTGCTATTTTTGGCCTACTACCCTACTGCTTAGGGAATTGAGGCTCATCGTCTTCGATCTGTTCCACTCCTGCTCAGTGGGATAAGATCTGCTTCTTTAACCTGTTACCCTACTTGCTTAGGGAATTAAGGCTCATCGTCTTCGATCTGTTCCTCTCACCTTTCGGTGGGATAAGATCTCGCTTTTTAGCCTGTTACCCTACTGCTTAGGGTATTAAGGCTCATCGTCTTCGATCTATTCCACTCCTGCTCAGTGGGATAAGATCTGCTTCTTTAGCCTGTTACCCTACTGCTTAGGGTATTAAGGCTCATCGTCTTCGATCTGTTCCACTTCTGCTCAGTGGGATTAGATCTGTTATCTTCAATCCGCTCCACTCCTGCTCAGTGGAGATAGGATCTACTATCTTTAGCCTGCTCTACTCCTGCTCAGTGAAGATAAGGCTTCCATCTTCGATCTGCTCCACTCCTGTTCAGTGAAGATAAGATCTGCTGCTTTTGATCTCGCTTACTCACCGCCAGAGAGATAAGATCTATACTTTCACTCGCTTACTCCTCGCCAGAGAGATAAGGCTTCAATCTTCGATCTGCTCCACTCCTGCTCAGTGGAGATAAGATCTGCTGCTTTTGGCCTGCTACCCTACTGCTTAGGAAATTGAGCCTCAATGTTTTCGACCTGTTCCACTCCTGTTCAGTGGGATAAGGTCTGTAATTTTCTGTAACTCCCATCAATTTTGCTACATTGTCCTATGGGGAACCTACCTGTAGAATTGATTTCATGGGGTATATGTTTATGCCAAATGATTAGGATGTCATAAAAAATGCTCCCAATCATGTGTATTATGAATGTTATGAATGAATGCAAAATGTCATGAGAATGATCCATTTTTAACATTTGGGCTGTCATTGCTTGTTGTTTACTAAGGTGATATCCCTGACGTATGTCTTCTTTGTTCAGCTGATACCTCTAACAGAGAATCTGAAGATGTTGTCACTGCTTAGTCCCTTTTCTCAAGTGCTCCGAGCCCTTTAAGCCTGGTTGGTTCTAAATAATTGTCCTATTTCGGATTCTTGTATTATTTAGAGACTTTCAGAGTAATACACAAAACTTCTTTTGTGAAAGCATTATTAGTTCCATAATCATTATTTTAATGAAAAATACTTGGAGAATATCATTATAATGGACCAAAAAGAAATTAATTAGGACATAGCTCGAAACAAATAAGATAGCAAATGCAATCAAGAAGGAAATTTATTGGTAGTGTATTTTGGAACGAGCAAATTAAGAATGGGTAAGATGGCAATTAGGTGCCCCAGATATCGCCGATCGAGCTTCTTTGTTCAAACTTCGAGGACCATTTAAGCTCAATATGTGTTTAGGGATTGAGTACTTTGTCGATGCCCCAAGATGTAACATACTTCCTCATTGTCAATTCAAGCGTGGCAAAACCATCAGATGCCCCATCATGATTTGATCACAACTTGAGCCGCCCTTTTGGGTTTTCAACTCAAAGCCCTTTGGTCTCAAAGTGCCCTTTGAGTTTTCACCTTGGCCTCTCCGTTTTTTTTTTTTTGGATTCAAGATGCCTTTTGTGGGTTTTCATCTTGGCCCACTTTCAAGCGAAGTACTTCTTGACTGAGTCTGCATTAATTGAATTTGGAAGACTTTTGCCGTCCATCTCGGCTAGCATCAAAGCTCGTCCAGAAAAGGCCTTCTTTACAACATAAGGTCCTTCCCAATTAGGCATCCACTTTTCCCCGAAGTCCTTTTGCATATGGAGGATCTGTTTCAATACCAAGACTCCTTCATGGAATACTCTGGGGCGGACTTTCTTATTGTAAGCTCGTATCATCCGCTTCTGGTATAGTTGACCATGATGAATAGCTTTTAGCCACTTCCTCGATCAGTTTCAGTCGGTCATACCGAGAGTGAACCCATTCCGCTTCGTCCAACTTCAGTTCCGACCAAATCTAAAGAGTAAGAATTTCAACTTCGATAGGCAAGACTGTATCCATCCATAAACCAATGTTGCCTCGGCGGACGTCCTTGCCAACATTCGAGAAGTATAGAGGGTAAATGGTAACTAGTCTATGCCCATATTTACAAGTTTCCATCATCTTTCAAAATTTTTTTTTTTGGATAGTTTCTTTCTTTTCTTTCTTCTTTCTTTCTTTTCTTTTCTTTTGTTTTGTTTTGTTTTTTTTTAAATTCGAACTTGAACTCAAGTTGAAATTGAACTTGATGATTGACCCTGTAACTTTGTCATAGGAACCGACCATCACCCTCTTAGTGGAATAATTGACAATCACGAAAATGAATAGGCGTCAACTAGATACTTTTGATGAAATTATCCCCGAAACATCTATGCCCCACGTATAGAAAAAGCATATAAGTCATGTCTTCTCAATTTGGCATTTACGGTAATACTGACGAAATCTCCCTTTCATGGTAGCCTCATCGTGCCTAGGCATATCTTGATGTGACCACACAAAGACATCCTTGAATTCTTTAAATAACTCAATATCATCTCGCTTTGTTTCTATGGTGGGCAATGTTTCGATCTTCACTCCTTTCCCAGACTCGCAATGTCCACTGACCCTTTGTACGATAGAGTCTATTTTCATTTTGTTTTACCATCCTTAACAGATCAATGGGTAAGTTGTAATCTCTGACATCTTCAAAATATTCAGATCCTTTTAGACCCATATTTCACTTAGAAGGGAGTCTGTAACAGCGTTGCTCATGACATCGATATCTGGAGACCCATTGTGGGTACGAAAGTAAATTCCAAAGAATAAGCGATTCTTAGGATGATGAAGAATGGAAGACATCCCAAAAAAATAAAAGAATGTATAGTATGACATGGAGGAAAGGAAAAAAAAATATTTGCTCGGCATGAAACACAACAATGCATTTTTTATTAAAAATAAAGATGTTTGAACATGAGCCTATTTCACAAAAGATTCTTATTGTTTCTAGGCTTAAAATAACAAGTGTGTTTTGAACATTACTCTGTTTTAGCTCTAAAAACTATAGGAGTTTCCTTCACAGTCCAATTATTCAAAACACTTTCAGGCTCGTAGGGGCGAATGCCTCCTAGGTTTCCTTCATTCGATCTCTCCTTGAATATGACGTTGATGCTCAAGGCTTTTAACATGTCTTCGGCCATTTCTTTATTTGTCATCTCCGGCTTAGGAGGGATAATTCTTTCCGATATGAATGCCTTGGATATATATGGAAAAGTAATTGATCCCCATTTGACCTCGGCGTCTTTCTCTACCGACTCACTTCCTATGGTACACACGTTTTTCCTTCCGAAAGTCAAAAACTCCACTCTTTATTATCCATTAACCCTTGTACTAGGGCTCAATTATTTGCCTTTGTTGGATCTTATGGCCTTTCTTGTTATGGAACTCACAATAGTTCCTCGTATCTTGGGATTTGCCCCTTACGTCTTGTCTGATTAAACCTCTTTCCACCATTCTTCTCCAGACCTCTCTCATCGGGGTTCTTATTTCTGCAACGTTCAACTTGATTCTTTTTCCTACGCTCTCGATTATCGCATTCATCCCATTATCAATGTGACTAGGTAACGGATTTTCTACAACAGACGCATCATTGAACTCCACAATGCCCATTTTGATGAGCCTCTCGACTAGCTTTTTGAAAGAAAATCAATTCTCTATCGGTGCCCCACTATCCCCGCATGGTATTCACATTGAGTGCTTGCATTGTACCATTTAGGATATGGGGTTCAATGATTCGAGTAGGCAGGGGCTACTACGCATGCGTCTAATAAAGTTTTATACAACTCCTTATACATCACCCAGATAGAGTAAATTGAATTCTCGATCTTTTGCCTCATGTTGGGCTCTTGTCTTGGTCTGCCCTCTTGCCCACGCCTATCGCTTCTCGGTTGGGTAATAGTAATAGGTTTAGGATAACCCGAGCTTATATTTCCTACTTCACCTTCTTTTTTTTCTTCACGCTCTTCTTGTGCTCTCTCCGCCTCTATCTTCCCACACCGATCGCATTCTCTATCATCTCTTTGACATCACCATGTCTCTGAAACTCTTAGTCGTGCCTCCTAACATGTGGTTAATGAAAGGTGTCTTGTGGTATTGATGAAGAGCATGGTCATTTCCTTTTCTAGTAACGGTGTATTTGGACTGCGTGGCGACCTCCCTCCATCTTGGGCGTATTTTCAAGCTTTCACTTGGCTTTTTCTCCATATTTTGCAACGTGATCCTGTCGGTGCTATATCGGTCACATGGTAGTAATGCTTGATGAAAGCTGCGCCAAATCTCTCCATGATTTGATTTGGGTACAACTCAACTGGTTGTACCATTTTTCTGCACTCCAATCGACTATCTCGAAAGCAATGGATCAACAATCGGTCATTGTTGACATATCCGTCATTCTCCGACGAACATCGTAATATGGGCCTCGGACGACTAGTCCGTTGTACTTTTCAAACTTAGGCATCTTGAACTTTGGAG
The DNA here is from genome assembly GCA_025506655.1 of Gossypium rotundifolium. Classification (NCBI taxonomy): domain Eukaryota; kingdom Viridiplantae; phylum Streptophyta; class Magnoliopsida; order Malvales; family Malvaceae; genus Gossypium; species Gossypium rotundifolium. The sequence continues at coordinate 186,973,326 of CP106734.1, read as the reverse complement.
GAAGTACTAAACTGGGACTAGACTCACTTCTTAGCATCCACTTCGCATTGGTGATCAAGACTTTCCAATGCTCAAACTTCTCCTCCGACCATTTGCATCGATCTTGAACTCTTTTGGAAGCTCTACTTTTACTTCCTCCCCTTCTGCCACCTCATTGAAGTCTGGGACTATTGGTTTTACCAAATTGACTTCGGGGTTAGAGCTCGAGCTCTGGGGAAGTTTCCAGTCTTGAGCACCGGATTGGTGCTGAGGTTTGATATTGACCGATACTCTTGGTGGTTGCACTTGGAAACTTGTCGGAGGCAGGCCCGGAGGGCAAGCAAAATCTTCATTATCTCCTCCAAAGATCGACCATAGGCCTTTTTCCGTTTCCAAGGCCTCCAGGTCAACAATCGCGTTAGGCGGCTCATCATGCTTCTCGGGATTCCAGCATTTGATCCCTCATATCCTGTTGAGCTTGGCTAACTGCTCTTGCATCTGAGCCTGTAGTTGGTCTTGCATCTCTTTCTGCATTTGTTCTAACCTTTCCATCCTTTGATCCATTGCTCTCGTCTTTTTCTGAGTGTAATAGCGGTGTTCCAGGATAACTATAATATGACCTCTAGTTAATAGGGTTCTTTTATGATTAAATGCACATGATGTGATGCAATGCAAATGCATGAAATGCAATGAAAATGAATGAATGCAAAAAATAAGAGGCATTGACTCTGAATTCAGTTACATTAGAAAAACTTTACTAGAAAATAAATTTCTTTACACAAAACGGATCGCATATACGGCCTTGTCCTCATAGTCCAAGTGAAAACATGAATCCCTTCTTCGCAAAAGTCAAGTCTTGCAAAATTCTAATAGATACTTCCTCTAACTCCTTTTGCTTGATCTGGACCGCTACTCCTGTTCACTTGTTAGCTTCTTCAAGAATGCCTAGACGTAGTAATCTTCGAATAGTCTTGTCAACTCGAATCCCTGGGTGATAAGGTCTTGTATTCCTTCACGGACTATCAGTCTTCTCTCGTTGTATTCACTTGGACTATATTCGGACGACCGTATTATAATCCACTTTATCAAAAAATCTATTTTCTTATGACCAACTTTTCTATTTAGTAATCAAATTTGAAATCAACACCTCTTTTCTATAATGTGAATGCAATGCAATCAAAACAGAATAAAACCCGTCAGTAGAAGAAAAATAAAACATAGAACCTATCAGGGTGACCACTAGGGTTTGACATGGTTCTACTTAAGGTAGGCCCTTAGGTTTTCTACATGTGGTTTAATTCTAAAGAAAGGGTACTTGAACCACAGATTCCTCAATCCTCACCCATTATAGGCTCATCTTGATTGAGTTGATTCGGGAATACATTTCCCTATGGCCATGCGAGGTGAAAACCTCACGGAACCATAGGCACGGATGTATTCCTAAGCGATCCCCAGCCTATGCGGAGGTGAAAACCTCACGAAGGCATAGATTTTGCTCCCACTTAAGGGTGTGACCACAACGGTCATGCAATATGAATGTAAAAATATTCTATGTGTCTCAAACTAAAGCAGATATATGACGCGACACAGACTCATGCCAATGAAAAATGAAATCAAAAAAATTTATTTTCGATAAAAAGGACATTAATCAACCAATTTTACGGCTTGACTCTCTTATTGGTCCCCAGTGGAGTCGCCAAGCTGTCGAAACCATTATTTTGTTGAAAAACAGGCCGACTTTAAAATACAAAAACGGAGTCTCCACCAATCTTTTTTGAAGTGTGATTGGGCCACTTATAAAACATTTTGGTCTACAATTTTAAGAAAATGGCTCTCGAATCGGTTCATGACGAGGAAGGGTTAGCACCTCATAACGCCCAAAATTGGTACCGTATTAATTGATTAATGTCCTTAATATCAAAAATTAGAAAATATGAAAAAATGTTTGGGTAATCCGCATTGGATATCAAAACTCTCTTGTTCAAAAGTTGAAATACCACATCCCTTGCGATAGGACACGATGTTTCAAACTATCGATACCAAAGATCATTTCATGATTTCCAACATTCTTGTCTTGCAATTTTAAAATGATATTTCATTATTTGGCCAAACCAAAAACCGAAACCCAGCACGATTGGGCACGATTCCCTGAATTTCCAATCATGAAATATTGCCTTCATTTCAGAAAAATCCGATCAAAATCTTCGCAGGATATTTGGTCATTCGGACGAATAGAAAATCGAGACCAAAGACGATTGGGCACGAATCTCTCAAACTCCCAACACGAAACATTGCCTTATTTTAAAAAACGATCAAAACCTTTCAAGGATATTTAGCGATTTAGACGAGCTAAAAAAATCGAAGCCCAAAGACGATTGGGCACGATTTTTCGAACTTCAAACACACAAAATTCCTTTTGAAACATTTTTAAGTTTTTGAAAAAAGCAAAATAAAAAAACGTGAAAATGTAGACACGATGATAATAGTAAATAATAATAAATACAAAAAGAAAAAACAATAGTATTACCATTATAAAATCGATATGTAACAAATAAAACAAGTAGTAATAATAATGAATACATGAAAAAAAGTAATGATATTAATAGTAATAAAAAAGTAATTAAAGAAATAAAGATAAACCGATAACAATAAAAATAATAGATGCAAAAGTAATAATATATAGTAAAGCAACTAAAATAAACCATAATATATAAAATAATAGATATAATAGTATGAAATAAAATAATATGATGATAAATATAATAATAATAAATATAGTATAGTAATAATGATATATAGATGTAAAATAATAGGGATAATAATAATAAAGGATACTAGAAACAAGAACATAAAATAAAAGGAAGATTTAATAATAAAAATAATAAAACAACAATAAAATTGATAGTAATAATAATAAACTAGTAGTAGTAAAGCAATAGTGTATATATATATATAATAACCATATATAATAATAATATAATAACAGAAATAATATGATTATAATAATAATAACAGATATAAAATAAAGTAAAAAAATTTAAAAAAAACTAATTTAATGGTAAAATAGCTAAAATAAACGAAGAGAGACTAAATCGTATCAAAAACAGAAATGTGAGGCCGAATTTAAAACAAAAAAATGAATTGGAGCGCAATTAAAACCATAGTGCAAACAGGAGGGACCTATCGCGCAATTTCCCACTTAAAAGAAATTTGTGTGTGCACAAGGTCTTCCTCTTTTTCACGTGCTTTAACACTTAAAGGAGACAATTCCTTCACTTTTTTATTTCTGTTTTAAAAATCAAATCCCCTTTTAATAAAAAAAAATTAGGGTTGAGTCTCCCCTTCGCTTTTGCAAGTTCACCTTAAGGAAAACCCCAAAAGTCCTCACTAGGGAAGCCCTTCTTCACCATTAAGCCCCCATGCGCACCAACAATGGCGGTAGGAGGAACGACAGTAAGTTCCTTCGATCTCCCTTTTTTTTTTTTGATGCTTGATATGTATATATGTAAACTTTTTAAAAAAACAAAAACATAAAAGGAAAAGAAATAGAAAACCCAAAAAGAAATCAAAAACAAAGAAAAAAAGAAGAAGGATATAAACCTTCTTTGCACTTTTGCTAACAATTTTCTCTCGAGATTCGGTGTTGTTCTTTGTATTTCTTTTTTGAAAAACAACCATACATCTATGTGCTCGCTCTATTTTTGCCGAAAAAAAATCCCCCATTTTTACAATGAATATCTATGGCTTTTTATAGCCATATTTACAACATTCTTGCCTCTATTTGCTGCAGGTATGGTGAACGTGGGTAGCGTGATCCGGGCGCATGGTGGTGGAGAACGTGGGTAGTGGAGGCATGGTGGCAAGGGAGGCTATGGCGGCTAAAGTCTTGGCTGCAATTGTTTTGAAATCATGGGCTAGGGTTTCCTATTTGGGTTAGGGTTTTTTTATTTGGGCTGTTATTGGATTATTTATTGGGCTCTAGGCAAAAAAAAATTGGGTCCTACAATATAAAATAAAATATGATAAATAAATAATATATATAATAATACATAAAATTATTAAACAAGGAAGATAATATATATAACAATAATTAAATATAAAGAGTAATAAAAAATATATAAATATATATTATTAATAAATTAATATGCAAATAATTTAGAATAAAATAAATATTTAAAATATTTCAATATAATGATATAATAATTATAAATAAAAGGATATAAACGGACTTAATTATGAAACTGAAATAATGCGGAAGGACGAAAGGAATAAATTTCCCGTTTTTTGAAAACGCGCGGACCCTAATTCTGATTCGGGTCAACGCGCGGGTCATGATTTAACAAAACGACACCGTTTGCATTCTCCTATAAAAATGTTCTCTGAAATAAAAATCATTAGCTTTAGGGTTTAAAAAAAAAATTAAAAATCCTCTGAAAAGTGGGAAGGCGATCTACGTGTGTAAAATGCTGCGTTAAATCACGTCTGGGCCACGCGTGGACGCGCCTCCATGGCCGGTGGCCAGAGGTCTGAGGCGAGGGTTTCTGCGTTTTCGAGAAGGTAAACTCCTTCCTTTTTACTCTTTCAACCATAGATATATGCAGGTATATATAAAAAATAAAATAAATAAGAAAAATAAGCAGAATGAAAAATCACTTATAGAATCACTGACTGTTCAGTATTCGTGTGTGAAATCGGTTTTTTTTTTATGCTTCGGCGTATTTGTATCGTATTTGTCTGCTTATTTTTTTCTGTATTTTTCCAGAACGTTTGTATCACAAACTTTTCTTTCTTCTTTTTTGTATGTCCAGTATCCTCAAAAATTTTTACAAAAGGGGTTCTTATACCCAAAACAAATAATAAAAAAAAGTAAAAAAAGGGAAAGATATCTTTCCGTATCTTTCTATATTTTGTGCCCTCCGATTTGTTTCCTTTCTACTGCTTGTTTCTTTCCTTTGCAGATTTGAAGATCTCGCAACGATGAATCAAGGCATAAACAAAGGCCGAACGAGACGGAGGCGAGACGATTGGACTCTGGCTAAAATGGCGTGACTGTTGGGCTCCTGCTAGATGACGGTTGGGTAGCCTCTGCTTGCGGCGCGAGGATACCTAGGGTTCCAGAGACCCTTGATTTCTGATTTGGAGTTGGGCCCTTAGGTTTGGGCTAAGGGTGTAATGGATCAAATCTGTTTTAGGTTTTGGGCCTTTTGGGCCTTTGAGTCTGGGTCTAGGTTGCTGGTGTTGGGTTTTGGGGTTTAACCGGGTCAAATTTTGGGCCATCAAAATTGGGCTTTGTATGATGGACTGTTATAAAACTTTGGTTTTATTATTTTTGGTTTATTTCAAAGCCCGGTCAAAAATGGGCTCTTACAATATTATTTTTGTTAATGCACTTGGCGTAATCTGATTGGTTGAAAATGATAAAGTTAACGGAATTAGTTAAGTACCTAAAAAAAATGTACTTGATAAATATTAAGTTAACTTACAAATTTCAAATTCAATTATCAATTAAGTCCAAAAAAAACTTTTAAATACCAAATAAATTGATTGTCAAGTTTCGATACCTCCATATATATATATTTAAAAAAAACCACTTACAGCAACAATAATATAAATGAAGTATTTTACGTTAAAAAAGTATTTTTTTTTGTGAAAATAATTAGTTGATTGAGTAATATTTGTGCCATAGAAATTGAATGAATGATTAATATGTTGATTGATTTGTGTTGTATATAGATTTTGTATATTTGTTCATTACTTTGTCTTTATTAATTTTTGTAGCCTATTTAACATTATTTAAATAATTTCAAAATTTAAGGTATATTTTACTATACATTAAATATTAAATGGTTAATTAAGTTAATAAAACTCATCAATTGAATTTTAATTTAATTAAAAAATTATTAATACATAACAAATTTATAAAATAATAAATGATGTTACAAAATAAAATGAAGTTTTTTATTTTTATATTAAATTTAAAAATATATAAAGGTGATGTGACGAGATTTTGACCCAAAATATTATAATTTATGATATTATAATTTTATTATTTTAATTAAACCTCATTCATTTATTATTATGTATTTTTATAAATATATATTTTAGATTATTTTTAGTTTTATATATAAATTTGATGCGTTTTTATTTTATGAATTCAGATATTATCACATTATTTTTTATGTTATGTTATATTTTAACTATATTTCATGTGATATATTGTAAGTGACTTATTATATAATTATTTATCCTTAATATTCTTTTTTCAAAATATACTAATTGTTTGTTTTAATATTATTAAAATAAAATTTATTGTTTCAATAAATTAATTAGAAATCTTTTTTTAAATCTAAAATTGAATTAAAAATATAAAAATAATTGTTAAAAGTTAAGTAATAACAGATCGCTTCACCATAATTTGCCATGTTTGTGTCAATGTTATATATATATATATATATATATATTTTTTTCCTTTATAAAATTAATTTTATAAGATTTGAAAAATTAGTAAATTATTCATAAAAGAGATCAATTTTTGACAGGTCGGAATTAAGTTATGCAATTTTTTAGAGTTAAAATGTAATTTCATTGTTGCATTAGTTTATATATTTATAATTTTTAAAAATTAATTAAATTAAAATTTCATCATTTTAGGGATCACAGTGCAATTTAACCATTTAAAGAATGAATGTGATAATTTTGATTTTAGGGGCATTAAACATAGGGTTTGTTATTGTTTTTAGAGAAATGAAAAGAATGTGAAGGAGGAAGGAGAGCATGGAATAATAGAGGTCAAATTGTATTTATCTTTTATTTAAATATTTCAATGAAATAATTTGACGTTACTTCTGTTAGAGAGATAGGAAGGGCTGATTGAAGCCCTGATAAGTTTGAGTGATAAACAATTAAACAGGTTGACACTTCTGCTTAACGTTATCACTCAACTCCCGACCTTTGGTCTCTATTGGGATCAGCAAAACGGATACCCCTGATAAAAATATGATCACCTCAAACATCCCTATGGCAGCTGTTTTGTGGCATCCCTGCACTAATGCTACTGCTACGTAGGGGCACACCATCCCTCCAATTCTTCCCATCGAGCTTGCCACTCCAAAGCCCGTTGATCTTACCGCCGTCGGATATATCTACATATTGTTATGAATTCCAACAAATCAACTGCTTGCATTGCAAGTCAACTAAGAAACTCAGTAATTCAAAGTTTTTTAATTTTACCTCCGGAGCATATATAAACAATGTGGTGAAGGTTGCAGTGATGCATATTCGAGAGCCGAAGAGAAGCCCCGTTGTTACCATTTCAGACTGCTGGAATAACAAGGGGAATATCAGGACGCAACAGATGAAGAACAAAACTGCCATCGAAGGCCTACGACCCACTCGATCTACTGTCAATGCTACTATGATGAGCCCCGGAAACTCTATGTAACCAAATCAAACCTCAAATTAATTAAACCCAAGTAGATGAAATTAGTATATATATATATATATGAGTGAGGGTGAGACTTGAAGCACCTGCAAAAGTGGTGATGAAAACATCTTTGTAGTTAACATCCTCGGTTTCTTCGGCTTTCACTTTGTGGCCGGCGCATGCACTGCGTCCCGCGTTTAGCTCGGTTGTGAGCAACACTAGGCCATAGTAGGAAAATGAATTTCCAAAGAAGACAACCCATAAGAGTAGGGTTGGCCTGATTAATTCTCGTGAAAGAAGTTTCAATATGGTTGTCAGGGCTCCTTGTTTATGCCTCTTTGTAGGAGTTGAATCTTGGTCGGACGCAACTACGTCGTCATCAGAAACAAGGGTTCCAGAAGGCACTTTGGTGCCATTGACTTTAGCTATTCTGTCCAGAATAGTCATGGCCTCCTTTATCTTACCGTTCAAGCAGAGGTATCTCGGTGACTCGGGTGTGCATAAATAGAAGATAAGGAGACCAAATGAAGGGATGGAAGAAAAAGCAAGCAGCCATCTCCAACCCAGTGTTGGCATCACAGCCCATGCGATGGAAGCTTCAAAAACAGCGCCCACAGTCCAAAATGCTTGGAAAACAACCATCCAAGTGCCTCTGTTTGGGGGAGGAATGAACTCCAGCAGCCAAGAGCAAAGCACAGGCCCTCCTCCCAACCCAATACCTACCACACAACGAAGAACCAGCAATGTGGCGTAATTTGGTGAGAAGGAACTCATAAAGCCTGCTGCAGTACAGACCAGTGCGGTCATAAGGAAACCTTTCCTGAGGTGATACATGTATATCTATATCAAACTCTCGTGCAGCAGTGCGTGGGTATTAAAATGTGATGTTAAATAGACAATTGAAGCAGAGATTTGAGTGCAGAAAGTGTTCCCACCTTCTTCCATATTTATCTGCGATTACACCCCAAGAATAGGCTCCAACTAGCATACCGATGAATACCGCACTAGTTATCAAGCTTTGTTCTTTGGCTGAAAGACCCCATATTCTTTTAACTACTGGTCCTATAAACGACAAAATCATCATTTCCATGGCTTCTGAGATCCAAGCCAGTGCAGCATAAGCAAGCACAAAATACTGGTATTTGCCAAACCCCAAGGTCAAAAGTGCATCGTCCACAGTGAATGTGTCTCCTCCTCCTCCTCCTCCCATCTTGCCAACTGCTCCAAAATCAGGTTACACAGATTTAATATATCACCCCATTTGCTTCAACATATGTACCATTTTATTAATGTTGAACCACTTGTCGTATCTAAACATAAATTTTAACACTTGAGCTATTCAATAATATTTTCAATCTTCCAACTGCCAAAACCTTCACAAAAAAACATTTGCTAGTTTTTTTTGTTTTTTAAATTACATTTACTTTTTTATTGAATTAAAAATAAATAATTTAGAATTAACCATGTTTTTCTTTTGTGTGTAAATATCACTTAACTGGTACTAGTCCTTACATTAATTATCAGAACACAAACAAAGTGATAAGAAATCAAATCACAAGTTTTTCAGAATCATAACATATATGAAAGAATATTAGGAGGAAACTTGATTAGACAATATCATGGAGAAACTAGAAATAAGAGGAAAAATAACCTGATTCAGGCTTCAAGGTAAGGAAATGCAGATGTTAAATGAAGTTAAAATTTTTGTTGATGATCAGAATCTTTTCTTTGCTGTTAATAAATCTTCTTCTGTTTTTTTTCACAGTTGGATGTTCTATTTTCTTTTCTGTATCGTTTTTTAAGAATAATTTAAAAAAAATAAGTGGGTTTTGTTTGTTGTGCCTGTCCGGGTTTTCTCAAGGTCTTGTGTTCGGGGTTTGGTTTTGACGAATTCAATAGTGTATGTCGGACTTCCTTCAAATTAAAATCAGAGGAGGATGAAGATGTAGATCCATGGTTTTAGGAACAGGTTTAAGTTTTTCTTACTTCTTAAACTAGCTTTTCCCTTTTCTTAATTTTTAGGATATTATTACACCTGGTTTTCAAAGCTAATGGATTGTATCCAATCCAATCATAGGCCTATTAGTAATCTTTTAACAGGAATGCATTGTTTATATTGCTTAGGAGGCTTCCACAAAAGAATACATTAATTTACCATTTTATTTTAAAATAAAATAAGTAGAATTATAATCAAACATACTTTAAGGCCCTACTTCAATTAAGAAAAAATTGATTATAATTTAATAATGTAAATAGTTTGTTTTTCATACCATTCAAATCAATTCAATTCAATTCATCTAACCTATTAATTAATTTAGTCTTGCAAATAGCCGATTGAGTCTTAGCTCAATTCGCATGACATAATTATTATCAATGCAGGAGGACATAGATTTGAGTGTGCTCCTCTTATTTATGAGTTGGAAAGAGGCTATAGATAATTCTAAGCACAAAAAAATATATAGCGATCCACTAATAAATAATTTAATTGATTCTCAAAATTTTAAAACTAAACGTTTGTCCTTGTAAATTTATAAGCTTTTTTCTTCAGTTCCTTGTTGATTTATTCTATGCAATCTATTGGAAATAAAAAAGGTATATCAAATGAACTTGTTATGCATTACTTAGTTCATAAAAGAAATTTATTATGTATTAGGCTTTATTGCACCAAGAAAAATCGTATTTCTAATAAATTATTAATTAGCATTTATTTTTTAGGTGAGTTGTTTTTTAAAGGGTAATATTTTCTTTTAAATAAAGGCCTGCTTACTTTGAATTATTGTAACTTTAATCTAATTTCTATGTTACTTAAATTCAATGAGAGTATGAGCCTTAGTAGAGGTTGGATGTTGGATATTTGGATATCCGAATTTTACTCTTGCCATGCTTAACTGAGCACATACTAAAGTTTCTCTTTTTTAGCACTTTTTTTCCTTATATTTTTAAAAATTGCAATATTGCCTCTTTTTTTTTTTTTTTCCTTTTTTTTGCAAACTGCAAACCAACCTTTCCATGAAAACAAAGCAAACACGATCAAAAGATTATTTTGGAAATTAAAGAAATTATTTTGGTTGATGAAAAACTTCATTTTGTTTTTGTTCCAATAAAGCAACCACCTCTTATTTCACATTATTTTCAAAAACTAAACAAGGAAAAAAAAAAGGTGACCACCAATCATGTCTTAATTTATTGGAGTCAATAACAACGCGACAAACTTGAAAATCTAGGTAGGACAAATATAAAAAGAAAAGGAAAATTATTTTTATTTGAGAGGACCAATTCTTTTATTGTTCGCATATTTTTGCTGTCTCCGTCCCGACAATTTACAAAGCTTACAAAGCTATACTACCATTTCGCGTAAATAATTTATTGTTTAGAAAAGTTTAATGTATGGTACACGGTTGTGATGTGATCCGGCTAGGGAATGTCGAGTCGATTCACGTGTTTGCCCTATTGTTGACGAGGAGAATGTTTGAATCATTGAAAAGGGTTGTTTCGGTTAAAGGTAGCAGAAGTCTAGCAAAGGGTTTGAATAGGTTAATGATGGATAGGTTCGGTTTAACAAAGAAAAGATAGATAAGATAGAAGGAGGATATGGAAATTAGAACTTAAGCGACAAGAACAATTCTATACTATAGAGAGTATCGCCCCGGGACTTATATGGCTTAAGGTGAAAGATGGAAATAGGTTGATGGACCTCGACCTGTTACTTAGCAAAGTAGGAACCGAAGGTATATTTAGATGGACGAACGCGACACCAAGGTTGGTGATAAGTTCGGAAAGAGTTCGAGTTGACGCCACTAGCACGCTAGATAAGTCAATCGAGACTCAAACAAAATATGAGAGAGATAAACCTCAAAAGAACAAAAGTTCATTCAAAAAAATGGCAAAAGTCCTTTACAATTGAAAATGTCTAACTATTTATACTACTAGCTAAGATAGCCGAATGGACAAGTTCATAAGCTTAATGGCTAAGTAATTTGACTAGGAAGAGCTAGAAAATTGTAGAATAAACCATTAAAACACTAGAGCAAGATTCGGCTGAATGGGAGCTCCAATGGACACCTTCTAGAATAAGCTAATCAGCTTTGATGTACTTGGCAACTTGAAGAGTGCATGGCACCGGCTAGGTTCACCCAATGAGCTTAAATTAGCTCATTCACTTTGCAACTTTTGGTTGAAAAGATGTTAGCATTAAAAGTGGACTTGGACAGCCAAAGATTTGTGAATAAAGTGTTTGAAGTCTTTTATGTGTGAGCAGACCAGTCGATTGGACATGAGGTATGAACACCAAATGTGAACGGAATGATGCTGCCTTGGGGAGAGAATCGGCCAAGCTTGGGGGCTTTAATTTGCTTGAGACTTGTAAGTTGTAATAGCTTAAATTTCAGCTATGTAAGAAATAGTGGTTCGAGACCACCAAATCCGACAAATGAACTCGTAGATTATATTATTTGATATTTACTAGCCAAATATAGCTTTTAAAATATTTTTGAAATAGTAAATTGTGTTTTATAAAGATTTATTTGGTCAAGAAATTGAGAAAAAGAGGTATCAAGATCTCGGTGTTATAAACCGAGTCATAAATATTTTTATAAATATTTACAGAATGTAAATAAGGTACTATTAAAATTTCGTTAGAAAATTTTGACGTTTGGGTGGTTAATTAAATAAAAAGGACTAAATTGAAAAAGGTGTAAAAGTTGCTAGAAGGATTAAATAGCTTAATTGTCAAATGAGGAAGAACCTAAAGTGTAAATAAGCCCAAAGGAGATATTTTGGGCGGCAATAGATGAGAAAAATCAGGAAATGGGTGAAATAAAGGTAAAATTAGAAAATTGTCAAAATTAGCTAAATAAAAATGGGACCAAATTGGAATATCTAGAATTCTCTTCATTTCTCTTCATTTTCATCAGCTGAAAAACAGCCATGGAATCAATCTGGTTTTCATACTCTACCTTCATGTAAGTTTAATTCTTCCTTTCTCCTTGAAATTTCTATGTTTTTGGACTTTTTACAATTGAGTCTAACTTACTATGTCATTAGTTTTTGATTCTATGGCTAGTTTTTAAAAGATGCTATGGATGAGTTCTGGAATCATATGATGAATAAATATAGAATTTAAGCTTTAATTTTGATATATGATGATTTTATCAAGTAAATTTGATGGAAATTAGTTTTAGGACCTAATTGTAAAATAGTTTAGAATTAAGGTATAATGCTAAAGTTATGATTTTCAAGAGTTATGAAGTAGATTAAAATGATAGAATAAAGTATTAATTGATAAAAATTAGCCAATTTGAGGGGTTAATTGGATAAGGACTGAATTGTATGAACTGTGAAATTTGAAACAAAATGGAAATCAACACTTTGCACTAAAACAGTTTTGGACTGCAGCAGTAATCTAACTTTAAAAAATCACCAAAAATTTTATAAATCTAATTAGAGGATGAATAAAATATGAAATTAAAGCTTATTGAGTCTAGTTTCTTATAGAAGAAACGATGTAAGCAATAAAATTTTAAATCATGAGATATAATAGGTTTTGTGAGATAAGGTCAGAATGATTTCGGGTTCCCCTGTTCTGACTTTGGAAAATCATCAAAAATTGGATAAAAATAATTATGGGCTTAAATTTATTTTTAAAATCCTAAATGAGTATATTTTCAATAGAAACAAACGAGAACATCATCCAAATCCCGTATGAGTAGATAATTAATTTTTAGTGAAGAATGGTCGAAACTGTCAGACAGCAGAACATGAGTGATTTTAAAGAATAAATTGTACTTATTGGATATACCAAAAATTCTGAAAAATTTATGGTAAGAAGATATGTGAGTCTAGTTTCAGGAAAATTAGCAGATCTTAATTTGGAGTTTTTTATCTCAAGATAAAAATAATTTAGTGACTGTGATACGGATGAATAGCTTGAATATTCACATAAATAAATAGTGAAAAATTATAGATAATGTTACTTACAAATGTGTTATTTATACTAAGGATGCAGAATGGAGAGGAGAAGGAGGAAAATATATGAATGAATTATGCATAAATTGATCACATGTCCGATTTTAATCGATAAACGTTGAATTAGAAATGTTATAATGTTTTATTTCAAATATTTATTATGAAACTAAGATTATCGTTATGGTATAAAAATCGAATTGTAAGTTCGTGTAACTTGAATTATATTCTTAAATGCTTGAAACATATTTTTATTGATGTGAATATGATTTGGATGTTTATTGTATGATAATTGATGAAGTATTGATATTCTTGATGAAAATGGAAAATAAATCCAAGTTGAATGAAAGGAAAATTCGATGGATCTCTGAAAAGGAATTGACGGTAAAAAGGATCTAGCCTGGATGGGTGATCCTATCCTGATATAGCCCTCCCGAAGAATATGTGTGAAAAGGATCTAGCCCGGACAGGTGATCCTATCCTGATATAGCCCTCCCGAAGAATATGTGTGAAAAAGGATCTAACCCGGACGGGTGATCCTGATATAAGCCCTCCCGAAGAATATGTGTGAAAAAGGATCTAGCCCAGACGGGTGATCCTGATATAAGCCCTCCCGAAGAATATGTGTGAAATGGATTTAGCCCAGACGGGTAATTCAAAGTAAATGTGAGTCTGGATTTAGCCTGGACTGGTAATCCAGACAAAGCTCTATAGAGTATTTGTCATTGAAGTGGATTTAGCCTGGACTGGTAATCCCGACAATACTCTTTGAGCATATGTTACGGGATTAGCTGGGTGGTAATCTCTCGTAAGAAATGAGGTTCATGAAGTGTGCTCTCTTCTGGGATTTAGCCTGGGTGATAATCTCTTGTAAGAAATGAGGTTCATGGAGTGTGCTCTCTTCACAGGGATTTAGCCTGGTGGTAATCCCATTGTAAGAAATGAGATTCATGAGTGTGCTATCTGAAAAGGACTTATGTATATATGAGTGAATTGACGGTTAATGAGATTGTACACCATGAGTGTACTACAGAAATCCATCGAAATTGATGAATTCAACGGATAAATATGGAAAACAAGTAAATACATGGAATTATGAAATCGGTGGCGTATTCACAAGAATTTGTCATTTGAAATTGTGATTGACATGAAGAAATAGCTAATTGGATACTTATGTATGGTTACAAGTATTTATCTAAAATACAAGAAAATGATGGTTATTGATATATGGAGACACGAGACTCGATATATGAACATGGAATATGTTTGATAAATATGTTCATTCATAATTATGGAATTATGTACCTCATGTTACTATTTTGCATAAAGATGATATTTCAAATACTTTGATGAGTAAAGCTCACATATACAATAGTATGAAATCAAGACAAGTTGTTATGAAAATGTATTTAAAATACTAAGATATAGTTGCTATACGCTATATGATTACATAATGTGAAATTGTCTATATATATATGAGAAATTTAATGAGAATTGAGCTCATATACGCTTCTTGTTATTTATATGAAGTGTACGACTAACAAATGGTATTAAGTATAAGGCTCGGTTGAATATCTTAAATTGGTTTTTGTATGTATTAGTGTGGGTGAAGAATAAGGATCAAATGAGTGAGAAATATGGCTTGAAAAATAGCCTAATTTGTGAAAATTAATTTCACCACACGGCCTAGCAACACGGGCGTGTACTAAGGTCGTGTGACCCGAGTTCCTTCATAGATGCAAGTCAGAGAGTTACATGCCTCGGAGACACGGCCATGTGAGACATACGGTCATGCCACACGGGCGTGCTCCCAATCACACGGGCGTGGGACCCTTGTAAATGAGATAAATTTTGGGATTTTGCGAAAAATTTCATACGATTCTGATTTAGTCCTGACCCGATCCTAATGCATGATTTGGACCTCGAGGGCCCGTTAAAGAAACTTTTATAATCAATTTCGGTATTTGAGTGATAAATGGTTTAAATTTTCTGTAAGTGTTTTGTACTCCTCGTTATGACTCGTACTTTATTCCAGCAATGGATACGGGTAACTGGGACCCTTGTAAATGAGATAAATTTTGAGATTTTGTGAAAAATTTCATACGATTCTAATTTAGTCCCGACCAGATCCTAATGCATGATTTGGACCTCTAGGTTTCATTAAAGAAACTTTTATAATCAATTTAGTATTTGAGTGATAAATGGTTTAAATTGTCTGTAAGTGTTTCGTACTCCTTGGTAATGCCTCGTACTTTATTCCGGCAACGGATACGGGTAACTGGGACCCTTGTAAATGAGATAAATTTTGGAATTTTGTGAAAAATTTCATACGATTTTGATTTAGTCCCGACCCGATCCTAATGCATGATTTGGACATCGAGGGTCCGTTAAAGAAACTTTTATAATCAATTTGGTATTTGAGTGATAAATAGTTTAAATTGTCTGTAAGTGTTTCGTTCTCCTCAGTAATGCCTCATACTTTATTTCGGCAACGGATACGGGTAAGGGGTGTTACAAGACTCTTGGCCGAATAGGTGTTTTGGGGAAGCGAACAATCAGCTCAACATCCATTGAAGAGAGCCACGCATGTATCGTCCCATACATTGAATCTACCGTGCATGAATCTTGCTTAAATGCACCTTCATGCATTCTGCTCACCTACAAAAGAAATGAACCAACTCAAAACTTGCCAAATTCGACTGAACATAGTTAATAATATATTTAGACATAATAATTAACAACTAATTAAACTAGGACAAATTTAATGAAGTCAAGACACATTAAATTCGGCTAGGACCAAGACATAATTAAAACTTGTAATAATTCAAACACAATTATGAGCTGTAGTATTATTAACTAGATTAACTTAAATACTTAATTTATTCAATAATTAAAGTTAATGAACTAAAAGTAATTAAAATGAGCTCAACGAGCTAAATTGAGCTCATGTGATCGACTCGAGCTAGACAGAGCTCGGTGAGCTGAAGGTGAACTAAAATTTGGCTGGCCAATGATGCATGGAGCATTTGAAGAGTTGATCCGAGCTGGTTTCAAAGTTTTCTCACTCAATTTCGTATATTCATTGCTCGAATTATAACAGTCCATGGTAGTGCTCACATCATTCTCCCTTTCTTCAAAGCGACTTGTCCTCAAGTCAAGCCGTTTGTTCACTTCAAAACTCAAATTCTTACTCGGCTTGCTATAGACAAATGGGGTGAATGGCCTTTCAAAAACCTGTTTAGATAGATTCTCCATAATCAACAATAAATTAGGCATAGAATTCAATTTAGAAAATATGAAGAAACTATCATCAAACTGATCTAAGCACGTATAACGCATATGACCATCATCAAGGAAAGTCTTACCAAACAAAAATTTCAAAAGAAATGTAGTCATAATTAATTTAATTTGTTCATTGCTCAAGCAAACAAATTTCTCATCACAATTCAATGAACATATTTTCATCACGAATAGATAAATGGGAAATTCCTTTTGATTCATGATCTCGCACAATGATAGTTTACAATAGACATTGGATGATTAGCTCACCAACAAATATGTCAACATTTTCATCAACCCAAGCAGATAAATTATTATCGATCAAAGAATGGCAATTATCTTCAACAAAGTGCAATACCTTTTCAAAATTCAATTTATGAACAAAGCTGTCAACTCGAGTTGAAAGGAGCTGTTTAGGGATTAGAGAAATTTTACCTTGCTTACCGTTAGAGATGAAAAGATGAGGATCAATTTTACCTTTTTCATGAAACACAAACTTCCTCTCCTTGGCAAGGTAGTGTAGTTGAAGCTCATCACTCGGACTAACCTAAAATGAAGGGAAAACACAAAGACTCCGAGCATATTGGTTAGTCAAAATTCCTTTCTCTTTTTCACTCGTCTCTCTTTTATCTTCTTTTTCTTTTTCTCCACTCATGTTTTTCTCACAATTTTTGTTCTTTTCTCTCGATTTTTCTTCTTTCTTTTCTTTTGAATCTTTATTCTTTTCCTTTTCTCTAAATTGTTCCATAAAACGTTTTAATCTTTGTTGATCTTCCAACACTTGTTTTGGCGATAGAGGTGCCAAAGTGACGTTTTTACCATTGTGCTTGAAGGTGTATTGGTTGGCGAATCCGTCGTGTTTGACTCACGGTCAAACTGCCATGGCCTTCCAAGCAGTAAGTGGCCCGCATACATGGGCACTACATCACACAGTACCTCGTCATGGTACTTTTCGATTGAAAACTAAATTAAGGCTTGTTTAGTCACCTTTAATTCGACACTTTCGTTGAACCATTGCAGCTTGTATGGGCTCGGGTGTTTGATAGTTGGCAGAGCAAGTTTTTCCACAATGAGTGTACTTGCAACAATTGTACAACTTCAGCCATCGATAAAAATGCTGCAAACCTTTCTTTGAGCATGACAACGGGTATGGAACAAATTTTCTCGTTGTGGTTCACTTACGGAGCTTTGCGTACTAAGGCTTTTTTTTACGGTGAGCATCTCGCCTTCAACCGCATATTCTAACTCTTCTTCGTCATCGGAGGGGTTTTCGGCATCACCTTCGTTCTTTTCTACTTCTTTCTCCGACTCGATCTCACCATTGGGTTTAGTCACCATTATGCTCCGATTTGGCAATTGGCTCACAATATGGCCCCTACCGAGACACTTAAAGAACTTTATGTCCCTTGTTCGATTTTGGACACTATCAATAGCCTTGCCTTTGCTGGATTCAGCCACAGGCTTAGTGGACTTTATCGGCATCGCTGGTTCTTTTGCTTGACTTGCCGAAGGGGTCTTATTAGCTCATCGGCTCCATTTGGACACGTTTGAAGTAGGGTAACTCCAAGCAGAACCTTTCTTCTTGAGTTGCTTCTCGACTTTAATAGTCATATGGACCATATCCACAATCTCCACGAAGTGTTGCAACTCCACCACATTGGCTATTTCATGGTTTAATTGGGCTAAAATGGAGCCATAGTCGCCTCGCGGTCTTCTTGCACGTCCGTTAGAATCATGGAAACTTCCATTTCCTTGTAATAATCTTTCACGCTTTTGGGTCCTTGGGAGAGGTTTTGAAGTTTTTGATACAACTCTCGGTGATAGTATGAGGGAATGAATCTTTGACGCATCAAGGCTTTCATCTTAGCCCAAGTGCTAATAGGACGCTAGCCATTTCGTCTCCGGCTTGTTGTGAGTTGGTCCCACCAAATCATAGCATAGTCGAAAAATTCTATGGCAGCCAACCTAACTTTCTTGGCCTCGGAATAGTTGTGACATTCAAACACACAAGTTCGATATTCTTCTCCCACTCGAGATAGGCTTCGGGATCTAATCGGCCTTGGAACAAGGGAATTGTCAACTTGATGCTTTTGAGGTCATCATCGAACCTTTCTCGATCTCATTGGCCTCAATGACGTTGGCCTCTCATTCGGTCACTTACATGAGAGCTTTGTTCACTTTCGGCCTCACTTGGTTTGGATGGTTCATTATCTTGAACTTGTCGTCAGCCTCGATTTCTCGGTGGACTTGGAGGATCCCTTTCTCGTTGGGCTCTTCCTTCCACATGGTCGAGTCTTTCTTGTTTCGGCTCTAACTTACGGTCGAACAACCGTTCAACTTCTCGAAGTAAGGCTTATAAATTTAAGTCTGGCACATTCCGAACTGGTTGTCTTTCATTTCGTTCTGCCATATGTCTTTTGGGACTTCTTAACATAAGAATTTTTAAAAACCTCACCACACAAATTCTCACAAGATCACTCGAAAAGAAAATAAAGAATGTTCACTCCGCTTGTGTTTACGCTAGTTTTAAGGCTTTTTCGTCTCTCTAATGGACTCACATTCTCTTTCCTTTTACCGTTCTTTCTTGCTCTCATAATTTCATATTTTGTCTCGTTAGAACTATTTGCGGCTTTAAGGGTTGGTTTCAAAATGGTTACAAAAGATAAATCATATTGGGTGTAGGGTAGGCTGAACAAAAAAAAATTGGGTTAAGTGTGGCGTTGGGGAAGATGAAATAATGGTAGATAAGTTATTGATGATCGGGGTAGAAGATTAGAGGAGATGAAATACATAATCGAAACTTGCAAAACTTCACACTTTTTTTGTTTATAATTTCGTATTTTTTTACTCTTCGATTACAATATGCTGAATTACAAGAAAAACTAAATACAATTTTTTTTAAATTCAATTTTTTCACTTTACGAACCTACTCCGGCTTGATTCGATCGTCGGTGCTCCTTGTTTGCAAGCTCTGATACCAAATGATGTGATCCGGCTCAGGAATTTCAAGTCAATTCACGTGTTTGCCCGATCATCGATGAGGAGAATGTTCAAATCATTGAAAAAGGTTATTTCGGTTAAAGGTAACGGAAGTCTAGCAAAGGGTTTGAATAGGTTAAGGATGGATAGGTTTGGTTTAACAAATAAAATATAGATAAGATAGAAGGTGGATACGAAAATTAGAACTTAAGCGTCAAGAACGATTCGATACTATAGCGAGTATCGCCCCGGGACTTATATGGCTTAAGGTGAAAGATGGAAATAGGTTGATGTGTAACATCCCGAAATAGGGCCTAAACGGAATAGCGGTTGCGAAACCATGAATCCAAGCTATAAAAGTTTATTATGATTAATTATTATGATTTATCGATTGATTAAATACATGTGTTAGAGTATTGATAAGAAATTTTATTAATTTCATGCTTAAATTGCCTATTAGGACTTGTTTGCAAAAGTTGCTAAATAGGGTTCTAATTTATAGAGTACTTGATTGAAATGGGGTTTGAAGTAGGAGTCCTTAAATAGTAATTATACCATTATATTTTCATGGACAAAATGGACATATATAGGTGGAAAGAACCAAAGTTTTAATGAAGGGTAATTTAATCATTTGGTAATAAAAGGAATTAAAAGGAAAAAGATGGCAAAATATGCTCATCTTCTTCATTAGGCCGAATTTTCAAGTGGTCACCATAGCTAGGGTTTGTTTCAAGCTTCCAAGCTCCATAGTAAGTGATTCCAAGCCCCATTTTTAATGTTCTTTACATTTTGAAGCCCGTATTCGATTTAGCTTATTCTATCAATAATTCATGCTAGGGTTCATATTTGGAAAAATACCCATAGGTGAAATGTGTTTATTTTGATGTTTTATGATAGAATATGAAGTCTGAAATTATGTTAAACAACTTTTGCTAAGTGATTTTAAGTGAAACGAGTAAAAGCGGCTTAATCGGTAAAAATACCTAATGTTCATAAGTACAAGTTAGAGTGAGAATTTGATGTTGCCATAGAAGGGAAAAATGATCAGCATGTCATAAAACATAAGAATAAGGGATAAAGTTTAATTTCGAGCTTTGGGGTAAATACATAAATATGCAAAGTTTAGGGCAAAATTGTAATTTTGCCAAAGTTAAGAGTTAAGGACTGTTTTGATGAATGTGAGTATTAAATAAGCTAAATTTGCTATTATAGATCAAGAAGAATGAAATCGAGTTAGATCAAGGAAAGAAAAGATAGAGGACTAAATCGATATAGTTGATCGTATTTTGTTTCGAGGTAAGTTTGCGATAAATAAATGCAATATTCTATTATTTTACATTTAATACTGTTAAATTCCAGTATTTACATATTTATTCTATAAATTTATTATTTAAAGACTCAAGTATGAATTGATGGAAAAGCTATCCTAGAAAGTTAGGTTGAACCTTAGGAATGTATAGGATACAAATGTCATGACATTAGGGTTTAAGGAAATCATGTAAGATCATGTCAAGACATGGCATTGATATGTTACTATAAGGCAAAGGTCCCATGTAAGACCATGCCAAAGCATGGCATTGGTGAGTTCATAAGGCAAGGATACCACGTAAGACCATGTCAAGACATGGCAATGGTTAAGTTTCATAAGGAAAGGTACCCGTGTATCCTTAGTATTTCAAGTGGTTCAACGGGAAAATTCAAAGAGTATACCAAAGTAAAGGTATGACAAGTTCAAGCTAAAAAGGTAAGGTAAGGCAAATTCATGTTTAAAGGTACAGGTAAGAATACAAGTTTAAGTATAATGAGTTAAAAGCTTAAGTGATCTTGATAAGAAAAGAATAAGATAATTGATTAAGAATGTTGTTATTTATTTACATGTAAACTTACTAAGCTTTATGCTTACTCCCATTCTTTAATTTTTTTATAGTATTACAAGCCAACTCGGGAATCACAAAGACGTCGGAGATCGTTACGCACTATCAAAGGATTATATTGGTATTTTGTGACTCGAACGTTTTAAGTTATGGCATGTATAGGGACTTAGCCATTTTGTGTGTATGTCCTTATGATATGGCTTAAGATTGGCTTGTAAATGTTTGGTAATGATTAGCCATTAAAATGGTTAATTAAGAACATGTTTTGGATGCTATGAAATGCCTAGTTGATAGTTATTTTAAAGAAATTATGTAATTATATGCATGGGGACAGTTTGGACAGTAGCTGTGACGTGATTTTGAAAAATCACCAAAACTAGTAGAAATGGAATTATGTTGGCCATGAGATATAGAATTAAATCATATTGAGTCTATTTTTATAAAAAAAAACGGTGTAGGAAAAAGAGTTGTATATTATGAGATAATTGATTTTTAGTACAGAGGGGTCAGAACTGTCAGTCTGTGTAACAGGGGAGACTTTAACTAATAAACTGTACTAATTGGCTACACCAAAAATTCTGGAAAAATTATAGTAAGAATATATATGAGTCTAGTTTCAGGAAAAATTTACGGATCTAGATTTCGAGTTTCGTAACTCAAGTTATAATTGATTTACTTAACATGATGCAGATGGACAGTTTCAATTTTTATGCCCCGAATCAGTAAGTTAAGTTTAGTAATGCCTCGTGCTTGACTCCAGCAACGGTCTCGGGTAAGGGGTGTTACATGATGGACCTCGACCCGTTACTTAGCAAAGTAGGAACCGAAGGTATATTTAGATGGACGAACGCCACACCAATGTTGGTGATAAGTTCGGAAAGAGTTCGGGTTGACGCCACTAGCACGTTAGATAAGTCAATCGAGACTCAAATGAAATATGAGAGGGAGAAACCTCACAAGAACAAAAGTTCATTCAATAAAAATGGCAAAATTCCTTTACAATTGAAAATGTATAACTATTTATACTACTAGCTAAGGTAGCCGAATGGACAAGTTCATAAGCTTAATGGCTAAGTAATTTCGGCTAGGAAGAGCTAGAAAATTCTAGAATAAACCATTAAAACACTAGAGCAAGATTCAATGAATGGGAGCTCCAATGGACAGCTTTTAGAATAAGCTAATCAGCTTGCATGTACTTGGCAACTTGAAGAGTGCATGGCACCGGCTAGGTTCGGCCAATGAGCTTAAATTAGCTCATTCAATTTGCAACTTTTGGCTGAAAAGATGTCAACATTAAAAGTGGACTAGAACAGCCAAATATGAGTGAATAAAGAGCTTGAGAAGCCTTTTATGTGTGAATAAGACCAGCCGATTGGACATGAGGTGTGAACACCAAATGTGAACGGAATGATGCTGCTTTGGGGAGAGAATCGGCCAAGCTTGGGGGCTTTAATTTGCTGAAGACTCTTGGCCGAATAGGTTCTTTGGGGAAGCCAGCAATCAGCTCAACATCCATTGAAGAGGGCCATGCATGCATCGTCCCATACATTGAATCTACCGTGCATGAATCTTGCTTAAATGCACCTTCATGCATTCGGCTCACCTACAAAAGAAATGAACCAACTCAAAACTTGCCAAATTCGGCTGAACATAGTTAATAATATATTTAGACATAATAATTAACAACTAATTAAACTAGGACAAATTTAATGAAGTCAAGACACATTAAATTTGGCTAGGACCAAGGCATAATTAAAACTTGTAATAATTCAAACACAATTATGAGCTGTAGTATTATTAACTAAATTAACTTAAATACTTAATTTATTCAATCATTAAAGTAAATGAGCTAAAAGCTATTAAAATGAGCTGAACGAGCTAAATTGGGATCATGTGAGCTAAATCGAGCTGGACAGAGCTAGGTGAGTTGAAGGTGAACTAAAATTCGGCTGGCCAATGATGCATGGAGCATTTGAAGAGTTGATCCGAGTTGGTTTCAAAGTCTTACCGCACAACGTCGTATATTCCTTGCTCAAATTATAACAGTCCATGGCCGTGCTCACATCAGGTTGTGTGTTTTGTGTGATTTAAGTTTCAATTGGCACATATGGTTACAATCTGTTATACAGTCTGAAGACATGATCGTGTGACTCCACTTACACGATTTTTGTCCTTGCACACCGTTGAACAATACGTCCTCAACCTGTCACATGGTTTGACCTCATGACTGTGTGATCATCGTTTTGTATTTTTTCTTTCTTTTTCTGAAATGTTTCAAATGAGTCATTGCTTCGTTTTAAACTATTTTAGAGTTTCTCTGAATTTGTTTTAACCTCAATAATATACGAATATCATGTTTTTTATCATTAGTTTGATGATCATTGATCGTTTTGAGAAACTTTACATTGATACAGCATGATTTTGTTTTAGTATATGTGATAGTATCTCGTAACCCTAATTCGACGACAGAGACATGTGAGGGATAGTTATATTATAAAGACTTTTTTTTTTGTACGCCTTATAAAGACATAAAGACATAACTTTTATGTACAATTATTTTATAAAATAATATAATCTTATAAAATGAAAATTCATTAAAAAATATGTCATTATGGTATCTCGGATACGCCTATCAAAATCAATAATTTTATTTATTTTTATTTCAATTTTTTATTATAATATTTTCTAACATTTCAGAGAGAATTGCTATTTGCAACATATCAATGAATCAAGATACAACATCTTTATTTTTATGGTTACTTAACATTAATTTTTTGTTATGAAAAAAATATATATATATATATATATATATATATATTCTTTTAAATATATGATATGGTTGGTGCAATATTAGTTGTTTGTTTTGATGAAGTTAAAAAAATCGTGGGTGAAGCTATAAATCTGAAATGGGAGGGAGCCATCCAAGTTCCTCAATTACTTCAAAATGGGATTTCTTTCTCGTTTCCTACAAATAAAATTATTCTGTCTGAGTGCTGACTAGACTTCTAGTAATAATATAAAATAAAAGGTATGGTTATAGTTATGTAATTTCTTTTTTTTTTGTGATTTTATTATTATTTGGTGGCACAATTAGAGTTACGTTAAAATTTAATTAATAATAAATTTACTAATTTTTAAAACTATTTCCATATCATCAGCAAACAGTGTTGTCAAATTGAGTTTAATAATAAGCTTATAAAAAAACTGAGGGATTAAGATTTACATAAAATAAAATGAAATAATGTGGCCGGTGGCTGGTTGAATTGAATTTTTAAGGTAAAGAATATTAGGTATTATTGATGTTGATGATGCAATTCGCATTTTTCAGTGTGAAAGAACAAACTGCCATATTTGCCTCTGGGTTCCCCACTCAACTAATTATGTGCTTCTGGTTCAGACTTGAGATTGTTAAATTAAATCTAATCAATCAAGCACTTCAAGCAAAGCAAATTATAAATCAACCTTGGGTTAGTTTATAAAAGCTTGGTTTTAGAAGAATTTTTAGTTGGTTAATTGTGTGATTAAAACAGACATGCGATTTAGGAATTTATTAAATTATGACCATTTCTCGTGTGAATAATATATGTAATAAATATATTTATTAAATTTTTATAAAAATAAATTATTTTCATTGAAATGGTAAAGTTAAATATTTAAAATTCATTGTGTCATGACCAATTGAATTTTAGCTCTAGATATTGTATAAAAAGCACAGATATTTTAAAAACATATAATGAGATTAATGTTTTAAAAAATTCATTGTGTCATGAGTTTTATTGATTTTATATAAAAATAAGATAAAAGCATCCTTATAAAATATAACTTATTTTATATTTATAAGAGTATTTTAGTAAATTTCTAACTAAATTGTTGTTCTGTTTGCTTTTTTTCTTTTGGTGAATTACAAGAAGGTAAATCCCTAATAACAATGAAACTAGCGCAACACGTACCCAAAACACACTTGAGGCGATGAACACTTTGATCATCAACTTAATGAGATACTTAAATATAAGTATAGATAACTTCCTTTGTATATAGAAGGGTTTTTTGATAATTCTCTACTAACTAAGTCAAGAAATTTATTTTGATAATATTAAATGTTTGACTCTATTGTGGAAAAAGGATAATATATAGTATAAGTTCAAAAATATAACTCAATTTATTTTCCAAAGATGTAAGTTTAATCGATTGAATTAATCGAAATATTTTGATTCAATTAATGATTAAATAATTAAAAATTTAATTAATTCAATTAATATTAATTTAATTTAATTAATTGTTTAAATACGACTACCAATAATGAATAACCGCTAGACTTTTAAGAAAGAGAAAATATATATGATGCATTATGAATTAAGAGAGGGCAAAAGGAGACAATCCCAATCCCAATAGGCAAAGGAGAATAAAAAGATTGGTTGTTTAGCCAATGAATGGGTAGAACAGGAATCAACCACCACCACTAGAATTAGCATGTCACGATCTATAATCTATTTTCGTGGTGATTAAGAGGACGTGTCACAATCCTTTTTTAGTCTTTCTCCCATATATTTTTCGTAATCATCTCCTCTTTGTTTCCCAACCTGTTTTTAAGCAACCCTGACATCATTCAAAGGACCCACACTTGAGGGCCCCATATTTATTCAATCGTTTTGGCAAGGAGTAATTTATTTGAGCACTTGTATTCTGTTTGTCCGATATTTATAAGGACATACAACAAGAACTGCAGATTGAATCATGCGCCTAGTTTCTTCGTATATATGTTTATTTATTGACTAGTGAGGTAACAACGGAATAAGATGTGGGCTCGATGAAAAAAGAGGGAGTATGAAGGTAGGAAGGACTTTTTGGTATTATGAAGATAGTTCAGAAGTTGAACGTGAGAAGTGTTCGAGAATAAATTTATTTGAGTTGTTTGCATGACTTTTTTAAATAGGGATAAACTTAATTATATGTCTTAAGATTATTGATGTCAATATAATAATGTGATGTTTTGATATATATATATATATATTAAAATAATTAGCAATAAATTATTTTGAATTTGTACGTGGTTTCAACAAAAATTTATAATTTTAACAATTACTAATTTATTAACTAGTTGAGAGTTCATGACATCATTGATTTAATTGAAAGACTCATGTGAAGTTCTTTTTGTATGAGTGTTGTTTGAGGTTTGCAAAGCTCGCTATCCAAGGTATAGCAATATATATATCATAGCAGCTCCTTTACTAATGGACATTACCTTCAAAGGCCAAACCAGATGAAACAAACCACTGTTTGATATTAAAATAACTTGGCAACTTGCTAGATAAAACCAATGACTGATAATTGCAATGCTAAACTTGAGAAATGATTAGTATTGTTTCATTAATTAATATTAATTTAAAGGTAAAGGGATGGCCTACTACTTTATCTTTAATTATACGACGTTTTAAGTTACTATTTTACTCTGGCTGTCCCTTATTCTTGTTGTAATGGAACGTTTGGGGAGGGAGAAATGAAGGTTTAGCAAATTCCATCCGAAACTCTACTCAAAGTAAAACAATCTAAATAAGTTTTGGTATGCCTTTCTTGTCCATCTTCTTCTACCCATTTTTTAAATACTTTCCATATGTTGGTTCTGAATCTCAGGGACTTGGTATTTCTGGTTTTTTTTTTTTTGGGGGGGGGGGGATTTCCTTGGCTCTGAGTCTGGGTGGCTTTTCTTTGGTATCTGGGATTTCAATGGCTTACCAAAAGGTGGTGTGTGGTTTATAAGTCTTCCTTTTGTTTTATAAGCATTGTTCAATGTTATCTTTTACCCTTTTCTGTTACCAGTTTTGTGGTTTAGTGTTACATCGCGACTGGTCGCTGACTATGCACAGGGCATTGCTTGTACAATTATAGCCTTACCAGCTATTTTTATTTGTCTTGATGGTCGTGTTTAAGCATTCAAACAACCGTCTAAGCAAGGTTCTTTTGAAAATTGGCCACAAGAACCTTTTACTGAAATCTGGGGTTTGAAACAGAAGGTTCATATTCCTTAAGGGGCTAATAAGGTCGTTTAACCTTTTTCATCCACTTCATGAAAGTATGGTAATTTGTAACCAGAGATGTAAGTGAACTCACAGGCCACCTATTTTTTCTTACTTTAATTAGCATTTATTGAAGGGAGTGGTGCTTATAAGTTTGCGATTATGGTGAGTTCAATTGATATTAGACAGCAAATGTCTTACTTTCCTTGTGGCTGTTATGCTGATTGCTTAACTTTTGTTCTGTTTTACAGGTTCTTTTCTGCGAAGACATTGTTTATTGTCTTAAAATGATGATGTACTTTGATCTCAACGTCGGTGGGTTGATTTGATACTTATTTCTTTCCACTTTAAATTGATCAGCGCAACAGATTCAGGTTTGAAGAGTTGATTATCTGAAGAATGTAACTTTGGTGATAACAGAGTGCAGTCCTTTCAATTTCATAGACATGCTCTGTATCTGACTGTTCTGGTGGACATATTTTCAACTTAGCTATAAGCTTAATCTTGACATAGCCTTGAGGTTCAATTACTGAACTGCTTTCGAAGATCTCTGATTCTCATTGTTGACTTCTACATTTCTACAATATTTTGGTATCTGTCCATTAAGGAACAAGATGAAGGTTGGGATATCATCCAAGACCACAAATCACCCTAGCTTTGTATCTGTTACACAGAGCGATCCTAGCAAGGGAATTGGAGAATCATATCCCATTGCAGTATCCCCAATTCATAATTTTCCAAGTAGGGACTTAGAAGGCCCATCTTGGTTGACCGGTGAATGTTCATCTCTATTTCCACTTAAAAAGAATGAGCTAAACTCTGGACCAAGTAGCCCCAGTTCTCCAAGTTCTCATGATAAGGGTGCGTTTTCACATTCTTCTGTGTTCTGTACCAGTTTATATTTGTCATCTTCGTCTACATCAGAAACTCAGCGACAGCTTGGAAATTTCCCATTTCTTCCACATCCTCCCACATGCCACCAGTTCATTTCTGCTGTTGATTCATCGAAATCTCCCGTGGTTTTTACTGAGGATTTGTGCAATCCATATGATGTGGACCACTCAGAAGTCATAATGAAGGACTTCCTTAATTTTCCAGGAGATGCTTGCGATGATGGTTGCTTTCATGGTATGAATTGTAAAAGGGATAATTTCATCCTCACTGAGCAAGTAGAGCTACATTTCTTGTCTGATGAACTCGACATTGCTATCAATGACCATGGAGAAAATCCCAGAGTTGAGGTAAGTTGTGGCTATCATTGAATTACAGTTTCATAATATCCTATTGTTGATAATAAGTATATTTATGGGTGAGTGAGATACGATATTTGAAGTGAAACCTGAGACTGAAGACACGAGAAGAGCAAAATGATAAGAAAAGGGGTCAGTTTACTCTTATTCTCACCCTTTCTTGCTTTAACTACCGGTTCACATTTAGGAAATATATGAATCACCTCAACCTTCATCAAAGCCAGCTGTAGGGTTGACATGCAACCAAAATTCGGCTTCTGCGACACCATCTATGAGTGCTGCTGTAAGTCCTGCTCTGTCCGGACCAGCAGCTGTTCACAAGCCGAGAATGAGATGGACTCCTGAGCTGCATGAGTGCTTTGTAGAGGCTGTCAGCAAGCTTGATGGGCCTGAAAGTAAGTAGGTTATGCTATCTACTCTAGGACTTAACTTGTGCTAGTTCTTGCTTCTGGTCAATTCAGTCGAATGAAAATAATTCAACACACATTTCCATAATGAAACTAATATTTTTATAGAATAAGGTATTTGTATTACACAAAGAAAGCAATAGGAAAAGCTGATTATATTGTACATGATGCAGAGGCAACTCCAAAGGGTGTGCTAAAGCTTATGAATGTTGAAGGTTTGACTATCTACCACGTGAAGAGCCACTTACAAGTACTTGAGTAATTCTATAATATGAATGAAGTATATATTCTTTGTTATGTACTACAGATATTGATCTTACATCTTTATTATCTACGTCTTACCTTTACAGAAATATCGACTTGCCAAATATATGCCTGAGAAGAAAGAAGGTAATACATTCTTTATAAAAAATAACTTGTTTGTGTGTGTGTAAAACTAATATTTCAAGAAATATTGATGACTACTTCAATATTTTCATTTTTACTATTCTTGTGCAACTTCTAGACCATATTTGAAATGCTGATATTTAACCTCATGTTTCAAAAATCCATTGACATGTTTTTGTCTGTTTGAACATCCAGAGAAGAAGACTTGGAGCTCTGGAGAAAAGAAAGCAGCTTTAAGCATTGGTGAGAGTGATGGAAAGAAAAATGGGTAACTGTTGTTTCATTTCTCTAAATGTATTTCTACTTTCTCGTTTATTTACAAGAATGTGGGTAAAATGTTTGTTCACCTTTTTGGGTCTAGGGGCATGCATATCACTGAAGCTCTGCAAATGCAGATTGAAGTGCAGAAACAATTACATGAACAGCTTGAGGTATTTATTATGTTCATAGAGCCAGAGCATTGTGAAATTTTTAATGATTGCTTTATATAAGTTGAAATTATAAGCTAATAGATAACCGGTCCCAAACATGCATTCTTAGTCGTGCTATTTCTATATCGAATGCACAGCTACAAAGGTTGCTTCAGTTACGCATAGAAGAACAGGCAAGGTATTTGCAGAAGATTTTGGAAGAACAACAGAAAGCTGGCAGTGCCTTAATTCCTACACTAAGCTTGTCAGCACCAACCGATTCTCCGAGCCAAAACTCAGAGTTGCAGCAACCACCTTCTCCATCTGCTGCTGTCTCAGCTTCCCAACACTCTGAATCTAAAACCGAATCATCATCATCATCATCTCTACCATCAAAGCATAAAGCTAACGGTGTCAGTGTCAAGGAATGTAAACCTGAATCAAGTCCGAAAAGGTTCCGCTTCGAGGACAAGCCAGAGTCGGCCATAGACGAAGCTGTGGTGGAAAATCCTGTGCAATAACAGCTTCACCCAACTCAACTCATGATTGCTTTTTATTGCATCAGATTCTAAATCACCCCAACTTTTGTATACGCATTAATTTAGTGTTAAAGTTATTGAATTTAGATTTGCTTCATTTGTATGCATGACATTTGGTAAATTCGGAGAATTGGATTTTGCCAATGAGTCAGCTTAAAGCTTCACTTTCTTTCAATATTTTCTTCCGGAAAATGAAACCTTTTTTTAGTTTCTTTGAATTTTAATCCACCACTTTGGGCCGGCTGGGATGGTGCATGATATTATTACCTAAAATTTTGTTTAAGTTGATTTATATTTGTAAATTGTTAACTCAAATTCAGCTTAAGCCACTTTGTATTATTTATAATTTTTAAAGTTTTTTATACTTTTTTATTTATTAAAATCTTATTTATACGTAATTTAATGTTTTTTTAATGTTTATATTCTAATATTTATATTATTATATATTTAATTTTATAGTATAAATTACATAATATACAATATCATATTATAAATTTTAAAAAAAGGCAGCGGCAAGCTCGAGACGATCCACATTTTAAATGAGTTTGATTTTTTTTTTTGTCAAATCTTATTTTTCAAGCTAAATATTTTTTTCGAACCCTTTTAAATTTTAAATGAACTTTCGAACTTCAATGAATAGCTAAACTCTTGAATAAGTCTACTCTAAAGCTAATCGTGGATCAGACTAGGTTGAGTCTATGTAAAATTTTAAGGTCACTATTTAGACCTTGGTCCGACTTAATCCAACTATCGATTAAGTCGATTAAATGGATTATATTCAAAAAATGCTCTTCCCTATGCATAAGGGAAAACAATCCTTATAATGAAATTTAGTGACCATTAATATTTTTCTTTGTAATATTTGTAACTAATAACATATATAAATATTATTTTGATCTTAATTTATATCACTCATAATATAAACTTTTAATAAAACTAAAAAATAACTTAAAATTGAAAATTTAGAGCATTGACTCCTTTTTGAATTATAAACTTTTAATCATAGTTTTTTAATTTAAAATTATATTAATGATCAAACATTGAATAAATTGTACAAATTTTTAAAAATAAAAATAATATATTTTAATAAATACATTCGAATATAATTAAACTGTTTATTTCAAGAATAAAAATTAGTAATGAATTATTTTGAATATACTTGATTTCATTAATTTATTTATAGTAAATAATTAGTTTCATTCTTATATTTAAATTTATCATTAATTATTTGTTCTTAAAATCAAACTTAAATTAATATTTTTTATTTCTAGTTAAAATTGAATTAAACCTACAAATCACATTAAATTACTCAGATTCTCAATAACTTGCTACATATCTCTAATTCTGAAGATAAGGCCAAGAGAAAGTGTGGGTCCCATTCTCAAAAAAAAAAAACACAGAAAGTATGGGTCCCCTTAAATTGTCATTGGTCTACGCATGGATTCCTTGGCAATTGACCCCACTATTAGAAAAATAAATCAATCACACAAATGGCAAGACTCGGAAAGTACTATCAAAGCTCTTACCTTTTTCTTACTCCCTGCGCTTCTTTCTTGTGCTTTGTTTTTCCAGCAACTCTTCTTCCCCCTTGAAACACCAAAGTCATTCTTAGGCTTCACTTCTCCCTCAAAGGTATCTCCTTTTAATGTCTTACATTTTTTTTTACTTTGCTTATCTTATGATAAAAAAATCATCCGTGCCATTGTTATATCCACCTGAAATTAAGGATTTATCTTCTTTTTTTTTTCATTTCAGATTTATTGGGTTTTCTTTCATGAATTCTTTCTTTGTTTGTCGGTGCTTTATGTTTGTTTTGATGGCTCCAACTCAAAAGTCTTTTAAATTCAATTTGATTTATTTTTATTTTTATTTTTTAAACGTTCTTTTTTTTTTTCATTATGTTTTTTTATAATGTCTATGTTCCAGTCAAATACACTTTTACATTTCATATATTACCCTTCAATGATGATGGATTGTATGTGGCTCAAAAATTAAATCCTAATTTTGATTGGTCGTTTTTGTTACCTTGGCATTCAAAGGTTGGTCAAAGTGCTGAACAGATTACTTGGGTAAATCCAGGTTCAAACTTGCAGTGTGGCTTTGAAATAAATAAGATGGCATCAAGTGAAGTCTTCATCAATGTTCGTGATCATGGTATAAAACTGTGGACGTAAAAAAGCAGAGAATCAAATGCAATTACCGTGACAAAGAGATGAGTGGGTTTTCCCGTCTCAAGTACCACTTGGGAGGTGTACGTGGGAATGTCCTCCCTTGCGAAAAGGTTCCCCAAGATGTCAAGAAGCTGTTCAGAGACATGGTACAAGGGAGAGAGCATCTCCACAACTATGCTCCTTATCTGTATCGACAACCTCTTCCACAGAAGCGGAACGGATGTCCCCATAACAATGTTGCCAAGAAAACCAGGCATCAAAGTTCTGAATCTTCTGGTGACGAGAGTAGAGAATATGGTAATACAGATTCTATGTCTGAAGATGATTTAGAAGATTCTGTAGCTTCCTGCAAAAGGATGGTTTCACAAAGTGCTGCTGTTATCGGTGATCCGAACCAAGAATCGGGTAAGCAAAACAAGAGATGCATTGGTAGATTTTTCTTTGAAACAGGTATCGATTTTAAGCTTGTGAACTCGTTAAGCTTCCAAAGGTTGATGAATGATATTCGCGGTCCGGGTCAGGCAGAGTATAAGATCCCCGATTGTCTGGAATTGAAAGGGTGGATTCTCAAGGATGAAGTGAAGGAAATCCAAGAATATGTGCAGAAGATAAGGCAGTCATGGGGAAACACTGGATGCAGCATCTTGTTGGATGGATGGATCGACTAACAAGGTCGAAACTTTGTTAGTTTTATCGCGGACTGTCTGGAGGGCCCGATTTATCTTCACTCTTCTGATGTTTCAGCTTCGGTTGATCATGTTAACACGCTGCAATTATTGTTGGATAGGGTTAGGTTGGGGCTGAAAACGTAGTTCAAGTCATTGCCTTTTCTACAACAGGTTGGGTGGGAGATGTTGGCAAGCAGTTCATGGAACGGTGGAAGTCTGTTTTGGACTGTGAATGCATCTCATTGTATTGAGCTAATGTTGGATAAGTTCGCGAATATGGGTGACGTTCGACGAACATTAGAAAAGGCGAAGACCATCTCGAAGTTCATCCATGGTCATGTGACGGTATTAAACCTTTTGCGAGATTACATGGATGGTCATGATCTTGTTAAACCTACCAAGATAAAATCGGCCGTGCCTTTTGTGACTCTAGAGAATATTATATCAGAAAAGAGAAACATCACGGCGATGTTCACATCATCCGCGTGGAACAACACAACATGGTCTTCTACAGTGGAGGGAAAGAGGGTAGCGAAGTTGGTAGGCGATGCTTCGTTCTGGAGAGGATCCGGAATGGTTGTAAAGCTGACTCTACCTTTAATACGTGTTCTATGTTTGATGCATGGGGAGGATAAACCGCAAATGGGATATATATACGAAACCATAGATCAATTGAAGGAAACAATTAAAAAGGGATGCAATAGCAGGAAATCTGAGTATATGCCATTCTGCAAAGCGATTGATGAGATTTGGGATGGCCATCTTCATAGCCCCCTCCACGCTGCAGGTTACTTTTTTAATCCAGGTTTTTCTATTCAACTGATTTCCAAAGTGATTTCGAGGTCGGCTTCGGCCTATTATGTTGTATGGTCCGTATGATTCAAAATCAGTCCATTCAAGATAAAATCTTACAACAATTGATGCGTATCGACATTGTAAAGGTGCTCTCAGACAGGGAAGTACAGTTCAGCAAAAAACCAACTTGTCTCCTGGCAAAGAAATAACCATTATTCTATCCTCTCTCACAATTTCTTTTACATTTTTAGATTGTTTTAAACATAGTTTTGTCATCTGCTAATGTGAATCTACCTATGTGGTGGTCACCTTACGGAGGAGAGTATCCGGAGTTGCAGCGATTTGCGACGAGAATATTGAGCCAGACTTGTGTAGGTGCTTCAAAATACAGGCTCAACCGAAGTTTAGCGGAGAAGCTGCTGACAAAAGGAAGGGCCGAACCGAGGAACAACTGTTAAGTGATCGCACATTTGTTCATTACAATCTGCAACTGCAGCAGCAGCACTCTCAGTTGGGTGTGAACTATGACATTGTGGCTGATGAGATAGATCCGATGAATGAGTAAATAGTGGACGATACGGCAGAGATCGGGTCCGATAACGGTGATTCGACTTGGAAGGATTTGGAGAGTGCTGTCAATGGAGAAGGACCTTCGTTTGAAGTTAAGGAAGAGACCAGGTAAAAGGGTAAGGCTTTAAGGGAGTCTATGGCAAATACCATTTTGGCAAAAACAAGGGTTACCGTATGCATGTCTGTTATTAAACAAACTGACATGAAACCAATCAAAGTAGTTCGTAACGTAAAAAGCAGTGATGAATGTCCATGTCAGTAAATGTTCAATATAAAAAAAGTACAAGTTTGACATGTTGATTTTGATGAAAAACCAGTGGTGTAAGCTAAGCTGCATTGTTTTGGGTCTCACCATATCTGCATTTGTAAGGTCCATGAATAAATTATGAATCCCTTCTGTTTTCTTATTTAATACCAACATAAAAGGGAGTATGGAGATCCAAAAATGCAGAAATTTTGACAGATATCATGATAG
This sequence comes from Gossypium rotundifolium, assembly GCA_025506655.1. Taxonomy (NCBI): domain Eukaryota; kingdom Viridiplantae; phylum Streptophyta; class Magnoliopsida; order Malvales; family Malvaceae; genus Gossypium; species Gossypium rotundifolium. The sequence goes on along the minus strand of CP106734.1, from coordinate 186,938,145 downwards.
GAATTATTTTAAAGAAAAATATCCATGCCTTGCGAGAAATTGGCAGTGATTACGTTTTGTTAAACGCACCATGAATGGTTAGATATTCACACACATATATATATATATATATATATATATTCAAACAAGGGCAATTCCATTTTATATTTTGTATTGTTCTAATCATATACCGTATATACTTGCAATGGTAAAGCATGTATAACAGTAACTTTAAAAGATATTATTTATTTAAAATGAAATTGTCCAAGAAAATGTAAATCTATGATAAAATAATTAAAGCTTTATGATACTGCAAATGCTGGCAGAATCTATAAACTGGTTTGTTCTGCGTTGGTTGATAAATTAAGGTTTGAAAATAGTTTTAGAAATTGATTTATTTTTCTGAAAAATTTAATATTTTTTGAAAAATTTAATATTTTTCAGTATTTGAATGAATCATGTAAAATATTTTATTAAAATATTTCACAAAAGTTATTTTAATGAAACAAACATTTTTATGAGATTTTCTTATCTTTTATTGTTTAATTGAGTTTATTTTATATCTATAAATTTATATTTTATATCGCTTTTGTATATATTAAAAATATTTTGTTAAATTCAATTTCATTACATCCATATTTTTGAGTTACATGACGACCAAGTGGGAATTTTTTATTTTAAAATATGACATCAACAAAATAGACAAAAAAAAGTAACAATATTAACAATTGAACTTGATTTTAAATTTAAAAATAGAAGGCTAAATTCTTGAAAATAAAATAACAAAGACTAAATTAGAAATTTGTAAAAGTACATACATTTAACATATACATACATTTAACATATTTTAACATTTGTGCTACAATAAATTTATTATTAATATATTTATAATTGTAATAAATATTTATTATTAAAATATTGATATTGAATATTATTTAAAATTTATTATTAAAATAAAATGAAATATGAAATAATTTATTAAAAATAAATTATTATATCACTAAATATAAATAAATAAGTTTTCATCCACAAGATAGAAAAAACTATTTCATTTAATAATAATAAATGATTTCAAACACATTGAAAATAAATAAACTTGGAGCTCAAATTCTATGGATGGAATGCCAAAGTAGTACCATAATTCTTCAAATAGACCTAAACCACCACTAGTAGCCTTCAATATTCTATATATCATCTCTCCAAAATTCTTAAAACATTCCTAAACCACTCTGGATAATTTTTTTTATCCAACTCAACAAGTCTCATATGAAAATATAATCCATACAGGACAATATCCAACAAGCTTGAAAATCTTTGGGAGGAAGAGCAAACTTCACTTGAATTAAGCTACCATTACCTATAAGGAGAACTCTTACTCGTCTATTGGTGTTCTACTATCAAGGTAGAGAAGCCACCATGATTCATACAACCCTTTCATGCTCTCGCATTTGACAATAGACACATCTTTGCTAACTTGAAACAACAAAGGCAAAAAGCAACCCCAAAATACCTTGCATCGAAAAAGACAAAACCCGTCACAACAGCGAGGGTTGACCATAAATGCCCTCAATAGCTAACAAATTGAGGTGGATGCATTACTGAAAAAGGGCAAAGGGTGGAGAGGAAAGACTGCCAAAATGGAGGCTCTCACACTCACCCCGCCGGCGAGCAAAGACTATTACCACTCTCGACATTTTGTGTAGACGTGCTCCAAACTTCAACATTACAGCTATATCAACATAAATCAATGTCATGCTCACCCTTGTAAACCTTCAGTGGCGCGTGGGGGAAAAAATTCATGCAATTGATTTAATAAATTCACACAAAATGAGAAAAACAGCATCATCATAATCATAAATTCATAATAATCTCCATGATTTCTTGCTAATGGATTGGGGTTTCCTCGAAATTTCAAATTTCAAAACCCAAATTCTGAAAATATGGGTCCTATTTATTTTTAATGAAAAAAACCCTTCCTTTTCCACAACAAAAGGTATCACCCATCTACTTCACTAGCTTCTGCCCACAAGCAGACACGACACAAAACATATTATGTCATATCCATTTTAAATTGACCACATAATCTTGAGTTTAGTCATAACTCATAAGACAAAATAATATATATATATATTTAACATTACATGTTTTGGAAGTTGTTCTAAGATTCTTTGTACTTTTGTTTTTACTCTGTTTTGAAATCTCTCTTACCAAGTCTTTAATTAGCTCAACCGTATCTTTGTCAATCATTTATATCCACCCCCACTTTCCATAGATTTGAATTTCAAGCTAATATCGAGAGAATTTAAGTAACCCCAGTTGACCACCAAGTCCATTTTTTTTCTTCCTCTGAGAAACAAAGCTGAAGAATAAGAAGAAGCTGAGAAGAAGTTTCAAGTTGGATTTGGGTGTAATTTTTTTTTTTGTTCAAGTGTCTAGCAAGCTTGGATTTTTCAGGTTTTTTTTTTTTTGTCAGAGGTCTTTTCTTTTTGTTTTTACTGGAAATGGACTTTTCTGATGTTAATCTTTGGGATTAAAGATATCTTCTTCTTCTTTTTTTTATGACAAAAATTTCATTCTTCCCCTTCCCTTTCTTTATTTGAAATTATGAAATTGGGTTCTTGTTTTTTTCTTTTATCTGATTTTTTTAGTTTTTTGTGAGGTTTAGAAAGATGCATGTAAGGAAAGGGCACTCATTATGGGTAATGGGTCAGCCTATGAGTTGTATCAGTATGGAAAAAGAAAAACCAAGTCCTTGGAGCACGAAAGGGGACCAATAAGATCTGTCCTTTGGATTGTTCTTGTTTTACCTTTTAATTTTACATTGACTCAATTTGTTTCATCATTTAATTGTGGTTTTGAATCTTTTTACTTAGTGGAAACTGAAAAAAAACCCTTGAATTGCTTTTTCCTTTTTCGATTTACTGTTTGCCCCACTACTTTTGAAATCTCAGTTTTGGTTTCACTTTTTCTTTTCCATCCATCAATCCACATTTTCATTAGACTTTTCATCCCTTTCAATGGGAATGAAAAGGGCAGAAAAGCAACCAACTTCTCTGCTTTTAAATAAACTTTGATTAACTCTTCAAGGGTTTGTCAAGTTTTCCTTTTGTTTGCTTGTTTTTTAGGGTCACAATGGAAGCTGCTTTTGTGTTCCATAATTAGCAGTAGGAGATAACCCCACTTCTTTTTGTTTCTTATAATTGCATATTCTTTCCATCTAGTCATTTTCCTTTTCCTTTTTTTTCTTGTGTTAATTATATCCTCATAATATTCCCAGCTTTTGCTTTAGCTCTGATTTTCATGAAGTGGGAAAGCAATTCATTAACTCTGAAATGGTTTCAAAGATATTTTGTTTTTCTACAAAATTTCCTTTTTGAAATAATTTCTACTTCAATGTCTGTTGGTTGTATGTGATTTAAATCAAAGGTGCCAGGGTGATTTTATTTTGATTTGTATGGTTGTGTTGAAAATGACTGGTAGCTGTGCATTCATTGACTTTCTTTGTCCTCACCTGCATATTCACAAGCCATATAGTACTCTGTCCAAAAACAACTCATTCTTACAAAAGATCATTGATGACCAAATCTATCTTAAGTTTCCCAAATTTAAAATTCTAGAAAAAATAAAAATAGTCTTTTGATGTTTGGATTGCAGAATTTATGATGCTTGTTTGCATATGGGGGTGATATAGAAGCCAAGCTATTTTGGAAATTCCAGGGTCCTCTCTATTTGGAAGAAAGCTAAATCCCATGAATACAAGATGTTTGACTCTTCGCTTGTCCAATCTGCTTTAAGCCAGTAAGGATTGCATTTGTTTATTTTCTTTGTTTGATAATTTTCTTATGCTCTTAATAGCTTACGATTAGTTTTTATTGTATTTTATTTCTCATGGTTTTTTTTCTTTATTTTCCTTTCCTTTGAATGGGCTTTTTCTGCAGAAATGAAGGTCAGCTAGATATTGCTAGTGAACTTCAAGACAATAACTCATCGATAGAGGTAAGTGATGGTGTTCTTGCCCTTATAATGATTGTTGATTAACACTGAATGAAATATCCATGGAGCTATGTCATTGTCGGTCAAAACAATTTGCTATTCTTCTTCCCTCCTTTTTCTATCTGAATGTTGTTGGAGTCCATCTTTATGTCATTTTCTGCGATTTTAGCACACTGGTCATTAGAGTTTCTTTTTTGATGACATATCGAATATCTACAACCTTACCGATAGTTTTGAGTATATTCTACCCATTGCAGAAGAGAGAAACAAGCAGTTCTTTCATGTTGTTTGTTGGCTGACTTCAAGTCCTAAGAATTTTCCTTTGTTCATTTTCTAGGGGCTATAATAAGATTTTTACTGCAGTACTGGTTATTTCTAAAAATTTCTCTCAATTTAGATTTGATATTCACAATGACTTTGGTGATTTATTCAGGAAACAAGTTATAATGAAGAGACTGGAAGTGTTGAATCATGTTCTAAAAGCAGCGATTTTTATCCTTACAGGTTTCAACTTGAGCAGGATGTAAGCATTACTTAACTGTGATACCTTTTATTTATGGCATTACCCTAGTTACTGAAGATGGCATTAAGTAGTTGTCCTGCAGCATTGAAGATTGTATATCTTTGGTGAAATTTGTTACTTCTAATAGGCAATGAATTAATCTAACTTTAGTACCGGGAATGGACTTGCAGAGCCCCTGAGGTTTATTGATGGTTTTCTTTTATGGCCTTTCTAAGAGGAGTCTTATATTTTCAGTTTGGTTATAATATGCTGAATGCTTGAGAAAATCTACTTATTTTAGTCCATATGATTCGATTCTAGCAACTATATCTTTTCGAAAATTTTGACAGGTACATAGATTGCAACAAAAGCTGCAAGAAGAGATAGACTTGCATTCTGTTTTGGAAAGTGCTATAGAGAAAAATGCTTCAGAGTTGTCAAGTCCTTCATGCCTTCCGCACCATGTATGTCAGTTATATTTAATCTTTGCTTGCTGTTGGTAATTTCACCTTATGGTCTTGTCTAGATGTAGCTGCTGCCAGTTTTCATATTTCATGGTGATTGTTTGTGAGCCAAATTTTTGTGGAAGTTCAAAGCAATATATTATAAGAAGGTTGGAAAACGGCACAAGTGTTGTTTTATATGATAAATGACAAGCTTTTATACTCTACTTTCTAACTGAAAGTGTAGATTTTAAAACCTCTTATTCTTATTAGTTAAGGTTAACTTACTCCTTTATGCCACAACTTTCAGACAACAATTAGGATTTTTTTGTCCCAACAAAGCTGATCTTTGTATCCTTATCTGCACATGTATCATATAGCATTTGTCTGGATGATTCATCAATGTTGACGTTATTGTTTAAGCCAATATCCCATTCCACGCATCACAAGATGAGTCCTCATATTGTAAAATTTTGGGCTTACTGAAAATGTTACTATGCTTTGAACATATCCATAATAAGCAGCCATCTGGTGTTTATATTAACTGCTTCTTTCCGGTTCTTTGTGATTTCTACTTATTAAATTCACCGAAGTGTTCATGGAATCCTTTTTTCTGTACATTCAAATTAGGCATTACCATTAAATTGTGAACTGGTTTCTTTAATAAAGTTTGTTATAATGTTTCCATTGTTCCTATTCTCTTATAGGCTCAGGAGCTTCTATCCCATATTGCTGTATTGGAAGGTACCATCTCAAAACTCGAACAGGAGATGATCTCTTTGCATTTTCAACTTAGTCAAGAGAGAAATGAACGGAGGCTTGCTGAATATCGATTTAGGCATTCAGTTTCTCCAGCGGTATGTATCTCTCTTCATTATCAAATTGCTGCTAATTAATGTCATTCTATAAAAACATAAATCCTTCCTAGTTACAATTGCAATTCCTTTCTATTTCTTTAACTTTCTTTTTTTGTAAGTTAAGCTTGCTCTGAAAAATTGTTGAAGCCAATGATTTAAAGGTTATAGTTCTTTGTAGCCTGTAGCTTTGTTGTGGTTAGTTGTGATGATTTTGATCTTATATACTTGTTGTAACTGACAGGAGTAAGTCAATACGAAAACAAATTCATGTGGTTTATAAACCTTGATTTTTGCTCCAAATGATAAACATATATTTTCTGTTAAGAATCGTCTATTGTTGTGAAGACGAGCTGAATGTGCATAACTCATTTAATTGTTCTTTGCCTACAGTTCCTATTCTGTAATGGTCAATACTATATTTAACTATAAAATATAAGAATAGATGATATGAAGGTGATATTACGGAAATATTGCATATATTTTTATACATACTTTGCCTGTGAATATGAAAATTTCTTTTGTTATCCAGATGTCACCATCATCAAGGTGTTTGCAGCACTCAGATTCTGTATTGCATCATTCCTCAGATGATAACTCATATCAAGAGCGTACTGACCACCCCTCAGAATCTACTGGTGATTCATCGTCTTTGGATTTGGTAAGAGAGGTAAATGTCTAGCTTCCTTTCTGCCTCTTTAGAATAGGGCTTTCAGCTTTATAACTATTCTGACAGCTATAGTGCATCATACTTGATAGAACATTGGTCCCATTTTTAAAGCTGATTAGCTGAAATTCTTTTACTGAAAGCTTAATAAGTATTTTGTCTATCTACTTCTATAACCAATTTCTGAGTTCAGAATTGAAGAGAACATGGAAAACTACCTTTTACATATCATGATGTTCACTGAAAGCATGCAATTTCTTGTTAGTATTTCATGTTTTCATGTTTTCATGATTCTCAGAAGAATGCACTGGACATGATTTTGCATCATGACGGGAAGAAAATATCTGCAAAGACAGATGGCAAATCTCTTCAACCTTTAAGGTTTGAGGAGATTTCACGTGGGATAACGCCTAAAGGCCTTTGGGATCACCCTAACCAGCTATCAGAAGAGATGGTGAGATGCATGAGAAATATATTTATATCTCTTGCAGATTCAGCTGTACCTTCCAAATCATCTGCGTCTAAAAGCCACAGCTCAACTCTATCACCTCGGGGACATCTATCAAATTCATCGTGGTGGACATCATCAGAACGTTCGATGATTCCTTCTTGGGTGCAGAGCCCTCAAGTTGATATCCAAAGCAACTCTGAAGTTTTGGCTTCAGAGAATTCCTTTGATCCGTACAGAGTACGTGGGAAATTAAGCTGGGCTGAAATTGGAAATTATGGATTATCAACTGTAGTATCTTGGATGTCAGTTGGGAAGCAGCAGCTGGAATATGCATCTGGGGCTTTAAGGAAGTTCAGGTATTAAAGCTTGTCAAACCTTTTTGATTAAATGCTTCTAACTCGGCAAATGATTATCAAATCAGGATTTTGGAACCATAGAGATTTACTTTCATGGGGCCAGATTCACCAGAATAGAGTAATAGCCTAATAGATTTGTAAGTATAGTGATTAGAGCATGAGTAGAATGTCTACATGTTTTGTTTTCATATGGATCATACTCTTTCCTTTTTCCAAAAATGAAAAAGTAAAATAAATGAAAAACTTGTAAGTTAACAACCTTTAAGATACTAAGTTCTTTTTGGATGGTATAACTATTGTATGGGACTATATATGATTCATTACTGTTTTTGCTTTCAATTGCTTGGAGAACAGAACACTTGTGGAGCAACTGGCGAAAGTGAATCCTATACACTTGAGTTGCAACGAGAAGCTTGCCTTTTGGATCAACTTGTATAACGCCCTAATCATGCATGTAAGTTTCTTTATTTCTTTTGCAAGTTTAAATTTTACAATTACATCTCAAGAGTAGTGGAGTTTCATGCATACTAGGTCATCTTGACAATATTGTTCTGTGTGTGGTATCCACATTGTAACAGGCTTACTTAGCATATGGGGTTCCAAGAAGTGATTTGAAGCTCTTCTCCTTGATGCAAAAGGTATAAATTGTTGAATGAGCAACCTGAATCTATATCGGGTTTATTTTCCTTGTTTTACATGTTTATCTTATTATCTTTTAGCATCTCTATCTAGTTTGATATGAGACTTGCCATTTCCCCCTTCAGAAAAGGGGAAAGTGTCGTGGTAACTTTTAGTCAATGATTTTGAATTAGTGTTCAACGGACATGTGGGTGCCATTAATGCTGTAGAGTACAAAGACTTAATCACAGTCCAGATTAATTTTTTATAGTTGGCTGTTTAGTGGGGCTCTTTGTGTTAAATTATTTCCAGTACCATGTTTTTTCTCAAGTATTTATGAGTATACAGATTGCAGCTGTCTTAATCACGGTTAAAGAAAGGGTTTATCTCCTAAAAGAAGCAATACTAACGAAAGGGAAGAATTAAGATTAAGCCCTTCGTATATGCCGGTCCTCCGATGGTCAAATCTTGTACTTTGGAGAACTTCCTGGTTCAACAGGCATTGAATAATTTAGTAGTCTCTTCATTCTAGATCTCATTTCATCTACAATTTATGAGCTTCTACGTTATATATTTATATCTAATTTATATATAAGGGGATGACTTCACATGGAGAAATGCAAGATGATTATTGATTTAGTCAAGTTTTAGATTTTTGCAGTTTTTTCTGATGAAATGTTTTTACTCTTCCAGGCAGCATATACAGTTGGAGGCTACTCCTTCAGCGCAGCTGCAATCGAATATGTAATTTTGAAGATGAAACCACCATTGCATAGGCCGCAAATTGTATGGATTTTCTGTGACATGTTTCTTGCCTCCCGTACTTCACTAACTAAAACTGGTGATAACCAACAAATGTTAAAACTTCTTGTTAGGCTTTGCTTCTTGCCCTTCACAAACTGAAGGTGTCAGATGAGCAACGCAAGTCTGCAATCGATACATACGAACCACTCGTAACTTTTGCACTCAGTTCTGGGATGTACTCATCACCTGCGGTAATCTCCATTGTTTGTTTCCTCTTTATTCACACACACACATACACAGTCAATTTGGTTATTTGAGTTGTAGAATTTATGACAAGTGAGGTGCAAATGCCAGGTGAGAATTTACACTGCTAAGAATGTTAGGGAAGAGCTTGAAGAAGCACAACGCGATTTTATAAGAGCTTCGGTTGGGGTTAGCAGCAAAGGGAAGCTATTAGTTCCGAAGTTACTGCACTGCTTTGCAAAGGGCTTTGTGGATGATTCCAATTTGGCAGTATGGATATCTCATTACCTGCCACCAAATCAAGCTGCCTTTGTGGAGCAATGCATATCACAAAGGAGGCAAAGCCTTCTCGGATCTCGAAACTGCGGCATTCTTCCCTTTGATTCACGCTTCCGTTACTTATTCTTGCCAGATAAAAACATTTCAATCCAATGATAATATGTCGATAATAGGTTTTACATCTTCTCCTTGCTTGTTGAGTTGAATCACACAGAGAGTAAGGTACAAAAATTAGTGAATGGTAACATATAATTCCTTGAGAAAGACCAGGGTGATTAGCAGTTTTGGTGTGTCCCCATGCATCAAGAGTGACAATACTTATTTTGTGTGGTGTACATTTTCTTCATGCATGGCTAATGCACCTGCTTTAGCTATTGTATTTTCTTTATTCAACAAGGTTAGAATAAATATTTCTCGGCCTATAATCAAATCCTCTCGTTTATACTCTAATTCTATAACTTCTCTATGTTGAATCATGGGCCTAACTTTTATTTAGCTATCTGTTTCTAATCCAGTGTTGGATATTTGCTGAAGTATTCCTAGCTCTTAAGCAATTCTTATTTTATGGCTAAAGTCATTAAACCAGCAAAAAGTTTATATCCATGGAAACACATATAAATTACCAATAGCCCCAAAGGCCAGGCGATTAAGGAGTGCTCACAACCCAGTAAAGTCATTAAACTTGCATGGCTTCTATCTATGCTCATCTGCTTTTAAACTCACCCAACCATTTCTTATTTTCATGTGTAGGTAACAGTAAATTGGTCCTAGCTTGAATGGCAACCCATCAAGTAATTGGATAATAAATCATCGTCATAGCAACCTCTCAAAACATTATCATTATTACAATTTGCAAGTGATAGAGTGGTGAGTCAGACATGTTCAGGATAGCACGCATCATTTGCTTTGCTTTATTAAAACCCGACTTTTCTTATTTTCTAAGGATTTGTGCTCAATTTTTTAAAACTATATTGGTGTGGAAATTATCGGTTTGTTAGTTGGATGAATTTAATTAATTTGATTAAAAAATTAAAAATAATAAATATAAAAAAAAATTAGTTCAATCAAGACGTATTGATTTTCAAATTAATCGATTTAAAATCTTTTTCCGGATTAATACTTCAATCAATTTCAGATCCAATTGGTCATTCTAGTCCGATTCGAGTTATACATTAATAATTTATTCGTTATATATACATATATGATATTATTTTTCAACTTCTGTTTATCCTATTTTATTTTATGCCATCTTTAAAGGAAAACAAAGAGCAAAAGTCCTTACCAAATAAACAGTTGCCTCAGCAAAAATTAATTTTGAGACAAGGATGGAGCAAAAGTTTTACAATGACACGTGATGATGCTTTTTTTTCCCATTATCTTATGATGATAAATATTCAATTTAAATCCTTTATTATCACTTTTGAACATTTAATCATTATATTTTAATTAGACATAATTATTTATTTTTATAATAACATTAATCAATTTAAATAATTATTATCTTTAATTATTTTGATTAAAATATTGAGGCGGAATTTTTCTTCAAATTTAACTTTGTTATTTTTCTTTTAAAGTTCGGACAGCGAGCTCGAAGCGACGATTCGACGATCAGTAGATTAATTAGTATCCATTGACGAATAGAAGAACATACCTTAAATCCAAGTTGATTAGAATGGGATTAGAAAAAAAAGTTATTAGGATTTTGGTTCGCAAATTATAACATTCAAAGCTGTTTCATAAAAAAAATAAACCATAGAAAAAGATAAGAATGAGAGCTTTCGATTGGTATAGGTAGTGTGAATAAAGAAGGCCATATAGCAACAAATTTAACAATTTAACGACTTCAATGAAAATTTTGAATAATTCAATGACTATTTTATAACTTTTTAAAGTTCAATGACCAAAACATAAATATACTAACAAATTAGTAACCTTGAATGTAATTTACTTTTATTTATATAAAAGTTAATTAAATTTCAATAATGTAATTTAAAAGTGAAAAGGCACATATGGGGTTTTGATTGAAATTAACCACCGCTAAATAGGTACGTAATTTTGCATTTTACAAATTTACATCAAAGTTAAAAAAACTCTTAAAGTAGTAATATCATACAAACTTCCAAACCAGCTAGCTTTAGTACTCACACGACACTTTCAAACTTAAGATTTCTGATACCAATTGTTTTTTTTTTTTTGGACATTGAAAGCAGGTTAAAAAATTTAATCAAGTTCAAGGTAATCTGAAGTGAGGGGCCTCAACACATCGCTAGCTTCCGCCTCTATCAGCTCCAACTGCCTTTTGAAGAGGTACATGTACACCACCCAATCACCTTCTCTACCAGGACTCGCCATCGGCATGACATATCCGGAATCCCCTCCCCAAGGAAAATGGTATGACCCGAATACAGGCCTACCCCATCCGAAATCCACTTTCGAAACCGGGAAACGCTGCCCCGATGACACTACAAAAGCCGGTCCCTCCTCGCTGCCATTGCTATATATCTTAGACAGTGCTGGCTCAGGACGATGAGCTTCAACCCAGTCAATCAGGCCCAGGAAGTGTTCCTTTGTCACTGCTTGCTCCAGGAAGTCATGTACCTGATTAGCCACCCACCACAACGGTTTCTCTATCAGTTCACTTACTCTCTGCCCTGCAAACGGAATAGAAAGAACATTTCCGAAATAGCAACTCATTGAACTTGCTTTCTCTTCATCTTCTTCACCCAATCTGACCCTTCCATCCACCACAATTCCCATCTTGGTACACTTGAAACCGTCCTTGGCAGCAAGGACTGCCATCAGTTTCCATAGGAAGGCACTGAAAGACTCAAGCTTGGTCCTTTTGTATCCATTAGTGCAGGCTAGTGATTGAAATTCGTTGAGTTGCTCCGAAGTGATGTAATATATGCGACTAATGAGATGATCAGTGGATTGACGTTGCTGTTTAGGGGGTGGTAATGAGGAGATGGGCACATACATGTGATCCAAGGAGGGGGCGATGCACCCTGGACGCCTGGGGTTCATCAGAGACCTTTGAAAAGAGGGCACCAAAGAGATTGACTTGAATCGAGCCATTTCAGCCCATGATACAAGAAACATGTTGGCTGAGTAGGCATCTGCTATTCGATGATCAAATGTGCATGCCACCACTATTCCGCCGCATCTAAGTTCTGTTGCCTGCAAGTATTATATACATACAAATTTAGTTCTCGTTTATTTCCAAAAAGAAAAAGTAGTTTAGTTCTCGCTAAAAATCGCTCAATAGGTAAAAACTAAAATTGAAGCTTTAAATTAACTATTAAAGTTACTAACATTTAGCTACCAACTTCAAATATAGAAAGTAATTAAAGTCAACATGAAGAATATAAAAGGAAAATATTATTTTTTGTTAATTATCATAGATAATATATTGTTAATGAATAATTCCTTAGCCTTATTCTATGATTATTAACAAATTCTGACTCTTAGGACAGACATCATGTATGCTACTATATGATGATATATATTGTTATTTGTTTTATATTGATTAAATTGTGGCATAGATGATCTAAAACTTAGACATATTGCAGTATTCTAATAGATTTTTTAAAAAAAATAAAAATCATTTTGGGTGGTCTAAAAGCAGGCCGGAAAGGAAGTTGTCGCCCCCGTCAAATTTGTCGTCATCTAGTGAAAAGGGTGAATAAAAGTATTTACAAAGTCTTTTGGTTATAATTCAGATATTAATTCTGAGTCAGAAGGAATGAATCTGAGTGTGTTTCTTTGTTATTGTTCAGACGTTAGGGAAATGGTTGAAGTTAGAGTAGAGTATCCTTTATAATACCTGAACTGAGAGCACTCCATGTTTCTTCTGAGGTACGAGTTTGCCTTCAATGCTTTCATCAGGGTTATGCAAGTCGAGGTCTCGAAGCTCAACATCAGCATAAGCTTCTACGAAATCCACCCCACGGTTGTTACAAAGCAGCTCGGGTTCGCCCACAGTGTTAGCCACAACCTCACCCGCAAAGGCGTAGTAGTAGACCAGAGCCTGAGCCATGGCTTCCTTCAGGACACTGATCATGGAAGTGAAGCTCACGATGCTGCCTTCTGGTTTCTTGTAACAAAAGAAAACTCCCACGTTGACGGCAGGCAGAATCAAGTCAAGGTTAGAGAGTGGTAGCCAGTGTTGTTGCAATGGTAACACTGCTGCTATAATTTCCTCCTTGCTCACCGTCACCGTGAAATCTGCTTTTGCGCCCATGCCTGCCTACCTATTAGCTCTGGGCTTCTCTTTTTTTTTTTTTTGTTCTGTTTCTTGGCGGGATATATCGTAACAGAATGATAATAATGAGTTTGCATGAGCATCGTAACTTCAATTTATAGGGAAAGAAATTATTTAAGAATGTTTCTATCTTATCCTAATGCTAAATAATTAATAAACTAGAAGATATGTGAAGTTTAGAACTTAAAGTTTAAATTACACATTTTAATTGCGTCCTCTGAGGTATTATCCACTTATAAATTTCTTCCCATTTAGTATCCACTTATTTTGTGTGGTGTACATTTTCTTCATGCATGGCTAATGCACCTGCTTTGGCTGTTGTATTTTCTTTATCCAACATAAAGTGCATCTGGAAAGCGAAATTGAGGAATGCGCTCACACATGAACAGCTTTGGTGAAGTCGTAATGCGTGTGCAAACTACATGGTGTGGTATAATAATTATATTACAAGTCTGTATGCGGAATATCAACTTAATTTTATTTTCATATTTAAAAATTCAAGTTGTTTTAAAAAACATTGAAAGCTGAAGGCAATTGAATGAAGATAAAGGAAATTCAATGTCAGATAGTTGCGATAATGATACTATAAAGCAATCCATTCATACTCGGTCCGACTTGTCAACTTGATAACGCTACGTAGGGTAGCAAGCAAGACAATTATTAAAATTTGTCAGCTTTGCAATTTTGTGTCCCTCGCCAAACCTTTTTATTTGCATGTGGAATGTATGTTTCATATATTTTTTTTAAAGATTATTTTATTTAATATATAAAATAGAAAAACTTTTAGCATTAATACTATTACTTTATATTATTTTTAACAAGAAAATTAAATGAAAGGAAAAAACCTATTAAGGTTTAATTATTAAGTCTTAAGTCAAATTTTTAGGATGATAATATTTAATTTGGTAATCTAAATGAAATGGTTGGTGGGTAAATTTTGTTATAAATTACCGCATACTGGATTATTAACTTAATTTGGTTTGTGAAACAGGTGAGGAAATTGAGGGTTTGGAGAAAGAAAGAGATATAATGTTGAGGGCACAAATCCTGGGGGGGACACAAAAAATGAAAAAGAAGAATTATTTTGTTGTTGAAATACGTGGTGGCCGGTGGTGTAAAAATATATATCCCAACACCTAACTTTAAATTAACCTAATACCCGGCTCTAATCTGTGTGTTTGAAAGCAACAGATGTCTTGCTTTCTCTTGATTATATTGGTTGCAAACTAACTATCACTACAGTAAAATAGACTTTTAGCGGCGTTTTTAGTGGCGTTTTAAATACAAACACCGCAAATATTATACACTAGCGGCGTTTTTCGAAAAACACCGCTAAAAAATGATAAATAGCGGCGTTTTTGAAATAAACGCCGCTAAAGATGATATATAGCGGCGTTTGTGAATAAAACGCCGCTAAAACTCTTACTTTTAGCGGCGCTACACAAAAAACGCCGCTAAAAGTCAGAGATGTAGCGGCGCTTCATCAAAAATGCCGCTAAAAGTCCGAGCATTAGTGGCGCTGTGGCAAAAACGCCGCTAGAAGTCAGACATTTAGCGGCGGTTCTTGAAAAACGCCGCTAAAAGTCTGTCATTTAGCGGCGCTTCTTCAGAAACGCCGCTAAAAGTCAGAGTTTTTCTTTAGCCATTTTTTAGATTTTTTAAATTTATATATTAAATAAGTTATTATATAATCGTAAAAGATATATATTAATTTTAAAATATTAAATTAATTATCATCATAGTTTAGGGTTTTTGGTTTAGCATATATATAGTTTAGGGTTTAGGGTTTACAATTTAGGGTTTTAGGGTTTAAGGTTATAATGTATGAATTAGGTTTTAGGGGTTTAGGGTTTTAGGGTTTAAGGCTATAATATATGAATTAGGTTTTAAGGTTTTAGGGTTTTAAGGTTTTAAAGTTTTAGGGTTTTAAGGTTTAAGGCTATAATATATGAATTAGGGCTTAGGGTTTTAGGGTTAGAGGTTTATGGATTTAGGGTTTATGGGTTTGGGGTTTTAGGGTTTTGAGTTTAGTGTTTCAAGATTTATGAATTAGGGTTTAGGGTCTGTGGTTTAGAGTTTAGGGTTAGGGCTTAGGTTTATGGGTTTGTGGGTGTATGGTTTAAGGTTCACAGGTTTAGGGTTTGTGGAATGAAGATAGAATATCAGATTTCATTTAATCATTAAGAAATTATAAAAATATATATATGCTACAAATTAAATCGATTGTACATCTCCTTAAACACTAAATTATAAACCATGTATTTGCCTAAACCCTAAACTTTAAATATCAAATTTAGATTTTAAACCCTAAATCATAACTCTAAATACTGACCATAAACTCTTAAACCGCAAACACTAAACTATTAACCAATTAAATTTTGACATATTATTAAACCCTAAAAAGTCTAAACCTTGATACTTTATTTGATCATAAGGATATATATATTGACGTGCATTCATGTAAATATTAATGTAAAATCTTATGTTTATAATATTTATTGGAAGCACTTACTATTGATTAAAAGTTTATTAAAATTTATAAATTTATTTTGTATTTTGATTTGAATTTGAATTTTAATTAAAACACGATCGAAATTTAATTAAAGTTAATCTTTATTAATTCTTAAAACACAAAATTTAAAAACATAAAAATTTTGAAAAATATATATATGTGAATGTTTAATTTCTATAAAATATATACAAAACTAAATAATATTTATAAGTAAATAAATGTCTACTTTTCAATATTTTAAAATGAAATTTATTTATTAAAGAAAAAATCTAAATAAATTAAAACAAGTTACCCATTAGTGGCGTTTCCTAGAAAAACGCCGGTAATATAATAGAACGACGTCGTATTTTGCTGAAAGTTTAGTGGTGTTTTAGTCAAAATGCCGCAAAAGGTGCGTTTTACCGGCGTTTTAGCCCGAAAATGCCACTAATATATCAAGAGTTTCCAAAACTGCGCCCTGTTGGTATATTTTATTAGTGGCGTTTGTTATAAAAATGCCGCAAAGTGGAGAAAAACGACAGCGTTATTGTATTTTATTTGGTGGCGTTTATTTAAAAGTGCCGCAATAGGGATTTCATAAACGGCGTCGTTCTTTTCACAGCCGAATTAAGGAACCAAAAACCAAGCGTCATTTCGATAGTTCCCCATTCGTTCTAACTTTCGAAAACCCTAATTTCTTCATCCCCTTTACAATTCCCCTCCGATTCCCAAATTTTTTGTTCGATTCTGGTGCAATTTCTTCCCCTATTTGATTACTTTCCCCACCAGGTAATGATTTACTGTTTTTAGAATTCTGTTCGTCGTCTCCGATTACTTTCTGGTGCAATTTTGTTCGATTCTGTTCGATTTAATGTGATGATAAATATTGCAGATGTTGAAACCTGTTGGGTTTGCCTTATTTTTCGGTTGCTTTCATTTTAGTTCCCTTGTTTGCATTCATTTTAGGATCATTGTTTGTTTCAATTCGACAAAGATTTTTAGATTGGATTTCAAGGAATAAAACGTGGACTGTTTTGCCTTGTGCTGTTTATTATTAGCTAGTTATTATCAAGTTTTTTTTTTCACAGTAATTTTGCTTGCCTATCTAGCCTTTTTAACATAACACATAGCTTTTATGTTAAAATTAGTGCTGTAAACATGATTAGAAGGCTTTCTTTCACTTGAACTAGGCTTCTTTCCTTGGGTTTTCATTGATGACCAGGAATACAGGATGTGTACTCTAAAGTTTTAGAATTCTGTTCGTCGTCTCCGATTACTTTCTGGTGCAATTTTATTCGATTCTGTTCGATTTAATGTGATGATAAATATTGTAGATGTTTCCCCTGTTGGGTTTGCCTTATTTTTCGGTTGCTTTCATTTTAGTTCCCTTGTTTGCATTCATTTTAGGATCATTGTTTGTTTCAATTCGACAAAGATTTTTAGATTGGATTTCAAGGAATAAAACGTGGACTGTTCTGCCTTGTGCTGTTTATTATTGGCTAGTTATTATCAAGTTTTTTTTTCACAGTAATTTTGCTTGCCTATCTAGCATTTTTAACACAACACATAGCTTTTATGTTAAAATTAGTGCTGTAAACATGATTAGAAGGCTTTCTTTCACTTGAACTAGGCTTCTTTCTTTGGGTTTTCATTGATGACCAGGAATACAGGATGTGTACTCTAAAGTTTTAAAGGTTGTGAGCTTGAAATTGTCTTCAAAGTCTACTCTTACTCTGCTTTGTTGCTCATTGCTCAGCTATCCGTTCTCTTTTCTTAGTGTTATTAATTATCTTACCATAAAAAATGGGTTGTAGGGGTTATAAATGATTTTTTAACATTAAGTGAGTTACATTTACCATTGATAAGAATATCGGTAGCTTGTTCTTGCCTCTAAGATGATTGTGAGTAGGTCCAATCTTATATTTTACATGCTTAATTACAGGTTTCAAATCTTCTACATCATTTCCATAATTCTCTCAACCTTGTATTCTGAACCTTGTGTTCTGAACCTTTGATAAGAATATCAAGTAAGTTTGTGTTCTGAACCTTGTATTCCAATTGCAGGAGCTATTATACAGGCGTTTATTAGACTTCACGAAAAAGGCTTAATTTATCAAGGTATATGCTAAAATTCCATTGTATTCGAACCTTGCAATTTATCATATGCATGCAATTGAAATTGGTCAAGACGTAATTTATTATATGCCATGCTTATTAATTGTCTATAATCGTCCACTTAAACTTGTAATAACGATTGCGGGAAGACTAGAATTTCTCGCACACTTCGCTCTTCAATTATACACTGTTCTAAGGTTGTCGAGTCTTTGTTGCAACTTTCCAAAGCATTTGAGGTTAGTTTCAATCTGGTTTTGTTTGGTTTTATTAGTTTTATAGTAGAATTTTATCATATTAATTTTGTATCATTTTCATATTTTCTAAGATTTGATGCACTCTGTAAAAAATAAAATAAAAAACAGTAAGCTAACCCTTTTGTACAATCCACTAACTTTAAACATAAACCCTACAACCGTAAACAGTAAGCTTTGTATATGCTAGTTGGACCAACAAAAGCCACTCGGGTGTTTTCCATATCTTTGTAAACCACGTGAGATTATGTGTCATGCATCTCATGACGATTTAGCAAGCCGAGCAAGAGCAACCAACAGTTTAAAAAGTTTACAAGATCTTAGTGGATTGATTGTTTTTAACGTGTAATTGTTCGATTAATAGCTTATAATATTTTGTTAGAGCTTGTAATATTTTGTTCGATTAACATTTATTAAACTCCTAAACCCCTAAAACCCTTACAACCCTAAAACCTTAAAACCCTAAAACACTAAACTATAAACTCTAAATCTTAAATCCTAAACCTTTAAACCTTAAACCCCTAATCTTTAAACTATAAACTCCTAAACCCTAAACCTTTTAAACCTCTAAACCCTAAACCCTAAACCCTAAACCTTAACCCTTCACCATTAACCCATAACCTATAACCCTTAACCCCTAATTTTAAGTTAATATCAAACTTCATAACTTACATAATACTTGAACAATTTTAAGAAAAAGATTCAAAGTATATAGGCTGGAAACATGACGGGCCTTATATCTCACTGTTAGATATAACGGATCCTCCCTAGGTGTAACAATGCCACGTACGATGGATCTAAACGAAATACCAAATTAAATATCGAAATAATATAACATTTATTAAACCCTTAAACCCTTAAAACCCTAAACTCTAAAACCATAAACCTTAAACCCTAAACCTTAAACCTTAAACCTTAAACCCCTAACCCTTAAACCCTAAACCCTTAAACCTTAAACCCCAAACCTTAAACCTTAACCCCTAACATATAACCCTTAACCCCTAATTTTAAGTTAATATCAAACTTCATAACTTACATAATACTTGTACAATTTTAAAAAAAGATTCAAAGTATATAGGCTGGAAACCTGACGGGTTGCCTTATATCTCACTGTTAGATATAACGGATCCTCCCTAGGTGTAACAATGCCACGGACGATGGATCTAAACGAAATACCAAATTAAATATCAAAATAATATAACGTTTATTAAACCCTTAAACCTTTAAAACTCTAAAACCCTAAAACTTTAAACTTTAAACCCTAAACCCTAAACCTTTTAACCTTAAACCCTTAACTTTTAAACCCTAAACTCATAAACCCTAAACCTTTAAACCCATAAACCCTAACCTTTAACCCTTAACCCCTAACCTATAACCCTTAACCCCTAATTTTAAGTTAATATCAAACTTCATAACTTACATAATACTTGTATAATTTTAAGAAAAAGATTCAAAGTATATAGGCTGGAAACCTGACGGGTTGCCTTATATCTCACTGTTAGATATAACGGATCCTCCCTAGGTGTAACAATGCCACGTACGATGGATCTAAACGAAATACCAAATTAAATATCGAAATAATATAACATTTATTAAACCCTAAACCCCTAAACCCCTAAACCCATAAACCCTTAAATTTTAAACCTTTAAACCCCTAAACCATAAACCCTAAACCCTAAACCCTAACCCTTAACCCTTAACCCCTAATCTATAACCCTTAACCCCTAATTTTAAGTTAATATCAAACTTCATAACTTACATAATACTTGTACAATTTTAAGAAAAAGATTCAAAGTATATAGCCTAGAAACCTGACGGGTTGCCTTATATCTCACTGTTAGATATAACGGATCCTCCCTATATGTAACAATGCTACGTACTATGGATCTAAACGAAATACCAAATTAAATATCGAAATAATATAACATTTATTAAACCCTAAACCCTAAATCTTAAAACCTTAAAACTTTAAACCCTAAAACCATAAACCTTAAACCCCAACCCTTAACCCTTAACCCTAACCTATAACCCTTAACCACTAATTTTAAGTTAATATCAAACTTCATAACTTACATAATACTTGTATAATTTTAAGAAAAGATTCAAAGTATATAATTTGGAAACTGACGGGTTGCCTTATATCTCATTTATTAGATATAACGGATCCTCCTAGGTGTAACAATGCCACGCACGATGGATCTAAACAAAATACCAAATTAAATATCAAAATAATATAATGTTTATTAAACCTTAAAACCTTAAACCTTAAAACCTTAAACCCTAAACCTTAAACCCTAAACCCTAAACCTTTAAACCTTAAACCCCTAACCCTTAAACCCTAAACTCTTAAACCTTAAACCTTAAATTTTAAACTTTAAACCCTAAACCCTTAACCCCTAACCTATAACCCTTAACCCCTAATTTTAAGTTAATATCAAACTTCATAACTTACATAATACTTGTACAATTTTAAGAAAAAGATTCAAAGTATATAGGCTGGAAACCTGACGGGTTGCCTTATATCTCACTGTTAGATATAACGGATCCTCCCTAGGTGTAACAATGCCACGTACGATGGATCTAAATGAAATACCAAATTAAATATCGAAATAATATAACATTTATTAAACCCCTAAACCCCTAAAACCCTTACAACCCTAAACTTTAAAACCTTAAAACCCTAAACTCTAAACTCTAAACCCTAAACTTTAAACCCTTAACATTTAAACCTTAAACCCCTAACCTTTAAACCCTAAACCCCTAAACCTTTAAACCGTAAACCCTAAACCTTAAACCATAAACCCTAACCCTTAACCCTTAACCCATAACCTATAACCCTTAACCCATAATTTTAAGTTAATATCAAACTTCATAACTTACATAATACTTGTATAATTTTAAGAAAAAGATTCAAAGTATATAGGCTGGAAACCTGACGGGTTGCCTTATATCTCACTGTTAGATATAACGGATCCTCCCTAGGTGTAACAATGCCATGTACGATGGATCTAAACAAAATACCAAATTAAATATCAAAATAATATAACATTTATTAAACCCTAAACCCCTAAATCCCTAAACCTTAAACCATAAACCATAAACCCTAACCCTTAACCCTTAACCCCTAACATCTTAAAATTTTAAGATTAAATTTCATAAATTACATAAGTTGACGATTAAATTTCATAACTTACATAATTTTCCTTAAGATCAAACTTCATAACTTACATAATACTTGTATAATTTTGTAAAAAAAAGGATTCAAAGTATATAAGTGAAAAACACGACGGTTGCCTTATATCTCATTGTTAGATATAATGGATCCTCCTAGGTGTAACAATGCCACGTATGATGGATCTTATAGAATACATAACTTATCTAATTTTAAGATCAAATTTCATAAATTACATAAGTTGACGATTAAATTTCATAACTTACATAATTCTCCTTAAGATCAAACTTCATAACTTACATAATACTTGTATAATTTTGTTAAAAAAAAAGGATTCAAAGTATATAGGTTTGAAAACCGACGGGTTGCCTTATATCTCACCGTTAGATATAATGGATCCTCCTAGGTGTAACAATGCCACGTATGATGGATCTTATAGAATACATAACTTATCTAATTTTAATATCAAATTTCATAAATTACATAAGTTGACGATTAAATTTCATAACTTACATAATTTTCCCTTAAGATCAAACTTCATAACTTACATAATACTTGTATAATTTTGTAAAAAAAAAAAAGGATTCAAAGTATATAGGCTGGAAACCTGACGGGTTGCCTTATATCTCACCATTAGATATAATGGATCCTCCCTAGGTGTAACAATGCCACGTATGATGGATCTTATAGAATACATAACTTATCTAATTTTAAGATCAAATTTCATAAATTACATAAGTTGACAATTAAATTTCATAACTTACATAATTTTCCCTTAAGATCAAACTTCATAACTTACATAATACTTGTATAATTTTGTAAAAAAAAAAAGGATTCAAAGTATATAGGCTGGAAACCTGACGGGTTGCCTTATATCTCACTGTTAGATATAATGGATCCTCCCTAGGTGTAACAATGCCACGTATGATGGATCTTATAGAATACATAACTTATCTAATTTTAATATCAAATTTCATAAATTACATAAGTTGACGATTAAATTTCATAACTTACATAATTTTCCCTTAAGATCAAACTTCATAACTTACATAATACTTGTATAATTTTGTAAAAAAAAAGGATTCAAAGTATATAATTTGGAAACTGACGGGTTACCTTATATCTCACTGTTAAATATAATGGATCCTCCCTAGGTGTAACAATGCCATGTATGATGGATCTTATAGAATACATAACTTACCTAATTTTAAGATCAAATTCCATAGCATTATTTACATAAATTATTAATTAACAATTTAACCGTATTATTTATTGTCAACTTTAGACTTCAACAACTACGAAATGGATAGGAGTTGGATGAAATTGTCAAGGGTAAGCAACGCTATCGAAATGGAGTAGAATCTTTTTGAATTTCGCATTTCAAAATGCAAGCCAAGAGAATATGATTCTTTGCCGTGTAAGAAGTGTTACAATATTAATCGGCATTATCGTGAAATGGTCTACGAACATCTAGTTGTTGATGGCTTTGTCCGGGTACAAAATATGGTTTTTCATGGCGAGTCTACATCTAGTGGAGCATCTTCATTGATGAATCTGGGTATCCTCATAGTGCTTTCAATCAAAATGTTAGTGAGCGATAACATGGAAAATATGTTGCGGGATGCTTTTAATATGCTTGATGATGGTTTTGGTCATTTTCACCGACTTGGGTGCAACCGATGATCATAATTTTGGAGGAAATACTTTCACCGAAGGGAAAGAAGTGTACCGGATGAATGACCAAATGAAGAAGCGGTGAGGTTCTACACGTTACTTGGTGAAATGAATGAAGAAGCGTATGAGGGATCAAAATTTTCCAAATTGTCATTCTCAGATTCGTCTTTTTCACTTGAAATGTTTGGGGGTGGACGAAAACTCGTTAACAATTTGTTAGAGTTTCGCAAGAAATGTTCCGTTTGTAAAAATCCTCGATCTTCCAAAGACATGAAGAAATTGATAAAGGATTTGGGCCTTGGATACAACAAAATTCACAGTTGCCCAAATGATCGCATGTTGTATTAGGCGATCGAATAAACCAACAAGGTTGTCATGTATGAGGCCAATCCGTTGGATTAATAGAAACACAGAGGATGATAACGAAGATGAACACGGTACATAGTCAAAAAGCGACCAGTTAAGATTTTGTGGTATTTTCCCTTATATCGAGGCTTCAATGACTTTTCATGTCATCGAAGACAGTAGAATCAATGGCGTGGCACCGTGATGGACGAACCAATGATGGGTTGTTAAGGCATCTTTGATTCTTTAGCTTGGAAATGTTTTGACTCCAAATTTCCAAGCTTTGCAAGCGATCCCTGAGTGTGAGGCTTGGGCTAGCATCCGATGGATTTAACCTTACAAACTTATGAACACAACGTCAAGATTTGCCTGTGGTGCTTGTTCCTACAATTTGCCTCCATGGGTTTACATGAAACAATCTTCTTTTATCTTGTCTATGATTATACCTGGAGAGAAAGGGCCGGTGAATGATATTGACGTCTATTTGTAGCCACTTGTTGACGAGTTAAAACAACTATGGGTTGGTGTTCAGACATTTGATGCAATGAGAAAAGAAAACTTTAATTTACGTGCGGCATTAATGTGGACTATTAATGACTTTTCGGCTTATGCTAATTTATCTGGTTGGAGTACTAAGGGACGTTATGCTTGTCCGTGTTGTGCTGCGCAGACATGTTCGCAATGGTTATATAATGGGAAGAAGTTTTCTTACATGGGGCATCGTCGGTGGTTACCGAAAAATCATACATTTAGATTTCAGAGTGCTCAGTTTGATGGTACTGAAGAGTTCAGATCAGCTCCTTCGCAGACCGGTGGATCCAAAATATTGTTAATGTTGAAAGATATGAATTTCATTTATGGGAAGATGAATCAACCGGCAAACTCGCATAGAAATAGAAGATCTAGGATGAATCGATGATGAATTTGATGAAGAGGATGATCCTAATGAGGTGGACTTGTGGAAAAAAAGAAGTATTTTTTTGAGTTGCCTTATTAGGAGCATCAGATTTTACGCCATAACCTTGATGTCATGCACATAGAGAAAAATGTCTGCGAGAACATCATTACGACTATTTTGAATGTCGATGGAAAATCGAAAGATAATCTTCAAAGTTGATTTGATTTAGTCCACATGGGAATTCGGCATAAGCTTCATCCCCTAGCACTTTCGAATATGAAATATCGGTTGTCACCGCTATTTTTCAATGGCAAAGATGGAGAAAGAAGTGTTCATGCGGTGTTGAAGGATATAAAGGTCTCGGATGCGTATGCATCAAATATATCGCGATGTGTGAGTCTTAAGGATCAAGATTATATGGCTTAAAATCGCATGACTATCACATATTGATGCAAGACTTACTGCCAGTTGCTATGCGGTGTTGTGTGTCGAAAAAGTTGACGGCTCTCTGTAATTGAACTGTCAAATATAATAAAAGGTATTTGTGGTAAAGTTTTGAATGTTCAAGAACTTGAGAGACTACAAGATCGAGCCGCATTAACTTTATGCAATCTGGAGAAGATATTTCCGCCTTCCTTCTTCACTATCATGGTGCACTTGTTAATTCATCTCCCGCGTGAAGCACTTCTTGGTGGACCCGTTTTCTATCGATGGATGTATCCCATTGAAAAGTCTTACTTTATTTGCAAAATATTCATTCATTCAGCTAAATGCCTTTATTTTCAACTTTTGATAATGTTGTATATCGTGTTTAGGTTCCTTTCCAAATTGAAGTTATACTGCCACAATAAGCGTTATCCGGAAGGATCAATTGCCGAGGGATACTTGGCAGAGGAATGTATGACTTTCTGTTCGAGGTATTTGGAAGATGTTGAAACAAGAATGAACAGACCAAGTAGAAATGCTGGGCTCACATATCATAATTTGGCTGAAACTTATTTATTTTAAAGTTTTGGAGAACCGATCGGCAGAGTCGAAATTACAGAATTAGACGATAGATCGTGGGTCCAAGCACATCGATACGTTATTTTTCATCACGATTCAATGGAACCATTTCGGAAGTACGTTCTACAATTTGATAAATACTCATCAATTATGATTTGTTTGTCTTCTAACAAAGTAAAACCTTTTTTACCGTAGTGAGTACAAACAAATATTGAGAGCTCGTTCACAATCTCGAAGATTAAATCGACGAGAAATTAATAAGTTGTTCGCAGAATCATTCCATGAATGGTTAAGCCAAATGGTATGCAATTTAAATTTTCATTGACAAGTAATAATATTTTCTCATAACATTCATAATTACTCGATTTACTTTCGACTCAATAGGTTTGGAGTCGAATAAAGTAAATGACGACGTTAAATGGCTTTCACAAGGTCCAAATAGAATAGTTAAAGATATAGTGGTTTCCTCATCAACGGATCTGATTTCATACAAGGTATCGCGAGAGATTGAGGAGAACCCAAAATTGTAAATTGTTGTTAATTCTTGATTACAAGTTATGCTAGTGCTAGGGATGTAAATCCAATCGAGGGAATTTGGAATATTACGGACTTATTTCGACATCATTGAGTTGGATTATTACGGCAAATGCAAAGTTGTCCTATTTCGAGGTGATTGGGCTGATGTGAATACGGCTCGAGGAATTAAAAACGATCAATATGGCTTTACAATGGTGAATTTCTCTCGATTAATTCACACCGGAGAACAACTGATGGACGAGCCGTATGTGTTTTCTTCTCAAGTTAAACAAGTTTTTTACTCGGAAGATCCAACTGATGAGGGTTGGTACGTTGTACTTTGAAACACCCCTAGAGACTTCTTCGACATTGGCAGTGGAAGTAGAGATGACATAGTCGAAAGATCAGAAACTATGCCTTTTCCAGAACAAGACTTAACTGAAAATATCCCTAGTACTAGTCAACAATTTCAATGGGTTCATCAGGATGTGGACGAAGATATTTACGAAATATGATGTAGTAAGATTTAACGATTTATTATTTATATGTAATATTATAATTTTCATGTTGGTCATGTTATATAATTTTCATGTGTATTGCAGGAAAAATGCCTAGAAGACGATTACGAGATTTAAATATTGTTCATAAACTCCAACTCCGAAGAAGCTAATAGTAGTGAACACCAAGCAGCTTGTTGGATCTTCTACTCGCGGACATAGATGACGAGCCCGGAGAATTTGAAAGTAATGTTAAGTTTATTTTACATGCATGTTGAATTTTACTATTGATTCATTTTTCAATTTTAATATAATAATATATCATTTTTCAAATTGAAGGTGGTGGGACGCGCAGAGGTCGGGGACGTACATTACTTAAAGATTTATACGAATTAGAGCCTAACGATCATGTTAAACTAAGGAGAAACAATGATGGCCACTGTTGGATCTGAAGCTCGATTGTTAGGAGGCTATTTGGGCATTTTAGCACGAAATCCTAATATGT
The DNA here is from genome assembly GCA_025506655.1 of Gossypium rotundifolium. Lineage (NCBI taxonomy): Eukaryota > Viridiplantae > Streptophyta > Magnoliopsida > Malvales > Malvaceae > Gossypium > Gossypium rotundifolium. The sequence continues at coordinate 186,911,286 of CP106734.1, read as the reverse complement.
TGCCCATTAACTACTTAATCATGGCATCACATGCCCGATGCCAAAAAAATCGAGCTCTCGAAAATATTAAGGTAATAAATCATGAATGTAATTTATAATACTTTAATTTAATTTTCATTTATATTAACTTTTTATACTTTTTTTCTTAAGGGTAGATTTAATTTAGAGGTCTCTGATGACTATGTTAAGAAGACATTGGGTAAAAAATGGAGAGACAATAAAAGCACGCTCAAAAACAATATTTTAAGAAAGACATAAGCCTCGACAAAAAATTAAGAAATGTTCCACCGGGAATGTTGAGGTACCAATGGGAAGATCAAGTTAGATTTTGGAATTCAAAAAAAGGAGAGGTATAACGTACATCTAAAATCGTATAAATTATTTGGTTTATAGTATTTACTATATATATAATTCAAATTGCATTATGTAGGACCGTGAGCGAGTTGGAATAAGCGCAGATGTAAATGTAAATTCACGCATTAACGGCAAGTTCTAGAAGTTTTGCTTGTGTAGTGACGCCGAGGTATTATAATTTATTAATTTCATCAAATATTAATTACTTTATACTATTAAATTATATTTTTCGCTAAAATGTAGGAAACTTCGATTGGTCAAAAGTTGGACGCGTTGACTTTTTGACATTACTATAAAAAGAATGATGGATCTCGATGACATCCAAGTCTGCAGAAATTTTGGTATATTTACTTAATAAAATTTTATTTTTATAAATATTTCTATCGTTTAATTATAATAGTTTAATTCATCGTTTATAGTTTTAAATTTATAATGTTCAATTATGTTGCATTCTTTCTTATTTATATATTTCGTTTTAACTCTTTCGTTGATTTATTAGGATAAACTAAAGAAGAAGAAGGCCGAGTATGAAGCGTACCGCTTGATCGATAGTTCTGTTAATCTTGAGGAGATTGATAATGTAATTATTACAGATGTTTTGGGTTACGAATCGCTCAATCGATAGTTTCGCTAATCTTTAGTATATTTTAATAGAATTATCACCGATGTTTTTGGTCTTGAAAGGTATGGTCGGGTTCGATTTAAAGGATTTGGTGTTACCCCAACCCAATATTTTGATCCGCCTCCAAAGATACATGCCTTCGGGGTCAATCTCGTCTTTCAAGTTTAGAGGCTACAAAACCAAATAGTTCGGATGCAAGAGAGCACGATTGAGCGAGGCGAAGAAATTGTCGATGTTCAAAGAAAATATGAAGAACTCCAAAGAACAACTTAGAGCGGATGCGAAGCGACACAAGCAAAGGAGGCAAAGAAGAAGAAGAGAGAGGCAATGCAAAATGTGAGGGAGGCGAGACAAGATCGATGCTAGCAGAGCGTAAGAAAATCGAAGAGCTCCAAAGACCAAACTTCAAGATATGATGAGATGTTTCAATGATGCGAAACCGCCATCTTAGACATTTAGTTTTTCGTTGTAAGAAGTTTTGACATTATTACATTTAACATTATTGTTACAATATTTTCGATTATCATTCATTTAATTTATTAAATTTCAAGTATCATTTAGAATTAATATATTGATTGTGATTTTTATGCTAAATTTTTGTTTATGTTGGAATTATATATCGTTATTGGTTGGTTTTTAGTGCGGAGGGTATAATATTGAAAAATTTTATTTTTTAAATCTGTACAAATTAGCGGCGTTTGTACAAAAGCTACCGCTAAATGTCAAGAAATTTTTATGTGTTTTTGGAAAGTGCCGCTAAAGGACTGACTTTTAGCGTTTATTGGTAAAGCGTCGCTAAAGCCCCGACTTTTAGCGTTTTTTATAAAGACTTTACCGCTAAAAGCCTGACTTTGGACTTTAGCGTTTTTTAAAAGAAGCACCGCTAAAGACCATGGTTTTAATGGCGCTTTTATTACAAACGCCGCTAAAAGTCGATCTTTAATGGTGTTTTTAGCGATAAACGCCATAAAATTTTCGGCGGTTGTATTAGCGGCGTTTTTTGTGGCGCTTAGAAAAGCGCCGCAAATACTTTTTGTGGCGCTTATAAACGCCGCTAAAAGCCCAAAAAAAAGCCGCTAAAAGTCTGTTTTGCTGTAGTGTATCCCAAAAACATTCTCTAAGCCAAACAAACCAATAAAACAATTCAGAATAATGAGGAATGAGTCAACCAATAGGAAAAGGGAATCCAATTTTCAAACAACTAGTAATATCAAATAATCACTTTTCAAGCTTCCCATTAATTTGAATATAAAAACCGCTTTCAAAAACATTCAATATACTAGATTTCTCCACCACCCACCCAAAAGTGATAGAATTTAAATAAAATATAAATTTTAAAATAGATTTTCACAAAAAATAAAACTCATTTTAAACATTTGCCCAAATTTTAAAAAATTGTTGTTTTTTATTATTACTATTTTATCACTATTTTCATTATTTTGCTATTATTTTGCTATTATATTATTATTATTTTATTATTATAATTTTGATATTGTATAACTCTTATTTTATTATTAATTTTATTATTAATTTAGAGATATTTGCTTACTAAGTTGCACTTATATTGTTGTTATTTAAGTATATATATATTTTAATTTTTTCATTTATTTGGAAACATTTATTTTAATGTTTTATGTATTTGACGTATTATATTTTTTAAATTTATTTTTATATAATTTTTTTAATATAAGTGAGTTGGGCCCTGATTTAAATTTTTTACTTGACTCGACTGAAATCAACCTGATCCAATCCATGGACAACTCTACCATATACTATGAGTTGCAACTTGCTTCTATATAATCTAGTGTAATAAGACAAGTCTCCATGGTAGTGTCTATTATTAGGTTTTTTATATTAATAATATGGAAAAAAAGTATTATAAAAATAGGATGATCACATCACCAATAAAAATAATCTTTTAATAAAATAAATAAAATAATTTTTAATTTCGAAAGGAGTAACGCCAAATAAGGAGCGACACCCTTTTCACATGCACTTTTACTTATATATATATATATATATAAACAAATCTTATATTTTATACTTTTTATAATTTTATTTTATTTTATAAAAAAGCTAAGTTGTTTTATTTTATAATTTTTAATTTTAATATTTTATAATTATAAATATTTAATATTTAATATTTAAAATAATGACCAATTTGATAAATTTTAGTAAAATTGACATAAAAATACTAATGTAAACTATCTAAATAGTCACTCAATTTTTTAACAAGTTTTTAGTTTATTCATAAAATTTTAATATTTATAAAAAATTGGTTGAGTTGTTTTATTTTTTAATAATTATAATTATAAAATTTTAAATATTTAGAATAATCTTGAGTTAATAATGTGTAAACATTGAGGCTAAATGTATTGAATTTTTAAAAATAGAATCAACTTAATTGAATGTGTAAAATATTAGAGGCTAAATTTATTATTATACTAATAAAAAAAGCTACAATAACATTCTGTTGGATGGCCATAGATTTTAATGGTAGAGTGACTAAAATAAAAAATTCAAGTGATGAAATTAACAAAAATAAATAAAAAATTCAGTGACCCAAAATAAGAACTTGCTAAAAATTTGAGTGACTATTTAAGTAGATTATCTTAATATTTTTATGTCAATTTTACTAAAAAATTATCATTTTGATCATTATTCTAAATATTAAAAATTATAATTATAAAATATTGTAAAATTATGAAAATAAAACAACTGAACTTTTTTATTAATATAAAACTATAAAAAATATAAATATAAAATTTGATTAAAAAATATAAAAGAAAAGAAAAGTGCATGTGAAAAAGGGTGTCACTCCTTGTCCTTGTTAGGAAACACCCATTTGAAATTAAAATATTATTTTATTTATTTTATTAAAATGTTATTTTTATAAGTAGTCTGGTTTAATATATCGGTGACATCACCTTCTAATATTGGCAACAATCCATGCTCATAAACAATCTACTTTCATCCCATTTTTGTAACTATTTATTTTTCTTATTATTGATTTAAAAAAATCCTCTATCATTAACATTGTGTTCCTAGATTTCAAAAATTGCAATATTAATCCATCTTACAAAATCTTAGGTGGTGAGTAAGAGTGTTCAGTCGGTTAATCGATCGAAATAACATTAATCGAAATAACCGACATTTTAAAATTTTTAACCGTTAATCAAACCGAAGTTTTTTCGGTTAATTCGGTCGGTTAACCGAATTAACCAATTTTTTTTATTTTTAGTTAAAAATTAACTGAATTAACCGAATTACTCAAATTAACCGAATTACTCAAATTACCCGAAATAAATTACTACATAATTAAAAAGATTACATAATTTTAGTTTTAGTTTTAGAATTTTATTTTTATTTATTAAATTATTTGTAATTTTTATGATTGGGTTGGATTAGGTAATTGGGTTGGGTTGGATATTTAGGTTTAGATTGGGTTTAGAAATTGAGTTTAGGTGAATAGTGAGCCTATTTATATATTATAATTTTATTTATTAATTTTTCGGTTAACCGACCGATTTCGAACCGAATTAACCGTTAACGAAAAATCACAAAATAATTAACCGACCCCGACCGAAAAAATTTGGTTAACCAACCGATTAATTGAATTCGGTCAGTTAATCGAATTTTTTCGATTTTACCCGAATTTTACACACCCCTAGTGGTGAGTATAATGTCCTACAAAAGAGCTCCTCCTCGACCTTTTGGAAGTTCAATGTTTGGACCACGAATTGTTGCATTAATTTTTTTTTTTGGTCATTTACTTTTACTGTGTATAACTATATTAAATTACACATTAAATAAAAAATTATGTATAATTTTATATGCAATTGGTGATGTCATTTGTACTTCGGGCTAATTTAGTACTAATTTTCAAAAATATTTTTTAAATCAAAATACACTTTTAAAAAAAAGTTAATTTTTCTACTTTTGTTTTTGTTTAAAAAAAAAGAAAGAAAGAAAGTACCTTTTCAATACATTTTTAGTGCAATTTATATAAGAAACATTAAGCTTAAACTTTCATATTTATAACATAATACTTTTGTCACCGGGCTGTTACAACACGCCCGTGTTACAACACACGGCCGACCACACGGGCGACTACACGCCCATGTTGCGTCGACAGTGGAGTTTTTAGCTTTTGCAGATACCCCAGTTTCTGTGTTTTCGGGTGCATACATGTATCGTTTATGCTGCTAAAACAACCACGAGCACTCTCGAACCTACACACGACATTCCAAAGCCCAAAAATTTAGCCTAAAACCACGATTAATCCCAAACCACCACACTATCAAAGATTTAGAACATCCAATTAACGCTTACCTCGAAAACCCCGGACGTTTTTCACTACAATTCGGCACTAGACAGCCTCTTACACTCGATTCTCGGCTGTCAAAACAGTATACATATGTTTCCAATTAATATCTTAAAAATCGAGATTACAAAGCACCAAAATCAATTACCACTACTAACGAAAATAGAGAGCGAACTCCGGAAGAGTAAATACAAACGAATAGCAAAGAGAGTAGTAGCGTTTGAGAACAAATTGACAAAGAAGGGAGAAATAGCAAAATGACGCCATAAAAATTTGAGAAGAGAGGGGAAGAACCGAAAATTTGCAAAAAGAATCAGGAACCAGTCAAAAGTGATCCCGATAACGTCCATATCCCTAAATTCACTCCCACAATCCCACTAAACTACAACCACTCCAGAATCCCCACTTAGTCGAAATTCTTGTCCATTACCGCGCAAAAATAACACTTATGCTCCAGCAATGGTTCAAACTCCAAACCTCCAACACACTTAGCCACATCTTAACTATCAAACCAATAGGCCCATTCTGTTATTTATCTACAACCAATTAAACTTAAGCCCTTTGAGCAAGGTTAAGGCTTTATTCAGAAAAAGACAAAATTTTTGTAACACCCCTTACCCGTATTCAACGCCGGAATAGGGTACGAGGCATTACCGGAATTACAAATTTATTTATCAGACCTTTTATTTCATTTCTTTTTTTATATTTGAAACCAATCAAAATTAAACATATTGTCCCTTAAACATATTTATTTTTCTCGTCATGTCTTACTTAAATTTATTACTCGTCTCAACATACTTAATTACCTTGTATTAACATATTAAAGATAATCACATATTTACATATCATGATAAATATCATTCACTTGTCTCTTCTTCATAAACATAAATCAGTTAATTCATCATATTAATATTTCACATACCATCAACTCATATTTCCTTATATCGAATAATTAAGTTGCACGAACTTATCTAGTTAAATTCTGAAATACCAAGATTTAAGGGCATTTTGGTAATTTTCTATTTTCATAAATTTTTCAACCGATCTAATCTAAATTAATAATTTCATACTTTCAATAATAAAATAATCCATTTCATGCAATTTGGTCATTTCAACATTTTTACAAACTAATCATAAAATTTTACTTTTATTCAATTTAGTCCTTGAGCCTAAAACATTACAAATTAGCCATGCTAGCTGAATATTTATACATATTTTCCTCCTCCTCCTCTCCATTCCACATCCTTAATGTATATAACATGCTATAAGTAACATTATAAATAATTTCACTATTTACTCATATGTATATTCAAAACTGTCCATTTGAGTCATAGTTACTAAATCATTTATATCTTGAGTTATAGAACTCGAAATGAAAACCGTTAATTTTTCCTGAAACTAGACTCACATATATTTATACCATAAAATTTCCAGAATTTTTAGCCTAGCCAATTAGTACAGTTTATTCATCAAATTCACCCCTATTCTGTTGTCTGGCGGTGCTGACCCTTCTTCACTAAAAATTAGTTATCTCTTCATACAAGATTTAGATGATGTTCTTGTTTATTTATATTGAAAATATACTCATTCAGGATTCTAAACATATAAATTTAAGCCCCTAATTATTTTTATTCAATTTTGATGACTTTCTAAAGATAGAACAGGGATCTCGAAATCACTCTGAACTAGTCTTACAAAATATAAATATCTCAGAATACAGAATTCCTTTGCTTTCCATGTTTCTTTCATATGAAAATAGACTCAATAATATTTAATTCTATATCTCACTCAACTTCTAATTCAATTTCTACAATTTTGGTGATTTTTCAAAGTTAGACTACTACTGCTGTCCAAAACTGTTTTAATGCAAAATGTTAATTATCAAGTTTATAACACCTTTATTTCCTTTCTCTACAACATTTCCCATTACTTTCTCTTATTTTCCTTCTCTAACATATCAAGAACATAAAACTTGATATAAGAAAACTCTACATTAACATCATTTCCATGCTTTTACCACAATGTCAAACTTAAAATATATTGAAAACATGACGTTCTTACCTTGTTTTATAGATTTCAATCTTTAATTTGATTTTCTCTCCTCCAGCTTCTATTTCTTGAATCAAACTTGATATTCTTGCTCCCCATAGTCTCCTTGTCATCTTTCTCTCTTGATGGCTATGTAAATTCTTTTGAATTCTAAGTGAAAATGGTGGATTTTTGGTGGAAGGACTAATTTGTAAAGAAAGCAAAACTTTCTTTTCTTTCTCTTCTTCTCACGTTGGTTAGCATGGGAAAGAGATGATGATCATTCATCATCTTTCCTTCCTTATATACTACATAAATAATAATAAATAATAAAATATCTTATCAAAATATTAATAAAATAATATTTATCTAATTAAATAATTATAAAATATCATCACTATTATCATTACTTTCTAGATTTCACTTTCTAGATTTCTCTTTCTTCTAATTGACCATTTTGCCCTTTGTGATCTTTCAAATTCCACCTTGAATCATCACATAATTTGATAAAATTTTGAATTAGTCCTCATAATTCTTTACCTATTCAATTTGGTCCTAATTCATCCATTTCCTTAGTTTCTAGATTATTCCACCCCTAAAATATTTACACTATTGGTCCTTCAACTTTTCATATTTACACTTTAACCCTCAAATTTTGAGTATTTACTCTTAGGTAATAAAACTTTTCTCACTTTTATAATTTAATCCTATCTTGAATTAATAATGTAATATATCATAATATATTTCCCAATGTTGACATAATCCAGATTTCCCTTCTCGTCACTTTATTTTCTTATTTTACTATATTAAGGATAATATTTCATCGTAAAAATTTTCGGGGTGTTACAATTTTACCCAAGACAAAGCTTGAACTTGGGACCTCTCACACACTTAGAACACTTAACCACTGAGACAAATACACGATTGGGTAACATTTTAACCGAAACAAAAGTAAGAATTTTGGGGCACCATTTTGTCATTCTGCTTGTTTTAAAATTGTTTATATGGTTAAGTATCAATATCTAAGTCCAAAAATGGTAAAATCTCATCTTTAAAATGTCCACTTCATGTCAAAAACACCTAAACCCAAATGCTACCTTATAAACACAATAATAACATAATAGTCATTAACTAAGGACTTTCATATTCATTTCCAACATGTCAAAAACATCACTTTAATAATCAATCTAATTGCCTAACCAATATGCAACAATTGACACCTCAAAACATTAAACCTAACATGCAATCATCCACCATTCAAACCATCTTTCAATTGATTCCATATTAGCTGTATAACTTAGGTGCAAGAGTTATCAAGTCATTTCAAACATGGCATAGCATAAGCATCTTCTTTCCATACCTATATCCTAGTGTATCACCTAAGTACCTTAGAAAGAAATAACATGCTCATCAACTACATAACAAGTCATCGTTATCATGATCTTTACCATCACACACACAAATATTTACATATGATTCACAAAATGCCAATATAATCCAAAATGGACATCATATGATCATAAGACTTATTAGGTATATGTCAAGATCCAAAATGAAACACATCACCAACACTTGAGTTTGGGATTATAGCTGGATGCTAGAACAATGATCGAGTTTTAAGTACCTAATCTGCACATGAAAAACACAACCGTACGCCAAATATAACTAGGTAATACTTTAATAACCCAAACAAATAAATCTAACATAATTCATAAATGTGTATAAATTAGAATGAAAAATGATATGCAATTAATCAAGTTCAGTATACCATTTCACATAACCATAGATTCCATACCATCACATTTCTCCAATATTAACATAAATCTATCACATTTCACAAGTTAATGATCACACAATTCATATAAGGCACATTTCATCTCAAATTCCAATTTCATATTTTCATTGAACAGAACAAATTAATGTTTCAAATTCAGTCCATAAACTTTCATTTTATTTCCCCAATTCCAATTCCATTTTTCATTCCTTTTTCCATATCAAAATCATATAATTCATATCATCATTTATTTACTCGTAGTCGAAGTAACTATTAACTCTTCCTATCCTGTGGCATGCCAACTATATCTAACTTTACCCGAATAGTTAATAGAGTTTCCATTATATGTTTCATTGTGTCCAATAATCATCTAAGTCTACAATCACTTTCATCATAATTACATTTAATCAACATATAACAATAATAAATCATCATATACATTCTCAATTTCACATTTGTATAAATATACACAATTTTCATATATATTCAATAAAGTCCTTAGATATATCAATCAATCCAGTTCAACTCAATTCATTACATTATCACAAATAACTCACCTCATATTATTACCATAAACAAACAGTTCAAAGTGCAACAATTTACGTAGAGCTCAGATTTATTAAAACACAAGTTGTAAATTCGAGCTATTCATCGATGACTTTGTCTTTTCCTTTCTTTTTCGAGGAATTTTCTAATTTATGTAAATTTTGCATTTTATTCAATTTAGTCCATAAAACCGGGACTAATATAACTTTCAAGTTTAACCTCCAATTTTTACATCAACTTCCTATTTCACATTTCTACCCCAAAATTTAGAAATTTACGCAATTAGGTCCCTATTACACAAAATCATCAATTAACTTTACAATTTAATCCTTTTTCAACTCTAAACTTAAAATCTATCAAATTATTACCAAAAGCTTCAACTATCTAACAATGGTAACTTCTTAAATATTTAAAAGTACCAAAAATTATAATATGGGTCAACTAACCTGAACTACTGGAATTCTAAAAACATAAAAATTACAAGAAAAGAACTAAATTAAACTAACCAATTTGAGCTTTAAACTTAGAAAAACCTTGTCGTGGGTTGAGGTTTCTTTTCTTCTTTGGTTTCTGCTTTGTTGAAGATGAAATGGATGAAATAATTTTAATGCTTCCACTTTCTCTATTTTATTATTGTTTATTATTTATTATAATTATATCATTTTTTTAACACTCAACCTATATACTACCGTCCACTATCCATATTGCATAGGTTAAATTGCCTTATAAGTCCTTTAATTATGTTCTACATTATAATTTAATTATAATTCAACTTTTGACACTTACGAATTAGTTTCTGTACTTAAATTAAACACTAATTCAACAAAATTAACTAATCGAAATTCAGTTCGCTTCTAATTTAACTCTATAAACATTTTATAGTTTACGAAAACGGGGTCCTGAAACCACATTTTCCGATAGCATCGACTTTTGGGACATTATAGGTTTAACCCATTTTTAAGTTTATAATAATTTATATTATATTATTTTTATATACTATGTACTATAGAACATGTTAAAAATAAATATATAGTAAATATATAATACTATAATGTAAATATTAAAATAATGTTACGATAATTATATAAAAATTCAATTAAATATTAAAATAAAATAAAATAAATATAATTTTAAAAATAAAAATAAAATGGATAGACTTAAAATAAACTTGAATTAAATTTTTGTAAATATGAGTGAATTTTTCCAAAATTTTAGTCTCATATTCTCTGATTGTTTGAATAAAACTTCATTCTACTCTAACCTTCTCTAACTGTACGTCAGTACCACCAGTAGTGCTCCGTTAATTTCTTGTAAAAGTTAAGTGACAGAAGCAACATTTGCTTGTGAGCTAGTATCCATCTAGGTGCTGTATAACCATAAATCAGCTTAAGGCTCTTAAGCACTATTTGTTTGCCACTTTTTGTAATGTGAATGAAAGTTCATTGAAGTCAAATATCAACCGACTATATGCCTTCATCCAGTCCACTCCTACCACTGCATCACTTCCCTCATTGGCACCTTTGGATCATGCACAAAGGTATAACCCTCCATTTAAGGGTGAAGGCAAAATAAATAAATAAATAAATAAATAAATAAAGCGAATCAAAATTAAATTATATATTTTGGTGAGAGTTAAAATATAATTTTATTATTTTAATAATTTATATCTTTTTAATTCTTTAAAGAATTAAATTAAAAGTTATTATTTTAGGATCAAAATATAAATTTATCACATATTAATTTAAAATTTTATACATTTAAATGAGTCAAAAATGAAATTTCTCATTTTGAGAGAGTCAGGCACTGCCGGCCTCTAATGCTGCCCCTGCTTGCATTGGCCATTCCAACTGCCTACATTTAGCATTGCTACATCCTTGGGCCATCTTGGTGTGATAAATTGTGAACTCCCATTGTCTGTAAGCTTTTTTCTAAAACTTAGTTATGGTTACTTTGTGAGTAACTGTCTACCATGCATTACTTGTTTAAGTACTCTATGATGGATATTGGGCGAGTTACTTTTAAGTGGGAACACAAATGAATTATTTAAATTTTAATATGATTATATATTTGTAAGATATAAGAAAATGAATTTCACGTTTATAAACATTTATATGTATTTTATATTCATCATTGAATTAATTTTAAAAATAATCACAAATGTATGTTCACATGTTTTTTAACACATAAGATTACTATTTCTATAATATCACTTTTTTTGTTGGTATCAAAAGTACATTCACATCCAAAAAAAAAAAAAAAAGAAATAGAATATAAACTAATGAAATGATGAATTCATCTAATATCGATTTTTCGTTACAAATTGCAAATCATTTCACTAAATAAATGGTTTGTGTACAACGCTTTCAACTTTTCCTATATATTTAGTGCCCCATGTGTCCTTAACCTACACCCACAAATTGTATTTATCTTTAAGCCTCTTTTCGACCAAAACTACCTGTCATTCTCACACCTATCCACCTACGTATACATTTTCTACATTGCCTATATATTTAGTGCCCTATGGCTATGTGTCCTTATCCTACACAACACCTAGACGTTGTATTTATTGGATCACGTTTAAGGTATTTTGCATTGTATTTATAATGCTCCGCAATAAAAAAATCCATCGCACTATACATTTCAGCCCAAGTTTCGAACATGCAAAGACCTTTTCAACAACTTCTATATAAAGAAAAGACAAATGGTTTAAGTCATTTCCGACCAACACAACAATGTAAATTTTAATTTTGATGTAGAAATTTCGGTTCAAGTAGTTTTCAAGAAGCTCTACTGACCAAATGTGTATCACGCGGGATATAATCTCATTATTTCCATGTTTTTTATTTTTATTTTTATATATACCAGTATAGTTTTAACCATGTTTTACGTTGAATTAATTATTTATTTTATAATTAAATTTTAGAATATAAATTTGAAGCTTATTCTTAACTTTTAGTATATTTAAAATTTAATCTTCATATTTTATTTTTAGGAATTTAGCCTTTTATTTTTGAAATTAAAATTTAAATCCATTTGTTATCACTGTAATAATTCTTTGGTTAAATTTACTAAAATGACATTTTAAAATTAAAATGATATTCACTTGATATCTATATCATAATAATAAAAGACATGGTAATGAATCTTGATATCTAATGGCATTATAAGAAACGAGGTGCTAAATTAAGTCAAAATTAAAATGCAGAGATTTAATTTCAAATTTTAGAAAAATATAAAAATTAAAATTAAAATTTAAGTATTCGAAAGATAAAATTGACCGTAATCTTTTGATGTAAAAAAAAAAGAAAAAGAAAAAAAGAGACGGCAGTGATGAAACAGGGCATTTGTATATAATGATATAGATATGACAATTTCACGGTTTGTTTAACTAATCCATCCATACTAAATTTTCACACTAGCAAACTGGGACCACGTCACCCTAACTTACAGGGCAACCCCATCTTGTAAATGGATATACTTCATTGTCATTCCAACCGCCACAATACACCATACGTGTGTTTTTATTTGCAATGACAGAGTGGTTGCTGGTTAGGCACATATATCACACATCATTTGCTTGGCTTAATTCAAAACCCTCCATTTGTTAATAATTTTATATGTTTTTATCTGTTTTACAAATATGAATTAAATTATGTTCTGATATTTAATTAAACTTTTTCAATAATTATAATTTTAGGCTGAAAATAAATTCAATACCATTTTTCCAATAATTATTCGTGTTATTTTTTTATCACAATCATATTAATGTATTATTTATATAAAATTTAATACATTGTAATTTATTTATATAAAATTGTTTATGGTTGATTATATATTTGTTTGGTTTAATGCCAAATTTGTTACTATATAGTGTTTTTATAAGATAATATATATATAATATTAAGAATGATGTAATCATCTCCCCTCGGAATAACCCTACTCCCACCTACGAAATCAATCAAATTCTCCAAATTGTTACTCAACATCCCTAATAAAATGGGACAGAAAAATAGGGTTTGGTTTGTTTGACGAAGATGTTTCCTCTAGTGCCCTATATTTATTTTAGAATATTATTGCAAAATATAACTCTAATATTAACTCATTATGGCCGATCTACTTAATTAAACTCCCCCCCCAAAAAAAAACATTTCTTTTTCTTTTTCAAAATTAAGATATCATATTAATTATTAGATTAATTCGCTATAGCAGGCCAATTCTATCCGGCTCAATAAAAATAAATAAAACTCAAATTTTAATAGTCCTTATAAAATAGTCCAAATTACAAAACAACAACCCTAAATTATAATGGCCCAAACAGCCCAACAAGATAAAAAAACCTAGCCCAATAGGCCCACAACCTAAAATTTTCAGCAAAAAGGAGAGATAGAAACCTGGGACTAGTGTGCAGCCTCTCTGCGTGCGATCTGACACGCCTGCCACCGCCACAATTGGCCACTCCATTGCCACCTGCAAAGAAACGAACGCGCAACAACCAACATGCCAAACAGAAGAAGACAACGAAGAAAAAACAAAGAAACAGTAGCGAACAAAAGCAAAGAAAACAAAAAAGAATCTTGTATTTCGGCTATACAATAGGTCACATCAATTACTTGTATTTTTTTACGCATACATTAGAGCAATCGAAAAAAAACAGAAAATTTGTAACACCCCTTACCCGTGCTCAACGCCAGAACAGGGTACGTGGCGTTACCGGACAATAAGACTTGCAACTAAACAAATTCAAGGCATAAATTTTCGTTTATAATTTAAAACTTTTATCTTATATCATCAAGTTCCTAAAATGGGCCTACGAGGCCCAAAACATGTTTTGGAAGCGATTCAGGACTAAACCGAGAACTTTTAAAACTATTGGAACATTTAAAAAATTTCCTTGTTTTGGAGAGTCACACGCCCGTGTGGGCAGCCCGTGTAGTTACACCCGCCCGTGTGGCCCAGGACATGCCCGTGTCTTCCGCCCGTGTAACTCTCTATTTATGACGTCATCATTCGTTTTGGGTCACACGACCAAGTCACACACCCGTGTGCTAGACCGTGTCCTCCACCATGCCCATACTTGAGTATAACTTGAATGACACATTTCATGACATATTAAAGCTACCAAAACATCCAGCACACACACATAACAAGTCATAGCATACAATTTACTCAACCATTGAATGCATCATCATGAGTTTATAGCATAACCAGTTTATTGGTTACATTAAATGGCCTTATACAACAATGAACTCCGAATATCATATGCCATTATTCTAGGACAACTCAGAGTAACATATACACATGACCAAGTTCCCTATACATGTCATAACCATAAGTATAAAATCATTGATACCTAAATTGTAAGCTTGATAGTGTGATAGGTTCTCCAGTGACTTCCAACCCGAGCTAACCTGAGTACATTATAAACACAAAAAACAACGGAGGAAGCTATAAAGCTTAGTAAGTATGTATGTAAATAATAAACAATTAATTACCATGCTTTTAACAATCCTCATTATAAACTCTCAAGATAATACCATCATTATTGCATAAAATTTCACAATTCATTTATGTTCATCTTAAGCTATTTACTTGAGTTATAGTCACTAAATTATTTTTATCCAGAGATATGGAACTCCAAATTAATATCCGCTAATTTTTCCTGGAACTAGACTCACATATCTTCTTACCATAAAATTTTCAGAATTTTTGGTTCAGCCAATCAGTACAATTTATTCTTTAAAGTCTCCCCTGTTTCACTATCTGACAATTCTGACCCCTCTTCACTAAAAATTAATTATCTCATTGTACAGAACTCAAATGGCATTCCCGTTTGTTTCTCTTGAAAATAGACTCATTAATAAATTCAAGAATATAAATTTTATCCCATTATTGTTTTGTACAATTTTTAATGAATTTCCCAAATCAGAACAGGGGATTCCGAAATTATTCTAACTCTGTCTCACAAAAATTCAAATATCTCAGAATGTGAAATTCTTTTGCTTACGCCATTTCTTTTATGTGAAAATAGACTTAATAAGCTTTAATTCCATATCTTATTCAACCTTTAATTCGATATCCACCATTTTTGGTGATTTCTCAAAGTGATACAACTGCTGTTGTCCAAACTATTTTATTGTTGATTTTACTCTATCATGTTTTCTTTATATTAAATTTTCATTTACACACATATAACACCAAGGTATATTCATGGTTAGCCATTCCAATAACTAGCCATTATCAAATATTTAAAAGCCATTCATTGGCCAATTTAATCTATACATCAACAACAAAGACTTGAACATATAATTTCTCAACTTTGGCCTAAAAGCCTCACACATAATCATCAATCACATTTACCACATATTCATACATCATAGGCATGGACTTATAATCAAAAGGTTATTCTCATAGGTATAACTTACTCATTATGTTCTTACCAAAATTTGATCACATACCGAGCACATTTCTCATGAGTGTATACATACATATATCTACACTTAATCATCACATAATCACATTCATTTACACTTTAGTCCTTTTTCCATCTTTAACATAAACTTTAATTCTTTACCCCATTGAACCACTTGGAATATCGAAGGATACTCGGAAATTGTCATACACGTAGTAAGATGCCTATGTCATATCCCAGATATGGTCTTACATGGGACCACATGTCGATGTCGATGCCATATCCCAGATATGGTCTTATATGGGATCTCATATCGATGTTAACGTCATTTCCTAGATATGGTCTTACACGAGATCGTATGTCGATGCCATGTCCCAGACATGGTCTTACACGGAATCGCTATTCGATGCCGATGCCATATCCCAGATATGGTCTTACACGGGATCTCAATTTGGTGTCAAGGTCATATCCCATATACGGTTTTATACGGGACCTTAATAATCTAATGTCATGACAAGGGTATCCTTTTTATTCCTAAGGTGCAATCGAGACTTCGATATAGTAAAACTTCATCATATTTTTCATCGAGACCTCATTAACCAATTTCATATAAAGAATATATATTTCATGTAATATCAAGCATTAAATACATAATGACATAATGTTGATTTATTACACACCAACTTACCTCGATTTAAAATGGCGAAAGGGCCGAGTCGTCCAATATGCGTCTTTCTCCCATTCTAAGTCTGAAACTTGTTTTCCTTTATTATTGAGCTTGAAAGCTTGAAAACCCTATCCATGGCTTCCCCCATGCTAAATTCGGCCAAGAAAGAAGATGGACAAGGGTTTTTGGCTTTTATTTGGTTTTTTAGTCCATTTAATTACCAAACTACCAAAATGCCTCTAACTTAAAAATATCCTATTTCACTTATCTCATGTCC
The DNA here is from genome assembly GCA_025506655.1 of Gossypium rotundifolium. Lineage (NCBI taxonomy): Eukaryota > Viridiplantae > Streptophyta > Magnoliopsida > Malvales > Malvaceae > Gossypium > Gossypium rotundifolium. The sequence goes on along the minus strand of CP106734.1, from coordinate 186,894,285 downwards.
ATTTTTGTCCAACAATTTAACCAATGGTCTAGTTACCATTTAAGGACCTTCAATTTAAAATTTCATAGAAATTGGACACTTCTAACATGTGGAACTAAACTTTTTCACTATTTACAATTTAGTCTTTTTGACTAAATTGGGTGCCCAAATGTCGAAATTTTCGAACAAAATTTTCATGAAATCTTTCCGTGAAATCGTAGACCATAAAAATATAATAAAAATAAGATTTTCCTCGTCGAATTTGTGGCCCCAAAACCACTGTTCTGATTAGGCCCAAAATCGGGCTGTTACAAAATTACAAAAGGTGATTTGCTTCGTTTTATCTGTTATCTATTTTTATTTTTTATTAATTCATTTTTTTTTAAAAAAGGGGCATAAGACATAAAATCAAAACCAAAACTTACCGAATCACTTCAGATCCCATCGCCGTGAGTGGTGGAGGACATCGTGCTCGATGATGGATGGCTTTTTTCGATGTGACGACGAAGAAACCGAAGGGTTTCCTTTCGATTTTACCATTTTGGTTGAGTTTTGAAGAAAATTGCCACTAGATCCGAGTTCTAAGAGCCAAAACGCTCAAAATGGGGGTCCTTGGTGTTTTCTGGCCACCGTGAACGACGCCATCGCCGATGACTGGTGGTGGCGGTGCGGCCGATGGCCGAACCCCTGACCGAAAATTGGAGGGGAGGAGGAGAGTTGAGAGAGTTTTTTTTTTTTTTGAGGAAGAAGAGAGAAAATAAGTTTTAATTTTTTTTATTTAAATAAGGATACAAAACGACGTCGTTTTGAGCTAGGGACACAGACGCCAAAACAACGTCGTTTAAGGCCAACCCGCGCGGGACTCGACCCGCTCTAGGGGGGATCCGCATGTTTTCAAATTTTGGGCTATTTACGCCCCTGGTCCTTCCGCATTTTTGGGTTGTTTTAATTTCGTCCTTTTCATTCTTTTTTTATTTTATAAATTTAACCACTTAATTTTTCGCGTGATTCAATTTTTTGCGTGTCCGAAGATTGGGTCATTTTCCCATTTGGTCCTCGCTAGTTTTAGCGCGTTTTATTTTGATCCTTATTAACCTATTTTGTTATTTACAATTTGTACCTCGAATTTCATTTCGATTTCAATTTCGTCCTTAGTCTGTTTAATTTATTTATTTTTATTTTAAAAAACTATTTTATTTAATATTTTATTTGTTTATTTATTTATTTTTAATCAAACTTTTATTAGTTTTATTTACTTACTTACTATTTCTTTTTTAATTGGTCTTTTTTATTTCATCCTTATTATTGTTATTTTTATTCCATTATTTATTTATTTATTACTTTTTATGTACTTTCAAAATTTAGATTATTCATTATTATTATTATTAATGGTAGTGTTATTATCATTATTATTGTTATCATTTTCATCATTATTATTATTTTTATGCATATTAACATTATGATTCATTAATCAATGCTATATATGTTATATTCTATTATGCATATTATGTCATTGTTATTCCAAATGTATGTTGCATTATCATTATTCGTCAAGTATGACCTTTTTACGCTTTTTTAAATGATTTTTTGAACATAATCAAATAAATTACACGTATATCATTTTTAATATTGCATTAATTTTTACCCAAATTTAAAAAAGAAAACTTTTAGAAATAGGCATTATTTCTCATTTTGAAAATTCGAGAAATCGTACCCTAACTTACGGGTTTCAATTTTCTCGTTAAACCTAAATAGCCAAATATCCTTTTAAAATTAAAATACATTAAATTTAAATAAAAAATTCAAAGGCAAGCCTATTCTCGAGAGTTCAAAATGCCGTGTCCTAACTTACAGGATGTGACATTTGTTATCTCGAGACGAGAGGGTCTTTGACATTTGTTTCAATTTATTCAAGTGTTTTTTTAAATAACATTAATAAAAAGAGGAATCGTATTGTAAATTCTTTTAAGTTTTCAAATTTTTGACATTAAGACATTAATTAATCAATTAGGTGCCAATTTTGGACGTTACGAGGGTGCTAATCTTTTCTTGCACGTAGCTGACTTCGAATCCGTTTTCTCGAATTTCGTAGACCAAAATCGTTATTTTAGTAAATCAAAATATTTTATTAAAATGATTAAATTACGAGGTAATCTGATCATACCTCATAAAAAAAATCGGTGGTGACTCCTATTTTTATTTTTAAATAAAAAGTTAACCTTTTCAAAAATGGTTTCTAACGTTCACAATTTAGCTCTTTAATTATATCTATTTTCTTTTTTGGTATTAATTTTTTTGTCTCAATTTTGTTACTAAACTATCAATTTTCTCTATTTTTATTCATTTCGTAATGAATGTTAAAAATTTATTAAACAACTATGGCCAACAAAAAGTACCATGCACCTGGTATGTTTTGACCAATGAAAAAATCACTTGACAATTAAGTTTATTTAAAATAAAAATATTAAATTAAAATTAAAAATAATATTAAAAGTATTTTTCACTTTAACCAACTATTGACTGACGTTGATTAGTCACATGGTGTTATTAGAACCTGACATGTGTCCTTTTAATATTTTAATATTATATATTATATTAATTAAAATGTAAAAAATCATATAATATATAAATTTTAAAATTCAAAATAATATATAAATATTGAAAAATTTCAAAAAATTAAATTTAAATACCTTTTTAGAATTTTAGAATTATATATTTTATAATTTGATAAAAATATTTTAAATATTCTTTACAAATTTTTATAATTTATTTATATGTTTTTCTAGCTTATATATATTTTTCTAAATTTTTTATATTTATTTTCATTTTATATTTTTAACGTGTGTATACATTTAATAAAAATATTTTTTACATAAAGATACCACGTGATGCTTTTTGATTGTTATAAGATTTTTTTTAACATCTATTAGAAAATGGACTAAAAATATAACAGAGACATATTTTAAATACCAAATTTGAAAGTGAGAGTACTTTTAATATTAATTTAGACAAAAAAATATAAGTATCAAAATGAGAAAATAAATATATTTTAGAGGTGAAATTAATAATTAATCCTAATTATTATAAACGGTAAAATTTTTCATAAATTTCCATAATCTAATATGAGTTTACTTGAAATAATTTATTATTAACAATAAAATTTAGATAAAAAATATATTTTGTCGCTTGAAATTTTTAATTTGATTTTCCAATTATGAAATAACTAAATCACGTGACATATCCGACATCTTTTAATAATCGACTAACCAAAATTATAGTCTACATATTATTTTAAAACCCTAAAATATGAAAAAAAAATAAATTATTATTTGTGTTATTATTCAAGTTGAATAATAATTATAATATTAGAAGCTGAAAGCGAAAGGTAAAGTAAAAACTCTTGAATCCCACCGAAGAATCAAGTGGAAACTCCAAATTAAGACAAGTTCAACTTTGTTTATTTGATGGACTTGCTTCCTGTGCTTTGTCTCATTTCATACATTTTAATGACATAAAATGTCTTAGAATTGTGTACGGTTGGCAGAGAAGTCAGTGTACGGCAGGTATGTCGTATTCTGTTGTTAGCATTGATAAAATGATTTGGCCGGTTAGCGAAAGTTAAAATGTGGATGTTTCACCCCCGTCATCCAACGGGGGATGGAAATTTGGAAGGACAAGGAGAACGATGGAGGCTACCCTCTGCTCTATGCTCCACCCTACGTTTTTGTTCTTCTTGTTGTGAGGCAAATACAGGAGCAGAAGATTTTTAATTTTTATTAAAATTCAATGAAGTAATTTAAAAAAAGTGCAAGGACATAAATTTCAGTTTCATTTAAATTCACCACCCCCACTAAATAGGTACGTAATTTTGCACTTACATATTTACATCACAATTAAAAACTTAAGTAGTAAGATCACACAACACAACTTCCAAACTAGATAGCTGCAGTACACAGGACAGTTTCAAACTTCAGATTTCTGATGCCAGTTCTTACAACTGGTAATTGGAAAGTTCAAGGTAATCAGAAGTGAGGGGCCTCAACACACCACTAGCTTCAGCCTCTATCAGCTCCACCTGCGTTTTGAAGAGGTGCATATATACCACCCAATCACCTTCTCTAGCAGGACTCGGCATCGGCATGACATATCCAGAATCCCCTCCCCAAGGAAAATGGTATGACCCGAATAGAGGCTTACCCCATCCGAAATCCACTTTCGAAACCGGGAAACGCTGCCCCGATGACACTACAAAAGCCGGCCCCTCCTCGCTGCCATTGCTATATATCTTAGCCAGTGCTGGCTCAGGACGATGAGCTTCAACCCAGTCAATCAGGCCCAGGAAGTGTTCCTTTGTCACCGCTTGCTCCAGGAAGTCATGTACCTGATTCGCCACCCACCACAATGGTTTTTCCATCAGTTCACTTACCCTCTGCCCTCCAAACGGAATGGAAAGGACATTTCCGAAATAACAACTCATTGAACTCGCTTTCTCTTCATCTCCTTCACCTAATCTGGCCCTTCCATCCACCACAATCCCCATCTTGGTGGACTTGAAACCGTCCTGTGCAGCAAGGACTGCTATCATTTTCCATAAGAAGGCACTGAAAGACTCGAGCTTGGTCCTTTTGTATCCGTTAGTGCAGGCCAGTGATTGAAGTTCGTCGAGTTGCTCAGAAGTGATGTAATATATACGACTAATAAGATGATCAGTGGGTTGATAGTGCTGTTTAGGGGGTGGTAGTGAGGATATGGGCACATACATGTGATCCAGAGACGGATCGATGCACCCTGGACGCCTGGGGTTCACTAGAGACCTTCGAAAAGACGGTACCAAAGAGATTGACTTGGATCGAGCCATTTCAGCCCATGATACAAGAAACATGTTGGCTGAGTAGGCATCTGCTATTCGGTGATCAAATGTGCATGCCACCACTATTCCGCCACATCCGAGTTCTGTTGCCTGTAAATGTTAAAGTGATCATTCCAAGGAGATCACAAATCGTTATTGTTAACTATTAAAGCTACCCTTTTTTTGTTTGTAATCTTAGAAACTTGATTCTTCCTTTAAAGATGAATCAAGATTCATTCTATCACTATCATCCATTTAATTAAATATGAAAAATAAAATATTGAAATACTACGATAATTTCTATGTATGCATTTACTATTATTTGAGCCTTTTAAAAAAAATTACTGAGTTGATGTTGGGAAATTAAAAAATATATATTTGAAAAGATAAATCATTTTGGGTGGTCTAAGAGCAGGCTAGAGAAGGAAGTAGTCACCCCCACCAAATTTGTCGTCATCTAGTGGAAAGGGTGAATAAAAATATTCCCTAGATCTTTTGGTTATAATTCCCATATTAATTCTGAGCAAGAAGGAATGGATTTGAGTGTGTTTCTTAATTATTATTCAGACGTTAGGGAAATGGTTGAAGTTATAGTAGAGAATCCTTTATAATACCTGAACTGAGAGCACTCCATGTTTCTTCTCAGGTACGAGTTTGCCTTCAATGCTCTCATCAGGGTTATGCAAGTCGAGGTCTCGAAGCTCAACATCAGCATAAGCTTCTACGAAATCCACCCCACGGTTGTTGCAAAGCAGCTCGGGTTCGCCCACAGTGTTAGCTACAACCTCACCCGCAAAGGCGTAGTAGGAGACCAGAGCCTGAGCCATGGCTTTCTTCAGGACACTGACCATGGAAGTGAAGCTCACGATGCTGCCTTCTGGTTTCTTGTAACAAAAGAAAACTCCCACGTCGACGGGAGGCAGAAGCAAGTCAAGGTTAGAGAGTGGTAGCCAGTGCCGTTGCAATGGTAACACTGCTGCCACAATTTCCTCCTTGCTCACCGTCACCGTGAAATCTACTTTTGCACCCATGCTGGCCTACCTATTAGCTCTTGAGTGTTTTTTTTTTTTGGTTGTTTTTTGGTGAGAGATATCCTAACAAAATGATTAATAGTGAGTTTGCATAAGCAATGTAGCTTTCAATTTATAAGCAAAGTAAGTATTTAATAATGTTTCACCTACTCCTAATGCTAAATAATTAATAATAACTATAAACAAAAACAATAAAACTATAATATAATATAATGTAAAACAAATACTTATGCAATGATTAGTTTATTGAAAGATTAATATAATTATTTATTTATAAGGTAATAAAATGTAAATAATTTTGATAACAAATTACATCAGTAAAATAGAAGAGTTGCTTTTTATTTTATTTTTTAAAATTAAATTATTTTATATAAGACTTCAATCTTTAAAGTGGATTTCATTAAACGTTTAAATATAATATTTATCTTTTATCCGGCTAAAATAGGATCCAATTAATTTATGTTATCAGACTCTATCATTCTCAACTATAATACATTAACATAAAACTTACATGTTTTAACATCAATTTCACTTGTCCAAAGATATTGCTACACATATGTTTGCAAAAGATATATTGACAAAATAATTAAAGCTTGAATCAAAAGTTAACCCATGTTTAAATACAAGTTAAACTTGAACTTCAACTCAAACTTTGATCTAGTCAATTTCATTCTATTTTATTATATAAATATGTAATATGTAATATTATGATGTAAATACTTAAAATCGTTTGAATTTTTCATATAAAATTTTATAATCATTTAAATATCAACGTATTCAAACAAAATTTAGAAGTTATATTTTGAATTTAATTAAATTTAAATATATATATAGAGAGAGAGAGATAGATAGATAAATAGATACCATATAATCGATACCCAAATTGGTATGGTTCCATAAGTACACACCTCTAATATCAATTAATTGATGTGTTGTGGAAAATATTTTGTTTTATTAGATGAAGGGTAGCAAGCCATAGAATAACTTTATTATCCATAATAATAAATATTTTCACTAAATACACTATTTGGAATTACTAATACAATACGAGTCACGGCCTTCGACCTATATTATCCCGTGAAATAGATTATTATACCTTAATAAAATAATAAATTATCAATTAATATAAGTTATTTTTAAATTCTGGTTGAATTAGTATCACGAATCAACTCGATTAAGAACATTCTAAAATATATTTTCATAATTGAAATAAATTATATTATTTGAGAGAACTATAGTCTTTTATTTTAAAAAAAAGACCAATAACAATTTTTATATTGTGGACTTGAACTAGTGATATTTATATAAACAAAACATTAATTTTACTACTAAACTAAAACTTTATTTTTAATATAATATTTACATATTAATTGTATTATACATATTTTATTACCTTCTTTAATTGTATATCTATAATACTATATATTTAACTCTTTAACTGAGTTGGTGTCACGAATCAACTTGTTATCAATTAAGAAAATTCCCAAAATAACATTCGTAATTAAAATAAGTTATATTATTCAGTGGTGTTTTAGTCTTTTACATAAAAAAGCTATAATAAAAAATTGCAGATGGTAGGACTTAATCCTATGCTATTTACATTGACGATTAATTTAATTTATTTTTAAGATACCAAATGACGAAACTTTTAAAGTAATTTAATTTATTTTAAAATACAATAAAATAGTTTTTACCTTGCCAAAATAATCAAAATCTAATTAGCAAATTACTTACAAACTTGTTATTATTCTTTTAAAAATTCACTGCTTAAATATTTTATATTATTTTTATTTCTTTCCCTAGATAGTAGGTGTACATAGGGTTGGGTTGGTTTGGTTTGGGTAGCTCTCAGGATTTCTAACCCAATTTTAGTCTTTCTCAACTTCTTTATTTGGGTTTAGAATCTTATAATTAATTATCATAAAATATATAATTTTCATAAGCATTAATATTTGATTTTTTATAATTTTATAATTCGTTAATAAATTAAATGATGATATATTATTTTAATATTTTAAAAGTAAATTTATTTAGTTTTATTTTAGATAATCAATTATCATTTAAGTTAATAATGTTATGAATATTTTATTATTAAGTAGCAGTGTAAGTTAGAAGAATTTTTTAGGGGGGACCGGATAAAATTTTAATTTTTTATAGTTTATATTTTTATAATTTGTAAAGGATTAAATTAAATTTTTATAATTTTAGGGAGGCCAAAATGTAATTTTACCTTTACTAATTTAAAATTTTTAAAATATTTTAAGGGTTAAAATTATAATTTTACATTTTAGGGGGGGTCGGGGCCCATGCCAACCCCCCTAGCTACGCCCCTGTAAGTGGATGAATATAAGTTTGATGTACTTTAAAACTCTAATAGATTGAAATTTTATTTAATTTATATTTATTATATCTGTAAATATAAGCTTTAAAGAAATATTATAAACATTCTTATTAATCAATAAAATACCTACTTCTCTTTTACTCTCCTTTTTTGCTCTTTTATTTATTTATTATTATCTATATCATAACAAATAACAATATATAAAATTATATACTATCGATACATAAAATTTTATTATACTTAGAAATATATTGATAAATATTGAATTAATTATATTTTTAAGCTCAGTGTCACATTCAGTCTTCGAGATTTCTTGAATCAGTCGAAGCTACAAATTCAAGAAGATATATATATATATTTAAGAAGAAGAATTTTATAAAATCCAAATATAAAATTAGTTAGATGCGGAACCTATTTTGTAAAAAAATGACAACAAACAAAGAGGATGTGCTTGATTATTAAATCTTCAATTAACCAAATTATTAAGAAATAAGTAAAAGATGATTACAAGTTGAAAACCGAGAGATGTGTAGAAGAAATACCAAATGCGGATAACATATTAATGAAACATCCAACGTAATAATTGATTCATAATAAGTGAAGAGACCACAAAATCATGGAAATTTAAGCTGTAAGTTGGAAAGATGAGGTAGCTAAATTTGCTTGGACCAATCGGGTCTCTTGTTTTATACTACTATGCAGATGCTACGCCATGCGTGAAAGTTGACCCTCCATTGTTACCCAAACCTCATTATATATATATATATATATGGTTAACTACATCATTAGTCACTAAATTATGAGTTAGTTTTTATTTTGGTCACTAGACTATTAAAATCGATGCTATATAGCTTTCTCTGTTTGCACTGTCTGCACTAATCAAAAGCTATTTTTTCCTCTTCTCTTCTATAATTTAGTTTTTTCTTTATGAAATATTTTTGCATGTCACGAATTTACGAACCAAAATTCAAACAATTTTTTTCGATATATGAGACTGACCGTGAGACCAACTTGGATCTACAACATGCTCTTTTACTCGTGGATGGATATTGATCTCCGATCGATTGTCAAATCGTCGCTTGGAACTCATTGGTAAAACATTTTAAAGAAAAACTAAACAGTCTAGTGACTTAAATAAAAACTTTTGAATAGTTCAATAACTTAAATGAAAACTTTTAAATAGTTTAATGACCAAATTATAACTTTTTTTAGTAAAATGATTAAAACAAAAATTTATCCATAGTTTAATGGCTAATGGTATAGTTTACTTACTTTCTTTTTTGCAAAAGAATTCTAGATTCTTTCCACTTTCTAGTTTGGTGGATCTAACGTACATTGTATGCATAACATACCAAAAAAACAAAAGATAGTTGGTGAAGACAAAGTGTGCTTAATTTACCCTAGTAGGTGTTTTTCAAAATTTTTAAAAAAAAATGACTTGGCAGGGGTGGAAGGTGAAATTAACCAGGAGTATTGTAAGATATATTTTACTATTTAATTTTAATTATAAAATATATTTAAAATTATAGAAAAATAGTTTCTTTTTCGATATAAAAGGTTATCTAAGATTGAGCTTTGCACAAGTAAAGTCTTTTTCAATCCCAACTTTGATATGACGATCAAGAATGATTTTACATTAAAATCTATAGTATTAAGTAAAATAAGACATCGAACGAATTAAGATAAAAACATAAGGTTAAAAAAATTAAAAAAAAGACAGAACTATTTTATATTACAAAATAAAAACATAAAATGCAAATTTTGAATTCACTGTTATATAATGAAAAATATTAATGCCATAATTCATATAAATGTATTCATTTAAGCTAATAAATGAGATTTAGATCGTTATTGCTTCGACGTTCGAATGTAGCGTTTTCCACCCAATCAAGCTTTTAAGTCGAGTAAGGGACATTAGATGCGAAACATAAATTACTATATTTTAAAATATTTGATGCAAGGGTAAAATGATATTTGAAGAATTTAAGGGGCAAAACATAAAATATCATCACCTTTAAATATTTGCGACAAGGCTAAAATGGTATTTGAAAATTTTAAGATGGTAAAAACAGAAATTTTCATATTTTTGAATATTTGCTAGAAAATTTAGCAGCCCCTCTAACGCGGCCCTTGTGGCTTGGGAAAATGAAAATATCTGTAGATATATCGACTTGCAAGTCCACTAATTAAAACAAAGTTTCCTTTCAATGGCATTCTGCTTCTGCCACCAGCTGCCCTGATTCTAAATTAATGCCTCTCTTGCTATACCACCAATCAATCCTTCACTAATATTTTTTTTCATCAAAACTAAACCCGTAAAAAGAAAAAAAAAATATCCAGAAAACAATTTGGAAAAATTGAGTTTGTATTATAAAAGTCATGTAAACTAATATATGATATTAATTATTGATTAAACGGGTTCGATTTTAATTTTGAAAACAAAAAAAAAGATGAGGCGTGATCGGGTCACCTCGTAATTCAATCATTTTAATAAAAATTTAAATTTACTAAAACGATTATTTTTTGTCTACGAAATCAACACATGCCATAACAACTGGCAAAATCAAGACTAACTTAATCAGGCGATATATCGATGGATAAACAGTATATTTTTCTTTTTTTTGGTATGATCCATGGAAATTTAACTTTATGTATGTCGATATTTGTATGCTGTTAGTAATTCATTTAAATAGTGTATATCTTATAAATGATGGAGTATAGAGACCTTTGACACTGCTCCACTCCATATATGTATATAACCATAAACTTACAATCTTTTCTAAAAAAACTTGTAACATTAATGCAAAATTAATTTACATTTAATAAAATTTTCTTCAGTATTGGTGAAATTAAATTCATTACAATACTTTTCTTTAAAACATTAAATGTCTATTTGGAAGTTAGATGCTTTTAACTAAAGTCATTATAAAACAAAAGATTAAATAATGACAATATATATATATATTTTAAACCTTTTCCAAAAAAACATTGAACTCGATTTTCTATTTTTCCTTTTGAATTATTATTTTCATAAACATTGGAATGAAACCAATAATAAGAATAAAGTAAAACTAGTCCTACGTAGGTGAGAAAAATAAAATAAAAAGTAATATGTATATAATTATTGATAAAACAAAAGTAGATAAGAAAAGTAGAAATTAGTTAATATTAAGAATTGTACATAATTGTGGATTGGTGGAGAAAATGTCAACACAAGTAGTGGTTGAATTTTTTTTACTTTGTGAATTTATTTAAATATTTAATTCTATAATTATTCTTTTACATTTAATTTTGTGAATTAATAATTGTCTATGCCTAATTAAATTGTAAAACCAAACTCAATAATAAAAAAAAAAAATATTAGCGTAGAGTAGATATAAAAGAAAAAAAAGTAGGATGAATCCTAATTTTGAGTTCACATCATAAATACCCTTTCCCCCACTCCTTACAAAAAGCCCCAAAACACGAAATGCTCACATAAGGTTGTACCGAAATTCACAAGCAAATTAGATGGCCTAAACAATTCCAAATCATCACATGTTCCTTTCAATTCCAAATCAACTTTTTTTTTAACAAGATAAAACAAATTATTACATCAAACTAATATAAAACAAAAAATATTTCCATTTGTATCGAATTCTAAGAGATGTAAGTGATAAACCATAAAAGTAACACATTTTAATCCTACGCTTAGCGTGTTTTTGGATGATTATTCATATAATTTTGTGAATTCGATGCTCTTAATCCTTTAAATTCATATTTCTATACTTAGGAGAGTATAGGGGAGTGAAAGGAACGGAAAACGGGCCAAAATCGGATAAAACAGGCCATCCTAAGGATCCACACAGCCAAGCCCGCACCACACGGGCTGAGCACATACTCGTGTGAACCACACGTGCTGGACACACGCCCGTGTGCCAACCCGTGTCGATCGAGAGCCATGCAAATTCTCACACGGCCTGCGCACTCTCACACGGGTTGATCACACGCCCGTGTCCTTGCCACACCCTGCTTTGTTTTTACGCAAAAAAGCTAATTTTTAGGGTTTCTGAGCCTTCTAAAGTCTATAAATACGAGCCAGAGGTAGACCTAAGGGACACACACAGGGGACGCAGAGTAGATCGAAGAAATTACTCAAAGGAAGCAGTCAGAATCATCTCGGAAGCAGGATCTCATTCAAGATTAAAGATCTCCATCAAGTTCTTTAGAAATTTTGGATTCTTTATGTCTTGTTATTTTCCTAATTTTAAGATGTTTTCCTTTTACGTAATGAACTAAACTCCCTAAATACCTAGGGAGGATGAAACCTATGATGAATCTTATTATTTAATTATCTGAATTACACAATAAATACTTGTTCTTGTTCTTAATTATGTGCTCTTAACCCTTGCTTTAATATTTTCAGGATATTAAGTCAAGTCTAATGTGCTTATTCAGTCGAGCAAAAATCCCTGTTTAAGAGAAGATTGAGCATAATTAAGCGAAGTTGATTACAACCCTAGAAGTAGGATGACATAAATCTACCGGATTAGAGTCAAATTTAATAAGGGAATCCATAAATTGAGTTAATGCTACGATAGGGGTTTTAATTAGAAAGAGATTTCAATTAATCAACCTAGAGTCAGTTGTTCTTAGTCTCGAAAGAGATATTAATATAATTCAGGGATTTTTACGGATCAAGACAAGTGAATAAATCGGTTAATTCATAGTTAGAATAATAAGTGAAGTCTTGGTGGATTCTTCCTTAGGTATTGTCTTTATTCATTGGTTTATTCAGTTATTTTCTTCACTCTCTGTCGCGTTCTTAGTAAATTAGTTAGTTAAATTTTAGATTAAAACAAAAACCCTTTAACTATTAGGCTAAATAATAAAAGGATAGTTATTACTAGTAATTTTAGTCCTTGAGGATACGATATTCCAGACTCATCAAAGCTATACTACTGTTCAATAGGTGCGCTTGCCTTTGTCGAAATATTAGTTAATTTCGAGCCCATCAAGTTTTTGGTGCCGTTGCCGGAAACTAGAATATTAGGAACGCTTAATTTTTATTACTTTAGCCATTTTTATTTTTATTGCAATTTATTTTTGTTTTTATTTTAATTTACTAACTTTTCTTTTATTTGCTTCTGGCAGGTATTTTTAGTTTATGACTAGAAGGAACCCGTCAAGACCATTACTTTTTGACACTGAGATTGTAACACCCCTTACCCGAGACCGTTGCCGGAGTCGAGCACGAGGCATTACTAAACTTAACTTACTGATTCGGGGCATAAAAATTGAAACTGTCCATCTACGTCATGTTAAGTAAATCAATTCTAACTTGAGTTATGAAACTCAAAATCTAGATCCGTAAATTTTTCCTGAAACTAGACTCATATATATTCTTACTATAATTTTTCCAAAATTTTGGTGTGGCCAATTAGTACAGTTTATTAGTTAAAGTCTCCCATATACGTAATCGACAGTTCAATTCTCCTCATACTAAAAATCAATTATCTCATAATATACAACTCTTTTTCCTACACTTTTTTTATATAAAATAGACTCAATAAGATTTAATTCTATATCTCATGGCCAACATAATTCCATTTATACTAGTTTTGGTGATTTTTCAAAATCACGTCACCTCTGCTGTCCAAACTGTTCCCTGCATATAATTACATAATTTCTTTAAAATAACTATCAACTAGGCATTTCATAGCATCCAAAACATGTTCTTAATTAACCATTTTAATGGCTAATCATTACCAAACATTTACAACCCAATCTTAAGCCATATCATAAGGACATACACACAAAATGGCTAAGTCCCTATACATGCCATAACTTAAAACGCTCGAGTAACAAAATACCAATATAATCCTTTGATAGTGTGTAACGATCTCCACGCCTTTGTGATTCCCGAGTTGGCCTGTAATACTATAAAAAAATTAAAGAATGGGAGTAAGCATAAAGCTTAGTAAGTTTACATGTAAATAAATAACAACATTCTTAATCAATTATCTTATTCTTTTCTTATCAAGATCACTTAAGGCTTTAAATCAATATACTTAAACTTGTATTCTTACCTGTACCTTTTAACATGAATTTGCCTTACCTTACCTTTTTAGCTTGAACTTGTCTTACCTTTACTTTGGTATACTCTTTGAATTTTCCCGTTGAACCACTTGGAATACTAAGGATACGCGGGTACCTTTCCTTATGAAACTTAACCATTGCCATGTCTTGACATGGTCTTACGTGGTATCCTTGCCTTATGAACTCACCAATGCCATGCCTTGGCATGGTCTTACATGGGACCTTTGCCTTATAGTAACATATCAATGCCATGTCTTGACATGGTCTTACCTGATTTCGTTAAACCCTAATGTCATGACATTTGTATCCTACACATTCCTAAGGTTCAACCGGAACTTTCTGAGATAACTTTCTGAGATAACTTTCCCGTCAATTCATACTTCAGTCTTTAAATAATAATTTACAGAATTTAATAGTATTAAATGTAAAATAATAGAATATTGCATTTATTTACCGTAAACTTACCTCGAAACAAAATACGATCAACTATATCGATTTAGTCCTCTATCTTTTTCTTTCCTTGATCTAACTCTGGCTTTCGATCTTCTTGATCTATAATAGCAAATTTAGCTTATTTAATACTCACATTCATCAAAACAGTCCTTAACTCTTAACTTTGGCAAAATTACAATTTTGCCCCTAAACTTTTATATATTTACACATTTGCCCCAAAGCTCGGAAATTAAAATTTATCCCTTATTCTTATGTTTTATGACATGCTGATCATTTTTCCCTTCTATGGCAACATCAAATTCTCACTCTAACTTGTACTTATGAACATTAGGTATTTTTATCGATTAAGCCGTTTTACTCGTTTTCACTTAAAATCACTTAGCAAAAGTTGTTTAACATAATTTTAGACTTCATATTCTATCATAAAACATCAAAATAAACATATTTCACCTATGGGTATTTTTCCAAATATGAACCCTAGCATGAATTATTGATAGAATAAGCTAAATCGAGCTACTGTGGCTTTAAAATGTAAAGAACATTAAAACGGGCTTGGAATCACTTACTATGGAGCTTGGAAGCTTGAAACAAACCCTAGCTATGGTGACCACTTGAAAATTCAGCCTAATGAAGAAGATGAGCATATTTTGTCATCTTTTTCCCTTTTAATTCCTTTTTATTACCAAATAACTAAATTACCCTTCATTAAAAACTTTGGTTCTTTCTACCTATATATGTCCATTTTTGTCCATGAAAATATAATGGTCTAATTACCATTTAAGGACTCCTACTTCAAACCCCATTTCAATCAAGTACTCTATAAATTAGAACCCCATTTAGCAACTTTTGTAAACAAGTCCTAATAGGCAATTTAAGCATGAAATTAATAAAATTTCTTATCAATACTCTAACACATGTATTTAATCACTCGATAAATCATAATAATTAATCATAATAAACTTTTATAGCTTGGATTCGTGGTTTCGCAACCACTGTTCCGTTAGGCCTTATTTCGGGATGTTATAGAGATAGAAAGTACCGCTTGCAGAAATCGTAGGGAAATAAGGCAAAGTCTACAGTATATATAGGAAGAGCAAGAGGACGATACCAATATTACCGAGGAGATGGCTGATAATAATCCGCTACCTCCTTTGGTTGCCGCAAATCCAATTAATCGAAATCCAGCTCCTCGTACTATGTACGATTATGCTAAGCCCAACTTAACTGGGGTTGAATCGAGTATTGTTAGACCTGCTATTGCTGCAAATAATTTTGAACTGAAACCTAACACTATTCAAATGATTCAATAGTTTGTTCAGTTTGATAGTTTGCAAGATGAGGACCCAAATACTCATTTGGCCAACTTTCTAGTTCTGTGGCACTTTTAAGATTAATGGCGTTTCTGATGATGCCATTCGCCTTCGGTTGTTTTCTTTTTCTTTAAGAAATAAAGCTAAACAGTGGTTGAACTCGTTACCACGGGGTTCTATCACAACTTGGGAACAAATGACCTAAAATTTTTTATTAAAATATTTTCTACCAGCTAAAACGGCAAAGTTGAGGAATGATATATCTTCTTTTGTGCAGATGGATTTAGAAACTCTTTACGATGCATGGGAGAGGTATAAGGACTTATTGAGAAGGTGCCCTCACCATTGGTTACCTTTATGGCTATAGGTTCAAACTTTCTACAACGGTTTGAACCCCTCAACTAGGCAACTAATCGATGCAGCCGCCAGTGGAACTCTAAATAACAAAACACCTGAAGTGGCTTATGAGTTTATAGAGGAGATGTCGCTGAATAATTATCAGTGGCAAGTCATTAGGACAAAGCCAAATAAAATAGCCGGTGTTTTCAACCTTGACGCGGTCACCATGCTATCTAACCAGATAGAGCTTTTAAATAAAAAATTGATGGTTTATGTGTTTCTACAGGTACATCTAGTGATGCAATGCAACACAAATGGAGGAGGGATGACCACCACAGAATATCCATCTTACAACCCGAGCACAGAGAATGAGCAAGCCTACTATACGGGTAATAATTCTAGGCCTCAGAATAATCCCTAGTAATACTTAAAATGTAGGTTTGAGGAATCATCCCAATTTCTCATGGGGTGATCAAGGAAATCAGAGACTACAACCCCCTCTAGGCTTTCAACAACAACCCTGCCTGTAGGAGAAGAAACCGAACCTTGAGGAGATGCTAACAAAATTCATCTCGGTGTCAGAAACCTATTTTCAAAACACCGAAACAGCACTAAAAAATCAGCAAGCATCGATTCAAGGGCTCGAGAACCAAATAGGTCAGCTTGCTAAGCTGATCTCAGAATGACCAAAAGGCAGCTTGTCGAGTAACACCGAAACTAACCCAAGGGAGCACTCCATGCCATCACTGTGCGCGACGAAGAAAGGTTAGTAGAATCTGAATCTGAACCGAGGCAAGAACTTGTGGTAAGTAAAGGTAAGGGTGGGGAAAGCCACAATACGCGGAAATCGCTAAGTAAAGAGTATGTACTTCATGTACCATATCCTAACGCGACGAAGAAAGACCATACTAACGAGCAATTTGGTAAATTTCTTAAACTCTTAAAAAAAGTTACATATTAACTTACCGTTTATTAAAGCTCTTTCGCAGATGCCCAACTCAGTCAAATTTTTTAGGGAGCTTTTAGCAAACAAATGGAAGTTAGATGATGCGTCGCACGTGGAGTTAAATACAGTCTGCTTAACCATTTTACAAAATAAACTACCCAGCAAATTAAAGGATCTAGGAGTTTTACTATTCCTTGTTTAATTGGTAGTTTAGATGTTAGTAATGCTTTGGCTGATTTAGGGGCAAGTATTAACGTCATGCCCTATAAAATGTTTAAGCAACTAGGTCTTGGGAAACCTAAACAAACTAGGATGAGTATTCAACTCGCAGATAAAACTATTAGATTTCCTAGGGGAATTGTTGTAACACCCCCTACCCGTATTCGTCGTCGGAATAGGGTATGAGGCATTACCTAAGTTTAACGAGTTAATATTATTTTTATCATGAATTCAATATAGTCCCTTTATAAATATCCAATCTTCCCTGCAATTTTAAAACCAACCAATCCAATCCAATTTGATACCAAATCATATTTCTATTATAATTATATTATTTAGCATATTCATCACTCTTTACTTTAATACATATTCATTAAACAAGTTTTAGTATTTATATAATCATCAAACATATACATGCCATATAAGTCAAAAGGAAATTTACAAAGCTACCGAGACAATCTTGATAGTGTGATCCTCGGTGTTGATCCGATCCTCCTTATATTTATCGTCAATCTACATGAGACATTGAATACACTCAAGTAAGTTTATAGAAACTTAGTAAGTTCATAGGCATAAAATATAAATCTTACCAAACATTCATACACTTATACATTATATACGGCTACTAAATTCAACTGTCGACCACAATTTGGAGAGTGCTCTTGTAATATCTCACTACCACTTATCCATTTACTTTAACTATTTTGGCCCTTTTGTCACTTACCATCATTAATCAAATTAGGAACGATTACGGAAAATTGGGTACTTCACTTTCACTTTGCCATAGTATAACTATGGTCTTACGTATGATCATTTATCATTTTCCAAGCCATAGCCTCGCCACGGTCTTACACGGATTACATTTATCACTTGTCACTTATCATCGATCGATAAGCGTAGCTAAAGCTACCACTTATCACTTGTCACTTGACATCGATCGATAAGTGTAGCTAAAGCTATCACTTATCACTTGTCACTTGTCATCGATCGATAAGTGTAGCTAAAGCTATCACTTATCACTTGTCACTTGTCATTGATCGATAAGTGTAGCTAAAGCTACCACTTATCACTTATCACCGATCGAAGTACTAAAATCCTGTTCCGCTCAATTTGATCATTTATTCGATTTTCGCATTGTTGTTTTATTCTCAATTCATCAATAAATATATCTCATCATACATTATATAATTCATGAAATTAACATTTAATCATTAATTTTCAGCCATATGAACTTACCTGGGTCGATTTGCAGAATTTAAGAAAATTCAAGGCTAATCACTATTTTTCTTTTCCTCGACTTGCTTCGGGTTCTCGATCTATCATTGTAAAATCATTCACTTATCAGTATTGATTTCACCTTTACTCTATTTCACATCCTTAATGATTATAATGTATATATAAGTAACATTATCTATAATTTCACTATTTACTTATATGGATATTCATAATATCCATCCGTGTCATAGTCACTAAATTATTTTTATCTTGAGCTACAGAACTTCAAATTAAGATCTGCTAATTTTCATTGAAACTAGACTCACATATCTTTTTGCCATAAAATTTTAAGAATTTTCGGTTTAGCTGATAAGTACAGTTTATTCTTTAAAGTCACCCCTGTTCTGCTGTCTGTCAGTTCCAACCCTTCTTCACTAAAAATTAATTATCTCCTTGTACGAGATTCAGATGATGTTACCGTTTGTTTCTATTGAAAATAGGCTCATTCAGGATTTTAAGAATATAAATTTAAGTCCCTAATTATTTTTATACAATTTTTTATGATTTTTCAAAGTCAGAAAAGGGGAACCCAAAATCATTCTAACCTTGTCTCACAAAACCTATTATATCTCATGATTTACAATTCCATTACTTAATTTCTTCTATAAGAAACTAGACTCAATAAGCTTTAATTTCATATTTTATTCATCCTCTAATTTGATTTCTATAATTTTTGGTGATTTTTCAAAGTTAGACTACTGCTGCTGTCCAAAACTGTTTTAGTGCAAAGTGTTAATTTCCATTTTGCCCCAAATTTCACAGTTCATACAATTTGGTCCTTGATCAATTAACCTCTAAATTAAGCTAAATTTTTATAAATTAATACTTTACCTAGTCATTATAAGTTATTTCACAACTATTGGAATTCAGAATTTCCACATAAAAACCCTAACTTCAAATTCTTTTAAAGTTAGGTCCCAAACATCCACTTTCTATTCAATTCTTTCAATAAAATCAGCATATAAACAATTTAAAGTTCTAATTCCATGCTAAATTATCATATACTTCCAGCACATATTCATATCAACTTCCAACTTCATTCATAAAATCTAAAACTAATGAATTCAACAAGTGGACCTAGTTGTAAAAGTCACAAAAAACACAAAAATTTCAAGAAATAATCAAGAATTGAACTTTCTTGCAGTAAAAACATGAAAAACCAGCTTAGAGAAACCCTTCTATGGTGTTTTTGCTGATGAGAATGCAGAAAAATAAAGAGAAATCTAGATAATTCCACTTTAGTCCTAGCTTTATTAAGTAAATTTTGCAATATTCCAATTTTACCCTTAATTCTCATTATTTTCTTTCTTTCATGCCCTTACCGTCCAACCCAAATAGACCTTGGGTCTATTTTCCTTTTAACCCCTCTTTCTTTTATCATTTAAGCTATTTAATCATTTCTCATAACTTTGCATTTGTTACAACTTAGTCCTTTTTGTTCAATTAACTATCGGGACTTTAAAATTTCTAGACGAAACTTTAATACTAACTTAACACTCCATAAATATTTATAAAATATTTATGGCTAGATTAAAAATCTCCGAGGTCTCGATACCTCAATTTTTATTCTAATTATTATTTTTTTTCCTAACTTCACATTTAACTTATACTCACTAAATTAATAATATTTTCTACTCACTTGTCGGATTTAGTGACCTCGAATCACCGTTCCTACACCACTGAAAATTCAGGCTATTACAATTGTTGAGGATGTGCTTGTAAAAATTGATAAATTTATATTCTCAGTTGACTTTGTTGTCTTAGATATGGATAAGGACAGTGACGTTCTTTTAATTTTAGGACGACCCTTTTAGCAACCGCTAGGACCATTATTGATGTTGGTATGTGGGAATTAATACTCAGATAGGTGATGACATGATTAAACTCCAAGCACGTGATTCGCTGAATATCTATTGATCAAGATGATACAAGTCCTCATAATGTAAGTGAACTTAATGTTCAATCTTCTTGCGTGAAATTCTCTAAAAGATGATGAGCCATGGTCTAGCTCTCATATTGAGAACAGAACTGTTCATGAAGAACGAAGGCTCCAGATCGAGGAACTAGATGAATGGAGAACATAGTTTAAGGAGAATTTGAAAGTACACGATGAACCAAAGTAGAGCCATGACGAGCCTAAAAATAAAATGAGTCAAATTAAGGTTGGAGACCGACTTCTAATGGATAATGCAGATCCTCGTGTTTCCACTTCTGAACCTAATAGAACAACCCTTTTCACGGTACCTAATATTTTCCCAAACGGTACAGTCGAGGTAACTCATTCCAAATTTGGCACCTTCAAGGTAAAATAGTACTCGTCTAAAACCTTATTTTAACAAAATTGATAGCAGGAATGAGGAGTTTCAACTCCTCGAACCACCATGATTATGCGAATGAAAGGTAAGTCGAGTTTAGACTCTAAATAAGCGTTTCTCGGGAGGCAACCTGAGCACTAACCTCATTAATGTCCATATTTTTTATTTTTAGCACCTAACTAAAAACTAACCAAATTAATAGGCGCAGGTTTCCCTACCTACACAGCCTTGCACACGGGCGTGGCCGTGTGGACACCACGAGTAGGTACATCGGCGTGGCGGAGACCATGCGGAAACAGGACGAAAATTTTCCCCAAAACACGGGCTGCGATAAAATGCCACGGCCGTGCGATGTGGCCGTGGTCGAAACTGACTAAAGAACACGGGATGCGATAAACCCACACGGACGTGCCTTAAGACCATAGGCAATACTGAGTAATGCAACACCCCAACCTGTATCCGTTGTCGAAACAAGGTTACGAGGCATTACCAAAGAATACAGAACACTTTCAGATAATTTAAAATTATTATCTTTACACAAATAGTACACTTGATATGTACATGCCTTGGTCTATAATATGAATAAACACATTTATCAAACATATTCCATGTTTTATATATCACAATCTCATATTTCCATGTATTAAGAACCATCATTTCCTCGTATTTCGCATAAATACGTGTAACAATTCATAGACACACAACTCACTAACTCTTCCCCGCCAAACACAATTTAAATTTAAAAATCACTTATTGAGTCCAATTTCAATGTTCACTAAAATCTATCATGTAAATTTGGATGTACGTATCCACCAATAGATTCCATGTACCGATATTATCATCTCAAATTTCCACATACATTTACTTTTCACATTATGAACTCAAATAACATATACAAGATGTACCAATGTGTTTCAAGTACGGTTTCATAATATGTCATTTCAAATTTCAGATTATTTCATATTAGAATTTTTCTCATTAACTCATTTGGAATACCAATTCATACGAATAATACGCTCAAGGGTGTACAAATATATAATCACAAATGAACTCATTCATCAACCAAGTTCTATGTTCATGTCTCATCAACTCGTATTTCCTTATATCACATAATTCCATGTAACACTTACCAAACTTTGTCAAATTAGTGAACCTCTTACAGAATTGGTCTGCTCACACAAGCTATCGGTCATAACAAGCTTCATGGTGTTACTCAGTGCCACATTTCACACCTCAGTTTGGTTTTCCTAATTGAAATACCATACCTACATTTCACAACTCGGTATGGGAAATGCCATACCTATGTTTCTTAACTCAGTATGGTTAATATCATACCTACGTTTCACAACTCAAGATGATTAATACCATACCCACGCTTCGCAACTCAAGATGGATGATACCATACCACGTTTCACAACTCAAGATGGATGATACCATACCCACGCTTTCACACTTTGCCATGGATCACTCGTGGTCTTATCCGTCAATTCATCACTTATCACTAGAATGTCATAGCCTAGCTATGGTCTTACATCTTAAACACGTATCACATCGATGCCACATCCCGATATGGTCTTACACGGAAATCACTTGTCACTTGTAGCCAAAGCTACCACTATTCATCAATCAAACAATGAAACAGGGAAACTTTAATGTAGACTATGACTCCAGTTTTGAATGAACTATAAATAGGAGCTACCATTTTCACTTTCACTTGTCCTTGATCGATAAGTGTAGCCGGTAAAGCTATCGGTTATCACGTGTTGTCATGGTTCATCTATGGTTTTGCCACAATTCATCTTGTTATTCGAATCAAGTGTTATATCATAATTTTTGCACCAAGTAAGTGAATCCTTGCCTATTTCTTGTAATTTTATGTTTTTAAAGACTTTTACAACTAGGTCTTACTATTAAATTCATTAGTCTTTGATTTCATGGATGAAATTGAAAGCCACCATGGTTGGTTTATGTAAGTTTATGATGAAATAGCATGAAATTTAAGCCTTAATTCGTTTAAGAGATGATTTTATTAGGTAATTTCAAAGAGAAATTGATTTTGGGACCTAATTATGAAAGTGTTTGGAATTAAAGTCTATTACTGAAATTATGATTTCCAAAGGTTATAAAGTAGTTTAAAGTGATAGAATAAAGTGTTAATTGAGAAAATAAGCTCAATTGAGAGGTTAATTGAGTAGGGACGAAATTATCATTCATTAAAAGTTTAGGGAAAATGGTAATAACCAGCTTGCACTAAAACAGTTTTTGACAGCAGCAGTAGTCTAACTTTGAAAAATCACCATAAATGGTAGAAGTTGAATTAGAAGATGAACAAAATATGAAATTAAAGCTTATTGAGTCTAGTTTATGGAAGAAACGTTGTAAGCAATAGAATTGTAAATCATGAGATATAATAGGTTTTTGGAGACAAGGTCAGAATGAATTCAGGTTCCCTGTTCTGACTTTGAAAATCATAAAAATTGAATACAAATAATTATGGGGAGTGGTTTATATTATTAGAATCCTTAGTGAGTCTATTTTTTATGGTACAAACGAAAACATTGTTTTAATTCTGTACACTGAGATATCTGAGATTTTGTGAAGAGATAGCAGAACTGTCAAACAATGAAACAGGGAAACTTTAATGAATAAACTGTACTAATTGGCTAAGCCAAAATTATGAAAATTTTATGTGTGAAGATATGTGAGTCTAGTTTCAAGGAAAATTAACGGTTCTTCATTTGGAGTTCTGTAGCTCGAAAAATAAATAATTTAGTGACTATGACTCAAGTAGACAGCTTTGAATGAACTATAAATAGTAATAGAATTATAATGAATGGTACATGTGAACATGAAATGTATTGAATTGATGATTGAATTTATTCATTTAGATCCGAAAACTCAAATACAAAGCTAGATCGAGGAAAGGAAAAAGTCCGGATTAGTAGATTTTATATACTAATTAGTATCGAGGTAAGTTCATGTAACTTGAATTATCTTCTTAAATGCTTGAAATGTATGTTATTGATGTGAATATGATTTCAATGTTCATTGTATGAAAATTGATGAAACATTGATATATTTGATAAAAGGGAAGAAATCCGGTTGAATGAAAGGAAAATTGATGGATCTCAAAAGGAATTGACGGTAAAAGGATCTAGCCCGGACGTGATCCTATCTTGATATAGCCTCCCAAGATGCCATATCGATCCAGATCCAAACTCATTAGATATAGTCTTACACGGAAATCACTTGTCACTTGTAGCCAAAGCTACCACTATTCATCGCTCATCAAAGTAGACTTGAATGTTGAGTTTGTGAATGTTAGGGTAATAATGCATTGAATGGGTATATGAGTGATTGCTCAATTTGATTATTTATTCAATTTTCATGCTTTTACATTATTCACGCTTTTACATTATCACGATTTTATCATCAATACATATGAAATAACACATCATAAAGTTCATAAAATTAACAAATGATCACTAAAATTTAGCCGCCTAAACTCACAAGTTCAATTTTTGTATTGTAACGATAATCATAGTTTCATAATAAATATTCTAAATAAAACATTATATCATTTCTAATTTAACATTTATCAATTATAATCAAGCATGTGATCAATTTATACACAAGTCATTCATATATTATTTTTTCTCCTCCTCCTCTCCATCTACATCCTTAGTATAAACAACACACATGGAAGTAACATTATCTATAATTTTCAATATTTACTTATGTGAATATTCAAGCTGTCCATCCGTGTCATAGTCACTAAACTATTTTTATCTTGAGCTAAAAAACTCCAAATTAAGATCTGTTAATTTTATTTGAAACTAGACTCACATATCTTCTTACTATAATTTTTCAGAATTTTTTGTGTAGCCAATTAGTACAGTTTATTAGTTAAGTTCTCCCCTGTTACACAGTCCGACAGCTCTAACCTCTCTTCACTAAAAATCAATTATCTCATAGTAAGATTTTCATATAGTGTTTCTGATTATTTGTAATGAAAATAGACTCACTAAGAAATACAAAAATATAAATTATAACTCATAATTATTTTTTACAATTTTTAGTGAATTTATTAAGTAAGAACAGGGGATCACGAAGTTATTCTAAACCAGTCTTACAAAAATTTAAATATCTCAATATGTAGACTTCTTTTACTTGCTCTGTTTCTTTTATATGAAAATAGACTCAACAAGCTTTAATTCTATATCTCAGTCAACTTCTAATTCAATTTCTACCATTTTTTTGTTATTTTAAATGTTAGACAACTGCTGCTGTCCAAAACTGCTTCAGTGTAACATGTTGATTTCTATTTTGTCCCGAATTCCACAATTCATACAATTCAGTCCTTGCTCAATTAATCCCTCAATTGAGATAATTTTATAATTTAATAATTTTCTATCATTTTAAACTACTTCATAACCTTTGAAAATCGAATTTTAACACTAGGCCTTAATGTCAACTCTTTCACAATTAGGTCAGAAACCAATTTCCATCAATTTCACTTGATAAAATCATCATATAACAAAATTAAAGCTTCAATTCAATATTTATTCATCATAGAATCAGTATTGACCACATCAACTTTAAAAATTAGCCATAGAATCAAAAATTAATGAATTAATAAGTTGGACCCAATTGTAAAAGTCTAAAAAAATAGAAATTTCAAGGAGAAAGCAATAATTAAACTTACATGAAGCTTGAGTATAAAAACCAGCTTGAACTCTCTCCCATGGCTGTTTTGCAGCTGAAGAAAATGAAGAGAAATGAAGAGAATTCTAGAAATTCCAATTTGGTCCCCTTTTTATTTAGCTAATTTTGGCAATTTTTGAATTTTGCTCTTATTTCACCCATTTTCTGATTTTTCTCAGCTATTGCCGCCCAAGATATATCCTTTGGACTTATTTTCACTTTTGGTCCTTCCTCTTTTGAAAATTAAGTTATTTAATCCTTCTAACAACTTTTATATTTTTTTTCAATTTAGTACTTTTTATTTAATTAACCACCCAAACGTCAAAATTTCCTAACGAAATTTTAATACTACTTTATAAACATTCTGTAAATATTTATAAAAATATTTATGACTCGGTTTATAATACCGAGATCTTGATACTTCTTTTTCTCAATTTCTTGACCAAATAAATCTTTATAAAACACAATTTACTATTTCAAAAATATTTTAAAAGCTACATTTGGCTTTTAAATATTAAATAATATAAGCTACGAGTTCATTTGTCAGATTTGGTGGTCTCGAACCACTATTTTTGACATCACTGAAATTTGGGCTATTACAACGACACTGGCGTGCGACACGCCCATGCCCAGAAGCCGTGATTGAAACTGACTAAAGAACACGGGATGCGATAAACCCACATGAGCGTGCCTTAAGATCATGGGCGATATTGAGTAAGTGACACGGGCGTGCGACACGCCCATGCCCAGAAGCCGTGGTTGAAACTGAGTAAGTCACACGGGCGTGCAACACGTCCGTGCCTATAAGTCGTGGTCGATACTGATTAATTAACACGGGCATGTCAACCTCTACACAGGCATGGGAGAAATGAACGAAGGATCACATGGCCGTGCGATTCGGTTGTGTGACCCAACACACCCAGGGAACACGAGCGTGGGCCAAGACTCAGACACGTCCTAAACCAACATTTACGAAACAAACGCCCTAAACGCCCACGCCCATGTGCCCCAATCCCTATTTAGACCCCGTTTACTATTCACCTTCTCCCCAAATTTCCCCCCAAAACCCTAGCCGCTCTCTCACCCAAACAACTCTCTACTCTGCCACCCCTACCTCCGATTTACCGCAGACCCACCGGAGGACCTCTTTCAACTCCTTCGAGTTCGACCCCTAGGTTTGGGCCGCTGTATTGATTGGGCCACGTTGGAGCAGGTCCACATCGCTGACGAGGTTCGTGCCCTCATTATCACAGCACCATGGGATCGCTTCTTCAGTATCGTCGAGCCCACTTATGTGGAGATTACCTTGGAGTTCTGCTCGACGTTCCACTTTCAGACCGTCATGTCAGTCCACGACGAGCCCAGCACCATCGTCTTTCGCCTCTGTGGTTTGGTGCACCACATGAGCGTCCTAGAATTTGGTGCTACTTTGGGACTTTATACGAAGGAGCTCATGAGCGTCGAGGACTTTCTTCAGCTACATCGCCATATTTATTACTCACCCTCGCATTGTTGGAACGATATCGGTGCTCTGACGACTTATGATCCTAGTCGCTCGAAGGCAACTTCCCTCTCTCCTACCCTAAGGTATATTCATGCACTCCTCGCTCATACTTTGACAGGTCGGAGAGAGAGCACCGACGTCGAAAACACACACGATGCCTACTACTTATGGAGCATGGCTCACGGCCATATTATCGACTTGGCGTACTTTCTAGCTCTAACCTTCTGCCACCAGACTGACCGCCATAGGAAGGGCCCAATCTGCTTATGCCCTTATGTGACTCGCCTCGCTCGAACTTCGGTCTCCTCACACCGGAGCAGTCCTCTTCGCTTACACTTGTTGGCCAGATGTCCTCTCAAGGCACCTCGAGTGTAACACCCTTACGTGACTCACCTCATAAAAATTGAAACTGTCCATCTGCATCATGTTCAGTAAATTGACTATAACTTGAGTTACGAAACTCAAAATTTAGATCCGTAAATTTTCCATAAAACTAGAATCTTCTGACTGTAATTTTTCCAGAATTTTGGTATGGCCAATTAGTACAGTTTATTAGTTAAAGTCTCCCTATTACACAGACCGATAGTTCTGACCCTCTGTACTAAAAATCAATTATCTCATAATATAAAATTCTTTTTCCTACACCGTTTCTTTCATATAAAAATAGACTCAATAAGATTTAATTCTATATCTCTCACAACCTCACACCGTCACTGCTGCTGTCCAAACTGTTCCCTGAGCATTTTAATGGCTAATCATTACCAAATATTTACAAGCCAATCTTCTTCGCTTATACACTTGTTGTATTATTACCTGTACTTTTAACATGAATTTGCCTTACCTTACCTTTTTAGCTTGAACTTGTCTTACTTTTACTTTGGATGTCCTCTCAAGGCATCTCGAGTATGCTATATATAAGGATGATATGAGTCTTACGTATCCTATACATTCCTAAGGTTCAACCCGAACTTCCCAGGATAGTGGTCTCGATCTCTCTAGTACCAACTTTGCTTAACTTTGGAAAAATTACAATTTTGCCCCTAAACTTTTACATATTTCATTTGCCCCAAAGCTCAGAAATTAAAATTTATCCCTTATTCTTATGTTTTATGATCATTTTTCCTTCTATGGCAACATCCGATGAGGATGATCCTAAGACACCACTTCTAATGAAGAAGAGGATGTTCCTACCCTTCATTAAAACTTTGGTTCTTTCACGTCCAGGATCTACCTAAGGACCTCCACCACCGAGACAGCAACGCAAACAAGTCCTTCCTAAGCATGCTTACTACTCTTGAACTCGATAAATCATAATAATTAATCATAATAAACTTTTATAGCTTGGATTCATGGTTTCGCAACCACTATTCCGTTTAGGCCTATTTTGGGATGTTACATCGAGTATGCTACATATAAGGATGATAGAGCGACGCTGTGGTCTCGATCCTCTCTAGTACCAACTGTCTCGACCTGATGATCAGGATGATCCCGAGGACATTACTGAGGATGTTCCTCTCCGTCACGAGGATCTACCAGACCCTCCACCAATGAGTCACCACCCCTTCCTCTGCTACTACCTTGAACGCGAATGACTCATCTCCATATTTCAGGCTCGATAGTCTCGAGGCCACCTTACAGCAGATATGCTACCATCTCCATATTTCACATTCGGCACCGCCACCTCGCGACGCGTCCGGCGATGAGGACCTCTGAGTCCATTTATTTTATTTCTATCTTTATTTTTATTTTTATTTTTATTTTTATTTTTAGACTATGTTTCCTATCATATTTTTAAAGACTTATCTTTTATATTCTGAACTATATTTTAGCTTTTACAATTATTCCTAATCGAGTAATCCCTTAATCATCTTCCACAGTTGTGTTTATTGTTTTTTAGTTGCTCAGAATCATGTACTTCACTTTGTTATATCTACAATTCGTGTTCACTATTCCACGGATTTCATCCAAAATTTAGGAAGTTTCACTTCTCTCCCTCTCTTATGATTTTCTTATTATATTGTCATTATCTATTTTGGTCCATTGAGGACAATGTACATCTTAAGTGTGGGGAGGTTGATTATATTATTATTAGAAAGTCCCTAAATTATGTCTTGTTCTTAAGTAACTTTCTCATATTATTATTAGAATAAAATTTTTATTGGTTTATGATTTTTATTGATATGTTTTGGATTAACTCATAGGTAATTGTGCATTGATTGTTTAAACTTTAAGATATTAGAGAATCAAGCATGATAAGTCTATTTCCAGAATTAAAATTGCTAGGTTGTTTCCCTAAATTTAAATATTACCTTAAAGTTTGAGATTTACAAGAATGCCATCAAAAACCATAATTTTTTTGGTGAGATTTTGGGCCTTTTAGAGCATACACTTTTCTTGCTCACTTTTTTATTATGAGTGTGTCATTATTGATTTGTTATTTTAGAACTTGCTTCGATTATGCATGTCGAGACCACACCTTTTGATTTGATGTACTGAGATGATAAAGGCACCTAGGTTTTAACCTACTTATTCCATTAAAAGCCTACCTTCATGATTAACCCTTAGTGAACCCTTTTGAACCTAATAAACCGTTTCTTGATCCACCCTTAATATTAACCCAAAACTTATTCTTTTTGATTCATTGAGAATTTTTCCTATCGTATTGAGCCTCTTTTTGTCGAGATTTGATTTGGTAAGTTGCCTAACTATGTTCTTTATTTCAGTTGTTAAATTCTTCCTTATTAAAAAAAAGTGGAAATATATTTATACTAGTTCTATTTTATTTGAGTTTAAGCGATTAATTTCACATTTTAAGAAGAAGCTCGTGTTTAAGGGTGAGCATTTGATCGAATCGAATCAAATCGAATGAAAAAATTTCGAGTTAATCGAGTTGACGAATCATATTTTATCATCCTAATTTGATTTGAAATTTTCTCGAATCAAGTCGAGTGAGATGGAATTCGAATCGAATCGAATATATTTGTTCGAGTTAAATTTTAAAAAATAATTTTGGGTCCTTGTAACCATTGTCACACATCGTAATAAAATTTATCCACCTTAATCAAATTTTTTTATTAACTTTCATCACCAAATAATTTATTTATTAATCTTTTATATCTGGGTTAGCTTCTTTGCTTGTTTAGTTCTTTCAAGTATCTTTAGATTCTTGTCACTATATATTTTGGAATTAAAAATATATTAAATGTAAAAATGTGATTTTTAATAAAAGTTATTTTAAAGATAAAATGTGAAATTGATATCATTATAAAATTTTAACACGAATATTTTATGGCATAATTAATAATTCAATTTTAATATAAATATTCAATATGACTAAACAATTCAATAATATAAATAATATAAAATGTGAAATTTAATTTAATAATATAAATAGTAGATATAAAAATACTACTATTTATATTTAGTGATTTTTTGGATAATTTTGATTTTTTATTTGAGAGTAAAGGGTGAGAAGTAAAAGTTTAGGGGGAAAATAAAAATTTTTGGAGAATAAACGTTTGAGGGAAAATAAATAGGGGTTAAAATTTTGAAGGAAAAATATTAAAAAAATTGGAGGGGGGATGGGTTTAGGGTAGATGGGAGGTGAGATGGGAAGGGAGTAAAAATTTTAGGGGAAAAGTTGGAGGGAGTAAAAACTTTGGGCGAAAATAAAAATTTTTGAGGGTTTTGGGAGTAAAATTTTGAGAAAAGTAAATTGAGAGTAAAATTTTGTGGAAATGAATTTTGGGTAGATTGAGGGTTGGGATGGGAGGGGAGTAAAAGTTTTGGGGGGAAAGTGGGAAGGAGTAAAAGTTTTGAGGGAAAAGTAAAAAGGTTTGGGAGTTTGGGTAAAAATGTAAAATATTATAGTTTAATATTCAAATTATTCGAATTATTCGATTTATTCGAATTCGAAAACTCAACTCGATTCGAACTTGAAATTCAAAAAAAAATCAAGTTGACTCGAATAACTCGATTCGTTTAACTCAAAATTTGAATTTTTTTTCGATTTTTTCGAGTCGAATCGAGTTTTGCTCACCCCTACTAGTGTTATTTCAATTGATATAATTATTCAATATTAATTTATTTTTCTAGTTAGATAAATTGTCAATTCGATCTCGATTTTAACCCTCTAATTCAGCCTTTATCCACACCTTTAACCCAAGCCCCATTACAACCTTTTAAAGACCTTTTGATTTGTGTATCATATCATTTTATAGTGGTGGAGGTTTGATCTTCATGCAAGGTCATGGTAATAACTTTTCATGTTTGACTTTTGAGTGCTTAATTTTTTGAACCTTAAACACTTTGAGTGATTTGAGTGAATCTTTAGTGAGGATGTCATATCTTGTCGGTTTTGAATTAAAGGTAATTATTTAGATAAGGAAAACACCGTGTTTTCGTACTATAAAATGTATGACTTGGATTGTTTGAATCTTTAGGACTCTTTTAGTTAAATTATCAATGTATGAATTGTTTGTGAATTATGATAAGACATTATTGATAAAAATTGTGAATTAAGGAAGTTTAATTTTAATTATGAGTTGAGGATTTTGCTCGAGAACAAGCAAACGCTTAAGTGTGGGGATATTTGATAAACCATAAAAGTAACACATTTTAATCCCACGCTTAGCGTGTTTTTGGATGATTATTCATATAATTTTGTGAATTCGATGCTCCTAATCCTTTAATTTCATGTTTCTATACTTAAGAGAGCATAGGAGAGCGAAAGGAATAAAAAGGGCCAAAATTGAATAAAACAAGCCATCTTAAGGATCCACACGGACAAGCCCGCACTACACGGGCTGAGCACATGCACGCCCATGTGCCAGCCCGTGTCGATCGAGAGCCATGCAAATTCTCACACGGGCTGTACACTCTCACACGGGCTGAGCACACGCTTGTGTCCCTACCACACCCTGCTTTGTTTTCACGCGGAAAAAGCCAATTTTTAGGGTTTCTGAGCCTTCTAAAGTCTACAAATACGAGCCAGAGGAAGACCTAAGGGACACACATAGGGAACGCAGAGTAGATCGAAAAAATTACTCGAAGGAAGCCGTCAGAATCATCTCGGAAGCAGGATCTCATTCAAGATTGAAGATCTCAATCAAGTTCTTTAGAAGTTTTTGGGTTCTTTATGTCTTGTTGTTTTCCTAATTTTAAGATGTTTTCCTTTTACGTAATGAGCTAAACTCCCTAAATACCTAGGGAGGATGAAACTTATGATGAATCTTATTATTTAATTATCTGAATTACACGATAAATACTTGTTCTTGTTCTTAATTATGTGCTCTTAACCCTTGCTTTAATATTTTCAGGATATTAAGTCAAGTCTAATGTGCTTATTCAGTGGAGCAAAAGTCTCTGTTTAAGAGAAGATCGAGCATAATTAAGCGGAGTTGATTACAACCTAGAAATAGGATGACATAAATCTGCCGGATTAGAGTCAAATCTAATAAGGGAATCCATAAATCGAGTTAATGCGACGATAGGGGTTTTAATTAGAAAGAGATTTCAATTAATCAACCTAGAGTCAGTTGTTCTTAATCTCGAAAGAGATATTAACATAAGTTAGGGATTTCTAAGGATCAAGACAAGTGAATAAATCGGTTAATTCAGAGTCAGAATAATAAGTGAAGTCTTGGTGGATTCTTCCTTGGGTATTGTCTTTATTCATTGGTTTATTCGGTTATTTTCTTCACTCTCTGTCGCGTTCTTAATAAATTAGTTAGTTAAATTTTAGATTAAAACAAAAACCCTTTAACTATTAGGCTAAATAATAAAATGATAGTTATTACTAGTAATTTTAGTCCTTGAGGATATGATATTCGGACTCATCAAAGCTATACTACTGTTCAATAGATGCGCTTAGCTTTGTCGAAATATTAGTTAGTTTCGAGCCCATCAGTAAGAACTCTTCAGGAACCTCCTTAAAAATCTAAATGCCATCCTTTTTGTAGAAGTCATTTTTGCTAGCGAACCCACAACTATATTCTCTTTCCTAAGAACATGTCGTACTCTCCAAAATCCAACAAGCTATAATAGTTGAAGAATCCTCCTTACTAAGTAAATGGCTGCATGTTGTATTTATTATAATATATATGAATAGAGGAAGCTATAAATAGAGTAGTATTTTGAAACGTGGGTGAAAAATAATTTAAAAAATTTGATTTAATATTTAGTGTTTAATATTGTTATTAAATTTTTTTAGATATAATATTTTAAAGTAAAAAAATATAGATACTTCAATAAAAATCATTCATTGTAAATTATTATTATTACTTTGATATATAAATATAAATTCTTAATATTTTAAAACAATTAAAACTATTTTTTAAAATTTAATTTAATTATATAAACTATATTAAAATATTAAAATATAATGGTAAGTATTACATAAAATATATTATATTATAAATGAGGGTTAAAAACATGATTTGGAAAACAATATATGCTATGTTTTATTTATTTACACATTGTATTAGTGTATTACCAATAGAGTGACACATCATAGAACTGTAAAGTACAAATCATAGAACTTCCATAAGAAAAATATAGACAGTAGAACACTAATACCTTAACTTTAAAATTTTAAGAGAAAATATAGAATGGTAGTTTTGCCGCTATTTTATCAGATTAAATTTTACCCAAACAGAGAAACGAACTTAGAGATTAAGGTAATCAGAAGTTAAGGGCCTAAACACCAATGCAGCCTCTTTTTCTATTTGCTCCAACTGCCCTTTCAACAGCAGCATGTACACCACCCAATCACCATCTCTCACCGGACTAGGCATCGGCATAACGTATCCACAAAGTCCACCCCATGGGAAATGATACGACCCAAAAGCCGGGCAACCCCATCCGAAATCCATCTTCGAAACCGGGAAACGCAGCCCTGACGACACCACTACTGCCGGCCCATCATCCTTCACCACGTTGTACACCCTTGTCATTGCAGGCTCGGGTCGGTGAGCTTCGACCCAATCAATCAGTCCCAGGAAATGTTCCTTATTCGTCGCGGGTTTTAGAAACTCGTGAACTTGTTTCGCCACCAGACACAAAGGCTGTTCAATTAGTTCACCAATAGTTTGCGATCCATACGGAACGGATAGCACATTTCCGAAGTGATATGCCATGGCAGTGGCCTTGTTTTCATCTCCTTCCCCCAACCTTGACCTCCCATCCACAACAATCCCCATTTTTGATATCCTATTTCTATCTTTACTGGCAGCAAAAGCTGCCACCTGCTTCCACAAAAACGCACTGAATGACTCGAGCTTGGACCTTTTGTCCCCATCGGAAGAGGCAAGTGACTGAAGCTCATTGATTTGGTCACTACTAACGTAATAAATGCGACTTATGAGATGATCAGTAGGTTCATGGTTTTCTTCTGGAGGTGGCAATGAGGGTATTGGCACATACATCTCGTCCAGCGACGGGTCAACACGCCGTGGTCGTCTCGGATTTAACAGCGATCGACGAAAGCTTGGCACCATCGAAACCGGTTTCGACTGAGCTATCTCCGCCCATGACACAAGAAACATGTTGGCTGTGTATGCATCAGCTACTCGATGATCAAATGCGCATGCCACCACTATACCCCCACATTTTAGTTCAGTTGCCTGTATGCATCAAAACTAAAACCAATTTTAGTCTCTTCTATACAGCTTGTGAAGGCTTACGTGAATTGTTATTAAAATTTCTCCAAACCCTAACCAGAGCTGATTGATTAGTACAAGTTAATAACTTGAATTAATTAATTAAGATTTGGTAAACTTAAATTTAAAATTGTTCCCACTTAAACAATACCAAAACTGTATATATCTGTTTTGAAAGTCTACAAGTTACTTATGCCAATATCAGCCAATGTATTAGCAGTTGAGTATGAACTTGTCATTGCGTATGCCAACATATTCCTTCTTACTGACGACGTCCAAATTAAATGCTAGAAAATTCCATAAAAATGAACCTCTTACCAGAAAAACTGTGTCATACCTCATATTTAACTTGGATTGATTGAGATGTAGGATTAAAAATAACAAGGATGATTGTGTCGTATGCATGCATAATATTAAATAAGTCAGATGCTACCTACTCTTCCATCAACATCTCCATAAAATATTCAACTATTTTTAGTGACATGTACTCGTTAGGTAATACCAGCTGCCAACTGCAGTCAATATCCTGTTGGTATATATGGTACAAGAGAAATTTGTTTCATTATTAATGCGTATATCTAATCAAGGGTGGGGTTTTGATATGCTCATATGATAAAATTACAGTATATAGTACCTTCAAATTTTTATAAAATTGTAACTAATTAAAATTTCTAACTTTACTACCGTACTAAATTTAAATTAGTATATATTAATTAAATATAAATGTGTTATTTTCTTTTCAAATCATATATTAAACTCATTCCAATATAATTATTATAAATTTTAAATCAATAGTTTAACCACATACTATAATATAAACAATTCAGATATAAAATTTAAAACAAATATGTGCCACTTATGATTCATGTCTATCTTTTAAGTTTAATTGGTATTGTTATTATTGTAACAACTAAAATAATAAAATTTAAGCGTATTTAGACGTGATTTCCTCCCATCTAAATATTAAAGAGAGACTGTAAATAAAAAGTATGATATAAAAAAATTTAATTTTATATGAACATTATACTTTTTCATGGATAAATTACATAAATAATCATCTTATTATTAAAAACCTTTTTATTAGATCATTTGATTTAAAATTATTATAAAATAATCCTCGATTTACCTTTATATATTTTTTTAAGTTCAAAACTTAATAGTTAGATTGATATAACTGTTGACTTAACGACTCTGTGTTTTTTCACAAATTATTTTTAATACACATCATTTCCGTATCATGTAATAGCTTAAAAGAATATTAACCAAAATCACCTTTTATCTCTGCACCTTGCCCATTTCCCTTCTATTTAATCTCCTCTATCTAATTTGCACCTTGCAGCATTCTTTGCCTTTCGCAGCAGACACTACTTTTGGGTATATATACATATATATATATATATATATATATATGCTCAAACCTATTTGTTCCTCTAAATTTCATTTAGTTTCTTCATTTTTGACAATAAGATTTTAACGCATGCTTTAATTTAAATCCACCCAAATTAGTTCGGATTTGCCATGATTCTGATAGTGGGGTTTGTCTTTCAATTCTTCTCGGTTCTAATATCTTTATTGATTTGCATTTTAAATTTAATATTTGAGTTTGACAGGATAGAAAATGAATTTTCCTAGCATTGATTTGGAAATGTGATAGTCGTTCAGATCCAAATGTTTTGGGTTTTTATTTTTTTTTTTTATGAATTGAAGATTTGGGTTCTGGGTAATGATGATGATTGAATATTTGATTATATATGATTTTTAGCATAGAAATTCATGTGCGGGATTCTGGTTTTTGTCTCCTTACAGTAGGGTGGTGAAGTTTTTAAATTTAATACTATGTCTTATTCAACATCGATGATTCGTTGTGTTCTGATTTTATTAAATATATTATATTTAAACTGACGACACTATGTAGTTGAGTGTTTGGATTTCCAGTACTGTTCGTTCTTCTTTACAAATTGCAGCCCGAACCGCTAAATGATTTGGGTGAGAGGGGGGAGGGAGAAGGAGGGTTGAGCGGTGGTGGGAGAGGGAGGAGAGATGGTGTGATTTGAGTTAATTTTTTTTTTTTTTATGATATTATAAGAGGAAGCTAAAATTGACTCATTTGTAAATATTTTTAAAATTATTATACGACATAAAAATTATGTCTATTAAAAATAATTTGTTAAAATATAAATTAACATTTACATTAGCCAACCGTTAATTATTTAACAATTTTAATCTTAAAATAATAAATTAAATTGTCATTTTATAATATTTTTAAAATTAAATAACCCTAGCTAGCAACACTCACCATTTATATCTATCTTTTTTTTCCCCCGAAATTATTGTAAATGACTTACTTGTATGGTATTTTGAAAATTGAATTGACATCCAACCATTATACATACATTTATAAGTTCAGGTGTTCTAACTATAAGCAAGCTCAAGTTTCTCCGCTTAAATAGTAAAATTCATTATTTAAACAAAGTAGGTAAAATTATTAACGTCGATCATTATGACTAAGAAAGGGACTAAATTAAATTTAAAATGATTCAAATCACTCTCTAACTTTCTTCACTTCCGACAAAACCGTGTTTAAATTATTGTCTTAAACTGAGTTTGTTGCTGTGTCATGTTTTAAAAATATTTAAACTTTTGGACACTCAACTCAACCTATTATAAATTTACTTCAACTTGAGAGTTAAATCTCCCGCGACATGTACGGCCTTTAATTTAACTTTTCTTTGCTTCATTTTAATGGTTTCTAATTATGGTTCAATTAATAAAATAATAAAAACTATATTTGGGAGTTTCAATCTTTTATAATTTAATTTCGACTTTTGATATAAAACTAATGATTTTTTTTAAAACAGTGATTATTAGTTGAGGTTAGAGCCATTAAAATTTGTTTAAAGCAATAATTAAAACTCATGTCTTGCATCTAGTTGTTAGGGTTCAAACCCTAATATTCCTTTCTCTTAATATTATAAATAAATATAATTATTATATGAAAAAGTAACTTGGATACCACTAGAGAAAATATAAAAAAAATTATATTGGGCTCTAGATTTTACTTAATATTGGATTTTTCATAAATAATTCTTTAAAAGAATATTGTATTTTACTTTGTGAATTTTTCTGGTATCCAACTTATTAGTAATTATTTTATAAATTGTTTTTTAGTAAGTTTTTATAAAAAATATTTCAAAGAATTGAAATTTTAAATAATCTAAACTTATATTTAATTTTTATCTGAATTGGTGATACAAATCAACTAATCACTAATTTAATTGAGAAATTATTAATACATTTCTATACAAAATAAGTTACATTACTAAAAAGTATTTTGGTTCTTTTATATTTTAAATTAAAATCAATAAAAACTCAATTATAATAACATTTAAATCTATCTCACTATAGATTTTAAATATTTAATTTTACTTCAACCAAAAATATTAATTTAATTTTTATATAAGTTTTTACAAATATAGTTATTGTATAATTTTTTTCACTGTATAATGAGTGTACCATAATTTAGTATGATAACACCATAGGAGTTAAGAAGAACAAGGAACAAAGGCCCTATATGTCCCTCATTACTGTAAATGCAACTATGTGTAATATAAAATTAAGTTGGTGCGATTAGTTAATTGAATATTAATTTAATTAAAAATAAAAAATATAAATTTTATTATAAATATATATATTTCAATTTTATTTTTATAAATTAAATAATATAAATTATAACTTAAAAAATTATGATAAATGAGTGATAAAATCAAATATTTAAAATTTTTTGGGTATGAGTTCAAACATTGGTGGTGATATATATATATATATATATTATATTATTTCACCCACAATTTGGGTGTCACATAATCTAGTACTGTTAAACATGAATACGATTAACGTGTCCAAGGGTTGAATTACATCTCTAATTGTGAAGGTTTTGATATTTGACGGGTTTGAACAAAAATATTAGTTTCAAATATAAATTTGATTAAAAAAAATATAAACTCTATTTGAAAATATGGTTAAAACTTGGGTTCTAATATTCAATACTTGAGTTTGGTTTAATTCAACATGTTTTTCGATTTTATAATATGGTAGTTTTATTTTATTTTTATGTAATACATTTTTCATATAATATGATATAAAAGAACAAAGCTATTTAGATTTAAAATTTAATAAAAATATTTTTAATAAAAAATAAAATAATTTGAATGAGTTGAAATAAATTTAAATTAATGAACTTAGGTAAAATTTAAAGTGGAGTTAAACTTTAATAATTGTTGACACCAAAGTTGATTTGGTCCATAGACACTTTTAATCATAATGTTGGTATATTTTATATATCTTTATTCTACTGTAGCACTAATATACATGAAAACGTACCTGTACGGCGAGCACACCAAGTTTCTTTTTAGGTACGAATTTGCCTTCAATGCTGTCATCCGGGTCATGAAAGTTGAGATTTCTAAGCTCAATATCTGCATAAGCCTCCACGAAATCCACACCTCGATTGTTACAGAGAAGCTCCGGCTCCCCCAGGGCGTTGGGAACTACCTCCCCACCCAAACCATAGTAAGAGATAAGTGCTTCAGCCAAGGACTTCTTCAAAACACTAAACATGCGGCTGCAGTGGGAGCTGGTCGGTTTCTTGTAACAGAAGAAAACGCCGAAGTCCAGCGGCGGCAGCAGCAAGTCTAGGTTGGTCAGTGGCAGCCAATGCTCTTGGAAAGGCGCCACTGCTGCCACAACTTCATTTTTCCTAACTGCCACCGTGAATTCTTCCTTTACTGATCCCATTTCTGACGACTACCGTAATATCAGTGTGATGAGAAAGAGATGATGGTGGGGTTTTGCATTAGACAGGGAATATATAGAAAAACAAAAGGAATAAAGATCCTCCCCAACCCTATTTCATTTTCAAAGATAAGAAACAGAAAGTAATATAATATAATTGGATAAATGTTAAAAATAAAATATTGTTATGTTAGGATGTTACATCCATCCCCTGCGTATGCGATTCAATCACATTTTACTTAACAAGCTAGCTGACTAGCGGGATCATCACCTCACCAGTCACCACTTCCTCCTTTAAATTTAATTTTTCCAACTCCTTTGAAATGTCAAAGATAAATCTTCTTTAAAAACAAAAGGAAAAAAGGCTCCCTCCTTCGGTATGTGGAAGCACGATTGTTTTAATTAAGGATTTTTTTTTATAAAAATAATTACAAAGTAAGGATTATTAATTTATTGTTTTTAACTTTCTTAATTCCCAACTAGCTTTTACCTTCTTTAAACTAATTAGTTTAAAGCGTTTGACCTTTACGTGTGTGAAGTCCAAATCAATCCGATAACATATATAATAATTACTCCTTTAGTTAATTTTTATGGATTCCTGTTTTTTTCTGTCAAAATTTATGTTTAAAGGTTAAAATATTATTTTTAGACATCGTAGTAAAAATAAAACAAATATTTAAAAATAATTTAATATAATGATACATTAAATTTAAATACATTTTAAATAATTAATATAAATTATATATAAAATTAATGATACATACAATATTTTAAAATTTACATATAATAATAATTGATATCTAAAATTTACATATAATAATACATAAAATCTAATTTTATATACCTTAATATAAATAAAGGTGTTTTTCCAAGAGCTCACCATAAATTATACAATTTTGAAAATACCTTTATGTATGGAGTCAAAACTGGGTAAATATCCCATATATACTAAAAAATTAAATTATTTAAGGAAATGGGCCAGTTTGAAGAATATTTACGGAAAAGGGTCGTGTCCCCCCAAAACGCGTCCACGCCGTAGCGTTTTGGGAGAAACAATAAAAGCGCTACCGGGACGCGCTTTGTCGTTGAATAACCAGAAAACGCTACTGACGTGGGACGCATTTTGCCCTCCTTCCCTATGAAAAATTAATTGAATTTTTGGGCTAGGGAAAAATATATATAGGGTTTTGGGCAAAATATATTAGCATAAAAAATTAATTGAATTTTTGTGACAGTAGTCTCCGCAAAATAATTTTGAGAAGACGTTTCAACAAACAAGCGTTAAAAACGCTTCCAAATAGGTGCATTTGTCAGGAGAATCAAAAGGGCTCCCACGTGGACGCTTCTTTTTGCTACTGAGTCTCCGCA
Source organism: Gossypium rotundifolium (assembly GCA_025506655.1). NCBI lineage: Eukaryota > Viridiplantae > Streptophyta > Magnoliopsida > Malvales > Malvaceae > Gossypium > Gossypium rotundifolium. The sequence continues at coordinate 186,853,125 of CP106734.1, read as the reverse complement.
AAATTAATTTGAGGAGAAGTTTCAACAAACAAGGCAAAAATGCTTCCAATAGGTGCACTGTCAAGAAGAGTATCGAAAAGAGCTCCTACGTGGGACGCTCTTTTGCTCTGATGAGTCTCCGCAAAATTAATTTGAGGAGACGTTTCAACAAATAGTGGCCAAAACGCTTCTAGCAGGGTGCACTGTCAGCAAGAGTACTGAAAAGAGTTCCCACGTGGACGCTCTTTTGCTACAATAGTCTTCGGCAAAATTAGGCTATAAATCAGTCAAATTTCATTCTTAGGTTGCATAAGGGAAATTGAGGCAAAAGAAAAAAACTGAAAATGAGTGAACGTATTAATGTTGTTATTTACTACGATGGTGAAGTTCGTGACACCGAAAATGGTGTTGTTTTCTTATCGGAGAACACAACGCGATCGAAGTTTTAATCGGAATGTCGATTTGGTAGAACTGCAAAAGAATTAGGCGTAAAATATTCGTAACAACGCCAATGAAAGTTCAATCTATTAAGTATAGATTTTGCGCTTGATTGATCCGGTGAGATATGACTCATTCGACATCAAAGGTCCCTGAGCTTTGAGGTAATGGTGGAGACTCATCTTGCCAGTGGATCACCCTATATCGAGGTATATGTAGAATTTTCATCTCCAAGTGATCTTTCTGCGACCTCAACATCTCATCGTCGCTCGAGGGAATACATGACCCCAAGCCGACACTGTAAGTGGGAAGCAAACACGAAGTGCCCATGCAAAGTGGTAGTATGGAAAACATAACCCCGCACGACACTCGGGCCAGTGGATGGGACATGCATATCCGTCCTTCGACGTCCGATGATAGAAATACGATTGGGGACGTCATTAACTTCTAGTGGTTGGCAATCCACATATGAATGGGATTTTTACGAAAAATTTTTAAGGAGGGATGATGTACTCCCGACGACATCCAACGGCAAGGGGCCCTCGTTTGTTGCAGGTTATGAAGAGTCGAACAATGAATCCAATGTGGATCCACCTCAGAAGCCAGGACCCGATGGTGCAGAAGTTGGATTATTTTCTAAATCGGAGCCCGTTCCAATTGTACCCGAAGACGTTGAGGGCGGTTCGACGAAGAAAAGAAGATCCACTATTCGTATGTATTTCGCCCCAGCCCACATGCATAATGTCGATCTATCTCAAGATGATGTATTGGAGTTTCCTGAACAACCACACCGGACGCGTGACCATACAAATTCTTCGTTGGATTCGGACCAATTAGAAGTTGGTAACCAGTTTTCCAACAATAATACTTTTCTTACTGCATTAAAACAATACAGCATCAGGAACGGGGTTAACTACAATATGGTTAAATCTAAGCTCGATAAGTACGAGGCGAAGTGTGCAGTGCAAGACGGCACATATTCATAGAAAATCATGGCGTCGTTGAGAAAAAGGACAGGGTTGTGGGAGATCAAAAAGTACAAAGGTCCACATATATGTCTTGCTTGCAGATGCAGTACTACTATGTGTTCAATGATTTCGAATAACACTAATATTATGTAATGTTGCATTATTTAACGTACTTCATTGATAGGTGTAACACAAGATCATCCGAAGATGGATTCAGAACTGCTGGAGGAACCCGATTCCCCGCCTGAGGTTCCACGACCTCCACCGAAATCTAGAAGAAGAAAGAATCCAGCGCGTAACCACCGACCGCCCCCGTGTGGCGCTGGTTCGAAAGGAATATTGCACAGGTAGTTTGCATCCCGTACGGTAAAGGAGTCTGATAGAAAGAAGTGCTCCTCGACGGTGCCTCCTTTGATTCCACACGCGACGTCAGCCTCACTATCGACTGGCCAGTGGGAGTAGTCGGGAACGAACTCGAACCCGGCCATAAATTTTAACCTGGGGTGGGACTGAGAAAAGAAAACATATATGGGTTAAGAGGATACATATAAGGGGTAGGGTACGCACCTGGCATAAACGATAGACGCTGTGATGTCAGTGTTATCGGCTGAACTGATGGGCCCGATGACTGTGTAGGCGCTGTTGCCTTGGATTTAAAGGGGCCCGACGTTCCCTTCGCTCACGAAATTACTGTCGCCTCTCTTCTTCTGACAATAAATACGGCTTGCCATAGATCCTAAACCATGGCATGTACTCCGGCACGCACGCTAACTCAGGAACGATGATCGGTTCCCAGATAAGTAAAAAGTCATACCGATTCTCCCACGTCTCAATATGACCTGACCAAAATATTGGCCAACCCATGCGCAGCAGCCGTAAGTCTACTTTGTGTTCATCATCGAGCACCTCAAGTGGCATAGAAATCGGTTGTCGGAATCCAAATTGCCGCAGAACCCGATCTGACTGGTGCATCTTCACGGTCGCGTAGGTGATACCTTAACGTGCCAACTGTTCGGATTTTAGAAGAACTCCTCCTAATTACTCCCTGAATTTTTGGATCCTCGTACGGTGTCCATTGAAACTATATTAAAATTACCAAAATATTAGTTATATACATAATACTAGACATTACATACGAAATACTAAATTATAATAACGAAATTCGAAACTTACTTATGATTCTGACCGTTGGTCTAATAGGAATCGTATATCCTCAAGCGAGTTAGGTATTCCAACATGACTCGCCGAATGGTTCCACCTAATTAAATAAACTTTTAGCATGAAATTATACTATAAATCTATGAAATAATTGTAAAATATAATATTAAATTTACCTCGTTATCGATGGGAATGAATATGGTCGGTCGAGTCAAGGATGTAAAATGGAAATCAAACCATGCCCATTACTGCAGTAGTGATAGGCAACCTCCGATTTTTACTTTACTCGGCCGCGTCGCCCCGCACATCTCCTGGTACAACCTCGATAGCACGACAGACCCCCAACTCAATTCACCGGCTGCTCTGAAATCCACAAGTTTCAAGAGCCATCTCAGGTGGACGATGTTTCTAGAGAGGTCCGACATCAGATAGCCTCCAATTATCTGAAGAATGTATGCCCGAGCATACCGTATTCTTTCTACTTCGGTCGAACCCTCGTTTGGCTCCGGGAATGTGACTCAGAATCAGCCATATCGATCCGAGCTCCTTGAATTCTATCTCGAATGGCACCCAGAAGCTCGTAGCATACAGCTATCCAATCGATAGATGTTGCGGACCCGATGACTACCGACCCGTCCACTGGTAATCCCAACTGCAACTGCACATCTTCTAGAGTGATGGTACACTCTCCGCATGGTAGATGAAAAGTGTATGTCTCGGGTCTCCACTTCTCTGTCAACGCACTGATCAAAGGGGCTCCAACTTGAACCCCCGGTGTAACACCCCAAACCCGGCCCAAACGCTACCACTAGATCTGGTATGTCACTAAGAAAATTTTGTAAAACATGTCGTATTTTCAGAAAATATTTTTCTTATGTTTAACCCTTTATTTGGTAAAAATTAATAGTTAATAATTTAAATAAAATATGCCTTTATGAATTAAAAACCCAAATTTAAATACATGCCTTAGTTCAATTAAAATAAAAATTTAAATAACTAAATATACTAAAAGCCCATAATAAAACAAAATATAAACTAGTGGCCCATGGCTTTATTACAACGAGATTTAAAACTCATTAAAAATATATATATATATATATAATAATAAACTAGAGTCTTTTTGCTGAATCCAAATATTTTTTCGCATGGCCACCTTGCGCTCCTCTTCAGCCTGGTTCGATGCACTAAATGCTACCTGAAATGTTAATTAATTGGTTGAGTCGCGAGACTCAGTGTGCAGCCCCCATGCACCATTAGATTTGGGCTTTAGCCCCATAAATAGAATAAACAGTTTAATATACATAATAAAAATAATATGCAAGCCCAACCCAAATCCTAGGTTTCCATCCGCTACACGCCCCCGTACCAGCCTTCACACCATTGAGGATTTCTACAATCAACCCACACCGCCACACGCCTTGATGGCAGTCGTGCTGCTCATCATCAGATCATGGCCGTAGCCACTACAACAGATTACGGTAAAAATTGCTACAACAGATCACGGTAAAAACCGCTACAACATATCATGGTGAAAATCGCTACAACATATAACTTCCTCCTTTCATCAAACCCAACACATGCAATCACATAAAATCAATATACTTATATCGTTTAATCAGAACATTCACTAACCTAATGATTTGCTTTTACCCTCTTTGGGTTTCCTTTATTATGCCCGGATTTCGGCATTTATCAAAACATATAAGACTTATAATCATATATTAATCAAACAGATCTAGATGGTGGGAAAGTGTTACACACCTGATATCGCGAAATCCCATATTCTTAGTCAATATCCTTGTTATCCCGATCTACAACTTTACTCAAAAAGCCAAAAAGATGTGAAAATATGGCCTCTCCTTGAAATCCAGAAAATAACACGACTTGAGTGTTACTGATCTTTGACTTAGAGATCTAAGCATTGGACTCCTCTATTGTTTTCTTCAAATTCGGCACAAGCAGACTTTACTGAAGAAAATTCGGCAACTTTAGGAGGTGAGATCTAAGAATTTCAGTTTTTAGAAGATTTAAGAATTGAAGAGATGGCTAAGAGAGATTTGGTCAATGAATATTAAGAAAAAGAATAGAATAATAGAGATGTGATTTCGGCTTTTAGGGATTAGAAGAAAAATAACAATAGAGGTTAAAAGATTCGGCCAACCAGGAAATTTTAGAGAGGAAGAAACGGTGAAGAAAATGGTGGTTTTCGGCTTTTGAGAGGAAGAAGATGAGAAAAAAAAATAAAAGAAAGGCTTCTAAAATTTCGGCACACCCCCTCTTTATTTAGAAAACCGATTCCTCCCTTTAGCAGAGATTAATTTTCAGCCAACACTGCTACACATGATAGATTGATTTTCAGCCAACACTGCCACACATGATAGCTCCTATCCATTTTCCCTTATCTTAATCTATTATCTCCTCAAAAATAATCTTTATCTGCTTATTATCCTTAAAGACTAAATCCCTAAATAATAGTCTTTATCTGCTTATTATCCACATAGAATAAATATAATAAAATTTCCCAAAAAAAAAATAGCCTTGTGCCGTCCACTTCCCTAATCCCTAATGCCAAATTTAACTAACTTAAATTAGAAGATTTGGGCTCCTTGAAACTTAAAATTTGGGCCCGTAACACTTAAATTAACTCATTCCACATATTCACCCATTAAATGCATAAGCCCAAAAATTTAGGATGTTACAGTTCCACCCTCCTTAAAGATTTCGTCCTCGAAATTTTCAACTAACTAGAAATCATTCTACCTAAGTCTCACCACTATGCTTTCGCTGCGCACTCTAATTCTAAAGCCAAAATAAACACTTAGTATACTACGGTAGGGTACGCACCATTATTCGTGATCAAGCGTCTTCGCCCCTTGTACTCATTCTTTCGATCGACGCTTATCCGATTAAGAATTTTATGAATAATTAATTCTTCCCACTTATTAACCGCGAACAATCTTATGTAAAATTATTTTGATAGTAGTTCTTCAATTCAATTCTATCTACGGGTTTAGTTCTCAAGTCGATACTTCCTAGTCCTAGAGTTCACCTTCACCAACATTCAAAGCACACATCAATCATAAAAATAGCCTTATAAACTTACATTCACCACCTAGGGGTATTTTCGTCGTTTCACTACCCAGGGGTATTTTTCGTAATTTTATCCTACAGGGGTATTTTCGTAATTTTTTTCCAAAATAAGGTTCCGGGTGATTTGGTGAAATAAGGGTATTTTGGTAATTTTCCAACTCGAGTATTTTGGTAATTTTGAAATCTGGGGGTATTTCGGTAATTTTGCAAATTTGGGGTATTTCAATAATTTATAAATCCAGAGTATTTCGGTAATTTTGAAATCCGGGGGTATTTCGATAATTTTGAAATTCGAAGGTATTTCGGTAATTTTAAAATCTAGGGGTATTTCAATAATTTTGAAATCTAGGGATATTTCAGTAATTTTTCCAATCAGGGGTATTTTGGTCATTTATAAATCAAGGGTAATTTGGTAATTTTACAAATCAGGGATATTTTGATGATGTTGTTGTTGTTGTTTTTGTTTTCTATGGAAAAATTCTGTTGACTTTGTAAATCGGGGTATATTTGTAAATCATGGGTATTTTTTTTCAAAATAATGATATTTTAGCAATTTTGTGAGAAAACAGGTGGCTGGTCCCTTTCGGGTTTTAATTATAAGTTTTGGCCTGTCAACACGTCCTCATGGTTAGGGTGAATAGTCACTACGCACCAGATAGGATTCCAGTGAAGAGGAGGTGAGTCACTAGGACTACTTAAATACCAAGCTCTCCCTGTATCCACTCTTAGACATGCGTATGCATGTTGCCACACCCTAACTCGGCGACTAGTTCACAGGATTTGTTTTGGTAAATTAAGTCTTATGGAATTTAAGAAGTTGTTTAAGTTAAGCCTATAGTCCATCAAAGTCTAATTAAACTAGCCTACGTCCCATAAAGCCCATCAAGCCCACATATATATATCACACAATGGTTTAGAGTACTTACCTGGCGGACTTGGGCCGGAGATGCCGGTGCCATGCCGAGCTAACAAACCTGTTATCATTTATAAACATGCATGTTTCAAAAACCCATCTTTAGGAAACGTTTTGAGCCCAAAAAACCCCAAAGCCGAGTTTTGAACAGTGCTCTGATACCAATTTATAACACCCCAAACCCGACCCAAACGCTACCATTGGATCTGGTATGTCACTAAGAAAATTTTGTAAAACATGTCGTATTTTCAGAAAATATTTTTCTTATGTTTAACCCTTTATTCGGGAAAAATTAATAGTTAATAGTTTAAATAAAATATACCTTTATGAATTAAAAACCCAAATTTAAATACATGCCTTAGTTCAATTAAAATAAAAATTTAAATAACTAAAGATACTAAAAGCCCATAATAAAACAAAATATAAACTAGTGGCCCATGGCCTTATTACAACGAGATTTAAAACTCATTAAAATATATATATAATAATAAACTAGAGTCTTTTGTGAATCCAAATGTTCTTTCAAGATGGCCACCTTGCGCTCCTCTCCAGCCCGGTCCGATGCACTAAATGCTACCGAAATGTTAATTAATTGGTTGAGTCGCGAGACTCATGTGCAACCCCATACACCATTAGATTTGGGCCTTAGCCCCATAAAATGTAATAAGCAGTTTAATATACATAATAAAAATAATATGCAAGCCCAACCCAAATCCTAGGTTTCCATCCGCTACACGCCTCGTATCGACCATTCACACCATTGGAGATTTCTACAATCAACCCACACACCATCGCCTTGATGGCGTCGTCGTTGCTCATCATCGATCATGGCAGTAGCCACTACAATGCATCACGGTAAAAACCTCTACAATGATCATGGTGAAAACCGCTACAACATATAACTTCCTCCTTTCATCAAACCCAACTCATGCAATCACATAAAATCAATATACTTATATCGCTTAATCGTAACATTCACTAACTCGATGATTTGCTTTTACCCTCTTTGGGTTTCTCTATTATGCCCGGATTTGGCATTTATCAAAACATATAAGACTTATAATCATATATTAATCAAACAGATCTAGATGGTGGGAAAGTGTTACACACCTGATATCGCGAAATCCCATATTCTTAGTCGATATCCTTGTTATCCCGATCTACAACTTTGCTCAAAAAGCCGGAAAGATGTGAAAATAGGGCCTCTCCTTGAAATCCCGAAAATAACCCGACTTGAGTGTTACTGATCTTTGACTTAGAGATCTAAGCATTGGACTCCTCTATTGTTTTCTTCAGATTCGGCACAAGCTGACTTTACTGAAGAAAATTCGGCAACTTCAGGAGGTGAGATCTAAGAATTTTGATTTTTAGAAGATTTAAGAATTGAAGAGATGGCTAAGAGAGATTTGGTCAATGAATATTAAGGAGAAGAATAGAATAATAGAGATGTGATTTCGGCTTTTAGGGATTAGAAGAAAAATAACAATAGAGGTTAAAAGATTCGGCCAACCAGGAAATTTTAGAGAGGAAGAAAGGGTGAAGAAAATGGTGGTTTTCGGCTTTTGAGAGGAAAAAGATGAGAAAAGAGAAAATAAAAGAAAGGCTTCCAAAATTTTGGCACACCCCCTCTTTATATAGAAAACCGATTCCTCCATTTAGCAGAGATTGATTTTCAGCCAACACCGCCACACATGATAGCTCCTATCCCTTTTCCTTATCTTAATCTATTATCTCCTCAAAATAGTCTTTATCTCGCTTATTATCCTTAAAGACTAAACCCTAAATAATAGTTTTTATCTGCTTATTATCCACATAGAATAAATATAATAAAATTCCCAAAATAAAAATAGCTTTGTGCCTTCCACTTCCCTAATCCCTAATGTCAAATTTAACTAACTTAAATTAGAAGATTTGGGCTCCTTGAAACTTAAAATTTGGGCCCCTAACACTTAAATTAACTCATTCCACATACTCACCCATTAAACGCATAGGCCCAAAAATTTAGGATGTTACACCCGGCCTATTGTGGCCACATGCCAAAAACCCGCTTCCCGCATGTAATTCTCGATCAACGGCGATGGGGGACCATGCATGTTGCGAATATAACATTCCAACACCGATCTACATGATTATCTTTAAAAATTATAAAATTAAAAATTAATTAAAATTGCATAATTGAAAAAATTAAATAATATTGAAAAATTAAAATTAAAACTTACCATTTGCATTTGTTCTACGGAGATGTGCTTGTTGTCTAGGCGAAGTAATTGTCTAGGCGAAGTAATTCCCCGGCCATTGTAATCCGATAAAAAAATTTAAAACTTTCCAAAAAAAATATATTAAAAAATTATAAAGGGCTTTTTTGTAAATAGTAAAGGACTATTTTGAAATTTGAGCGTAAATTTCAAGGACTTTGAGAGAAAATTGAGAGAAAATTAAGAGAATATTGAGAAATGATTGAAGTGTGAAAAAAATAAAGGGTTGGGGGGTTTTTATATTTTTTTTGACCTTTGGGCCCCAACGATCAAAAAAAATTGGCCGTTGGGATTTGACTGCTTCAGAAAAGCGCGCCGAGGACGCTTTGTGACACCTCAACAAACCGCGCCACGTAAGCGCTTTTTGAGGTGGTACAAAGCGTCTCGTCGGCCTTCATTGTTTCCCAAAACGCACTGACGTGGACATGTTTTTTGGGGAAAAACAGCCATTTTTCGTAAATATTCTTCAAACTGGCCCATTTCCGTAAATAATTTAATTTTTTATATATATGGGATATTTACCCGTCAAAACTGGCCATAAATAAAGGTAATTTCAAAATTGTATAATTTTGTAGCCACACTTTGGTCTTTTATCAATGATTAATTTGCACTCAATAACGTTGATTAGTTAAGGTGAGCCATCTCTTTCCATTATTTCTATATGATTCAAGGACTGTTTGTTGATGAAATTTATGAAGAAGTTGTACTAAATGAAAGTGACTAGAGAAGTAATAATTATTAAAACCATATGTTATTGTTTTATTGCCCTTCTTTCTTTTCTCAACTTTTATTTTGAACAAAATAATACATACATGGATATATTGAAGCTAATTTTCTTTTCTCTCGTAATCTTGATAATTTTTTTACTAATAGGAGTGAAGTCAATTCATGCCGCTCAGCCCACAACTCCACTTCATGGATCTTCTTGTAGTTTCTAAGTCCTCTCGAGAGTAATGCTCAATGTTAACTCTCCTTTTTGTGTGCCTAAGTAATAGTGGGATTCTTTTGTAAGAGCTTATGTTTGCTCTTTACCATTTAAATGAACATTAATGGAGATGCATTTTGTCATAACCTTTTCATTCTTGTTAACTTCATAATTATTCTCCTTCTCACAGCCTATCCTTACATATATCTCATATCATGCCATAACATATACTTGTTGGTTCCAATCCTTTGATACTCCTCTATAGTTTTTCTTTTCCATTCACCTTTCAGATACTTAGATACCAATGACATGAACAATCCCGTTACAAGTCCTGAAATCGATTTTGAGAAAGCTATTTGTTTAGGAGAATTCGAAGCTGAGGAAAATGCTGAAGATTATGTCTCGTCTCCTGACTTACAAAGAATGATAGATCGAGAAGATAAACAGATCCTACCCCATCAAGAATCTGTTGGGACCTCCATTTCAGATAACACTAAACATGATTTGATCGCCTTGCTTTGTGAGTATAAAGATGTATTTGCATGGTCGTATCAAGACATGCCGGGGTTGAACGAGGATGTAGTGGTCCATAGACTCCCCCGAAACCGAATGCAAACCTGTTCAATGAAGCTAAGGCGAATGAGACACGAAATCATTAAAGATAAAAAAGAAGTCAAGAAACAATTTGATCTTGGCTTCTTACAAGTCTCCAAATACCGAATGGGTAGCTAACATAGTCCCCATCACAGAAAGGCAAGAAGTACAGAATGTGTGGATTATCGCGATCTGAATCGAGCAAGTCCTAAAGATAATTTTCCCTTGCCACACATCGATATGTTGGTGGATAACACAACAAAACATTCATTGTTTTCTTTCATGGATGGATTTTCGTTTATAATCGGATAAAGATGGCTCCAGGATATGGAGAAAAACTACCTTACAGAACAATGTGGGGAACATTTTGCTACAAGGTGATGCTGATTCGGATTAAAATCTTTGGGCAACATATCAAAGGGCAATGGTGATGCTATTCCATGACATGATGCACAAAGAGATAGAAGTGTATGTTGATGATATGATTGCCAAATCTCGGGGAAAGAGAGCATATTGGGAACCTCAAGAAATTGTTGAAAGACTAAGAAAGTTCAATTGAAGCTTAATCGATCAAGTGTACTTTCAGACTACCTCGTGAAAATTACTCTGGCTTCATTGTTAGTGAGAGAGGTATTGAGGTTAATCCGAGATAAGATAAAAGCAATACAAGAATTACCATACTCGTCAATTGAAAAATTATGTTGTGCTTTAGTGGGTAGTTCGAGGCTCGAGACAATATATGTTGTATCATACGACATGGTTAATTTCAAAATGGACCCAATCGATAGGTGACTTCTTAGCAACTTTCGAACCACGGAGGATATGAGCCTTTGAGATTTAATTTTCCAGACGAGGATTTGATGTGCATTACGGAAAAAGAGTGTGAGTCGTCAAAAGAAATCATGGAAGATGAACTTTGATGGTGCATCAAATGCATTGGGGCATGGATTGGAGCAAATCTTAGTGTCACCGAAGGAACCACTATCCGTTCATCGCCAGATTAAATTTCTTACGTACCAATAACGGCGGAATATGAGGCTTGCATCATGGGACTTCATGCGACTATTGAACGAAACATCGAAATCTTAGAGGTGTACGGGACTCAACGTTGGTGATTTACCAATCCGTGGAGATTGGGAAGTAGAGATTCAAAATTGGTCAAATATCGCGATCTCGTAGTGGAACCGGTCAAAGAATTCAAAGAAGTGACTTTTAACTAAGAAAACCAATTGGTGATGCCTTGGCCACCCGGCTTCAATGTTCAAAGCAAGCGAGAAAGCGAAAATAATGCCTCTCCAAATGAGTATATATGAGGTCCGCACCTTGCTGCTTTAGCATTGAAAAAGAGAGCGATGGCGGCCGTGGTTCCATGATATCTTAGAATATGTCAAGAATCAAAGGTATCCGAGCAAGCAAATGAGAGCGACAAAAGAACAATCAAAAGAATGGCGGTGGGATTTGTCCTTGATGGGGATATCCTGACAAAAGAGGAAAAGATCAAGTGCTCACGAGATGCGTGGATTACTCCGGGCCGAAAAATACTTGAAGATGTCCATGAAGGAATTTGTGGGGCATGCCAATGGTTTCACTATGGCGAAATGATTATGAGACTCGGTTATTCTTGGTGATGATGAAAGCGATTGCATTAATTACATACGAAGCGTGCCACAAATGTCAAATTCTGGCGATAAAATTCATACACCCTTTCGCCCCATGTCATGACTTCTCCGTGGCCTTTTTCTATGGGGCATGGATGTTATAGGCCAATTTCTCCAAAAGCTTCTAATGGCCACGGTTCATTTTGTGGTTATAGATTACTTCACAAAATGGGTGAAGCCGCTTCATTTGCTAATGTGACGAAGACTGATCATTTGGGTTCTTAAAAAAGAAATCATATGTCGTCGGATTTTGCAGAGAGAATAATTTCAGATAACGCTTTAATCGAACAACAAGATGATGAAAGAAGTGTGTGACAGGTTTCAAATAAAGCATCATAATTCCTCACCCTATCGCCCAAAGATGAACGGGCAAGAGAAGCGGCTAACAAAAATATTAAGAGGATTATTGGGAAAATGACCGAGACATATAAAGATTGGCGAAGCTACCATTCGCTTTGTATGCATATCGCACATCCTGCGGACATCTACGGAGCAACTCCTTTCTCCCTGGTCTATGGAATGGAAGTCGCATGCCTATTGAAGTTGAGATCCCTCTCACGAGTCTTAATGGAGTCGAAACTAGAAGAATCAAAATGGGTTCAAGCTCGATATGATCATTAAATCTTATCGAAGAAAAACGCTTGAAGGCAATCATCGTAGATGAGATGTACCAAGAGAATGATCACTACTCCAAGAGAATTCAGCGAGGGGAACTCGTCTTGAGAAAGATTCTCCCAATACAAAAAGATTTTCGAGGAAAATGGGCACCAAATTGGGAAGGTCATCGTTGTAAAGAAGGCTTTCTCGGCGAGCTTTGATTCTCACCGAGATGGATGGGAAGGAGTTACCTAATCCGGTGAACTCGGATGCCGTGAAAAGTACTATGCCTAAAAAAAAAGAAAAAAAGATCAAGATAAAACCCGAAAAGGCGTCTTGATAATAATAAAAAAAGATAAAAAAAGAAAAAGATCAAGATGAAAACCGAAAAGGCGTCTTGATAAAAAAATCAAGATGAAAACTCGAAAGGCGTCTTGATAAACAAAAAGATTAGGATGAAAACCGAAAGGCGTCCTAATGAAGGAGGTTCGGACAAAAGGAGCAAGACGATTTGAACGGGAGTCATGTGGCGAGATTACAATATTTGAAGCGATCCGAAAGCTCAAATCTTCTACACAAGAAGCCGTGCTCGAAGAGATCCGGATGAAGAAATGTGGAGAAGTTCATGTGTTGAATATCTAGAGCATTTGTGACAATTGAATCGCTTTCCTTTCTTTATAATGTTTTCTTTATTGAGCTTTTCCTTGTCAAATTTTCTTTGCTATTTGCTTTTGAAATAAACATGAATGTGAGGTATCTCTTTCGTACCTACTTTCCTATATTTTCATGCATCTCATGTGTGGTTCGTCTAAATGATAATAGTGAAATGACATACTCTAAACAAAAGGAATGTTGAGTATTACCGGATGAGAATTTGGTAAGTGCAAGAGCAAAGCAAGGACAAAGTTCAACAAGGGCAAAAGGGTGATACACGAGAACGCGCAGATTACCGAGGATGGGTACAAAACCGAAAGGAAATCAAGAATCGAAGCAATGAATGCAGTCATCATGACAATGTAGCGAAAAGAGATATCGGCAAACAAGCCCAAGGCATATGGCATAATCATGTAGGCATAAAAGCATTTAAGACCAAACATGTGCATATCATGATAACATCATGCATGACATATACAGTATTCCAATAAAAGCAAAAGGTTTTGATGATAATTAAGAACCAAGGACAAGGAAGACATTCGAGTTCCACAGGATGATATGTTTTGAAATTTTGATACTTTTAAAAATTATTTCATTTCGTTTTTCAAAAAAAAATCAACTCATATTGAGAGGTGAGTTGAGCCTCGAGACTCACCGGAGGTATTTTCAATTGCTTTTCAAAAATCAACTCATAATGCGAGAGGTGAGTTGAGCCTCGTCACACGCCGAGGTATTTTTCAATTTCATTTTCAAAAAATCAACTCATATTGCGAGAGGTGAGTTGAGCCTCAGCGTCGAGAATGAGGTAAATTTTAAGGTATAACAACATAAAATTATAAAGTTTTAGGGTTAATTTTTTTTTTGTTAAAAGACTTAAATTGAATTATCACTTCTTGAAGGGGCCAACAGTGAATATATTTTATTAATCAAATAGTTAAAAGAAAACTTAAATTAAATAATTAATTATTACAATAGATTAAATTTGAAATTATCCCATTTATTCAAGGAGGAAGTAGCTAGCTTTTACATATATATAAAAAGAAACAAAGCCTAAAGCTGCTCGGGCCACCATAACTCTCCCTCGTACAGTTCCTGCTATGGAGGGGCACCATTCATTAAGCTAGCAATGAAGTTGGCCGGATGATTTTGCTTCCTTGAATGCATGAACTACCTAGACTCCCATAACCCACCTTATAACAATATTTGATTGCACACATAGCATTAACTTTGTTAGTCTCGACTATGATCTGACGATATCCTTGCTCCCAAAGTAATGAGAGGTCATGCCGCTCAGCCCACAACTCCACTTCTATATCAGAGCAATATTTAATGCTTCTAAAATAACCCCATAACCACTGACCATACTCATTGCACTACATTACTTGTTGATTCTAGCCCAGAGTTATTTTTTACAGTTCTATCTATATTTATGATCATGCTCAAAAAAATGTTGATAAGTAAAGAAAAATATAAAATACACGCAGGTTATCTTTTCTTTGATGGTGCAGTGGAGTGAATCACGGAGAGTGTTGCGGTTGGTGGAGTGACATGTGATCAGGCAGATAATTGGGTCTTTAGATACAATTGGTATCTAGGCAATTGTACTTCTTTTGAGGCGAAACTTTAGAGTATTTTAGATGGACTCCTCATTTTGTTGAATAAAAGATACAAACAGGCCACAATTCAGACAAATAATGCAGATGTGGCTAAGGCCTTCATTGATAAAGAGATGGAAGATTCAGGTGTCATTATTCTTAGAAGGGTTCAAAGGATCATGGGTTCTGCAGGGCAATGAAAGATCAGAGTTGTGTTCAGAGAAATAAACATAATTGCGGATCGTTTGGCAAAGATTTGCCTTCCATGGAAGACGAGTTTATAAATTTTCGATATGTGTCTCCTAATGATGTGTTAGGGGCTCTTCAATAAAATAAATCGTATGATATATTCGAACAATTGTTATGATGTAGTTTAGTTTTACTTTTCACCAAAAATAAAATAAATTCTAGACCTTTATTTGTATTCATTTCTTGCATGTAGTATGAATAAATATTAAACCAACCACCTTCAAGATAACTTAGCTTACCTGCTTTAGTTTAAGACGTTTGACCTTTTTAGAGCGAAATCAAATCAATCAAATAAGACATATAATTGCTGGATTAGTTCATTTTTTAATATTTGTATATCTAACATCAAGCGGCTCTATCTTGCCTAGTATTTTCTGCTCTCTTTTTTTTATAATTTTTTATTTTTCAAAGTAATTATATATTTTTATGAGACAGTGACGTCACGTCATCTGTATCTATTATATCAATATTTTTATCCTGAAAAAACTAAATTCAAATTAAAATCTTGAAATTCAAGATAAAAATACTGATGTGACATAAAATTATTGAAAAGGGATAACATCTTTATTTCATACAATCCTCTCTATATTTTTAATGAGGTAGCCGCATATTGATAGATATAAAATAAGTTTTCGTGGTCCTTTTCACAAATTCATTTATAACTAAAAATCTTTTGTAAAAAAAAAAAAAGAATATATGAAATTTTCGTCGATGGTACACCTCAACGGGTTATGTATTTAATTAAATGACTTAAAATTAGAATATATCATATACTTTGTCAAATTTAATTTGGACATTATTTATTTAAAAGAAAAAGGATGAATAAAATGGTATAAATGTCAACTTATCGGATATTTTTATTTAAAGATGATTGTATGGTTAGTGAATTTGGCATTCCTATCTAACTTTTAAATTATTTTATTTAGCAGTGAGAAATTTAAAATGTAAAAATTTAGCTTATTTTAGTTTTTCTTATTATCTAATTGAGTAACAACTTCATAGTTCCTGGTTTTCGACCTTGTGCTATCGTACCAAAAGAAGGAAAAAGAAATTATTTTAAAAGAAATATTAAAGAATGCAAAATAAAATGATATTTAATATATCTTCAAGAATATTAAAAAATAGAAAAATATTAAATTGCGAAATTTCATTATCCAACACATCATAAATTCAAACTTGACACCGAACAAAAAACAAATGTAAAAATGCAGATAGTGATATTGTAGAGAAAGCACATCTCGTAAAATTAATCATACCTAAACCTAATTGTTAGGATATTATTATGAGATATTAATTTTAAAAATATCTAAATATATTATATATCTTTTGTCATGTATTCAAGAATATATTATATATCTTTTCTATTATTAATGACTACTACGGTATAAATATATATTATATATACTCTTGAGGTCTATCAATAAATTAAAAAGGATTACATTGTTTTTGTCATGATATCAAGAGCTTAAATTCCCCATTTATTTATTTTTTCTTCTCCAAACCGTTTGCTTCTCATCTCTTTTTTTGCCCGATAGTGTAGCAGTCCGGGCTGATAATTGTGCGCCTTTTAGAACAATTCTTTTTTATCATTTTCAATAACTAGAAGCCATTCTACTTCATCACCGCCTAAAATTGAAACTTAACTCTTCATTTTTCTTAGATCCTCAAAATCGATCCGATGATTTTATTACTCCTATTTAATTAAAGTTTGACAATATTATTATCACTAATTTTGTACTTTAGCTGGATAATTAGAGAATCAAAATAAAATAAAATAAAAAGCATTACAGATAAAATGCTCCTATCCAACCCCACTTTTCTAGAAAAAATCACATTTAGAAAATAAAAAAAATATATATGCATTTGTTTTTAGAAAATGCATTTGTTCATAACGTTTGACCTTAGTGTATGATTTTAGATTAAAAAAGCGAATTCGTTTGGACGGCAAAACTCAGTTTAATTAACTAATTATAAGATATTGAAATGTTGAATTAGGTGGAATCAAAAGTTGTTGAAAGATCATAAACGCAAGCTGTTCATTTCAGATTTCAATGTGATGATTCAATCCCTAATTTGCTGACATTTCAGTCTTATAAGTAACTATTTCTCCATTTGAAGGCCACCAACATACATAACAACCTCTCACAATTTTATTTTTCTTTTTAGTTCTGCTCTTATTGACAACAGCAGCTAATATTAAAAATAGCAACATGGTGATAATGCTGAAATTGAGTATAGTAGAAATAAAATTAAGATTTAATAGCGAAATAATATATATATATATATATATATATATATATATGTTTGGCTGGTATGAAAATTATCATTAAAAAGTATTTATAAGTTATTTTATATATTATAATAATTTCACCTTCAATATATATTTTATATGGAAGTTTAAGATTGAGTTTGAGTTTTGAATCAAGATGAATGAGTTGATAATTAATATTGAGCGGTATTATATATCTCCATTCGAGATAAGATATGTAATAAATTTTAAGAGAGGTGACTTGTGAACTCACTTTCTCAAAATGACTATTCGTGCAACGCATAGCCTGATCTTAATTAGAAACGATGAAAAGAAAATCAACCGTTAAAAATACTAAACCTACATTTTACCAATACTCTTCAAAATTTTTATCTTTAGCATTCTCTCCATCCTTGTTTTCCTTAGCCTCCATAATGAAGAGGAGAAGCAAGTGGACTAATTATCTACATTGTTACGGATACCAACGACCTTTGCGTAAGCTGTTATTTGACAAGCTAATGAATATGATTTTAAGTTTTGTAACGGCAACATGCTTAAAAGAAAACATGAAAGCAAAATAAACAAGTCATAAAATAAATGAAGAGAGAAGCTTACCTACATGGACAAGCAGGTCAGGCTAGTTGCCCAAAAGTTAAAACTGTCAATAGTTTACGGGGAAGGATTGAATGAAATAGTGACGCCACGTCATCTGTATCCCTTTCCAATAGATTTATGACACATCAGTATTTTTATCCTGAATTTCAGTATTTTTATCCTGAAAAAAATAAATCCAAATTAAAATCCTGAAATTCAGGATAAAAATGCTGATGTGGCATAAATCTATTGGAAAGGGATACAGATGACGTGGCGTCACTGTTTCATTCAATCCTTTCTCATAGTTTACTAGAAAGATCCAGTTTGATGCGGATACTTTGTGGGGTCAAGGCTGCCAACAACGCAAATGGAAACAGTCAATTAATCTGCTTACTGGAAAGTTGACCTCTTCATGGTCGGGTTAAAAGTTAGTACGAAAAGTAAGAGGGTTTGAATAAAACTATGAGCTCGAAGAATAAGTTTAGTAAAAAAAGACCTGTTTAGAAAATGGGTCGGGCTTCAGGTAAAGCTTTTTTTCTCAAGCCCGGCCCTTGTTGGCCCGAATATGCAAAAAAAGAATTACTATTTTTTTATACTGTTTTCTTTCTGTTTACTACTATTTTGTTACTATTTTTTTCTTCTTTTTTTTTTCACTATTTTCTACCATTTTACTATTATATTACTACTATTTTGTTGTTATTGTTTGGATATTGTATAACTCTTGTTTTATTGTTAATTTTGTTACTATTTTAGAGGCATTTGCTTGTTAAGTTACACCTATCTTAGTGTTATTTAAGTATACATATATATTTTTAATTTATTTTCAATTTGCTAGGAAACATTTATTTTAATATTTTTAATAATTTTGATGTATTATATATATTTTTTAAAATAATATAAAAATATTAATATGGGCGGGCTAAGCCAGGCCCGAATTTTAGCATTTTTATCTACCTTGGACTTGGGTAAAATTTTAGGCCTATTTTTTGGGTCGGGCCGAGCCTAGCAAATGAGCCTAATATTTTGGTTGAGCCTGGCCCGGCTAATGGACATGTCTACTAGAAAGTATCGGATTACCAAACCTAAGGTTAGTAAAAGAATGCGCACTTTATGATTAGTCAATTTCACGTATCACCAAACAGTTATGATTTGTTATTTGTTTGCTTTTTTTTAGCGGTGAATAAAATCTGATTCAATTTAAAAACCTCGATAAAAACTTCAAATTTCAAATTAAACAGTTCTAGTTATTCGAGTTGTTTGAATCAACTCCAATAAAAAAATCAAAATTTTTGCTTTAACTCAAATATGGATTACATAATTCAAGTTATCTGAAAATTCAAATAAGAAAAGACAAAACTACGTCGTTTTAATAAATGTTTACCTTTTCTAAGATTAAAAGTCAAAACCATCAAGTTAAAAGGCAAAACTATGTCGCTTTGATAAATATTTACCCATCAACCTTACTTATGTAGTTAAATAATCTTTTACTTTGTCTATTAATTAAATAATTAGTCTATGTAAAGACAATACTGAGTATAAATAATAGGATTCGTTAACTCAACTCGACTTGACTCGATTCGAAAAAAATTCAAATTGAGTTCGGTTGCTAAAATAGTATTCGTCAACTTAACTAACTCAAAATTTTTTTACTCAATTTGAATCGACTCGATCAAATGCTCATGTAATACCCCTATACCCGGTTCAATCATGCAGACCTGGTATAAGACTATTACATTTGGTGCCAAAACAATTATGGCCAGGTACTGTTTAATTAAAACATTTGTATATAATATTTTAACTTACCAACCATTTTTGCTAACATATTTATTGTTTATTAATTCATTCCATATATACCAAAATACTTCAAGTAACTGAAAATAGATAAAATTTCAAGAATCTACATTTTAGTCCCTATCACATGGGAACACCTTTGAACTACAAATGTACATGCCATTTTAATACAAAATACAACACCTACTTTTGAAGCCCTTGAGGATGTGATGAGATGAGAGATCTTCTAGATGGACTTCTCTTCTAGTCTAATTGTACCTACGCGTTAAAATAAACGCGTTAAGCTGGTGAAGGCTTAGTAAGCACTACAAGAATAATTAAATAAGTAATCATAACAAAATATTTTAAACTCAATCAATTATTGCATATCTACTCACATATAAGTCTCTTCAACTATGCATTGCTTTAAATAAATTTAACTTATTTTTTTTTAATGTATAAAAATTACCTTAACACATCAGTGATTCACTTTTGTTCTCATTTCACTTTCTTAGCCCAAAGTAGACTTTATAGAACACACCGGATATACGGAACAAATACAGAGGTGCATTATGATGCACAAGTGAACAGAGAGCACCAATGTGCTAATAATCAGAGAGCACCAACGTGCTAATAATCAGAGAGCACCAACGTGCTGCTAATATCAGAGAGCACCAACGTGCTAATATCAGAGAGCACCAACGTGCTAATATCAGAGAGCGCGCTAAAGTTCCTTAATGGCATGCCACTAATATCCTAGTAGTTCTAAATTCCGTCTACTTTGGCATTAAAGCTGAATCTCATATAATTAAATAATTCACTTAAATATCTCAAAAAAAAAATAACAATAATTTAAAATTCTTGTAGTACTTACAACAAAAAGGTTGAAATGATATATGTTATTCTTCCTTCACTCCTTAACCTTCTCTTTTCCTTTTCTTCAATTCGTCCTCTCCTTTCTTTTCTTCCATTTCATATAATCATATAACATTTATATGTTAAAAAAATAATCAAATAAACTTTTATACTATTTAATAAAATAAACATGTATAATAAAATAAATTCATCCTTTCTTACTTTTGCTCACATTTCAATTTAATCCTTTACTCATAAATTTATTCAAAGCTGTCCTTTTGTGTCATAGTCACTAAATTATTTATTTCTAGAGCTACAGAACTCCAAATGAAGAACCGTTAATTTTTCCTGAAACTAGACTCACATATATTCATACCATAAAATTTCCAGAATTTTTAGCTTAGCCAATTAGTACAGTTTATTCAACAAAGTCACCCCTATTCTGCTGTCTGGCAGTTCTGACCCTTCTTCACTAAAAATTAATTATCTCTTCATACAGGATTCAGAAGATGTTCCCGTTTATTTCTATTGAAAATAGACTCATTCAGGATTCTAAACATATAAATTTAAACCCCTAATTATTTTTATCCAATTTTTGATGATTTTCTAAATTTAGAACAGGGGAACCCGAATTCATTCTGACATTGTCTCACAAAATTTATTATATCTCATGATTTACATATCCATTGCTTACACTGTTTCTTCTATGAGAAACTAGACTCAATAAGCTTTAATTTCATATACTTTTTCATCTTCTAATTCGATTTCTACAATTTATGGTGATTTTTCAAAGTTAGTGTACTGCTGCTGTCCAAAACTGTTTTAGTGCAAACTGTTTATTACCATTTTTCCCCTAAGCTTTCAATAAATGATAATTTCGTCCCTGCTCAATTAACTTCTCAATTGAGCTGATTTTTCCTCAATTAACACTTTATTCTATCACTTTAAACTGCTTTATAACCCTTAGGAATCAGAATTTCAGTAATAGTCTTTAATTCCAAATATTTTCACAATTTAGTTCCTAAAAATCAATTTCTAATTAGATATTCCATCAATTAAACCCCTAATTCATCAATTTGATCCACATAGCTCATGTTTAAAAATCTAAGAATTTCCAGAATTTCAACTTAATTCAACAAAGCTTTGTTCTAAAACTTATAAAGCATCAAAATTAAAAGAGAAGGGCTAAATTGACTTACCAATTAAACATCCAAGCTTTAAATCATCAATTTCTCCTTTTTCTTTCTTTCCCTTTTTCTTCCCCTGCTTTCGTCTTGTTCTCTGTTTCTTTTCTGTTCTTCCTTCTTTTACTTTCTCTTTATAATATATATAATAACAATATAATATAATATATTATATTTAAAACATAAAATATATTTATTATATAATAATATATATTAAACATAAAAATCTCAGATTTTTTCATACTTAAACTGCCTCAACATTAAAAATAGCATAATTCCCTTTTTAGTCCTTTTTATTTTTTAATCTATAATTAAACTTTTGCACCTTTTTCAATTTAGTCTTTTCATTTAATTACCTCCCAAACGTTAGAATTTTCTAACAAAATTTTAATACCACATTACTAACATTTTATAAATATTTATAAAAATATTCATACAAATATATTGAAATAAATTTCTCTTTAAATCGGATTTATGGTTGTGAAACCATTGTTCCGATAACCTTGAATTTAGGCCATTACAACTCTCCCCCGCTTAATAAATTTCGTCCTCGAAATTTCATCGTTTCCTCTCTTTCCCATATTGCTTCTTCCGAATTATGATGTCTGCACAAGACTTTTACCAACGGAATCCGTTTGTTTCTCAATTCCTTTACTTCCCGAGCAAGTATCTTAATTAGCTCCTCTTCATAAGTTAAATCCGGTTGGATTTCTATTACTTCAGGAGTAATCACATGAGATGAATCAGACCGGTATCTTCGTAGCATTGAGACATGAAAAACATTATGAATTCTTCCAAGATCTCATACGGCCCAATGAATCTTGAACTGAGCTTGCCCTTCTTCCCAAATCAGAGAACTTTCTTCCAAGGAGATACTTTTAGGAATACCTTATCACCCACCTGAAATTCAATCTCTTTTCGTTTAAGATCGGGACGATCAAATGTTGCTTTCAAACTATTCCGAATCACCTTTACTTTTCTTCTGTTTCCCAGATCAAATCAACCCCATGTATCTTCTTTTCATTGAGTTCTGTCCAAGATAACGGTGTTCTACATTTTCTACCATACAAAGGTTCATACGGAGCCATTTTAATACTGGACTGATAACTGTTATTGTAAGCAACTTCAATCAAAGGTAGATACCTCTCCCAATTACCTTCAAACTCTAGTATACAACATCGGAGCATATCTTCCAATACCTGAATTACACACTCAGATTGGCCATCTGTCTGAGGATGAAATCCAGTACTGAAATACAACCGAATACCCAAAGCTTCTTGTAATTTATCCCAGAAACGAGACGTAAATCGGGGATATCCAATATAATGGAGACATGCACTCTATGTAGCCTGACAATCTCAGATATATACAGTTTAGCCAGTTTATCTAAAGAATAATCTATACGTACCGGAATAAAGTACGCTGATTTTGTCAATCGGTCAATAATCACCCAAATAACATCTCTTTTTTTTTTCCTCGGAGATAATGGTAACCCCGATACAAAATCCATAGTGATTCTTTCCCATTTCCATTCTGGTATAGTAATTGGCTGAAGTAACCCAAGGTACCTGATGTTTTGCTTTGACCTGTTGATATATCAGACATCTTGATACAAACTTAGAAATATCACGTTTCATACCTGGCCACCAGTACATCTTTTTCCTAAATCTAACCAACTCTCTCTCGAATTATCCATCAATTTGCGAATGAAAAGCTGTACTAAAATCGAGTTAAGCACTCAATAATCTCCTGTAATTGTTTTCAGAACCCTAAGGTGAACTACAATCTCGATCAGAAATTATCAATACTAGAATACCATGAAATCTTACAATTTCTGGAATGTACATCTCTGCAAGTTTCTGAAGCCATCAATCAGTTCTGACTTTATAAATTAATCAACTATCACTCATATAGCATTCTTATAAGTTATTCCGAAATCAGAAAGTGAACCGTAAACTGTAGATCTTTATCAAACATTTCAAAGACTGATACTCCATATAGTTTGTCAATTTTCATAGATTTATATCTCATTTCCGTCCCAGTATCTTTAGTAGCTGTAATAATTCTGTAAACATCAATACCGGATATTCAACTAAAATTAATCCTTCATCAGACAATAGCAATCGAATATTTATTACTCACAGAGCGAACAATTATTTTCCCATTCAAATCATCTACAACTATACTTATTTTTCCCGATCAGATCGAACGAATCGATGCTTCAATTATTAGAACTTCCATCTACTCAAAATTCTACTAGCATTGATTAGTCCATTCAAACCTTGTGTCTTCCTGTAGTATTCTTATCATTTATGTAGCTATCATAAAAAACACTTTCACAAAAATTAAAAAAAATCCCAACACTTCAAATTATCCCAAGTCCACAGTCATCAGATAGAATATGCCATAGTACTATAATAAATCTGATATTTCAATAATATAAATGGATCAATACTTCAACTTCAATAGTACTTTAAAATAGAAGAAGAAATCTAAGAGTAGTCTCAATAATAACCAGTATAATAATACAACTTCTATAATCTAATATCCATATCACCGAGCTCCCATAACTGACCAAGATTTATAACAGTAATATATATATTTACCTTCTATCAATGAATACCCCTACACAGATGAATCATATTTGATAGATAAGATCGGACTATAAAATAATAAGAAAACCAATATAATGATATCCCAAATGTGGAGCTATATTGAATTTCCGAGAATAAAAACCACATTCAAAGATAAAGAAATCGATAATATTCCAAAGAAAACCGGAAGAAGAATACCATTTATCCTCACTAGAAACGATTGTGATAAAGATAATGCAAATTATGATATGTACCGAATATGAACCGTAGAAATAGAAAATAACTTCATATGAATCGATCATTAAGTCTTCTATCTAATGAACAAATTAGAAAATCCAAAGAAAAATAGAGCGACCGATCAGAATCAAACGAACTTCCATTTTAACGTTATGATTCCAAATTTTCTACACAATAAAAATCACATCCGAACAGCTTGCATAGACCTCGAAGATAAAAAACATATAGAATACCCATGTAGAATACCCGAAGAGATCATTGTAAAATACCCAACTATAGCAAATTGTGTTCAAATATTTCGCAATTCCATTACTAATCCATTAACATATATAATCATCAACAATTCCATATCATTCACTTCACTCACAAAGCTTGTTCAAAAAATTTGATTAACTTATTCTATAGTTATCATATCGAATAAATCATTTCGATATATGACTTCTTCCTTTAATAGTAGTAATGTATTCCCCAAATAATTTTCGTAAAAGAAATCGATAAATTCACGCTCATATTCAACAATGACATGTGGTTCTGCTTCAAATCCAGAAATTCTCTTTTCTTCTTCTCAAGATAAGGTTGACTCAGAGATTTCTTTTTAAATTTAGATACAAAGGAATTCCAATTAATTTTCTCTGCAGAATGGATATTCATGACAGTGTTCCACCATTGGTAAGCTTCACCCTTTAATAAAGATACTGCACATTTTAACTTTTCATCCCTTATATACTGCAATTCTTCAAATATTCTTTGACTGTTCTCTAACCATTCTTCAGCCTCAGCTGGGTCATCATCTTTCTTTCCTTTAAACTCTTCAGTTCCACACTTTTGAACTAAATCATTATAATTCCTATCAATTTCACTATAAATATAACTGTACCAATAAGGGGGTAGAGATCGTAAGGCCTCATAATTTAGATTCATGTATATACTCATATAACATAACATTTATCATTTCTTACTATAAGACATTTATCCACATCTTTTCAAATTCTGTTTCATCACAAGTAACATTTTACTTAATTATTTGAACATCACTTTCAAGATTATCGAAATTATTTCAATTGGAAAACATTTCTTTCTTTAACATTTCCTCTTTCTATACTAAGAGGAAACCAACTCTATTTTATTAAATTCATAAATTTCAGTACACATCACAAAATCGGTATCTTTTATTCTTTCAGAAGACATCTTTAAGTTTCTACAATATTCATAAATTACACAATTAAATAACTAAACCTCATTTCATCACATCAATTTATTAAAATGGCATGTACAAATAGACTCATACTTGACCCAAGAATTCAGAAAACCTAGGCTCTGATACCAATAAATGTAATACCCCTATTGTAACATCCTGAAATAGGGCCTAACGGAACAGTGGTTGCGAAACCATGAATCCAAGCTATAAAAGTTTATTATGATTAATTATTATGATTTATCGAGTGATTAAATACATGTGTTAGAGTATTGATAAGAAATTTTATTAATTTCATGCTTAAATTGCCTATTAGGACTTGTTTGCAAAAGTTGCTAAATAGGGGTTCTAATTTATAGAGTACTTGATTGAAATGGGGGTTTGAAGTAGGAGTCCTTAAATGGTAATTAGAACATTATATTTTCATGGACAAAAATGGACATATATAGGTAGAAAGAACCAAAGTTTTTAATGAAGGGTAATTTAGTCATTTGGTAATAAAAATGAATTAAAAAGGGAAAAATATAAGAAAATATGCTCATCTTCTTCATTAGGACAAAATTACAAGGGTTCACCATAGCTAGGGTTTGTTTCAAGCTTCCAAGCTCCATAGTAAGTGATTCCAAGCCTGCTTTTAATGTTCTTTACATTTTGAAGCCCTAGTAGCTCGATTTAGCTTATTCTATCAATAATTCATGCTAGGGTTCATATTTGGAAAAATACCCATAGGTGAAATGTGTTTATTTTGCTGTTTTATGATAGAATATGAAGTCTGAAATTATGTTAAACAACTTTTGCTAAGTGGTTTTAAGTGAAACGAGTAAAAGCAGCTTAATCGGTAAAAATACCTAATGTTCATAAGTACAAGTTAGAGTGAGAATTTGATGTTGCCATAGAAGGAAAAATGATCAGCATGTCATAAAACATAAGAATAAGGGATAAAGCTTAATTTCGAGCTTTGGGGCAAATGTGTAAATATGTAAAGTTTAGGGGCAAAATTGTAATTTTACCAAAGTTAAGAGTTAAGGACTGTTTTGATGAATGTGAGTATTAAATAAGCTAAATTTGCTATTATAGATCAAGAAGAACGAAATCCGAGTTAGATCGAGGAAAAAAAGATAGAGGACTAAATCGATATAGTTGATCGTATTTTGTTTCGAGGTAAGTTTATGTAAATAAATGCAATATTCCATTATTTTACATTTAATATTATTAAATTCCAGCATTTACATATTTATTCTGTAAATTTATTATTTAAAGACTCAAGTATGAATTGACAGAAAAACTATTATTGACAGAAAAACTATCTCAGAAAGTTCCGGTTGAACCTTAGGAATGTGTAGGATACAAATGTCATGACATTAGGGTTTAAGGAAATCATGTAAGACCATGTCAAGACATGGCATTGATATGTTAATATAAGGCAAAGGTCCCATGTAAGACCATGCCAAGGCATGGCATTGGTGAGTTCATAAGGCAAGGATACCACGTAAGACCATGTCAAGACATGGCAATGGTTAAGTTTCATAAGGAAAGGTACCCGCGCATCCTTAGTATTCCAAGTGGTTCAACGGGAAAATTCAAAGAGTATACCAAAGTAAAGGTAAGACAAGTTCAAGCTAGAAAGGTAAGGTAAGATAAATTCATGTTAAAAGGTAAGGCAAGTATACAAGTTTTAAGTATATTGAGTTAAAAGTTTAAGTGATCTTGATAAGAAAAACATAAGATAATTCATTAAGAATGTTGCTATTTATTTACATGTAAACTTACTAAGCTTTATGCTTACTCCCATTCTTTAATTTTTTTTATAGTATTACAAGCCAACTCGGGAATCACAAAGACGTCGGAGATCATTACGCACTATCAAAGGATTATACTGGTATTTTGTAACTCGGCGTATTAAGTTATGGCATGTATAGGGACTTAGCTATCTTGTGTGTATAACCTTATGATATGGCTTAAGATTGGCTTGTAAATGTTTGGTAATGATTAGCTGTTAAAATGGCTAATTAAGAGCATGTTTTGGACATTATGAAATGCCTAGTTGGTAATTATTAGAAAGAAATTATGTAAGTATATGCAGGGGAACAGTTTGTACAGCAGCAGTGATGTGATTTTGAAAAATCACCAAAAATAGTATAAATAGAATTAGGTTGTGCATGAGATATAGAATTAAAGCTTATTGAGTCTATTTTTATATGAAAGAAACGATGTAGGAAAAAGAGTTGTATATTATGAGATAATTTATTTTTAGTGAAGAGAGGTCAGAACTGTCAAACTGTGTAACAGGGGAGACTTTAACTAATAAACTGTACTAATTGGCCACACCAAAAATTCTGGAAAAATTATAGTAAGAAGATATATGAGTCTAGTTTCAGGAAAAATTTACGGATCTAGATTTCGAGTTTCGTAACTCGAGTTATAATTGATTTAGTGAACATGATGCAGATGGACAGTTTTAAACTTTTATGCCCCGAACTAGTAAGTTAAGTCTAGTAATGCCTCGTACTCGACTCCGGCAACGGTCTCGGGTAAGGGGTGTTACACCTATACCCGGTTCAATCATGCAGACCCGGTATAAGACTATTACATTTGGTGCCAAAACAATTATGGCCAGGTACTGTTTAATTAAAACATTTGTATATAATATTTTAACTTACCAACCATTTTTGCTAACATATTTATTGTTTATTAATTCATTCCATATATACCAAAATACTTCAAGTAACTGAAAATAGATAAAATTTCAAGAATCTACATTTTAGTCCCTATCACATGGGAACACCTTTGAACTACATATGTACATGCCATTTTAATACAAAATACAATACCTACTTTTGAAGCCCTTGAGGATGTGATGAGATGAGAGATCTTCTAGATGGACTTCTCTTCTAGTCTAATTGTACCTACGCGTTAAAATAAACGCGTTAAGCCGGTGAAGGCTTAGTAAGCACTACAAGAATAATTAAATAAGTAATCATAACAAAATATTTTAAACTCAATCAATTATTGCATATCTACTCACATATAAGTCTCTTCAACTATGCATTGCTTTAAATAAATTTAACTTATCTTTTGTAAGGTATAAAAATTACCTTAACACATCAGTGATTCACTTTTGTTCTCATTTCACTTTCTTAGCCCAAAGTAGACTTTATAGAACACACCGGATATACGGAACAAATACAGAGGTGCATTATGATGCACAAGTGAACAGAGAGCACCAATGTGCTAATAATCAGAGAGCACCAACGTGCTAATAATCAGAGAGCACCAACGTGCTAATATCAGAGAGCACCAACGTGCTAATATCAGAGAGCACCAATGCTAATATCGAGAGCGCTTAAAGTTCCTTCATGGCATGCCACTAATATCCTAGTAGTTCTAAATTCCGTCTACTTGGGCATTAAAGCTGAATCTCATATAATTAAATAATTCACTTAAATATCTCAAAAAAAAAATAACAATAATTTAAAATTCTTGTAGTACTTACAACAAAAAGGTTGAAATGATATATGTTATTCTTCCTTCACTCCTTAACCTTCTCTTTTCCTTTTTCTTCAATTCGGTCCTCTCCTTTCTTTTTCTTCCATTTCATATAATCATATAACATTTATATGTTAAAAAAAATCAAATAAACTTTCTATACTATTTAATAAAATAAACATATATAATAAAATAAATTCATCCTTTCTTATTTTTGCTCACATTTCAATTTAATCCTTTTGTACAAAGCCCAAATTGCGGCCCATTTACCACAAAAAAAAAAGAGAAAACTGGACCCATTGCACCCATTAATGCCCAAACAAACCCAAACCCGTTTACAACCCAAGCCTAAAACTACCTGCACTAAAACTAAACAAATGCACCCAAAATAAATTAAAAACAGCCCTAATTACAAGTGGCCCAAAAGGCCCAAGAATTTAAAATTTTTTGAAATGCTAGGGTTTCAAAACCCTAGCCACCGCCCTCGACTTTTCAACCGACACCGTGAACCTACCCTCGACACCGCCGCCCCGCCACTGCTCCATCCGCTCCCACGCCTGCAAAGAAAAGACAACACGAATGTAAACGAGGGCAAGAAGCAACAAAAACATATTCGCTATAAAGAGGTCAAGAATGGCTTTGTAAAGATGGTTTTTTACGGAGAAATCAATAAAAAAGGCGTAAAGATTCAAGCAAAAAAACGAGATCTTTTAAAAAAAAGAGAAAGATTCATCCAAAAAGAAAGGTTTCAACAAAAACACCCAAATGTAGAGTCAAAGAACATAAAAGAAGGTAGATCATAATGTAAAGTTGAAAAGGTGATTTTTTTGAAACTTTATTTTTTTTTTTTTTTTTTATTTTTATTTTTTCTTCAAACGCCTATAATCTAAAAACAAAATAAAAGTATAAAAAAAAGGAAAGATTTTTACCTTCCCGCCACAGTGGGACGGTGGCCGAGTTCGACGCCGACACTAGGAATCTCGCCAAATTCCTCACCGCAGAGAAAAAAAGGAAATGAAACCAGTTTTTTTTAAAAGAAAGGAGAAATGAAATTTTGTAAAAATTTTGATTTTATAATGAATTAAACGAGCGTCGTTTTGGCCTGCGCCCGAAGCCCCAAAACGACGTCGCTTTGCCCATCCGACCGAATCCGACCCGCTTACCCGAGGATCGCGTGTTTTTCGAAAAAGTGGTCTATTTATGCTGAGTCCCTCCGCATTATTTTAATTTTGCGATCAAGTCTTTATAATTTAAAATTAGCTCTATAATTTGCCTCGATTTGCGATTAAGCCCCCCTCACTGCATGCGTTTTGACAAAAGAATTAATTGTAGTTTAGGTCCCCCCACCTTTCACGCGCGTTATAAATAAGTCCCCTTTCCTTTTGTTTTATTTCAAATTAACCCCAAAATTTTTATCTTTAATGCAAATCAATCCTGACTTAATTATTGTGCAAAATTTTTTTTTTCTTTTTTGTTAATTATATTAATATTGTTATTATCATTGTTATATTTTGATATTTTAGTATTAATACATCTCACTAACCTTATTTTATTATTTTTATTATTTGTTTTAATTGTATTTTCATTATTATTTGATTCTATTACTTATTATAACATGTTATTATTTGTTATTTTGGTTGTACTTCCACTATTATTTGTTCATATTACTATTATCCATTATAACAATCGTACATGCTATTATCTTATTTATTTACTAATATTATGATTGAGACGATCATTGTATTATTATTATTGTTACTATCTATTTTGCTATTACCTTGTCCGTATTGTTACTCTCATTCTATTATTTTTTTATGTGCATATATTTTTATATATTATTTCATATTATTCTTTTACATATTATCATCATTATTTTATTTCAAGTATTATCATTATTATTTTGTCATTGTTATTTCTTATTTTATTTATTTAGTTATTTATTCATCTTTTTACTACTTGGTATTATCATTATTATTATTATTATTATTATTATTATTATTTGTATTTTTATTTATAACATTCCCATCCATATTTGTTCTCTTGGTTTTGTACAATACTATTGAACAAAATATCATTTGTAAGATTATCGTATTTCATCTAAAAATTTTTCAAAATGAGGCAATGTTTGGTATTTAGAAACTCGAGAAATAGTGCCCTAACGTCTTTCGGGTTACGATTTTTCGTTTGACTAAATAACTTAACATCCCTTTTACGAAGTTTTATGAGTCACGAGATGACTTTGATTACGAGATTGAAACATCGTGTCCTAACGTCTTCGGATGTGATGTTTATATCTTCTCGGGACAAAGAAATCTCGAATTTTGACTCAAACCTTTTCTTAAATTCAATCCCATACGATGCATTTTGAAAAGTCATTACACTGTTCAAAGATTTTTAAAATAAAGGCAATGTTTTGTATTTAGGAATTGGGAATAGTGCCCTAACGTGCTGGGTTGCGATTTTCCGTTTGACTAAATAACTAAACATCCTTTTGATAAACTTCGTAAAACCATGAGATAGCTTTGATTACGAAGGTTTAGAGCATCATGTCCTAACGTCTTTGGATGTGATGTTCAGATCCTCTCGAGCAAAGAAATCTCACAATTACGTCCCTAATTATCCAAACATTTTAAAGGATTTGTATCTTAAAACCTTTTAAAATTTCCGACGCTAAGACTCTAATTAATCATTTTGGTACCAATTTTGGGCGTATCGAGGGTGCTAACCCTTCCTCGTGCGTAACCGACTCCCGGACCCGACTTTTAAAACTTCGCAGACCAAAAACACTGTTTTAGTAAAGCAAAATGTTTTATTAAAATAAAGGTGATCCGAACACACCAAATAATGGTCGGTGGCGACTCCCGTTTCATTTCTATTTTCAAAACCCAACGTCGAACCCTGTTTTGTTTCCCAAAAAAATGGTTACGACAGCTTGGCGACTCCACTGGGGACCGATTTAGAGAGTCAAGCCATAAATTGATTATTTTCTGTCGTGTGTCGGAAGTTTGAAAGCTCGATTTGAAAATTACAATCTTTTATTGCGTGTTGTTTCAATTTCAGCATTGCATTGCATGACCGTTGTGGTCACACCTTTAGGTGAGAGTGAGAAACTACTCCTTCGTGAGGTTTTCACCTCCGTGCAGGATAGTGGATCGCTTTCGGGATACATCCGTACCTATGTCTTCGTGAGATTTTCATCTCCGTGCGACCATAGGAAATGTATCCCCGAACTGAACTCGGTCTATATGAGCCTATAATGGGTGAAGATCGAGGAATCACTTTGGTCGTGTACTCCTCCTTAGAACCAAACCACATATAGTAAGCCCTAAAGAACCCACCCTAGGTAGAGCCACGCCAAACCCTAGTGGTTAACAAATTAGGTACTTTTTATTCTTTGCCTATTATGTATGAAATACTGATTTACTTTATTTTTATTTTTTGCATGGCATATTCATCAAAAAGGTGTTGATTCACGTTCAATTGCCCAAATAGATAGCTTTGTCATGGAAAGGGGGTTTCTTGATAGAGTGGAGGACAATGCGGCCGTCCGGATATGGGCCGAGACTGTGCAACAAGAAAAAGGTGATAGCCTTGCAGAAGGGCACGTGTCGGAATTATGGGACTTCACGCGTATCAGTGTCACTCAAAACAATCTTCAAGAGATGAAAGAGATATGGGGACAGTAGGATCATGAGACCAAGCAATTATTCTACTGTCATTACGGAGATCTGTCATATCTGCTCGACGTCAAGGTAGACCAGCACCTATTTCGAGCTATGGCCCAATTTTGGAATCCCGCTTATAGGCATTTTACTTTCGGAAAGTGGATTTAGTGCCTACTATAGAAGAATACACGGCTTTACTTCGTTGCTCAAAAATTCAAGCCGACAAAGTTTATACGAGACCTGTTAACGTTCCCACCTTCTTGAAAAAGCTGATGAATATTACGGGAATGAGTGAGCAGTGGGTTGCGGCACGGATAAAACAAAAAGGAGATTGTAAGTGTATCCCTTGGAGAAATTTAAGGGACTTGATCATAGCACACCCGGATGTGAAGAAAAGGGTTGACATCTTTGCCTTGAGCATTTATGGATTGATCATCTTCCCTAAAGCTCTAGGGCATGTAGATGAGGCGGTCTCAGATCTATTCGACAGGTTGGATAGAAGAGTCACGCCCGTTCCTGTAATTCTGGCCAAAACTTTCAGGTCTCTAAATGCGTCAAAAATGAGCGAAGAAAGATTCACCGGTTGTGCCTGCTCTTGCTAGTATGGTTCAACATCATTTTGGAAAGTGGAAAAGGCACCAGGTCGAATCTTCTCCGAGGACTATTCTCCGCTAAAGGAATTAGCAGCCACACCAAGGCGAGACGATCTTACGGAAGAAAAATGGATGACAATTCTGTAAAACCTGCAAAAGGAAGACGTGGAATGGAAAGCTCCTTTGATGATCCCTGATGAGATCCTATACCGATGTGGAGATTTTGACTGGGTTCCTCTACTTGGAGTATGGGGAGCCGTCGGATATGCTCCTCTCCTTGTGTTGAGACAATACCGATCGAGACAGTTTATACCCGCAACACAAGGTCTAATCCAGTGTGAATTTGAATACAAAGGGGATAATTGTAAGAAAAGAGTCCGTGAAATAGCAAGCGCTTGGAGTCAGACTCATAGAATGAAAAGGTTTGCCACAAACCCGATGACAACTCCCGAATACGACCGATGGAGGAACCAGAGAATCAACGACAACATTCCCACACCAGGCCAGGAAGACGCTCGATCAATGGAGGAACACCTACAGGTAATCCCATCAGAGCTCGAAATCATTAAACAAGATTTTGAGAAAAGGAATGCGGAATTGGGGAAAAGGATAGAACGGTTAGAAGAAGAGAAGATGCAGCTGGGTTTGGACGTTGACATTCATAAGCTAGAGGTAGAAAAATTGAGAAAAGGGAAAAATAAAGTGAGAAAGATTTGGACGGTTTGAAGGCAGGACTACAAGAAGTCGAAGATCAATGAAGCTTCTTTGGATTAGGAAAAACATCGAGCAATGGGGTCAAGAACTCGAGAGGAAAAAATAGAGCTATCCAATGGGAGCGAGAACTCCGAGATACTCAAGCTCGAGAAGATACTCAAGAGAAGTCCGCAAAACCCAAAGCGAGAAAGAGGATTAAAGGCTCGGGTGGCGAATTGGAAAAATCCTTGTATCAAGATCGTAGCCGCAACTCGTAGTTGAATTAAAAGCTAGCCTGAGTAAAATTGAAGAAATGAAAGCGAGAATCGAAGAGCTAGAGTCTACTTTACATGGTTGTGAGCTACGGGTGGAACTACTGGAAGTCAATGAGGAGCGTTGGAAGCAACAACTTCATCACTTCCAAAATCAAGTCGAGGATCGGGATTACATCATGGGGAAGCCGTGGCACAAGTGCGAGAGGTCGCGAGCATTTGCAAACCTTAGAGTCCAAGCCGATGTACTAAGTTTATTTTATGAATCAAAGTCGAACAAGGATAAGAGTTAGCTAGGCTTCTTGAGGAAGTCAAGGCCTTAAGCATTAGGGCAAGGCCTTATATGTAATCCATTCTATGTAAAGAAACTTGTTTTCAGAGAAGTTATTCTAATGGAAATTGAATCGAATTAATGCCTTTTTGCATACATTTCATGCATTAGCATTACATTGCATCATATTACATACATTAAAGTTTATAAAAAGAAGCCTAAGCGGTTAAAATTATCGAAAAAGAAAAAGAAAAGAGAAAATCGGGAACCGAACAACGCTACGGGACTCGTACTAAGACCAAAAAATGGATCAAAGATTTGAGCAATTTCGAGAAAGAAATGCAAGAACGGATGCAAGAGCAAATGATGAAGCTCCAAGAAGATATGATGGAGCGGATGCAAGAGTCCCAAAACAACATGATAAGTCATTTGGTGCAACTATTGGCCAATGAACGAGGAAAGGCGCCATTGCTAGCTCGAGGAATAATGATGACCTCAACACCCTCCTGGATTTACCCCGCCAAATACCCAAGCACCACCGAAATATGCCCCAAAGGGCGCTGTTGTTATCGAAGCCACGATGCGAGTTGAGACTGCAATGCCGCAGTAGACTTCCATTGGTTCGAGGCACTAATCCGGAGAAGGTCCGGCTAACCCTATAGTCTCCGATTTTGATGAAATGGCTGAAATGGATAAGGCAAAAGCAAACCTTCCCAAACAACGAAGATCGTTGCAAATGGTTAGAAGAAAAGTTTAGGAAATAGAGGCTACGACCATCGCCACTGGGGTGGGCGCTAAAGACTTGAGCCTAGTCCCAGATCTCGTACTTTCTCCAAAATTCAAGACCCAGGACTTGAAAAATACAACGGGACGGTTGCTCTCAAGCGCACATCACAATGTTCTATCGACGGATGGCGGGGCATGTTAACAACGATCAGCTGGCGATTCACTGTTTTCAAGATATTCGTTGGTCCATGACCAAATGGTACAATCGGCTCGGTAGCTCAGATCAAGTCATGGAAGGACCTAGCACAGCCTTCCTAAAACAATCTGGGCACATAGTCGATATAGCGCTGATCGAATCACGCTCCAAAACATGGAGAAGAAGCCAAGCGAAAGTTTGAGCAATATGCCCAATGATGGAGGAAGTAGCCACACAAGTTCATTACCGCTTTTGGAAAAAGAGGCGCCATGCTTTTTATTAATACCAGAGCCCCTTTCATAACCCATATGATAGGAGTACAACTAAGAGCTTTCTTGATATAGTAATGGCGGGGAGATGATCGAGCATGCTATAAGGGAGGCAAAATCGAGACAGAGAAAGCACCGGAGAGTCGCCCTAAGAAGAAAAGCGGTGAGGTAAATAATGTGAGTACATATAATAGAGGATACCGAAGGCGATCGCAGATTAATCACCAAAAGCGATTCTGATAGAACAACCAGGGCGACAAAGACAGAATCGGAACTAGACCAAATCTTGAAAGGATCCAATTTGTGGATTCCGATAAGCATAAAAGAGTTATATCGATTTTATTCAATGAGCATATCGTGTCCCGTTTTACTTACAACCATTGCAGCCCCATACCCTAAGTGAGTACGACCCAAACGCTCAATGCGATTACCACGAGGATAGAGGGCATTCGATGAGAATTACCTCGCTTCAAAAAGGTAGTCGAGGCTAATCAAAATGGGTGTTATAGCGCTTGATGACTTGGTAAGAAAAGGAACCCATTGCCTAATCATGAGGAAAAAGGGTGAACGCAATCGGTGAAGAGATTGTGAGAAAGATCAGAGAGACATCACCAAGTAAAGACCCCATTGCGAATAGTCCGGAAGGAAATGGTAAAAGAGGATTGATAGAGTCGATTCTAGGAATCGAAATCTGTAATTGTTGTGAATTCCATGAGGCGAGGGGCACGAGATCCAAGAATGTCTTGAGTTTAAAATTTTGGTGCAAGGCCTCATGGACAACAAAGAGCTGGAGTTTTATGAGGAAGGAGTGGAGAAAGAGGAAATATGCGCGACCGAGGAAGAATTGACAAAACCCGGAGTTAGTTACCCGAGAATCATCATTTCGCGGAACACGGAGGGCGAGTCTGAGGAAGACCGAAAATCACAATTGAAAACCGCCTTTCCCTACCAAGATAGTAAAAGGTACCTTGGAATTATAATTGCAATGTGACAACACCAGGAGCGCAAGGTTCCACTAGTATTTCGGAGGAAATCAAGAACGAAGGTTCCTATACGCGAAGTGGAAAGCGTTATGATCCTGAAAACAGGAGAACAGGAGCGGCGAAACTGAAGGCTGTGTCGATTGGGAAGGAAAAAGAACCCGAAGCCGTTGTCAATGAGCCCGTAAAAGAGGAAGAGGCTAAAGAGTTCTTAAAATTCTTGAAACACAGCGAATACAGTGTGGTGGAACAAGCGCACGCACAACCAGCCCATATCTACGTGTTAGCACTACTTCGAGCTCGAAGTGCATCATGAGCGTTAATGAAAATCTTGAATGAGACCTATGTTACTAAAGATATATCCGTCAACAAGTTGGATCGTCGGTTAGTAACATAAGTTACCGATAATTTCATCTACTTGACGATGACGAAATCCCACCGGGAGGTATGGGGTCGACAAAGGCATTACACATAACTACCCGTTGCAGGGATACACCTTGCCAAGTGTGCTAATAGACAATGGGTCAAGATTAAATGTCTTACCATTAGCCACACTCAAGAGGTTGCCGATAGATAGTTCTCATATGAAGTCACGCTTAAAACATAGTGAGAGCATTCGATGGCACAGAAAGAAGAGTGATGGGAAGAATAGACATACCATTATTGATCGGGCCTAATACCTATGAAGTAGACTTTACGGTCATGGATATCAAGCCTTCTTACAACCGCTACTAGGGAGACCTCGGATTCATTCAATGAAATGTACCTTCGTCATTGCACGAAATTGAAATTGGTAATGTAAAATCGGTGGTAACTATAAACGCGAGGATGATATCATAGCAAGGCTGTTACCTGTGAGCGCCATACCTAGAGCGAATGAGGAAGCCATTGAATGTTCATTTCGATCCTTAGAGTTCGTGAATCGACTTTCATTTCGAAGGAAATAAAGTCCGTCACCTAAACTCTCCAAGACTACCGGATGGGATTGCAAATAATGATGGGAAAAGGAGCCCTACTGGGAAAAGGATTGGGTAAATGTCTCCAAGGAAAAGTCCAGCCCCGATCTTTGAAGGAAAAAGGATCGCTTTGGTTTAGGTTTCAAACCGGATGCTAAACAAATGAAGAAGGAGATAGAGAAGAGACAAGAAAGGAGAAAGCGTCAAATGAATGGAGAAGGCGTTAAGTGGGAACCGATGACATTTCCCACATATCTCAGTACCTTTGTATCGGGAGAAATGATTTACCAGAAAAGAGTCTCCTGAGGGAATGTCCTCACATCAACGCCATACACGATGAGGAGATTGATCAAAGAATCTTGTCGGGCATCCGCCCATATGAACCTGGAAGCACATTAGACAATTGGACTGCAGAGGAATTTCCTGTAGTGTTTAGAGATTTTGCAGAGTAATATTCGGAACACTCTTGTTATTTTAAGCCTAGAAACAATGAGATTTCTTTTGTGAAATAGGCTTATGTTCGGACATTTTGTTTTAATAAAATGCATCTTCAATTCTATTCAATATTCTCTTATTTTACATTTTTACCATTTATTCTTTGTTCTCATTCATATCATGTGAATAATTGTCCTCCAATTCATTTATTCTTTATACACCCTTCGATACCTATTACAGGTCTCTAGACATCAATGATATGAGTAATGATACTATAGATTCAGAGGTCTGCTTTGAGCAAGACATGTGTTCAGAGGAATCTCAGGACTTTGGAAATG
Source organism: Gossypium rotundifolium (assembly GCA_025506655.1). Classification (NCBI taxonomy): domain Eukaryota; kingdom Viridiplantae; phylum Streptophyta; class Magnoliopsida; order Malvales; family Malvaceae; genus Gossypium; species Gossypium rotundifolium. The sequence goes on along the minus strand of CP106734.1, from coordinate 186,814,495 downwards.
ACACAGAATGCGACTTGCCTCCGGATTTGTTGAGAATGGTAGAGCAAGAAGAAAAACAGATCCTACCCCATAAAGAGTCGGTAGAAACGGTGAGCCTAGGAGAGGGGCAAGAGGTGAAAATTGGAGCTTGTATTACTGCAGAAACCAGGCGGGACCTCATCGAACTACTCCATGAATTCAAGGATGTGTTCGCATGGTCGTACCAAGATATGCCCGGACTAAGTACTGATATTGCAGTACACCGATTGCCCATAAGGGAAGAATGCAAGCCAGTCCAACAGAAGCTCAGAAGAATGCGACCAGACGTCTTGTTAAAGATAAAAGAAGAAGTCGAGAAATAATTTAATCTTAGGGTTCTTACAAGTGGTCAAGTACTCGGATTGGGTGGCTAACATTGTCCCCTGTCCCCAAGAAAGATGGGAAGAATACGAATGTGCGTGGATTCTGAGAGAGACTGAACAAGGCCAACCCAAAGGACAATTTTCCATTGCCTCACATCGACACTTTAGTAGACAATACAAAGAGGTATTCGTTATTCTCCTTCATGGATGGTTTTTAGGTACAACCAAATAAAAATGCATCCTAAGGACATGGACAAGACAACGTTTATAACCATGTAGGGAACATTTTGCTACAAGGTAATGCCATTTGGGCTAAAAATGCGGTAGCGACATATCGTAGAGCTATGGTAACCTTATTCCATGACATGATGCAGGGAAATTGAGGTTTACGTCGGCGATATGATCGCCAAATCGAATCAAGAAGAAGAGCATGTGCAGGTCTTGAGAAAATTGCTCTTGAGGTGAAAAATTCAGTTGAAGCTTAACCCGACAAAGTGTACCTTCGGGGCTCGATCCGGGAAGTTGCTCTGGTTCATAGTCAGTGAAAAGAGGATTGAGGTTGACCCAGATAAAGTCAGAGCCATACAAGAGTTACCTCTACCACGTACCCAAAAAGAAGTTAGAGGTTTCTTAGGAATTTGAATTACATCGCTCGATTCATTTCACAACCGACAGAGAGATGTGACCCTATATTCCGTCTCCTCAAGAAACACAACCCGAGGCGTGGGATGAAGAGTGCCAAAAGACCTTGAAAAGGTAAAACAATACCTATCTCGGGCCCGGTATTAATGTCGCCTCAACGAGACAAGCCCTCATCCTTTATCTAACAAGACTTGATAATTCGATGGGATGCGTCTTTGGGTCAACATGATGAATCAGAAAAAAGAAAAGCAATATACTACCTTAGTAAGAAATTCACCATGTGAAATGAGGTACCAATCGAGAAATTATGTTGTGCCTTGATTTGGACAACTCGAAGGTTGAGGCAATACATGTTTATATCACGACATGGCTCATCTCAAAGCTAGATCCCTTAAGTATATGATGGAATCTACCGCCTTGAATGGAAGAATGGCGGTGTGGCGATCTTGCTTTCGAATTTGACATCATTTATGTAAACCAAAAGCGGTAAAAGGGAGCGCGATAGCGAACTTTCTAGATGAGAGCCCTTGACGACTATGAGCCCTTAGATTTTGATTTCCTAATGAGGATTTGATGTATGTGGCGGACATTGAAGAGGTGCCTCTAAAGACCAACCTTGAAATTAAATTTTGACGGGCATCAAATGCCGTGGGTAATGGAATTAGGCGATCTGATATCCCCAAAAGGGACCATTATCCATTCACTTGTAAACCGGACTTGATTGCACTAACAATATGGTGAATATGAAGCTTGCATCATGGGGCTCGCATGTTGCTATCGAATACAAAATCGAGGTATTAGAAGTCTATGAAGATTCATACAGTAATCTATCAACTCAAAGGAGAATGGGAAACTAGGGATCCAAAATTGGTTATCTATAAAAGATTGGCCCAAGAACTTGTCAAAGAGTTCGATGACATCACTTTCAATTACCTACCCAGGGACGAGAATCAGATGGCGATGCTCTGGCCACCCTAGCTTCCATGGTCCGAATAAATGAAAGCGAAGATATGAAGCCAATACAAATGAGCATTCATCAAGACCCAGCCCATTGCTACAATGTCGAGGAAGAAGGAAAAACCGGCCCACCGTGGTACCATGATATATTGCGGTATTTAAAGAATCGTGAGTACCACGATCAAGCCAACGAGAATGAAAAAAAAAGATGAGGAGGTTAGCTTTGTGATTACGTCTTGGATGGAGAAGTCTTATACAAGAAAAGGAAGGATCAAGTCTTTTGAGGTGTGTAGACGCCCACCGAAGCTAAACTAATTCTAGAAGAAGTCCATGAAGGTGTCTGTGGAACTCATGCTAATGGTTTCACAATGGCGGACAAATAATGAGATTCGGATATTATTGGTCCACCATGGAGGAGGCTGTATCAACTATGCCAAAAATATCATAAATGCGGTTATGGAGACAAGATTCACGTGCCCGTCACCTTTACATGTTATGACTTCGTCATGGCCATTTTCCATGTGGGGCATGGGCGTCATTGGGCCAATATCTCCGAAGGCATCGAATGGGCATCGATTCATCTTTGTGGTTATCAACTACTTCACGAAATGGGTAGAGGCTGCCTCATATGCTAACGTCACTAAATCAGCGGTTAAGCCGATTTTTGAAGAAGAAAATCATTTGTCGATATGGAATGCCGAAAGGATCATATCGGATACAACGCTATGAACTTAAACAATAGCACGATAGCGAGGGGTTTGTAGCCAATTCAACATCAAACACCACAATTCATCACCATATCGCCAAAAATGAATGGGCAAAGGCGACCAACAAAAACATCAAAAGATAGTGGAAAGATGGTGAGACTTACAGAGATCGGCATGAGAAGTCGCTGTCAGACTCTATACTTATCGAGCGTCCGTCCAGAACCTCTACAGGGCAACACCTTTTCATTGGTCTATGGGATGGAAGCGGTCCTACCTATTGAAGTAGAAATACCTTCTCTCCGAGTATTATCGAAGTGAAACCGGATGAAGTGAATGGATCCAGTGCTCGATATGACCAGTTGAACTTAATTGAAGAAAAGAGATTGAGAGCTATCCGTCACGGTCGGATGTACCAAAAGCGAATGATGCGAGCTTACAACAAAAAGTTCGCCAAGGAATTCCACGAAGGGACCTTGTCTGAAAAGATCCTTCCCATACAAAAAGACCACAGAGGAAATGGATGCCGAATCGGGAAGGACCGTATGTGGTAAAGAAAGCTTTCTCGGGAGGTGCATCGATTCAGCGACAGAGATGGACGGAAAAGCTTGCCCAATCCGTGAACTCAGATTGATTAAAAATACTTTGCTTAAGATAGAAGAAGCCAAGGTGAAAACCCGCAAAAGGCACTTTGATACTTCAAAAAAAACGGAGAGGCCAAGGTGAAAACCCGCAAAAGGCACCTTGAGACCAAAGGGCTTTTTGAGTTGAAAACCGAAAAGGCGGCTCAAATTTTGAATGGACACGTCGCGATCTCGTGGCACCATAATCAACGAAGAGGAAATCGTTGCATATCGGGCATCGACAAAATACTTGAGTCTTCTAAACACATGCGAGCTCGGGCGATCTTCTTGAAGCTTGTATATAGAAGCCCAATTGGCGATGTCTAGGGCGTGTGACCCATGTTGTTATTTTACCATTTTTGAGTCCTTTTCCCAAAAAAAAAGGAGGGAATATGTCCCCAATCAATTTTCTTTGTTTCATAGATAAATTCATTTTGATTCTCTTTGAAATTGATCTACTGTTATCCATCATTAACATGATGCATTAAAAAATAAATTGATGAACTAATGATTTCACAAAAGAAAGTTCCACGTATCACTTTGGAAATCTCTAGATAAAACAGGAAGCCAAAACAGAACAGTTGTTTAGAACTTCCATGAACACAAGATGATCATTGGAGAAAAAGGGGTCTCAATAAAGACCATTTCTATGAAGTTTCTCGCCCGATTCATTAATTGTGGCAAGGGTAAATAATGTTGCTTGGTCACTTTTTTTAAAAAAAAAAGTAAGACAGGCCAATTTTCGATAAGGAAAAACCCTAAATGGTTGAGAGTCGAACAAACCAAGTCAAACATTCGTCAAGAAGGAGTTGTGACTCCCAGGGAAGGTGGCTAGAAGTCAAGCGGACACATGTTCTAAGGCCTAAAATAGGCTTGAAAGTTCCACAGGGCAAGCCATTCATGCAAAACAGTCCTTTGAGAGGGAAGCGAAGATAAAACCTTGATGACAAATGAATGAAAACACCTTAAATAGGAATCATACTCATAACATTTCGACTCATCATACTCATGGCATCCTAATCATTAGGCATAAGTATGTATTCATTCTCTGAGTTACGTCCTCAAGAAGGACTGACATGGTTGAGCGAGATCTCGTCTCCACGAGTATGCAGAAGCGGATCTAAGATAATGATTTGACGCCCGAAGTTGCGAAGCGGATCAAAGATTGGTCCGTGATCCTTGAGTTTGCAAGGATCGATTGAAAGAAGCATTTGGCGTTCACGAAGTTGCGAAGCGGATCAAAGATTGATCCGGTGATCCTTGAGTTTGCAAGGATCGATTGAAAGAAGCGATTTGGCGTTCTGAAGTTGCGAAGCGGATCAAAGATTCGGACTAGTGACCCTTGAGTTTGCGAGGATCGGATCGAAGATAGCGATTTGACCTTCTTGAAGTTGCAAGAAGCGGATCGAAGATGGCGATTTGGCGTTCACGAAGTTGCGAAGCGGATCAAAGATTCAGTCTGGTGATCCTTGAGTTTGCAAGGATCGATTGAAAAAAGCAGATTTGGCGTTCTGAAGTTGCGAAGCGGATCAAAGATTCGGACTAGTGACCCTTGAGTTTGCGGGATCGGATCGAAGATATGATTTGACCTTCTTGAAGTTGCAAGAAGCAGATCGAAGATGGCAGATTTGACCTTCTTGAAGTTGCAGGAAGCAGGTTGAAGATTCAATCTGGTAATCCCCGAGTTTGCTGGGATCAGGTTGAAGATAGCGGATTGGACATTCCTAAATTTGCAAGAGCAGATTGAAGCCACATAGCAGTGAAATGGATCGAAGCAACAAGATGCAGTGGGCAGAAGCGACGCTACTTGAAGAAAAGCACCTAAGAGGCCAAGACTCGGCGGGGCCGGGCAATATTGGGCTTCTTTAAGTCTTTGCTCTATTCTCGTTACACGAAAATGAGCAAAGAGGGGCAGCTGTACAAAGCCCAAATTGCCCGGGCCCATTTACCACAAAAAAAAAGAGAAAACCAGACCCATTTCACCCATTAATGCCCAAACAAACCCAAACCGTTTACAACCCAAGCCTAAAACTACCGGACCAAAACTAAACAAGCGGACCCAAAATAAATTAAAAATAGGCCCAATTACAAGTGGCCCAAAAGGCCCAAGAATTTAAAATTTTTGAAATGCTAGGGTTTCGAAAACCCTAGCCACCGCCTCCGACTTTTCGACCGACACCACGAACCTACCCTCGACACCGTCGCCGCCACTGCTCCATCCGCTCCCACGCCTGCAAAGAAAAGACAAACACGTAGCGAAGCGAGGCGACAAGCAACAAAAACATATTCGGCTATAAAGAGGCCGAAGAATGGCTTTGTAAAGATGGTTTTTTTTTTACTGGAGAAATCAATAAAAAGGGCGAAAGATTCAAGCAAAAAAAGCGAGATCTTTTAAAAAAAAAGAAAAGATTCATCCAAAAAGAAAGGTTTGAACAAAAACACCCAAACAGAGAGTCAAAGAACATAAAAGAAGGTAGATCATTTAAGAAAGTTGAAAAGGTGATTTTTTTGAAACTTTATTTTTTTCTTTTTATTTTTTATTTTTATTTTTCTTCATAGCGCCTATAATCTAAAAACAAAATAAAAGTATAAAAAAAAAGGAAAGATTTTACCTTCAAACCAGTGGACGGTGGTCGAACTCGACGCCGACGTAGAAATCCTCGCCAAATTCCTCACCGCAGAGAAAAAAAGGAAGTTGAAACCAGTTTTTTTAAAAGAAAGGAGAAATGAAATTTTGTAAAAATTTTGATTTTATAATCGAATTAAAACGCGTCGCTTTTGGCTGCGTCGAAGCCCCAAAACGTCGTTTTGCCCATCCGACCGAATCCGACTCGCTACCCGAGGATCCGCGTTTTTCCGAAAAAGTGGTCTATTTGCGCGCGGAGTCCCTCCGCATTATTTTAATTTTGCGATCAAGTCTTTATAATTTAAAATTAGCTCTATAATTTGCCCTGATTTGCGATTAAGCCCCCCTGCTGCTGTGCGTTTTGACAAAAAGAATTAATTGCAGTTTAGGTCCCCCCACCTTTCACGCGCGTTATAAATAAGTCCCCTTTCCTTTTGTTTTATTTCAAATTAACCCCAAAATTTTTATCTTTAATGCAAATCAATCCTGACTTAATTATTGTGCAAAATTTTTTTTTTCTTTTTGTTAATTATATTAATATTGTTATTATCATTGTTATATTTTGATATTTTAGTATTAATACATCTCACTAACCTTATTTTATTATTTTTATTATTTGTTTTAATTGTATTTTCATTATTATTTGATTCTATTACTTATTATAACATGTTATTATTTGTTATTTTGGTTGTACTTCCACTATTATTTGTTCATATTACTATTATCCATTATAACAATCGTACATGCTATTATCTTATTTATTTACTAATATTATGATTGAGACGATCATTGTATTATTATTATTGTTACTATCTATTTTGCTATTACCTTGTCCGTATTGTTACTCTCATTCTATTATTTTTTTATGTGCATATATTTTTATATATTATTTCATATTATTCTTTTACATATTATCATCATTATTTTATTTCAAGTATCATCATTATTATTTTGTCATTGTTATTTCTTATTTTATTTATTTAGTTATTTATTCATCTTTTTACTACTTGGTATTATCATTATTATTATTATTATTATTATTATTATTATTATTATTATTTGTATTTTTATTTATAACATTCCCATCCATATTTGTTCTCTTGGTTTTGTACAATACTATTGAACAAAATATCATTTGTAAGATTATCGTATTTCATCTAAAAATTTTTCAAAATGAGGCAATGTTTCGGTATTTAGAAACTCGAGAAATAGTGCCCTAACGTGCTGGGTTGCGATTTTTCGTTTGACTAAATAACTTAACATCCCTTTTACGAAGTTTTGCGAGTCACGAGATGACTTTGATTACGAGAGATTGAAACATCGTGTCCTAACGTACTGGATGTGATGTTTATATCTTCTCGGGACAAAGAAATCTCGAATTTTGACTCAAACCTTTTCTTAAATTCAATCCCATACGATGCATTTTGAAAAGTCATTACACTCTGTTCAAAGATTTTTAAAATAAAGGCAATGTTTTGTATTTAGGAATTCGGGGAATAGTGCCCTAACGTGCTGGGTTGCGATTTTCCGTTTGACTAAATAACTAAACATCCTTTTTGATAAACTTCGTAAAACCATGAGATAGCTTTGATTACGAAGGTTTAGAGCATCATGTCCTAACGTGCTGGATGTGATGTTCGTATCCTCTCGGAGCAAAGAAATCTCACAATTACGGCCCTAATTATCCAAACATTTTAAAGGATTTGTATCTTAAAACCTTTTAAAATTTCCGACACTAAGACTCTAATTAATCATTTTGGTACCAATTTTGGGCGTATCGAGGGTGCTAACCCTTCCTCGTGCGTAACCGACTCCCGGACCCGACTTTTAAAACTTCGCGGACCAAAAACACTGTTTTAGTAAAGCAAAATGTTTTATTAAAATAAAGGTGATCCGATCACACCAAATAATGGTCGGTGGCGACTCCCGTTTCATTTCTATTTTCAAAACCCAACGTCGAACCCTGTTTTGTTTCCCAAAAAAATGGTTACGACACCTTTACTCATAAATTTATTCAAAGCTGTCCTTTTGTGTCATAGTCACTAAATTATTTATTTCTAGAGCTACAGAACTCCAAATGAAGAACCGTTAATTTTTCCTGAAACTAGACTCACATATATTCATACCATAAAATTTCCAGAATTTTTAGCTTAGCCAATTAGTACAGTTTATTCAACAAAGTCACCCCTATTCTGCTGTCTGGCAGTTCTGACCCTTCTTCACTAAAAATTAATTATCTCTTCATACAGGATTCAGATGATGTTCCAGTTTATTTTTATTGAAAATAGACTCATTCAGGATTCTAAACATATAAATTTAAACCCATAATTATTTTTATCCAATTTTTGATGATTTTCTAAATTTAGAACAGGGGAACTCGAATTCATTCTGACATTGTCTCACAAAATTCATTATATCTCATGATTTACATATCCATTGCTTACACTGTTTCTTCTATGAGAAACTAGACTCAATAAGCTTTAATTTCATATCTTTTTTCATCTTCTAATTCGATTTCTATAATTTATGGTGATTTTTCAAAGTTAGTGTACTGCTGCTGTCCAAAACTGTTTTAGTGCAAACTGTTTATTACCATTTTTCCCCTAAACTTTCAATAAATGATAATTTCGTCCCTGCTCAATTAACTTCTCAATTGAGCTGATTTTCCTCAATTAACACTTTATTCTATCACTTTAAACTGCTTTATAACCCTTAGGAATCAGAATTTCAGTAATAGTCTTTAATTCCAAATATTTTCACAATTTAGTTCCTAAAAATCAATTTCTAATTAGATATTCCATCAATTAAACCCCTAATTCATCAATTTGATCCACATAGCTCATGTTTAAAAATCTAAGAATTTCCAGAATTTCAACTTAATTCAACAAAGCTTTGTTCTAAAACTTATAAAGCATCAAAATTAAAAGAGAAGGGCTAAATTGACTTACCAATTAAACATCCAAGCTTTAAATCATCAATTTCTCCTTTTTCTTTCTTTCCCTTTTTCTTCCCCTGCTTTCGTCTTGTTCTCTGTTTCTTTTCTGTTCTTCCTTCTTTTACTTTCTCTTTATAATATATATAATAACAATATAATATAATATATTATATTTAAAACATAAAATATATTTATTATATAATAATATATATTAAATATAAAAATCTCAGATTTTTCATACTTTAACCGCCTCAACATTTAAAAATAGCATAATTCCTTTTAGTCCTTTTTATTTTTTAATTTATAATTAAACTTTTACACCTTTTTCAATTTAGTCTTTTTCATTTAATTACCTACCCAAACGTTAGAATTTTCTACGAAATTTTAATACCACATTACTAACATTTTATAAATATTTATAAAAATATTCATACAAATATATTAAAATAAATTTCTCTTTAAATCGAATTTATGGTTGCGAAACTATTGTTCCGATAACCTTAAATTTAAGCCATTACAGCTCACCTCTACTTTTCCTTTGCAGGTTGTTGATGCCAGGCAGTTCAAACCCAACAAAACCAATGGTTTTAGAATTTATGGCTCATTTGTTTCTTTTGGGCTCTCTCTTGTTTTATTTTAAAGCCCAAATCAACGTTTCTTTATCCAACCTTGTTGAGATTTTCATTTGTGGAAAATTATCAGTTTGAATGATAATTGTTGGTGTTATCTATGAAGTCCAAAGACATATAAGAGTCATGGACACGTATATACATAATGCTCTGAATAACGACACTAAAAACTAATGGTGGAGGAGCTAAGCTACTCCGGTCTTCCCAAGACCACGCCTTCATTTTGATTCTTCACACTTTATTAGGAACACAACTCAACAAACAAATCATTATCAAAACCAAACCAAACCAAATGAAGCCAAACAATATATTAAATGGTTTATAGATAGAGTTCCATAGCCATAGACCCTTTGCTACCACTAGAACCTCATTCACCCACTTACCTCCAAAAACTAGTGATGTTGCCAACAAGGTGGGGCAAGGGAGGTTTGTATTCTCCGCACCATGTAATCAGGATCAATCTAAACCCAAGGTTAGGCAACAACTAGAAACCATAAGTTAACACACTATACTATTCAAAAAAAAAAGTTTCATTCTAGGAGAGGGTGATGATGATGAAGGGGGCCGCATTGGCGGCTGATATAAAGAGGAACCTTGGGGTGATTAAGGAAAGGGTGTTGGAGAAACTGGCTGCTGCTGCAGTCCCTGCCGATGCTTTGGAGAATGCTAGGCATTTCTTGGAGAGTGTGGTGAGGGATGTTACGGTTGCTGCTCAGGGTCTTACGAAGGATGCTTTGCACCGTATCAAGACTCATCTTGTTGATATTCTTCCTTCACTTTCCCCTGCCATTACTAGAAAGGTAGGTTTCTTTCTCTTCCTCTCTACACCCTTCTTGATTACTGGTAGGACTAGGGTGTTCAAAGGGTGAGACTTGTGTTACATATAATAAGCTCTAGCTTCACATGTATTATTAATCTTGTTCAACGGAAGGGACTTTCTCATTTCTTAGTGGCCAGCTTTTATCTACTTGTTAGTAAAAAAGTGTTGAAATTAAATAAGGACCAACAAAAAAAAGAAGATAAAAAATCAGATTCTTTTGAACATCCTGCATACAGAAAATTATTACATAGCTTTATTTGTTGTTGAGACCAGAAATGCTCTTTAGCCATTTTTATCCTAGTAAAGTGCAATGTTGCTTCCTCAAGCAATATAAGCTCTTAAACTGCGTAACCAATAATCGAACTGCCTACTCTACTGGACCTGTTTTAGCACATGAACTTTGAGCCTGTAAGTTATGTTGTCAGTCCTTTATGACACATGTATGATTAGTTCTTCTCTACTCTTTCTTCTTCTTTATGATGGCTTGGAACTACAAGACTGGTATTTTTTTTAGCCTTAACTTATAATTGGCATCATCATTGGTGATTTGAGCAGATGGTGGATGATGCCGAGAAGGAAGCTAACGAAGAACACGAAAGCGAAGGGGAACAACAAGGGGGAGAAGAGGCAAGGCAAGATGAGCATCAACTTAGTGGGAGGTCCACGTTTGTGTCACCGGCGTCTTCTCTGTTTGCTTTAATCAAACCATTATCCAGGCTTTGAAGATTATATAGGAAAGTCTAACATACTCGTTTTGTCTACATTTTGCTTCCAAGAAATAAAGTTTAGAGAGCATACACAGTCGAATCTCTAATTGAATAATGGCAAATCAATCCATGTAAAGAAGATAAAGTTATGTGAGAAGCAAACATTTTTTATAGTTTCTTTACTGCCGTCTTGGATGTTCTTTATTTTGCTTTGCATCTTAGGTAATGATGGTCAAATTCATAAAACGTAACCTAACCCATGGATTTATAGGAAATCTGATGATGGTATGAGATATCATGTTCAGGCAAGTAGAGTTCATATCAATTAAAGCAAGATTCCCTCACAATTGGCTAAGGCTTTTCTTCTAGCATTTGAATTTTCAGTCTTTACAGAATTAGTGAGCACTTATTGTGGCGCTAACTGAAGGTACAAGGCATGTCGCATCTCAGTTTTTTAAGGTTTTATTCTGTCCACCGTATATGTGGGTGTACAGAAACGATATTTGCAATTAAATTTAGGGACTATGATGAAACTCAATGATTGCCTACATTGATTAAAATAGTTCATTGAACAATATGTGACAAGAATATCAATTTGTATAAAAAAAATTTCTTAAGTAATTATCATCTCCCTTTATACAAGCATAAATATCCAATAAATATCTATTTAGATATTCACATTGTTTAACAATAAACATCTTCAAATAATCACAGCTCTTTATTAATAACTAAGTGATATAACTATTGGTAACTAAAAGACATATATCACTTTTGATCCTTCCCTTATAATTTTTTAGATCATTTGTAAGTATTAAAATGTTCTGGTCTAACATGTCTTCACCCTCCCACCCCTCCAAAACAGTGTCAGACTGTCTTTGGTTAATACGATTCCAGATTGTTTTCGACTAGTGAGATACAATAATCCAGAGTGAACATTAACCAATTTCAAATAATTTCAGAACACACACCTAAAAAAAGAGTTAATTATTCTCTTGAACAACCATTCTCTTATATTGCCTCTATCACAAGCTATCTAACATGTCTCAGTGCATGAATGTAGGTTCAGTTGCATGTTATAGATTTTACCATTACCCTCTGACCGATGGTTACAAAAGTCAGCAATGGAATTCACATAAAATCGAATCAAGAATGAATGAATGAAAAATTTTTTTATATTGCTGTAAAAGAATCATCATATACAATTCAAGGTCCATCATCCCAATCTCCAATCAAATTACAAATATCGGAACACTCCACCAAGCTGCACATGAAAAGATGAGTCTTCATAAGTAGATTGAAATTATTGGACCAGAACTTGGAGAAAATTAACATCCAAAGCACAATTGAACTATGATGCAATATTCTCTGCCAACGGTTGTTAAGAGTATAGGCAGTTTGCATGCAAAACTATTCTTTCATTCGTATAATTGATATAATTGAATAGTGATGCTGGTAATAGTATTAAGTATATATAGTGAATGCTAATATGAGAAATAAAGAAATGGTACCAGTAATTCCGACTTCGAAACCCTTCCTTAAAAACCACCAATGGTCTGTAGAGAATGAAATAGACAATCAAATTTTCACAAAAGTAATGTGTTAATGCAGAATAGGAGTAGTGTAAGGAACCATAGCAAAAGTTGTATTGCAGCCAGTGGTTCTTTAGGGCCTTGAGCTAGCAAAATGAGATGGATCCTTGGAAAGAATTCAAGTACCTTCTTATATTAAAAGGACCTTCTCCAGGAGAGCCATCACCCCCCCTAATGCAAGTGGTAACACATTTGATAGTGCATGTCTCAGCTTTCCTAGACTTTGGTCGCTGGATTCTAGGCTTTTTGCAATCTTTGGCGGATGAGCACTCTCCTGAAAGTGTTTGGGGTATGTTGGATAGTGTTTCCGAGTCTTGAGGCACCTCAGCTGGCGTAGCTGCGGAGACTAAAACAGCAGCAGCCGCAAGGAAGCTACCAGCAAGGTTGCATCTGCGGCTGAATCCGGTGAGGTTGTTACTGCTTTTGCTGGAAACCTTGTTGTTGTTGCTGTTGACACAGTACAATGAAGTTTTAACACGGAAAGCTGCACCAGGGCCATAAATTAGCATTATGGTTAAATAATGTTTAACTCTTTCTTGCTATCAATTCTGTTGCTTCATTTTAGCAGGGTTAAAGAGAACAAGAGCTGTCACATTTCCCTTATCTCTTGAGCTATATTTTCATGCTGTTGGTGGCCCTTGCTTGCAGAGTTATCATGTGTCACTTTGTTGATCCACGTGTTCACCTTTGTTTTTGTGGCTGGCCTGTAATTACCACACTAAGATTACAGTCACCGCATAACCCATCCGTGGAAGTATAAGATTTGGGCCAAGTTGCACGCGAGTATGATCCCATAGCAAGCAACATCATAAATCTTCAAGCATGTGGAAATGAAAGAATAATATATTTCCTTGAATTTGATCATTTTCATTGCTAGTTCCCTGTGTCACTTGGCTTATTGAGATCTTGTCATAGAAGGAAGGGATAAAGGATCCAATGCATTAACATTATAATCCAATTAATATGTTCTTTAAAACATCACAGCTGAATGAATTCACTGATTATTTTATGCACATCCCATTCCAAAGAACATGTCAACACTGTTCAATTTGATTTATGTAACATTTCATGGTTTACATCACAGTGAACCATAAATTGGAATAAAAGACAACTCATTATTTAGAGCTTTTGCTCCATATACACTATATGTTATCCACCATACATATACATGCATACACATTTTCTATATGAGACTACACATGGATTTACAGTAAACAAAAACTATGCGTAACATAGAGGACAAACATCATCTGAGCAAAAGAGAACATAAAAAATTTGTTGCTGACTTCCAAAGAGATCATTATGGGTCTTCCATCTTCTTGTTTAAGCAGTTCCGACAGGATGCCGTTTCTCAGAGGTTGATAACATGTTATCCCTTAAGTGAATATCAAGTGTTTTTTTCCAAAACAGACAAGGCCGGAGTTAAATAATTATTTGCTTTGTCAGGCAAATGGGCAACCTGTAGAAGGGGAAAGTATAGCTGCTTCAGTTCAACTCAGTATGGTTACTAATCAATTAAAAGCTATTATGCAAGGTTTTATTTTGTCCTCACCAGCTCATAAAGTTCCCTCCCTTGCTCAGCAACATATTCATGACAGACCTGCACACAATCAATCAAGTTTCTGTTAGTTCTGCCATTCTTGAAATGAATCTTGTGTTAATCAGCGTTACCCACATCAAAGCTCTTATTTCTTGCTGTCGAATCATGCAATGCTTTCACGCATATATCAGCCACATCAGCACAACTAATTCCCTGATCAAAGGAAGAGAGTGGTAAGGCAGAATGGTAACTTTGTAGCCTTTATTACAGTCTACAACAATAGTAGTACATTCTCACCTGAGAAATCCTGTTTCCCTGATCGAATATAAGAGCACGTTGGCCACCAGGTTCTTCCTGTAAGTATGAAACTTTGATTCAGTACATATTTTGGCCATAAAAAAGCCAAGCTTAGATATGGAAAAAGTTTGAAAACATTTGGTGGGGTAGACTCCTACTTGGCCACTTCCCATTGTAACATGCAAGAGTTACTTCACAGATTTTCTTTTGTAAAACTAACATACAACCCTCTAACCGCTATTTGTGAAGGGACTAGAGCACATTAGCTAGTATAAACACCAATCACACACTGATTTGAAATGTTCCAAATTGTGCACATGTAGTTGGAAATGCCTCAAGACATATCTTGGAGACTCTGTTTCATTGCAAATTTTTTACTGCCTTATGCCCTTATCCTTTTTCTTTTCGAGAATAACACATACACTGAAACAATGAGCTTGAGTAGTATATAAGCATGTTCAATGATTCAAAAGAGTTAATATTATAATCACATTTGTAAAGGGCTAGCCAAGATAACCACCTTCACTACCCCCAGAATAAACAGAAACAAAAATAAAGGGAAAAACGTCTTAGGTTTACACCATTACATGTAAATTTTCAACAGGTTGCCAAGAATGATAAGCAGCATTACCATTAGTGGACCAGGGCGGATTATTGTGTACCCGAGACCAGATCTTCTCAATGAATCCTCACCAGCCTGAACAATACTCAATCATGACAACATAATATGTAAGAAAAGGGTTACAGATAAGGAATTGTTCTCGCATTAATAGAAACAGAAGCATAAGACATGACTGACCCTCTTAGCTTTCAAAACTTGCTCCCTTCGGTTTGGCTCAACTCCTAATCCCGTGCATGATACTAAAATAAAATCTGTTTCCTGTCCAGTCTGCAGAATATCAGGGTAAATTTATTTAGAATTGGGGAAAATTACTGATTTTCTTCAAAATACAGCATAATTACTAGAGCTTTAACATTGTCCTTTATAATATGGTAACCACTTTCATGCATGTGCACACAGGAATGTCCCAGCTTGCACACAACACACAAGTGGAATGAAGCAAACTCAATGGAAAGAGCAAACTCAAGAACACTGATCTTTTGCAGCCCAATCCGTATTTCCTTAACATACATATATTACAGGCAGAGGCTCAAAGCAACAATGCCTTTTTTGCAATTAACTCATCAAAGTTCATGACTACCATATCACATGATTCATACCAGGATAAATGTTACCAAAAAGGTTTAACAGTGCTCATTTCTGATGTTATAGCACAAATGATGGTATAAACTACAAAGTACCACTGAAGGTCCATCTGTTGACAATGGATGAATATACATAAAACACTTACAGGCAAGGCTTTTATATATTCTAATATAAGCTTGAAACTTCGGGGGTCTTGCTTCATTCCTGCTGATCCTTCAACAGGCCTCTGCAGGAAGAATATAACATTAGAATCTTTAAAAGCAGAATAGTGATTATTTGATGAAGGGGAACAAGAAATTGATAAATCATCAGAAATCACTGTCACAACATATGAATGCTGATGTGGTGACAGTGCTGATGTTGCGCTAGAACAAAAAAATGGTCACTACCTTCAATTGTTAATCATCTTTAAGACTTGATTACACCACATCTTGCCCAATTAGGAGATGTTTATGGAATAAATGAAAACAATAGCTAGTTTTTTGTTAGAGTGTGGTAGAGAAAAATGGGAAACAAATAAACTCTCACGGTCTCATCAGCAAAAAGAGAGTGATGGCATGAGTCATTAAAAATGTATAACTGCACTGTTCCTAGAGACCATAAAACCTGAGAAGCTATTATTAAAAAAAAAGTCATAAAACTGCTAAAACAAGAATAGTTAAAAAATTAGGTAACAAAAACACAGAGTTTCCCCTTGTAGCAGAAAGCAAAATTTCTGCACACAACTGTAACATGCATAAGACATAAGTTTTTGTTAGAAATAGGCTTTTCTGTATTATATTTCTCACAAGAAATTACACTAATATTTATATACATAGTGAGCCTAACTTTAGGAAACTCTATCATAGTGAGCCTAACTTTAGGAAACTCTATACTAGGAAGCAAACTGATTCTAGGGATGCTGTCCATTAAAACACAGCCTTAAAGTTAGGGATAGCAATAAATAAAATATCTACAGGATTCTTTCTGATACACTGAATATTCCTTATTAGAAAACTTTAATCTAACACTCTCCCTCAAGCTGGGAAGTGGATATCATCCATTCTCAGCTTGCTTACTAGTTTCTGAAAGGTCTTCCCAGATAATCCTTTGGTAAGGATATCTGCCAGTTGACCATCAGTGGACACATACGGAGTGCAAATTAAGCCACTGTCAAGTTTCTCCTTGATGAAATGTATGTCAACCTCAATGTGCTTCGTACAATCATGTTGCACTGGATTATGTGCAATATTGATAGCAGACTTATTATCACAATACAGCTTCATTGGGCCTTCCCACTTGATCTTCAAATCCTCCAAAATAATTTTCAGCCATAATAATTCACAAATTCCAAGAGCCATCCCTCTAAATTCAGCTTCTGCACTAGATCTAGCCACAACATTCTGTTTTTTACTCCTCCAAGTTACAAGGTTGCCTCCCCAAAAAAGTACAATAGCCCGAGGTTGATCTTCTATCAACCATAGATCCTGCATAATTTGCATCAGTATAGGCTTCAAGGGTTAAATTCTTCCCTTTCTTAAATAGGATTCTTTTGCCTGGAGTGCCTTTTAAGTACTGTAGAATCTGATATACAGCTCGAAGATGTGCCTCTTTAGGATTGTGCATGAACTGAGTTACAACACCAACTCCATAGGCAATATCCGATCTAGTATGTGACAAGTAAATGAGCTTCCCTACGAGTCTTTGATATGAACCCTTATCAACCACTGCATCTTCTAGTGCATCTCCAAGTTTGTGGTTCACCTCTATGTGTGTCTCTGCTGATTTACATCCCAACTTGCCCGTCTCTGTCAACAAATCAATTATGTATTTTTGCTGAGATATGAAGATTCCTTCCCGAGAGTGTGCTACTTCAATACCAAGGAAATATTTTAATTTACCAAGCTCTTTAACCTCAAATTTTTTTACTAGGCAGTTCTTTAAATTTTCCATTCCTTCCAGATCATCACCTGTCACTATAATGTCATCTACATAGACTAACAAAGCAGTCATTCCCCCTGAAGATGAGTGCTTTACAAACAGAGTGTGATCTCCTTGACTCTGTTTATACCCCAGCTTGAGTATCACTTTGGTAAATCTTCCAAACCAAGCTCTCGAGGACTGTCTTAGTCCGTACAGAGCCTTTTTTAGTTTGCAAACTACCTGTCCTGTATTTGAACCAAACCCTGGTGGAACATACATATAGACTTCCTCCTCAAGATCACCATGTAAGAAAGCATTTTTTATGTCAAACTGCTGTAGTTTCCAGCCTCTGTTGGCAGCGAGTGACAACAACACTCTCACAGTGTTCATCTTTGCAACCGAGGCAAACGTCTCAAGGTAGTCTATTCCATACTTTTGAGCGTACCCTTTAGCAACTAATCTTGCTTTGTACCTCTCCAAAGAGCCATCTGAATTGTATTTCACTGTGTACACCCAACGACATCCAACTGTTTTCTTTCCTTTCGGCAATTTTACCAAATCCCATGTCTTATTTTTTTTCAAGTGCTTCCATTTCAACCTTCATGGCATTTTTCCATGATAGAAATAGACTTTTTCTATTATTATTATTTCACAAGAAATTACACTAACATTTATACACATGGTGAGCCTAACTTTAGGAAACTCTAAACTAGGAAACAAGCGATTCTAGGGATGTTGTCCCTTAAAACACTGACCTTAAAGTTAGGGGTATAAAATATCTACAGGATTATATAAAATATCTACAGATTCTCTTGAATATTCCTAACTAGGAAAGCTGTAATCGACACTCCCCTCAAGTGGGAAGTGGATATCATCCATTCTCGACTTGCTTACTAGTTTCGAAAGGTCTTCCTAGATAATCCTTTGGTTAAGATATCTGTCGATTGACCATCGGTGGACACATATGGAGTGCAAATTAGGCCACCGTCAAGTTTCTCCTTGATGAAATGTCATCAACCTCAATGTGTTTTGTACGATCATGTTGCCTTGGATTATGTGCAATATTGATATGATCGATTATCACAATCTGACTTCATTGGACCTTCCCACTTGATCTTCAAATCCTCCAAAATAATTTTCAGCCATAGTAATTCACAAATTCCAAGAGCCATCGCTCTAAATTCGCTTCGCACTAGATCTAGCCACAACATTACATTTTTTACTTCTCCAAGTTACAAGGTTGCCTCCCGAAATGTGCAATAGCCGAGGTTGATCTTCTATCAACCATAGATCCTGCATAATCTGCATCAAGATAGGCTTCAAGGGTTAAATTCTCCCTTTCTTAAATAGGATTCCTCCGCTCGAGTGCCTTTTAAATCTTGTAGAATCTAGTAGATGACTCTAAGATGTGATTCTTTAGGATTGTGCATGAACCGACTTACAACACCAAGCTGCATAGGCAATATCCGGTCTAGTATGTGACAAGTAAATGAGCTTCCATACGAGTCTTTGATATGAACCTTTATCAACTCATCGCATCTTCTAGTGCATCCGCAAGTTTGTGGTTCACTTTATAGGTGTCTCTGTTGGTTTGCATCCCAACTTGCCCGTCTCGTCAACAAATCAATTATGTATTTTTTTGAGATATAAAGATTCCTTCCAGAGTGTGCCACTTCAATACCAAGGAAATATTTTAGTTTACCAAGCTCTTTGACCTCAAATTCTTTTACTAGGCATTTCTTCAAGTTTTCCATTTCTTCCAAATCATCACCTGTCACTATAATGTCATCTACATAGACTAACAAAGCAGTCATTCCCTCTGAAGATAAGTGCCTTACAAGCAGTGTGATCTCCTTGACTCTGTTTATACCCCAGCTTGAGCATCACTTTGGTAAACCTTCCAAACCAGGCTCTCGGGGACTGTTTTAGTCCGTACAGAGCCTTTTTTAGTTTGCAAACCACCTGTCCTATATCTGAACCAAAACCTGGTGGAACATCCATATAGACTTCCTCCTCAAGATCACCATGTAAGAAAGCATTCTTGATGTCAAACTGTTGTAGTTTCCAGCCTCTGTTCGCAGCAAGTGACAACAACACTCTCACAGTGTTCATCTTTGCAACCGGGGCAAATGTCTCAAGGTAATCTATTCCATACTTTTGAGTGTACCCTTTAGCAACTAATCTTGCTTTGTATCTCTCCAAAGAGCCATCTCGAATCAGTATTTTATTGTATACACCCAATGAGAACCAACTGTTTTCTTTCCTTTGGTAATTCTACCAAATCCATGTCTTATTTTTTCAAGTGCTTCCATTTAGACATTCATGGCATTTTTCAATTCTCATTATTTAATGCCTCGATCGCTTTTGGGAATGGAGATTGAATTTAGGCTAGTAAGGAAGGTTTTGTGGTTATGGGACAAATTTTTGTAGGACATGAATGAGTACAAGGGATGTTTTATGCAGCCCTAGTTCCTTTTCTAATAGCAATAGGAAACTCATAGTCTCTACGATCGAATTTTCAGAGTATTCAACGAGGTTCGATGAGTTACCTCGGGTTGTAGAAGCGAGAGGTTGTTTATCCGAAGAAGATGATTGAACTTGCAGGTGCCTTCTTCCTTGAGTAAACTAGTAAGGGCGAGTAGTGTCTGAATTCCTTTTGGTGACTTAGGTGTAGTAAGCTCAATTTCGGGTTGCATAGGGTCAAAAGAAGCAGGCTGGTTGGTAGGTAAGTGTAGTGTTTGGTCTTTGAATAGGAGTTGGAAAATGAAGTTAGGCGGTGGATGAAGTGGAAAATCAAGAAGAAAAATTCTCTACCCTTATCTTACGTGAATAAGTTCTCCCACGAAGATAAGGATGAGTAAAAAGTGTTCTTCTTACGCAAAAGTGACATCAATTTGAAACAAAATATTTTTGGTGGTTGGATTGTAGCATTGTACCCTTTTGTGTAGAGGAATAACCAAGAAAGACACATTTGACACTCGTGGATCGAGTTTTCCCTATTTTGAGAATGGACATGGACAAAGGCAACACACCCAAATATTTTAGGAGGAAGATTTGAAGTATGGAAATCGGGAAAAATTTCGATAGAGCTTGTATAGGACTTTTGAGTCAAGGACCTTTGTAGGCAACCTATTTATCAAATAAGTAGCAGATTAAAACAGCCTCCCCAGTATTGTTTAGGAACATTGCTTTGAAACAATAGAGCTCTAGTAATAGCTAAAAGATGACCATTCTTTTCTCAAGCAACACCATTTTGTTGGGGTGTGTGAACACAAGAGGACTCATGGAGAATGCCTTTTCTTGAAAATATGAGGAGAGAAAGTGATTGAAATAGTCTTTAGCATTGTCCATCCTAAACCGTTTTATTGCATTTCAAATTGTGTTTTGATCATGTTGTAAAAAGTTTGAAAAAGCAGACTCGACATCGATTTTTGTTTTAATAGAAATATCCAAGACACACGAGTACAATCATCAATAAAGGAAACGAACCACCGAGCCCAGAGATGTTTGAAATGTTTGATGGTCCCCAAATATCACTATGAATAAGAGTAAAAGGAGCGGATGTTCTTTTATTGCTTCTTGGAAAGGAGGAATACGTTTATGTTTGGCAAGTTCACAAACATCACAATGGAAATTATCAACATTTATTCCTAGGAACAAGGAGGAAACATAAATTTAAATTTGGAAACGAAGGATGACCGAGGCGGAGGTGATGGAGCCAAATTAGGTCTTTATTAGCTTGAACAGACTTAGATAGGAAAGATAATGTTGAGGAATTGAGCACTAACTTCTCCACTAGATTCTTCAAGATAGTATAGATCATTTGCTTCCTTAGCATGTCCAATCATCCTCTTCAGATTCATTCTGGAAAAAACATTGTTTGGGATAAAAACCACACTACAATTAGAATCCTGGTAAGTTTTTGGATGGAGAGAAGATTGGGAAATAATTTAGGAACATGAAGGACATTTTAAGGGTAAGGGTCTTATTTATAACAATATCACCGACCGACCATTGTTAGCATAAAACCATCACTCTTGTAATTTTTCTATTACTAGGACAAGGGTATATGAAACAAATTTGTGGGAGGAATGGGTCATATGGTCTCGTAGCTCTGAGTCAATGACCCAAGACACATTGGTGACTATGTCCGAGACATTAGAATTTTGAGAAGAGGAAATACCGAAAGTGCCAAGCGCAAGTACTGTGGAAGAAGATTTTTCCAATGTTCCCAAAGAACGTCTTTAACTTCTCAATTTCATCTTTATTAAAAACACCAAAATTCATTCTTCATCCATCTGTCGTGCTATATTTGCTCGCCTTGTTCCTTTGGGTGTCCATTGTTGTCGAAAAATTCCTTTTATTGTCTGTGGCTTCCCATGAAGCTTCCAAGACCTTTGTTCTTTTGTGTGACGAGACATTTTACAAAAGAAGAGGCTTAAGGGTTGTGTGGAAGGAAAAGATTACCGAAAAAATCCAAATCGATCTAATCGATACCATGATAGAAATAGACTTTTCTATTATTATTATTTCACAAGAAATTACACTAACATTTATACACATGGTGAGCCTAACTTTAGGAAACTCTAAACTAGGAAACAATCGATTCTAGGGATCTTGTCCCTTAAAACATGACCTTAAAGTTAGGGATATAAAATATCTACAGGATTCTACTGAATATTCCTAACTAGGAAACTGTAATCTGACATTCCAATTCTCATCATTTAATGTCTCGGATACAGTTTTGGGAATGGAGATAGAATTTAGGCTAGTAAGAAAGGTTTTGTGGTTATGGGACAAATTTTTGTAAGACATGAATGAGTACAAGGGATGTTTTGTACAGGCCCTAGCTCTTTTTCTAATAGCAATAGGAAAATCATAGTCTTTATGATCTGAATTTTCAGTAGTATTCAAAGTAGGCTTAGTAGTTACCTCGGGTTGTAGAGCAGTAGGTTGTTTATCCGAAGAAGATGATTGAACTTGCACCGGTGCCTTCTTCCTTGAGTAAACTAGTAAAGGGCAAGTAGTGTCCTGAATCCCTTTGGGCGACTTAGGTGTAGTAGGCTCTATTTCAGGTTGTATAGGTTCAAGGTGGGCAGGCTGGTTGGTAGGTAAGGACCGAGTGTTTGGTCATTGAATAGGAGCTGGAAAATTAAGTTAGGCAGTTTGGTTGGAAGGTGGATGAAGTTGAAAAATCAAGAAGAAAAATTCTACGCTACGATCTTACGTGAATAAGTTCTCCCCGACGAGTAAAGAATTTTTCTTCTTTCGCAAAAGTGACATCCATTGAAACATAAAATTTTTGGTGGTGGATTATAGCATTTGTACCCTTTTGTGTAGAGGAAAAACCAGAAAGACACATTTGATGACTCGTGGATCGAGTTTTCCCTATTTTGAGAATGTACATGTACAAAGGCAACACATCCAAAGATTTTGGGTGGAAGGTTTGAGGTATTGAAATCGGAAAAATTTCGATAGAACTTGCATAGGACTTTGAGAGTCAAGGACCTTTGTAGGCAACCTATTTAGCGGATGAGTAGCGATTTAAAGCACCACCCCCAGTATTGTTTAGGGACATTTTTTGAAACAATAGAGCTCTAGTAATAGCTAAAATGTGACCATTCTTTCTTTCAAGAACACCATTTTGTTGGGGTGTGTTAACACAAGAGGACTCATGGAGAATGCCTTTTCTTGAAAATATGGGAGAGAAACCGATTGAAATAGTCTTTAGCATCTGTCGACCTAAACCGTTTTATTTCATTTCAAATTGTGTTTTGATCATCTTTGTAAAGGTTGTAAAACCGACCTTACATCGATTTTTGTTTCAAAAGAAATATCCAAGACACACGGGTACAATCATCAATAAAGGATACAAACCACCGAGCCCCAGAGATGTTTGAAATGTTTGATGGTCCCCAAATATCACTATGAATAAGAGTAAAAGGAGCAGATGTTTTTTTATTGCTTACCGGAAAGGAGGTACGTTTATGTTTAGCAAGTTCACAAACATCACAATGGAAATTTTCAACAGGTATTCCTTTGAACAATGAAGGAAACATAAATTTAAGGACTTGAAACGAAGGATGACCAAGGCGGAGGTGATGGAGGCAAATTTGGTCTTTATTAGCTTGAACAGAGTTGGATAGGAATAATAATGGTGAGGAATTCAGAGCACTAATTTCTTCAGTAGATTCTTCAAGATAGCATAGGCCATTGACTTCCTTAGCATGTCCAATCATCTTCTTCATATACATTCCTAAAAAACATCGATTGGGATAAAACCACACTACAATTAGAGTCCTGGTAAGTTTTTGATGGAGAGAAGATTGGTAAATAGTTTAGGAACATAAAGTACATTTTAAGAGTAAGGATCTTGTTTATAACAATATCACCTTGACCAGCCACTGTTATCACAGAACCATCAGCTACTGTAATTTTTTTATCACTAGGACAAGGTGTATATGAAACAAAATTGTGTGAGAAGTGGGTCATATGGTCTGTAGCTCCTAAGTCAATGACCCAAGACCTGTTGGTGACTCTGTCCAAGACATTAAAATTTTGAGAATAGGATATACCTGAAAGCGCCAAATTGCAACTACCTCTGGAAGACCACTTTAGGTAATTCTTCCCATTTAACCTGTATGCCACTTGAATGTTCTGCAACTCACTAGTTTGGTTGGAGTTGTTCATAGAGACTTCTGAACTATCCCCATTGGTATTGGTTTGAATAATTTCAGACATATTTCTTTTGAACAAAAGAAGTAGGCTTGAGGGTTCAGTGGGAGTAAAAGATTACCAGAAAATAATTCCCAGAAATCGGTCTAATCTAATACCATGTTAGAAATAGGCTTTTCTGTATTATATTTCTCACAAGAAATTACACTAATGTTTATATACATAGTGAGCCTAACTTTAGGAAACTCTATACTAGGAAGCAAACTGAGTCTAGGGTTAAAACACAGCCTTAAAGTTAGGGATAGCAATAAATAAAATATCAACAGGATTCTTTTTGATACACTGAATATTACTTATTAGGAAACTGTATTCTGACAGTTTTCAAGTAAAATTTTTTGAGTATGTTTGTGACCACAAAGTTCCAACATGCAAGCTTATGATATCTTATCTAAATATTAGTGTTCCGTTCACATGGTGATATGCATGCGGAAATTATCATTCAAGTCCATTAGAAACTGAAGTTCCTACATCAACGGTTCATAATGTGTGATAAACTCACTACACAGTGCTCCACATGTTTCAGACAGTAATGAAAATATCTGTCCCAGGAAAGATAACATTCAGTATTCACCAAATTTAGTCCACACTAGTGTAAAATCATAACATAGGAAAACAAATCCTTTTTCTGATGTATTTTTGATAGATTTGTGTTTATTATATGACTCCGTAAATTTATATTAAGTTCATTTGACACTCCACAATGGATGGCCATATAGATTTTCAAGAAGTAACAAACAACAGTGAGACCATACAGATGATTAAGATGCCATGATTTCTCCTTGGTTCAGAAATCATTTACAACATTCAACATGATTCCAAGCTAGCACTCACAAGACCATAGGCATCTATTACTATTAGCTAATAACTTTTACTGTTTTAACCCTCATATTCAGCCACAAATAGAAAATAAATAAAAAAAAGGACTCCACATGACAAGACTTAGTTAACAACATTTCCTTAGGCAGACTGTGGAATTCCATATGACAAGTACGAATTGGCAACCCACTTGATAATAGTAAAAAAAGTCGATCTTGAAAATCTGATGATCCAAAAACACAACCGTTTACCAAATTACCATTCAAATAGTTATACTTTGAGAATGAATGCAGGTAAGGGTCTGTTATACTTTTACAGGTGATTACTAGGTGAAATAGTGCAATTTTCGAAACACACAAACCTGTCTTCGTGGCTCAAAACGTATAGTTAATGTATGTACAAGGAATGGATCTAATGGTGGATCATCTGGTTTCACAGGACGGAAGGATGAAAATGGTACTCTGACCTGTCAATCACAGTAAAAAGGAAAATATGTAATCCAATTGATACCTCTCACCACAATGTTAAGAAAAAGAAGATCTGATGCATAGAATGGTTATAACGGAAAGCCCATAGGTTTCTCAGGATGAGAAGTCATTACCCTACAAAATCCTATTTTTGTGTTTATTCTGGCAAAATATAATTTGCTTTGAGTTGTATCTGCTGAAGGACCAGCTTCAAGAATTACAACATATGAACTTCCATTACCACCAACAGATAGAACAAGACCTTCATACCTGAACACCGAACGCACTTGAGTGAGTTGCACTTAAAGGTAGAGTCAATGTATCTGTTAATAACAAATCAAATAACAGCCAGCTTCTGCTAAGAAAGAAGGTATATAGATAATAGAACTATCATATACCTGTCAAGTGTGGAACCTAAAGGAAGTGAAAGCTTTTTCGACAGTTCAACATACCCACCTCTGGTGAAAACATAGCCTTCATTTGAGCATCAAAAACAGAGTTAAAGATAGAATAACCAATATTTATCACAGGTAATAACCACACAAGAAGGGTGTAAATCTTCATTGCTTCAAGCTAGGCAAAATGAGATTGTAACTGCAACTGACCTGAGAAAACAGCTTGTCCTGTCTCAGTGTACTCAAATTTAGCATCCATTCCACCATCATACTTTGAAGCAATCACATCCTGGAAATAAGTACCTTGACGTACTTCCCATCCATGTAATGACTCTTCAGATTTGAACTTAGTTATCAAAAGCTTGCTTTTGCTGCTTTTCCCTGCCCGAAGTTGTGCCAGTTTATTATTGTAGTCCTGCAGAGAACGTTAGATATCAGTTCACCAAAGCTATTTTTGGGAAGAAACATAGATTGACTATGAATCAATCCACCACAACTAAAAATTTTATCAGAACCCTAGCTGAACAAGGTAATCTAGCCGTATAGACAGATAATGTTAAAACGAGTTCACTCGAGAAATACCCAAGTGTAGGACCAGCAGAGGAATTAAATTTATCGGGGGAAAAAGGGGTCATCTACTGCCTCTAGAGTAGTGATGATTTGTTTTGAGCATTATGAGGCATGGAACACCACAAAAAAAAAAAAGCTAGCCTTGGAAGAACCCATTGCACTCAAATGTGCATATAATATTAAAGATGGAGTAGAAAAGAGGGACAAACCTGAAGTGCTTTGGTAAGGTTTGAAACACCTTGATGGTCAACTCTATAAAGATCCCCAGTAATAGTGGACCGAGCAGTGGCACAGTAGATAATCTTGTTGCAACCTTCTACTGCAGCTTGAAGGGAGGAAGGGTCACCCACATCCCCCATTACTATCTCAACTGACCTGGGGAGCATGTCCAACACCTCTTGGTCTGCCTTCCTCACCAAAGCCTTCAATCACGGAATTAAAGGGAAGGCATTAATCAAAATTAAAGAATCCTCAATCTATAATTTATCACATAGTTTATTTTTACCCCTTTTAGGCATTGAAAATGCGTGGAAAACTAACATTTGAAGTACAAACAAATGTAAAAATAGCGTTTTATAAGAGGAATAGAAGAAAAGAGAAGAAAGAGGTAAAAGCAAAGCAACCTTAACAGTGTAGCCTCTGAGCATGAGCTTACGAACAACAATGCGACCAATGCGGCTGGTGGCACCAACAACAAGGACAGTGGTGCTTTGAGCACCAGGAATGGCAAACTCACACATGGGTCCTTCTCTAATAAGCAAAGCATCCAAAGCTTCCCTGTCATCTGCACGAGTAGTCCTTGAAATCTGCCCCAACCCAGAAAATTTCCTCCAAACATCGTCAAATATTTGCCTGGATTTACGTCCCAACCCCACTGGATTCACGTCGTCCAAACTCAATGAAACTTGCTGCTGCTGTTGTTGTTGTGGCTGCGGCTGTTCCTCTTCTGACATGGATTCAGTTGTTGTTGTAGTAACGGGAGTTGGAGAAGAAGGTTTTTTAGCTTTGGGTTTTCCTTCTTGTTGCCTTTGCCAGTGTCGGGAGAGGCAGCAGCGCGAGGGATAAAGAAGGTAGTACGCTGACAAGGAGAGGATTGCCATTTCATCCAGTTGGGGTAGCTGTTAAGACTGTTCCTTAAACTGGTTGAAGGACTTATTGCTGTTGCAGTAGCAGCGCTCATTGCTGCTTTTTTTTTTTTTCTCAATTCAATCCACTGGAATATTAAAGAACAGGAAAAAAAGCCCTGAAAACAGAAATTACATACATATATAGGTGTTATTGCGAAGTGGATAATTATGAAAATATGATATTTCTTTTTCTGGAAAAGAAAGTAAGAAGAAAGGTAGGGTGGTGGAGGGCTGAGACATCAAAATCAAAGGAAGAAGCCAAACAAAGGCAAATCAAAACCACAAAAAGAGTTTTGGGAACAATTAGTACGTAATGTTTGAGCCAATAAGCGCGCCACGTTGAGTCACTTGTTTCCTTTCATTCCTTGGACACGACATGAACCAGATCAAATTACGGAAAGCATTCAGATTTAAATATTTATTTTTTAAAAATTTTTTGTTGATAATTAAATTCAAATAATTTTATTTTATACCGATAATAAATAAAATTGAGTTGCAATCCCTAATTTCTGCAATTGACAATGACAACTTAAGGCAGATCGCATATGATCAAAGTAATTTTGGTTGATTACAATTCCACCTCATTTCAGATCCTGACATTATTGCTTTACATTGAACAAATTCTGATTGTTCATATTTCTCCGTCAAATTGAGTGATAGAATTGAAAAGAAATTCTTACATTGGGCGGGCCATAATATAAACAGAATTCCATTTTACTGATTAAAAATGAATTGATGCAGTTCTCCAATGCTTCTACTTATTTTTCCATCTTAAACATAAAGAAGCCATTCTACAAAAAGGGGTGTCAATGTTCCAAGAACAAAAGGGAAAAAAACCAAAAAAAAAAAAAGATATTGAAACTAAGCTCCCTCAATCCAACGTTCCTCTGTAAGAAGCAATTTCGACAGATTTAGAACAATTATAACACATTCGCCACCAAAGGGATGGCAATGAATACAAAAAATAAAAAAACTAAAAATAATGACCAGATCAGGGCATTGACACACATCTATAATTTGAGCTCCAAGGAGAGGCGCGGCAAGGCAAGGCGGCATAGTAAGCAACTGTTGCAGGCTGATCAGATCTATAAAAACTTCATCAACTTGGTTTTAGGGAATCTGGTCACGTGTTTTATGAATGAAAGAATTGTGCGCTAAGGAGCCATCACTAATCAATCTGTTTGTAGTTTTCTATGCCTATATACCCTTCTGAGCTTCTAGAGATCCACCGGCTTTCCCCATCAGCGCCTAGTTGCAAGAAGTGAACCAATGGAGCAGCACAAAAAACTATTTTCTACCTGCCTTTCTAGGAGGGAGCATTTTCATCAAAATCCAAATTTATATTTACATTTTGGTTTTAGTTACGCAGAGTTACCAGCAACCTCTGCTGCTCTTTGTCTCATCATCTCCATCACAGCAGCCCTTCGCCGAGAATCAGACTGCTGTTGAAGCCTCCTCAAATGTTCCTTAAGATCTCTGTATTCATTTTAAAAAATAAATAAATAAATAAAAGTGTCAAATTTAAATTATATCACTTAGCCTAAACAGAGAAAGGGGCATAGCATATGGCTGCTCAAGAGGGTTAGACGCATATGCATGTACCTGCAACGTGGTACATGGCATTCAGATTCTTTGCATGCTCGAGCATGAAGTTGTAGTAGATACCACATTTTCTTGCAAAGTACACAACCACCAGAAGCACGTTTTTTGCATTGTATTCCATGGCGGAAAAGCCCCTTCACTTTCCGACAATTTGGGTATTGGCAATGTGCAGAACGACATTGTGATGCATGAACCAAAAGGTCAAGCATTTTCCTCAGCTGCAAATTTCAAGAACCAATCTTGTTATGGTCATATACTCAATTTTCCAACCATCTACTCACCAAATCAGAAGGAAAATAATATATTTGGGGAACATAAATACATTACTTAGCATATTTCAATAGACAAGTGCAAGTGCCAATATCATCTCAGAAACATCCAGTTAGAGAGTTCTTTAGTCACACGTTCCTATTTTATCAAGTCATTTACAAACAAACACCATTTCTGATTTTCTATTTGATGTTTATATACACAATTGACCAGCAGGAAAAACAGATATATGTAGATGCATTTATGTTTTTATGAGATTTCCCCGATTAACCACAGTCAACTAATCAAAGAGTTAAGACAATCTTTTTTATTATGGAAGAGTTCAATAAATTTATTAAAAATGATTTACCTGCACAACCCGTAGTTGCCTAGCCTCTTTATTTTGCGCATCACGTTCAGCCAAGGATGGATGATTCGTTAACTTATGAGGATGATCAATGCCCCCATCCTTGTAGTAACAGGAGTTGCACACATCATAATCAGGACACACTTCACAGCGCCAGCCTTGACCAGTTTCAATGTCCAGATGGCATACATTACAGGTTGTGACAAATGCAGGGGCAGTTGGATTGTGCAGATGGTAAAGAACCATCATCGAGGAATGTTTGGCCCGCCTTAGGGTATCATACTGATAATGATTCCCTTGACAAAGACTCAAAAATGCCTGCCTAGTATCGAAGAATTCACTCTCAAGAATTTCATCTCTATCCTTTGTATCAGTAGGTACATCAGTAATTTCAACCTGCACCGGAACAATTTTCCACAAAATTCAATTAGCAAAGAAAAGACAGTCTGCATACAGAAGCAGCATCAGGCACAAACACTCGAAGTAAATTACTGTAACACTTTGACAAACTTACTGGATAGAGAACATGTTTTTCCCTCTGATTGAAGGGATGTCTCTCTCTTTCTTCACGTTTCTGCTCTGTTTCATAGCACCTGTGAAGGGATAAAGAAGCAACATCAAATCCATTTATCCAGGACATTTTCTCCTAGTTGACAGTAGCAGAGTGAAATAAGAACAGAAAAGATTAAATATATGAATTGCGTCATTAAGCTTCTAATCAGAAGGGGAGTTGAGTATTGAAACAGGAAATATAACCAGTTCTAAGAGCTGAAGGATCAGTCTTCTTTTCCCTAAAAGCAGAGGAACAGATGTAATAATCTGAATTAAACTGAGGGGAAAAACCTCTCTATAACATCACTTGAGTAAATTCATACTATTAGAATTAACATGTCAACTGCCAGGACCAGGGTAATGGTAACTACCTAGACATTCTTTTCTTTTTCCCCAAAATATGAATATTCTCTTTTGCCAAAAACATCGGGCCCGGCCAGAGGTTAGTTCAACAATAAATTCCTAGTAACTTAACAAGATAGCTCATCATTCAACATGACCAGCCAACAGTGGGATCTTTCACAACTAAAATAGTGACACCATGGGTTGAAAGTTTAGCATGCTTTCTATTACTGTAAAGCTGAGCAATCTAATTAATGCTTATATAGAATGTAATGCCCAATTCTGAGCAAAAATAAAAGTAAAAATAACAAAAATAATGCCAAGGAGTTATATATCTAGCATACCAATGGATTAGTAACAATTCATGATTTGCATATGAAAGTGAGCTGCACTTGCAACCATCAGAATCAGATATAAACAAACATTTCTAGAACGCAGAAAAAGATTGAACCCTATCAGAGATTCAAACTTGTAAAACAGAAAACAGAAACACTGTAACAGAGATGCTTAACTATGTCCTTGAAAGAGAGTATACTCCCTCGTGCATAGATCTGATTGAAAATTTAGTGGTTTGTGCTTCAAAATCATGGTACTATTTATAGACCAACTGATAAAACCATTGCCTGCTAGAGTATTACACGAGTATAATTCTACAGTCACACATACACGGGCAAACAGAGGAGTCAACTATACAAGATAATAATACGAAGCCAAACAGAGTAGCAGTCATACCTATCACAAATCTGAAAGTTCTTGCACTGATTACAGACCCAGCGGCTTCCAGATACCATCAGGATACAACAATGAGTGCAACAATGCTGCAAGTGAACCATAATAAAATCCTCTTTCATTGGAGAAATGGTCTCACCAAGCTGAGTGCAGGAAAAAGGAGGGAAAAGAGTAAAATAACCAGTTAGAGTCCCTTGGGTCATGATATGGAAAGGTCAAGACTAAGATAGCAAGATTGTAATTTCCAAATCTACAGGTTTAGTGCTTTACAAAGAACAAAATCATAGGGGGAAAAAGGCAGAAACATTATGAAGAAAAGAAATTACTTTATGCATCAGCAGCAGATCCTTTGATGCATTAGAAGAGAGATCAGCCTGACCAGATGCTTTCAAAGCCCTTTTTGTTAGGGTCTTTTTGATTGTTCCTTTTTTATTTAGCTTTCTGCCATCTTCTTGACGAAGCTGAAGAATTAGATCTTCAGCAGCCCCAGGCCAGTAATCACCATCAAAATATGGCAGCCTAGCTGCTGTTACCTTCGCCTTACATTCACCCGTAGTTTGGAAGAAATGATCATATAAATTAGTAAGATCAACTACAATGTTTTCCTTGGAAGCTTTCCTTAACATTGCTAAATACCTGAAACAGCATTCACAGATACCAGGGAATTAATAATAATGGATTAATAAAATATAACATGTGATGGAAAGGAATTAAAAAAAACAAACTATTAGCCTCACCATTCCCGCAGTTTATCTGATTTGGGTGTTTTCTGAATTTCTGGATGACAATATATGATATAATCTTCACCCTTTAGTGGAGGGCAAGCCCATATATAGCAACTTGTAAAACCACGCTTCTTGCAATATTCAAGGTATCCAATCTGAAAAATTGAGGTGTAGATCCAACATGTTAGACAATGATCTCAACCAAATAGATATCACTACTATATGTAAAAATGAAAATGGTGACAATAATTATCACTAAGCAGAATCCAATAAGAGTTTCGACTTACAAGGATTTCATGGTAAACAAATGTACGGAGAGCCTCTCCGGTAACTGCTTTAACCTCAGGACGGAAATACTTGACTGAGTCTAGGTATGAAAGATAAACACGGCGCTGATTAGGGAATGCACATTCCGATCCAAATTCTTGAACATACATCCCAAACAAGCATACTTCAACCCCTTCAATCTTCTGAAACAATAAAACTACCTAAAAGAGAAAAACATAACTTGATAAGCATTTGATAATTACAACAAAAGTGCCATTTTCAGCATACAAGCATCTTACAAAATCTATCAAAAAATGTAAATAAAGCATACATTCAACTTAATTAGTTAAGGCCAAACCTTCGATTTATATGGAAACTCTAGCGGATAATTCTCTTCTTGAAAGATTTCAAGAAACCGTGGCTTCACTTCCAGCTTTTTGTCAACCGATGAAACAACTCTAACCACAAGTGCCTCAGCACCAGGAACCTGGAAAAAACAAAGAAAAAAGGAAATAAGCTCGTCATGCATCCCAAGTCCATGAGAAGTCACTGGAAGTTATTTTGAAAGACCAGAAATGAAATCAACAATAAGAAGAAATTCCATATAAAGAAGGAAGTTAATGGGCCCAAGTTGAAGGAATCAGAAGTTTTAAGTTCTCCCCCTATAGATAATAAGCTTACTAACTATCTGACCTATAACTGGCTAGTGGATGGCAAAAGTTGGTAAGATCCAGTCACCCCCTTTTTTAAAATTCTCCTAACCATACAAAAAACAAACTTCATGCAGAAAGCTCAATCAACAGCAAAAAATATGCTTCACCTTGTATCATTTCTACAGCTTTTGTTTCTACAGCATATAACTAGGAACAAGCAAGCTTATTTGATTATGACCACATTTCTTCTTCTGTTTTTTCCTTATTCATCGTTTTGTCAGTAAGTGCGTAGCAAAAGGATAACCACATACAACAAAGAATCAACTGCCATCATGAGAATATTAATCACCTCATCATAACTCTTTCCTTGAACTTTGGCCCTCTCTTGTCTTTCCTGTTTCAGTCTCCTAAATAATCGCTGCTCTATGTGGTCACTGAGGATTGTTCTTGGCAAATCTTTGGCGCCAAGAACAGCACTCTGAGGTAAGGGTTTCCGCTCCCCTCTTTCAACCTCTTCAATATAGCAATTGGGGCATGTATATTCAGCTTGCCCACCATCATTCCTTCTACCATTAAATAAAGCACAAATTTGATGCTGCCAAGCCTCACATTTATCACATTGAACCCACTGCACAATTTTATTTAAGACAAACAAAAATGTAAGAGAAAATGTTAGGGCTGACCATGAAACATAATAATAAAGTATGTATTGTATTGTTACTATCGTGCATACCCATTCTTCAGTCTCTTCATCATTTTTCTTCTTCTCAAGCCTTGCCTTAGGAATGGCAGTTCCATCAACAACAATGCTATCTCCACGAGATTCATTGTGGCATGGAATACAAAAATAATGTCGCGTATCACCAGCACCCACTGTGTAGTACATTGCATTGCGCTTAATGCGAGCACCACAATGGCTGCAATAAATAGGTGGTGGTTCAAAAGTGAGTCTCTCAACTGCACATAACTGACAGGAGTTCTCACTCATAGAGTGCTCCATTGCTTGATTCTTTTCAGCTTTCGACTTACTCTGTAAAAGAAATAAAAGAAAAATGACTATCATCAATATACCATGTTCAGTCACCAAGTCCATTTCTGGCCTACCAAGTAGTATGCTTGCATGTATAACCTCCTACAGCTTTCAATGATCTACATAATGCTACAAACGGTATCTAAAACAAATCACAACATTAAAATATAGTATACCTGGCCAACCCATTGTCTGAGACCTGTAATATGCTCCCGAACTTGCTCCGGGGTGAACAGTTCAGTCAGTGACACCCCTTTTATTTTTGGTTTCCCAGACTTATTTCCAGCTGCACCTTCAGAAGACTGTGTAACATTCTCTGGTTTAACCAAGTCAGGTTCCTTCTCAATCTCAGCATTTTCTTGCTTACGAAGGCCACCAAATTCATCACTTGTAATAGGCTCAGCATCAGATTTCTGTTTGATAATGTCTTCCAAAACATCCTTCATCTCAGTAATAATAGGACTACCTTTAGCAGAACTCATGGGGACATCCGTCTTCACTTCCATAGGATCAGATTTAACTGGCATACGCCTGTCAACATATCTGTAATCTTGACGCTGGATATCCTGAGATATGTGAGTTTCAGTAACAACACAACCTGATGCTAAAGGACCTTCACTTTTAGCAATAACAGATTGAGAAGATTGTTCTATCTTCATGCGTTTTAATGAAGGCTGTATGTCTACAGAAGTGTCAATTGCTGCAAAAGTAGAAGTTATTCTAGTTGAAATGTCTCCAGAACTAGATGTTTTCGTAGACATACTGTCCAATGATGACAAAACAGAAGTAGAGTTTAGACAGGCACGTGCCTTCTGAGCCTGTACATAATTGTTAACAGGAACACAAACAGGGCAGGCTGGATATCTACAAGTCTTGTGATGACGGATCAATATCTTGGAGTGATGGCAACGAGGATATGAACATTGAGATGATTGACATGAATCCATATGAGATAACAATTTTCGTACAGTAAAGCAATAGCCATCACACTTGCCCTCAGATGCTTTACATCTACGAGCATGGCGCAGTAACAAAAGCCACCTCACTTGATTTCGGAATTGCCTGTCATGGCTCCCACTTCCAGATTTAGAGATAGCACCCCTCGAATTTGAAAGATCTGATGAGCTTTTAGGAATAGTGGATGCATCGGCAGATAAATTATTACATTGAGCTTCATCCTGCCCAGATATTCTCTGCTGGAAATCCTCTTGGACGTGCTGCTCGCGTGACATGTTCACTGGCATTTGAGACTGCTCTTGTGAGTGAGGGAGCCACTGGCCCTGCACAGCTGATTCTGGCGGTGCTCCAGCTGAAAGTTTATAATCATTTTGTGACTCCGGAACCAATTGGTGTTGGTGCAACATCTGTTGCATTTGTTGAGAATTTTGTGGAAGCGATGAATGCATATCCTGCTGACTAGAGATCTGTGCAGCATGATTCTGCTGGAATTGACTCTGTGATTCAGGAATCTGAAATTGTCCAGGAGCTTGTTGATGTAGAACCTCGCCATGGAGTTCCACTCCAGGTTCATGCTTCACTTGACTACCTATATCAGAAGCCATCTGAGGCTGACTATAACCACTATTATTGCTCATCAAATTTTGATGCTGCTGATTTTGCTGTGGATGGTGCTGCTGTTGCAGAAACTGCTGTTGCTGGAACTGAAGGGACTGCTGCTGGAACTGTTGCAGCTGATTAGCTTGAAGGACATTGTCTCTTGAAGAAACTGGAGGTTGGAAATTCATGTTTTCAAAATGATCTATGGACTGCGGATTCATATGGGCAGCCGATTGCATACCATGTAAATTCGACTGATTGCTTATCAAAGAAGAATTTGCTCTGGATATAGACAGCAAATTGACAGGATCTGAATTCTGAGAGTTTGTTATAGATCCAACAGATGTTGCAGAACCATACAAGTTTCCAGACCCAAAAGAATCAGCATTGTTCATTCCATATCCATCACCTGACACAAATCAAAACAAATATATATTTGCTTTCCTTAAGAAAAACTTGAATATTTCAATAATATATCGCATATCCAGATTCATTATTACTAAATTAAAAGGTGATAGAGAGGAAGAAATAAATTCATAAGGTTACCTTGCATCAGGGGTCGCTGATGTTGATCAAAGTGTTGTTGCAAAGGTTTTGGTGAATTAGCAAAAGGCGTGGTAGTCTGATATCCTCCAGAAGTTCCTGGTTCATTAACGATGAGCATATTGTTGCCCATCATCCCCAATGCACCATTTAGGGAAGCATTAGGAAACCCAAAAGTTTTCTGCTGCAAGCCAGACCTGATGCCACTACCTATTTGGCTGCCAAGGGTGTGCAAAATACGACTGTTTTGACCACCATGTTGCTTTTGCTGCTGTGGCTGAGATGACATCGTTGATTCAACAGTTGAAAGTCCAACATTATTGGAAGACTGATTATTAATGCTATTGTTATTACTATTCAATCCAGGAGTGGGAATCATTTGGCTTGCCATTCTTTGCACACCAATTGATGACATTCCACCAGAAGCAATATGAAAATTTGCACTTGGATGTTGATACCCATTAGATATATTTCCTAGAAAAGTACCAATCTGTTACCCTCGGAAAAAAATTGTATTAAAATATAATTGTAAAAGAAGGTAAGGCTCAAATTTACCTTCAGATCTACTGAAGGAACCACTATTCATGCCAGCAGTAGGCAACAGACTTCCTGTATTGACATTCGTAGGAGGTATGCTTGCATTGGCAGCACTCATAGATGTATCTATAGAAGATGTAACCATGAGGCTAGGATTGCCACTCTGTGACATGCCAGGGGTCGGTATCATTGTACCAACTGGTGCTGATCCCGAATTAACAAGCTGGGCATGTCTTTGGTTGTGCACATTTCTACTATTCCTTATTAGAATCTGTAGACGTTGCTCTAAAGTACTCAAATTGGTGTAGTCCTCCTAGAAAACAAACTTCAAGTGTTAAAATTCGCCCCGATTTTTTTTCTCTTCCAGGGGATTAAGAAAGTTGTACACATACAAATAAATGTGATCAGACAAATGCAAAGTAATGTGCTTCTACAGAGTGAAACAAATAAATTTACAAGTGTAATGGGTCCAACCTTTGTGCGAGCAATCTTAAATAAACCTTCTTCCAACCGTCTTGCAAAATCCTGAAACTTGATCATTGATGCCTCGGTAATAGGATGATGCTGGCGTGATTTTAAAAACTTAATGCTGGAAAACAAGAGATAATAAATTGCATTAGTTAACCAAAAAGAACGCTACACATAGATATTATAACAAAAAATTCTAAGATGGAAATGCCCATCTTGATACATAGATTGATCATATATAGAACCTAAATAGCAATAATGATGATATAAAATCAATGACAAAAGAAAATTTCTATTACATGTAATATAAATATTCATCTGCTTATCAATGTGAAATTATATAGTAAAGATAGGATAATAACATACATAGGCGCCACGTAATTGAAGTCTTAACACACACACACACATGGAGATAGGTAAAGAGAGGGAGAGAGTTCTACAACTTGGAATTGAAACAGAACATCAATGTATATCCCAAAAAGAATCAACATTATCTACAAGGTAATAAAATCCTACACAAACAGATGGACAACTATTTAAACCAAAAGATCTTTGTCAGTCTTTCTTCGCACTACAAGCTGACCTATGAATTTATGTGAAATGCCAACATCTAAATCCTACAGTCTTCATGCAATTGAGTTATTTTGTATGGTAACTTTTAAGCATATTTAGTAGTAGCAGAAAATCAAATACAAACATTATCTCAAGTCTCAACTAAATGGTGCAAATTACACTGGTATAGAACTAACAAAAATAAAAAAGCCACCATTCATGACAAAAGAATGTTACTAAAAGGAAACCAAGCATTCAGCAGCAAAAGCAAACCCCAAACATGTACAATTGTATATGCAGACACACAAAAAGAAAACAATGAAAGGCATACAAATATTGCTATTAAACAGCACTCAGACACCATTCACTCAATGCCCAAGGCAGATTATATTTCAAATTTCTCCTTAATTCAAAACGAATCAGATGGCATATACCAGCATTTAATAAAACAAAGAAAAAGAAACCAAAACTATTGGTATACAAAATCTTACATTTCTCCCCGCATGTAATCACGTGTTCTCATCAGGTCAGGATCCATATTCAACATATTATGTGGAGGACCACTAGTGCCAAGAACACCAGAAACACCTCCAGCAACCCCTAAATTCTGCATCTGGGGTAACCCCCCTTGATTAGGAACTTGTCCAGATATCTGTCCTGACATATGCGTCTGCACATTCATTTCTTTCTATATTCCTTCTTCGTTTTCGCCTTGTCTTGGTAACTACCACTACTAGAAAAAAACCCATAACTTATTCCAAAATCTTGCTGTAAAATCGCACCATCCACCACCATTCATGCTTCCTTTTTTTCCCCCTCCTCTAATTGTCATTTCGAATACTGCAGTTTTACAGCATATCTGTATCTTATGAACCCTGCTTATAGACATACAGGAAAATTGAATAAATTAACCCAAATTTCTATGATTCAATCTCAATTTAAAAAACTTCACATTGTTTAACAACATTGAAACTGAAATTAGCTAATAATGAAAATTAGGGGAATTTCGATCAACGAAGAAAGAAAATCCCCAATTTGGGAATTCCTGGATAAAATGCAATACTAATTAGTGAATTAAGCACTAAGCAATAACTAACCCTAGGTTAATAAATGAAAAGATAATAATTTCCTAAAACAATCAAGAAAACGAAAACCCTAAAAACAAACCTGAGGAAAAATACAAAATCAAAGCAGAAGCAAGAGAAGCTACGAACGAAGCCTCAGGAATTCCGATGGCAAGACCCAGAATCGCGAGGACGATGATGGCGATCGGAAAATAAGAAGGGAACAAAACACCGCCTGAATCGCACGTGCGTTCAATACCGAGACACAGATGAAGAAAAAAAAAAGATCGAAAAGAGAAAGGGAAAGTACGGGCGACCGGAATTAATTTTTCTGGGGTTGGGGTCTGAAATTTTTTTTAAAAATAATAAATAATAATTTGAGATTAATCTTTTTTTGCTCTTTTTTCCTACAGCGAAAATAGAAATTTTAAGTATGCATTTATAGCTTGTTTGACGATAAGTTTACTTATTTGACGCCGATGATATTTTTTTATTTTCTTTTTGAAGTAATTTTTTTCTTTTAATTCCTTCAGGGTTCTTTTTAAACAAACATATTTTTTTAATTTCTTAATTTTATAAAGGAGGATAATAATGATAGTTGTAAGCTGTAAATAATTAGACGCGCGGCTCCAAAGAAAGCTGCGGCAGGTGAATTTACTTCAATGCTTCATTTTCTTTTTTCTGTTGATATTATTCAATGGAAAATAGTAAGTAGGGGTAATTGAAGATGCATAAATTACAAGAAATGAAAATGGAATTTGTTGTCTCAGGATATTTATTATGGTATTAGGGTGTTGAAATTATTTGTTTGATTAATAATTATTAATAAATTAATTAATTGATTAGCCCCAATTTTCTTTTCTTTTTTATTACACCTTTTTGTATGCCACATTCTCATTTGTTTCTTCTTCTTCTTTTTAAATGATTATCATTTCCTCCTTAACTCCATTCTATTGAATTTTGTATATTTTATTATTTTCAGTTAATTTATCCCTCAGAGTTAAATCAATACATCATCAAATTTTCAAAAAAAAATAATTAATTAATTCGATTTTTAATTTAATTAATTTTATCACCAACTAATTAATTCAACCAATTAATTCCATTTTAACTATATTGATTTCATGTTCATTTGTTAATAGACTTTATAAACTATTTAATAGAATATTAAAGAAAATATAATATGCAAATTGAGTTTTAACTTGATTAACATAGATATTGTTGTCGATGCAGAGTATACTGAGTTTGAGTGTCTTTGAAGCGTATTATCCTCCTATTTAAGGGTTAGAGAGGGGTTATAGATAATTATAGGCGAATATATATGGTAAAAAACTATAATATTTGAAATTAAAAGACTACTAATAAGCCGACTTATTTTTCTTATATGAGTTAAATCAACGAATGTGTAATTTTATTTTTGATTAAGAAGTTTTAATAAATTAATGATGGTTATTTCCAAAGTGTTACAAAAACTCAAAAATAAATTTTTAAAATGCTTTGATTTATTACCAAATTTCAAACAAAGAGTTTTAGAAGGGTAATGTATAATCTTGAGTTACGGATACATTTTCTGAAGTATAGACAAAACAATCTAAAAGACAAAGTATTGATAATAAAAAAATTCGTGCTCTATTAAACACTATAGCTGAAATAACTTTGTCTGAAATAAGTTACTCAATATCAATTTATTACTTTTAAAAAATATAATATGTTTTTTAATTAAATTCTAATAATACCAAATAATTTTTAATTTTAGATTAAATAAAATTATTTATATCTACAACTTGACACTTAAATTGTATTACCATTAAATTGTTTATAAAATTGTTATTTAAAAGCAAAAATGAGTTCCTTTTTTTCTATATGATTTATGTTCATTTATTAATTACATTACATTAAACTATTTATCGAATTTTAAAAGCTATAATTAATTAAATTGGCCACGAAAAGGTATAATTAATACCATGAAATAAGAATGTAAAAAAGGAACACCAATAATGCATATTCATGTGTTGTGTACAAGTGCAACATACGTGATTTTATATGTTGTTTACTCTTAACTATTAACGGGATCAACATGTACGTACGTTTGTATGTATGCATATACATGAGGAATTAGTGTAAAATTAAGTAGTTTCCCCAGTGACAAGTTAAGCAGATTAACCAAAAAAGCAATGAAAAGAATCTTCTATTAAAGAAATGAAGAGATGGTGAGGGAGTCAAGAGACTGGAGAAAGCTTTGATTAAAAGATCTGTAGATTTGTATATAATATATAAAGGTTCTCTTGACATGCAAAAACAAGTTAAATTCGCAAAACAAGTCATATTCTGGTTATACGACTCGTAGAAGCAAAACTACATCGACAATTACGCTTACAAGTCTGAGAGTTCATCTCCTACACAACATTTAGCTCTTTGAGCCATGCTGTATGCAGAGGGCATGGATCTGGTTTTCCCGCAGCAATTGCCTTCTCAGAGATTGAGTAGAACCATCCATTCCTCCACTTGAACTGTATGAATATGAACAATAATGTCTTAGAAAGGAACGCACAAATTATGATATTCATAAAGTATATTCCTATATCGTGACCTGCAGTTTTTTACCTCTTTAACTGCTGTTGGGAAGTGGGCCACAGCTCGAGAATAAGCACATAGCCTATCCTCCATAGCTTCTTCAAATGTTATACCTTTCTCCGCTGCAGCAGCAGATGCGAGCTCTGCAATGAGGCTTGACACCTGAAAACTTAGATTTCAGGTCTTACGGTCAACTTATAGATTCATAATCAGCAAGGCTGAGAGATTTGAAGAACAAATAGTTTAAATAACAATATTTCTGCATCTATTCACCTCATGCCATAGTTTTGCCAGATCTAAAACGATTGAAATGATATTTTTGTTTGATATTTTATTTTTAGGAAATAAAATGGGAATGGTGTGCACTTCCACAAAATTAATGATCCAACTATATAGTGCTGAAAAGAAAGCTGCACCTCAGAGCGGTATTCCTTCTCTACAATGCCTACAGTTGCCCCAGGATGACGAGCTCCAACAAGCATGAATGCACAAATCCATATGAGCTTCTCCAACATCTGCTTCTGAAATGCTTCTTTGTCAAGAACCTGGTCAGACAAACCCGAAGAAAATACATAATAAAATTTGTTAGTGGCACTTAAGGCTTGCTCTCAATAGTCAATTTGTTTCTCCAATGTGATCCCCAAACCTACAACTTTATACCGCTTTAATCCACTAGTTAGTAGAACCATCCACCATGACATGAACACTCTCACCAATAAGGAAACAATCCCACAAGAACAATAATCAATTGGCCAAATCAAATAATGATTCAGTTATTGCCCAACTTCCACTTTCACCATGCCTCTATCTATATGAATGTCAGAAAATTTCAATCCCTTTCTTGTTTCTATAGGTGTTGCGTATTTTCCCTTCCTTCCAAAGGCGGGAGGAAAACACTCTTTCATTTCACTTAAATTAATAATTTTATTTTGAACTTTACCCCTAAATTTGTTTCTTCCCTTCTATTTTCCATCATTCCTATCAAATGGAAAAGCAAACTTCCTTCCTCGTTTTCCTTTTTTTTTTCTTTCCTTGCTTTTCTCCATTCCTACCAAAAATAATACCCTTTGGCCAAAAAAGAAATTGTTTGAGCATGAACTTGACATGAAGAAAATGTTCATTAGCCAGTAGTGCACCTTTTGGAGGATAAGACTCATGTTACCCGGGCTTGTATGTTTGTGTCTAGTACCTGAGTTGGACACAAATTTCGACATAGCTATGGAAATGATGCTCCAAATACATTGAAAAACTTTAAAAAAAGAAAAAGAAAAGAAGAAGGTATAACTGTGTCAGAACAGTAAAATAGGATAATAGAAAAAATATATCTTTTACCTTGCAAGAGAGGCCTCCAGCATTTAATCTGGTAGCTATAGCAGATGCCCATTTCCCATATGCTGCAGTTAGACCTTCAGGATTTGTGTCAGTCTTGCCATCAATAGGAGGTTCTCCAAGCTTCGCTACAGCAAAATATGCCAGCACCTGCTCTGCATCATTAAGACCTTTGCTTTGAAGCCATGGCTCCAGCATGCCATTCTGGAAAAAAACCAAATCTGCTAGATCATCAACACCCAGTGGTTGATCAAATAATTTTGAATTGAATAAAAAAAACTGGAAGTCAAATGAGAACGAATAAACATGGCATTAGTACATAAATTACGGAGGAAATAAGCACGAACAACAACGTAAGTCAACTATGTAATGATACTCAATTTTCATCCACTTGCTTAAAAAAAAGTTCATTGAAACTTGAAAGACCAACAAGGAACAGAGCATTATTAAATTTCCACATAAAGCTCCAAACTCCATTGAATCAACTGTTTATAAGGAAAATAAAAAGGGGATTCCTCATAATCATCCATAGACAATTAATCAAAAACATAACAAAAGAAGAAACCATTTTATATTAACCAAAATGAGCAAAGAGCAGGTATGATTGAGGCAGAGGTACCGTTCCAACGAGATTTAGGAGTGGCGTCAAGCACAGCCTCAAGATCATCATTCCTAGTACAAACCAAGATAGGACCTTCAAAATCAAGAGGTACAGCTTCACCTCTCTTCACCAGCAAATCATCTCCCTTGCCCATATCTTGCAATGCCTTTCCCACTCTTCCACCACCAACAATAATTGCTGGCACCACCTCGGTAGCAGTAGTCGTAGGGGGAGCAGCCATAACAATGGAGGTGGACTTCTTTGGAGTGAAAAAGCGTGTAGCAGTGAAAAGAGCGAGTTTAGGAGAAATAGGTTTGGGCGAATGGATCCAAAGGAGAGAAGAGGTAGAGAGTGTGGCCATGACGGTGGGTTAGTTGGTTGGTTTGGTGGTGGGCTTAGAGGCATGGGTGCTTTGTGCTTTTTGTTTCTTGAGTGATAAGCGACAAGAAAGAAGAAGAGAACCACTTGTTCATGGGGTGGCCTTATCACTTTCTGAATTCTATCCGAAGTATGAAATTCGGGAGGTAAGAATCAGCCCCAGGTGCTAGTGTGCTTATGGCCAGACAAAAGCCTCCCCAACAAACCATGTCGGATCTCTGGACCGGGCTACTTGCTTGGCCCAGAAAATCTGATATTGGACAAAAGTTTTTGAACTCAGCCATCCGATTTTAAATAAATTTAAACTAAAAATGATCTTATGTGTCAAAATAATAATTTAGCAACCAGCAGAACATTGGGTTCTATAGTCTCTTTCAATGGCAATAATTTTATAGTTGACTTGCCTAAAATATTAGGTGTACTCATAACTGCTGCTTCATAGGCTGATTTTTAGCTTACTGCCAAGATTATTCTAATTCTAAATAAGCTGAATTGTTTTAATTTGTTATGGTATTTTTTATTCCAATTCAAAAATCGAACATAACCTGAATTATCGACCCATGCAGAAGAACCTGGGTCTCATAAAATAAAGATATTAAGGGCTCACGGAGAGAGCTTGCGAACTAGGTTCATATGCATGTTACTGGGAGTTTGTAGGTAAAGAGTGCGAAGCTAAGCATACGGTATGATAAACACATATTAAATCTAGAGCAATATATGTATTGACTTGCATGGAGCCTATCTAGGACGTCATTTCGATGGATAGTAATCGTATTTTATAAATACCTAGTGCCCCTCATTGAGAGGACACACAACAAAAACATTCAACAAATATAAAATAAGTGTGGATGGTTATTACTCATTAAACTAGTAAATATATTATAATAAAAATATTATTATTCGTTGTATTTTATAAAATTGGTTTTTTTTTTCTCTATTTGATGTTAATATTTTTGTCTAGGTAAAGTTAGAGAGTTTAAAATATTTTCCATACCTGATTGCTCCTGTGGATTATGCCTAGCATAGATTTTAATGAAGTAGTGAACAGCTGCATCTTGCAGTCCTATTCATCCAGAACTCTTCTAATGGCAACCAGCAAGTGACCCCATTTACCATTCAAAACCCAATAGCTACTATAGGCCCTTTAACCAT
Organism: Gossypium rotundifolium; assembly: GCA_025506655.1. Classification (NCBI taxonomy): domain Eukaryota; kingdom Viridiplantae; phylum Streptophyta; class Magnoliopsida; order Malvales; family Malvaceae; genus Gossypium; species Gossypium rotundifolium. Next base: position 186,769,595 of record CP106734.1, on the reverse strand, counting down.
AAAAATCATATTCCCTTTTTAGAATTTCAAAAGAATTATTTACTTGGAATCATAAATTCGTAAAATAGACCAAAAACATGGGATAATTGATTCAGACCATCCGAATATATGCTTACATTTTTTATATTCAAAAGTTTCAAAACTCTGTTCCCGCTTCTTGTCCATGTAAACAAAATAGTCAAACCCAAATAATCTGTAATTAAGAACCGGTTGTCTTTCTTAATTTCCACCGTAATCCCTCCATACACAAAAGGACAACAAGCTTTAAACAGTTACCGTTAACCTTTACCAAACACTGCGCATCTCAAATTCCACACATTTCCCTATACCTTTTTCTTTTTTCGAATTCAAAACCCTTTCCTTTCAATTCAATTTGAAACCTTCATTTCTCAAACAAAGGACTGGCTCTCAAGCAAGCTGACCAAAACCCAGAGTTCTAAATCTGGTCCTCCATTCTCAAACAACAATGGGTGAGTTGAAAGATCCTTTAGTTCAACGCCAAGCTTCATGCAATGCTCCGTATGTTAATCCTCTCATTGACCTCAAACACAACCGTAGCTGCAGTGAAGGGAACCCTGCATCATTTTCAGACAACAAGGACAATGTTGTCTTTGGTGCTGGCAAAGAAAATGCAGCTCCTTCAACAAATAACGGGTCTTCTTCTTCTGAAATTGCTAAAAAGACTACTACCCATTTGAAATCGCTGTCCACTATTGGTACTTTCGAAGCTTCCAAAGAAGTTACAAGTTACAAGTCCCTGTCCACAGGGAAGGTCTTGAAAGAATCGTCCCTTCAGTTCTGTATGCAAATGAATGAACCTGACAAGGCTTTTGGGTGCAAGTTATGGGACCCCATTGATTCAGACAATTCTGCTTCTTTGAATATTTGGGATTACTCGGATTCCGAAGCCGCCCCGGCTTCTTCTTGGTCTACATTGCCCAATAGGTCAGTCTTGAACATAGCCTACTGCTTTTGCTGCTAATTCATGTCATGTGTTTCTAACAAGTTTTTCTAATCACTTATAATATGTTGGACTTGGATGGTTAAAGTTTCAAGTCTAGTTGATATTTAGTTACATGTAGAGGAGAAGCTTGTTTAAACTGGGAAAGATGTTTTGTGTACCCTTTTTATTGATGTGTTGTATTTGGTGGCTTTTGTTTTAGGGCTCTGTTGTGCAGGCCGTTGCCACTGGACATAGGAAGATGTACTTGTGTTATTGTGAAAGAACCCTTACCTGATGGGTTCCATGGCGGCACTCTGTATTCACTTTATACCAATGTAAGATCTCTTTTGACTTGTTAAGAACCCGGGTAACCTTTTTCAGTTTTTTCTGTAAGATCATCTGGATCACCACTTAGAATCCTTTCATTTTTATGTAATGAAACATATAATGAGCTGCACTAATTCTTTAGTTCAGATTGTGCGAGACGCATTTACCAATACTCTTTTACATTTGATCTATTTGGCATTTCAACACGACAGGAAGGTAAAGGACGACAGGATCGGAAGCTAGCGGTGGCTTATCACAAACGACGGAATGGGAAATCAATGTTTGCCATAGCTCAGACTACCAAAGGAATACTGTCTAATTCTGATGATAGTTGCGTTGGACTCATGACAGCTAACCTCCTTGGATCAAAATACCATATATGGAATCAGGTTTGATCTCTAAAAGGTTAAACCTTCTATAAAATGGCCATCAAATATAGGAAACAATCCTTACTTCAATTGGTTAATAACTTGCTTGGTTGCAGAATGGTCGAACCAAGTCATCAAACAAACAATCTAATCCTCTCTTGGGTGTTGTAAGGTAACCCTAACATCCCATCTCTGTCTAAGTTCATTTCCTTTTCACTCTCTCCCTTTTGATTTTATTTACTTCTTTAGGTTCATGCCAACCATAGCGACATGGACCGGGAGTTACCGAAGCATGAAAGCATATATACCTAAGCACCAATCAATGCAGCTCAAGAATGTGGCTCAGGTAGCTCAAAGGATTCACTTTCTCGATCATCCTTGACCGGGTGTTTATTCCCCTTGTGTTATTTTGGATACTCTATTACTGTGGAGTTAAAAGAGAACATAAGATGGATAAATCTCTTTGCTTTTATGTAGATGCAACACATTAATGGACTACCTAAGGACTGGGAGGAGAAAATGGACAAAATCCACAAGTTGTTCTCAAGGATTCCTCGTTACAACAAAGTAAGAGTGTGTAAACCTGTATTTCTCATCATTGAAAACTGAGGTTTCGGACTTGGGTTTCTGTCTAACCCTGTTATTGCTTTCTGTTGAGTCAGATATTGAAACAATACGAATTAGACTTCAGAGAAAGGGGAAGAGCTGCTGGACTCAGAATACAAAGCTCAGTAAAAAATTTTCAGCTGACATTGGAGGTATCATAACGTTTTTAAACACTACTATTAGCTATGTATATACAGCAATTACATTTGTACACAAACACTTGCAAAAAGACTTAACGCAGGGATACATGCAAAGTATGCATGCATATGATGGGAAACTTATATAAATTTAACTCTGGAATTGGTTTTCTAGGAGAATGGAAGGCAAACAATTCTTCAGCTTGGAAGAGTGGATAGATACAAGTATGTTATGGATTTCAGGTATCCACTAACAGGTTACCAAGCATTTTGTATATGCTTGGCTTCAATTGATTCAAAGCTTTGTTGCACTATGTAATTGAAGAATCCCCCAACATTTTGTTCCTAGTTCAACCTCTGAACCGAATTTCCTTTCCTAGTTAAAAAAAAAAAAAAAAATTGACCATTTTTTTTTAAGAAAGTGACAAGCTATGTAAACAAGCTTAGATGATGATGCTTTAGGTTTTCAAGAATCATAGCTTGAATCCTAATTCTACCTCCTCCATTTATTACTGAGGTAGCATTTGGTGCTTTCGCATGCTAGTATGCTATAATTCTAATGGAATGTGATTTTTTGGAATAGAAGTACAATGTATTGATTAAAATCCTAAGAAAGTTAGTTTATTAAGAGTACAATGATAATTTATGAATTTACCCATATTAAATAAAAATAATATTCATGGATTTAACACTAAGTTTGGTTGGGTGGAATAGCAATTCTATTCCCTAATTCTTACGCCGACTCTGAAGAACATGCGTTTGGTTCACCGTTTAGGTGATTCCACGGAATAACTATTACACCCTCATTCCGTTTACCCTTTTAGACCAAAATAGCCTGCCTCCTTTATTCTCTCCAGATTTCTTCCTCTTCAAGCCCTTCATCTTCATCTCCCCAAGGATTGTAACAGACGCGTTTTCTTTTTTTTTTTTTCCTGATTCCTTTTCACCTCATTCAACTTTTCTTTTCCCATTTCAATCGATTTTCTATTCAATTTCTTACTTTTTTCTATTCAATTTCAAAATTGGAGTTTGGGTTAAGTTTTTTGATTTAATTGAAGAGGAAACTTGAGGGAAAGTAAAGACAAAGGTTAAAGTTTTATGTTCAATCTTCTTGCCATTCTTAAAGTTTTTTCATTCTTTGAACATGCTAGTTCTTCTTGTCATTCTTAAGGTTTCTCACTTGTCATTACAAGTTGTTGTCTTTCCCTTCCACTACGCAAATTTGAGACTTGAAAGTTCTTTGTCTCTCTCTTAAACAACTTCTTCGTGAAGTGCTAAAGAATCAAGACACGACAAAAGCACACTTGTTTATATACTAGGTCCATCCTCTAACTCTAAACTCACTCCCTAAAACTCACAAATACTTTGCTTTCTCTTTCTCTCACTCCTACTACGCAAACGCGTTCAAAGTTGCTTCTCTTCTTCGTCAAACCAATACGCTTTCAGGTTAGCGATTTTTCGACAACCCATTTTCTTTTCAAGTTTAATTTCGTTTGTTTTCTAACCTTGCATGATCACATTTTGTTTTAGAAGGGTTTCATTTGAAATTAAAATGAAAGCTGGATTTGGGTATTTCGATTTTATCACATCATGTTAAATTTGAAGTTTTCCTCTTTTTTTTTCTTTTGATTTACGCAATGTGCTAAATTGTCGATTTGATTGTTTGCACTGTAATGTGGTTTAGAGAAGATTAAAAGTTTGAATTTGATCTTGATTAATAGACCTGAGGTTGACAATTAAAGTGAGGCATCATGTTATGTTATGGTCTCTTTAAAGAGATCCAAGCTTTTACCTAAAACAATGCAAGAAGATGAATTTCATACTACTAGTGATAATTGTAATGGATTCTTTTTGCATCAATTAGGTATATTTTATGCGTTAAATTATGAATCTCGATTATTATGTGGAATTTAAGGATAAGGCGAAAATGAAGTCTATATAGTATACATGTTCCATAGAATAAGGGTGGATCATTTCCATTTTCCTTTGTTATTTCCTACTAAAGAAAAAAGAAAAAAGGGTTAAATCAACATTACGCTATTAACGATTCTTCAATTTGTTAGAGAACATGAAGAAGTTACTCCATAAGTTTCGATTGCATGATACATTCTGCATTTCTACCATTATCGAAGCACAAAGCTTTGACCTTTGAAACTAAAGTATGTAGTTTGTTTCTCATTAACTTAGTGCTAATGCATTTTCAAAGATACCATGGTTTGAATTAACTTTTTAGTTCCATTATTTGCTCACCTATTATGGGGCACTTAAATGGCTTGAATTCCATGGGTTGGTAGCAAATTGATGCCTGTAATTTTCCCCTCTGGATAAAATGCTTTTGAGAGGAAATTTACCTAGTATTGTTGCTAAGTATGTTAGTGTTAATCCACCTAGTCGATGCGAAGGTCGTTGTAAAAGAAAATTAGTGTGGTAACTTATGTAATAAAACTGGAGTTTGAGTGAATTCTAATTCTTACCTTCCTAGGCCTCTTCCTTGGTGTCCTTTTTCTTCTCGGTAACCATTTAGTAGTAAATAGCTTCTTCTTGCTGTTCTTGACACTTTTTGTCACACACATATGAGGTAAACTAAAGAAACTCGATATCCTTCTCCTTCTGGACCTTCTTTTCTTGTTTGTAACACTATGAGAAGCAGACTCCATGAGTTAGATTGAAAACACAAAGTCCCAGAAAAGGCAGTTTTGGTTTCATTGATCTCTATGATCATTTTGCTTTTGTTCAATGTCCATCTCCTTTTGGACCTTCTTTTCTTTGGAAAATTATGAAACATAAACTCCACAGGTTTAGCATCCAAACTTTCTAATGGAAAATCCAAAGCCCTTGCATAATCTACGAGGTTTAGCATCCAAACTTTCGATTGAAAATCCAAAGCCACGCAACAGTGCTTGGGTTTCATTGATCTCTATTAATAGTTCTTGCCATATATTTTACACCCAATTTTTCAAGCTCGGAAACATTTCTTGCCATATATTAATAAATTATATATCCATATTATTACAACATACGGTCTACTTATTCTATGAATACATGGAAAATCCAAACTAGATCTAATCAAAACAGTCTAGTCCCATAAGCTTTCGGTCCTTTTGTTGTTTTTGACACTTATTAGGCCTTGTAAAATTAAATTTGGCTCATAGATGTTGAATTTGTGCATTTGAGCCCGTGTGTCTGGTCGAAATATATTAGTATTTTAGATTATTTATTCCTTGTTTGTTTATTTGTTTTAATTTCAAAAGCAAATATCTTGAAAATGTTAAGTCTTGCTTTGTTGCATTTCCAAAAATATACATATATATATCTTGATTAAATTTGTTAATAAATTTATTTTAAAATTTTAAAATTTCTAATTAAATCATATATATATATATATATATTCTATCATTCCCAACTTTCCATCATTCACTTTCCCACTAATTTTATGATAAAATAAAAGATAGCTCTTGACAAATATGCTACTTATTCTTCAATTCTTGTATTTATCTATTAATATCAACAATTCCCTTCTTTCTATTTTTTTTTAAATTATTGGATTTTTTAATTATTTCAAATATTTTTAAAAGAGTTAGAAACTTTTAGAACAGTCCTTTTCAAAAAAAAGCAAACCCTTTTTACGTTTCATTGGATTTAAGATCAAAGTTCAAGTTTTGATGGTTTGTTTAGAAAAAAAAGGAGTTGTGGCTCGCCTTCTTTGGTTAAGGCTTCGTTTAGGGTTTAGAAAAAGTTACTTTTCTTGGGATTAGTGTATTTTCAAGCATGGAACAAATTGATCGATAATAATACCACAACCATTGATCTTTGTTCAATCGACAGTATCTGTTCAAGGGTATTTTAATTTTCTCCTGTTAATCCTGGTGCACCACAGTAAAATACTCCTGCATGTAAAGAAAAAAATGTACATGTAAATTGTTACCTAAACCATGTTAAAACTATCCATGGTCTCATTTGACTTTGTCTACATTGAATAACATTTTGGTAAAAGTATCATGTAGCCTTTGTCTACATTGATAGTTGACAAGGAATTATCTAACTTGAATGAGCAACCAAGCTGTCAAAATTACGTAATATCTCTTGTATTCACTGAAACACTGTAAGTTATATGGAAATTAAATTCTTTGATTTTTTTTTTGTTATTGAAATTAGTATTGAAGAAATGTGACCCTTTTACTATGATTTGAAGATATGTAACACTTTAATATATTGCGATTATGGCTCAAACGCCTTTGATTGGACAAAATGAGAGGCATAAAAGAATTGGTCTTGCTATTACAATATGGTTGCAAATGTGTCTTTATTGAGTTGGTTTTAGTTGCATTGGGTGCCATCCATAGCCTACATACTTATAGACCAAGGATTAGATCCTATATTTTAGATTTTTATACAACGAGATTATGTGAAAAGACTTGTATATGCTAGTGACGAGACTTGTATTGAACAAGTTAGGATGAATAGAATTGCCTTTTTTAAACTATGTGAGATACTACAAACTTTAGGGGGATTGAAGTCGTCAAGCATCACTTTAATAGGTTTGGGGAAACCGTTAGCAGATCATTTCACAATGTTTTAAATGCTGTCATACACGCTTACAAGATGTGTTATAAAAAGCGAGCCAATTACGACTAATTCTCTGAGACCCAAGGTGGAAATGGTTCAAGGTATTGGGTGAATACTATATATAGCTCGTACATAATCCTTTTAGATTTAAATATAGTATCTTAACTCGAGGTTTTATACATGTGATGTAGAATTGTTTAGGTGCTTTAGATGGAACCCACATCAAGATTAGGGTTCCAAAAGTTGATAAATCTAGATATCGAGCGAAAAGGTGACATAGCAACAAATATGTTAGGTGTTTGTACACGATATGCATTTGTTTATGTTCTTCTTGGTTGGGAAGGTTACATTGGCGATGGACGAGTTCTTGAGATGCTATTAGTAGGAGACATGGACTAAAAGTTTCGCATGGTAAAGTGCAAAATTATAGGAATTTGAATTAATTTTAAGATCATACTTTTATGGGAAATTAACCATGACAAAATGTTTGTTTTTATAGGTTGTTATTATTTAGTTGATCTTGGATACACAAATTGTGAGGATTTCTTGCGCCATTTAGAGGACAAAGATATCATTTGAATGAGTGGCGTCGGGGTTACCGACCAAGTACTAGGAAGAATTTTCAATATGAAACATGCTTCATTTCGTAATGTTATTGAAAGATGTTTTGGGTCATTAAAACTTAGATGGGGAATACTTAGGAGCCCATCATTCTATCCTATGAGGGTGCACAATAGAATCATTATTGCATGTTGTTTGCTCCATAATTTTATTAGAACCTATATAAGTATTGATCCTATTGAGCGGAGTTGGAAGAAAGATTACCTAGTAATGTGATAGATGATGATGAACCGAATATCACAAATATTCATCCATCGGATGCATGGGCTACTTGGAGGATAGAACTAGCCAACCGAATGTTCAATGAATGGCAAGCATCTAGAAATTAGCTAGGTTTAGGGTAAAAATAGTAAATGTTACGTTGTTTATGTTATTTCATGTATCTAGTTTATGAAACTTTGGTGGTGTTTGAATTATTTTTTTGTATCGTACTAGATTTGTTGAATAATAATTTATTTTCCTTTGATTCATCATGTGTTATAATTGTAATGACAATAATTTTACGGTCATCGAAAAAATGTATTTTCGAGTCTCCGTTGTTGAAAAATGGATATGTAAATATCTATTAAAAATATTCTGAAGTTAAGTATTTGGTTAATTAAAGTTTAATAAAGTGAATTAGCTTATATTAAGGATATTAGGAGAAAAGGATTAAATTGAATAAAGTGTGAAAGTTTAGTTGTAGATTAAAATAAAATGGATATGGAATCATGTAACTTTTGTTAATATATGAATATTATGCTTGGATGTGAAATATAATTCTCAAGTTAATTAATTACTTATTTTTTTTTTGTAGAGTAATTAAATTATTTGTTTGATAATGATATTTTAGCACATATATGTATTGCAGTTTAAAAATAATAAAATAAATTAATATTTTTTATAGTATTATATATTAAGATTTTTAATTCATATAATAATAATAATTATATTAAGCATGTTATTAAATTATATTTTATTAAATTATATTTAATAATAATTATGGTAAGATATCATTAAATTATTTGTTATTTTATTAAATTATTTTCAATAATAACCTTATTAAAATTTAATAACAATAACAATAATTATCTACCTAACAAAAATTACGCTAAGGGTATTACGGTCATTTTAGTTCTTTTCCTTATGCTATTACAACATCATTCCATTCAACCAAACACAAGAATTTATTACATTTCTATTCCATTCCAATTCAACCAAACAGTTGAATTACTTATTCTACTCTATTCCATTACACCTCTATTCCATTACATTCTTCTATTCAATTACAATTTCTATTAATTACAATGAACCAAGCGTGGTGTAATTATTCTTACCAAATATTTGGATTAAATATTTAATAATAAATTTTAATTGTTATTTTATTTTCTTAATTTACAATGTTAATTAAAAGGAAAATTGTTTTAAATGTATCCTACATTTATTTTCTAAGTAAAATATATATATATATATAACTTGTTTTGGAATAAATTAAAAAATATGTATATATAATACTTGTGAATAATCTATTAAAGTAGTAGAGAAAATGAAGTAGTAAGATAAAGGTATCCTAAACTAATATAAAATAAGGTTAATTTTATCTTAATATTTTTCTAACTTTTCAATTTCGTACATTTTATAATAAGAATTATATTGCTATATTCATAATAATAATAAATAACTCTCAATAAAAAATTTTAAATAAAGTAAATAAAATTTGACATTTTAAATATTAGAATTGCTGTTCAACTCATTAAATTATTAGAAAATAACTATTTTTCATCGTACTAAACATTACTTAATATTTATTAATATCATATTTCTCTCCAATTGAGTTAGTTTAATTTGGATTAATTTCTTCCTCAATGAATTCAACTCCCACTTTGCTAAGCAGTCACCATTCTTCCCATGTTGAAGTAATCGCCATCCATGCTCAAACTATTAATTTTTTATATTAAAATATAAATAAATATTAATATTAATATTAAAATATTGTTTTAATAGTGATAACGAACTATTGCTATCCCTAAACAATAAAATTCTAAAAATCTCCATTCACGGCCCAACCCATCCTCCTGACCACATATATCGCTACCGACAACCATAAACCAACGACCTTATGAAAACCAATTCAACAAATAAAACGACGCAACGTTTATCTAAAAAAACCCCCAAGAACTAGGCAACGTTGCTTGCAATTTGCATGCCTCACAGCTTACAAAAGCAAAATTGCAGACCCATACTTTGAAAATAAATAAAAAGCACACCCAAAATTAAATACATGGCTCAGGCTTGGCAACAGCACTGATGTTTCCTTTTCTTTAATTAATTCACTTGCCCAAATGCTTCTCCCCTAATTTCCTTTTTTTTCACTTTAATTATTATCAATCAAGTTTCTTAGCCATCAAACGTGATACACCAATAAATTAGATATATTGTATTTAATGTCGATTTTATACGTTCCTTTTCTTTCTTTCTTTTTTTTTTAAATTAAATTCATGAGTAGAGATTTGAGTTTACAATTTCCTGTTTAGTTCCAGTTTCTTTATTTACTCTTCACATGAAAATAAAGAATGAATAATTATATTTAAGAAATACATAAGGTAGGTAAAAGAAGAATGTACATATCAATATTAATTTTGAATAACTAAATATTGTAGCTGATGGATGGACAAACCAGTAAAACGTGATAATAAAAATATGATTTGACGGAAAATGTTAAACACAATATAATATATCAATGTTTTAAATTTTATATAATATGAATTATTAATATTTTTTTTGAAAGAATGAATTATTAACCCATTAGAATTTATTCAAATATAAAATAGGTGGATACATAAATTATGATATCTAACCTTTGTGGGCATTTAATTTAACAAGAAAAAGTAGATGTACGCTACCTATCTAAGAATTTCCATTTCATTAATTAACACCGCATGCGTAGCGTTTTCAAGTTTCAACCTTCAACTCCTAACAGCAAAAATTGTTGGTTTAATTGGGCAGCTCTCATAGATGTCATTTGGTCTTTAACACATGCAACTCACCATGCATGCATCACATTGCAAATCATAATTCCCTATTTTCTTACTAATGAAATTAGAGATAGATTTAAATGTTTGTAATAAGCAACCTTCTTTTGAAAAACAAAATCATAAGATGTGAGTTTAAAATGATTTTTTTTTTTTCATCTTCACGTTTTACAGACAAGGACAATGTTTGGAACCTTTTGAATGGGACCAAAATAAATATATATATATAATTTTAAGAGTCAAAGTTAAAATTTTAACTAAGCCAAAAAAAAAAAAAACTAAATAATATCTTTTAACAATGTAGTCGAGAAGAACCTTTTATTTTTCATATATATATATTTATATATATTTCATACCAATAAAAGAAATATATATCTTCAATGTAGTTGCTAACTTATTTTGCGTATGTAAATACTAAAGGGTTTTTTTTTCCTCGAGGTTCTAGATGTTTTACATTTATTCTAGAAGAGTTACTTTTACGTCTGTTCTTTAGCATTTATTCATAAATTGATAAACTTATAATTTAATGAGCTTATTGATCATTTTTATGCGAATTTACTTTATACAATACTTCATAAATCTTTATTGTATTTATTATAATATATTATATCGACCTTTTGATTTTTTAAATATATATAATTCCGTTGTGAAATTGACAAGTCCCATTAATTAATAGTATATTAGAGAAACTTTCAAAGTTTATTGGGATTTAGTAACTGTGATTAGTTATGTTGTTGTATAAGAAAATAATAATAATAGTTTTAGGATCCGCCACTCTCAGCAATAAAAGAAATAGAAGAAAAAAAAATGCAAGTTTTATTTTATTTTATTTAATTCACGTAGTTAGAAAAGGATGCGCAAAACCAAAAATCGATTTTTTTAAATAAACATTTAATAGTTATCTTATAAGACATATTACGTGTGTAATAAACATTGAAGTTAAGATTAACCACTAATTAGTAAGATATGAAATGAAATTTAAACATGAGTACGTGACATACAAATCTAAAATAATCCTATAAAAATCAAAACACATTTTATAGTTAAAAAAATGAAAATTATATAAATATACAAATATATCCAAGTCCATCTGAAACAAATTATTTTAAAGTATAAAATTTTATATAAATTGATTAACTTTTATATAATAAAAAAAAGTGAATGTGAAAAGAAACATATATTTTCTCTAGAATCATTACAACAAATAAAGCAAAGATCCATAAATTATTTTCTAAACTGAAACATGATAACAATTTTTATAAACAGGAGATTGATTGAGAAACAATATAATGATATAAGCACACAAGTGAATGTTTAAATCGAATCACTTTAATAAAATATGCAAATACAATAAATACAAAAAATTGTATCAAAGATTTATATAAAACAAACTAATTACGCAAATAACGTTAACATAACTCAATTACAGAACATGTTAGAATTCAACATAAAAACGAATCATTATGTTTTCAACACAAAAAACTTTGTAATAATTTCCACTCGAACAGAATAAAAAGTTAAAAACGTAGTTTCACCTGAAAATACCAAAGAAGGTAATTAAGAAGGTAACTTTTTAAGTTGTTGTATAGATTTCGCTTTTTGAAAATACTTCGAAAGAGAAAATACAAAAAGGAAAGACGTATTTGATATGCCACTTTCATTCTTAGTAATGAAAACCAAAATTCTTGCTCGTGAATCATGCGTCATCTGTATATTTTTTCTGCATACAAGGAAAAATCGTGATCTTGAGTTGTGGCTATTATTTATTTATTATAAATTCCTTTTTTTTTTAAAATTATTCGAAAAAACCGTATGTTTCTTTTGAAAGAAAAAAGGTTTTTTATACGTTTTGGAAAACAGGAAGCAAATGACCATGAGCAACAGTCAAATACCACTTTAAGTCCCTAAAAGTTTGTGTCCCTTTCCATTATAGTTCACTTATAAAGATAATGCTTTACATAAATAGAAATGTCAATTAAAAAATATGGTCATTAATGAAGCAGTATGTTTCCATTCATAATTGATGTATTTAATGGAAGATTAAATTTATTAATATATTAGAAAAGCTTGAAGATAATAATAAAAATGTTGCACTAATTTATTTATGTGAACGAGTCCAGATAATATTTTAATGAATTTTATATTTTTAAAAATGCTGGGAGAAAATGTTAAACCAAGACTAATTTCAACTGAGGACTTAGAGGTCAAAATGTGAATTAAACACAATTAGATGCATTGTTCAAAATTCAAAATCATTTCAAATATTAATTTTTTTTTTTTTAAGAAATGATCAGTTAACTCAAATTAAATCTTTAAACTAATTGTAATCAAATAAGTCTAAATATATAAATATTGATAATTAATCAACCAAAATCAAATATTCAAAGCAAGCTAAAGTAGAAGTGTGAATCAATCTCTGTCAAAAAAGAAAATTAAAAAAAAAATTGATGATATTATTTATCTCGGAGAGCATAACTTCAAACTGAAGCAAAAAGAGAGTAGAGAAAAAACCGCTTCAAGACGGCCAACACATCCTTGTATTAACACACTCTCTCCCCTTCTATTTCATTTTTCCCCTCAAACGAAGACCTTAACCTTCGTTTTTTCCTGATCCTTTGAAATCGTTTCTCATTCTCTGGCCCCTCTCATTCTTAAGGTTTTCAGAGTGAGGGTGTGTGTTTGTTACTCTTGACCTCAGCTTTTTCTGTTTTTTAGTTTTTTTGATGGCGAAAATCTCACATCAAAACCAGAAGAACGGTTCGGATAATGAAAAAACTGCTGCACAACCTACAACCAAACTCAAGCGCACTCGTAAAACTGTTCCCCGTCACTCTCCTCCCCAACGTAGCTCCACGTATCGAGGCGTTACTAGGTAATTATTCATATATATATAGTTATAAGAGATTGGTGATCTTTCTTGGCGATTTTGTTCATTCAAGATATACGGACAGTCTCAATTCTAATTTTATTTTGCTTTTTATTTTGTTTTGTTTTTTCGTGCGTTCTGTTTTGATTTCTCGATGGTTTCATTAATCAGGCACCGATGGACAGGGAGATTTGAAGCTCATTTGTGGGATAAGAATTGCTGGAATGAATCGCAGAACAAAAAAGGAAGACAAGGTAATAATAATAACTATCCTTCTTCCTCACCCAATTTTCCTTTGGTTTTTTTTTTTATACAATCAAACTAATAGTTCAAATTTAATTCTGTAAATTTCATGGTTGGTTTGGCTTGATGACGGGATCGAAACTGAAATTAATGCAGTGTATTTAGGTGAGTTTTGATCACCTTGATGATCTTTCTTTTTCCCCTCACCCTGTTTAATACACTTGTCATTGTCAATAGCTATGTCGAGATTGTAGAATCCATTTGATTTTTGCCTGTATCAGAATTTGATGGAATTCATTATTTTCGATGTATTGATATTTGATTAGGTGCTTATGCGGATGAAGAAGCGGCTGCACATGCATATGACTTGGCTGCATTGAAGTACTGGGGACAAGATACTGTCCTTAATTTCCCAGTATGTTCATTTCAATGTTGGATTTTTCTTCTTATATACACAGACTTTATATGTTTCTTTTTCGGGTAAAAGATAATTCACTTTTGGTTTACTAATTCTGTTGTAGTTATCCACTTATGAAAAGGAACTCAAGGAAATGGAGAGTCAATCAAAAGAAGAATACATTGGATCTTTGAGGAGGTAATACTTCAAAAAAAAAAAAATATATAGTGTAAAGAATACCATTAATAAAAACTTTATCGTTTAGAAAACATATATATATATATATATATATGAAATAATTAGAGTTTTTAATTCATTTATACATATTTTTGGTTTAATATTTAAAGGAAAAGCAGTGGATTTGCTCGTGGGGTCTCAAAATATAGAGGCGTAGCCAGGTTTAATCCTAACTCATAGAATTAGATTTAAAATTTAAATTTGTGGGGTTTATTATTATGGCCATTTAAAACTTTAAAAAAAAAAATTGTAGGCACCACCACAATGGAAGATGGGAAGCTCGGATTGGCAGAGTATTTGGCAACAAGTATCTCTATCTTGGGACATATGGTAATTTTTTATCAGTTAAATTGCAATTAAATGAGTGGGAGGCTTTACGTTATAAAATCAAAAAACATGGTTATATGTGTGTAAAAGGAAAACGATGAGAATGAATTGTAATAAAATCCAGTTGGTTGAGATATTGTTTACCAAACTTCAACAGCCTCCATTAAGATTTGAAAAAGTCAATTCAACTAAATCTCCAACTCTCCACCCATATCTGCATGCATATTTAGTTCTCCTTTATTATACACATTAATTAATTTAGATGGTTTTAGTTGGTTCGTGTCTTCTCTTTTCTAAACATTTCACATCACTCAGCAGGTTTGGTTATCAAATTTCATCATCTATACCATTTTTTTATCCCTATATTACTTTTACTTTTTCTGTAAAACTTTCATATTTAATATATGCTATAATTCGCCAATTGCTAAAACATCTAGTCGTTATATATATTTTAATTTATTTATTAATTTATTGATGATGTGTTTTAATATAATTCATTATACTATATAGCGTAATAAATAATTATTTATTTTAAAAAATATATTATTATGGGTCATAATTTGTTATAATTCTTTCTGTTCTTTTCAGCAACACAAGAAGAAGCAGCAATGGCATATGACATGGCTGCCATAGAATACAGAGGACTCAATGCGGTTACGAATTTTGACCTAAGTCGTTATATCGCTTGGTTACATCCAAATGACCAAAGTGATTCCAATAATTCTTCAAACCCTCAACAAAACTTTAATGGTGACACCAATTCAACCCCGAGTCCTAATCATGACACAAAGTTAAGTGATACACGACTAAACAACAGCAATAGCAATGGCAGCAGTAGCTCAGCATCATCGGCACTAGGGCATTTGCTGAAATCATCAAAAATTAAGGAAATGTTAGATAGGACATCGGAGGCTGCATGTCCATCAACGCCGCCGGAACCAAACGTACCTCGTCGGAGCTTTCCGGATTATATTCAAACATACTTTGATTGTCAAGACTCTAGCAGCTACACTGAGGATGATGATATTATTTTTGGCGACCTAGATTCGTTGGCGATACCCATGTTTCATTGCGAGCTTGATGGTTAGCTTTGAAATAGAAAAAACAAGTTAAGGATCTAGTGGCAATGCATAATTAAGTTTGCAGGAAGGGAGTTTGTTTTTTTGCATTGGTTCATTAAATGTAGATAAAGATAGGAGATAAAGACATTCATTTATCAAATATTTTAAATAAAAAGAATTATGTAAAATTTTCATTCCTTCCACTAGTGAGTTATCATATTTTAGTACTGTTTGAGTTTATATAAATATAAACAATAGAATATGATATTTTCAAATAAAAAATAATTTAAAAATTATCAAAATTGAAACTTAAATATTTTCTAATTCACTGATAATATATCAAATATTAACTTTGAATATATATACACATATTATATTTAAGTCTAAAAATTACACATATTGTAAGATTGAAATTAAAAAATCACGGTCTAAAAAATAAAAAATTTACCATTTCAAAAAAAAAATATTATATAAATATTTGTCATATGTTAGGAGATTGGTGGAAGCAAGCTTTGGACGACAACACTTCTCTATTGACAATGGTGCGCCATACTATGCGGCGTATGCCTATATTTTCGGCTAACAACATAAAGGCTTAGACTTTCACGTACTTGAAAATTGAAAAGGTATAAAACAAGAATATAATTACATGAATAATACGAGGCAACTCCCCCTTTATCAAAGGAAAGAAGAATCAACTCTAATTGCTGTGAAAAGGTTAGGTTGGGATTAGTCTATTTTTCTACAATTTTATTGTGAAAGTGGGCTTGGGTTTATTGGGCCTTAATTGGGTCCAAGTTTTAGGCCCTTTCAACGCCATGACATTGTCAAGTAGTGAAATGCGGATCTAAAATGCCAGACATCAAATCTATAAACGAAAAAGAAAGTGGATAACGGGTTTTGCAATATGCAGAAGTTATAATGTTGCACATGTAGCTGACACCAAACGTAGTATCTAAAACACATGTCAGACATTTTGGAGGAGTTTGGTAAGCTTTAATTACAGGGTATTCATAGCGAGTGGTTTTGACAGGTGCAAGCTTGATTTTTTTTATCTAAAATGTAATTTTAAGTGATAATGTGAATTTACTTACATCTATTAAACAACATCTTTATAGTTTTAATATATAGTAATAGTACTATTAGTATAAATAAATTATAAATAGGAAAGCTCAGAAATTTGTTATGGATACATGGGAATTACGTTAACAACACTACCGTATTATTCAAGTCAAGAAAAGGACATTCAAAACAGGACAGCCCTAATTCAATTTTGATTTCCTTGTTTACACATATTGACCCATCCACCTCCTCCTCCTCTTTCATCAAACCGTCCAAAATTCTTGTCTGATCTTTCCCCAACTCTGGGGTCCCAAACCCCCCATGTTTTGAACAAATTCATATGCCCAAATCAAAACAGAATCCAGTTTTTGCAATGATGGAAGAACGGGAAGACAGCGAGACAAAGCCACTTCATCAGGATGCAGGAGGTAGCCATGTGAGAAGGATTAACCCTAAGAAAGGTATTCTGGAAATGATGTTAAGACCAATACGGTGGTTAAGAATGTTGAGTGAAGAGTTGCATTGGAGCTTTGTGTTGGGAGTGGTGATAGTTTACGGAATCAGTCAGGGTTTTGGTGTTGGCTTGAGTAGAGTTAGCACACAGTACTACATGAAAGATGAGCAGAAGGTACAACCCTCTCAAGCGCAGGTCTTGATTGGGATAATCCATTTTCCTTGGATTGTTAAGCCTCTTTGGGGCCTCCTTACTGATGTTGTCCCCATTCTTGGTTACCGGAGACGGCCTTATTTCATTTTTGCTGGTAAATTATGAATAACCCAAGCCATAGTTTTTCTTTTTGGTTATTTATTATTGGATTTTTTTTTTAATCTTCTTGTTCATGGCGTCCTGTTACCTGAATTTTAGTTTCTGATGGGTAATGGATATATCATGGAATCTTTCCAACTTCTTTTTTAATCCGGCGTAGACAAAAGAAGGAAAATAAGAGCAAAAAAGAGGATGGAAGATAGAAAGCCCGGTGTACCTTATTATATATGATCAGTGCAATTTTTTGACAGATTTATTTATGGTTATTTCAGGGTTTCTTGGTGTGATCTCAATGCTAATTCTATCACTCCATAAGAATTTGCATCTTGGATTTGCCTTGTTATCGCTGTTGGCAGGAAGTGCTGGTATTGCAATTGCTGATGTGGCTATTGATGCCTGTGTCACACAACATGCTATAAGTCATACTTACCTTGCTGGTGATATGCAGAGCTTGTGTGGGATGAGCTCTTCTATTGGAGCATTGTTAGGATTTTCGCTTAGTGGCTTCTTTGTTCACCTAGTTGGAGCTAAGGTTTCCTTTCTACCCAGTATTTTATTAGTAATTGATTTGCGTTATTCTAGATTTGATGATTTTCAGATTCTTTGAAAAATTCAATACAATTAACTGAATTGGGCATTTGATCAAACAGTTCCAACTGAATTATAATTTTAACTAGTAAATCTTATGGTGCATTCCTAGCATTTAAGTAATAGATTTAATTAAATTTTTTGGGAAAAATGAAACCAAAACTCTTTGTGCCATTGAATTTCAATTACCTCCATCTTTACAATACTGAAATTATTTATAAAATTTGAGAGTAGTTGATTAATAACAGAGCATCATAGAGAGGAATTCTGAATAATATTAAGGGTTGATAGGGTCTATGATGAAGCCAATATCAAGTGACTAAGGAGTTGAATCTTAAATTTCAAAACTTTGTCCAGGCATAAAAGAACACCTCACAGCCTTAGCCTGGCTTATTTTCTCTTATTTGAAAGCTACTAATTGTTCAAGGCATGTAATCTCACAACTTGATTGAAATCCAGACTTTGCTAACCTCATAAGAATTTAGAATTTCTGTCTTTCTCTATTTTTATGTCTCTCTTTCTATTTTCATACAATAATGCACAATCTTTTGTAAATATTACAGATGTTGTGCCAATATATTCATAATAGAAGATTTTACACAATAAAGAAATTTTGATATAAGAGTTATTTTTCTTCAGTAACCACTCAAGTTAGGATAGGTTGACAAGGTATTCTGTGTACCTATTATTAGGCCATAAAGTTCTTTCTGTATTCCATGAGTCAGTGAAGGTGTTACTTTTCCTACAGGGTGTATTTGGGTTGCTTGCAATCCCTGCTAGCCTAGTTGTTTTGGTTGGAATCTTGTTGAGAGAATCCCAAGTGCGCAACTTTGCTTATAGAAGAGTAAGTATTTTCTTTGCAAGCTCTGCATTAATCTTTCAGTTCTTCCTTGGATATATTGAAATGTTGGAAATTGAAATTAGGTAAAGGAGAAAATTGTAGATGCTAGCAAGGCCATGTGGACAACACTGAAATGCCGAGCTGTTTGGCGACCGTGTTTATACATGTATTTGTCTCTTGCACTAGGCTTACATATCCATGAAGGGATGTTCTACTGGTATACAGATGCAAAGGAGGGTCCATCTTTCTCACAGGTAGCACCATTTCTTTCTATATTACATATGATTCAGTAATAACACTGCCTTTGGAGTTGGCAAGTGGGCTCTTGAGCTGGATTCAAGTAGTAGTATGTTGCTCCTAATTTCAATCGTTTGGCTTGTTTGGGCATCAGGGTGACCAAATTTAAGTTATCTTAGGTTGAAGTTATTTTCATGTTGACTTTTAAAGTTGATTCAGCATTCATTATGTTGGTTATTTTGTGGGTGAAGTCAGGTCATCCTTTGATAATTACAGTAGCAGGTATTGGTATTGGTTTGGTCATTTTGGTTTTAGGTTGCTTGGTTTTATGTTATTCAAATTCAAGTTGTTAATTTCTCACTTTTTAAAGTTACTTTGGGTTGGGTTTCGTCTAATTAGTGATGGATCTGCTTACACCACCTCTCTAGGTACATTTCACAGTTAGTCCATGTTTATATTATTTGTTAGTGTTTCTTTGCACCTTCTACCTTTGTGTTCTTAATGTTTTCATTATTTAATCTATGCAGTCTAGACTCTGGGAATAACCTTAAGTAATCAACATGAAAAAGAAAGTGATATAGGCATTTTGACTGTTTTTTTCCCCAATATGTAATAAATCTCTTGGTTGTAAGCTGCAATTTTATGCATTTTGCAGGAAGTAGTTGGATCCATATTCTCTGTTGGTGCCCTGGGCTCTCTTTTTGGGGTCCTTCTGTACCAAAACTTCTTGAAAAACCATCCTTTTCGTGATATACTTTTTTGGGCCCAGCTGTTGCATGGTGTTTCTGGATTGCTGGATTTGGTATTGGTGTTGCGTATAAATTTGAAACTTGGTATGCCAGATTATTTCTTTGTGGTGGTTGATGAAGCAGTTTCTCGTATGATTGGGCGTATTAAATGGATGCCTTTTCTCGTACTTAGCTCCAAGCTTTGCCCATCTGGTATAGAAGGCACTTTCTTCGCTCTAATCATGTCAATTGATCATATAGGATTGCTTTCATCAGCCTGGTCAGGAGGCCTAGTGCTCCACATGTTGAATGTTACACGTACACAATTTGACAACCTTTGGATAGCCATTGTTATCCGGAGCCTGTTAAGACTTGTTCCAATCGGATTCCTATTTTTGATACCTAGAAGTGATCCCAACTTGTCCATCCTTCCGTCTGAGATGTTGAGGACAAAAAGGGGCAATGATGTACTTGAACCTGAGAATATTGAAATGGCTACTCTTGTCAATAGCATCTGACTTGAACCTGGGCTGGTATTTAAGGAATAACCTATCCAAAAGTGAACATCATTTTTCTTGTTGGGGAGTTATTGTAACAATTATCTTCTTGTCAATAGCATCTGACTTGAACCTGGGCTGGTATTTAAGGAATAACCTATCCAAAAGTGAACATCATTTTTCTTGTTGGGGAGTTATTGTAACAATTATCTTTTAGAATGTTTGAGTACTTAGACATGCAACCGATGCAAGGACGTCTTCTTTTTTGTCCCTATGCAGTATTATGTTTCCGGAGGTATGGTTGCCTTTGAATCATTTGCTGAAGCATCTGAACCTATGCTCAAGGGAGTTCTTATTATCTGGAAATTCTGGCTTTACTCAGTTGCCACTTTGCCTGTAGCATTGGAAATGCAGAGTCCGGACAGTTTCAAGATATGTTGCAGGTCCTCTCTCCATCTGTCTCTCACTCTCTGCTTCAACATAATTGATTTCATCTGACCTCTGATTCTAGTGGTTAAGTGTGTCTTGTATAGTATGTGCATTTCGGCTAAAATGGCAATGGAATTAGTTACATTGTCAATGCTTTGTTAGAGACACAAACTGATTTACACACTGAAAATCTTTCTTCATACATTGAAATAAATAGTACAAGGATATTCATTTAACATGAAAATTAAACTCTTGCCTCTGCTGTGGAAGTAGTGTTATTTCTGGCAATAGCTGCCAACTCCCCCAACCCCCATTTTTAACATTTACTAATCACTCAGGAAATCTTGAGTGGCTAACATAATCTGTACCTTCAATTCTCCCTGTGGAGTAATATGTATATAATATGAATTAAGAAAGATGGTACGTTATAGGTATTGTTAATTGCCAACACATCACTTGGCTTAGAAAAGATGGTGGTTATATGTATATATATATATATATATATATGTATCTCCAAAGCTGCCAACCATTGCTGTTTTTTTCTGCTCAAGTAAAACTGCAACTTTCCTGCGCAAATCCCAACTTAGACCCCTTTGTATCATATATAACCCTTTGGTTTCTTTGCTGATAATTTGCAATGATACCTATTTCGTCTTCGAATGAGAGGCTTGCAAGAGCCAAACAAACCTGAGATGCATCTGTCTTTACAAAGTAAAAGACCCCGGTGATATCCACCTTCATCTCAGCATTACCCTCAAACTGCAATTTTATTGTAGGAACATCCACTTCTTGGTATGCACTAAGGTTAAAGCAAGTATCCAAGATCGAGAAAGCCGGTGCAGTAGGAAAGCCAGAGAATTGTTTCTGAAACTCTGCCTTCAAGGCCTTGTACATTGTTGGAGGCAGCCTTGTGATAACCGTCCCGGAATCAATAAGCATCGAGCTTTTGCCAAAGCTTGAATCTTGCAGTGTGACCCCACCAACACTAATACCAGTAAGGTTGAGGAAATAAAAAGTTGATAGCTTTGGATTTGGGATCATTCTGGTATAAGAAATGGGGCTTGAAGTATTGTAAACTGATGAATTGCCTCCCAAAACTAATGAACCTGATGCTCCAGATTGTGTTGATGGCAAACAATAGGAGAAAAACCCACCAAATATTGCTTTAGTTTGAGAAACCAGAGAGATTGAACTCCTCCCTAGACCCAACAGACCTGAAGTTCCACCGAACAGACCATTATTGTTCCGGCCGCACCCAAATATGAAATTGTCCACTGGAGTCTTCCCCAGATTGAGTTGATCATGAGCTAAATCACCACGAGTGTAGGATCCGTCGCCATAGCTAACAACATAGTTACAGGTGGGCGGGTTTTCCCCACAGATTCCGGTGTTTCCAGTAGCAAATGCAAGTGATTGACACTCAGATGAATTGCATGGGACTGTTCGGTAGGAAGGAGATGTAGTAGGGTTGAAAAGAGGTTCTTTTTGGCTATAACATGATTTGCAAGGCTGGCATTGAACCCAAGTCAAATCACTTCCGGTATCAACAATCACCGTCATTTTCCGACCAGCTATTTCGACTGTAACAATGTAGTTTAGCGTCCCAAGTTCGACTCCAGAAGTTAAGGGAAGTCTATCATCGGAAACATCATGTATTTGGGTAGAGGCCATGTTTTTGATTGAGGCTTGCAATGACTGAACTCTTAGATCATCCAAAATCAAGCGTTTTTGAAGCAACTGGTTCCAGTCTTTGACCCCTCCTCCGTAACAATAGTCCTGGTGCTTCATTTCCAATATGGTTGCACCTTTCTCCTGTCCTAAACATCCATAATGAAAGGGGATGTTATTATGCCCACCGTAATCAAACATAATTTTGCATGAAGAAAGATCAAAGCATTACAATGCCAAAAAAGCAAAACCAATGGAATAAAAGAAAGGAAAAGGTTGATATGCAAGAGAAAAAAAGAGGCACGTATATATATGGATTTCAATGGTTTTCAATCTTGTCCATTGACCAAAAGCAGTGAACACAATTAGGTAATATAAATTGAAAATTAGAGATATTTATTTTTTATATACGGAGAGTATTAAAAGAGAAGTGAGACTCTTCAAATTAGAGGCACATATAAGCCAATTATAGATTAAATAATGTAATGAAAAGCAAAGTCAAGCTTAAAGTACAGTTTATATAGTTTTCCTTCCACTATATGGAGTAAATAAAAAGAGAGTGATAAAGAGTAAGGCAATAATGGCTGTCTCCCACGCATGAAGACATGAAAGCAGTTATGGGTCCTTTTTCCTTTCCTAGCAGGATAAAAAAAGAAGAAGAAGAAGAAGAAGAAGAAGAAGATGAGACAGAGATGCATATCTCTCCAAGGTGGAAAATAAAACAAGGATGAAGCTTTGGCTACCAATGTAATGTAACGAGTCCTGTACATTTCGTTTGATAAAAAGTAAAAACATACATTAAAAGAAAAAGTAACAACTTACTTGATTTATGAGACAAACAAGTAGAATCAACAGTGTCCCATGGAAGGTGGAGAAGCAGCTTGTCTCCATAACAGTGAACCTGATTGTGATAGTGGAGGAAGAGAACAAGTAGTGAAAGCATAAAAGGGAGAAGAGCCATTCCTTTCATTAACAACATTGCTGAGCTGAGAGTGATGAAAAGAAAAAAGAGATGAAGATGAAGAGGAAGAGGAAGAGAACAAAAGAGGAAGGGCTGGCTAAAGGTCCCACTGCTGCATCTCAAATTATTGGGGATTCACATGCTTTTACTTACCAACACACTAACACCACCCCCTTCTAAACTTCTTCTTTCTTTGGATTTGAATAGATTCAACTCCAACCCCATATTATTATATCATCCTTCTTTCATAATTTTTTAAATTTCTTTTGTCCTTCATATTTATGACATTAAACCTGTTGCATGCGACGTCAGCGAAATTACATTCTCTATTATATTCAAAGGATAAAACAATGCCTGCTAGCCTCATGTAGACTAGACTATACTTAAAGTTATTAGGTTGAGATTATGACTACTTATTATATTCTTTTAATTTTAATTACAACATTTATAAACTTCACGGACTAAATGATAAAAAAAAAAAAAAGAAAAAGAAAATTGGTTTTTTATGCTTTAAAAAAAGAAATTGTGAGGTTGTTTGTTGTAAGAAAGGGACTTATCTCTTCACGGAATCTACTGTAACAGCTTACACCCTTTGAGGGACAGACAGGCTCTTTTGGTGCGTTTTTTATGTTCCCTGCCTTTTGTTCTTTGCTGTTTTCTGCAAGTGGAATATTTTATTTTTATTACCGAATATCATATCCAAATTTATATAATCATTTTTTGATAAAAAGATCAGATTAATTTGCTGCTATATTACACTAACACACTTCTTTATTTACACAAGTTCAAACATACAACATCTACCGAAATACCCTTTTATTTAACATTCTTAACCGATGCCCTTTTTTTAACCAAAACAAGTGATGCAAATTGATTGTTAAAAGAAGAAGAAGAAGAAAAAAAAAGAGAGTTTAATGATAGTTTAGCTTTTGCATATGTTTCTCACCATGCATTTCTCAAATCACTACTGATTTTGAATCTTATGCTACTATAATTTATTTGAAATTTAGAAACATAACTTTAATTCCTTTTTCGATAAAAAAAAAACAAAAACCCTTCAATTTTACGCTTTTATTTAATTTAATTATATAACACCTACATTATTCGTCCATAAGAAATTTTACTATATATTAAATTATATAACATCCATATTATTCGTTCAAAAAAAAAAAACACCCATGTTATAAATGAAAGAGAAAATTTATATAAAAATATATAAAATCAACAAGTTTGAACATACAACTAAAAAAATTATAATAAAATTTTCAACTTAGCTATTCATCTATTTTAATTTTTTTTAAAAATAGTAGTTTAAGCTAAAAGGATATAATATTCTTATATTAAATTTGTTGTTTTCTTAAAAAATTATTTCTAAATTTTTTAATTTAATTAATATCAAATTGACTTAGTCAACCATTTAATAATAACAAAATATAGATAATGTACAATATTATGATTTCTTTAAAAATAAAATTTTATGATCAACAATCAAATATCATCGAGAATTGATTCATTTCGTTGATTGAATGCATTTTTTTAAATCTAAATGCTTTTCTTTTATATATAAAATGCCTACTGATTCATTTCGTTAATTGAATTTTTTTTTTTTAAATCTAAAATGCCTTTTTATATAAAATGTCTACTTCTACCAAAAATACCAAAAATTCCAACTTTTTATTGCAGAAAAATACACATTTAAGTACTCTCAAACACATTCTTTTGGTTGTTAAAATAGAAATAATGCTAGCTGAGCCAAAATTTAATATTTTAATTAAGTAAAAACAAAATATTTGTTTTTATATAATATAAATCATGTTCATATAATTATGAAATTTTAAATTATAAATTGAAAATAAAATAAAAATTTTAAATCATTATCTTTTGTTTTTGATAAAATATTAGAATATTGTAGTATTAGATGAAATAGAATGGAATTGAACACGCGGCGGCTGGTAATAGGCGGATGCTGCTTTCACCGCTGCCCAAGTGTTATTCAATTCAACCATGACGAATGGTATGAACAATTTGACTTTTACAATATCTTCTACAAGTGGTGATGGTGGTGTGTATTCAGCCTTTTGTGGATCCACATCAAATTCACTTCATCTTTTTCAAATTTTGTTCACAACTTGAAATGTATTTTTTTTTTAATATTTCAGTAAATCCAATCTCAAAACACTTTAATCTAAGGTCCGGTCTACATAAAGTAAACCCGTGAACACATAAGGCTTGAAATGGAGTAATGATGGTGATTGATGTTGTACCACCATCCACCCAATAGCAACCATTTAATCCAGTTGTTTTAACATAATTCTTTGAGCTAGTGTTTGTACATCCAAATGCCATCATAAAAACTAGCACAGGCCTTCTTAGATACAAAGAAAACACATCCATCCATCAAGAATTGCAAGGTTGTAAGTTAAATTGATATTATCCAATAAAGAATAAACTCATTTAGTATATTTTTCAGCAACTTAAAGAGAATATATATATATATATATATATAATCGCAAAATCGGACAAAACAACTATACCAGTCATTGTTTCATAACTCAGCAAAGGGGAAACTGAAACGGAAAAAGAGTATCATCTACTCTGCTTTGAGTTGCTTTCGTCCAGCATGCATTATTAGTGCAAGACCAAAGGATCCCACCATCCCAACCACATAACCAGCCATTGCACCATAACTCACACAGATTGGCCAATCCTAGCAAGGAAAGTAATTGAGTACGTCAAGCCTCTAATATATTTATACATATAATCGCAATGCTATATCCAAACAAATATGACAAATTTGCAATACACTCAACAAACATGAATAGTATCTTATATACCTGACAATATAAAATAAAAGAAAAAAATGTTTTGCCAAAGCTTAATGGTTAGGAGGGAGAGATACAGATCAATATCCCACTGTCATATTTGCATAACTACAGCCATGTGACAACCCTTCTTCATGCATAATTTGTAAGTCATAATAGAGGAGGTAGCCACTAACGGCAGAAATTTCAGCTTCTAAGGGGCTGCCTAATGTCAATTGCACATTAACAAAGCAACAAGAATCAGCAAAGCTCAATGCAGATAGGATGTTTCCGAACACTAGTGCTTTACAAGGTGCGGAATGTACGGAAGACAACAATCCTTTTTCTTTGTGAGAGTACATCGAAGCAATATGCAAAAGATAACCACAGCTACACAGAGTAATGCAGTTCCATATAAAGCCCTGAAGTGCAATGTCTTTTGGTCCATGTACATGAGAATAGTGATGGACATAGATCACAAGATACAGAGTGTAGAAGATAGACTCTTGAACTTTGTCTATGGAGTCACACATCTTAAACCCCTCAAGATCAAGATCTTCCGCCACATCCAAAGGAGATGAAATGAATCATACACAATAAAAAACCAAGAATAACAGCAATCACAAGAATATGCCTGAATATATCTCATACATCAGGTGAACAAAGCAAAAGTACATTAGCCACTTCTACAAATCACTCATTAAAAAAAATGCTACACAAACAAGTAAGATTAATATGAAAGGAAAGGCATACTTTGATTACCCCAGAATAAAGTTAAGACTGTAAACAAGGATATAGGCTCAGGCATGCCACCAAGATACAATTGCAAATAAAAAATTTAACCAAATTGACCAAGTGCATCTAACAAGTTTTAAAATTTTCCCAACATTAATGTTCAACTTCATCTGCACCTGGAGGAACAGAAACTATTCAATAAATCTGTTCGACAGAATGCATACAGAAGTTTGGGCATAACTCCAGATGATTTTAGTAATTTGTGCAGTGTCTCAACCCTCCAGTGGGACTGGAATCTGTAGTCACATTCTATACAAGTTTCATTCAATAATACTTTTGTAAGATCCACTTGCTTAACAAAAACAACTGATGAAGGGATATCAGCTCTATTAATTGGAAAAATATCTTTGAAACATAAGTTTTTGTAGGAGACATGTTTAAGTAATATATAAAGAACCATCTGGTTGCTCACCAGCAGTTAAACCCACTTGTCCATATGCCTTAACCATGTTAGACTCGGGGCAAATTGAATATACAAGTATTGGTTTATTATAAGGACTAGTTTCAAAATAATGATTCTAAGGTTTGAATTCATTAATCCCATCAAAGAACTTAATGGAAGAATCCAATCATAAATGGAAAGGGGTTCAAAGTATGGAAAAAGGGAATAGTATATCTAACAAGTATGCAAAATTTGAGCACAGGAATGAACATAGATAGCATCAGAAATCCTTTCCTGTTTTATTCATTAGCGATAAAGAAACATAAGAACTTAATTTGAAACGAAAATTGTAAGTCACAATGAATTATAAGGGGGAGATGGTACCTGCCAAGGGCGTTCCCAATCAAGTGGCATAGGCCAAGCACCAAACCAAGCTCCAATTACAGCTCCATGTGCTGGTAGACAAAGCATAAATTCCAAAGGACCATTTGGCCTAAGAGAATGATATCAAACATCTATATCAACACATAGTAAAAGCCATGCACAAATCAATCAAACATTATTCAGGTAAAAATGAGAATCTAGATGGATAAGACAGCAACCTCTTTATACAGATAACCAAATTTTCTATTGAAACACTCGCCTACTACTACAATTTATGTTGCAAACCTAACTGTAAGTACCATAAAGCTTTGATACTAAAAACAGTATGCTCTGAAACTTTACTCTCATTCCAACCTGTAAGCTCAAGCTTTAGATCCACAAATATGCCATAACATAATTAAGCCGGAAAATTGCTAATCAAGTTTGAAAGGCCGCCCCACTACTATCTCTTTGACTCACCAGCCCTCTTCTCCAAACATACAAATACACCAAATTAAAGGTAAAACTTTTGACGTGGCTATTTGAGAAGAATTTATCTCTCCGTATAGAAGGTTGTAGATATTGCAAACAATGAAGCTAGCTGTTTCACTTGTGAGTTGGTACACAAACTAATAAAGTAATAATACGATAAAGATAAAAATGGTTACTGATACCAAGTCTCATTTACCATGCAAAATGAACAAACATATTAAAACAAGAAGCACAATGCTTATGGAAAATGAGGAGCCAGCATTTACACAAGAAACGCTTACTTTGTACATGCAAATATGCGATGCCAATCTGTCCAACTTGAACCATAAACACAAGCTGTGGGCACAAACTGCAAAAAGGCACCAAAACGAAATTTAGTGCGAGTATGGAATATAAAGGTTCATGTTACTAGTAATTTAGATGAACATAATACAACTAGAATTCAAATAATTAAGTCATAACAGAAACTCATCAATACTGCCTATTGACTAAGAGGAAACATGAATCAAATATAAATGAACACTGCATCCAAGTGACAACTGCAAACATGGAAAAAAAGCGGATCACAACGATGATATACCTTTGGGATTTTATAAACAAAATTAAATAAAATAAATCTGTAAAAGGAAACATATTGCTACATGAGTATACATGTCCAACACCCTATAGAGTCGAATATTAAGCATTCAAATATGTAAGCTAATGCTGAAAGTTCCTAAATGATGTCACAATATATACTATAAATAGACAATGGTATTAAAACTTGGAGACTTACAGTGAATGAAGACATCAGAAGAGACCAGTTAACTGTCTTTTCTAAGTATCTGCATCCAACAAGAGAGGAACATAATTAATGCCCAATTTCGCAATAACTAACTTCTAAACCAGTATGAAAACTGAAAAGCAAAGGCCATTTGGCATCCTTAGATAATATTGTCGCAATCGTAGTAATGCTAAGGTGTGGATTATATCCACCCTAGATCACGTACTGCAAGCCGACGGGTGCACCCAAAACTAATGCTCCAAGCGCATTTAATAAAGCCCCTAGAAAATGAAAGACACACAAATTATACAACTATATTGCTAAAATTATAGTATTCAAGTGTCATTATCAGCTTAACACTAACCAACGGGAAGTCCCAGCAGACCTCGGGCAATAGCTGTGAAATACTGTAAAAACCCAACATAAAACAATTAAAAAACAGTAAATAGAAATAAAATTCATCGAAATTATTGGCTAACCGAGCATTTCTCCGGTTT
Organism: Gossypium rotundifolium; assembly: GCA_025506655.1. Lineage (NCBI taxonomy): Eukaryota > Viridiplantae > Streptophyta > Magnoliopsida > Malvales > Malvaceae > Gossypium > Gossypium rotundifolium. The sequence continues at coordinate 186,740,015 of CP106734.1, read as the reverse complement.
CTGTCTACAGCAACTGAAAAGAAGGATAACAACTGGGAATTCAATAGCCTAACAAAGAAAAACAAATCATTAGAAACAAAAGGAAATTAGCGACAATGAACAAAGTAAAGAAAGTTGAGGGGGAAAAAAGGTACCCAGATCAAACAAAGAGTTTTTGTAGGATCAAAGACGAGATTGAGGGAATAGACATGGTGGGCCACCCAAAACCCAGCGGCCAAGGCTAGTCCGCAGCAAACATGGATAAAAAATACTTGGGAAGATGATATTGTCGATTGGGGATTCTTCTCCAACTTCATTTCCTTGTAAGATCTTCTCCTTTTCTTTGTACTTCTCTTTTACTATGCTCTAATTGGAAATTTAAAATATCCCGGGGTTTGAGACTTCGACTCGGCCCGGTTTTGGTCGGGACAGACTTCGGATGGTCTCTAATTGCTTTGACTGTTAAATTGTCAAAACTTTTTGTGTTCGGCCAAAATTTATGATATAACTATATTTATGTATAAAAATTTAAAAGGTCCTAATATTCTCTAAATTTTTCTACTATTTATATATTTGAAATTTGATATTAGTAACTTTAAGAATTTAATCTTTCTATGTTTTTGAGTTTAAAATGTAATTCTATCTCTTAATACTATTAAAATTTATTTATTAAATTTATTGGTATAACAATTTAATTTTTTTTAAAAATTATGTAGTATTCATGTAACAAAATGTTATTGTAATTAACTTAAATTTAATACAGAATTTTAACCGTGTTAAAAATTTTAAAATTTATATCAACATTTTAATCAAAATAAAGTATTTAAATTAACTAATGACTTTATAAAAGTTGAGGTAGAAAAGATTAAATCTCAGATTTGAACAAAGTATAGAGATCAAAATCAAAATTTAAGTATTTTTATATAATCTCAAGAAAATAAAGGATTAAATTGAAAATTAGCCGTAAAAAAATGGAAATGAGCAGGTATCGATATTGGGCGGTTCGGTTGTGGGAGTATAACTTATTATTAGGGATTATTTTGGCCCAACAGTAGAATGCAATTGTGGGTTTAGTAGTACATGTCAATTGTGAAGGTTAGGGCGTTCCCGCTCGGAAAGTCGATTAATATCCAGAAATGAACAAATATGGGTAAAGGTAATGTAATGATGATGATAGCCAGCCTTCATGATTGTGGCGGCAGGAAAGATTTTTCCTTTTCGCTTGGTTCTTGTGGTTTGATTGCTTTAGGTCTGTTTTTTCTTTTGTCTAACACAATCTAAAGTACTAATTAAATACCTTATTCAATGTCAGATTCTAGTAGGAATATCTACCATCAGTCCAACGTTTGAATCGATATAATTAATATGCCGTACATACAACAATCCTTGAATAGATGTAATTAACACGTTAATGTTATATATGTTTAGTCTACTGACACACTTCTATTGTATATCTATATATTTTTTGGAAGCAAGTGACAAATATAACTTCAACTTGTCTCCATTATATACCAGTTTATAGTGCTCGCCCTACTCGAATTCTTTATGTGAATTTAACTTGGTACATCTAGAATAAGGAAACCCTATTTGGGATTACAGTAGCCAATACAAAGAAACAGTACTAAACACTAAGCTAATATTAGAACATCGGGCACTTCCTATTTGTCATCACATTTTGCAATATAGAAAAGCTTTACTGGTTGTGGGTTTAGAGAGATGATATGCTCAAATATTCGTGGAGAAGTTGACACCTGAGAAGCGCTGGTTAGGGAGTGGAGGTGGGTAATGAAATCAAGAAACTTGAAGACGTTCATTTTGAGGGTGTATTTTCAATATCATGGATATGCCGCTACCAGATGGAGAAATACTACCGATCCCATCATTATTCTTTGATGATGGTCGTATTGGGGGAGGATGCACTGAGCTCTGTATTGGTGGAAATGCCTTCTCGGGAGATGCATGTAATGAGGTTGATGATGGCACCACTGGAGGAGGATGCATTTTCTGTTTTGATGGAACTGCTGGTGTAGGAGATGCATGGAATGTGGTTGGTGATGGCATTATTGGAGGAGGATGCACTGAACTCTGTTTTGATGGAAGCGCTGGCATGGGAAATGCATGTAATGAGGTCGATGATGACATTGTTAGAGGAGGATGCATTGAGATCTCTGTTCTGGTGGAACTGCCGCTGTAGGCGGCAACGGCACTGTGCCTAGTGGTGTAGGAGGTGAAAATAAATTTGATGAAGGTATAATTAGCTTAGCGCATGAATTTGCAGTTTCATCGTTGTGATCAATTATGTGGTCTACTTCTTGCTGCTCAGTTGTTGTCGATCGATGCTTCCTTTGGAGTTGGAGCACTACTCGTAATCCATTCAATACCCTCAAACATCAATTCAAAGATTGATGATGATGATGACGATCTTATTGCCATGAGTGGTTTTGGTGATGATATTGTTGAAGACGGAGGTGGTAGGCTTGAGATCCTTCCACCAATATTCAGAATTATCGACTCATCGTTCAAGGACAGCCCTGTAGCAAGCATCCTAACGGGAAAATAAATATAAATAAATAAACCAATAATATTAAATTCCTTGTATATATATTACCAGGAAAAACTCTTGCTTGAACATCAATAGGAAGAAAAAGCAAAAGGAAGAAAGTAGTGAGAGAGCTGATTTTGGAAGCAAGCAAAAGCATTAATTATGATAAGAACAAAATGAGTTGTAAATAAAGTATTTATAGATACATGAAATTATATATACGCATTTACATAGATATTATGTCAATATCAAGCTGGTTTATTTTATTTTTTTTACATTTAAAAAAAAAAATACGCCTTTGAACATGTTGTAGAGTCATGAAAAGGGCAGCAGTGTTTAACTAACTTAAGAGTATGGTTGGCCAATAGGACAGCAAAGGGGAATGGGGGAGGAAATGGTGGTGGGTGTGGAAAAGTAAGAGAGGTGAGTTTAGTCATCTCATATGAATCCTATATCTCCATTATTAATCCAAAAAAAAAAATTACATGCATCAACTTCACGTGTTAATATGAAAGGAAGAAAAGTCTTGTTCTCACCTCCGACTAAATCATTGATATTTTTTAAACCAAGCCTATACATGCATGAGATAAATGGAAAGAGTCAAATTCATTTTTAACTCTCTTAGCTGTGAAGAAGACTTCAAAATATATATATATATATATATATATATATATATATATATATATATATCTAATCATCATTTTATTCGGGCCCATGAAATTAATAAAATCCAAAAATAATAAAGTTTAAAATACAAACATTAAACAGTCCAGATACAACCCAATTTTAAAAACCTACCCCAAACTACAATCGGCCCAAAAATTAAAATTTTTTCAGGAAGCCTGAAACCCTAGGTTTCTGGCATCGTTGCCCCATGTGCTTTGTCTCCTCGGGCACGTCGCTGCGCCTCATCCCGAGGCCTGACCCACCTTGCTACCATCGTTGCACCAAAACGGCAAAAAGCTGAAGTTTTTGCCTCCGTTGACCTCGCCTGCAAAAAAAAAAAAAAACAAAAGCAAACAGCAAGAAACAGCCAAACAGTAGGAGAAAATAATAAAAAAAGGGTGTAGTCGGCTATAAAAGCCCTGAACCGACTTGTATTTTTTTTACAAACAAAAAAATTGAATACAAAAAAGCAAGAAAAAAGATTCAAAAGCGAAAGGTGATCTACTCTTTTATTTCTTTTTTTAATTCAAAAAAAAAAAATAATAAATAGAAATAAAACTTACCCGTCGATCGGTCTCCTCGCCACCGTTGTTACCTCCCCTGGTACAAAAGGCTGTCGAATCCCTAGGGATTCGGCCAAAGCCGCGACGGAGAACGCCAGAAGCCGAAGGGTTTTTCCCCTTTTTTGGGAGTTAGGGCTTTGATTTAGTATTTTCAACTCCAAATCGGAGTTCCAGTTCCACAGGAAAAAAGGAATGAGAGGGATTTTTTTGGATTTTTTCAGCCGCCGTGGACCGCGGTGCCGTCGTCGACGGCCGATGACCGGAGCCTAGCCCGATTTCTCACCGGACCAAGGGAGAGGGAGAGAGAAGAGAGAGGACTTTTTTTTTTTGGAGAAGGAAGAAGAAATGAAATTTTTTTAAAAAAATGGCTTAAATAGCCAAATCAAAACGACGTCGCTTCACCCCATGCGCCTCAAAACAGTGTCGTTTAGGGGGGCCGACCCTAAATCTGACCCGCTCCAAGGGGAAGATCCTCGTGTTTTTTATTAATGGGCTATTTGAACTTTAGGCCCTTCCGCTTTTTATTATTATTTTACAATTAAGTTTCCTTCATTTTAATTTTTCCCTATAATTTATTTCGATTTCAATTTGGTCCACCTTGAAGCTGTGCGTTTTGGAGGGTGGGGATTATTTCCCATTTTGGTCTCTCCTGTTATTCGCGCGTTCAACTTGATCCTTTTCCTTTTTATTTATTTTTTATTCGCCCCAAACTTCTGTTTTACAATTCAATTTAGTCTCCTTTTTTTGTTATTTTTGCTATTTTTATTAATTTAATGTTATTATTACTATTATTACATTTTCTTTTTGTGTTTACTACTTGTTATTATTATTATTATATTATTAAATTAATTAATTTAATGTTATTATTACTATTATTATTATAGTTGTCTCTTATATTTATTTACTTATTATTTTTAAATATAATTGATTTTATTTTGTCATTTTATTATTTAATATTTATACCTTTATATAATTTCAAACTTTGAATTTTTTATTATTTGGTATTATTATTTTGTTTTATATAATATTTATTTGTATTATTATTAATGTAATACCCCTACCCGTATTCGTCGTTGGAATAGGGTATGAGGCATTATCGGAGTTTACCGAATTAATTTTTCGTTATTACGAGTTAAATACTATTCATTTACTGAAACATGTCATGACGTCCCTTAGATGGGCCTCCGAAGCCCAAAACATACATTGGGACCAAACCGGGATTAAATCGAAACCATAAGAAATTTTTCGCAAAATCCCAAAGGTTTTTTTTTTTTTTATGAACTCAATATAACCCCTTTATAAATATCTAACCTTCCCTGCAATTTTAAACCGAGACCAATCCAAACCAACCAATCCATTTCAACATATTTTCAAGATAGATTCAAGCATATCCATAAGATAACCTCATCACATACCAAAACCAAGACTTGTTAGCCATACCAATGGCTAACCTTACATTCATTTCACATTAACATTTACTTTATTAGCTTTTATATGCCATTGATTTCCAAAATAAAGTTCCTTTATATACCGAAATCTTGAGGTTGATAGTGTGATGTGTCTCCGACTGAATCCGACCTCCAAGCTCTTAACACTACAAAACAGGGGAAAAGGAAACAGGGTAAGCACTTTGTGCTTAGTAAGCTCATGTAACAAGAATTATACTTACCTAATATTTTCAATACAATGCAATAAACATTCATACATCCATTTAATGCATTATTACCCTAACATGCACAAACTCAACATTCAAGTTAGTCCAATAATTTCCATGAATCAATAATATATACTATGATTGATGAGCTCATCAATACCATGATTTCCATTCCCTTGTTATTTTTCCACATTTATCCCGTTGAATTTCTCGGAATTTCGATGGATTTTCAAAGGTACACTTTAGTGTACAAATCTGGGTCCGTCAATTCATATTCATGTGCGCACATTTCCATTTCAGAGAGTACACTCCCACGAACCTCATCCTTACAGTGAGATTACTAGTCCAGGCTAAATTCCCTGTAATATAAACTCATAGAGTATTGTCGGGATTACCAGTCCGAGCTAAATCACAAGCGACAATTACTCTAATGAGCTTGGATCTGAATTACTAGTCCAAAGCTAAATTCAGACCTAATTCGGATTACCCGTCGGGCTAAATCCATTTTCCACATATTCTTGGAGGCTATGTAATGGCCTAAATTCAAGGTTATCTAACAATGGTTTCGTAACCATAAATCCGATTTAAAGAGAAATTTATTTTAATATTTTGCATGAATATTTATATGATAGGAAAATCGTATTAAAATATCGATAGAAAAATTTTACCGATTTAGTGGTTAGTTAGAAAAGGAATTATGGAAGGAATTGGGTAAAACAAGGTATCGAGACCTTGATCTCATAAAATTGAGTAGGAAATATTTTTATAAATATTTATAAAATGTTATTAAGTGGTAGTAAAATTTAGTTAGAAAATTTTAACGTTTGAGTATGTAATTAAATGAAAAGGACTAAATTGTAACAAATACAAAATTATGAAAATGATTAAATAGTTTAAAGAATAAAAGAAAGAGGGCTTAAAGGAAAATAGACCCAAGGTCTAATTGGGCTGGACGGCAAGGGTATGAAATCAACAAGAAAATAAGGAGAAATAAGGGTAAAATGGGAAAATAACAAAATTTGCTAAATAAAACTAGGACTAAATAGGGATATCTAGAAATCTCTTCATTTTCTTCACTCTCATCAGCTAAAAACGCCATAGGAGGGGTATCTAAGCTGGTATATCATAATTTTGCACCAAATCGGAAAACTCAAATACAAAGCTAGATCGAGGAAAGGAAAAGTCCGGATTAGTAGATTTTATATACGAACTAGTATCGAGGTAAGTTCATGTAACTTGAATTATCTTCTTAAATGCTTGAAATGTATGTTATTGATGTGAATATAATTTGAATGCTCATTGTATGAAGATTGATGAAACATTGATATATTTGATAAAAGGGAAAAATCCGGTTGGATGAAAGGAAAATTCGATGGATCTCGAAAAGGAATTGTGGTAAAAGGATCTAGCCGGATGGGTGATCCTATCTGATAAAGCCCTCCCAAGAATATGTGGAAAATGGATTTAGCCTGACGGTTAATCCGAATTAGGTCTCAATTGCTTTGACTGTAATTCGAGATCCAAGCTCATTAGAGTAATTGTCGCTGGGATTTAGCACGGATGGTAATCCCGACAATACTCTATGAGTTTATATTCTGATTTAGCTCGACTGGTAATCCATTGTAAGGATGAGGTTCAAGGGAGTGTGCTCTCGAAATGGAAATGTCGACATGAACATGAATTGATGGACTGGATTGTACACTAAAAGTGTACATCGAAAATCCATCGAAATTCGAGTAATTCAACGGATAAATATGGAAATACAACAAAGAAATGGAAATCATGGTGTTGATGAGCTCATCAATCATGGTATATATTATTGATACATAGAAATTATTGAACTAACTTGAATGTTGAGCTTGTGTATGTTAGGGTAATAATGCATTGAATGGATATATGAATGTTTATTGCATTGTATTGAAAATGTTAGGTAAGTATAATTCTTGTTACATGGATTTACTAAGCACAAAGTGCTTACCTGCTTCCTTTTTCCTGTTTTGTAGTGTTAAGAGCTCGGAGGTCGGATTCGTAGGAGATACATCACACTATCACCTCAAGATTTTGGTATATAAAGAAACTTTATTTTGGAAATCAATGGCATGTATAAGCTAATAAAGTAATGTTAATATAAAATGAATGTAAGGTCAGCCATTGGTATGGCTAGCAAACATTGGCTTGGTATGTGTTGATGTTATCTTATAAATATGCATGAATCTATTTTGAAAATATGTTGAATTGGAATAGTCTCGGTTTAGAACTTGCAGGAAATGCTAAATATTTATAAATGGGTTATATTGAGTAAAAAAAAAAATCGTAAACTCCGGTAATGCCTCGTACCCTATTCCGACAATGAATACGGGTAGGGGGTGTTACAGGCTATATCAGGATAGGATCACCCGTCCGGGCTAGATCCTTTTTATCGTCAATTCCTTTTTAGAGATCCATCGAATTTTCCTTTCATTCAACCGGGATTTATTTTCCCTTTTCATCAAGAATATCAATACTTCATCAATTATCATACAATAAACATCCAAATACATCAATAAAAATATATTTCAAGCATGTAAGAATATAATTCATGTTACACGAACTTACCTCAATACTTGTTCGTATACAAAAATCTACTAATTCTGAATTTTTTGTTTTCCTCGATCTAGCTTTGTATTTGAATTTTCTAGATCTAAATAAATAAATTTAATCATCGATTTAATACATTTCATGTTCACATATAACATTCTCTATAATTCCATTATTATTTATAGTTCATGCAGAGCTGTCTCCTTGAGTCATAGTCACTAAATTATTTATATCTTGAGCTACGAACTCCAAATTAAGATCCTCTTGATTTTTCTGAAACTAGACTCACATATATTCTTACCATAAAATTTTCAAAATTTATGGTTTATCCAAAAAGCACAGTTAATTCTTTAAAAGTCATCCATGTTCTGCTGTCTAACAATTTTGACCCTTCTTTACTAAAAATTTATTTTCACCTAGTAAGGAACTCGGATGATGTTCCCATTTGTTTCTCTTGAAAATAGACTCATTAATAATTTTAAAAATATAAATTTAAGCTCCTAATTATTTTTCTCCAATTTTTGATGATTTTCCAAAGTCAGAACAGGGAACCCAAATTCATTCTGACCTTGTCTCACAAAATTTATTATATCTCATGATTTACAATTCCATTGATTACACCGTTTCTTCTATGAGAAACTAGACTCAATAATATTTAATTCCATATGTTTTTCATCCTCTAATTCGATTTCTAAAATTTATGGTGACTTTTCAAAGTTAGCCTACTGCTGCTGTCCAAAATTGTTTTAGTGCAAGATGTTGATTACCATTTTTCCTTAAGCTTTCAATAAATGATAATTTCGTCCCTACTCAATTAACCTCTCAATTGAGATGATTTCTATCAATTAACACTTTATTCTATCACTTTAAACTACTTTATAACCTTTGGAAATCAGAATTTTAGCACTAGACTTTAATTCCAAACTTTTTCACAATTAGGTCCTACAAATCAATTTCTATTGAAATTACCTAATAAAATCATCTCATAAACAAATTAAAGCTTCAATTTCATGCTATTTCATCATAAAAGTACATCACTCAACCATGGTGACTTTCAATTTCATCCATGAAATCAAAAACTAATGAATTTAGTAATTGGACCTAGTTGTAAAAGTCTTAAAAACACAAAAATTACAAGAAAAAGGCAAGTATTAACTCACTTGGTGCAAAAATTATTAAATACCAACTTGAATAAATCCTTAGGACGTTTTTGGCTGTTGATATTGAAGAAAATATGAAGAGATTCTAGATATTCTAATTTGGTTCCATTTTTATTTTAGTAAATTTTGTTATTTCTCATTTTGCCCTTATTTCACCAATTCTCCTGATTTTTCTCAGCTTATGCCACCCAAAAATCTCCTTTTTGGACTTATTTACAATTTATATCCCTCTTCATTTAACAATTGAGCTATTTAATCATTCTAGTAACTTTTACACCCTTTTCAATTTAGTTCTTTTCACTTAATTAATTACCCAAACATAAAAATTTTCTAACGAAATTTTAATATCATATTACTAACATTTCATAAATATTTATAAAAATATTTTCAACCCAATTTTACGAGATCGAGGTCTCGATACCTTATTTTACCCAATTTTCTTCAATAATTTTTTTAACTAACCACTAAATTGGTAAATTTTTTCATCGATATTTTCATACGATTTTACTATCATATCAATATTCATGCAAAAATATTAAAATAAATTTCTTTTAAATCAAATTTGTGGTTACAAAACTACTTTCCGATAACCCTAAATTTAGGCCATTACAACTAATGTTATTATCATTATTATAAGTATTTTTAAAAAAATTATTTTAAATAATATTTTTTTTAAAACTTTTAAAATAAGCAATATTTTGTTTTAAAATTTTAGTTTACCTATTATTTCTCTTTTCATCACTTGTTCGTTTTGTTTATTTATTTCATTTTATTTTCGTCATTCATATGGTCATTTACATTAACGTATTTATTATTAGTTTGTTATACATATTAGTATCGTAATTCATTTTTACATTTTACTACAAAATTTCGTTACATTTATTTTTACTCAATACATAAAATTCCGTTTTTTAATCAGGAATCTTTCGTATTTCGGAATTCAAAAAGTTGTTCCCTAACTTATGGGATTTTCTTGATGAATCCGAATAAACGAACGTTTTTTAAAGCACGAATTTTAAATATTCTCGGGAATTAAGAAAAGATCGTGTTCTGCATAAATTTTAAATATTCTCGGGAATTAAGAAAAGATCGTGTTCTAACTTATGGAATATGATTTCTTTCTAAAACCGAGATAATCAAATATATTTTAAAATAAACAAATTTTTTTATGTTTATTCTTGTTTCGAGAATTTAAGACATTGTATCTTAACTTACGGGACGTAATCTTTCTTCTCGATTAACGTGAAATAAACCCCTTTTTTTTGTATAAATTCAATTAAGCAATAATTTAGCAAAAGATTGTATTTTAAATCTCTTCAAGATTTCCAATTCTCGGCAATAAAAAACATGAAGTAATCAACTAGGTATCAATTTTAGGTGTTACAAGGGTGCTAATCATTCTTCGTGCGTAACCGACTTCCGAACTCATTTTTCTGAATTTATTAGACCAAAAGCGTTGTTTTAATAAATCAAATCCGTTTATTAAAACCAACCACTTTATGAGGTGACCTGGTCGCATCTTATCAAAAAGGATTGGTGGCGACTCCAATTTTTGTTTTTAAAATAAAAGTTGACCTATCAAAAAATAATAGTTTCGACATATATATATATATGTGCGAAAAATTAATTTTAAATTATTTAAGAACTTTGTTGTTGGGCCAAAGTAGTGATATTACAATCGGGCGCAGTGCTGCAGGGTTTGATAGTATTATTATTTGGGATTTGGCTCAATGGTGGAACGCAGTTGTGGGTTTCTAGTTGGTTGAAGGTATGCATGCTAATAGTCAGCCATCTGGACTGTGACCATGGGGAAGACTTTTCTTTTGCTTGATCTTTCTACTTTGATATATGTCCGAATTTTATTTCTTTATTGAGATTTAGTTTTGATCCAAATTGTTAAATATTTTGTTTAGGGGCGAATCTAGGATAATTTTTAGGGGGACGGATGAAATTTTAAATTTTTATAGTTTATATATTTTTAATTTGTAAAGGATTAATTAAATTTTTATAATTTTAGGAGGGTCAAGTTTAATTTTACCTTTAAATAATTTAAAATTTTTAAAAAATTTGAAGAGCCTAAATAAAATTTTACCTTTTAGGGGGGCCGGGGCTCATGCCAGCCCCCTAGCTTCACCCTGATTTTGTTCAACACTTTTATTGTATATATATTTTGAAAGCAAAGTAACAATATTATAAACCCTGTTTGAGATTATAATACAACGTCCGACACTTATTGCACTCATAACATGTAACACCACAACCCGTATCCATCGCTGGAATAAGGTTACTGAGCATTACCGGTAATTATAGAATATTTTCAGATAATTCGAGTAAATTACTGTTTATAGCAAAACTGTCCACCTGAGTCATAGTCACTAAATTATTTATATCTTGAGCTACAGAATTCTAAATTAAGATCCACTTTATTTTTCCGAAACAAGACTCAAATACATTTCTACCATAAAATTTTCAAAATTTATGGTTTATCCAATAAGTACAGTAAAATCTTCAAATTTACCCCTGTTCTTCTGTTTGACAACTTTGACCTTTCTTTACTAAAAATTACTTATCTCTTAGTATGGGGTTTGGACGATACTTCCGTTTGCATCTATTGAAAATAGACTCATTAAGAATTTAATAATATAAATTTGAACCCCTAATTATTTTTTTTAAAAATTTCGATGATTTTCCAAAGTCTAAACAGGGAACCCGAAATAATTCTGACCTTATCTCACAAAATTTATTATATCTCATAATTTATAACTCCATTTCTTACACTGTTTCTTTTATGAAAAACTAGACTCAATAAAATTTAATTTTATATTTTATTCAACCTCTAATTCGATTTTCACAATTTTTGGTAAATTTTCAAAGTCAGACTATGCTAACACATACATAATCACCATATCATAATTTCACAAATATTCCAAACCAATCATCAATAGTCATTCCAATGGCTAGGTTTCAAACCACAATTTACAAGACAAGATTTAGTCGAATTAACCTATACATGCCATTATAACCATAATTGTTTAACCTTATACATTGAATGAACTGTTGGATAGTGTGAATGATCTTCGCCAAGCTTTCAATCCAGCGAGCATTCCGATTTACTATAAGACAGGAGAAAATAAAACGGAGTAAACATATAATGCTTAGTAAGTCCATATAACTTAGTAATAAACTTACCATCCATTCATCATCAAAATAAATATAAAGGGGCATAATCAAACCATTTAATCTCACAAGCCCTATCACACATTCTCATCATCTTTGTTAGTCACATATTTCATATAAACTTCAAGAAACACATATATAATTGAATTCATCAATATTTGGATTCTCATACACACATGTTTTTCCACAACATGTATTCACATAACATATATACAAATTATTTCCATGTATTTCAGATATATTTTATATTAATTCATCTCGAGTTCCAATATATTTCATGTCAGGACTTTACTCAATAATTAATTGCTCTATTGATAATCACTCGGGTAGTACTAGAGGTGATCATGGATTGAGCTATCCGACCCTCCGAAAAATGGGAGGGTTCGGGTAAAAATATAGGTCCAAAATATGGGTTTGGGCAAAAAAATGAGGCCCGTTTAGAAAATGGGTCGAGTCTTGGGTAAAACTTTTTGGTCCGGGCCCAGCTCGAATTATATATTAAATATATATTTTATTTTTAATCAAATATACTTTTAAAATTTACATATTTTTTATTTGTTTTTTGTTTTAATATTTGTTTTAAAATTTTTTATTTAATGAAAAAAGCTAAAAAAATTAATATGGGTCGGCGGGCCGAGCTCGGGTTTATCAATTTTCTTTCGGGTCGGACTTGGAAAATTTTTAAGCCCATATTTCGGGTCGAGCCGTGCTCGAGCCTAGAAAACGGGCCTAAAATTTTGTCTGGACCCGACCCAAACCCAGCCCGACACGGCCCATGATCACCTCTAGGTAGTACATTCAAGGTGTACTAATCTATTCTCATAGATGAATATATTCATCAAACCATTCCATGTTCATATGGAAACATCTCATATTTTCATATTTCATTTCATGTAACATTATTTCATACTTTTCAGATAGATACATGTAAAAATCCATTTTCTTTTCGTATCAGTATTTTACCCATTGAATTATTGAAAACATCGATGGATACACAGGTAGTACACTTGAGGTGTACAATTCCATAGTCCATCAATTCATATCCAGTAGTACCTTTTAGGTACACTCTCGAGCCACATATCATACAGCAGAATTATCAGTCTAGGCTAAATTTTGACTGTAACATATACTCTAAGGGCTTTGTAGGATTACCAGTCCAGGCTAAATCCTTTATATGACAAAGAATTCCCTATAGAGTCCGATCCGGATTACCAGTCCAGGCTAAATCCAGTCAATTAGGATTACCAGTCCGGGCTAAATCCTAATTGAAACATATGCTCAAGAGGCTCATTTCGGATTACCCGTCCAAGCTAAATCCTTTCCATAATGAGGTCAATAGGATTACTCGTCCGAGCTAAACCCTTCCAGCAACAAATGCAGGACCTCATTCAATAAGGGTAATCACCATTATCCATCGACTTCCATTTATTCAAACGGGATTTAATAGTTATCAGGCAATTATCAGGTATATGTTCAATCTCATATATTTATGTATTTATGTAATTCACATTTTCACATTCAATTCAAGCACAAAAATAACATTTTTATCATTTATCACTTTACAGGTATTATCATTTATTTCAAACGTTATCATTTATCGGGCTTTATCAGATATGTAATCATTTCACATATATATTTATACAATCACATACTTAATTCAATTCAAGTATAAAAACATGCATAGTTAAGTTATACGAACTTACCTCGATAAATATTCGTATACATAAAGTCTATTAATTTGACATTTTCTCCTTTCTTCGTTCTAACTCCTTATTCGATCTACCCGGATCTATACGAGTAAATTTAACATCAATTTAATGGAATTCATACTCATTTTAGTCCAATTTATATCTTAGGCAAAATTACCATTTTGCCCCTAAACTTTTAATAAATGACAATTTCGTCTAGGCTTGGAAAATGAAATTCATGCAATTTATTCCTTGTTCCAAGCCTAAATATTTTCATATATAATAATAGCAGCCTTGAATTCCATGAAATTTCAAAATTTTCGATAAATTCAACAACTTTACAATTTAATCCCTAAATCATGATTTCACTCAAAATTCTTTAATAAATTACCTTTACATATCCAATAACATCTCAATTTCATCATCAAATAACTAAAATAATATGAAATTATCAATGGTATCTTCCAAAACTTCCAAAAAAAATTAAAAACTAATGAAATAACCAGTTTGACCTAATTGTAAAAGTCCAAAAACATAAAAATTTCAAAGAAAAAGAAAGAATTGAACTTACTTGAAGCTAAACTATGAAAAACCAGCTCAAAACCTCTTCAATGGCTGTTTTTGACAGAAAATTGATGAAGAAAATGTCTAGAAACTATTAAAATAACATTTGACCATATAAACTTTATTTTAATTCCAATTTTATCCCTAATCACATGAGTATCTTTGATTTTTTTCAAGTTATGCCGCTCATCCATTTAAGATGGTCTATTTTCCCTTTTAGTCCTCTTTTATTTACTATTAGGCTATTTAATCACTTTAGCAAGTTTTGCACCTTTTCAATTTAGTTCTTTTTAATTAATTGACTACTGAAACGTTAAAATTTTCTGATGAAACTTTAATACTACCATATTGACACTCCGTAAATATTTATAAAAATAATTTTGGCTTGGTTTATAACACCGAGGTCTCGATATCTCTTTTTCTCAATTAATTGACCTAATAAATTTTTATAAACACAAATTTACTAATTCAAAAATCTTTTAAAAACCACATTTAGCTCATAAATATTAAATAATAAAATTTACGAGCTCATTTGTCGAATTTAGTGGCCTTGAACCATAGTTTTCGACATCACTGAAATTTAGGCTATTACATAACATTTGACATATTTTGCTATAAAATGCGTTGGATGTTTTAAGTTAAAATATGGATAAATCAAGAATTACTACTATGCCATGGGAGTACATAACAAAATTAAAAGATTTTTTTTTCTAATTTTATTGATAAAAATGTGATAAAACAAGGCTATAACGGGTCATAAAACACCTTACAACCATAACACAGATCCTAAAAGATAAATGATTGATAGAAACAACATAGTGAAATCATCACAGCAAAAAGAAAACAGAAATCACAAAGACAGACTCGATATTCATTAAGCTATGAAACAGAAAATTTATGGAAAACTGGACACTGAACTAGCGCCGGATTGGAAGTGGAGGTGGGTGATGAAATCAAGAAACTTGAAGATTGTCATTTTGAGGGTGTGTTGTCATGGATATGACACTATTGCCAAATGAAGTAGTACTTCTGATCCCATCAACCATCTGATCCTTATTCTCTAGTGATGGCATTATTGGAGGAGGAGGATGCACTGAGTTATGGTGTGGTGGAACTACAGATTTAGGCGGTGAAAATAAATTTGCTGGGAGTGGAGTTGCATGTGGGGTGGTTGGTAATGGCATTAATGGGGAAGGATGCACTGAGCTCTGTATGGGTGGACATGCTGGAATAGGTGACAACAACATGGCTCTTGGTGCTGGTAGTGTAGGAGGTAAAATTAAATTTGATGAAGGTATCATTATCTTATCGCATGGTTTTGCAGTTTCATCGTTTTGATCACTTTTGCGGTTTACTTGTTGCTGCTCAATTGTTTCTAGGAGGGGAGTTGCATGTGGGGTGGTTGGTGATGGCATTATCGGGGAAGGATGTAATAAGTTCTGTATGGGTGGACATGCTGGAATAGGCGAAAACAGCATGGCTCTTGGTTCTGGTAGTGTAAGAGGTAAAATTAAATTTGGTGAAGGTATCATTAACTTATCGCATGGTTTTGCAGTTTCATCGTTTGGATGCTGCTCAATTATTTCTAGGAGGGGAGTTGCATGTGGGGTGGTTGGTGATGGCATTATCGGGGAAGGATGCACTAAGCTCTGTATGGGTGGACATGCCGGAATAGGCGACAACAGCATGGCTCTTGGTGCTGGTAGCGTAGGAGGTAAAATTAAATTTGATGAAGGTATCATTAACTTATCGCATGGTTCTGCAGTTTCATCGTTTTGATCACTTTTGCGGTTTACTTGTTGCTGCTCAATTGTTTCTAGGAGGGGAGTTGCATGTGGGGTGGTTGGTGATGGCATTATTGGGGAAGGATGCACTAAGCTCTGTTTGGGTGGACATGCTGGAATAGGCGACAACAGCATGGCTCTTGGTGCTGGTAGTGTAGGAGGTAAAATTAAATTTGATGAAGGTATCATTAACTTATCGCATGGTTCTGCAGTTTCATCATTTTGATCACTTTTGCAGTTTACTTGTTGCTGCTCAATTATTTCTGCTGCCTTTGGATCTGGAGCACCACCCGTAATCCATCCAATAACATCAAACATCATTTCAAAGATTGATGATGATGATGATGATCTTCTTATTTCCGTAAGTGGTCGCGGTGATGATATTGTTGAAGATGGAGCGGGTAGGCTTGAGATCCTTCCACCCATATTCAGAATCATCATCTCATCGTTCAAGGACATCCCTGTAGCAAGCACCCCCCAAAAAATAAGTAATAATTATATATATTAACTATAAACAATATTTATACATCTCCCTATAAAAAGAATTAACTTAAATTAATTCTACATACCATTAATATTTTAAATAAATCAGTTATAGGAACCAATAGCCGTACAATTGAAATTTTTTATATTAGATAAATTAATAATTAGATTTTTTAATTTATTCAAAATGTGACAACTACGAAATATATAACAAAGCATGAATTTGTATAAACAGTTACAAGGAGAAGATAATAGTAAATTCCTTATATATATATATATATATATATATATATTACATTTACCGGGCATAAGTCTTGCTTGAGCATCAATAGAAAGCAGAGGGAGAAACAGCAAAAAGAAGAAAGCAGTGAGGCAGTTCATTTTGGAAGCACAGTTCAAATAAATTTAATGTTCCAAAAGTATTAATTATGATACGAAGGAAGTGAGATGCAAAATCAGGTATTTATAGATACATGAAACCATATGCATATATTTACGTATTAGATAATAGGTAAATATCAAGCTAAGAAAAACGGCTTTGAACATATCATATAGTACTGATGTAAATGGGAGCAGTCAAATTAATATATTTAATTAAGTCCAAGTACTTCAACTTACATGCGAGCTTGGTTGGCCAATACGAGGGCAAAGGGAAAGAGGGAAGAAACGGTGGTGGGTGTGGAAAAATAAGAGAGTTACGAGTTTAGTCAATTCAGGACTCATTCCTCCATTAATCAACATCTCCAGTTAATAAAATTCTCCTTCTCACCTGAGTTCTCACCCACTCAAAATATTTGGAATTTGTAATTATATTTGTTTCAGTCATACTTGCCATATTTGTCTGTTTGCTTTTATCTTATGCATATGTCTAGAATGTTGACCTCAACACAATAGCGACAAATAATGATGGTAATTTAAAATACAGTGGTCACAAGCGACCAATGTATATACTAAGTTCATTTCGTTTACTAATGTGAAATTTATAAGCAGACACAGATGACTAAGTCATCCAATCAAAACCTCTGCCTCTCAACCCTCTCTGTTCCCATACCCAGATCCCAAGAAGCTGGTCATATATATATATATATATATATTAATTTGTTAGATTGTAATAATTTTTATTAGTACTTTCTCCTGGCTGTATATTACGAATTTAATCGTACTGGAGTTTATATATATTGTATGATTACATTAGTTATGTTAAAACTTAAATAGCAAAATTTCACATTTGATAAGCACATGTAATTGCGTTATTAAAATGACCTAAAAGTATCAGTTTTAATTTAATTATACCTATATACTGTATTTTATAAATTCTTATTGAATTGAAATGATTGATCAACTAATACCGATTCTATAAAAGAAATTACATAGTTAAACTCAAGGATTAATATAGAAAATGTCTTTGAATCCCATTTGATGGTCTGATGGTCAAGAATGTTCACCACCTCAGGTGTTGCCTGAGTATGAGTCGTGCTAGTCACGTTTATTGTTCGGATTTTACCCAGTTATTCAGGGGCGAAGCCAGTGGGGGTTGGCATGGGCCCCAGCCCCCCTAAAATATAAAATTATTATTTAGACTCTTAAATTTTTTTAAAAATTTTAAATTAATAAAGGTAAAATTATACTTTGACCCCCTAAAATTATAAAAATTCAATTTAATCCTTTATAAATTATAAATATATAAACTATAAAAAATTAAAATTTCATTTAGCCCCCCTAAAAAATTATTCTGGCTTCGCCCCTGTAATGGCCTAAATTCAAGGTTATCGGAACAATGGTTTCATAACCATAAATCCGATTTAAAGAGAAATTTATTTCAATACATTTGCATAAATATTTATATGATAGGAAATATTTTATAAATATTTATAAAATGTTAATAATGTGGTATTAAAATTTCGTTAGAAAATTTTAACGTTTGGGTAGGTAATTAAATGGAAAAGACTAAATTAAAATAAAAATAAAAGTTTAATTATAAATTAAAAGAAATTATAAAGGACCAAAATGGCAATTAAGCCATTTTATCTAGTTGAGGCGGTTTATTGGGAAGAAAATCTAAGATTTTTATGTTTAATATATATTATTATATTATTATATAATAAAGATATTTTATATTTTAATTATAATATAATATATTATATTGTTATTATTATATTATATATGTGTGCGTATAAGCTAAAAAAAAAAAAAGAGAAATAGAAACAGAATAGGCAAACGAAATAGAGAAGGAAAGAAGGAAGGAAAGAAAAGAAAGAAGAATGGGAAAATTAAAAGTTTGAAGCTTGGAAGTTGATAGGTAAGTCAATTTAGCCCTTTTTACTTAATTTTGATGTTCTAGAAGCCTTGGAACAAGGTTTTGATGAAGCTAAGTTGTCATATTGAAAGTTTGTGAGCTCTCAAGTATAGTTTATGATGAAACAAAAACATGAATTAAGGACTTAATTGAATGAATTTCAAGTTAGAATTGAAAGATGGATTTAATTGAGAAGTAAGCTATAAGAAAACAGTTTTGGGACAGCAGCAGTATAATAACTTTGAAAAATCACTAAAAATCTTAGAAGTGGAGTTAGAAGTTGAGTGAGATATTAAATTAAAGCTTATTTAGTCTATTTTCATATGAAAGAAACATAAAAAGCAAAGTAATTCTGTATTTTAGATATTTATATTTTGTAAGACTGGTTCAGAGAGATTTTGAGATCCCCTGTTCTGAATTTGAAAAATCATAAAAAATTGAATAAAAATAATTAGGGCTTAAATTTATATGGTTAGACTCCTTAATGAGTCTATTTTTAGAAGAAACAAACTAAAACATCATTTTAATTCTTTAGAAGGAGAAAATTGATTCGTAGTGAAAAGTGGTCTGAACTGTCAAATAGTAAAACAAGGAAAATTTTAATGAATAAACTGTACTAATTGGCTAAGCCAAAAATTCTGAAAATTTTATGGTATAAATATATGTGAGTCTAGTTTCAGGGAAAATTAACGTTTCTTCAATTGGATTTCTGTAGCTCGAGAAATAAATAATTTAGTGACCGTGACTCAAGTAGACAGCTTTGAATGAATTATGAACAATAATAGAATTATAGTGAATGCTACATGTGAACATGAAATGTGTTGAATTGATGATAGAATTTATTTATTTAGATCTGGAAAACAAAAATACGAAGCTAGATAGAGGAAAGGAAAAAGTCCCGGATTAGTAAATTTTTGTGTACGAACAAGTATCGAGGTAAGTTCATGTAACTTGAATTATCTTCTTAAATGCTTGAAATGTATATTATTGATGTGAATATGATTTCAATGTTCATTGTATGAAAGTTGATGAAACATTGATATATTTGATAAAAAGTGGAAGAAATCCCGGTTGAATGAAAGGAAAATTCGATGGATCTCGAAAAGGAATTGACGGTAAAAGGATCTAGCCGGACGGGTGATCCTATCTGATATACTCCCAAAGAATATGTGGAAAATGGATTTAGCCGGACGGGTAATTCCAATTAGGTGCAATTTAGCCTAGGTGGTAATTCAGATCCAAGCTCATTAGAGTAATTGTCGTTGCAGGATTTAGCTTTGGTGGTAATCCCGACAATACTCTATGAGTTTATATTACTGTGATTTAGCTTTGACTAGTAATCCATTGTAAAGATAAGGTTCGCGGGAGTGTGCTCTTTGAAATGGAAATGTGTGCACATGAACATGAATTGACGGACCTGGATTGTACACTAAAAGTGTATTACGAAAATCCATCGAAATTTCAAGTAATTCAACGGGATAAATATGGAAATATAACAAAGAAACGGAAATCATAGTATTGATGAGCTCATCAATCATGGTATATATTATTGGTATATGGAAATTATTGGATTAACTTGAATGTTGAGTTTGTGTATGTTAGGGCAATAGTGCATTGAATGGATATATGAATGTTTATTGCTTTGTATTGAAAATATTAGGTAAGTATAATTCTTGTTACATAAGCTTACTAAGCACAAAGTGCTTACCCTATTTCCTTTTTCCCTGTTTTGTAGTGTTAGGAGCTCGGAGGTCGGATTCGGTAGGAGACACATCACACTATCAACCCCAAGATTTTGGTATATAAAGAAACTTTATTTTGGAAATCAATGGCATGTATAAGCTAATAAAGTAGATGTTAATATGAAATGAATGTAAGGTCAGCCATTGGTATGGCTAACAAATTTTAGTTTTAGTATGTAATGAGGTTATCTTATAAATATGCATGGATTTATTTTGAAAATATGTTGAATTGGATTGGTTGATGTGAATTGGTCTCGGTTAAAAAAAATTTGTAGGGAAGGCTAGATAATTATAAAGGGGTTATATTGAGTAAAAAAAATCGTAAACTCCTGTAATGTCTCGTACCCTATTCCGACAACGAATACGGGTAGGGGATGTTACAGCCCCTGCGGTTATTGCCATTTGTTAACTACAATCAATAATGATATATATAACTCAATCATCAAGTAACACTTAGCAAAGATGCCATATAAGCAATATCATATCATTATTTATGTCAAATAATTTCAAAAAATAAAAAATAGATAAATTAAATTAAAAATTAAAACATCTATAAAAATTTATAAATAATTAAACCATATATAATTTTAAAAAATAGTTATATTAATATTTTTTTTTTAAATTCCCTCTCCCCCACTCTCAGCTCCCTCAACTTGCACAGATGAACTGAAACTTAAATTACTAAACTATTCAATTCTCTCAACAATGCAACAAGGTAGAAATTTCACGGAGGAGCTTTTAAGAGGGTGAAACACTGGCTTGCATTCTAAGGGTAAAACTATTAAAGGTATCTGAGATAATATTAATTAGGGTAATGTCTCTTGAGGGAAAGATGTTGCTGACTTGGTTTCTATTGGAACTACTTATAATTCTCAAAAGATACTCTGTAGGAATCTAAGAAGTCAATTAGCTTGATTAGCTGGCCAGCCAATTGTCCACCTTCATCCGGCTAATGAAAGCCACACAAGTCTCGAACTAGATACTCCGCCAACTCAACAACACCAACAATGGGACCACCATTTTTGCACCGACCGACAGTGCTTTCTGAAAGACAAGGTTTCGTACGCCGTAGATGGAGCTAAAGACAGTTTCAGAAATTGTGCATGAGATTAAGGATAAGGTGTTGGAGACCGCACGTGAAGCCAAAGACAAGGTCATAGAAACAACCCGGCAAACGAAGGGGGCTATCGATGGTGCTTGCGGCAAAGAGAAAGAGGAACAATGGTGTGGGAACAGCGAAAGACACAGCCGAGACGGCCTGGTGTCATATAGTGAACAATGGTTTTGGTCAATGCACCAGATGCTTCAAGCTTTTAATCTTTTGTTATCCTTTTTCATGGTTTTGTTCAATTCACTGTATTTCGAGCCTAAAGCCACAAAGGTACTGATTTTCATATAGCTTCTTTTGCTTAGTTGTAGTAGCTAGTTACACTATTTAGCAATTCATCCCGGCCAGTTTTGTACACTATTTAGCAATTCATCCCGGCCAGTTTTGCTTCTTTCTGCAACTGATGATATGGGTGATGTAGGTTATGTTGGAGAGAATAGAATGGAAAAGGAAGAAGGAAGAGGAAGAGGGAGAGATCATAGCTTTTTCTAGGATTGCCGTGATGTTCGTTGGACTGGGTGGAGGCGGAGATGATGCCAGAGCCAGTACCGGAGCTAAAGACAGAAGAGGTTGTGGTGGCGGTTCCAGAGAGGGAGGAGACGTTCACCTTTATTTTTTAATATATATTTTAAATATATTTTTGTAATTTTAATATTTTTATTTTTATTTTATTTTTAAAATTTTGTTGCTGTGACATGCTATGTATCATTGTTAATAGTCAACTCAACTAACAATTTTTATTATCAATTTAATTAATTATTTTTAATCATTAAAATTCAATTCCACATGACATGATAAAAGATTCCCATGAAAATTAAATTTAAAAGCTTAATTAATTTTTCATTTTTGTTAAAGACTATTTTCACCTTAAACTTTAACTTTATAAACAATGGTAAACAAGTAGTAAGCGAAGGGAAAAACTATTTGGGGAAAATTATGACATTAATTATTAAGATGTTAATTTTCATTTTTATTTCATTTATAACAATAAATACAAAATCTAAATTGCATGGGATGGCTCATTTTAATTTTTAACTTCGTTAGTGATTAATTGTGAGGCATCTTTCACATGTCATTAAATTTATTTTTAGGATAAGAATATTCTTAGGTCATGTTAAATTTTTATTTTTTATCATTTTATTTGATAGTAGAAAAAAAAAAAAAAAATAGCACATGTAATTCAGATGTATGCTATGTTAATTTTATATAATATTTGAGTTACTTATGTGTATTTAAAATATTTTAATTTTATAACATTATAACTATAAATTTATATATGCGATTATATTTTGATATGTTCTTACGTGAGTCGTGTGCTTATTAATCTTTTGTTACTTCATGTTTTGCATAGCCTATTTATATATATATATATATATATTTGCATTATTTTGTTTAATGATTCAATTTAAAGAAAAAGAATTAAGTGTTTGTACTGATTATGTAAAGATAAAATTTTATATATTTGTTTTATGCTTATATATTTTTGGTGAAAATGTTAATAATTATTTATTTTTGATGTATCAATTTTCACAATTTACAGAATTTTGTTAAATAATTTGATATTTTAAATTTAAATTTATTTTATTTAAAATTTGAGTTGTTAATGTAACGAGCGATCATATTAAAATTTATCCAACTTTAAAGGAAAAATGGTGAAAAGTGAAAAACGTGAAACTTTTGGGCTAATGGGCGGTGGTGGAAACAACTAGGCATCTTACACTTATTCGATTGCTACTTTTGCTTAACTACCACTATATTACTTTACCTTCTTAATCCATTAACATATTAATAAAAATCATCTCTATTATATTCTCCATAGAAGTGGGTGACGATGATTAAAGCCGGTTCATTCCAATAAATCGAGTTGGTGTATGAAGAGTAAAGAGAGATGGACAAAATGAGTTATTTGTGCTTTCAATAAAAAAAATTATTTTTATTATAAATTCGTATGCAATGTTGGGTTGTTTAATTCTATTTTTATGAGGTATAAATAAGACAATTTATTGTAGAAAAACTATAAAAAAAAATGGTGAAAATTTCATAAAAGGTTTATGTATAAACAACAGGCAAATCCCTGTAAATTGTATCCGAAGATTTCAATTCTTGACAAAAAATTCTCCTTTTTGGTGGGGGAGTAAGTGAAATTTACCTAAATACCGTAGAGTATCTAGTGTAGTTATAAAAGGGGATGAATGTTTTTATGACGAAATATCTTAATGATTCCCATTAAAATGTTTTTATATGCAGTAATCTAGATTATTAATACGATATGAAAGAAGTTTTTTTTTTTTGCATGAATGATATGAAACTTTTAATTATTTTTATTGTGTTTATATTTATAAAATGGTAAAAAAATAGAATGTATATAAAAATTTGTTTCATATTTAGAAGATCCAAATCCCTATCCCTAAAAGGGAAGATATTAGGCACTTAAAATTAGTTTTCATATATAAATCTGTTTGATACTATTTTGTGTTGTCTCTGAGATTAATTTTCAGAGTTTTTCGCTTCAAACAAACCCACCCTAAACCAAACTAGAATACCGGCACTAATTGTATGGTGGAAATGAAATACATATATATATATATATAAGGCTGGTCACAAGAATCCAGTTGGTTTTACTTTTTTTGGAAAAAACACAAGAATCCTCTTGTTGTCTTCCACTATGTTGTGATCCCATTTTTCATCATAAGAATAACATTGTAATTAGTAACTCAGCGTAATATTTCTTTTTTTATATTTAAAATGATATTAAATATATATAATATATATATATGAATAATTAAAAAAATAAAAGTGTCAAGTATATGCATATTTTGAGTAATTAGAAAATTAGAATATCAATATTTATTGTTAATAAGTAATACTAATATAATTATTCATGTTTGATCAAAATTAACAAAGACAATCACATGAGTATAAGAGAAGGAACCTAATTAAATACATTATGAGTCAGTAGTAGATAGTGACATTACAGCAAAATGCCTAAAAACACACCACATGAGAACTGATCCAAGTGAATCGGTTTTGGAATTTGCTTTTTGCAAATTAAAAAGCTGTTCATTTGCTCCTTTTTAACGCTACCTTTGACTCTGCCTTTTCTACCATTATCTTCCCCTATTACTATTCCCTGCATAACTAAGACCACTACTCTTCCATGAAGTTTACAACTGTATATCATTAGAAGATCAAGAAGAAGAAGAAGACCCTCTTTTCTTCTCTTCAATTATAAGCAAAAGAAACCATTTTTCTCTTCTTTCGTTTTTTTCAATTCATAGAAACTATCACCCAAAGGAATGATGTTGAAGTTTTTTGCATGGTTTATAGCTTTCTTATGTACAACTGCCCTTTCATGCAGGAAGCTTGAAGGTTTTCCTATATTAAAATCTCAAGATTCCTATCCCTCAAAATCCGTAGCTCAAGGACATGACATTCATGGTAATAAGGATTTCAGTGTTTGCTTGTCCTGTTCATATTACTTCCCCTGAAACACAGTTGGATTTGAGATGCAGATGCAGGTCTAAACCGGACAGTTAGCTCGGAATCGGAAGCAAAAGGCAACGACAGAGACGAATACTACAAGCAGCAATATCACGAAATTTTTGAGTCAGATAAAGCAAAGAGTGGAAAGGGCGCATACGGTGGTGCAAATATCCCCCACCACCACCAAGGAAAAAACGCAGCTCCGTCACTCGTCAGCCCACCTTGCTTTCCGTTAACTGCTACGTTGCATGTAGTATTGACTGTTACCCTATCACTTCCAGGTTGACTTCCCAAGCTCTTCTAGGCCATCATATATCTGCTCCCATATTCATAACAGTAACAATCATGAATCACCAGCATCGCCCACAAACAAATGAAACAAGAAAATAGACAGATCGAACTTTCTGCCTGTTTAGAGTTGGTTTTTTTTTTTGGTGTGGATTGAGTATGTTGATTTCAGTAAGGAATTTGATTATTAGAAGTCTGTCCATGTCCTCTGTAAACGTTCCAGCTTTTTTCTACTTTGTACAGGTTTCTCTATTATATTACCTATGAAGTAACAAATGTCTATCGATAATTGACTGTGCCTAGTTGAGTTGGGATCGGTTCTAAGTATAGCATCAAACACTATATTTGTTTGTTTAAGGGACAACTATTTGGTGGGCGGCCGACGGCAGGGATAACAAGTTATGGATAAGAAAAATACAGCTATTATAATAAATAAACTATACTTAAAAAGAGGAGATAGATTCGTAGTGATGTTTTTTTTAATAAGTTCATAATAAGAGCTAGTGGGATTCTAAATAAACCTATTAAAAAATTATCTGTATCGGTACATTTAGTCATGTGATTTATAACACTATAAATTAAAAATAATCAAATAAATAAATGAGGAATGATCATATTTGAAGTTTATGATTCCTCTATATTATTTTTAAAGTTTCAACTTTCTTTTATCTTCAATGTATAATATGTCTAATTATTGCATCAATTTTTTTACCAAATGTACTAAATAATTATTCATATTATATATTTATTACTTATATTGTACAAATTATTTAGGTAAAAGAACCTCTCTAGTCTTTATGTATTTTGAAATTGAGTAAATTGATCTCTCTAAAAAAAATAGAGTAATTTAGCCCCAATCAATTTTGAAAATTAGCAACTAAGGATAATTAAACACAATTTTAATATTTTCCGTCAATTGTACATATCTTTTATTGGTATAATAAAAATTTAGCCCTCAAAATTTACACATTTTGTCAATTTAGTCTTAATTTAACAAATTTAGCCTATAATATTTACATATTCGACAAATTTGGTCATTGATTTAAAAATTAGCCATAATATTCAATATTTTGTCAACATTTATCCAAAATATATAAACATCGAGAGTTAAATTATTATACCAATAAAAATATATATAATGAATTAAAACATTAACATTATGATTAATTGTCCTTAGCTACTCACTTTCTAAATTGCTTTAATTTTTTAGAGGATTGGAAAAGTGTTTTTACCCATTTTATAATTTTAATTTACAAAATTTATATATACTTATTAGCATGACATGAAAGATAAAATAGTGGCTTAATGGTATATTTGATCCTCGAACTTTTTAAAAAAAAGTTCCTTTGAACTTATTGCACCCAATTGAGCCGTAAACTTATAAAACAAACTACATAGGCCATTTTGACTAATGTCGATTGTTACAGAGTTGACATCACCATTAAACATGGTGCTTTATACCAACAACAATTGTTGACTTCAACAAAAAAAAATTGATTTTTTTTTGTTGGAATGAACCTAGATACATATGGAATTCTGTAGAAAATCGTATTCGATAAAAGTCGTATGCACGACTTGGAGGAAGATCTTTCATATATTTCGAGATCCATCCTATAATATAGGGTCAAAAAGACAAAATAAATTATTTTAGTCTTTGTAAAAAGAACATGGATTCTTGAACTCCTTTTATGCTCATGCCACTTCGAGGTATTGCAAAAGAAAAAACTGCAAAATTATCTATCAAGCTTTGAAAAAGATTCAACAAAGGACAAACAAATCCTATATCTATTTTACGTCAAGCAATACATGGAGTAACTCCCGATATAGCAATAAAAGCAAGACGTGTAGGCGGATCGACTCATCAAGTTCCCATTAAAATAAGATCCACACAAGGAAAAGCATTTGCCATTCAAAGCTTAGTTTTTTTCATTTAAAAATATTCTTATAAAATTAATTTTTAAAAATATATAAAATTTTAAAAAATTACTTAAATTTTATAATAATATTAAATAAAAATCAGAAAGTTCAAAAGAAAATTAAAATTGGATTAAAAACCATTTAAAAGTTAAGTTTAAAATTCTAGACAATTTTTTAAATTATATAAAGTTTAAATGTTAACTTTTAAATATTTTTATTAATTTTAAATTTTAAATTTTATTTAATTTTTATAAATTTCAATAATGTTTTAAAAGTTACAATGTTTTTAAAAATAAATTTTAAAAGTTTTAAAAATTAAGATTGAACTAGGACAATCATATGTCTAGGTTAATTCAACAAAAAATAAAAAAATTCCTTTTAATTTTTTTTATTTTTGAAAATATAATATTTTTAAAATTTTCTAGCGTGGCACATTGTCAATAACTATGGCTAACATGGAGTGCCACGTCAGTATTGTAACAAACAAAATTAGTTAAAGAACCTATTTAACCAAATTTTATTAATTCATAGCTCAATTGAGTGCAAAAAAAATTTGAAACAACTTAATTGATTTTTTTTTTTTTTTTAATTTCAAGGGCCAAAAACACTTAGGCTTATGTCAATTTACTAAGGCTTAGTTTGGATGGACGGTGTGTTTACTTTCGGTGAGGTTAAAAACAGCTGTGGCGATAAGATTAGTTACTATAGCGATGAGATTGGAGTGAGATTAAAAACAATGGTGGAGTGTGTGTTTGGATTCAAACGCAGCTGTAGCGGTGAGATGAGAATATAAAATGACTATTAAGGACATCATATTAGAATTGATATATAATAAAAATTTTTTAAATTATTTTAATTTTTAGAATTATTAAAATATGTGAATTTATAAATTCATTTAATAAAATATTAAAATGTATCTTCCAAGATTTTATTATAAATATTTTAATGAATTATATAATCAATTTAAATTATTTATTAGATAAAATGATAATTATTTTAATTTTTATAGTTAAATATTCTTTTATAACAATGATAAATATTATTTTCACAAATAGTCACATTAAACTTGGATTAAATGAGTATTTTTGGAAGAAATATAAGGTTGGGAAAGAAATTAGTTTAACTTTTAAGGATAAAATGGTAAAATAATAAATAAAAGTATGGGTATTTTTGTGCATTAAAAATATCTCTATCACTACTGATGGGTTTAATTCTTTGAAATCTCCAGCCAATTTTTAGCATATCAGTGTGTTTAAAATCAATTTTGATTGAACTATGATGCTGAACCAAACAACATATCAATGAGGTTGGTAGCAATTACCTACCCCAACTGCACTATACTAACTTTAAAAGCTAAACCAAAGGAGCCCTAAGCCATATGTATAGCTATGTATATATAAAGTGTCACATCAATGTAAAGTAATTGTAAAATAAAGGGCAAATTATCTCGTTAAACACCCTAAAATAGGATTGTTATTATTTTGGTTGCTTTAAAACTTTTTTTGTCAATTTAGTCAGTC
Source organism: Gossypium rotundifolium (assembly GCA_025506655.1). Taxonomy (NCBI): domain Eukaryota; kingdom Viridiplantae; phylum Streptophyta; class Magnoliopsida; order Malvales; family Malvaceae; genus Gossypium; species Gossypium rotundifolium. The sequence goes on along the minus strand of CP106734.1, from coordinate 186,710,824 downwards.
CCTATAAAAATTCTTCAAAATTATGATTAAGTCGTTATCTCATCAACTTATTCCTGACTAGACCTACCACAACATCATTTTTTTTCATGATATTTTGTTGAAAAAATTACAAAATTTTAATTTAATCCTTAAGTCTTCCCACTATCTTTTTTATCTTCTCTTCCAATCTCAATATAGGAAAATAGGGCTTTAGCGGCATTTTTAGTGGCGTTTGGACAAAAAACGCCACAAAGATTAAACATTAGCGGCGTTTGAAAGAAAACGCCGCAAAAAACTGGGCAATAGTGGCGTTTTTGCTAAAAACTAAGCAATAGGGCGTTTCTAGAACAAACGCCGCTAAAAATTGAGTAATAGCGGCGTTTTCTATAAAACGCCGCAAAAGGTTAGAGATATAGCGGCGTTTGTATAAAAACGCCACTAAAGGTCTAAATATTTCAAAACTCAAACGTCGTCGTTTTGAAAAAGACCAAGCAATAGCGGCGTTTGTATCAAAAACGCCACTAAAGGTAAGTAATAGCGGTGTTTGTATCAAAAACGCGCTAAATATCTAATTATTTCAAAACCCAAACGTCGCCGTTTTAAAAAGGCCAAGCAATAGCGGCATTTTTATTAAAAACGCTACAAAAAAACAAATTGTTTTGAAACTAGAACGACACCGTTTTTGTCTTCGTATAATAATTCAATATAAAAACTATTTTATTTTGGAGTTTACTATTTTGGGTTTATGGTTTAGTGGCAATGGTTTATGGTTTAGGGTTTCAAGTGAAGTGTGTATGCATGGTGTATGTTTAGGGTTTATTGTTTAAGGATTTAAAGTTTAAGGCGTTAGGGTGTAGGATTTGTGTTTAATGGTTTAAGGGTTTATTGTTTTGATTTTAGGGTTTAGAATTTTAAGATTTATGGTTTTGTATTTAAGGATTTATATATGATTTATAGTCTGGCCACACGTATTCCCAAAATTAAGGTTTAATTTATGATTATGGTTTATGATTTTTGGTTTAGGGTTTATGGTATTGGGTTTAAGGTTTTAGATTTATGATTTAGGGTTTATTGTATATTAAGAGTGGATTTTGGAGTTTGGTTGTATCTAAGTGTTTGTGGTTATGTGTTTATGTTTTGGGGTTTAGGTTTAGGGGTTAGGGTTTGAGATTTAAGGGTTTATGGTTTGGATTTTTTAAAATATATATCTAAATAAGATAAATATAAATTTTTATTTTAAAAAATATATATATCAAATATATTGATGTATTTAATTTTAAAAATGTGAATTTATTTTTTAAAAATGCATTATTCATTCCTTTTTATTAATTAATATTTCCATTTTATTACTTTTGTTTTAATTTTGGATCAATTTGACTTAAATCTTGTATGACACTAATTTGAGAAATCATGTGCTAATATATTTGTATTTTATTGTTCACGTATATATAATTTAAAAGAAATTATAAACATTTTTTAATTTTGTTGAAATTTTAAATATTAATTGGTATGAAAGGCATTAGCGGCATTTATCTAAAAAACGCCGCAAAAAGTCTTCATATTTAATAAAAAAATCGTTTTTGTATGAAGTTAGTATCACTAGTGGCGCTTAATCGAAAACGCCGCAAATATGTATTCCGCGTTCATGAAACGGCACCATTTTTCGTTATTATTATTGGCGCTTTTAATAAAACGCTAGAAAAATGTTCGTTTTATCCATGTTATTACTGGCGTTTTAGCCCAAAACGCCACAAAATGGAGAAAAAACGACTGCGTTTTTTGCAATTATTTAGTGGCGTTTATTTAAAAGCACCGCAATAGGGTTAATTTTTATACAGAAATGGCGTCGTTCTTTTTCCATCCATTTTAATTACTCTAAAACTTTAAGCCGATCGAAAGTCTGTTCCCCTATTTTTTCGATTTCACGAAATCCCTAATCTCTTCATCCCCTTTTGCGGTTCCCCTCCCAATCCCTAAATCTTTCTTCGATTCTGGTGCGAAATACTTCCCCAAACTGATTACTTCCCCCATCAGCTATTTATTTCTTGTTTTTGGGATAGGTCAAAGCAACCAATCGGTAAGTTTTTTTCCCTTTTACTTGTTTCGATTCTTTCTTCCATCTATCAATCGGTTCAGTTTGGCGAAAGCAAAAATCAAGTTTCCCTGCTTTCATTTATACTTTTCGAGTTTAATGGTGTTATTAGATTGGTAATGAAGTTTTCAATTAATCAAAATCATCTTTCAATCATTCGTAACGATTTTGAAATGGATTTGGGTAGATTTTGGATTGGGCAGCAAGTTTTGGGGTTGTTTTCCTGCATTTATTTGCTCCATATCTTGTTCGAACGAACTTTGGAACCTGCTATTACCTGCCTCTGTTCTATGAGCTGTTTGAATGGGTTACTGGTTAAGGTCTTGCTCCAGTCAAACAGTTGTTTCAGCATCTTTAACAAAACGTGATCATGAGCGACATCAGTCGGTTATTGAACTATGTGAAGCTTTGTTTTTTTTCTATCTTATTGATCAAACGGATGATGGTTGACCATGAGCTAGTATAATTGGATATGGATTGTTGCTCAACCCCCATTGATTATTAGTTAATTGGGAGGATTGCTTCAGAAAACTTATCGACTGTTTCAAAGTTCTTATCAAGATATTATTCCTTGCAGATTACTCTTATTTATAGTTGGTGAAGTACCATGGTGAAGGGCGACTTGTATGCTAGAAGATTGGATCATTCTGTGAGAAGCATTTGTTTATTTATTTCTAGCTTTTAAATATTGCTGTTAAATTTCTAATCATATTTTAAACAATAATTTTAATTTGGTAGGGTTTTATAACATATTTGTAATTTTATAAATATTTTGCCAGTACTCCTGTACTTAATTTGATCAATTTTAGTTTATGTATTCTTTGAATTGGTCAATTTTAGCTTCAATAATTTCCAAAATTTGAAACTTTAGTCTCGACCAAATGATAGTAGTTAAATGTGTTTGGAGTTTTATTTTGCTATTAGTCTCGTATTATGATCATGATAGTAACAGTAGTTGCTTTGACCTATCACAAAATCCCCTGCTTGGTTGGTGCGGATAGAAAGAAACATGTTGCTAATAATGTGTAAAATGTATTATGTGAACCCATGTTACTTGGGATGGTAACAAACACTTAGAAATTTTGACGATTTTAATTATGTATTTTAGGTGAAATTCCATCGGTGATTAGAAACCTAATTTCCCTCCTACGGATTGGTAGTAATAACTTAACAGGTATAAAATCATTTTTATTCTTCTTTTTGTTATTACAGTTATGGAATCCATTTTAATTGTACTAGAATTTTACTATATTTTACTTGCCTTTTTTAACTTCCGACTATAATATAGAAAACAATTAATTAGACATATGATCCTTTAACTAAGTACTTTGGAGTTAGAAAATATCAATAATTTGAATTACAAATTACTTAAATTAAGTATACCAAATATGATAATTGAATATTAAACTCGTTATCTTAGATTAATTAAACATGTCCATTGTAACATCCTAGATTAGGGGTTGTGCGTTTGGAGCATAACTCAAGTGTTAATAGGCTTTAAGTGTGGTTGGTGATGTTTTAAAGGTTTTTAAAACTCTAGGATTAAAAGGGGGATGCATTGGAAATTTTTGAAATTTTAAGTTAAAAGGGAAATTAAGGCAAGGTGGCCTTAAGAGAAAAAATATGTGATATTTGACACACAAACGAGCTTGGAAAAGTGGCTGAAGATGCCACTTAGGGCCTCTAGAAATGGCGCCACATGCAAGGGTGTTGGGCTGAGTTCGAGTCACATGGGAAGCAAATAAAAGAAGTTTTATTTTTGCTTCCGAATACAGAAGGTGGTCGGCAACAAGGCTCTTAAAAAGGAGTTTTATTCTCTTTAAAATTGGCTAAATAGGGATAAATAATGATTTATCTTAAGTATTTTTAAAGAGATAAATAAGGGATTTATTTATCATTATTCCCATGAGATAAAGGTTGGATTAAACTCTTTTATTTTATGATAATTAAAGGATAAAGCTATCAAATAGAAGAGTGGTGGCCAAGTAAGGGATTCCTTAGATGATAATTTCGTCTATAAAAGGAAGGAAGGAGGGCTACTCATTAATTTTCTTCCTTCTCTTCTCTCTCTGCCGAAATTCTTAGGGTTCTCTTCTCTTCTCTTTTCTTTTGTCTAGCCGAATTCCCTAGCCTCCTCTCTCTTTTATTCAAAACCAAAAACACAATCCAACCTAGCCGAATTCTTCATAGCACCAAAAGTCGAAATTCTGCCAAAGCCGAATCTTTGTTGTGACAGAAGGGTGTTGCCGATTTCATCCAAAAAGGTAAGATCAACTATTATTTGATTTTCAATCTCTCTTTAGCCGAAATATAGGAATCTAACTCCTTTAGAATTCCATGGCCGAAATTTGGAAGGTTTTCTTCGGGATCTAGTAGTTGTCGACTACAAGGAGCGGTTTCGAGATTTAGATCCGTAAGGAAGGAGTTCTACAATCGCAAAGGTGCAAATCGTTAGACGTGGGTTTCGAGATTTAGTCAATTGTGCTAATCAGGTGCGTAGTTATCGCACTATTCTCCTGTTATTGTATATTGTTAAGTATGTGTGATTATGATGTGTATGTTAGCCAGAAATAATGGCTAAGATGGTGGATACTCGTAGTGGGTAATCGATTAATCAGGTCAGTGCTTTATTTTGCCTATGATATATGTGTGATATTTGTGGTGAGCATGTGATAAATATTTACTCTGATTGTTAATCTGACATGATACACATATATGCATGGGACTTGGGATGTGAAAATTGAAGGAAAGGGTGTACATCATTATGTACGTGGTCTAATGCTAGCCTCGTGCTACATTAGAGCTTGATGTTAGCTATGTGCTTCATCAAGGAGGTGTTGGCTAAGTGCCCATCTCGGCGGTTGATAGTGTCGCATCACCGTGGATCGATTGATATGTGGGATCCCTATGGGATCGGTGGCTCACCACGGCCTTGGCGACAAGTCCGCCAAGGTAAGATATGTGGATCATTATGTGATCGGTGGTGGATTAGCCACGGCCTTGGCGGGGTGCTGCCAAGGTAAGTGTAATGGATGGACCCTAGGTTGGGATGGGCTTCATAATTGCATATTTATGTGTATGGATGTGTGGATATGGGCCAAGCCCATATGTGGAGATATGTGAAATGACTATACCTTTGAATCGGTTTGACTCACCCAATATTTTAAACCTTTCGGTGATGCGTAAAAGCTTAGACCGGGTTGGAGTGGATACAAAGGTGGCCATGCAGTAGATTTTCATGCGTAAAGATATTTTAATTAATTAAGCATTTATATCTTGATGCTTTGATTATTCAATTATTGTAATAAGGCCCTAAAAGTATTTAAAGTCATTTAAGTGTTTCTCATTAAGTTTATTATTGTGTTTTATTATGGATTGACAATTGAGGAATTATTTGCAAACGATTTTTATTTAAATCTATATATACTAAATTTTTAATCCGGATATTTTATAAATACTTAAGAATTTTAATGAACACTGTTTTCTAAACTTAACAAAATTTTCGTGTTTTATCCTTAAGTTCAAATTTGTTTCAAACGTTTTCCGCAGTGGCATTTCAAATTCGGTCGTAGTGAATGGGCCGGGTTTGGGGTGTTACATCCATCTTGACATTACCAAACTAGAAAGCAGTTAAATTTTCAAGATCCATCTGTTCTTGGATTTGAAAATGCTACTTTGCGTTTTTTTGATTTCATCTTACCTTTCTGAGTAGAAGGACCAAACCTATAATTTGATCCTTATTTTTCATTTTTTTATAAGTTGAATTGATTAGTACCGTTGTTGATTATTTTTATTTTTTTATTTTGCATTATTTTTGCAAGTATTATCACTCTTGAACTCTTGTCTTATTGGGTAATTTGTAAAGCTAATGCAGAAATTAAAATGTTGTAATGGTTTTTATGATTGTTGAGTGATAAACCGTAAAAGTAACATATTTTAATCCCACATTTAGCGTACTTTTGGATTATTATCCCTTGATTTATGTAAAAAGGTGCTCTTAATCCTTTCTTTTCATGTTTTATACTCAGGAAAGCACTGGAGGATGGAAAGAACGAGAAATGGGCCTAAAACGGATCAAATTGGGCCAAAGTGGAAATTGACACGGCCTGGGCCTAAGACCACATGGTCGTGCCTCATTAAATTACTAGAACACGGCCTGATCCCGATTCACATGGCCGTGCCTCATTAAAGAAATTCGAACACGGCCTGACCACGACTCACACGGGCGTGTGACATGGTCGTGTCCCTGTCGTGGCAAAGAGCAATTTCAATCGGAAAAGGATACTTAGGGCCAAAGAAACGCATTCCAAAAGGCTATATAAACATCCTAAGTGTAACCTGAAATGGGGTAGTTAACTAGGCCAAGGAGCCAAGCCGAAAAGGTCAGATTTGTGGGAATCACTCGAAGATAGCCAGTTGATCCATCTCAAGAAGCCGAAATTCTACTCAAGACGGCGGATCTCTCTTTTAATTCTTTCAGGGAGTTTTAGCGATTTCTTATGTTTTGTTTTATCTTTTTATTGTTATGAACTAAACCCTTCAGATACCTAAAGGGGATAAAACCTAAGACGGGTCTTGTTATTGTTTTCTGAACTATATGATAAATATTTGATTTGTTCTTTATTATGTGTGCTTAATTCTTGTGTTAATATTTTTGGGATATTGATTCAAATTGAATGTGCTTAGGTGGTGGAACAAAAGTCCCTGTCTAAGAGTAGATCTAGCATGATTAAGCAGAGTTGGTCGCGCGCCTAGAGATAGGCTGACGAAATTTTACCGGATTAGGGTGAAACCTAATACGGGAGTCCATAGATCGAGTTAATGTGATTCTATGGGTTTTAATTAAAAAAAGATTTCAATTAATCAACCTAGGGTTGGATGTTATTCACCTCGAGAGGGTTTAATATAAATTAGGGAATCCTACGGATCAAGTCAAGTGAATAAATAAATGCAGTTCGGTGTTAGATAACAAGTGAAGTCTAGGTAGATTCTTCCTAAGGGTATCGTCTTAATCAACTAAGTTTTCCCAACAGTATTTCCCCAATTCATTCTTTTTGTCTTTGCTTCTTTAGCTTAGTAGTTAGTTAAATTTAGATTAAACAAACAACTTCACTTATTTTAGGCTAGATAATAAAAAGAAAGTTAGTATTAGTACTTTTAGTTCCTTTGGGTTCGACAATCCGGTCTTGCCTAAGCTATACTACTGTTCGATAGGTGCACTTGCCTTAATCATTGTCATAGTTAGTTTCCAGGTTCGATCATTCTCATTCATTATAAATTTAAAACTCTGACACACGATCAAGTTTTTGACGCTGTTGCCGGGGAACTAAAATATTAAGAAAACTTAATTTTTATTACTTTAGCCATTTTTTATTTATTTTTCGCAATTTACTTTTATTTTTAGTCTTGCTAAATTTTCTTTCTTTTCCTAGCAGGTACCTCTAGTTTATGACTAGAAGGAACACGAAGGGACCACTAGTATACGACAGTGATATTGAAGCTACCGCTCGTAGGAATCGCAGAGAAATTAGGCGAACCCTAAATTACACAGAAGAAGAGCGAGAAGGCAGATCCAATCCTACTGAAGAGATGGACGAGAATAATCCACCACCACAAGATGTGGCATAAAAAATGCTCTGCATACTATGTATGATTATGCTAAACCTCATTTAACAGGAATAGAATCGAGCATTGTTAGGCCTGCTATAGCTGCTAATAATTTTGAATTAAAGCCTAACACTATACAAATAATTCAACAATTTGTTCAATCTGATTGTTTGCAGGACGAAGCCCCAATATCCATATAGCTAATTTTTTAGAGTTCTGTGATACCGTCAAAATAAATGGCGTTTCTGATTATGCCATACATCTTTGGTTATTTCCCTTTTCATTAAGGAATAAAACCAAATAGTGGTTGAACTCGTTACCACGAGGGTCAATCACCACATGGATCAAATGACCGAAAATTTTTTATTAAAATATTTCCCACCGGCCAAAACGGCCAAATTATGGAATGATATCTCTTCTTTTGTGCAGATGGATTTAGAGACATTATACAATGCATGAGAGATATACAAAGATCTCTTGAAAAGATGTCCGCACCATGGTTTACCCTTATGGCTCTAAGTCCAAACTTTCTATAATGGTGTAAACCCCTCAATGAGGCAACTAATTGATTCAGTCGCCGGTAGAACCCTGAACAACAGAACTCCTGAAGCAGCCTACGAGTTTATTAAAGAGATGTCACTGAATAACTATCAGTGGTAGGTTACAAGCACAAAACCAACAAAATCAGCCGGAGTTTTCAACCTCGGCTCAATAACCATGCTATCAACGCAGATAGAGATGATGAATAAAAAGCTTGATAGTTTGTGTTTTTCGCAGGTACATCCAGTAATGCAGTGCGACGCAAGTGGAACAGTAGCGAATCCTGAGTATCCATCCTACCAACCGGGAACAGAAAGAGAACAGATGAACTATATAGGTAATAATTTCAGATCTAATAATAACCCTTATAGTAATACTTATAATCCAGGTTGGAAGAACCACCCAAATTTTTTATGGGGAAGTCAAAGAAATCAAGGAAATCAAAGACAACAACCTCCTCAAAATTTCTAAAATCAGCCCTATCCATAGGAAAAGAGGCCGAACCTCGAAGAGATGTTGACAAAATTCATGGCAGCCACAGATACACGTCTCGAAAAAACTGAGACAACGCTCAATAATCAACAAGTATCGATCAAAGGGATCGAGAACCAAGTCGGGGAACTTACTAAGTTAGTTGGGCAACTTGCAAAGTTAATTTCTGAACGACCGCAAGGGCGTCTACCAAGCAACACTAAGATTAACCTAAAGGAGCAAATCCAAGCCATCACATCTCATGATAATATAGGGTTAGATGAACCCAATTCAATACAAGAAAACAAGGTAGAAGAAGGTAAAGTTGAGGTAACACAAGAAAAGCCAAAACTTATAATCAAAGAGTACCAACCCCGCATACCGTATCCCAAAGCGATGAAGAGGGACGATACAGAGGAACAGTTCGATAAGTTTCTTAAACTTTTAAAGAAATTACATATTAACTTACTTCTTCTTGAAGCTCTTTCATAGATGCCAGATTTGAGGAAATTTTTAAAACAACTCTTGACGAATAAGCATAAGTTAGACGAGGAGTCACATGTGGAATTAAACGCAGTATGCTGAGCAATGTTACAGAATAGACTACCGCGAAAGCTAAAGATCCAGGGAGTTTTACAATTCCATGTTTAATTGGTAGTTTAACTGTTGATAATGCTTTAGCTGATTTAGGAGCAAGTATAAGGTCTAGGGAAACCCGAACAAACTAGGATGAGTATTCAATTAGCTGATAAAACTGTTAGAATTCCTAGAGGTATTATCGAAGATGTTCTTGTAAAAATTGATAAATTTATTTTCCTAGTAGATTTTTTTGTCTTAGACATGGATGAGGATAATTTGATTCCCTTAATTTTAGGAAGACCCTTTTTAGCAATTGCTAGAACAAAAATTGATATGGGTACAGGAGAACTCATACTTCATGTAGGTAACGAATCAATCAGCCTACAAGCTCTTGACTCAGCCAGGACAACGAATGATAAAGGTGAGAAAGTAAATTCAGTTGATAATCAATTTGTTCAAACTTCACCACAGGAAACACCACAAGGTTACAAACCTAAGCCGAATCATGAACCCCATACCAACAAAGAAGAATTACATAAAGAATGAAGCCTTAAGATCGACAAATTAGAAGAGTTGACGACACACTTTAAAGAAGAACCAAAACCACACGAAGTAAAATCGAAGGAGTCCCCAGAAGAGCTCATAGGAACATCAAACCACTTCAAAATAGGATACCAGGTACTGTTAGATAAAGCGGATCCTCTATCATCACATCAGACCTGAAAGCAAACGAAGAAATCTCTCTTGAGGTCCACAATATCTTCCCATACGGAACAGTCGAGGTAAGCAATTAAACATTCGACACTTTTAAGGTAAACGCTTCTCGACTTAAACTCTACCATGAAAATAAAACTGACAGCATGAGGGAAGATGTTCAAACTTTCAAACCACCATAATCATATAGGAAAAAGGAAAGTCTAGCTTAAGACTTTAAACGAGCGCTTCTCGGGAGGCAACCCGAGTACTAACCGTATCTCAAATTCACAATTATTTTTATTTTCTTTTCTCTTCTTCTTTCTGAACACCTAGTTGTAAACTAACCAAAAGCGCAGATTCCTAGACCACACGACCGTGTGGAAGTACAGAATCTCCGTACTGACAATGGCAGAAGAGGTACAAGTCAGAGAGAATCAAATCTTCGAGTCACGGACTCCAACCACCACCCATGGGCACTGACAAAAAGCCACGGCCATGTGACGCGGCCGTGGACGACACTGACTTATCACCAACGGGCGTGGCAATCTGTGAAATGGGCGTGGGCAAACCAACATGCCTAGACACACGGCCGTGTGAATCGACACGCCCACGGTCCACGGACGTGGGGAGCGTTAAACCCCAAAACTCTATTTAAACCCAACCTTCCTTTCCTTTTCTTCTCACCAACACCCCATCTTTTCTTTTCTACCTTCCCTTTCTCAAATTTCCCCCCTCCCTATCAATTCTCTATACTCTTGAACTACACCAAAACCATGTCAAAGAAGTGGAAAAAACAAGCGCAGTCTCCTCAAAGGAAACTGATCTACATAAGTTCATGTCGGCCGCTTCAATTACTCGACAAGCCAAGGGTCTTTGAGACCATTAAATTTTTCTTCTATTCTTCTCTTCTCATTTATTTTCCTTATTGTTACTTCTCTTCTGCTTAATTTAGTTTTTCTTATTTTAATTTCTTAATTTTAGGTTCTAAAGGCTGCTTGGGAATCATGCACCACGACCTTAGAAATCACACCCATCTTATGAACCATCCATCAATAAAGACTTCTCAGTCCATTAATCTTTTCTTTTAATTTTATTTTCCTTCTTTGTCTCATTCTCTTTATCTTTCTTGTCTTTAAATACATAATTAGTTTATTTTAAATGTTTCTTCAGATTTCTTGGCTAATTTTTCACAGGCTTCCCAATTTCTTCATCTAGTACAGAGATTGTTGATAGCCACTGCACCACGACCATAGCCAACACCACCGCCGCCTCCTCTAACTCATCTTTCACCACGACCTCTGCCAACTCAAGGAATCCATCCAGAATTCAGGAAGTGTCACTTTTTCCCTTCTCTTTTGATTATCTACTGATTGTTATTATCTATCTTTGTACATTGAGGGCAATGTACATCTTAAGTGTGGGGGTAAAAGTGCCTAACTTTTTGCATTATTCTCAAATTCCTGAATTATATCTTGTTCTTAAGAAATTTTCTCATATTACTAATTAGGATGAAATTTCTGATGGTTTATGATTCTTATTGATATGTTTTTGGTTAAGTCATAGTTAATTGTGCATTGATGATTTAAATTTTAAGATACTAGAGAATCAAGCATGATAAGTTTATTTTTCAGAATTAAAATTTTTGCTAGGTTGTTGAACCGAATCTGAACATTACTTTGTAATTTAAAATTTACGAGGTTGATGTCAAAAAACACCCATAATTTTTGTGAGATTTTGAGCCTTGTAGAGCATTTATTCTTTTTCATGCTCACTTTTAATTATAAGTGTGTCAACATTGAACTGTTATTCTAGAACTTGCCTCGATTGTACATGTTGAGACCACACCTTTGATTTGATATACAGAGATGATTAAGGCACTTAGGTTTTAACCTACTTACTCCATAAAAAGCCTACCTTCATAATTAACCCCTAGTGAACCCCGTTGATACTAACAACCTTTTTTATTGACTCACCAGCTAATAATTAACCCAAAACCCTTTATATTTGTTATCACCATTCTTTTTGACTACCCTTATATCGAGATTTGATTTGATTAGTTACCTAATTATATTATTTCAGTAGTTGAATTTATTCGTTATTATTTAATTTGGTCTTAAAAAAAAATCGAAGTATATTCAGTATTAGTATTATAAAAAGTGAGCTTATACAGAAAGTCTATCTATAGAAAGAAAAGCTCGTATTATTAGGGTTATTACTTTTTAGTTGATGTAATTATTTATTATCGTCTCGGTATTTCTAGATAGGTAACTTGTCAATTCAATCTCGATTCTAACATTCTATTTTAGCCTTTATCCACACCTTTAACCCTAACCCCGTTACAACCCTGTTAAAGACCTTTGGATTTTTTTATCATCTCATTTTACAGTGGTAGAGATTTGATTTTCAGACAAGCCTATGGGATTAACTTTTCAGGTTCGACTTATGAGTGCTCTTTTCCTGAACCTTAAACACTTCGAGTGATTTGAGTGAATCTTTTGTGAGGATGTCAATCCTTGTCGGTTTTGAATTAAATGTAATCATTTAGATAAGGGGAGACACCTACGTTTTCGTGATACAAATGTATGACTTATATTGTTTGAATCTTTAGGACTCTTTGAGTTAATTATCCATGTATAAATTATCTATGAATTATGATGAGACATCGTTGATTGGAATTATGAATTTTGGAAAGTTCGTTTTAATTGTAAGTACAGAATTTTGCTTGAGGACAAGCAAAAGCTTAAGTGTGGGGGTACGTGATAAACCATAAAAGTAACATATTTTAATCCCACATTTAGCATGCTTTTGGATGATTTATCCCTTGATTTATGTAAAAAGGTGCTCTTAGTCCTTTCTTTTCATGTTTTATACTCAAGAAAGCACCGGAGGATGGAGAGAACGAGAAACGGGCCTAAAACAGATCAAATTAGGCTAAAGTGGAAATCGACACGGCCTGGGCCCAAGACCACACAGCCGTGCCTCATTAAATTACTAGAACACGGCCTGATCCCAATTCACACGGCCGTGCCTCATTAAAGAAATCCGAACACGGCCTGACCACGACTCACACGAGCGTATGACATGGTCGTGTCCCTGTTAGGGGTGAGCGTTCGATCGAATCAAATGAAAAATTTTAAGTTAATCGAGTTGACGAATCATATTCTATCATCCTAATTTGATTTGAAATTTTCTTGAATCGAGTCGAGTGAGACGGAATTCGAATCGAATATATTTGTTCGAGTTAAATTTTAAAAAATAATTTTGGGTCCTTATAACCACTGTCACCCATCGTAATAAAATTTGTCCACCTTAATCAAATTTTTTATTAACTTTCATCATCTTATAATTTATTTATTAATCTTTTATATACGGGTTAGCTTTTTTGCTTGTTTAGTTGTTTCAATTATCTTCAGATTCTTGCCACTATGTATTTTGGAATTAAAATATATATTAAATATAAAATGTGATTTTTAATAAAAGTTATTTTAATGATAAAATGTGAAATTGATACCAATATAAAATTTTAATACTGAATATTTTATGGCATAATTAATAATTTAATTTTAATATAAATATTTAATATGACTAAACAATTCAATAATATAAATAATATAAAATGTAAAATTTAATTTAATAATATAAATAGTAGATATAAATAAAATTATTACTATTTATGTTTAGTGATTTTTTGGATAATTTTGATTTTTTATTTGAGAGTAAAAGGTGAGAAGTAAAAGTTTAGGGGAAAATAAAAGTTTTGGGGAATAAAATTTTGAGGAAAAGTAAATAGGAGTAAAATTTTGGAGGAAAATATAAAAAAATGGGGGGGTGGGTTTGGGGTAGATGGGATGGGAAGGGAGTAAAAGTTTTAGGGTAAAAGTGGGAGGGAGTAAAAATTTGGGGGGAAATAAAAAGAGGGTTTTTGGGAGTAAAATTTTGAGAAAAAGTAAATGGGGGAGTAAAATTTTGGTGGGAAATTGATTTTGGATAGATTGAAGGGTTGGGATGGGAGGGGAATAGAAGTTTTGGGGGAAAAGTGGAAAGGAGTAAAAGTTTTGAGGGAAAATTAAAATGGTTTGGGAGTTTGGGATAAAAATGTAAAATATTATATTTTGATATTCGAATTATTCGAGTTATTCGAATTCGAAAACTCAACTCGATTCGAACTCAAAATTCGAAAAAAAAATTCGAGTTGACTCGAATAACTCGAATAATTTGATTTGTTTAACTCGAAATTCGAATTTTTTTTCAATTTTTTCGAGTCGAATCGAGTTTTGCTCACCCCTAATTCGAACTCAAAATTCGAAAAAAAATTTGAGTTGACTCTAATAACTCGATTAACTCGAATAATTCGATTCGTTTAACTCGAAATTTGAATTTTTTTTCAATTTTTTTGAGTCGAATCGAGTTTTGCTCACCCCTAGTCCCTATCGTGGCAAGGAGCAATTTCAATCGGAAAAGGATACTTAGGGCCAAAGAAAGGCATTCCAAGAGCCTATATAAACACCCTAAGTGTAACCTGAAAGGGGGCAGTTAACTAGGCCAAGGAGCCAAGCCGAAAAGGTCAGATTTGTGGGAATCACTCGAAGATAGTCAGTTGATCCATCTCAAGAAGCCGAAATTCTACTCAAGACGGCGAATCTCTCCTTTAATTCCTTCTGGGAGTTTTAGGGATTTATTATGTTTTGTTTTATCTTTTCTTCTAAGATGTTTTCTTTTATTGTTATGAACTAAACCCTTCAGATACCTGAAGGGGATGAAACCTAAGACAGATCTTGTTATTGTTTTCTGAACTATATGATAAATATTTGATTTGTTCTTAATTATGTGTGCTTAATTCTTGTGTTAATATTTCAGGATATTGATTCAAGTTGAATGTGCTTAGGTGGTGGAGCAAAAGTCCCTATCTAAGAGTAGATCTAGCATAATTAAGCGGAGTTGATCACGCGCCTAGAGATAGGGTGACGAGATTTTGCCGGATTAGGGTGAAACCTAATATGGGAGTCCATAGATCGAGTTAATGCAATTCTAGGGGTTTTAATTAGAAAGAGATTTCAATTAATCAACCAAGGATTAGACGTTATTCGCCTCGAGAGAGGGTTTAATATAAATTAGGGAATCCTACGGATCAAGTCAAGGGAATAAATCGTCTGGGTCAGTGTTAGATAACAAGTGAAGTATACTAAGGGTATTGTCTTAATCAACTGAGTTTTCCCAACAGTATTTCCCCAATTCATTATTTTTGTCTTTGCGTCTTTAGCTTAGTAGTTAGTTAAATTTAGATTAAACAAACAACTTCACTTATTTTAGGCTAGATAATAAAAAGAAAGTTAGTATTAGTACTTTTAGTTCCTTTGAGTTTGACAATCCGGTCTTGCCTAAGCTATACTACTGTTCGATAGGTGCACTTGCCTCAATCGTTGTCATAGTTAGTTTCCAAGTTCGATCATTCTCATTCATTATAAATTTAAAACTCTGACACACGACCATTGAGAAAGAAAAATGAATGAAATTTAAGCATTATTCTCGTTATATTTCCCTTAAACTAGTGCTATATGTTATTTTTTATTTTGTCTAAGTTGATATTCATTAGTTACATTATTGAGGATTTGTTGCTTATTTTTGCAAGTAGTGTTACTTTGAAACTAATCTTATGACTGTTGTTGATGATGATATTTGTTAAACTAGTGCTATATTTCATTTTGTTTAATATCCCTTAAACTAATTTATACTTCTATTTTGTATACTTTAAACTGGTGCTATATTTCATTCTATACATTTCTTGCCTTTTGTATTATACTGAAGGTGGTTCTTTCTATTTCAACGCTTATTATCACTGCTCTTATATTGTTTTGAACTTTTGTTTTGCCTTTTTGGGTTGTTGAATTTCGGATTAAAGTGTTTTTGGGAAATAATTAATCTGTTTTTAGGAAATAATTATATTGTTTTCGTGATGCAGATATCTGCTGATCTCAAAGCTCAAATTTTGGCTTCACATGTAAGTTTTTGGTATACGATAAATTTTGGCTTCACAGGTAAGTTTTGGTATATGACATATACAATATGGTTATAATAAATTGGTTAATTGAGTTGATATCACGATTCATTCTAAATATTTGCAACTTGGAAAAACTAGTTATCAGATGTGGTGGGATTTTTCTGAGATAGTACATGTAACTTAACTCCAACATCTTCAATTATGTAGTCACCTTGTAACACCCCAAACCCGGTCTATGCGTTGAGACTAGATTTGGTTTGTCACATGAATCGAGTTATCTTTAAATTTGCAATAAGTTGAAAACTTCAATATAAATTTCAGGTTTCAAAACAAGTAGAAGAGTATTTGAATTTGATAATATTTAAAACATTAGTTGAAAATCATTGTATTATCAAAACTTTTAAATAGTTTGTTAATGAATTGACTATAATAAAATATTTATAAAAGATTTTCATAAACTTGAAAACTCAAATTTATTTTAATGAAAACATCATAAAATTTTAGCTCATAATTAAAAGTCCAAAGTATAAATTAAATTCCAAACACACATAAAATCCATAAGTTATTCATAGAGGCCATTTATTACAACATCCCAAAATAGTAAAAATAATTATATAAGTTCAGAATTTAAATAACCCTTATTTAGCAGTATGGCCTCCACGAAGTCATCCTCGGCCCAAGTCCACATCAATTTCCATTACCTGAGATGGAAAAATAAAAAGGGGGTGAGTTACTTAGAACTCAGTGTGTAACTCACTTACCACCATTATTGGGCCAGATTGTCAAGATATTAAGCTGGGCTTGAGCCCATTTCAGAATTTAGCAATATATCATGAATTAAAACAATTAATAATACATGTGAAATGAAATTCCCAACCCATGCCTAATATCCATCCGCTAACACCCCCGTACCAACCATCACACCTGTGGGGATCAAGTCAACCCACCCCGCCATCACACCAATCGTAGGCATTGAGCCTTTTTATAATTGTGGCATAGCCACCGAACTAGAGGCAATAAGCCGATATTGTGGCAAAGCCACCGAACTAGAGGCAATGAGCCATTAATGTGGCAGAGCCACCGAACTAGAGGCAATGAGCCATTAATGTGGCAGAGCCACCGAACTAGAGGCAATGAGCCGATATTGTGGCAACTGGCCATTCTTCTCTTCATATATCCCACCCATGCAATTATACATGTACTTTAAAATATAAAATTTATTAACAATACACAACATGGTGGGTTTATCAATAACATTTCATTTGGCCCATAATTATAGCAATTTGTCCATTTAGCAGTTTAGTGGGCTTTGGCCCATTTACCAAACTAGAGTGTTTTGGCTAAATTTTAACGAACTAGAGTATTTTGGCCCATTTTCACGAACTAGAGTATTTACGGCCCATTTTCACGAACTAGAGTATTTACGGCCCATTTTCACGAACTAGAGTATTTACGGCCCATTTTCACGAACTAGAGTATTTACGTAATAACAATTAATATCTCGAGGGCGTTTTCGTAATTTTCACGATTTTGTCGTTTTTACGCATTTTCGTCAAAATATAAATCTTTACGTTTTTTTTACCGATCTACTCGTTTTTACGATTTACTTCCATACCGAAATTTGACATCCAACCAAAAATAATGAGTGTGAAAATTACACACCTCGATACCGTGAGTACTAACCCTTCTCGCTCCTCGGCACCTAAAATATATATTGATTCGTTAGACAACTAATTCGTTAAATTAATCATAATCGATAATGGATCCAAAATCTTACCCTCTTGATTTTGAATCACTTCGATTTTCGGTTTTCCTTCGTTTATCGATTCACTAGCCGCCGAGAATCCACCAACGTATAACGGTTCGGAAGTTCGTACCACTTCGAATAATGGACTTCCTTCGGAAGATGGCCCACAACCCGGTGGAAAATCCCGGATTGCAGAAACCGCTCTTCGTTTGAATGGGGGATTTACGGATCCACCCCTCTTAACGTGACTAACCACCGCCCTTTTCTTCCCTATTTTGACAGTCTTCAAGATCCAAAGGATTTTAGTTAGATCTAAAATAATATCAATAATTCTAGAGATTTTAAAGAGTAGGATTTCCTTACCAAAATAAAACGTTTCCAACGTTTCTCCCGATCACTTGAATTCCGATCTTCGTTATTGCACTAAAATAATAATAATAACGAAAAGAACATTATTAGAATGAACGTTATATCGATTCAAAAAGTCCTTCAAATCACCATTACCATTCGGCCAAAGTACTTTAATAAATCGAAAATAGAGAAGGACCCTTACCAATATTCCACGGTCGAAAGAAAAGAATAGAGAATGGTGTCTAAATGATGAAGGATTCGGCTATGTATGTTCAAGGAAAAGAAGAAAAATATTTGGTTTATAGGCACAATAGCATTCGGCCAAGAGAGTGAAGATGGAGAGAATTTTCGATTGAAAAAGAAATAATATAAGAACGAAAGGATGATGGTGATGTTGTTGCTTGATTTCAAAGAGAGAGAAGAAAGAAAAAAATGAACTTTAGGTCTGGTATATTCGGCCATGGCAAAGAAAAGAAAAGATGATTCTTTTTGGTATAGATGATTTCGCACAAGAAGAAAAGGCACAAGGAATTGGCTAACAAGATAAGCAAAAGGAATAACCAAATGGTCACAAAATTTGAGCTTTACTAATGCCCTATTCGCCAAGATGAGAGTTGAGAGGAGAAAACAAAGAAAAATCTGCACAATGTGCAAAGAATGACCAAAGAGAAAAGAATGAGATTTTTAGCCAAACTAACAAAATTTTGGCTCTCCTCCCCTTACCAATGTTGCCGTCCAGCACATGGTCAATTGGCCATGATTTCTTTCTAAATTTTCCCTTGATAAGTGCCTTATGTTCCCCTATCTTTCCTTAAACCTTTGATTCCATGCCATAAGTTAGTTGTTTCCTTAATCCTTTGATACACTAACCAAAAATACATGGTCAACACCTTCCTTATATGTCCCTTGCAGACACTTCCTAGTCATGAGCAGAAAATTAAAACAAAATTTTATCTAGGTGCTATACAAGGATTGAACCTCTTCCCCTTGCTAGAACCCATGCGCCAACTCCACCATGCCATATGCTCATTTTATGACACTCTTAGCACATAATTTAGCTTAAGTCTTAATCACCTTTGTTTCACTTCAATAAATTCTCAATTAATAAATTTTATTCCTTCTTCAAATTATGCTTTACCCTCTCAAAGACTTCAATAAGCTCCAAATTAAAAATAAAAGATTTTTCCTTTAAAATCTAAACACCAAAATCATGCAAATTTAAATACTCAGATTTTTAGGTGTTACACACCTTGCATTTGACTCTACAACAAAATAGACTTTTAACGGCTTTTTTTAGGCTTTTAGCGGCGTTTATAAGCGCAACTAATTTAAGCGCCGCAAAAAGCACCGCTAAAGTAAACGCCGCAAACTTTAGCGACGTTTATGAAAAAAAATGCCACTAAAGCTCATGACTTTTAGCGGCGCTTTTCCCACAAACGCCGCTAAAGGTCATGACATTTAGCGGCGCTTTTCCTACGAACGCCGCGAAAGGTCATGACCTTTAGCGGCGCTTTTCTCAAAAACACCGCTAATTAGTACAGAATTGGAAAATATCGATTTTTCCAATATCATACCCCTCCTTCATTAAACCAACCAAAAACAACAAATATAACATATAATTCCAACCCAAAACAGCAACCAAAAGCATTAATTCTAAATGATACTTCAAATTCAATAAAAGATATATGATATAAAATAATAAATGAAGTATAACTTAAAGTATTCTTACAATAATGTTAAATGTAACAATGTTAAAAATAATCTTACAACGAGAAAATTGATGTCTAAGATGGCAGCTTTTGCGACTACTGACACATCTGCATCATATGCTGAAGTTGTAGCTGGAGCTCATTGTACTTTCTGTTCTGCTTTCCTCGCTGCTACCGTTTCTACATCTGCTCTAAGCTATTGGTGGAGTTCTTCATATTTTCTTTGAACCTCAGCAATTTGCTCAACCGTGGTCGCTTGCATCTGAGATATCTTTTCTTTTAACCTCTAAACTTCAGCTTGAGATTGACTCCTGGAAGGCATGTATTGCTGGGAGCCGGATCCAAAATATTGGGTAGGGGTAACACTAGATCCTTGAAATCAAACCCGACCATACCTTTCAAGACCCAAAACATGAGTAATAATTCTGTTATAAATATACTCAAGATTAACAGAATTATCAGTCAAAGCAGCCGTACCTTTCAGGACTCAAAACATCAGTAATAATTCTGTTATCAATATCATCAAGATTAATTCCAAAAATATTCTTAAAATATTTTTTCAATATGCTTTCATGGTCTTTCCATTTTTTCCCAATGTCTTCTTTATATAGTCATCGGAGACCTCCAAAGCAAATCTCTCCTGAAAAAACATAAGTTTAGAAAGTAAATATAAATGAAACTTCAACCAAAGTATTATAAATTACATTCACATTTTCTTACCTTAATATTATTGAGACATTGATTTTTGTTTCCATCAGGCATGTGATGCCATGATTCGTATTGATGGGCAACATATTTGCATTTCGTGCAATAATGCCCAAATAGCCTACTAAAAGTCGAGCTTTAAGGCCAACAGGTTAGCCATGACTGTTTCTCCTTACTTTCACACGCTCGACAGGATTTAATTCATACAAATCTCTAAGCAGCGTACGTCCGCGACCTCTGCATGTCCCACCACTCTCAGCTGAACAATGAGATATTATTATATTAAACTTGAAAAATGAATCAATAATAAAAGTCATCATTCATGTAAAATAAACTTAACATTACTTTGTAATTACAGAGGCTCATCATCTATGTCGGGCACATTCGAGGATCCAACAAGCATTTTCTTGTTCACTATTGCCCTCTTAGAATTTTTCTGATTCGTACAATATTTAAATCTCGTAATCTTCTTCTACTCATTTTTCCGCAATACACATAAAATAGCTGAAATTTTAGTAACAAATAACAACAATAATGGTACATATAAAATAGTTATATTATATAAAATGACCAATATTAAAATTATAATATTACATATAAATAAAAATCGTAAAATCTTACTACATCATAATTCGTAAATATCTTCGTCCACATCCTGACGTGTAACACCCCAAACCCAGCCCAAACACTATTACAGGATCTGGTATGTCACTAAGAAAAATTTTATGAGAACCAAACATGTCGACAAAAACCCAAATGGGATTTACATAAATTGTGCCTTAATAAGCAAAAGCCCAAAACTAGATTACATGTCCTTGAAAAAAAATTAAAATGAGAATAAATATTAAAGGCCCATAATAAAACTAAAATGTAAACTAATAGCCCATGGCCTTATTACAATGTAGTTTAAATCCATAACATAAAATACTTTTTAAAAAAAAAAACTAATATGGGAAACTTGTCGCCGGATCCACCTTCTTTTGCATGGCCACCATGCGCTTCACTCCGGCCCGGTCTGATGCACTAATCGTCATCTCAAAAGGTTAGTTTAAAGGGGTGAGTCGCGAGACTCAGTGTGCAACCCTCATGCACCACTAGATTTGGGCTTCATTAAACATAATAATAAATTCATTTACATGGAAACATATAATATGCAAAGCCCAACCCATTTGCCTAGGTTTCCATCCGCTACACGCCCGTACCAACCAACACACCATTGGGATTTCTACAATCAACCCACACGCTACTCTCCAAGATGGCGGTCAAGTTGCTCATCAACATATATTGGCGAAGCCCTTATAACATATAATAGCGAAGCCAGATACGAGATCACGGCATTAGCCGCTCTGATGTTCACGGTAAAAGCATTACTCATATACATGTACATATAACTTCCTCCTTTCATCACCCACCGATGCAACATGCACAATAATTTAAAACATGTACAATTTACTTGTAACATATAGTCGATTATTTACTAACACGAGGGTCCGTCGTTTAAATCGAGATTTGACTTTTAATGTAACATATAAATCTTGTGAACACATATACATATATATACATTTATTATTAATCGATCTAGGCGGTGGGGAAGTGTTACACACCTAATTTGCGTACTAAGGGTTTTGCTATATCTACGTTACTATCACTTGAAACAACTACTATTGGCCCACGATCGACTTTGATTTTGGCCCACACCAGTTAGTTAATAATCGCGCACTCACCAAACAGATCGTTCTTAAATTTGGGCGACAGTTTTATAGATCCAACCTTCTCTACTTGACTGTTAGTTGAGTCCATATCAATCCCTTAATCACTAAACCAAATAACGATGAGATCTAACTCATTAGTTATATGTAACCTTTAAAACGAACACTTACCTAGTTAGCCGAATCCCGAATATCCTTTAAAATTCTCACCACCAACCTTCCTACATTCGCCATTCCCCAAATATTAAGCGAATCGAAAATCACAACCATTCTAACCCATATGCCATTCGGCTAAATGGAAAGAATCATGGAAGACCATTCGACCATACTTACCACTTCTTACCTTCGATTTTTCCACCAAATTAGCTTTAATGGGATAGTTTGACTTCTAGGAGTAAAGAGTATAATCGAAAGGACCTTGGAACAAAGGTTTAGATTAGGAGTTTGATAAAATAAGAGAATCACGAAAAGGAAAAATCCAAAACTTACTGGGATTACTAAGGAATATACGACTACGGTGGACCTTGGAAAAGCAGAGATCTCACTTGTAGATTCGGCTATGGGAGATGAGGTATGAACAAAGGAATTGGCTCTTAGAAAAGAAAAGAGAAACTATAGAAGGCTTGGAAATTTCGATGAGAATGAGAGAAGAATAGGGTTTCAAGATAAAATTGAAGAATACTACTCCCTATTTATAGAGAAATTTTGGCATACCCACACACACAGAGTTGGAATTTGGCCAACTCTCCTCCTCAGAGTTGGATTTTGCCAACTCTGCTGTCATCGATAGCTTTTAACTCTCGATAACTCAATCATTATCTTACCTTTAGGAGAGCCCACCTTAAAACCAACTCCTCCTTATTAATTATCGGTTTTTAACACTTAAAATAAAAGAAATAACTCCTAAAAGGTAGTCTAATTGCCGTCCACCCTTCCCATTTAAGTGCGAATTTGACCCATTTCCTAAGGCCCAATTGGTCACTCGGGGCCCAAATTCCTCCTCCCTTAAGGCGCCACCTTATGCCTACTTAATGCACTTTAATCCTTTGGGCCACAAGCCCGACTTGTCACTTAATTAACCATCTTCTTAAATTATAAGCTAACACCATTTATTAGCCACCTAACCCAATTTTTAAAGCCCACTATTTCACTTTAAATTTTCCGAGCACTAACTTTAACCCTAATCCAAATATTTAATCAAAAAGTCACCCAACCTTTACAATCTCAATTTAACATATTAGACTACCATATAAATCGTAGGCCCACTTTTTGGATGTTATAGTTCTACCCTCCTTAAAGAAATTTCGTCCACGAAATTTTCAGCTAACTAGATATCAAACTACCTAACTCTCACCACTATGCTTTCGCCGCGCACTCTAATTCTAAAGCCAAAATAAACACTTAGTATATTATGGTAGGGTACGCACCATTATTCACTTTTGGAGCGTCTTCGTCCCCTTGTACTAATACTACCGATTCACATTTATCTGATTTAAAAAAATTTATGAGTTATTAATTGTTTCCACTAATTATCCCCGAACAGTCTTATGAAACATAGTTTAAAAGTGATTCTTTCGAATTGGAACCTATCTACAGTTTTCAGTCTTCCTATTCTAGGAATTATGCATACACAACGTTCATACAAGTAACATTCATTACCTAAGGGTGTTTTCGACATTTCACTACCCAGGGGTATTTTCATAATTTTATCCTACAAGGATATTTTCGTAATTTTCCAGAATAAGGTTCTGGGTGATTTGGCGAAATAAGGGTATTTTGGTAATTTTCCAACTAGGAGGTATTTCGATAATTTTACAAATCAGGGGTATGTCAGTAATTTTACAAATCTGGGGTTATTTTGGTAATTTATAAAATCTGGGGATATTTCAAAAATTTTGAAGTCTGGGGGTGTTTCAGTAATTTTGCCAATCAGGGGTATTTTGGTCATTTTGCAAATTAAGGGTGTTTTGGTCATTTACAACTCAGGGATATTTTGATGTTGTTGTTGTTGTTGTTGTTTTTGTTTCCTATGGAATGATTCTGTTGACTTTGCAAATCAGGGTATTTCTGCAAACCATAGGTATTTTTTCAAAGTAAAGATATTCTAAAAATTTTTGTGAGAAAAACAGGTGCCTGGTCCCTTTCGAGTTTTAATTGTAGTTTTGGCCTATCAACATGTACTCGTAACTAGGGTGAATAGTCACTACGCACCAGGTAGGATTCTAGTGGAAAGGAGGTGAGTCACTAAGACTGCTTAAGTACCAAGCTTTCCCTGAATCCACTCCTAGACATGCATATGCCTATTGCCACACCCTGTCATAGCTAAAGTGAACAATCACTATACACCAGGTGAGATTCTTGCGAAGAGGAGGTGAGTCACTCGGAATGCTTAAATACCAAGCTCTTCCGGATCTACTCCTAGACATGCATATTCTTGTTACCACACTTTAGTCTTGTGACTTGTTTACAGGTTTTGTTTAATGAAGTTAAGTCTTATGGATTTTTAAGAGTTTGTTTGTCTAAGCCTAGAGTCCATCAAGTTCTAACCTAAATAGTCTACGTCCCATAAGCCCATTAAACCCACATTTATATCACAATCAGGAGTTTAGTATACTTATCTGGCGAACTTGGCCGGAGACGCAGGTGCCATGCTAAACTAATAAACCTTTGCTAATAAAAATCCATGTTGTAAAACCCATTTTTAGAAAATCTTTTGGGCCCAAAATTCCAAAGTAGAGTTTTGAACCTGGCTCTGATACCAATTTGTAACACCCCAAACCCGGCCCAAACACTACTACCGGATCTGGTATGTCACTAAGACAAAATTTTAGGAGAACCAAACGTGTCGACAAAAAGCCCAAATAGGATTTACATAAATTGTGCCTTAATAAGCAAAAGCCCAAAACTAGATTACATGTCCTTGAAAAAAATTAAAACGAGAATAAATATTAAAGGCTCATAATAAAACTAAAATGTAAACTAATGAACCATGGCCTTATTACAATGTAGTTTAAATCCATAACATAAAATACTTTTTTAAAAAAAATAATATGAGAAACTTGTCGCCGGATCCACTTTCTTTTGCATGGCCACCTTGCGCTTCACTCTGGCCCGGTCCGATGCACTAATCGTCACCTGAAAGGTTAGTTTAAAGGGGGTGAGTCACGAGACTCAGTGTGCAATCCTCATGTACCACTAGATTTGGGCCTCATTAAACATAATAATAAATTAATTTACATGGAAACATATAATATGCAAAGCCCAACCCATTTGCCTAGGTTTCCATCCATTACACGCCCCCGTACCAACCAACACACCATTGGGGATTTCTACAATCAACCCACACCGCTACTCTCCAAGATGGCAGTCAAGCTGCTCATCAACATATATTGGTCGAAGCCCTTATAACATATAATTACCGAAGCCCGTATAACAGATCACGGCATTAGCCGCTACAGTAGCTCACGGTAAAAATCGTTACTCATATACATGTACATATAACTTCCTCCTTTCATCACCCACCCCATGCAACATGCACAATAATTTAAAACATGTACAACAGTTTACTTGTAACATATAGTCAGATTATTTACTAACCTGAGGGACCGTCGTTTAAATCCGAGATTTCAGCTTTTAATGTAACATATAAATCTTGTGAACACATATACATATATATATACATTTATTATTAATCAGATCTAGATGGTGGGGAAGTGTTACACACCTGATTTGCGTACTAAGGGTTTTGCTATATCTACGTTACTATCACTTGAAACAACTACTATTGGCCCACGATCTGACTTTGATTTTGGCCCACACCCCGTTGGCCAATCTAGTACTACCGAAACAGATCGTTCTTGAATTTGGGCGATGGTTTTACAGATCTAACCTTCTCTGCTTGACTGTTAGTTGAGTCCATATCAATCCCTTAATCACTAAACCAAATAACAATGAGATCTAACTCATTAGTTAAATGTAACCTTTAAAACGAACACTTACCTAGTTAGCCAAATCCCGAATATCCTTTAAAAATTGTCACCACCAACCTTCCTACATTCGGCCATTCCTCAAATATTAAACGAATTGAAATCACAACCATTCTAACCCATATGCCATTCGCTAAATGGAAAGAATCATGGAAGACCATTCGCCATACTTACCACTTCTTACCTTCTATTTTTCCACCAAATCGGCTTTAATGGGATAGTTTGACTTCAGGAGTAAAGAGTATAATCGAAAGGACCTTGGAACAATGGTTTAGATTAAGAGTTTGATAAAAATAAAGGAATCACGAGAAAGGAAAAATCCGAAACTTACAGTTACTAAGGAGTATCTGACTTACAGTGAACCTTCGGAAAATAGAGATCTCACTTGTAGATTGGCTATGGGAGATGAGGGTATGAACAAAGGAATTCGCTCTTAGAAAAGAAAAGAAGCTGTAGAAGGCTTGAAAATTTTGGCGAGAGAATGAGAGAAGAATAGGGTTTCAAGATACCGAAATTGAAGAATACTACTCCCTATTTATAGAGAAATTTAAGCATACCCACACACACGAGTTGGAATTTTGGCCAACTCTCCTCCCGAGTTGGATTTTGACCAACTCTGCTGTCATCGATAGCTTTTAACTCTCCCGATAACTCAATCCTTATCTTACCTTTAGGAGAGCCCACTTTAAAACCAACTCCTCCTTATTAATTATCAGCTTTTTAACACTTAAAATAAAAGAAATAACTCCTAAAAGGTAGTCTAATTGCCGTCCACCCCCTTCCCATTTAAGTGTCGAATTTGACCCATTTCCTAAGGCCCAATCGGTCACTCAGGGCCCAAATTCCTCCTCCCTTAAGGCGCCACTTTATGCCCACTTAATGCACTTTAATCCTTTGGGCCACAAGCCCAGCGTGTCACTTAATTAACCATCTTCTTAAATTATAAGCTAACACCATTTATTAGCCACCTAACCCAATTTTTTAAAGCCCACTATTTCACTTTAAATTATTCAGAGCACTAACTTTAACCCTAATCCAAATATTTAATCAAAAAGTCAGCCCAACCTTTACAATCTCAATTTAACATATTAGACTACCATATAAATGCGTAGGCCCACTTTTTGGATGTTACATGACGAACCCATTGAAATTGTGTACTAGTACTAGGGATATTTTCGTTTAAGTTTTGTTCTGAAAAAGGAAAAGTTTCTGATCTTTCGACGATGTCATCTCTACTTCCATTGCCCATGTCAAACAAGTCTCTAGCGGTGTTTCGAAGTACAACGTACCAACCCTCATCAGTTGCATCTTTCGAGTAAAAAACTTGTTTCACTTGAGAAGAAAATACATATGGCTCGTCTATCAGTTGTTCTCCAGTGTGAATCAATCGAGAGAAATTCACCATTGTAAAATCATATTGATCATTTTTAATTTCGCGAGCCGTATTCACATCAGCCCAATCACCTCGAAATAAGACAACTTTCCATTTGCCGTAATAATCCAACTCAATTATGTCAGAAGAAGTCCGTAATACTCTAGATTCCTTGACGGGATTCATCGCCCCTAGCACTAGCATAACTTGTAATTGAAGAATTAACAACAATTCCATAATTTTGGGTTCTCCTCAATCTTTCGAATACTTTGTATGAAATCTATATCCATTGATGAGGAAGGCATTATATCTTTTCACTATTCTATTTGGACCTTATGAAAGCCATTTAACTTCGTCATTTACTTCATTTCGACTCCAGACCTATTGAATCGAAAGTAAATTGAGTAAATAAATGTTATGAGAAAACATTATTACTTGTCAATGAAAACTTCAATTGCATACTGTTTGGCTTAACTATTCATGAAATGATTCTGTGAACAACTTATTAATTCTCGTAGATATAATCTTCGGGACCGTGAACGAGCTCTCAATATTTGTTTGCACTCACTATGTTAAAAAAATGTTTACTTTGTTAGAAGACAAACAAATTATAATTGATGAATATTTATCAAATTGTAGAACTTACTTGCGTAATGGTTCCATTGAATCGTGATGAAAAGAACGTGTCGATGTGCTTAGACCCACGATCTATCATCTATTTCGCAATTTCAACTTTGTCGATTTGTAACACCCCAAACCCAGCCCATTCACTACAATCGAATTTGAAATGCCCTTTGGAAAGCGTTTGAAACAAATTTGAACTTAAGGATAAAACACGAAAATTTTGTTAAGTTTAAAAAGCGATTGCTCATTAAAATTCTTAAGTAAGGTGTGGTGTTTATAAAAATATCCGGATTAAAACTTTAGTATATATAGATTTAAATAAAATCGTTTGCAAATAATTCCTCAATTGTCAATCCATAATAAAACACAATAATAAACTTAATGAGAAACACTTAAGCATGACTTTAAATACTTTTAGGGCCTTATTACAATAATTGAATAATCAAAGTCTTGAAGATATAAATACTTAATTAATTAAAATATCTTTCGCATGAAAATCTACTTGCATGGCCACCTTTGTATCCACTCCAACCCGGTCCAAGCTTTACGCATCACCGAAAGGTTTAAAATATTGGGTGAGTCAAACCGACTCGATTGCATAGTCATTCACATATCTCCACATATGGGCTTGGCCCATATCCACACGATCCATACACATAAATATGCAATTATGAAGCCCATACCTAGGGTCCATCCATTACACCTACCTTGACAGACCCCCTGCTCAAGGCCGTGGCTAATCCATTGATCCCATAGGGATCCCACATATCAATCGGTCCACGGTGATGCACACTGACTATCAACCGTCGAGATGGGCACTTAGCCAACACCTCCTTGATGAAGCACATAGCTAACATCAGCGTTAATGTAACACGAGGCTAGCATTAGACCATGTACATAATGATGTACACCCTTTCCTTCAATTTTCACATCCCAAGTCCCATGCATATATGTGTATCATGTCGATTAACAATCGAGTAAATATTTATCACATGCTCACCACAAATATCACACATATATCATAGGCAAAATAGAAACGACCGATTAATCGATTACCCACTACGGGTATCCACCATCTTAGCCATTATTTCCGACTAACATACACATCATAATCAAACATACTTAACAACATACAATAACAGGAGAATAGTGCGATAACTTCGCTTTTGATTAGTACAATTGACTAAATCCCAAAACCCGTCTAACGATTTGCACCTTTGCAATTGTAGAACTCCTTCCTACACCACCTAAGTCGAGAATCAGCTAACATTATATACCAAAATGGCCTATGGCGAAAATCACTCTTGCCTTACCTTACGGATCTAAATCCGAAATCGCTCCTTGTAGATGACAACTACTAGATCCCAAGAAAACCTTCCAAATTTCGACCATGGAATTCTAAAGGAGTTAGATTCCTATATTTGACTAAAGAGAGATTGAAAATTAAATAATAGTTGATCTTACCTTTTTGGATGAAATCGGCAACACCATTCTGTCACAACTAAGATTGACTTTGGCGAATTTTGGCTTTTGGTGCTATGAAGAATTGACTAGGTTGGATTGTGTTTTTGGTTTTGAATAAAAGAGAGGAGGCTAGGAATTGACAGACAAAAGAAAAGAAGAAAGAAGAGAAGAAGAACCCTAAGAATTTGGAGAGAGAAGAGAATGAAGAAAATTAATGAGTAGCCCTCCTTCCTTCCTTTTATAGATGAAATTATCATCTAAGGAATCCTTACTTGGCCACCACTCTTCTATTTGATAGCTTTATCCTTTAATTATCATAAAATAAAGAGTTTAATCCAACCTTTATCACATGGGAATAATGATAAATAAATCCTTATTTATCTCTTTAAAATACTTAAGATAAATCATCATTTTTTCTATTTAGCCAAATTTTAAAGAGAATAAAACTCCTTTTTAAGAACCTTGTTGCCGTCCACCTACGTGCTACTGGAAGCAAAAATAAAACTTCTTTTATTTGCTTCCCATGTGACTCGAACTCAGGCCCAACACCCTTGCACGTGGCGCCATTTTCAGAGGCCCTAAGTGGCATCTTCAGGCCACTTTTCCAAGCCTGTTTGTGAGTCAAATTTCACATACTTTTTCTCTTAATGCCACCTTGCCTTAATTTCCCCTTTTAACTTAAAATTTCAAAAATTTCCAATGCATCTCCTTTTTAATCCTAGAGTTTTAAAACCTTTAAAACATCGCCAACCACACTTAAAGCCTATTAACACTTGAGTTATGCTCCAAACGCACAACCCTAATCTAGGATGTTACAGTTCTACCTCCTTAAAATAATTTCGTCCTCGAAATTACTTACTAACGAGCAACATCCGTACATCCTAACTTACCCAACTTACTCCACTCATCATGCACTCGATCTTAAAGAACTATTATACTACTATTTTATGGCATAATTAATAATTCAATTTTAATATAAATATTTAATATGACTAAACAATTCAATAATATAAATAATATAAAATGTGAAATTTAATTTAATAATATAAATAGTAGATATAAATAAAATTATTACTATTTATGTTTAGTGATTTTTTGGATAATTTTGATTTTTTATTTGAGAGTAAAAGGTGAGAAGTAAAAGTTTAGGGGAAAATAAAAGTTTTGGGAATAAAATTTTGAGGAAAAGTAAATAGGAGTAAAATTTTGGAGAAAAAATATAAAAAAATGGGGGATGGGTTTGGGGTAGATGGGATGGGAAGGAGTAAAACTTTTAGGGGAAAAGTGGGAGGGAGTAAAAATTTAGGGAAATAAAAAGTTTTGAGGGTTTTTGGGAGTAAAATTTTGAGAAAAAGTAAATAGGGGAGTAAAATTTTGGTGGGAAATTGATTTTGGATAGATTGGAGGGTTGGGATGGGAGGGGAATAAAAGTTTTGGGGGGAAAGTGGAAAGAAGTAAAAGTTTTGAGGGAAAATTAAAAAGGTGTGGGAGTTTGGGATAAAAATGTAAAATATTAAATTTTAATATTCGAATTATTCGAGTTATTCGAATTCGAAAACTCAACTCGATTCGAACTCGAAATTCGAAAAAAAATTCGAGTTGACTCGAATAACTCGAATAATTTGATTTGTTTAACTCGAAATTTGAAATTTTTTTCGATTTTTTCGAGTCGAATCGAGTTTTGCTCACCCCTAATTCGAACTCAAAATTCAAAAAAAATTTTGAGTTGACTCTAATAACTCGATTAACTCGAATAATTCGATTCGTTTAACTCGAAATTCAATTTTTTTTTCAATTTTTTTGAGTAGAATCGAGTTTTGCTCACCCCTAGTCCCTGTCGTGGCAAAGAGCAATTTCAATCGGAAAAGGATACTTAGGGCCAAAGAAACGCATTCCAAGAGCCTATATAAACACCCTAAGTGTAACTCGAAAGAGGCGATTAACTAGGCCAAGAGCCAAGCCGAAAAGGTCGATTTGTGGGAATCACTCGAAGATAGTCAGTTGATCCATCTCAAGAAGCTGAAATTCTACTCAAGACGGCGGATCTCTCCTTTAATTCCTTCAGGGAGTTTTAGGGATTTATTATGTTTTGTTTTATCTTTTCTTACGAGATGTTTTCTTTTATTATTATGAACTAAACCCTTGAGATACACGAAGGGGATGAAACCTAAGACGGATCTTGTTATTGTTTTCTGAACTATATGATAAATATTTGATTTGTTCTTAATTATGTGTGCTTAATTCTTGTGTTAATATTTCAGGATATTGATTCAAGTTGAATGTGCTTAGGTGGTGGAGCAAAAGTCCCTATCTAATAGTAGATCTAGCATAATTAAGCGGAGTTGATCATGCGCCTAGAGATAGGGTGACGAGATTTTGCGAATTAGGGTGAAACCTAATATGGGAGTCCATAGATCGAGTTAATGCGATTCTAGGGGTTTTAATTAGAAAGAGATTTCAATTAATCAACCTAGGATTAGACGTTATTCGCCTCGAGAGAGGGTTTAATATAAATTAGGGAATCATACGGATCAAGTCAAGCGAATAAATCGTCTGGGTCAGCGTTAGATAACAAGTGAAGTATAGGTGGATTCTTCCTAAGGGTATCGTCTTAATCAACTGAGTTTTCCCAACAGTATTTCCCCAATTCATTCTTTTGTCTTTGCGTCTTTAGCTTAGTAGTTAGTTAAATTTAGATTAAACAAACAACTTCACTTATTTTAGGCTAGATAATAAAAAGAAAGTTAGTATTAGTACTTTTAGTTCGTTTGAGTTCGACAATCCGGTCTTGCCTAAGCTATACTATTGTTCAATAGGTGCACTTGCCTCAATCATTGTCATAGTATGTTTCCAAGTTCGATCATTCTCATTCATTATAAATTTAAAACTCTGACACACGATCATTGAGAAAGAAAAATGAACGAAATTTAAGCATTATTCTCGTTATATATCCCTTAAACTAGTGCTATATGTTATTTTTCATTTTGTTTAAGTTGATATTCATTAGTTTTGTTATTGAGGATTTGTTGCTTATTTTTGCAAGTAGTGTTACTTTGAAACTAATCTTATGATGTTGTTGATGATGATATTTGTTAAACTACTGCTATATTTCATTTTGTTTCATATCCCTTAAACTAATTTATACTTCTATTTTGTATACTTTAAACTGGTGCTATATTTCATTCTATACATTTCTTGCCTTTTGTATTATACTGAAGCTGGTTCTTTCTATTTCACTGCCTATTATCTGCATGCTCTTATATTGTTTTGAACTTTTTGTTTTGCCTTTTTGGGTTGTTGAATTTCGGATTAAAGTGTTTTTGGGAAATAATTAATCTGTTTTTGGGAAATAATTATATTGTTTTCGTGATGCAGATATTTGCTGATCTCAAAGCTCAAATTTTGGCTTCACATGTAAGTTTTTGGTATACGATAAATTTTGGCTTCACAGGTAAGTTTTGGTATATGACATATACAGTATGGTTATGATAAATTGGTTAATTGAGTTGATATCACGATTCATTCTAAATATTTGCAACTTGGAAAAACTAGTTATCAGATGTGGTGGGATTTTTCTGAGATAGTACATGTAACTTAACTCCAACATCTTCAATTATGTAGTCACCTTGCATTTGACTCTACAGCAAAACAGACTTTTAACGGCTTTTTTTAGGCTTTTAGCGGCGTTTATAAGCGCAACTAATTTAAGCGCCACTAAAGCAACTTGCAAACTTTAGCGACGTTTATGAAAAAACGCTAAAGCTCATGACTTTTAGCGCTTTTCCCTAGCGCCGCTAAAGGTCATGACATTTAGCGGGCTTTTCCCACAAGCGCGAAGGTCATGACCTTTAGCGGCGCTTTTCTCAAAAACACCGCTAATTAGTCTGAATTGGAATATATCGATTTTTCCAATATCATACCCCTTCTTCATTAAACCATCCAAAAACAACAAATATAACATATAATTCCAACCCAAAATAGCAACCAAAAGCATTAATTCTAAATGATACTTCAAATTCAATAAAAGATATATGATATAAAATAATAAATGAAGTATAACTTAAAGTATTCTTACAATAATGTTAAATGTAACAATGTTAAAAATAATCTTACAACGAGAAAATTGATGTCTAAGATGGCGGCTTTTGCGACTACTGAAACATCTGCATCATATGCTGAAGCTGTAGCTGGAGCTTATTGTACTTTCTGTTCTGCTTTCCTCGCTGCTGCCGTTTCTACATCCGCTCTAAACTGTTGGTGGAGTTCTTCATATTTTCTTTGAACCTCAGCAATTTGCTCAACCGTGGTCGCTTGCGTCTAAGATATCTGTTCTTTTAACCTCTAAACTTCAGCTTGAGATTGACTCATGGAAGGCATGTATTGCTGAGAGCCGGATCCAAAATATTGGGTCGGGGTAACACTAGATCCTTGAAATCGAACCCGACCATACCTTTCAAGACCCAAAACATGAGTAATAATTACATTATAAATATACTCAAGATTAACGAACTATCATCAAAGCAGTAGAACCTTCGGGACCCAAAACATCAATTAATAATTACATTATCAATATCCTCAAGATTAACAGAACTATTAGTCGAGTACCGCTTCATACTACGCCTTCTTCTCCTTTAGTTTCTCCTAATAAATCAACGAAAGAGTTAGAAAGCGAAATATATAATAAGAAGGAATGCAACATAACTTAACATTATAAATTTAAAACTACTAACGATGAATTAAACTATTATAATTAAACGTTACAAATATTTATAATAAATCAAATTTTATTAAGTAAATATACCATAATTTCTCCGACGGATGTCATCGGAGATCCATCTTTCTTCTTATGCGTAATGTCAAAAAGCTGAAGGCGTTCAACTTTTTGACCAGACGAGGCTTCCTATAGTGTAGTAGTAAAAATATAATTTAATAGTATAAAGTCATTAATATTTAACAGAA
This sequence comes from Gossypium rotundifolium, assembly GCA_025506655.1. Lineage (NCBI taxonomy): Eukaryota > Viridiplantae > Streptophyta > Magnoliopsida > Malvales > Malvaceae > Gossypium > Gossypium rotundifolium. The sequence continues at coordinate 186,676,236 of CP106734.1, read as the reverse complement.
TTAATAAATTATAATACCTTGGCATCATTCATAAGCAAAACTTCTCGACTACTGCTGGTAATGCGTAAATTTTGTTTCACTGCTTTCGTTCCAACACGCTCGTGGTCTACATAATGAAATTATTATTACGTATATAGTAAATACTATAAACCGAAAAATTTATAAGAGTTTAGAACTAGGTAATACCTCTCCTTTCTTTGAATTCCAAAATCTAACCGCATCTTCCCATTGATACCTCAACATTCCGTGGGACATTTATAATTTATCCTCGAGACTTATGTCTTTCTTAAAATATTCATTTTTCAATATGCTTTTATGGTCTTTCCATTTTTTCCCAATGTCTTCTTTATATAGTCATCGGAGACCTCCAAAGCAAATCTCTCCTGAAAAAACATAAGTTTAGAAAGTAAATATAAATGAAACTTCAACCAAAGTATTATAAATTACATTCACGTTTTGTTACCTTAATATTATTGAGACATTGATTTTTGTTTCCATCAGGCATGTGATGCCATCATTCGTATTGATGGGCAACATATTTGCATTTCGTGCAATAATGCCCAAATAGCCTACTAAAAGTCGAGCTTTAAGGCCAACAGGTTAGCCATGACTATTTCTCCTTACTTTGACACGCTCGACAGGATTTAATTCATACAAATCTCTAAGCAGCGTACGTTCGCTACCTCTGCACGTCCCACCACTCTCAGCTGAACAATGAGATATTATTATATTAAACTTGAAAAATGAATCAATAATAAAAGTCATCATGCATGTAAAATAAACTTAACATTACTTTGTAATTCTGTAGGCTCATCATCTATGTCAGGCACATTCGAGGATCCAACAAGCATTTCTTTGTTCACTATTGCCTCTTCCGAATTTACGATTGTTACGTATAATATTTAAATCTCGTAATCTTCTTCTACTCATTTTTCTGCAATACACATAAAATAGCTGAAATTTTAGTAACAAATAACAACAATAATGGTACATATAAAATAGTTATATTATAAAAATGACCAATATTAAAATTATAATATTACATATAAATAAAAATCGTAAAATCTTACTACATCATAATTAAGTAAATATCTTCGTCCACATCTGACGAACCCATTGAAATTGTGTATTAGTACTAGGGATATTTTCGTTTAAGTTTTGTTACGGAAAAGGAAAAGTTTCGATCTTTCGACGATGTCATCTCTACTTCCATTGCCCATGTCAAACAAGTCTCTAGGGTGTTTGAAGTACAACGTACCAACCCTCATCGATTGCATCTTTCGAGTAAAAACTTGTTTAACTTGAGAAGAAAATACATATGGCTCAAATCTATCGCTTGTTCTCCGGTGTGAATCAATCGAGAGAAATTTACCATTGTAAAACCATATTGATCGTTTTTAATTCCGCGAGCCGTATTCACATCAGCCCAATCACCTCGAAATAAGACAACTTTCCATTTGCCGTAATAATCCAACTCAATTATGTCGGTAAGAAGTCCGTAATACTCTAGATTCCCTTCGACAGGATTACTGTCCCTAGCACTAGCATAACTTGTAATTGAAGAATTAACAACAATTCCATAATTTTTGGTTCTCCTCAATCTTTCGCAATACTTTGTATGAAATCTGTATCCATTGATGAGGAAGGCATTATATCTTTTCACTATTCTATTTGGACCTTATGAAAGCCATTTAACTTCGTCATTTACTTCATTTCGACTTCAGACCTATTGAATCGAAAGTAAATTGAGTAAATAAATGTTATGAGAAAACATTATTACTTGTCAATGAAAACTTCAATTGCATACCGTTTGGCTTAACCATTCATGAAATGATTCTGTGAACAACTTATTAATTCTTGTAGATATAATCTTCGGGACCGTGAACGAGCTCTCAATATTTGTTTGCACTCACTATGTTAAAAAAATGTTTACTTTGTTAGAAGGCAAACAAATTATAATTGATGAATATTTATCAAATTGTAGAACTTACTTGCGTAATGGTTCCATTGAATCGTGATGAAAAAGAACGTATCGATGTGCTTGGACCCACGATCTATCATCTATTTCTGCAATTTCAACTTTGTCGATTGGTTCTCCGAAACTTTGAAATAAATAAGTTCCGACCAAGTTATTATCTGTGAGCCCAACATTTCTACATTGTCTGTTTATTCTTATTTCAACATCTTTCAAATACCTTGAACAGAAAGTCATACATTCCTTTGCCAAGTAGCCTTCAGCAATTGATCCTTCCGGATAATGCTTATTGCGGCAGTAAGACTTCAATTTAGATAGGAACCTAAACACGATCTACAGCATTATCAAAAGTTGCAACTAAAGGCATTGAGGTGAATGAAGGAATAATTTACAAATAAATTAACACCTTTCTATGGGATACATCCATCGATAGAACACAGGTCCACCAAGTATTGCTTTACGAGGGAAATGAATTAACAAGTGCACCGTAATTGTGAAGAAGGAAAGTGGGCAGATCTTCTCCAGATTGCATAAAATCAATGCGGTTCAATCTTATAGTGTCTCAAGTTCTTGAACATCCAAAACTTTGCCACAAATTCCTTTCATTATATTGGATAGTTCAATTACACAAGACGTCACCTTTTTCGACATACAACACCGCATAGCAACTGGCAGTAAGTCTTGCATCAAGATGTAATAGTCATGTGATTTTAAGGCATATAGTCTTCGATCTTTAAGACTCACGCATCGAGATATATTTGATGCATACGCATCCAGGACCTTTATATCCTTCAACACCATACAGAACACTTCTTTCTCAGTCTTCGACATTGAAAAAATAGCAGGCGACAACCAATATTTCATTTTCGGAAGTGCTTGAGGATGAAGCTCACGCCGAATTCCCATGTGGACTAAATCAAGTTGAATCTGAAGATTGTCTTTCGATTTTCCATCGACATTCAAAATAGTCCCAATGATGTTCTCGCAGACATTTTTCTCAATGTGCATGACATCAAGATTATGTTGTAAAATCTGATGCTCCCAATAAGGCAACTCAAAAAAAATACTTCTTTTTTTTCACAAGTCAGCCTCATTAGGATCATCCTCTTCATCAGATTCATCCCTTGATCTTCTATTTCTTTGCGTGTTGGGCGGTTGATTCATCTTTCCATAAATGAAATTTATATCTTTCAACATGAACAATATTTCAGATCTACCGGTCTGCGAAGGAGCTTCTCTGAACTCTTCAGTAATATCAAACTGAGTACTCTAAAATCTAAATCTATGATTTTTCGGTAACTACCGATGATGCCCAATGTAAGAGAACTTCTTCCTATTATATAAACATTGCGAACATATTTGCGCAGCACAACAAGGACAAGCATAACGTCCCTTGGTACTCCAACTAGATAAATTGGCATAAGCTGGGAAGTCATTAATAGTCCACATCAAAGCTGCACGTAAATTAAAGTTCTCCTTTCTCATTACATCGTATGTCTCAATACCAGCCCATAATTGTTTTAACTCTGCAATAAGTGGCTGCAAATATATGTCAATCCCGAGCCCTTTCTCTCCAGGGATAATCATAGATAAGATAAAGGATGATTGTTTCATGCAAACCCATGGAGGCAAATTGTAAGGAACAAGCACCACAGGCCAAGTACTACGCTGTGCTCATAATTTTGCACGGGTTAAATCCATCAGATACTAGCCCAAGCCTCACACTCCGAGGATCGCTTGTAAAGCTTGGAAATTTGGAGTCAAATAATTTTCAAGCTAAAGAATCTGCAGGATGCCTTAACAATCTGTCATCGGTTCGTCTATCATGGTGCCACGTCATTGACTCAGGCTGTCTTTGACGAAATGAAAAGCCCTTGAAGCCTTGGTATTAGCGGAAAATACCACAAAATCTTAATTGTCGTCTTCCTTGACTGTGCATCATTTTCATCTTCGTTACCATCTTCTGTATTTTTATTCGTCCAACAGGATTGACCGTATACATGGCAAACCTTGTTGGTTTCTCCTTCGCCCAATACAACATGCGATCATTTGGGCAACTATGAATTTTTGTAGCCAAGATCCAAATCTTTGATCGGTTTTTCATGTCTTTGGAAGATTGAGGATTTTAGCAAGCGGAACATTTCTCTCAAAAACTCTAACAACATTGTCAAAGAGTTTCGGTCCACCTCCCAAAGCGTTTTAAGTGAAAAAGGCGAATCTGAGAAAAGCAGTTTTGAAAATTTAGATCCTCATACGGTTCTTCGTTCATTTCACCAAGTAGCGTGTAGAACTTCACCGCTTCTTCATTTGGTGATCATCGGTACACTTCTTCCCTTTCGGTGAAAGTATTTCCACCAAAATTATAATCATCGGTTGCACCCAAGTCGGTGGAAATGATTGCAAAGCATCACCGTGCATATTAAATGCATCCCATAATATGCCATCCATGTCATTTTCTCTAACATTCTAATTGTAAGCATTATGAGGATAACCCAGATTCATCGATGAAGAGGCTCCACTAGATGTACACTCTCTATGGAAAATTCACTTTTTATACCCCCAAACAAAGTCATCAACAACTAGATGTTCGTAGACAACTTCACGATAATGCCAATTGATATTGCAACACTTTTTACACGAGCAAAGAATCATATTCTCTTGGCTTGCATTTTGAAATGCAAAATTTAGAAAAGTTTCTACTCCATATTGATATTCGTTACTTACCCTTGAAAAATTCATCCAAGTTCTATCTATTTAAGTAGTTGTTGAAGTCTAAAGTTGATAGTAAATTACACGGGTAAGTTGTTTATCTATACATGTATTATGTAAGTTATGAAGTTTGATCTTAAAATTATGTAAGTATGTATTATATAAGTTAAATAATTTGATGAAAGCTATGAAATTTGATCTTTAACCTATGTATTATGTATTATGTAAGTTATCTAAGTTATGTAAGTTATGTATGTTATGAGAGTTATGTAAGTTATGTATATTATGTGAGTTATGTTGATTATGTAAGCTACTTAAATAATGATCGGTATTATTATATTGATAAAGAAAATTATAAGTTTTAAAACATTTAAAATATTGAATATTAAAATCTCATGAATCTAATTGAAAATTTTTCATTTATACTTGCCACGGATCTAATGTCTTTTTGATAAAGCTAATTATGCTTTTACTATTTATATCATCTCTCTACTTTTAATTTTGTTAAATCAATTTATGTAATATTTTTAAAATACCACTTAGGATCTATGTATAAAGCAAATAAAAATATATACCAACTTTCTTCAAGCATTTTAAAAACTTTTTATTTGCTTCACTTATTATTTGATTTGAAATAAATTAACAATAATAAATGAAATATATACGATGTTAATTTTATTATTATTAATAAATATCTATTTAGATTTTACTTCACTTATTGATGATGCTCATCTTTTAGATCTAAAATAGAAGAATGATAATTTTATGTTGTTGTAGTCTTCTTTGTGAGTATTAGTTTATACAAAATATAACATGTAAATTATGTAAGAAATTTTACATTTTACATGCAAAGTAAGGTGTGGTTAGAAGTGTTCATGGGTTGGATAATTATTTGAATTATCACTTAGAGGTATTAATTACACTAATTCATAATAAATATGAAATTAAAATAGTGTTTTATAAAGTATTTTAATACTATTAAAATTGTATTTTAGAACAATTAAAAGAATATTTATAAATTGTTTTACAAACAATATTAAAATAGTATTTTAAAATTAAAAACAATATTATTGTAAATAGTATTTGTTAAACAATGTTTTAAATATAAAATAATAATTTAAATATGCTTGCAAAATTTGTTTAAATTAATTTTATAATAAATTAAATATTTTAATTTTTAATCGATTGTGTATAAATTAATTTATTAATCATATTTCCAATATAATTTCTAAATCTAGAACTACTTAAAAGCAACTGAATAGAGGATACCAAATATGTCATAAGCAACTAATTAATTATATGGTCAAACATTATTAATATAAAATAAAACATTATTAATATAAAAATGGATCCATTAAGTTAACGATTAAATATGTCATTTTTATACCATTGTAACAATATAATAAACAGCAACATATTAAACAGAATATATAGCAGTTCAACCAAGCAGGATAATAAACAGCAATTTAGACATAAATTTTTAAGATTCATCATACGTGGCATTGTTACACCTGGGAGGATCCGTTATATCTTACAATGAGATATAAGGCAACCCGTTTGGTTTCCAGCCTATATACTTTGAATCTTTTTTTTTTTTGAGGACAGCAATATAATAAACATCATATATACCAACCAAGCAGAATAATAAACAGCAATTTAGACAACAATTTGGACAAATTCATCATGATATAACTATCAACGCCAAAATAATGCCATAATCTAACAATATCAAATAAAGAAATGAAGTACACCTTTCTTACCTGAGACAATATGGATTGAAGCTAAACAAACTGGATTGCAGATAACAGAGAATTGAAGGCAGAAAACTGGATGATAATTGTAAAATAAAGTAAGCATAACTTACAAATAAAACAAAACTACATTTAAACTATTTTATAGTCGTCCTCAAAGCTTCTAAATTTTATAGTAACATATTAATTCTATGCACTATCAATCACCAAACGATGTCACATCACCATTGGTGCACAAAATTGTATTATTGGATTCAAATGACTTAGTTTCGACGATTCATATTTTATTTATTTTATTTTTCAATTTTATCAAGCAATACCAAACACATCAATAAAGTGGCAAAATAAAATATTTTATTTTACCTTTGTTTTATTGTAATCATATTGTATATGTTTAAATAACATTTAATAAAAAAGAAAGAAATAATGCCCTACCATCCTAACAATCACACATTCCTAATTTGATTTTTAATGTCAAAATAATGCCATAATCTAACAATATCAAATAAATAAAGGCGTACACCTTTCTTACGAGACAATATGGATTGAAGCTAAGCAAACTGGATTGCGATAATGAGAGAATTGAAGGCAGAAAACTGGATGACAAATGTAAAATAAAGTTAGCATAACTTACAAATAAAACAAAATTACATTTAAACTATTTTACCCTTGAATAAGATATAATGAATTTAAGGCAGAGATTAATAGAGTATTGGTTTTGTGAAGGGTTATTGAATGAATTTGATAGAATTAGTGAACCTCACAATACACTAAAACAGACCTTTAGAGGCATTTTTAGTGGCGTTTCAATAAAAAATGCAGCAAATATTATACATTAGCGGTGTTTGAAATAAAACGCCATAAAAGTTGAGCAATAGCGGCGCTTTCGTAAAAACGCCGCTAAAGATCTGAGCATTAGCGACGCTTTCGTAAAAACGCCGCTAAAGATCTGAGCATTAGCGGCGTTTTTATAAAAAAGCCACAAAAGGTAAGCTTTAGTGGCGTTTTTTATAAAAGCGCCACAAAAGAAAATATTTTATTTTAGGGTTTAGGGTTTAAAATTTAAGGTTCAATGTCTATAGTTTAGAGTTTTAGGGTTTACGATATAATATTTATTATTTTGGGTTAAGGGTTTATGTTTTATAATTTAGGGATAGTTTGAATTTAGGGTTTATGATTTGAGATTTAAGGTTTAAGGATAATGTTTGAAAATCGAAAAATATTTGGAATTTATTGAGGTTCATGCTATTTTGTACTACACCCATATTATTTAATATAAGAATATAAAATATATGTTTTGTACTACACTAACATTGGCCACATGAATTCTAAAAAATTTGGTCTCGGATTATGGTTTAAGGGTTGCGGTTTAAAGTTTAGGGTTCAAGTTTTGTGGTCTAAGATTTGTGGTTTAAGATTTTGAGTTTGGGGTTTAGGATTTGATGTTTGTGGTTTAGGATATAACATTTAGGGTCTAAGGTTTATGATTTAGGGATTTGGTATAGGCATTTTTTTCCAATATCATATCCTTCCTGCATTAAACCAACCAAAAATAGCAAATATAGGATATAATTTCAACCCAAAACAGCAAATGTAGAATAGAAATTCCACTAAAAGCATTAATTCTAAATGATACTTCAAATTTAATAAAAGATATATGATATAAAATAATAAATGAAGTATAACTTAAAGTATTCTTACAATAATGTTAAATGTAACAATGTTAAAAATAATCTTACAACGAGAAAATTAATGTCTAAGATGGCGGCTTTTGCGACTGCTAAAACATTTGCATCATTCTTTGAAGTCAGAATTTGGAGCTCATCGTATTTTACATTACGCTCTACTACCATCATTCACGCCTCTACCTCCTCATTGCTGCCGCTTACGCATCCATTCTAATTTGTTGGTGGAGTTCTTCATATTTTCTTTAAACCTCAGTAATTTGCTCAACCGTGCTCGTTTGCATCTGAGCCATCCTGTCTTTTAACCTCTGAACTTCAGCTTGAGATTGACTCCCGAAATGCATGTATTGCTGAGAGCCGGATCCAAAATATTAGATCGGGGTAACACCAGATCCTTGAAATCGAACTCGACCATACCTTTCAAGACCCAAAACATCAATAATAATTCTGTTATAAATATACTCAAGATTAACAGAACTATCAGTCAAAGCAACCATACCTTTCAGGACCGAAAACATCAGTAATAATTCTATTATCAATATCTAACAGAACTATCAGTCGAAGCAGCCGCTTCATACTCTGCCTTCTTCTCCTTTAGTTTCTCCTAATAAATCAACGAAAGAGTTAGAAACGAAATATATAATAAGAAGGAATGCAACATAACTTAACATTATAAATTTAAAACTACTAACGATGAATTAAACTATTATAATTAAACGTTAAAAATATTTATAATAAATCAAATTTTATTAAGTAAATATACCATAATTTCTCCAGCTTTGGATGTCATCGGAGATCCATCTTTCTTCCTATGCGTAATGTCAAAAAGCTGAAGGCGTGCAACTTTTTGACCAGACGAGGCTTCCTATAGTGTAGTAGTAAAAATATAATTTAATAGTATAAAGTCATTAATATTTAACAGAATTAATAAATTATAAAACCTCGGCATCAGCTACGCAAGCAAAACTTCTGGACCCTGCCGTGTGCATGAATTTTTGTTTATGCCTGCTGCTTGTTCCAACTCGCTCACGGTCCTACATAATGAAATTTTTATTACGTATATAGTAAATACTATAAACCGAAAACTTTATAAGACTTTAGAAGTACGTAATACCTCTCCTTTCTTTGAATTCCAGAATCTAACTTGATCTTCCCATTGGTATCTCAACATTCCCGGCGGGACATTTCGTAATTTTTCTTCGAGACTTATGTCTTTCTTGAAATATTGTTTTTTCAAAGTGCTTTTATGGTCTCTCCATTTTTTACCCAATGCCTTCTTGATATAGTCATCGGAGACCTCTAAAGCAAATCTCTCCTAAAAAAGCATAAGTTTAGAAAGTAAATATAAATGAAACTTAAACCAAAGTATTATCAATTACATTCACGTTTTGTTACCTTAATATTATCGAGAGCTTAGTTTTTATTGCCATCAGGCATGTGATGCCATGATTCGTAGTTGATGGGCAACATATTAGCATTTCGTGCTATAATGCCCAAATAGCCTGCTAAAAGTCGAGCTTCAGATCCAACAGGCTGGCCATGGCTATTTCTCCTTACTTTGACATGCTCGACAGGATTTAGGTCGTATAAATCTTTAAGCAGCGTATGTCCCTGACCTCTGCGCGTCCCACCACTTTCAGCTGAAAAATGATATATTAATATTATATTAAAATTGAAAAATGAATCAATAATAAAAGTCAACATGCATGTAAAATAAACTTAACATTACTTTGAAATTCTGAAGGCTCGTCATCTACGTCCGACACATTCGAAGATCCAACAATTGTTTGCTTCTTCTGAATTTGGAGTATTGTGGACAATACTTAAATCTCGTAATCGTCTTCTAGGCATTTTTCCTGCAATACACATTCATCTCTATTTTTTTTCCCATTAAATTAACAAAAAAAGGCATAAAACATTCATTTCTAATGAGAACCGACATTACCCACCAAAAAACCAAAAACCCGAAAGGAAATAGATCTTGTATTTGAATGTAACCCTAAACCCATAAAATTCAGAAAAACAAAGCAACAATAATTAATAAAAGGAAAAGCATTACCCATTAAAAAAAAGAACATTTTAGCATAAATTATATATATAAAAAATTTACTGCTTCAATAAGAGAGAGATTAAGCTGAAGCCTGTTATGTTATCTTCTTCCTAAGACGGGAAACTTTTCTATTTTGAGCTAAACGCTTGAATTGTTTTCACGTTCAGACTTAATGAACTAATCTCAACAAAAAAAAAAAGTTACAATCCCAAAAACTATAACCAAATTAAGGATAAAAAATAAATTAACATCATGGGCAACAAAGAATTTCTGGTAAAAGAAACAAAAATCAACTAGTAACCTAAAATGCCATTAAGCAAAATTACATTCATCCATATCAATATGGGAATGTCACCCAGAAATGACAGTTGAGACGGACTGGCAAACAACTAAGGAATCTAGGAAGCTACGTATCAGAATTTAGGGTTTTAAGTTTATCTCAGTTAGTTCATATTGTTATCTTTATTAAAATAATATCAACGTGCAAAATTCAAAAATTCTACTCAATTAGTCTAACTATTTTTGATAAAGTAACATCTACTTCATACAACTATTTTTAATAAAGTAGCATCTATCAGGCTTCAGGTTTAAATTCAACACATACAACATTTCTAAAATAGCATATAACAAGTTTCGCCAAAATAACTGAATGTCGGATAGAACTTAGAAAAAAAAGGATTACACTCCAATTGCGTAATGATCTCAAATGCCAATTCATATTCTAGTGTTTCAATGTTACCAATTACATTGCAGATTACTATCTCAAATTTGGCAAAAATCCAAGAAGTTATGCGTTCTATCTCCAAAAATCGAATAGCATAAAATTATATATCTCAATATTGAATCGTGAAAAGAAATACTGAACGAATCAACACTTTAAACTCTTTACAGGAAAAAATATAGACAAGATCGAAAAATTCATCATAATTGTTAAATGGTTCTTTCCTCAAAATAGCTAAATTAAATAGTAGCATACCTGGGGGAGAAATGAGATAAAAGCGCAGGAAAGCTGCATCGGATAACAATTTGAATGGAAAGAAAAAAGCGAACCGCATGTACGTATTGGCAGTGATAATTTTTAGAGATAGTGAGGGGCATATATTGGCAGCATATACGTACCCGAATAAATTTTTGGCCGACCCAACTACGACAGAAGCGAGAGACTGTTTGCAAGCGGTGATAGTAGCTGAGGAATTGGGCTTTCGAAGATTAGTGGTGGAGGGAGATTTCTCGACTGTAGTAAAAAAAAAGTTCATTCGTAAAAAGGTAAATATTAAACAAATTTAATATATATATAAATATTTACAAATGAATAATATTAAAACAAATTTGAAATGTGAAATATTCATGCATAAATTTCAATAAAAAATTTACAAATATAAAAAGGTGAGCAACGTGTAGCACGTTTGTTGTAAAAATGAAGATGAGGAAGTAAGAGAACTTTGTGACGTAGAGAACAAACATTCTTTGTTTGTCTCTAATTCAAAGCAAATTTAGATACAATTTGCCATTGGGTTGCATGTTTATGTACCAAATAGTAATACTTCTAAAAAAAGTGTGAATTAACTATAAATATCAACATAATACTTGCACCCATAGTGGGGACAACTTTTTTCCGTCTAAACAAGAAAGGAACAAAATCCGAATTCCACATTTCAAATTAAATCAATAAGAATATCCTTAAATAAAACAACAATCTTATTGTAAGTTCGAAAACATACACCAATGCTCCACCAGCACTCCCCAATCTTGTAACACTTCCTTTTCCAAATGAACTATTTATATCATTCATTGTAGCCTCCAATGCTTTTTCCTGGAATGAAAAGGAAAGAAAATGAATCAAGCATATAACATTATGTATTCAAATAAAACCAATCTCAATTAACATATTCTGACAAAACAAAACAAACGAGAAGGCAGTATACCCAAAACCAAATTCATCAAGAACAGGGTAGATGATTACTTTTGTTCTTGCATTTTGCATTGTAAAATTCACTATAAAGCCAAAGCAGATGGTAAAGAACCAAAATCATAATCGACATAGCAATGAACAAATGACTAAAACAAAAAAACAAGTGGTAGTAGGTGTCGAATGCAACTATGTTCCAACAAATATATCCTCTCTTTTTTATTCCTAATTTTCATATATTCAGAGGATCATATCTCAGAAATGACTAGTATAGGAAAAATGAAAATCCATTAACATAGTACAAAGTGCTCTATATGAAAGTAAACTATAGCTTACCATCCAAAGTTTTTACTGAAGTTTCAATTTTTAAAAGCAGAAAACAAACCAAGTTAGCAAATGAAACAAACCCAAACCGCAGAATTGCAAGTAAGTTTCAAATGGGGCAATTTTTTTCTTGCTAAGACAAGCAAAAAATAAAAAGAACAGAAAAGAAAAACCGACAAAAATGAATAGCTCTAAATGACCAAACTCTTGGAAGTGAGTTTTCAAAGCAACCCAAACCCAGAATTGCAAGTAAGTTTCAAATGGGGCAATTTTTTTCTTGCTAAGTCAAGCAAAAAAGAAAAGAAAAGAAAAACCCACAAAAATGAAGACCAAACTCTTCGAAGTGAGCTTTCAAAGCAATCCCAGAACCATAGCAATGAAAAATAGTTAAAGGATATATAAACATCAATTAAAACAAAACAAAGCACAAAAATCAGAATGAGAATAAGAAAGCAGTGGCCTAAAACTGAGAGAGCAGTATAGTTATTACAACACTAAAAATGAGCTTACATTTTTTGCTCGTTCTATTTTCTGACAGGAGAACAAATCATGGCTGCCAACAACAAAACTTGAATACCGATTTCATGGCTGGCGATTTTGGGAAAAATAGTGGGGCTGCTGATTTCGGGTTGAAATTAGGGATTTCGAGGGGAAAAAATAGTAGGGAGAAAAGGTTGAGGGGAAAACCTTAACGTAAAAAGGTTGAAATTCTGCAATTTTGGGCTTCAATTTAGGGATTTCAGAAGAAGGGAGAAATGAAATTCAGAAGAAGGGGAAATTGATTAAGTCAATCAGGTTTAATGGTTGGGGGAAATGGAGGAGAGCAAAACGGCGATGTTTTGCCTAAAACAATTCAAGCTTTGTCACGTTTATCCAATAACGCCGCTAAAAACTTACCTATTGCGGCGTTTAACACAAAACGCTACTAAAAAACATACAAAACAACGTCGTTTTAATTAAAATATAATAACATTTTTGCGACGTTTTTTAGTAGCACCGCTATATTCTAACCTTATGCGGCGTTTTTATAAAACGCCACTAAAACATAAACAAACAATTTGCGGCGTTTCTTTAAAAACACCACTATAGCATATCCTATTGCGGCGTTTTGGTAAAAAAGCCACTAAAATCCCAATAAAACGGCTGCGTTTTCAGGCGGAGAGAACATATTAGCAGCGTTTTTTATGAAAACGCCACTATTTCTCAATTTTAATTTTTTTCATTTTTAACTTATTTTTTTCATTCAAAATTTTTGTGCTGAAATTATCATTTTTGGAATTTTATTTTCTAAAAATTTTGAATATTAAACTTTTAAAAAATTTGAAATTTTTTTGAAGATTTTATAATTTTTAAATTAACATATAAAAACATACTTTTTATGTCATATAAAAACAGACTTTTAAATTAACAAATTTGGATATCGATACATCTCGAATTATATATAAATTTCGGTTTAATATTATATAATTGTAAACGTGAAATTCTAATTGTGGTTTAAATATAGTTTGTTAGCAAAAAAAGTAAAGCCGACTGCAGCCCTTTAACTGCAAGATTACATAAAAATGAAACGGGCAGCAATTCAATTATTTATTGAAAATACATTATTGATGCCACTCCAATAATCATGTGAAAATAGTTCAATAAATCATTCAAGAATGTTCAAATAAATATCTTAACAGCATTATATATCGTATTCGTATATGCATTGCTGCTAACGATACAAGCTTTGTTTCATAATTTGTTTATGGACTGATTGATAAATTACAAAAGTTGTGCTTAATCAAAAACTTCCCAATCATGCGTGATTCTTGTTGAGGATGGAAAAGGGGGTGAGGCACATTCAAATGCCTCCGATTTGCCACTACCGAAGGGATTAGAGTTTTTAAGTCTTTTAATTTTTTATTATTAAAATTTAAAAATTTAATTGCCATTATTAACTCTTTTAGGAATTTTTTTTCTTTCTTTTTACATCAACATTAGTTGTTTAGATTTTTATATAAATGGTATTTAATTATATGTATACACCTAAATTTTGATATAGATACATCTCTAATTATATATGAATTTTGATTTAATGTGTAATTCTAGATGTGAAATTCTAATTGTGGTTTAAATGTATAGTTTAAACTTTAATTTTGATTTAATCATACACATTATTGTAAAATATAATTACATCAATATATTTTTATATTGAATAAATATAAATTTTATGTATGCAATATATAAATAAAAATAATATTAATTATATCAATAATCGTGTTAATATTTTACAAGATCTGGATCAAATTAAAGTTTATTTATACAATTGCACACTAAACCATTGTTCATGTATACTTTTGGGATTTAACCCATTTTGATATATATTTTTTAAAATAGTAATTTACATTTATCTTATTTTGATTTATATTCTAAAAAATCCAAGATTAATCCTAAATCATAAATCTTAGACCCTAAATATTATATCCTAAACCACAAACATCAAACCTTAAACCCCAAACTCAAAATCCTAAACCACAAATCATAGACCATAAAACTCGAACCATAAACTCTAAACCGCAAACCTTAAATCATAATCCGAGACTAAATTTTTGGGAATCCATGTGGCCAATGTTAGTGTAGCACAAAACATATATTTTATATATTCTTATATTAAATAATATGGGTGTAGTACAAAATAGCATGAACCTCAGTAAATTCCAAATGTTTTTCGGTTTTCAAACAGTATACTTAAACCTTAAACCTTAAATTCAAACTATAAAACCATAAACCATAAACCCTAAATTATAAAACATAAACCCTTAACCCAAAATAATAAATATTATATCATAAACCCTAAAACTCAAAAATATAGACATTGAACCTTAAATTCTAAACCCTAAACCCTTAAAATATTTTCTTTTGCGGCGCTTTTATAAAAAACACCACTAAAGCTTACCTTTTGTATGCTTTTATAAAACACCGCTAATCTCGAATCTTTAAGCGCTTTTTTTTAAAGTTACCGCTATTGCTCAACTTTTTGCGGCGTTTTATTTCAAACGCTGCTAATGTATAATTTTTGCTGCATTTTTTATTGAAACGCCACTAAAAATGCCACTAAAAGTCTGTTTTGGTGTAGTGTGAGCTTCACTAATTCTATCAAATTCATTCAATAACCCTTCACAAAACCAATACTCTATTAATCTCTGCCTTAAATTCATTATATCTTATTCAAGGGTAAAATAGTTTAAATGTAATTTTGTTTTATTTGTAAGTTATGCTAACTTTATTTTACATTTGTCATCCAGTTTTCTGCCTTCAATTCTCTGTTATCTGCAATCCAGTTTGCTTAGCTTCAATCCATATTGTCTCAGGTAAGAAAGGTGTACGTCCTTTATTTATTTGATATTGTTAGATTATGGCATTATTTTGACATTGAAAATCAAATTAGGAATGTGTGATTGTTAGGATGGTAGGGGCATTATTTCTTTCTTTTTTTATTAAATGTTATTTAAACATATACAATATGATTATAATAAAACAGTGTAAAATAAAATATTTTATTTTGCCACTTTATTGATGTGTTTGGTATTGCTTGATAAAATTGAAAAAAATGAAAATAAATAAAATATGAATCGTCACAAACTAAATCATTTGAATCCAATAATACAATTTTGTGCACCAATTGTGATGTGACATCGTTTGGTGATTGATAGTGCATAGAATTAATATGTTACTATAAAATTTAGAAGCTTTGAGGACGACTATAAAATAGTTTAAATGTAATTTTATTTTATTTGTAAGTTATGCTTACTTTATTTTACAATTATCATCCAGTTTTCTGCCTTCAATTCTCTGTTATCTGCAATCCAGTTTGTTTAGCTTCAATCCATATTGTCTCAGGTAAGAAATGTGTACTTCATTTCTTTATTTGATATTGTTAGATTATGGCATTATTTTGGCATTGACAGTTATATCATGATGAATTTGTCCAAATTGTTGTCTAAATTGCTGTTTATTATCCTGCTTGGTTGGTATATATGGTGTTCATTATATTGCTGTCCTCAAAAAAAAAAGATTCAACGTATATAGGCTGGAAACCAAACGGGTTGTCTTATATCTCATTGTAAGATATAACGGATCCTCCCGGGTATAACAATGCCACGTATGATGAATCTTAAAAATTCATGTCTAAATTGTCATTTATTATCCTCGCTTGGTTGAACTGCTATATATTACATTTAATATGTTCTTTGTTTATTATATTGTTACAACCGGTATAAAATGACATATTTAATCGTTAACTTAATGGATCCATTTTATATTAATAATGTTTGACCATATAATTAATTAGTTGCTTATGACATATTTGGTATCCTCTATTCAGGTTGCTTTTAAGTAGTTCTAGATTTAGAAATTATATTGTAAATATGATTAATAAATTAATTTATACACAATCGATTAAAAATTGTTAATAAAATATTTAATTTATTATAAAATTAATTTAAACAAATTTTGCAAGCATATTTAAATTAATTTTTTATATTTAAAATATTGTTTAACAAATACTATTTACAATAATATTGTTTTAATTTTAAAATACTATTTTAATATTGTTTGTAAAACAATTTATAAATATTCTTTTAATTGTTCTAAAATACAATTTTAACAGTATTAAAATACTTTATAAAACACTATTTTAATTGTCGTAACCCTTTTTTTGAAAACAAAACGGGGCTCGACTTTGGTTTTAAAAATAGGAATAAAGCAGAGTCGCCACCGACCATTATTTGGTGTGATCGGATCACCTTTATTTTAATAAAACATTTTGCTTTACTAAAAGCAGTGTTTTTGGTCCGAAGTTTTAAAAATCGGGTTCGGAGTTGGTTACGCATACGAGGAAGGGTTAGCACCCTCGTCGCCCAAAATTGGTACCAAAATGATTAATTAGTGTCTTAGCGTCGGAGGTTTGAAAGAGTTTTAAAATACGGGTCTTTTAAAAAGTATTGATACTTTTGAGATATCTTTGTTCCGAGAGGGTACGAACATCACATCCAGTACGTTAGGACATGATATTTTAAACCTTCGTAATCAAAACTATCTCATGATTTTACGAAGTTTATCAAAAGGATGTTTAGTTATTTAGTCAAACGGAAAATCATAACCCAGCACGTTAGGGCACTATTCCCCGAGTTTCTAAATACCAAAACATTGCCTCATTTTGAAATCTTTTAGATGAAATATGATAATTTTACGAATGATGTTTTGTTCGATAATATAATACAAAATGAAGATAACAAATGTAGATGTGAATGTGGTAAATAAAGAAATATAAATAATAATATTAATAGTAATAGTAATAATAATAATAACGTGATAATGACAAAGTAGTAATGGACTTAAATAAATCGCGAATAAATAAGACAAGAAAGGATAATAACAAAGTAATAATGATAGTATATGAAAATGAAATAATGACGATGATCGTAAAAAATGATTATTGCAATTAATACATGAAATAATATATAAAAAAATATATACATGTAAAAAAATAAAATAATATAATGATAGCAATAATATGGACAAAGTAATAGTAAAATAGATGGCCCTAATAATAAAAACAACAAATAATAGTAAATAAAATAATCGTCTCAACCCTAATAATAATAGATAAATAAAATAATAACACATGCAACTGTTATAATAAATAATAGTAATATAAACAAATAATAGTGAAAATAAAATTCAAATAACAAATAATAATGTGTTATAGTAAATAATAGTAATAGAATCAAATAATAATGAAAATATAATCAAAATAATAAATAATAATAATAATAATAATAGTAAAGTTAGTGAAATGCATTAATAATAAAATATAAAATGTAATAATGATAATAACAATAATGTAATAACAAAAGACTAAAAATATTGCAAAATAATTAAAATAGGATTAAATTGTATTAAAATTAACAGTTTGGGTTAATTGAAATAGAATAAAAGAAAAGGACCATTTGAAACACGCGTGAAAGGAGGGGGACCAAAATGAAATTAACCCTTTTGCCAAACGCATGCAATGACAAAGGGACTTAATTGCGAATCCGAACAAATTTCGGGGGAAATTTGAAAATAATAAAAACTAGATTGGAACGGTAAAAAAATGCGGAAGGACTGCGCCAATAAATATCCTATTTTTTCGGCAAAACACGCGGATCCTAGGCGGGTTGAATTGGTCGGATCGGGTCATGTCAAAACGACGTCGTTTGGGGCTTAAGAGGCACCTTAAAACGACGTCGTTTGGAGGCCTATTAAAGGCCAAAATCTTGAAAAAAAGTCATTCTCATTTCACTTTAAAAAAATCCTTTTCTCTCCTTTTTCTCTGCGCAGAAGAAGGGAGGGTGCGATTCTGGGGGTTCGTGGGTGGCCGTAGCGTCTTCACCGTTGACGACCACCGTGACACAGTGGTGGAATTTCCAAAAAGGTAACTTTTTGCTCCCTTTTTTTTATGTGTTTATTTCTGTTTATGCATGGATTTGTAACAGTAAAAAAAGGCATTTACAAGTGAGAAAAAAAATAAATCACCTTTTCATTTCTGTTTATATTTTTTGTGTAGATCTACTTCTTTTTTTTTTTGAATCTCTGTTTTTTGGTGTTCGAAATCTCTCCCTTTTTTATTGATCTATAAAAAAGGCCTCTCCTTTTGCTTGAATCTCTTTTTTTTTTATTGATCTCTGAAAAAAAGAAAATCCCCTCATTAAAGTTATTTTTTACTCTTTATAAATAAAATATATGTTTTTTTATTTGTTGCTTTCGCCTTTATACATCATGTTGTCTTGTCTTTTGCGGGCGTGGGGAGTAGGTGGAGGAGGCGGCGGTGGCGGTGAGCGTGAAGGCATGTGGTGTCGGGTGAAAAGTCGAGGTAGGTGAGGGTTGGTTGGCAGAGGCGAGAAAAGGGGCTAGGGTTTTCTGTTTTTTTTTGGCTGAGTGTTTGGGTTGGTTTTGGGCCATTTGGGCCTTTTTATTTTATTTTGGGTTTGGGTCTGTTGTTTATTTTGGGCCGGGCAAAATGGTTATTACAGCTGCCCCTCTTTGCTTATTGTCGTGAAACGAGAATAGAGCAAAGACAATAAAAGAACCAATTTTGCCCGGGCCTGGCTAAGCCTTGATTTCTTGATCCGCTCCTCTCCAAATAGCCTCGTTCTAGTCCATCTCCTCTCGTGCTTTGATCTTACTCTGTCGTCTCTTTAGAGAGACAGGATTTGCAGCTTCGATTCGCTTTATTGCTCCACTGTAACTTCAGGGTATGAGATTTATTTTAGCTTGCTCTACTGTGGCTTTAAGGCAAGATTTGTATCTTGACTTGTCCTCATTGCTAGTAGAAGCGGATGGGATGAGCATGTTCCACCTTGTTTAAGGCAATAGGACCTACAATTTTGACCTATTCCACTCTTGGTCAATGAAAATAGGATCGTCTTCAACTTACTCCTTTCTTTGGTCAATGGCAATAAGGTAATCGACAACCCGTTCCATTCTTTGGTTAATGGCGAGGATAATCTTGACCTATTCCACTTGCTGGTTAGTGGAAATAAGATGGTGGCTTAAATCATGTTTCCTACTGTTTAGGAAGACAAGATTTGCCTTCGACCTTGCCCCACTACTGATTAGGGCGACAAGATCTACACTCTTTGACCTATTCCACTGCTGGTCAATGGTAAATAGGATAGTCTTCAACCTATTCCACTGCTGGTCAGTGGCAATAAGACGGTGGCTTAAATCATGTTTCCTACTGTTTAGGAAGACAAGATTTGCCTTCGACCTTGCCCCACTGCTGGTTAGTGTGACAAGATCTACAATCTTTGACCCATTCCACTGCTGGTCAGTGGCAATAGGAAGGTGGCCTAAATCATGTTCCCTACTGGTTAAGGAACCAAGATTTGCCTTCGATCTTGCCCACTTTTGATTAGGGTGACAAGATCTACAATTTTTAACCTATTCCACACTGCTGGTCAGTGGCAATAGGAGGGTGGCCAAAATCATGTTCTCTACTGGTTAGAGAGCCAAGATTCGCCTTCGATCTTGTCCCATCATTGGTTATGGTGACAAGATCTACAATTTTTGACCCATTCCACTGCTGGTCGGTGGCAATAGGACAATCTTGACCTATTCCATCTTTGGTTGATGGTAATAGGACAATCTTCCACCTATTCCATCTTTGGTCGGTGGCAATAAGGTAATCTTCAACTTATTCCCTTCTTTGGGCAAGGCAATAAGACAATCTTCAACCTATTCCACCACCGGTTGATGGCAATGGGACCACCCATTCCACCATTTGGTCGATGGTAATAGGATAATCTTAAATAGTGTTGCTACACCGTCCTCAGGGACATATCACGTAGACTCGATTTTGATGTGTTTGTGTTTATGCCAAATGGTGAGGATGCTATGGTCGAATGACTCAAATGCTCCTAACTAACGTGTGATATGGATGACACTTGCATGAATGCGGAATGTCATGAGAATGATGATTTTTCGTTAAGATGCAATGATTGTAATAAATCGAATGCTCCTAACTAAATGTTATTACGGAGGACATTTGCATGAATGCAGGATGTCATGAGAATGATCTCTTTTAAAAGTTTAGGGCTGTAATTGCTCGTTCACTCGTCAAGGTCACGACACAGACGCAACATCTTGTCTGATATCTATGCCTGCGAATCTGAAGAAATGATCATAATTTTGGACTCCTCTTCTTCGAATGTTTCTAACCCCTAAGTGTGGTGGTTCCTAAACAACAGTCTTGTTTTAGGTTCCTACGCTGTTTAGAGGCTTCCAGAGTAATAGGTGGAACTCCTTTTTTGGAAGCATTATGGGTCTATGGGTCGTTATTTCAATTGCAAACAACTCAAAGATTTAAAATAACAATGGAATTTATGAAGAATGGAATTGGATTTAAATCAACAAAGTAAACATTATTGGAGTACAAGAAAAATGGGTAAAAAGAAAAAGTAGGTGCCCCAGATATCGCAGTCTGAGCTTTACCACCGGATCCTTTCGAAGATCATTTTGAGCTAAATAGACGTTGGGAGATCTGCAGTGCTTTGTAGATGTTCCAAGGTGTAACCTTCCTCCTTTTGATAATTTTGGGGGAAAAAGATTGTCACATACCTCCTCTTTCGTGCTAATTTGAACCGCCCTTATCGGGTTTTCGACTCAAAGCCCTTTTGGTCTCAAAGCACCCTTTACAGGTTTTTGCTTTGGCCTCTCCGTTTTTTTTTTTTTTAGATCTTCAAGCGCCCTTTTTGGGTTTTCGCTTTAGCCTTTCCCTTCTTCAAGCATAATACTTCTTAACTGAATCTGAATTTATGGGATTAGGTAGATTTTTCCCATTCATCTCGGCCAAGATTAGTGCCCTCCGAGAAAGCCTTTTTCACCACATAGGGTCCTTCCCAATTAAGCATCCATTTCCTCGAAATCCTTTTGTATGGGAGAATCTTTTCAAAACTAAGTCTCCTCGTGGAATTCTCGTGGACGACTTTCTTGTTGTATGCTCGCATCATTCGCTTTTGGTACATCGACCATGACGGATAGCTTTGACCTCTTTTCTTTGATCGATTCAATTGATCATATCGTGCTTGGATCCATTCGCTTCATCCAATTTCAATTGGACAATACTCGAAGGACGTAATTTCAACTTCGATGGGTAGAACCGCTTCCATTCGTAAACCAATGAGAAAGGAGTTGCCCGGTAGAGGTTCGATCGATGTTCGATAAGTGAAAAGGGCAAATGGTAGCTTCGTGCCAATCTTTGTAAGTCTCTCGTCATTTTCCTATTATCCTCTTGATGTTCTTATTAGTTGCTTCAACCGCTCCGTTCATCTTTAGGCGTCTGGTGGATTTAATTGTGATGTCGATCTTGAATTGTCTGACTTACGTGATCATCTTTGTTGTTCAAGTTTAACGATTATCGATATGATCCTCTCGGGCATTCCATATCGACATATGATCTCCTTTTAGGAACTTTCAATCACCGTGATTTTGTCACATTGGCATATGAAGTGGCCTCCACCCATTTAGTGAAGTAGTCAATTACCACGAAGATGAACCGATGTCTATTGGAAGCTTTTGGTGAGATTGGTCCAATGACGTCCATACCCCACATAGAAAAAGGCCATGGAGAGGTCATAACATGTAAAGGTGAGGGTGGTACATGAATCTTGTCCCCATAAATTTGGCACTTATGACACTTCTTAGCATAATCAATGCAATCTCTTTCCATGGTAGACCAATAATACCCGAATCTCATGATTTGTCTTGCCATTGCTAACCCATTAGCATGTGTTCCACAGACACCCTCATGGACTTCTTCTAGGATCTGCTTAGCCTCGGCACCATCCACACATCTCAATAGCACTTGATCCTTTCTTCTTTTGTATAGGATCTCTCTGTCTAAGACATAGTCGCAAGCTAGTCTTCTCAACGTCCTTTTGTCATTTTGGTTTGCTCGATCGTGGTATTTATGATCTTTCACGTATTGTAGTATATCGTGATACCACGGGTGATCATTTTGCTCCTCTTCTTCCACGTTGTAGCAATGGGCTGGGGCCTCATAAATGCTCATTTGTATAGGCCTCATATCCTCCTTGTTGTTTGCTCGTACCATAGAAGCCAATGTGGCTAGAGCATCGACCATCGATTTTAGTCCCTTGGTAGATAATCGAAAGCGATGTCCTCGAACTCTTTTATCGGTTCTTGGACCAATCTTTGTATTCAACCAATTTGGGATCCCTCGTCTCCCATTCTCCTTTAAGTTGATAAATTACCAATGCGAGTCTCCGTATACTTTCAAAGACCTTAATTTTGCGTTCAATAGCATTTCGGATACCCATGATGCAAGCTTCATATTACGCCATATTATTTGTGCAATCAAAATCCACTTACGGTAAATGGGTAATGATCTCGTTTGGGGACACTAGAAGCGCCCAATTCCATTACCCATAGCATTTGATGCCCCGTCAAGTTCGGTTTCAAGGACGACTTTTCGAGGTACCTCTTGATGGTTGCTACATACATTAGGTCTTCATTAGGGAAATCAAAGTCCAGAGGCTCATAATCTGCCAGAGCTCTACTAGCTAGAAAATCTGCTATTGCACTTCCTTTTATTGCTTTCTGGTTTACATAAACTTTGTCAAACTCGGAAAGTAAGATTTGCCATCGTGCCATCCGTCCATTCAAAGTAGTCGACTCCATTAGGTATTTCAATGGGTCTAGCTTCGAGATGAGCCAGGTCGTATGATACAACATGTATCGCCTCGTCTCCGAAGTTGTCCGGACCAAGGCACAACACATTTTCTCAATCGGTGAGTACCTTGTTTCACACTCGGTGAACTTTTGCTAAGGTAATATATTGCTTTTTCTTTCTTTCCGACTCATCATCTTTGGCCGAGCACACATCCCATTGAATTATCAAGTGCACCGTCAAATAGAGGATCAAAGGCTTCTCGGATTAGGCGGTGTCAATACGGAGGATTGGACAAGTATTGCTTTACTTTGTCGAAGGTCTTCGACATTCCTCGTTCCACACTTTGGATTGTGTTTTTAAGAAGACGAAATATGGGTCACATTTCTCGGTCGGTTGTGAAATGAACCGAGCAATGTAATTTAATCTTCCTAAGAAACCTCGAACTTCTTTTTTGCATGCGGGGAGGTAATTCTTGTATAGCCTTGACTTTGTCTGGGTCAACCTCAATCCCCTTTTCATTGACTATAAATCCTAGCAGTTTTCCTGACCTGGCTCGAAAGGTACATTTTACCGGGTTAAGCTTCAGTTGGACTTTCCTCAACCTCAAAAATAACTTCCTTAAGACTTGGATATGCTCCTTTTCGGTTCGAGACTTGGCGATCATATCGTCGACGTAAACCTCAATTTCCTTGTGCATCATGTCATGGAATAGGGTCACCATGGCCCTCTGATATGTTGCTCCCGCATTCTTCAACCCAAATGGCATTACCTTATAGCAAAAGGTTCTCCACATGGTTATGAATGTGGTTTTATTCATGTCCTCAGGAAGCATTTTTATCTGGTTGTATCCTGAGAAGCCATCCATGAATGAGAACAACGAATAACCTGCCGTATTATCCACCAAGGTGTCGATATGAGGTAACGGAAAGTTATCCTTCGGGCTAGCCTTGTTTAGATCTTTGTATTCCACACACATTCGTACTTTCCAATCTTTCTTAGGGACGGAGACGATATTGGCTACCCATTCTGAGTACTTAACCACTTGCAAGAACCTGCGTCAAACCGCTTCTTGACCTCTTCTTTTATTTTCAAGAAACGTTTGGCCTCATCCTCCAAGTTTCATTGGACCGCTTGTATTCTTCTTTTTATGGGCAAGCGGTGTACCACGATATCGATGCTTAGCGGGCATGTCTTGATATGACCATGCGAAGACATCCTTGAATTCTTGGACTAACTCAATGAGGTATTGCTTTGTCTCTGCGTGATGATCTGGCCCAATCTTCACTTCTTTCTTTTCTTGCCCATCTCCTAGGTTCACTATTTCCTTTGATTCTTTATGATGTACAATTTGATTCTCCTCTTGTTCTACCATCCTTAATGATTCAGAGCTAAATCACGCCTTGGTCATCTCCAAAATCTCGAAAATCTTCCGCACCCATATCTTGCTCAAAAGGACATTCTGAGTCATCTGTAGTGTTACTCAAATCATTGATATCTGGGGACCTGTTACGGAAATGAATAAAGGCTCATAGAATCATAGAATCTAGGCATGTTTATTGGTATGATAAATGAAGAATAGAAATGTTTAGAAGAATATCTAGAGAAAGAATAATGAATGAATGAAAAGAAAATTTGCTCAAAAGATGGCGGAGATGTATTTTATTGAAAATAACGATGTCTTATACAAAATGATGTTTCACAAAAGGGACTCTTATTGCTTCTAGACTTAAAGCAATAAGTGTGTTCCGAGTATTACTCTTAATGAGTTCTAAAAGCTACAGGAATCTCCTCCGCAATCCAGTTGTTTAGAAACGCCGCTCGCTCATAGGCGAATACCATTCGATTTTCTTCATCGTTTTCCCTCGATATAGCGTTGACATGCACGATTTCTTCATTTTATGCTTCTCGTTCGGATAGATAACCCTCCCGATATAAAGATCTCCGAATATGAGGAATTATCATCGGTTGCCATTTCATCTCATCTCCTTCAGCGTGCCTTCCTTCTTTCTTGTTTCTTTTCGACTCTTCTCTTTTTGCTTTGTATTTGGCTTGAATCCTGAGCAAGAAGAAGTCTCGCTTTTTTTAGTCTTGGGACCTCGATTTCTCCTTGGAGGTACCTTCCAAGTCCTTTTCCGGGTAAGGCTCCTTTTCCCACTGTCATTTGCAATCCCATCCTGGTAGTCTTGGATAGTTTAGGTGACGGGACTTTGTTTCCTTCTGAAATGAAAGTCACATTCACGAACTCTAAGGATCGAAAGGAACATTCAATGGCTTCCTCATTTGTTTCTAGGTATGGTGCTTCATTGGTAACAGTCGCTATGATATCATCTTCAGCGTTTATGGTTACCAGCTGATTTTCTATTACCAATTTCAATTTCGATGCAAATGATTGAAGGTACGTACTCATTGAATGAATCCAGGCCTCCCTTGTAAGTTAGCCAGAAGGCTTGATATCTATGACCGTAAAGTCTACTTCATATGTATTAGGCCCGATCAATAATGGTATGTCTATTCTTCCCATCACTCTTCTTTCGGTGCCATCGAATGCTCTCACTATGTTTTGGCAGGATTTCATATGAGAACTATCTATCGGCAACCTCTTGAGTGTGGCTAGTGGTAAGACATTTAATGCTGACCCATTATCTATTAGCACACTTGGCAAGGTGTATCCCTTGCAACGGGTAGTTATGTGTAACGCCTTCGTTGACCCCATACCTCCCGGTAGGATTTCATCATCGTTGAAGTAGATGAAATTATCAGCGTTTATGTTACTAACCAGACGATCCAACTTGTTGACGGATATATCTTTAGTAACATAGGTCTCATTCAAGATTTTCATCGGCAGATTACGATGTGCTTGAGTTTAATAGTAAATCTAGACCGATATGCGAGCCGATTTGTTTATGTAATTTGCTCTACGATTAATCGTATTCACTATGCTTCAAAAACTTTAAGAATTCTCGGCTTTTCCTCCTTCTTGGTTCGTTTATATGTGTCTTGCTTGGTCCCTTTTTCTTTCTTTTGTTCGCCCATCAAGTTTTTTCCTTTTGAGTGCTCCATTCTTGAGTTTGACAAGTCGTAGCGCTTTCCACTGCGCGTGTAGGAGCCTTCCTCTTGGTTTCCTTTTGTCGTGTTGGGCGAATCTTCCCTCTCAGGAATTGTCACATTGCAGTTATAGTTCCAAGGGACCTTCTTGTCATCCTTATATGGAAAGGCTACCGGTTTTCGGATCACGATCTTAGGATACTCCTGGCTCCCTTTTGTGGACGGACCTCCTTTTTCAGGAATCGTCACGTTGCAGTTATAACCCCTAGGAGTCTTTTGGTTGTCTTCAGATGGAAAAGCGGTAGGCCTTCGAATCACGATTTTCGGATTTATTTTTACTCCGTCGCCCTTTGATCGTGAGATGGCGACTAAAGGATAGCTCGCCTCCGAGGCTTTTGCTGCTAACTCATCCTCTAACGTGCAGATGTTTCCCTCTTTTCGGCCTTCATCGCTTTCAAAGAATTCTAACTCTTTATTGTCCATCGTCACTGCATCAATTTCTTCCGAACTCAAGGCAACCTTGGATTTCGTGCCCTTCCAAGTTATGAAATTCACGTTCTTTGTTTCTTCATGTTTTCCCTTTGGACATGTCACAACCAATCCCCTTTTTATCATTTCTTTCCAGACCTGTTTCATTGGAGTTTTCACATCGGAAATATCCCTCTTAACTCTTCTTCTCACATCTTCGCCTATCATGTTGACCCGTGATTAGGTAGCGGGTGTCCTTGCTAGAGGTGTCATCGACTCTATAACGCCCATCCGGATGAGTCTTTCCACTAGTTTCTTAAAAGCGAGGCGGTTTATAGAATGCCCCACGATTCCTGCATGGTATTCGTGACTGTGCGTTCGTGATCATACCACTTAAGTACGAGGTTACAAGGGTTTTAAGTAATGGGGAGACAACATGGGCGTCAAATAATTCTCGTACATTTCCTTGTATGGGACTAGGATAGGCGTGAATTGGATCTTCTCCGTATTTTGCCTTGTGTTGAATTCCTGTCTAAGGGGGCTCTGATGATCGAGGGTCACAGATCCTTGGCTGGTTCACGGTAATAGGCTTTGAATAACTTTTACCTATGTTGTTTATATCATTCTCCTCTTCTTGGACCGTCTTTCTAGTACTTTCTCCAACCTCTATTTTACCGCTTCGATTGCATTTTCAATCATTTTGCTCGACAAAGACGATATCGAAAAAACTTTTAGTGGCACTTCCAAGTATGTGATTAATGAAGGAGCTTTCAACGATTGACAAACAAAGATGGTTGTCTCCTTTTCTAAGGCGGTGGTGAACTTGTGTGGCTACTTCCCTCCACCGTTGGGCATATTGCCTGAAACTTTTGTTTGGCTTTTTCTCCATATTTTGGAGCGTGATTCGATCAGGAGCTATATCGGCTACATGCTCGTATTGTTTCAGGAAGGCCTGTGCTAGGTCCTTCCACGACTTAATTTGGGTACGGTTGAGCTGATTGTACCATTTGGCCGCGGCCCCGGCCAAACTATCCTGAAAATAATGAATAAGCGGTTGGTCATTGTTAACATATCCCGCCATCCGTCGACGTAACATTGTGATGTGCGCCGGGCAATGGTCCCATTGTATTTTTCAAAATCAGGGTCTTGAACTTTGGCTAAGTACGAGGTCAGGACTAGGCTCAAGTCTTTAGCGCCCACCCGTAGCGATGGTCACCGCCTCTATTTCCTTAAACTTTTCTTCTAACCATTTGTAACGATCCTCGAGTTGTTTGGGAAGGTTCGCTTTGCCTTATCCATTTCAACCATTTCATCAAAATCGGGACTATAGGTTAGTCGGACCTTCTCTGGGATTAGTGCTCGAACCAATGAAAAGTGTCTTTGGCATTGCGGTCTCAACTCGCATCGTGGCTCGATAACAAAAGGTGTCCTTTCGGTGGTGCTTGGGTATTTGGCGGGGTAAATCCGGGAGGGTAAGTTAGGTCGCCATTATTCCTCGAGCTAGCAATGGCGCCTTTCCTCGCTCATTGGCCAATAGTTGAGCCACCGGGCTTATCATGTTGTTTTGGGACTCTTGCATCCGTTCTATCATATCTTGTTGCATCTTGGTTAATCGTTTTGCATCTGTTCTTGTATTTCCCTTTGCATTTGCTCTAGTCTTTCTATCATTTGATCCATGATTTTAGTTTTACCTCGTGTATTGTAGCGATGTTCCAGGGTAACTGTCATAATTTAAGGTTCTTTTGTGAGATTTAATGCACATGATGCAATGTAGTGCTAATGCATGCAATGTATGTAAAAAAGGTATTAATTCTGATTCAATTTCCATTAGAATAACTTTTCTAGAAAACAAATTTCTTTACATAGAATGAATTACATATAAGGCCTCGCCCTAATACTTAAGGCCTTGACCTCTTCAAGAAGCCTAGCTAACTCTTGTCCTTGTTCTGACTTTGATTCATAAAATAAACTTAGTACATCAGCTTGGACTCCTAAGGTTTGCAAATGCTCCGCGACCTCTCGCACTTGAGCCACGGCTTCCCCCATGATGTAATCCCGGTCTCTAACCTGATTCTGAGAGTAATGAAGTTGTTGCTTCGAACGCTCCTCATTGACTTCAAGAAGCTCCACCCGTAGCTCACAACCATGTAAAGCAGACTCTAGCTCTTCGATTCTCGCTTTCATTTCTTCAATTTTACTCAGACTAGCCTTTAATTCAACTGCAGAGTTGCGGTTACGATACTGATAGAAGGATCTTTCCAATTCTGCCACCCGAGCCTTTAATTCCTCTTTCTCGCTTTGGGTTTTACCGACTTCTTTTGAGTATCTTCCTAACTTGAGTATCTTGAGTTCTCCTTCCCATCGACTAGCTCTATTTTTTCCTCTCCGAGTTCTTGACTCCATTGCTCGATGTTTTTCCTAATCCAAAGCAAGCTTCATTGACCTTCGCAGCTTCTTATAG
The DNA here is from genome assembly GCA_025506655.1 of Gossypium rotundifolium. Taxonomy (NCBI): domain Eukaryota; kingdom Viridiplantae; phylum Streptophyta; class Magnoliopsida; order Malvales; family Malvaceae; genus Gossypium; species Gossypium rotundifolium. The sequence goes on along the minus strand of CP106734.1, from coordinate 186,646,644 downwards.
TCTGTTTTCAAACTGTCCAAATCTTCCTCAGCCTTATTTTTCCCTTTTCTCAACTTTTCTACCCACTGGATGTCAACGTCCAATCCTAGCTACATTTTCTTCTTCTAATCGTTCTATCCTTTTCCTAATTCCGCATTCCTTTTCTCAAATTCTTGTTTGATGATTTCGAGCTCTGATGGGATTACCTGTAGGTGCTCCTCCATGAATCGGGCGTCTTTCTGGCCTGATGTGGGAATGTTGTCATTGACTCTCTGACTCCTCCATCGGTCATATTCGGGGTTGTCATCGGGTTTGTGGCAAACCTTTTCATTCTATGAGTCTCGACTCAAGCGCTTGCTATTTCATTTAACTCTTTTCTTACAATTGTCTCCTTTGTATTCAAATTCACAGTGAATTAGACCTTGTGGTGCGGTATAAACTGTCTCAATCAGATTGTCTCAACACGAGGAGAGAGCATATCCGATAGCCTCCCATACTCCTAGTAGAGGAACCTACCAAAATCTCCACACCGATACAGATCTCATCAGGATCATTAAAGGAGCTTTCCATTCTATGTCTTTCTCTCGCAGGTTTTGCAGAATCGTCATCCATTTTTCTTCCGTAAGATCGTCTCGCCTTGGTGCGCCTACTAATTCCTTTATGGGAATAGTCCTCGAGAAGATTCGACCGTGCCTTTTCTCGCTTTCCAAAATGATTGTTGAACCATACTAACAAGAGCATGCACAACCGGTGAATCTTCCTTCGCCCGCTTCTTCGACACGCCGCTTAGAGACTGAAAGTTTCAAATTTAATTGCGAGAACAGGTGTGACTCTTTATCCAATCTGTCAATAAATTCGAGATCGCTTCGTCTACATGCCCTAGAGCTTTAGGAAAATAATCAATCCATAAATGCTCAAGGCAAAAATGTCAACCCTTTTCTTCACGTCAGGGTGTGCTATAATCAAGTCCCTTAAATTTCTCCAAGGGATACACTTACAATCTCCTTTTTGTTTTATCCGTGCCGCAACCCATTGCTCGCTCATTCCCGTAATATTCATCAGCCTTTTTAAGAAGGTGGGGACGTTAACAGGTCTTGTATAAACTTTTTCAGTTTGGATTTTTGGGCAACGGAGTAAAGCTGTGTATTCTTCTATAGTAGGCACCAGGTCCACTTTCCCGAAAGTAAAACAAATTATAAGTGGGATTCCAAATCGGGTTATAGCTCAAAACAGTCTTTGGTCTACCTTGATGTCGAAAGCGATATGGCGATCTCCGTAATGACAAGAGAATAATTGCTTGATCTCATCGTCCCATTGACTCCATATCTCTTTCATCTCTTGAAGATTATTTTGAGTGACACCGATACGCGTGAAGTCCCATAATTCGACACGCGCCCTTCAGAAGACTATCACCTTTTTCTTCTTGCACGCCTCTCGGCCCATATCCCGGACATCGCATTGTCCTCCACTCTATCAAGAAACCCCCTTTCCATGACAAGCTATCTATTTGGCAATTGAACATGAATCAACACCTTTTTGATGAATATGCCATGCAAAAATAAAAATAAAAATAAAGCAAATCGTAGTTTTATACACAATAAGCAAAGAATAAAAATACCTAATCATAACCACTAGGGTTTGGCATGGCTCTACCTAGGTGGGTTCTTTAGGCTTACTATATGAGGTTTGGTTCTAAAGAGGGTACCGAACCAACAGATTCCTCGATCTTCACCCATTATAGGCTCATATAGATCGAAGTTCGATTCGGGGATACATTTCTATGGTCGCATCTGAGATGAAAATCTCACAAAGACATAGGTACGGATGTATCCCAAAGCGATCCATTATCCTGCACGGAGGTGAAAACCTCACGAAGGAGTAGTTTCTCACTCTCACCTAAAGGTGTGACCACAACGGTCATGCAATGCAATGCCGCAATTAAAACAACATGCAATACAAATACAGTAATCTTCAAACCGAACTTTCAAACTTCCGACAAAAGACAGAAAATAATCAATTTATGGCTTGACTCTCTAAATACGTCCCCAGTGGAGTCGCCAAGCTATCGTAACCCTTTTTTTGAAAACAAAACGGGGCTCGACTTTGGTTTTAAAAATAGGAATAAAACGGGAGTCGCCACCGACCATTATTTGGTGTGATCGGATCACCTTTATTTTAATAAAACATTTTGCTTTACTAAAACAGTGTTTTTGGTCCCAAGTTTTAAAAATCGGGTTCGAGAGTTGACACACGACGAGGAAGGGTTAGCACCTCGACACGCCCAAAATTGGTACCAAAATGATTAATTAGTGTCTTAGCGTCGGAGGTTTGAAAGAGTTTTAAAATACGGTCTTTTAAAAAGTATTGATACTTTTGAGATATCTTTGTTCCGAGAGGTACGAACATCACATCCAAGACGTTAGGACATGATATTTTAAACCTTCGTAATCAAAACTATCTCATGATTTTACTGAAGTTTACTAAAAGGATGTTTAGTTATTTAGTCAAACGGAAAATCGAACTCAAAGACGTTAGGGCACTATTCCCCAAGTTTCTAAATACAAAACATTGCCTCATTTTGAAATCTTTTAGATGAAATATGATAATTTCTGAATGATGTTTTGTTCGATAATATAATACAAAATGAAGATAACAAATGTAGATGTGAATGTGGTAAATAAAGAAATATAAATAATAATATTAATAGTAATAATAATAATAATAATAATAACGTGATAATGACAAAGTAGTAATGGACTTAAATAAATAGCTAATAAATAAGACAAGAAAGGATAATAACAAAGTAATAATGATAGTATATGAAAATGAAATAATGACGATGATACGTAAAAATGATTATTGCAATTAATACATGAAATAATATATAAAAAATATATATACATGTAAAAAAATAAAATAATATAATGATAGCAATAATATGGACAAAGTAATAGTAAAATAGATGGCCCTAATAATAAAAACAACAAATAATAGTAAATAAAATAATCGTCTCAACCCTAATAATAATAGATAAATAAAATAATAACACATGCAATCGTTATAATAAATAATAGTAATATAAACAAATAATAGTGAAAATAAAATTCAAATAACAAATAATAATGTGTTATAGTAAATAATAGTAATAGAATCAAATAATAATGAAAATATAATCAAAATAATAAATAATAATAATAATAATAGTAAAGTTAGTGAAATGCATTAATAATAAAATATAAAAATGTAATAATGATAATAACAATAATGTAATAACAAAAAGACTAAAAATATTGCAAAATAATTAAAATAGGATTAAATTGTATTAAAATTAACAGTTTCGGGGTTAATTCGAAATAGAATAAAAGAAAAGGGACCATTTGAAACACGCGTGAAAGGAGGGGGACCAAAATGGAAATTAACCCCTTTTGCCAAAACGCACAATGAGAAAGGGACTTAATTATGAATCCGAACAAATTTGGGAAATTTGAAAATAATAAAACTAGATTGGAACGGTAAAAAATGCGAAGGATCATGCGCCAATAAATATCCCATTTTTTTGGCAAAACATGTGGATCCTAGGCGGGTCGGGTCGGTCGGATCGGGTCATGTCAAAACGACATCGTTTTGGGGCTTAAGAGGCACTTAAAACGACGTTGTTTTGGAGGCCTATTTAAAGGCCAAAATCTTGAAAAAAAGTCATTCTCATTGCTCACTTTAAAAAAAAATCCTTTTCTCTCCTTTTTTCTCTCGCAAGAAGGGAGGGTGCGATTTGGGGTTCGGTCGCCGCCGTCTTCATCACGACGACCACCGCATACCTGGTGGTTTAATTTCCAAAAGGTAACTTTTGCCCCTTTTTTATGTGTTTATTTCATTTATGCATGGATTTGTAACAAAAAAAAGGCATTTAAAAGTGAGAAAAAAAATAAATCACCTTTTCGCTTCATTTATATTTTTGTGTAGATCTACTTTTTTTTTTTTTGAATCTCTTTTTTGGTGTTCAAATCTCTCCTTTTTATTGATCTATAAAAAGGCCTCCTTTGCTTGAATCTCTTTTTTTTTATTGATCTCTCAAAAAAGAAAATCCCCTTATAAAGTTATTTTTTCTACCTCTTTATAGTAAATATATGTTTTTTTTATTTGTTGCTTGTCGCCTTTGCTTCATCTGTGTTGTCTTGTCTTTGCGGTATGGGGAGTAGGTGGAGGAGGCGACGGTGGCATGTGATCAAGATGTGGTGGTGTCGGTGAAAAGTCTGGGTAGGTGAGGGGTTGGTTCGGTAGAGAGGCGTAAAAGGGGCTAGGGTTTTCGTTTTTTTTTTAAATGAGTGTTTGGGTTGGTTTTGGGCCATTTGGGCCTTTTTATTTTATTTTGGGTTTGGGTCATTGTTTATTTTGGGCGGGCAAAATGGTTATTACATTAATTTCATATTTATTATGAATTAGTGTAATTAATACCTCTAAGTGATAATTCAAATAATTATCCAACCCATGAACACTTCTAACCACACCTTACTTTGCATGTAAAATGTAAAATTTCTTAAATAATTTACGTGTTATATTTTGTATAAACTAATACTCACCGCAAAGACTACAACAACATAAAATTATCATTCTTCTATTTTAGATCTAAAAGATGAACATCATCAATAAGTGAAGTAAAATCTAAATAGATATTTCATAATAATAATAAAAATTAACATCGTATATATTTCATTTATTATTGTTAATTTATTTCAAATCAAATAATAAGTGAAGCAAATAAAAAGTTTTTAAAAATGCTTGAAAGAAGTTGGTACATATTTTTATTTGTTTTATACATAGATTCTAAGTGGTATTTTAAAATATTACATAAATTGATTTAACAAAATTAAAAGTAGAGAGATGATATAAATAGTAAAAGCATAATTAGCTTTATCAAAAGACATTGGATCCGGGACAAGTATAAATGAAAATTTTTCAATTAGATTCATGAGATTTTAATATTCAATATTTTTAAATGTTTTAAAACTTATAATTTTCTTTATCAATATAATAATAACGATTATTATTTAAGTCGCTACATAATTCACATAACTCACATAATATACATAACTTACATAACTCACATAACATACATAACTCAAATAACTTACATAATACATAACTCGGATAACTTACATAATACATAAAACATAGGTTAAAGATCAAATTTCATAGCTTTCATCAAATTATTTAACTTACATAATACATAGTTTATATAATTTTAAGATATAACTTCATAACTTACATAATACATGTATAGATAAACAACTTACCGTGTAATTTACTATCAACTTTAGACTTCAACAACTACGAAATGGATAGAACTTGGATGAATTTTTCAAGGGTAAGCAACGACTACCGATATGGAGTAGAAACTTTTCTAAATTTTGCATTTCAAAATGCAAGCCAAGAGAATATGATTCTTTGTCCGTGTAAAAAGTGTTGCAATATCAATTGGCATTATCGTGAAGTTGTCTACGAACATCTAGTTGTTGATGACTTTGTTTGGGGGTATAAAAAATGGATTTTCCATGGAGAGTGTACATCTAGTGGAGCCTCTTCATCGATGAATCTGGGTTATCCTCATAATGCTTACAATTAGAATGTTAGAGAAGATGACATGGATGGCATATTGAAGGATGCATTTAATATGCACGGTGATGGTTTGCAATCATTTCCACCTGACTTGGGTGCAACCGATGATTATAATTTTGGTGGAAATACTTTCACCGAAAGGGGAAGAAGTGTACCTGATGATCAGCCAAATGAAGAAGCGGCGAAGTTCTACACGTTACTTGGTGAAATGAACGAAGAACTGTATGAGGGATCTAAATTTTCAAAACTGTCTTTCTGTATTCGTCTTTTTCACTTAAAATGTTTGGGAGGGTGGACCGGAAACTCTTTCACAATGTTGTTAGAGTTTTTGAGAGAAATGTTCCCATTTGCTAAAAACCCTCAATCTTCCAAAGACATGAAGAAACTGATCAAAAATTTGGGCCTTGGCTACAACAAAATTCATAGTTGCCCAAATGACTGCATATTATATTAGGACGATCGAAGAAACAAACAGTGCTGTCATGTATGCGGTCAATCCCGTTGGACGAATAAAAATACAAAAGATGGTAATGAAGATAAAAACGATGTAACACCCCTTACCCATATCCTATGTCGGAACCGAGTATGAGGCATTACCAGACTTAACAATACATTTGGTCAAATTAATTGACACATATACAAAATGACTTAGTCAAGCCCCTATACATGCCATAGTTTAAATCATTTATAAATAAAGATACCCATAGATAGCTTGATAGTGTGAAGCGATCTCCGATGACCTCCAACCCAAGCTTGTTTAGTAGGACTCTGTAACATGGGAAAGAAAAGGGGGTAAGCTTATAAAGCTTAGTAAGTTCACATGTAAAAATAATAAGCATTAACAATGAATTTAGCTTACTACTAAGCTGTCATAACTTGTATAAATAATGCTAAGTTCTTACTTTCCCAACTTACTCATTTGTAGCCTTATCAAAGCCTCAACATGACAAATCCTCACAACAAGTTCTCAATTTGATACAAACATTAAATCACATGCCTATACCTTATTACTCATGTTCATATTAATCTATCTACTTGAATCGCTGTCACTAAATTATTTATTTCTTGAGCTACAGAGCTCCGAATTTAAAACCTTAATTTTCCCTGAAACTAGACTCATATATATTTATACCATAAAATTTTCAGAATTTTTGGCTAATCCAATTAGTACAGTTTATTCATTAAAATTTCCCTTGTTTCACTGTTTGACTATTCTGACCACTTTTCACTACGAATAAATTTTCTCCTTGTACAAAATTAAAATGATGTTATAATTTGTTTAATTTGAAACTAGACTAATTAAGGATTTCAAGCATATAGCTTTTATCCCATAATTATTTTTGTACAATTTTTAATGATTTTTCTAAGTCAGAACAGGGGATCACGTAATCATTCTGAACCAATCTCACAAGAAATTTAAATATATCAAAATATAAAAATCTTTTTTTTCTTTGTTTCTTTTATATGAAAATAGACTCAATAATCTTTAAATAAATATCTCATCCAACTTATAATTCAATTTCTACTATTTTTGGTGAGTTTTCAAATTCACATCACTGCTGCTGTCCAAAACAGTTTTATTGTAAATTTTACTCTTTCATGATTGCTTTGTATTAACATCCATTTAATCATACATAACCCCAAAACATATCCTTAACTAGCCATTCCAATAGCTAGCCATTATCGAATATTTACATGCCATTCATTTTCCCTTTAACCTATACATCAACAACAAAACTTAAACTTATCATGTCACAATTTAATTTGGCCTAAAAGCCTCACACATAGTCATAAATCAAATTTATCACCTATTTATACATCATAAGTATAGACCTATCGCCACAAGGTCATCACAAGATCATTTTCATAGGTATGACTTACTCATTTACATTCTTACCAAATGTTCCATATACATCGAAATTTAGTACTCATGAATTTTATGTACATACCATACCCTTTCAACATGATCATACCTTGTCATTTCTTTGATATCATCTTTGGATTTACCCATTGAAACTCTTGGGATACTAAGGATGGATACTGGAAAAACTCGACATGATGTATCGTACCAATGCCATGTCCCGCACATGGTCTTACGCTAGCTTTCATATCGTGGCCGATGCCATGTCCCGCATATGGTCTTACTCTAGCACACATATCAATGCCGATGACATGTCCTGCATATGGTCTTACATCGCTCTCATATCATGGCCGATGCCATGTCCCGGACATGGTCTTACATCGCTCTCATATCATGACCGATGCCATATCCCAAAGATGGTCTTACACCGGCACACATATTGCCATGGTCCAACCATGTTCTTTACTATCAATTCATCACATGTCGAAATTTGATCATACTCCTACCGCATTTCTCTTAATTTGATCTTTCAATACAATCTCGTAATTTTATATTATTCATGATCCAATAATAACATACGAAATAACACATGGTATCAGTTAAACATTTAAACATATTAAATTTAATGCTTATTAACATACGAACTTATCTCGATACCAAAACGACCATTTTACCAACTTTATCGATTTTTTATTTTCCTCACGTTCTAGGTCCAAATCTTGTTTTCTCGGGGTCTAAAACATCACATTTCACTTATTTAATTAATGTAATATTCAAAACAGTCCCTAACTCAACTTTTTCAAAATTACAATTTTGCCCTTAAACTTTTACATATTTACACTTTTGCCCCAATACTCAAAAATTAAACTTGAGCCCTTCTTCATATGTTTTATAACATGCTGATCATTTTTATCTTCTATGGCAACATCAAATTCTCACTCTAACATGTACTTATAAACAATAGGTATTTTTACCGATTATGATGTTTTACTGCTTTCATGTAAAATCGCTTAGTAAAAGTTGTTTAACATAATTTTAGCCTTCATATTCTATCATAAAACATCTAAATACACACTTTTCACCTATGGGTAATTTTCTAAAGATGAACCTTAGCATGAATTATTGGTAGCATAAGCTAAATCCAGCTACGGACTCCAAAACCGTAAATAACTTGAAAAAGTGGCTAGAAAATGGACTTACCATGAGCTTGGAAAGTTTAGAAGACCCTAACCATGTCTTCCCTGGTAAATTTCGTCCATATGAAGAAGATGGACAAATTTGGCATTTTAATTTTGTTTTTAATTCATTTAATTACCAATTTACCAAAATGCCCCTAACTTAAAAATATCCCATTTCACTTATCTAATGTCCATTTTGTCCAAAAATTTAACCAATGGTCTAATTTCCATTTAAGGACCTCCAATTTAAAATTTCATAGAAATTGGACACTTCTAACATGTAGAACTCAACTTTGCACTATTTATAATTTAATCCTTTTGACTAAATTGAGTGCCCAAACGTCGAAACTTTTGAACGAAATTTTTACGAAATATTTCCATAAAATTGTAGACCATAAAAATATAATAAAAATAGAATTTTACTTGTCGGATTTGTGGTTTTGAAACCACTGTTTCGACTAGACCCAAATTTAGGCTGTTACAAACGATGCACAGTCAAGGAAGACGCCAGTTAAGATTTTGTGGTATTTTTTGCTAATACCAAGGCTTTAAAGGCTTTTCATGTCGTCGAAGATAGCCGAATCAATGACGTGGCACCATGATGGACGAATCGATAATGGATTGTTAAGGCATCCTGCAAATTCTTTAGCTTGGAAATTATTTGACTCCAAATTTCCAAGCTTTTCAAGCGATCCTCAGAGTGTGAGGCTTGGGCTAGCATCTGATGGATTTAACCCATACAAAATCATGAGCACAACGTATAGTACTTGGCATGCGGTGCTTGTTCCTTACAATTTGCGTCCATGGGTTTGCATGATACAATCATCATTTATCTTATCTATGATTATCCCTAGAGAGAAAGGACCCAGGAATGATATTGACATATATTTGCAGTCACTTATTGCAGAGTTAAAACAATTATAGGCTGGTGTTGAGACATACGATGTAATGAGAAAGGAGAACTTTAATTTACGTGTAGCTTTGATGTGGACTATTAATGACTTTCTGGCTTATGCCAATTTATCTAGTTGGAGTACCAAGGGATGTTATGCTTGTCCTTGTTGTGCTACGCAAACATGTTCGCCATGGTTATATAATAGGAATAAGTTCTCTTACATGGGGCATCGTCGGTAGTTAACGAAAAATCATAGATTTAAATTTTAGAGTACTCAGTTTGTGATCAAGAGTTCGTAGAAGCTCCTTCACGAATCGGAGGATCTGAAATATTGTTCATGTCGAAAGATATGAATTTCATTTATGGGAAGATGAATCAACCGCCCAATGCGCAAAGAAATAGAAGATCAAGGGATGAATCTGATAATGAATCTGATGAAGAGGATGATCCTAATGAGGCGGACTTGTGAAAAAAAAGAAGTATTTTTTTGAGTTGCTTTATTGGGAGCATCAGATTTTACGACATAATCTTGATGTAATGCACATTGAGAAAAATGTCTGCGAGAACATCATTGGGACTATTTTGAATGTCGATGGAAAATCAAAAGACAATCTTCAGAGTCAACTTGATTTAGTTCACATGGGAATTCAGCGTGAGCTTCATCCCCAAGCACTTTTGAATATGAAATATTGGTTGTCACCTGCTATTTTTTCAATGTCGAAGACGAAGAAAGAAGTGTTCTGTATGGTGTTGAAGGATATAAAGGTCCAGATGCGTATGCATCAAATATATCTTGATGCGTGAGTCTTAAAGATTGAAGACTATATGCCTTAAAATCACATGACTATTACATATTGATGCAAGACTTATGGCTAGTTGCTATGCGGTGTTGTATGTCGAAAAAGGTAACGTCTTGTGTAATTAAACTATCCAATATAATGAAAGGCATTTGTGGCAAAGTTTTGGATGTTCAAGAACTTGAGACAGTACAAGATCGAGCCGCATTGACTTTATGCAATCTGGAGAAGATCTTCTCGCATTTCTTCTTCACAATTATAGTGCACTTGTTAATTCATTTCCCTCGTGAAGCAATACTTGGTGGACCCGTGTTCTATCGATAGATGTATCCCATAAAAGGTGTTAATTTATTTGTAAATTATTCCTTCATTCACCTCAATGCCTTTAGTTGCAACTTTTGATAATGTTGAGGATCGTGTTTAGGTTCCTAACCAAATTAAAGTCTTACTGGCGCAATAAGCGTTATCCGAAGGATCAATTGCTGAAGGCTACTTGGCAAAGGAATGTATGACTTTCTATTCAAGGTATTTGGAAGATGTTGAAACAAGAATGAACAGACAATGTAGAAATGTTGGGCTCACAGATCATAACTTGGCCGGAACTTATTTATTTCAAAGTTTCGGAGAACCAATCAGCAAAGTTGAAATTGCAGAATTAGATGATAGATCGTGGGTCCAAGCACATCGATACGTTCTTTTTTATCACGATTCAATGGAACCATTACACAAGTAAGTTCTACAATTTGATAAATATTCATCAATTATAATTTATTTGTCTTCTAACAAAGTAAACCATTTTTTTAACATAGTGAGTGCAAACAAATACTGAGAGCTCGTTCACGGTCCCGAAGATTACATCTACGAGAATTAATAAGTTGTTCACAGAATCATTTCATGAATGGTTAAGCCAAACGGTATGCAATTGAAGTTTTCATTGACAAGTAATAATGTTTTCTCATAACATTTATTTACTCAATTTACTTTTGATTCAATAGGTCTGGAGTCGAAATGAAGTAAATGACGAAGTTAAATAGCTTTCACAAGGTCCAAATAGAATAGTGGAAAGATATAATGCGTCCTCATCAATGAATACAGATTTCATACAAATTATTGCGAGAGATTGAGGAGAACCCAAAATGGTGGAATTGTTGTTAATTCTTCAATTACAAGTTATGCTAGTGCTAGGGACAGTAATCCTGTCGAAGGGAATCTAGAGTATTACGGACTTCTTACCGAAATAATTGAGTTGAATTATTACGGCAAATGGAAAGTTGTCTTATTTCGAGGTGATTGGGCTGATGTGAATATGGCTCGCGGAATTAAAAACGACCAATATGGTTTTACAATGGTGAATTTATCTCAATTGATTCATACTGGAGAACAACTGATAGAAGAGCCGTATGTATTTTCTTCTCAAGTGAAACAAGTTTTTACTCGAAAGATCCAACTGATGAGGGTTGGTATGTTGTACTTCGAAACACCCCTAGAGACTTGTTTGACATGGGCAATGGAAGTAGAAATGACATCGTCAAAAGATCAGAAACTTTTCCTTTTCCAGAACAAAACTTAAAAAAAATATCCTTATTACTAGTACACAATTTCAATGGGTTCGTCAGGATGTGGATGAAGATATTTACAAATTATGATGTAGTAAGATTTTACGATTTTTTATTTATATGTAATATTATAATTTTATTCTTGGTCATTTTATATAATATAACTATTTTATATGTACCATTATTGTTGTTATTTGTTACTAAAATTTTAACTATTTTATGTATATTACAAGAAAAATGAGTAGAAGAAGATTACGAGATTTAAATATTGTATGTAATATTGTAAATTCTAAGAGGGCAATAGTGAATAAAGAAATGCTTGTTGGATCCTCGAATGTGCCTAACATAGATGATGAGCCCGCAAAATTACAAAGTAATGTTAAGTTTATTTTATATGCATGATGACTTTTATTATTGATTCATTTTTCAAGTTTAATATAATAATAATATCTCATTGTTCAGCTGAGAGTGGTGGGACGCGCAGAGGTCGCGGACGTATGCTGCTTAGAGATTTGTATGAATTAAATCGCCGAGCGAAAGAAAGTAAGGAGAAATAGTCATGGCCACTGTTGGCCTCAAGCTCAACTTTTAGCGACTATTTGGGCATTATTGCATGAAATGCAAATATGTTGCCCATCAATTACTTAATCATGGCATCACATGCCTGATGGAAACAAAAATCAAGCTCTCGATAATATTGAGGTAACAAAACGTGAATGTAATTTATAATACCTTGGTTGAAGTTTCATTTATATTTACTTTCTAAACTTATGTTTTTTAGGAGAGATTTGCTTTGGAGGTCTCCGATGACTATATAAAGAAGACATTGGGAAAAAAATGGAAAAACCATAAAAGCATATTGAAAAAAGAATATTTTAAGAAAGACATAAGCATCGAGGATAAATTGCGAAATGTCCCGCCGAGAATGTTGAGGTATCTATGGGAAGATGCGGTTAGATTTTGGAATTCAAAGAAATGAGAGGTATTACCTAGTTCTAAACTCTTATAAATTTTTTGGTTTATAGTATTTACTATATATGTAATAATAATTTCATTATGTAGAACCGTGAGCGTGTTGGAATGAAAGAAAGTGTAAACAAAAATTTATTTATTACCAGCAGGTCGAGGAGTTTTTCTTACGTAGTTGAGGCCAAGGTATTATAATTTATTAATTTCACAAATATTAATGACTATATAATATTAAATTATATTTTACTACTACACCGTAGAAATTCATCCGTCAAAAAGTTAGACGCGTTCAACTTTTTGACATTATACATAGGAATCCAACTTTTTGACATTATACATAGGAAGAAAGATGGATGTCCAATGACATCCGAAGCTGGAGAAATTATGGTATATTTACTTAATAATATTTGATTTATTATAAATATTTATAACGTTTAATTATAATAGTTTAATTCATCGTTAGTAGTTTTAAATTTATAATGTTAAGTTATGTTGCATTCCTTCTTATTATATATTTCGCTTTTTAACTCTTTCATTGATTTATTAGAGAAACTAAAGGAGAAGAAGGCGTAAAATGAAGTTACCGCTTGATCGATAGTTCTGTTAATCTTGAGAATATTGATAACAAAATTATAACTGATGTTTTGGGTCCTGAAAGGTACGACTGATTCGATTGATAGTTCTGTTAATCTTGAGTATATTTATAACAGAATTATTACTGATGTTTTGGGCCTTGAAAGGTATGGTCGGGTTCGATTTCAAGGATCTGGTGTTACCCCGACCCAATATTTTGGATCCGGCTCCCAACAATACATGCCTTCCGGAGTCAATCTCAAGATGAAGTTTAGAGGTTAAAAGAACAGATATCTCAGATGCAAGTGACCACGGTTGAGCAAATTGCTGAGGTTCAAAGAAAATATGAAGAACTCCACCAACAGCTTAGAGCGAATGTAGAAGCGGCAGCAACGAGGAAGGCAGTAGCAATGAAGAAGGAGGCAGAGGTAATAAATGATGGTAGCGAGCAAAGCGAAAGAAGTACGATGAGCTCCATTACAACTTCAAAGATGATGACGAGATGTTTCAGTAGTCGCAAAAGCTGTCATCTTAGACATTAATTTTCTCGTTGTAAGATTATTTTAACATTGTTACATTTAACATTATTGTAAGAATACTTTAAGTTATACTTCATTTATTATTTTATATCATATATCTTTTATTGAATTTGAAGTATCATTTAGAATTAATGCTTTTAGTGGAATTTCTATGCTACATTTGCTGTTTTGGATTGAAATTTATCCTATATTTGCTGTTTTGGTTGGTTTAATGTAGGATATGATATTGGAAAAAAGTATACCAAATACCAAATTAGCGGCGTTTTTACAAATTAGCTTTATTTTTCGAAAAAAAAGGTCATGACTTTTAGCCGTTTAAAGTTTAAAGTTTATATATTTTATGGCGCTTTTAAAAGTGCCGCAAATACTATTAGTGGCACTTATAAACACCGCTAAAAGCCTAAAAAAACGCTAAAAGTCTGTTTTAGTGTAGTGGCTCCATCACGGCATAACCACCGCCTTCTTCTCATTGGAACTGAAATGCTCTCCGTTAATAATAAATAAGTCGAGTAAAGAACCAAAAATTAAAAAAGTAACCAAATTGTCAAAATGGTTAAAAAAAATCTGTTAATGAGATAAAGATTGAGTGATTATTTTAAACAATTTTTTAAAGATAATAATTAAATTGACAAAAAATTAAAATATCCAAATAATAACGACTTTATTTTAAAATGACTAAAATCAATTCAAATTATAGAAAAAAAATTGAAAAGCATGGTGAGTTGAAAAGCAAAAGTATTATTATTGAAGCAAAAATAAGGAGTGGAATAATATTATTGAAGTTGTTCAAGAATAGTGGCGTTGTTGAATCCTTTGACTTAATATGGGGCGGGAAGGATATAAGGAGTGTCACCTTGACGTGGTGGAAGTAACTCGAAGGGTGCGGTAGGATTAATGCTCTACCACAATGTAATTGAAACACGGATTGCGGTGAGATTAAATTTAAAACGAATGGTGTACACGCACTACAACGTGGGTGTAGGGATGCGCAAACCTTGTGTCCTGTTTACCCAACTTTGCATCATTGCATGCACAGATAAAAACAATCCACATGTAACTAAAAGGATACAACATATAGATGTTAGTTATTTCCAATTTTTTCCCCTCCTCTTGTCAGCTAACGTTGTCACAATATTCAACAACATCGATATTGAACCGAAATTGGTAATACAACTTGTCCAAAGTTTTTCTTTTTTCTATGCACAAGCATATGGCTTGTGACCAGTGAAGTCTGAATTTGAGGTACATTTCAAGTGAAATGTGAGACTTTATAACATAAACAAGTATTAAAAAATTGGGAAAAAGAACGTTTAAAGACTACATGGACTGTATACGAGGTTTCTTCTTCCTTTAAATGTCATAAAAGAGCTTCTCAAACACTTTCATGTGTTCGGTTTGCAAGGAGATGGCAACTGATAAGCTCCCATCATTGTTTGGACTTGGTAATACGAAAGATAACCCTTCATAAGGAATTCCACCGGGGCCCATAAATATGGGCCTTCCCCACCCGAAATCTGCATCATGGATTGGTAGCCTAACCCAGCTAGTAATCCCAAGGTTCGGACACCTGAAAGTATGAGCACCACGAACAAGTGCAGACAAATCTGGCTGAAGTTCCAGGTAATCAAGGGCTGACCTTAGATATTCATCATCCATCCGAACCAATGCATCATGAATACGGCTCGCAGCGTACCATGTTGGCTTTGACAGCAGATCCCCTGCCACTGCTATTGGGGTAGCAGTGAAGATCACATTCCCAAAGTAACCAGGTGGAAGTGGGGGGCGCAACCTTGCCCTTCCATCAGTGGCAATGTACAGTTTAGTCCCTTGATCATCTTCAAGTCCACGTGCCTTGCAAACTGATCTCCACACATGACCTGACAACATCTCGTATGAACTATAGTTAACATCGTTGCCATCTTCCTTGCACTTTGCTTTGAGTGCATTGAGTTGATTCCGGGTCAATTTGAAAATGGAGACTGCTGTGCTTTCAGGACCGGTGGACTGGGGTGAAATCTTCATTGCCGGTGGTGGTTGATATTCGATGTGGTGGAACACAGGTTGTGGGGGATCCCGGGCACGAAGAAGGGTCCGATCAATGAATGGTGGAATTGTAAGGTCAAGACCACGAGCCATATCAGACCAGGTGTTGATGAAGTGGAGACCAGAATATCCATCTGCTGCATGATGTTGCATGCCAACACCTAGTGATGCCCCACCACATTTGAAATATGTGACCTGAACGGAATCAAAGCCAAAAACCATATTTAGATTAACTCACTCTATCTGTAGGTAAAACCTTCTTATTACATATTTTGTTTCCAAGGTTCAACAAATACATGCACTAGAGCGAGAAATATAAGTATATTCAATGCTGAAAAATGGGGATTACCCTAACTTCAATTAGATCAAAGCCCTGGAAATATACAATTAGATTTGACCCTATTGATCATAAATCTCTGGTTATTAAAGGTCAACCAATTTTGAGCATGCAGGATGCAATTTAATGGATCCTTCTCCAAGATAATAACAAGTATGACATAAGTCTTTCTTATCCAGGTAAAACTAAAAAGGCTGTTTAACAATCACTTCAACCTATATCCTTGAGTTCAAAGCAGTTTAAGTAGGTAGATCTCAGTTACCACTTTTCATGTTTCAACTAGGGATTTATTAGGGGGTCTGCAACCACCGAAGAACCCTCATCCAATAATGAACGCGTTTACTCAACCTTGTTAGTTGGACCGCATTTATCCATGATCTACAAGATACAGGTTCATCTTTAAATGTGAGCCAAGTATTTCCACCGAAATAGAACTAGGCTTTTGCTAATTACTTCGCCCACTCCACTGAGGTTACTGCATATTCTGTTTTCTCCATAATAATGATCACACCTTCTGGACCTGACTTCCTAAAATATGACCAAATGAAACGTTTCTTCTAAGCATCACCACAGAAGGAAACAGAGTCTCTAAACGCTCATCTACCTAGAATTTTAAACTGTCAAACACAGCATTGAATTGCCTATCTCTTGTCTGCACAGTACCATCTATCGTAAGGTTATGCCGGAAACAATGTAATGTTGGGCACATACCCATATATGAAGACTACACTAACTAAACACACCAAATTATGATCCCTCAATCTCAAAATGCCGAATGCTTATCCAGGGCAGCCAACAATAACTATTCAACTACTTAAGAAAGTTATGCTATGAAAAAATAATGGTCCATGTATACAAGGTACATAGCTAACATATTAAAAAAAAGACTTAGGAAAGATTATTATGTAAACTTGCGTTATACAAGATATTCCATGCTCTCTCACATCAAAAGGCCAAAACTAAATGCATAAACACAGTGGGATGGTTGGATCTGCCCACCAACTACAACAATTTATTTCCTTCTCTGAACATGACTTTAATTCCACTAAACTTTTAGCCTATCAACCAAGTAGGCAGTTGGGGACTCGCCCACCAATATAGCTATCTTGCTTAATAGGTAACCCCCAACATAGCAAGTTAGCAACTTATAAAAGGAATTCTAGGGGTACTGATTGGTGATACATACTCTTTTTTTAATCTTGCATTTCGTAAAAACTTTTATGGTCCTCCTAATTGGTGTTTATAAGTCATGCTTAAGATAAAACAAGTCACTGATTGCATTTTTCCGCCACTTGAATAAATTGACACTGGCTTTAGGTTCCGTTTAGTTTACACTTTTGCTATTTTGCCTTTTGCATTCTTCTTTTAAATAGAACGGAAAAAAAAGAAGAAGCAAAAACAAGGAAAGAAATCATTAACCAAACCAAAAAAAAGATATTCTTTGGGATAAATAAAGTGGTTTGTATTTCATACACAATCCCATCCCATCCCATCTTATGTAAATCTATACAAGGTTAGTGAAATATAAATCCTAGGTAAATTTACAATAAATATTTATAAGTTATAAAATATTGTTCTCCTTTCCTGATATTTATTTATCATTTTAAATATTTATATTTATATTTAAACTTTTGATTGAATTGATGTGACAAACACTAATTTAATTGAAAAATTATTAAAGTATTCTTTTAATAAAATAAAATTATATTATTAATAAAGTATTTTTATTTTTATATTTTTACATATAATAAATAAAAATTTAATCAGATTTAAACTCATTACATAATAAATTTTAAAGATTCAACTTTGCTGTTTCAATTTTTATATGAACTTTAAGCCTGTAAACAATGGTTTAGGAAAACGCTATAGCTATAATCCAACCAGAGGATATGGCTCCACTCAATAAAAATAATAAATAAGAGATCAGATGAAAACCATTACCTGCAAAACCAAGAGTGGATACGTGGAGATGCCACCGGAATAATCAACGGTTGGGATGAGCTGCCTGAGCTCCAAGGTGGGTGCAAAATCACCAAAATCGTCAATAACAGAATTAGTTTCAGCCTCAACAAAGAGCACCCCTTCGCCATTGCAATCGATCTCGATCCTTCCATCCTCATCCCTCTTCAGCCGCCCCGCCATGGGGTAAAACGGCACCAGGGCCTTGCTCAACGCCTCCTTCATCACCTGTGGATCGAAGAAATTGGCCGCTCCGTTCGGCCTGTAGAAGTAAACGCTAGGGGTGTGAAACCTTGGTACCACCAAGTCTACGTTGGCGTTCCAGAGGCTCCGCCGGGGAGTCTCCCCGCCGGCCGTACCATTGTTGATTCTTTCACATCCACAATCATGGTTGTAGTGCTGGTGGGATACACTGGGGGGAAAAGGATTGGTTTGCTTTTTGCCTACAAAATAATGCCAACTAAGTTTCAGTTTCAAATTTAATGTTTCATCAAAACACAAAAGCAGATAGATTAATATAGATTAAAAGGGACAAACAGGCCGCTCGGACTTATTGTCTTTTTCTGAATAAACAAAAGCGTCACAATCTCAAATCTACTAAAACATGAGAGATTCATAATCTGATCAGAGACCGCGGACTGAATTGTAAAAAGATAGATAGTTCCGTATTCAACAAAAATAATTTATTCGTTAGTCCTTATTACGCGGCTTTGAATAAGAATTAGAGTTTTCACCTGATTCAATGTATTATTGAATATCAAACTAGTAACATTAACACCACCAATTCATCTTTCTCCCGAAAAAACGAAACCATATACTTAGTTCCATGTACCACACACACACAGAGTCTAAGAAAAATAGATATTTTGAAATTGAAATCAACAGATAATAATCGCCTTTCCTCGGTAGGATTTGATACCTTCTCTGGTCTCTGAGTTTTTCTTTTTTAAGAGAAAAAAAAGTGTTCCAGTGCATTGAGAATTCCAACTCAATAACCATGGCGATTGAATAATATATACATATAGAATATAAGCAAGCAAACAAAAAGCTTGATTACTCAAGGGAATCGGAAAAAACGAACCTGCAAATCAGAAGTAAATGCAAAGGAAGAAGAAGAACAAGAAAACGGAAGAGGAGTTGGTGAAAAAGGTGGTGAGCACTGAGGAGAAGATTGGAGGAGAGCTCGAAATAATATAAGCGTGGAAAAAGGCAAAGCGAACAAGAGCGGCATTTCATTTGTCACTCACCTACTCCCGCCTACTTAAATTGACCACTCACAATTCGCCACCTAGCTTCCTTCTTTGGACTTTGACTATTTTCCTTATCTCGCCCGAAAACCTGAAAAATGGGTTTAAAGAGAAAAAAAGGCTCATATTTTAAATGATTCGGGTCTCCGATAACAATTTGGGTAGACCCGATTCAAATTAGTTGTTTTATTGTTGTTTTAATATTATTATTTTTTATTATTATTTAAATATTATATAATTTTTATTTTATTGTTAATATTTTTACTATTTTAAATATATTTATTTATTAAATTATAATTATTTTAGTGTTATTTAAATATAAAAATTTTAAATATATTTTTGATTTATTGATAAATATTTATTTTAATATTTTTGTGTATTTGATGTATTATTTTTAAAAATTATTTTTGTATAAAAAATTAATATGAGTGAGATTTAATTGAGTTTAGATTTAATATTTTTAATTTAAGATTAACTTGAACAAAATTTTAAATTTATTTTTGAGATCGAGGTGTATTTTATTCTTTCTAAAGATGAAAATTATATTTGAAGAAA
The DNA here is from genome assembly GCA_025506655.1 of Gossypium rotundifolium. NCBI lineage: Eukaryota > Viridiplantae > Streptophyta > Magnoliopsida > Malvales > Malvaceae > Gossypium > Gossypium rotundifolium. The sequence continues at coordinate 186,626,543 of CP106734.1, read as the reverse complement.
AATAAAATATTTGATTTTAAAAGAAAGGTTTAGGTTAATACGTCACTTCAAAACTTATTTTATTATTTTATATTTTTATTTTTATTTAAATAAAGAGATTAGTTACTTTATAAGGTAGGGTTAGATTAAATTTATTTTTTTAGATAGCACGCCAGGCAAACGAACTGTAAAACTTAAATGCAATCTTTGCCAAATGTATGATTACTTGAGTGATTTTTTGAAAGTTAAAAAAGAAAAGTTATCAAAAGATGATTTTTTTTATCTAAATATTAAAACAGGGAGTCTAAAAGATGAATAATATACACAAACCTAACAACTGGCAGAAAACCAAAGTGTTGGTTGCAATTTGCATAATACTTTTCTTTGCGCCTTGCTTGGAAAGTCCTTCAATTCACTTTCACCGGGGAAAAAAGGGAAAAAATAAAACCAGCCAAGTTTGGCCTTTAACCAGAAACTCGGTCAACTCTCCTAGTATTCCTGTTTCAAAGGGCTTAAGATTAATCCAATTTTTGTGCCCAACGTCAAAGGTGTGTCACCATATATGAAATCAAATGAGATGAAAATTTTAATATAATTTTCTATTTTTTAATTAATGGTTAAAATAATAATCATGCAGAAATAAATAAATAAATAATTTTATATGGATGTAATGAATTCCTATATATATAAATGCATATAAAGAAATAAATCAACTTTATGATTTTCCAACCAACTTCATTATTTTCAAACCAAACTAAGAAAATCATAAATAAGCATCTAAATTTGTTAAAACAGTTAAACCATTTTTAAAAGATAAATTACTTTAATATTAAGCATGCTATATTTAGCAAAAAAATTGACATAAATTCTTGTATTTTGCGTAAAATTGAAATTTAGTTGATTTATTTTATTTTAAAATTTTAGTTATTTATTTTTCAAATTTTAAATTTAAATTTAAAATTATTTTGTTAAATTCAGGTTTAGTTACATTGTTAACAAGGAGGACTTTTTATTTCAAAATATTGACAAATTCAATAATATTAATAATTAGAACTGAATTTTAAAATTTGATAAAGTAAAAGACAAAATTCTTGAAAGTATAAGTACAATGACTAATTTTAAATTTGTGATGAATATAAGGACTTATTGTATATTTTAACCCTAAAAATTATGTAACAAATATATTTTTAAATTTCATATAAAAGCTAATTGAGACTTTAGTTAAAATGATATAATTAAATGTTTATTATGTATGATATTTTGGGTTCAAATCACTTTATGATTAAATATTTATTGATTTGTTAAAAAAGAGAAAAATATCCTCATAAAAATATAATTTTTGATGAATTACAAGAGGAGAATAAAATCCTAATCGAAATGCAACTCAAACTCAAATCATACTTGAGGCGATAAACACCTTACCCATCAAGTTAACACACAAGATTCATTAAAATTTATTATAAATTATATATAAAAGAGTATTTTAATAAATTTGAAATTAAATTGATATTTTATTTATTGATAACATCACCTCAATAAAATAATTAATATAAATATAAATAAATAACTCTTTCCATGTATTAATCTTTCTTTTCCTTGTACCTATCAACAATATTTCTTTAAACTTTAAGTTAAATATTTCAATTTTTATAAACCAGTTATTTTAGTTCTTAGACGATTATATATATCTAGCGGTGGATTTTTATTTTGACATAAATTTTATTATTTATTATTAATTTTTAAACAGACATAACTTTGCTTCTCTCTTTTTATGTATATTTATTTTATCTTAACAAATAGTTTAGATAAACACTAATTGATTGTTATACCAATTTTAGCTTTAATCCCGTTGATTGATGTGGTAGATACGTGGCATGAATGTTGGTATATGTAACCTTTCTACCTGATCCGCAAGATTACAATATATTATATTAACAAAAAAATAATATCATTAGATGAGAAATGAAGCTTAGAATATAATACAATATTTTAAAAAAATGAAAATGTTTTTAAAAGTAAGAAAATAAGAAGTTGGTGAGATGGTGACTCGACAGTCCAATTGGTGCTCTATTTCCTTCCAAATCCTTAATGCGATTCACCAACTCTTATCTATTTACACACTATGTCATTTCTTTTTTCCGTTGATATAGTTGAATCATAAACGTGGTCGGTCCTACGCTCTTCTTAGGTTTGCTTTGTTTGTCTTCGTTTTGAGTGGGTGGAGAGAGTGGAGAATATGATTCTGCTGGAAGGAAGTCGACGTCGCGTTTACTTTGCGGTGCGGTTACCCTACCAGACATTGGAGGGTTGGTGAGACGCTAATGTCTGCAACCTCATCCGATCATACTATTCGTTAAGATTAGAATAGTCTCCTTTATAGACTTCCTACAATGTTCATTAATCTGGACATCAAAATATTGTCCACTCAAGACCAATATTTTAGAAAATATTATATTGAATTGTTTTAATTAAAATATATCTGAACTAAGCATAAATTTATAAATCTTTGTAATGAAAATGAACTTTGATCGATTAATATATTGTGTGGCACACACGTTAATAAAATAAATAATAATATAAAATATTTATTTAAATCACAAGATTAAACGAGAACAATATAAATATACATATATATATAATTAGAGAGGAACAGAAATAAAAATTGAATTAAAATATTATTTAATCATTTAATAATTATTAAGTTGGTTCACATATATAAACGTATTTCACACTTAATATCTAATCAATGTGGGATTAAACTTTCCATTTTCCCCAACATAATTCACAAGTGGCTTACTTTAAACATCAATTTCCATTCATCCTCAACCATTTTGAGCATATGATATACCGTTGTAAATTCCTCATGGAGTAGAATATAAAACCATAATTTATTATTCAAATCTCCACATTTGCTAATCCAGAATATGCCTCAAACTTTCCAAAAAAATCCATTTTTTTCCAACATGGTGAAATAAAAGTATATTTACAATACCCATATTTTTTTTTTCGTAAAAAAGTATAGCATAAAGCGAAAACAATAATCAATTAAAGCTTAGCCTGACATTGACACAACACGACCAACTATCAATAAGCTTTGAACTGTAGTCGAGGGATCTTCAAATATCTATAGACTTAAACTTCTTGTTACAATGCATTTAGCTATCTGGTCAGCAACTCTGTTATGAGTCCTTTATATACGGTGAATTCTTACTTTCCACTTTCTTCTTAGGAGTTGATGCAGAAAATATAATTCGACCAAATTGCTACTCTCTCTCGCACCAGAGAGAAGTAAATCCACTAGCAAAGCATTATCACATTCGACCTCAACATGTCTAAATCCCTTTTCCAAGCGATAATAAGGCCCTCCAAAATCACTCTTGCCTCTACTTTTAAAAAAACTCATTACCAAATATCATTGAAAATCTGCAATTAACATTCGAATTTCTAAGTACACCTCCAATAAATACAATAGAACTAATGGTTGAAACCACACCATCCATCTTAAGTTTTATCCATCCCCTCTCCGATTGAGACCAATGCAACAGCGTACGCATAGCACTAGGTTGAACCAACTTCAATGTTGGCTCAGCATTACTCCTCTCTCAAGAATAACTTGTATCCACAATGGCTTGAAGACAACTTTGACTAATAGAAAAAACAACTAGATTACAATCCTTCCACATCAACCGACAAATTATTGAAAATAGAGTTTACCAAACCGTGTCCTTATTACAATAATACGTAATATAAAATTAGGAATTATTTTAAAATAGAGAAAATGAAGCACAACATAGTTAATAGAATACGAACACAATCATTGTATGAATATTCAAATTACTAGTTAGATAGATTTGGATTTGGAGTCGGTTGGAATGCAAGCATTGTAATAATTACCAATATCCCAGCACTCTGATATTTCTATTTATGAAGTGTACTTTTGTATAAGGTTTTGAGAGTAAAGAGTCAAATTTTGATGGACTTATTTGGATTTGAAATTTGTACATCTGTTATGTAATAATGATGTAGCATGATGTAGTATATTAATTTTTGTTCTTTGATTATTGATGAGAACGGTGAGGCTCAAAACCAGAATTGAATTTAAACTGAAATGGGAACATAAATAAAGGTTCAGTGATTAAATTAAAACTCTAAAACCAATTGGTGGGCGATGGTGTGTGAGAGATGGAAGGAATGGATGGACCAGGTGGGTTAGAGTTATATAATATAAAATTTAAAAATATTATAATATGTAAACATTAAATTTATGTTTAAATTTAAATTTTCAATTTAAAATTTTAAATATTAAGTTGAATATAACATATATTGAATGAGATTGAATTAATCACTGATTGAATGAATTTTTGATATGATTAATGACACGATTATATATTTAATCATTAATAAAGCAACTTTTTGCTCTTATAAAATTAACTCCAAAACTAATTAACTTAATTTGTTCAATTCTATTTCCAAATAACTCTTTATATATCTGTATAACATGTAATCAATACATCACTCTATATAAGAATTCTTTGAACATGATATTTTAACTAAAATAATAATAAAATTTATTTAAATTGTTTGTATATCAATATGAAATAATTTTATCATTTTTATTTTAAAGATAAAATGACTTGACCGGTTAAGCTTCAGCTTAAGTTTTTTTTTCCGCTAAGCTTTAAATTTTTAAAAATAAAACCAAGACTTAAAAGGTACTTAGAATTTAATTTTAAAATTAACTTTTTTATTATTAATTATTAAATAAAATTAAGCCCGACCATTTGAGATGAGGAGCAATCCTTCTTTTATTATTATTATTTGGTACAAAACAAAACTAAAATGTTTTTTTTATTTAAGCAAATAATACTTATCTTTAAAAAAAATCATAAACAATGAATACATAAACACATAGTATATAGAATACATAAAAATTATAAGTTGATGCACGAATGCCATTGCTTACAAAAAAAGCCCAAATAGAGGAGAGAAATTGACAATATCGAAACATTAAAAAGAGTCGAAAATAATTCAGAGATATACCAATTTAATCAAACTAGTTACATTTACATCTTAGCCTCCCTATCTTAAGACCAACAAGATAATATCAATCAATTAAAAAATCATTATCAAAAGTCCCAGGTAATGCACTGCATCAATGATGCACAAAAATTAAGTATCTAATGATCTATCTTCCTCATCATCTTAGAGTTTAATTTTACAAATATTTTTTAATGAAGTTTATTAAGAATAATTTCGATAAATCTAATAACGCTTTTACCTTGACAAATTTTATATGTACCGAAAATACAGCTAAAAAACAAAAAAACAAAAGGAATAAATGAAAATTAAAATCACCATTAGTTTAAGAGAAAACATGATGGACAAGAATCAACTTTTAAAAGAAAATAAGGTGGGTTGAAACTAAAAACTAAAAATTAAAAATAAAATTTGTTGAAAAGGTTGCAGCCGATAACCAACCCAAAGGTTGGTGCTACCTTCGGCAAGACCAAGTTTTGGCTTGAAGAAAGTTGAGTCGCAATAATTTTTTTAAATAGAAAAAGAAAAAAAATGGAAATTTAATTACTAATGCTAATGTATTCTTAGTTTTTAATTAAATATTATTATAAAATTTATATAAAAAATAGTCTCAACTATGATCACATTCTTATTTTGGTCACTTACCATTAAATTAATAACAAAAATAATGGCACGATTTTTTAATTGACAAAATAACATATTTAATTCTCAATACTTATATATTCTATCATTTGATGATAATTTTAAATAATTCAATAATTCAACTCTTCACATTTACAAATTCTATTAATTTTATCCTAACAAAAATTTTTTGCTTTTAAAAAAAGTTTATAAATCCCTACTTATTCTTTGACCGAGCATGCCAATTTTGAAACCAAATATCTACTTATTGGGATTGTAGTCCAAATTCTTTTGCTAGTCACAACTTCTTATATTCAAGTTTGTTTCAACCTCAATAATCCTCTCAAGAAACTCAACTTGGGTCATGGTAGGTTGTTTTTCTTTTCACCTGACGATTGACACGATCCATTCAAATTATTATCTCCTCCATTAATATACTCATATTTCATGATTGACTTTTCGCATCATTGATTAAATCACAGGTGAAACAACATAAAAATCAGATGATTTTACTACGTAAATAGCAATCATCCAATCTTTTACAAACTTCATTATTGAGTGTTCTCGAGCAAGGGATATAGGTATATATAGTAAATGTCATATCCAAATGCTAAAACAACAAAAACTGCAAGAAGGTGATAAACGTTTCCTCTTTAATACTCAAGTCTTTCTAAAACGATAGCGCGACTCTGTTCTGGACAGTATAATGAAAAAAGTAAAGATTTTGTTGTTGACAATTAGCTTTGCTACTCGAGGACAATCATTCTTTCGAATTAACCCAACATACAACATCATAAACATATAAGCAAATACAGAAGGAAAAATCAAAAGCTAAAAGTAAAGAGAAAGAAACCCCAAGTCTGACACAAAACAAAGGTCAGTTTTTTTTTTTAATCTCTTTAATTCCCTTAAATTCTTCTCTTCTTGTTCGATGATTTTATTTTATTATTTATTTCAGGGTTTTTTCTACTCTTAATATTAAATTGTTGTGTGTTCTTAAAACCTGAAAAAGTAAGTTGATTTTTTCTTTTCTTTCTTCAAACTTTTAAAAGAATTTGAAGAATTTACAAATGTGAAGTGTTAAATTTATTAAATTATTTAGAATTCGGATAAAATTGATAAAATATATATATATTAAGGACTAAATATGTTATATACCAGTTAGTAAAAAGGCCACCTTATTATTTCCATTATTAATTTAAAGAGGACCAAAACAAGAATGAATTCAAGCATCAATGGCTATATTAAAAATTTTAAAAGTTGAGATACCAAAATAAAAACATATGCATTGTTGAGTGACAATTTGTACAGTTTATCCAAACAAAAGTGCCCGAAGTTAACGCAGCACGTGTCGTAGTCCCTGTTCATTTGGCTCGAAAAATGATTATCAAAGAACAGATGGAAAGAAAATAAAACAGTAACAGTGTTTCTAACAGATCCATTCTCATCTCTCTCGCTCTGAAAACCCGTACGGATTCTCTAATAGCCAACAAGTGAGTTTCATTTTCGCATCGATTATCATAAATACAAATTTCAATTCGATTTCCATTAGACGCGTTTCTCAATTTCAATTCATTTTATTTATTTTACTTTGTTAGATCTGTTTGGTACCTGGAAAACCCAAAGAAAATGAAAAGAAATGCATGTTGATTGACGGGAACTTTTTGTTTCTCTAGGCTCGACTTTCTGCATCATCAAAACTGGAGAAACTAGGTTGTTATAGCTGCCTTGATGTTGATTTTTGATTCGGACATTTTTGCTCCAAACGATTTTGATTATTAATAAATCTTTTGAATTAGAAAAAGGTTAGTGATATTGTTGTCCTAGTTTGATTCGATCTCTTTTAACATTTATTAACTGTGTTTTGACATGCGGTTTTGTGTTAATCTTTCGAAATGTATTACCATTTTGTTAGTTAATGGAGTTAGGACCGTGCGCAAATGTTAAAGAATTAAGCTTTCCTATGTTCATACCACACAATATTCGCATATATTATATCTACAAGCTTTTGTGCGGAGTGGTGAGGAATTGTGCATGTTTTAAAAGTACTTTAATATTTAAAGATATGTAAGGCAGAAACAATTGATTTCTTTGTACAAGCATATGCATGTGCTTGTGTCATTTGTTTCAAGTTATGGAAGTAGAAATTTAATATGGAATATGTGACCTGATAGTTTTTATTGGTTTATTCAGGAAATGGGGGTATATCTCAGCACCCCAAAAACTGAGAAGTTATCAGAAGATGGTGAAAATGACAAGCTTCAATTTGGATTGTCATCCATGCAAGGATGGCGTGCATCTATGGAAGATGCTGTAAGTTCTCTCTCTACCTTCTCATTGTTTGACTTAATATACTATCTTTGAATCATTAACTAAAGCCATAGGACTTGCCTTCTGTTAACGACAAATCGTAATATCTGCTTTTCATATATCTAGTATACGTTTCTTAACAAGGCATTAAATAATATCTAGTCTTGGCCAATATCCTATGTCTAGTGTATTGAATAAATACTAATAACTGCTTATCTTACACCTATTACATGCTTCTTGACATGGTATTAAGAATCATATAACTTTTAAGCTGAGTGTTAAGATCGCATCATCACAAGGCAGTGAGAAAGTTCCTTAGTGTTTTACTGATTCTATTTTTTTGAATATGAAATCAGATTATGAAGATTTCAAAAGTTAATCTGCTACCTTCTCAAAGTTATTTCACATTGATTGGAATGTTGTGAGTCATGACAATAAATTGACATGTAATTTCTTAAAGGTATTTCATATTGATGCTAACGAATCAAATTACATGCTATACAAGCTAAAGATAGACATGAGACTTAGCTGGTAATATTAGTCTGATATTTATGGCATAAGGGAATTTTTTATTTTATTTTATTTTTTGTCGGTGCATGCGTACTTGGTGCTTGTTGGAGCCGGGGGTATGGTACCCAACCTCGAGGATGAGTGTTTGATATGGGTATATGTCCAAAACTGGCATGCTCTAATTTTTTCCTAAGTTTTTTCACATGTTTGGAAGATCACACTTCGATATCCATGTCTAAATATGTGCCAAACACAAGTGTCAAAGATGCATATTTGGAAAATGAAGAGTCTAGGTAACATAGGACAGAAGAGTGTCAGTTTGGACTTTAGAAATATTTATCCCAGGTTACACTTTTCTAAAATTTTCCATTTAGTCCTGATAACATAGGAAAATGAAGAGTCTAGGCAACATAGGATACAAAAACATGTCCTTTTAATTTGAGCCGTGCTGAAACCTAACGTATCTATCTCAAGAGATAATTTTTGCTTCTTATGCGTGCACACATGCTTTTTTTTTGGAAGTATTTGCTTGATGCATATCCAACTATGTTGGAAACCTGTTATATCTATGATGTTTGAGGGATACAGGTCCTTGTTAAAAGCATGTCTGCTATAATAATTGATGATTATTTCCATTTTAACTACAGGCCATTTTTGTACCTCTTGATAACTCAATTTGCCTTCAATGATGCCATGAATTTGTTTTTATGGTTTTTGCAGCATGCAGCATATCTGAATCTGGACGACTCAACATCATTTTTTGGTGTTTATGATGGTCATGGAGGTAAGGATTGAGCTCTTTTTTTTTTTTTTTCTTTATTCCTTTAATTTTTATCACATCACTTTATTTTTTCTTTAAAAAGTTCACAAAGTTTAGATTTCAGTTAAGTTTTTCTTCCCTTTGCTGGTGCTGTTTGTATTCCTTCTTCCTAATATAATTTTAGTTATTCCTTTGGCAAATCTTAACTGACCAGTATGTGTGTTGGTCTTGCCACTGGTGAAGCTACTAGAGCAAAATTATGTCTTTAAATACTGAGGTTTTATGATATTACAAGAGGCCGACCTGTTGACACCTGAGTGTGTTTAATACATATCATTGGAGGCATTAGCTTTCTCTGTTTGTATGCGTGTGTCCTTTTCTTTTTGGTTTTGTGCAAATATTATTATACAACTTTTCCTTAACTGTAGGTGAAAGGTGCAACCTTGCTTGTTTAGAAACGGTTGTTGTAACAACTTTTATGTTTTCAATTCATAAAAAGGAGACAAAGAGAAAGCTAAAAACTTGGATCTAAGGATGTATCTCATCAAATCTTGTCTTTTCTTTTCTTGTTTTTGTTTTTAGCACTCTTTTGGTACAAAATAATATCTGAAGATAATGTTGAGTTGACAGTTCAGTCCCATATAGTATACAGTGCCTTGATTGGTTGAGCTATTTTCTTTTATTTGAAGGCCACTTGTAGTGTCCAGTTGAGCCCAATAATCCTTTTAAAATTTGACTTGCACTGACACTCCAATGACCTCGTTAATGATTCTGAATATACCATCACACTTTGATAACCAGTAGAGAGCAAGCTGCATTTTGGGCTTGCTTTTCTTGTATTATGGTGATATTTTCAATTAGAAAATGAGAAAGGGATTGGAGCTGGTTAATCACATTACTGGCTGGGTAAGACCTGCATATACAGGCCATGCCTTAGTTGGCAAAAAGGTCGTCAACTGTGAGGATAAGGTTTTGGCTTTCAAGTTTAGCTTCCACTGCAGTTAGGTTCTTAAGATGCTTCTTTGTAATTGATAGAGTTAAGGGACTAGAGACTCAACTCATTCTTGAGTTTCTATGCAATGAATGCTTATGTCTGGCTGCAAAGTTTCTTCTTGATTTCTCTTCTAAAATTAGATTTGAATGCTTTGAAATATTGTTGCATCTTGGAGAGTTTCCGGGATGGAGGGTACCTTCCATTCTCAGGCAGCTTTTGATAAACTGAGATTATGTTCTGCATAGTTAATACTATTTGTAACTTTTCATGTTTGTAAACTTATAGAGGAAGGTTTTAGTTCATATTAGCTGTGTACGTAAATATTTGTTTCTGTGGAATGTTTTAAACAAAAAAGTTGAGCTGCTCACAACAGAATTGTTACTTTTGCTCTTGTTCCCTTTTTTCTTATTGATGCTTTCATGATTTTCACAGCTTTTATACATAAAATTAGTTGTTGATCTGATTAAATTCTTTGTACCTAGTCATTTAAGCATATTATATGTGGGTCCATTTATCTGTAGGTAAAGCAGTGGCTAAGTTTTGTGCCAAACATCTTCATCAGCAGGTGCTCAAGCATGAGGCGTATTCAGCTGGAGATATTGGGGCTTCAGTACAGAAAGCTTTTCTCAGGTTCCTTTACTGGATTTATTTGTGTTTTCTTTTGGTAGCAATATACGGAAGATATGTCATAGCTTAACCACAAGGCAGCTGAAAAATTGCCTCTGACATGTAAGTAATATGTTCTAAGTTTCCTGGGAATCAGGAAATGGACCATGTGCTTGGAGCTCCATGATCATTGCCGCTCAAAATTTGTTAATGCCATACATGATTGTTTAAAGTTTTTCCTTTTCATCTAATGAATCCCTTATGACACTGATGAAATTGCATTTTGTTATTTACATAAATGTTACTGTTTTTAATGGATAGTTTATTTATAGCTCCATTCTGGCATATGCTAGTGCCACTGCATCTTTGACTGTTTAGGTCATTGTTCTCTAGCATCTTTTACTTTTTTCACTCATGAACTTGAAATTTAAGAGTATGATCAACTTCATTTTACTGGATAAAATATGATATGGTAAGGCTGCTTCTTGTTAATTGTTTCTTGTGCCATACATGCATTCAACTGCTATTTTTTTATTATCATACAGAATGGATGAGATGATGTGTGGACAAAGAGGATGGAGAGAATTAGCAGTCCTGGGAGATAAAATGGACAAAGTTTCTGGTTTTGTTGAAGGGTTTGTATGGTCTCCTAAGGGTGATGAAACCAATGACCATTTTGATGATTGGCCTCCTGAGGAGGTATTTTTGTGATAGAAAACTAAATTTTTGTCTTAGGTGTATGAAGCAATTTCATTTTGTATGTTACTAGAAAATGTTTCAGTAAGATCTAAGCTACAAGACCTTAAGTTTTTCTTAAGTTGCTGTGCTCATTCATGCCAAGGAGTCCAAGTTTTCAACTAATCCAGAACCTTTTCTATAGTAATATGCTCTAGATTTTGGTTTTAGGTGTATTCTTGCATAATAAACTCTTTATAAATTAGTTTTGTTATTTTCTTATTTGGTAAACTGGAAAATTTTTATGGAAATACCAATAACAGAAGCTTCGTGTCTTGTGAGCTTTATACAGACACTTTTTATACTATTTTTAGTGAACTTAGACGTATTTAATTTTACCAATCAATACTTTTTTAGGGAAATGACTTAATTGAACTAACTCTATGAAGTATGCTAATTTTAATTGAGGTAGGATATAGTCAGGAATTGAACATGATTAGTTAAGTTCACTATATTGTTTTTAGGGCTAGATCAAGAGAGGGTTGTTAACAAAGGAAGAGGAAACTTTTTGAGTTCTATGAGCCTTTGAGAAGCCTAAACAACGGAAAGTGGATATAATTAAGGGAAGGAAGGTCTTTGCTTGAGGTTTTAAGATTTATTACAAGGAATTTGATACAAACTGGATTGGAAATAATATAAAAGGGGCATGTGGACCCTTCTTATGTTAAAAGGGGTTGGATTTCTTCTTATTTTGCCCTATGATTCTGTAGAAGAAAATTGGAGAACATGAAGGAAACTAGTGTTCTGTCGATAAGTACACTCTGGTTGTATGTTTAAGAATTTTCTGCAGGTTACCTAGGACTGTCATTTACTGTGGTTACTTGAAGTATCATTTGTGCTTAAGACTTTACTATGATTCATTCAATTCTTTCAATGCAATACCACTAAGAAGCTTTTGTTTGATTGGTCAAATATGTCTATTTTACTTGTGAGATTCTGATGTTGACTTTTCTGTTGGTTGCAAACTAGGGTTCTCACTCTGATTTTCATGGACCTAATTCTGGGTGCACAGCCTGTGTTGCAATAATACGAAACAAGCAACTAGTTGTTGCTAATGCTGGTGATTCCCGTTGTGTAATATCTAGAAAGGGGCAGGTACAATTTTCTTTTCTGCAGAACCCTGAAAACAGAATTTCAGAATTTTGTTTATTTCCACAGAACCTTTCCTTAAGGCCTCTCAAAGTTGTGAGCTGAAAGGATGTCCACGTTGAATGACAAGTAGTGCTTCTGTCATAAGTTAATATTCTAGCACTTTTAAGGGACTGTTGTTCTTGCCCTTTTAACTGCATGGAAATGGTTGTAGAAAGTAGCACATGCTTTTACCATTTTCAATTTTATTGATGATATGAGAATGAAAAACATTTTCTCTAAGTGTAATAGTCACTATATTTATTGCCGAACTAGCATGTAAAGCATTTACCAATGCTCCACGTTCAGATTCCTTTTTTCTTTTACCTCTCTCCTTTGGATACGCAATATGGTTCCTCTTTAATACGGCATAGCTTAGCTGCTGCATGCTTTATTTCATAGATGTCACTTTTTACAGGCATATAATTTGTCTAAAGATCACAAGCCAGACCTTGAACTGGAGAAAGATAGGATTCTGAAAGCTGGTGGTTTTATTCAAGTCGGACGTGTCAATGGAAGTTTAAACTTGGCCAGGGCTATTGGTACCTTCTAGATCCAAGGGGGCAATGGATCTAATATTTATTTGCTTGTTGGTTTATGATTGCCTTTCACTTGCAGGAGATGCAGAGTTCAAACAGAACAAAACTTTACCTGCTGAAAGGCAAATTGTAACAGCTAATCCAGACATCAACACTGTAAGTGAATTACTTTAGCCTTTAATATTTGTGTTATATTCTAGCTCTTTCAGATAGGATTCTGTAAATATTTTATTAATTGCAGAACATTCAAGTGGCCTACAGGTTAAATGGGAAGAATTACCTGAAGTGGTCTCAGCTGGTTTGCACGTTCTTGAAGGGAAAGGTTCTTGATGGCAAGAGATGGATCATCTGCACTGCACTTCATCTGAATGCACTAGTAATGATCCATCTCTTGCCATAAGCTTTGCAACAGATTAGAATACTCCATGATTGACCGACTTCCTTGCTTGGTAGATGAAGTCTTAGTCTTGATTTCATAGATTTGAGCAGCATCTCGAACTTTAGAATAGGTCTGCTTCACAGCCTCCCATATATCTTTGGATGAGAAACATGCATCACTGATTTCTGGCATCATAGAATTCCATAACCAAGACATTACCATAGAGTCTTGTTCATCCCAAGCATCAAACTTAGGATCTCCTTCTTTAGGTCCCGTTCCAAGTAAGTGACTCAGCTTTCCTCTTTCCTTCAAGAACGTGCGAACCAGCTGAGACCACTTCAGGTAATTCTTCCCATTTAACCTGTAGGCCACTTGAATGTTCTGCAACTCGCTTGTTGGGTTGGAGTTGCTCATAGAGACTTCTGAAATATCCCCATTGGTATTGTTTTGGACAATTTCAGCCATATTTCTTTTGAACAAAATATATAGGCTTGAGGGTTGAGCGGGAGTAAAAAATACCAGACAAAAGAAAAAAAATCCCAGAAATCGAGCTACTCTGATACCATGTTAAAAATAGGATTTTTCTATTATATTTTCTCACAAGGAATTACACTAATATTTATATGCATAGTGAGCCTAACTTAGGAAACTCTATACTTGGAAACAGACTAATTCTAGGGATGCTGTCCCTTAAAAACAGCCTTAAAGTTAGGGATAGCAATTAATAAAATATTTACAGAATCCTATCTGATACACTCAAGATTCCTTATTAGGAAACTGTAATCTGACAGAGACTAACTTTTGTAGTATTCTTTAAGCAAAATAAAAACTTCCTTTTGTATTTTTGAAAAAAATCAGATGCATGTATAAAACTTTTGCTGCCATCTAAGCAAAAGATACATCGTTCCCAATTAGTATCCATATTTACCCACATGTTTATAATCTGGTTTTACCCTCTTTAAAATAGGTTGAGATCTGCGATGACGATGAGTTTCTTGTTTTAGCTTGTGATGGGATTTGGTGAGTCTCCTATTGTAAGAACTTGCATTCCTTTTACCCTCCTGCTCTGAAATCAACCTTCGGTCCTACCTGGATACTATTCAGAACATTTAGGTAATTTGCAGTAGATGGTTCCAGGCTGGTGACACATTCTGGATGCACACATGCCTACTTGTTAATCATTCTCAAAGATTAAATATCAAGCAATCTGTCATTGGAAATATATACATAACATATACATGCTTTGCTCATATTTGTTTATGTATTATGCATTGACATGTGTATATATTAATTTGCTAAAAAGATAAAGAGAACGTAGTGTACCATTTATAGATTCCCTTGGGAATTGGGAGCTTGTAAGATGGCCATTGCTGAGGATGTTTGTTTTCATTAATTTGAAGATAGCATCGTTGTGTTTTGTTGATTAGGGACTGTATGTCAAGTCAACAACTAGTGGATTATGTACGAGAGCAGTTGAACTCTGTAAGTTCGTTCACAAAACATTATAAACCTATCAATATAAAGATTCCATTAATTAACTACAGATCTCTTCCCATGGTGCAGGAAACTAAACTTTCAGCAATCTGCGAGAGAGTATTCGACAGGTGCTTGGCTCCAACAGCTGGTGGGGAGGGATGCGACAACATGACAATGATCCTTGTTCAGTTCAAAAAACCTGTTGGTTCAGGTACTTCTTTGAGCAGCACCCAGCATTGAAAGATCGAACACCCACGAACCAGGTAAAACGTACATTTGGATTTTGGACCTTAAGAAGCATTAGTCTCTTCTCCTTCGCACCAAATTATATTAACCCATTTTCTTCAAAGCTGTAAGCAAACACGTAATGAATATTCCACTTTCTTATTATGTATGTGATTTGCGGTTTATGTTTGTAAATGATCCAAGGTTTTTTATTTCGCGACTCCGCTATGTCGGGTTTTTCATTTTGTAAATATGGTGTTAATTGTTATGTTTTTTCTTTGAAATTTAAGTGGTTTCCCGGGACACTACCAACCTAATAGGTTCAAGCGTGCCTATATCTTGTGAGGCCTAACAAGGATCCGATATTATTATTATCATCATCATTGAGTTTTAGTTTGGTTTAATTGATATTATTATTGTTGTTATAATTTAAAGACGCGAATCCAAACTTGGTTAAGTTCCTCTATTTTAGATGTTGAAAATTATAAACAACTTAAACATTGCATGAGAGAAAATTTTGAATGAAATAAAATGGGAAATTTTAAAAATAAATAAAAAATCAAAGACGCTGACTTAGGTAATGCTTATGTATGGAAGGTGGTCACGTCAAGTAATAATTGGAGATAGAAAATAATATATAGATATAATGCAATCAGTAAAACACTCGCAATAGCTTTGATAATGCTGTGTCTACAATTGTACAATGAATTGCTAAATTGACACTTATAACGATTCGACTATCATTGAATAAAAGTGCTATGCACGATGTTCCATTTTCTTTTCTTTTACATAATGCTTGAAAAACTATATGTTATTTTATGTGAAAAATGAACTCGTTTTTTTCAACATGTTGAGGTTCGAAATTTCTCTTGTTTTTTTTTTCTTTATTTTATCTAATCAAGTATTTTTTCTAAAAGATTTTTAAAGCTTTAATTAAAAATGAGATATTTGCTCCAAAATATTCGTAAAACACATCGATAATATGTATTTAGAAAGAAAAAAAAAACTATGCATGTGCGACTTTTTTATCCATTTGTAAAATTAGGGTTAAAACCCAAGAATGAAATTGAAAATTGAATTCTAAGGTTTATTTAGGAAAAGAGAAGTGTGGGGAGTAAAGAAAAACTCTGGAATACTAGAGATGTGCTTGTTCTCGACAAAAACATCAGCCACAGTGAATAAAAAATAATAATTAAAATAAAATGTAAACCCCTCTCCTTTTTATTTTACTATGTTCCCAGTGATATATCATTGTTGTTTAATAGAAATATATAAAATGAGTTTTGTATGTTCTTAAAGCTCAAAGAATTTTGTGCAATATTGGAATTTCTGATGAAATTACAAGTACAACCAAAATCAAGTATATAAGAATTCACTGAATTAAATCAAACTAGAAAACTAAGAACCAACATAAAAATTAAACTTCAACAAGTTTACTTAGATTAACATATAAGCTTCAGACTATTAAAACATTACATTTTAAATTCTGTTTAATATTGATTTTAAGTTATAATTCTTAATCCGATCCCACTTATAAACAGCTCTAATCATAGGAAAACCAATGAATGGCAGCAGTATCTTTGGCAGCAGCAGGTGCAGGAACATCAGCCATGACCTTTTCTTGGCCCTTGGGGTAATAAATTCCAGTTCGGTCATGTGGAACCCAGCAGCAACTCCCTTCCATGCTACTCCTCTTCTTCACTTCCTCCGCCTCCATTTTCACCGGCTCTCGAACCGCATCCGTGCCCTTTGTGCAGTATTTCCTCATTATCGGCCTGCATTCTCAACATAAACACACATGTCATACACTAATTATCGAGTCTAGAAAAGAGTAAATCATTTTTTCTGGATACAAGGATGCATGTGCTTATTACGGAGTCAAACATGCATTAAAACTCTAAAGGGATGAATGAAACGACATACTTGAAAAATAAGGAATTGACTGAAGGTGATCCTCTAGTAAACGTTGCTGCCATGTGGATATTACTATCTCATCACCAAAGTCCCAAATAGCGGGGAGGTAATGGGCAAATCATATAATGCAACGAAATGGGATTATATAGAGGGGAATGAGGGATGGGCAATAGAACATTTTATCCATTTCTCTCTTTTCGATGTACATTTCTGTTGGGGACCTTTCCACTATTCGTCATGTTTTGCCTTTTTCTCTATTATACATCTTACCTCACCTTTTTCTCTATTCCTCATTATTGTTTGTTGATGTCAATGTAAAATTTTATATTATTTAAGGTTAAATTCACAAGTTGATACATAAATAATATCATTTTTCCATTTGATATTCAAGGGGCATCTAAATTAGTTTTTATTTTCAAGTTGGTACTTCCATTAGTAAAATGGTTGAGTCAAAAAAAAAAAACTTAACCCAAAAAATACTATCTAAATTATATCTTTTTCCGTAACTTTTTATTTTCAAAAGTGTTACCCGAACTATTTTTCTTACTCATTTTACACCAAAATATTATATGTATTAAAAAAAATCTAGCCAATAATACCATCACATCATATAAAATTTAAAAATAATATTAATTTATTTCTCTCTTCCTTTCTTTTTATTCATTTTACATTTTTTCTTCTTTTATAATATATGGAATGTCAACAATGCTCGAAATTCCCACTCCAAAGGTCAAAGATGTTAATGATTAATTTTGTTTTTGAATTTCAGTGCTTGTTTGCTCGACCTGAGGGGATCAAAAAAGTTCTTTCATCAATCAAAACTTCTTTTTTTTTTCAAAACTAGATTAGATTGGCTTGTCGAACCAATTTAACGAGGAATCAACTTAGGTACCAATTCGGAAATAAGGGTTGAATCAATTGACTTGCGAACCAATATATGTCGGTTAAATCATGTTAAAATTTTGGTTTAATCGATTTTCTCTATTGTTAAATGTTATTATTTTTATTTTATAATTTTTTAATAATTTAGTTGATCAAATTGGACAAACCATTTAAACCGAAAATTAGTGGCCTAACCGGTTCAACCGTCGGTCCAGTTCTGAAAACCTTAATTGGCTAACAATTGAATTAATAAAGGTAACAACTTTGGGGGGAAAGTAATTTATGTTGTGACCAAAAAAAGTAATTGGTCATAGTTAAGGTATCTGTCGAAACCATTTTTATGGAAATATAATTGTAGAAGCCTCAAATTTGCCCGGGCCCGTAAGACCAAAAAAGGAGACAAACAGAATAAATAAACCCAATTTTTTAAAGTCCAATAAACGTCCAGTCCAATAATGTCCAAATACAATTGTAACCTAAAAGGCAAATAAACCTTAAGCTATACACTACCCAATTACAGCAGGCCTAAAACCATTAAAACCCAAATACAAACAAAATTCCTAATCCTACCCAAAATTAACAAGCCCAAAACTTTGCAGGCCCGAATGGCCCAATCACAGAGCAAGCCCGAATAGCCCAGGAGGTCTAGCAAACAGAAAACCCTAGGGGAGCTTTTCGGAATCCAGCGCCGCAATCCCAGCCTAACGTTTGGACTCCCTCTCGCGTGCCTCCACGTGCGACGCTCAAGAGCCACGACTCCACCACGCCAAGACGTCACACGCGGGCCATCACCAAGATCATTCAGATTTCCTCCAACAGAAGCGATGTCGTCGACGACCCTTGGCCACGTCTGCGTTCTGCGAAAACAACAAACAAGCAGCAGAAAAAAAGAAAACGAAAAAAGAGTTGTAATTTTTATTTTTCTCTTCGGTTATAAAAACCAAAAGAACCATTTTGTAAAAGAAGAACACGATTTTACGCACACTATTATCACGCATAACAGAGCAATACAAAATCAATAGCAGAGACATTAAAAAGAAAGGTTACTTTTTGCCTTCTTTCTGGGTTTCCCTTCTTTTTTTCTTTTCGAATCGATTTCTGTGTTTTTTTTGCTTCTAATACATTTAAACGAGAGAGGAAAACGAGTTTACCTGGGCCGGGCGCTCAATCTTTATCTGCTCCGTCGCAATCGGAGTTGGATGTAGGTTAATGCGCGAGGATTCAAGATTGTTATCCTCGGAGTGAGTCGTCGCATTCGGGCACGGTCTTTTGCTGGGTATGATAGCGATCTGACAGTGAACGGAGGAGGCCTTTCGTCCGTGTATTACCTTTCGTCGGTTGTGATGGCGATAAGGTGGTGAACGGAGGGGTTTCCTTTGCGGCGGGGAGTGGATGTAACACCCGTTACCCGAGACCGTTGACGGAGTCGAGCACGAGGCATTACTAGACTTAACTACTAATTCAGCATAAAATTTAAAACTGTCTATCTGCGTCATAGTCACGAAATTATTTATATCTGGAGCTACAGAACTCCAAATTTAGATCCGTTAATTTTTCCTGAAACTAGACTCATACATATTTTTACTATAATTTTTACATAATTTTTCATGTTGCCAATTAGTACAGTTTATTCATCAAAGTTTCCCCTGTTTTACTGTTTGACTGTTCTGACCTCTCTTCACTACGAATCAAATTTCTCTTCATACAGAATTCATATGACCTTCTTATTTATTTCATTTGAAAATAGACTCATTCAGGATTCCATGCATATAAACTATATCCCACAATTATTTTGTATAATTTCTAATGATTTTTCAAAGACAGAACAGGGATCACGTAATCATTCTGAACTAGTCTCACAAAATTCAAATATCTCAAAACATAAGAATAATTTGTTTGTTATATTTCTTTTATGCGAAAATAGACTCAATAAGATTCAATTATATATCTTATTCACTTTCTAATTACATTTCTTCTATTTTTGGTGATATTTCAAAATCACGTCACTGCTGTAATTCAAAAACTGTTTCATTGCAAAATATTGTTAACTAGTTTATAACATTTGTACTCCATCTCATTTAAACTCTATACATGCCATATAAATCTTTAAACATAAAACAAAAGCTACCGGAATTGATCGGATAGTGAGCTTTCTTTGTGATGATCCGATCTACCAACTTCTCTTTAATTCAATCTACATAAAAATATCAAGCACACACAAGTAAGCTTAATGAAGCTTAGTAAGTTCATAAGTTTAAAAGTAGCTTACCACACATAATATTTCCAAAACAATAACAAAACATTTACTAAAGTTCCCGCCATTCACAACCATTGTTAAAATACTTCACATAGTTGAGCTCAACATTAACAACTACTCAATCTCTTCCATTTGATTCACTCATTTTATTTTACTTTTTATCAAATTAGGAAACGTCTTACGAATTTGAGTACGTCGTTGTTCAGTGCCACGTTTCACAACTCAGTATGGACGATACCATACCTACATTTCTTAACTCGGTATGGTTAATACCATACCTACATTTCACAACTCGGTATGGATGATACCATACCTACATTTCACAACTCGGTATGGGAATTACCATACCGACATTTCATACTTTGCCATGGATTAACCATGGTCTTATCCGTCAATTCATCACCTGTCACGATACAACGTACTCAATTCTGCGTTTTTCCTAATTTGAATTACCGCCTTTATTCTTTCATTTTATCATAATTTTCATAATTCCACAGCAAATTCATATTTAACAGCACATTATATCATTCAATCCTTCACAAATAAACATATAAATTCAACCATATAAACTTACCCGGCTGATTTGTAGAAGATTTTGAAATTTAGGGACTACTCTGCAACTTTTTCTTTTCCTCTTTCTTCTTTGGTTTCTTGATATGGTGTAAAAATATGAAAACCAGCTTTCTCCAGACTTCTTATGGCGTTTTGGCTAAGAAAATATGAAGATATCTCTAGGTTTTTCAATTTTATCTTTATTATACATGTTAAAATCATAAAATTTCCAATTTTGCCCTTATTTCCCCTAATTTCTGCTGATTTTCTTGCCTTTGCCGTCCAACCTTTTCACTTTTAGGTTTAATTGTCCTTTAAACCCTCCTTCTTTTAACACTTGAGCTATTTAATTCTTCTAGCAATTTTGCACTTGTTACAATTTAGTCCTTTTTATTTAATTGGCTACCCAAACATTTAAATTTCTCAACCAAACTTTAATACTAACTTAATAACACTCCATAAATATTTCTAAAAATATTTATGGCTCGATTTTCAAATTCGAGGTCTCGATACCTCGTTTTTGACCCATTTGACCTAATAAATTCTTTTAATTCACCAAATTCACCAATCCACAAATTCTTCTGAATTCTCACTTGACTCATAAATATTAAATTACTATCTTATTCAATCTTACCTGTCGGATTTAGTGATCTCATATCACCATTTCCGACACCACTGAAAATTAGGCCGTTACAACTCTCCTCCCCTTAAACAAATTTCGTCCTCGAAATTTGTTACCTGAAAATAGATTTGGATACTGTGATCTCATTGACTCCTCTGTTTCCCAGGTTGCCTCCTCCATACCATGTCGATGCCATAATACTTTAACCAATGATATTTTTTTGATCCGCAATTCTTTAACTTCTCGAGCCAAAATCTTCATTGGTTCTTCTGAATAAGTCATATCTGGTTGAAGCTCAATTTCACTATGAGAAATTACGTGTGAAGGATCTGACCTATACCGTCTTAACATAGACACATGAAACACATTGTGGATCTTCTCAAGTTCCGGAGGTAAAGCCAACCGATAAGCTACAGGACCAACCCTTTCCACAATTTCATACGGCCTTATAAATCTCGGACTCAATTTTCCTTTTCTACCAAACCGTAACACCTTCTTCCATGGTGAAACTTTTAAAAATACTCGATCACCCACTGCATATTCTATGTCTCTTCGTTTCAAATCCGCATATGACTTCTGACGGTCTGAAGCAGCTTTTAGACTATCTCGAATAACCTGGAGTTTCTCTTCAGTTTTCCAAATCAAATCAACCCCAACCATTTTTTATTCACTCAATTCAGACCAACACAATGGAGTCTTGCATTTCCTACCATAAAGAGCTTCAAATGGTGCCATTTTTATACTAGACTGATAGCTATTATTATAAGCAAACTCAACCAAAGGTAAATACCTTTCCCAACTGTCACCAAACTCGAGTATACAACATCTTAACATATCTTTTAAAATTTGAATCACTCGCTCGATTGTCCATCTGTTTGAGGATGAAATGCTGTACTAAAATTTAATTTGGTACCTAAAGCTTCTTGTAGTTTATTCCAAAATCTCAAGTAAACCTCGGATCCGATGCGAAATGATAGATCTTGGAACTCCATGTAGTCTCACAATCTCCGCACATACAATTCGCTAACTTCTCAAGTGAAAAATGCATTCGATTGGAATAAAGTGTCTTGACTTTGTCAATTTATCAACAATCACCCATATCGAATCTTTCTTTCTTGGAGTCATAGGCAATCCTGACACAAAATCCATTGTAACACTCTCCCGCTTCCATTCAGAATCATAATGGGTTGTAATAAACCCGTTGGCACTTGATGCTCGCTTTAACTTGTCGACAAATCAAACATTTTGCAACAAATTCAAATTTCTCTTTTCATACCAGCCACCAATATATCTTTTTCAAATCACCATACATTTTCGATCGCCTGGTGAATAGAATACATACTATTATGTGCTTCGAAAGAATATTATTCTTCAAATCGTAATTGTTTGGAACACAAATTTCATTATGATAACATAACATACCTTCATCATCAATCTTGAACTCGAATTTAAATTATCTCGAACCATTTGTTGTTTAAATACCAATTTGGGTCTTCATTCTCAGTTTCGAATTTGTTGAAGAAACATGGGTTTCATTTTCAATTCTGCTAATACAACACCTTCTTCCTTAAGAGCCAAATGAGCATTCATTAACCGAAGTGCAAACAATGATGACTTTCGACTAAGTGCATCAGCAGCTACATTAGCTTTTCCTGAATGGTAGTCAATAACCAAATCATAATCTTTCAACAACTCTAACCACCGTCTCTGTTTTAAGTTCAGTTCCTTCTGAGTCATTAAGTATTTCAGACTTTTGTGATCCGTATAGATATAACACTTCTCACCATATAAATAGTGTCTCCAAATTTTTAAAGCAAAAATAATTGCAGCTAATTCAAGATCATGTGTAGGGTAATTCTTTTCATGTGGTTTTAATTGTCGTGAAGCATAAGCCACTACCTTTCCGATCGCATTAACACACAACGCAAAACCATTTAAAGATGCATCATTGTACACTATATACTAGATACCGATTCGGTTGAGTCAAACTGGAGCTTCATTAACATTTTCTTTAATTGGTCAAAGCTCATTGACATTCATCGACCACACAAACTCAACATTCTTTTGTAATAAACGAGTCATTGGTGAAGCAATCATGGAAAAATTCTTTACTAAACGGCGATAATACCTCGCTAGTCCCGAAAACTTTGCACTTGATTTACATTCTTGGTGTTTTCCAATTCACCATCTTTGAAACTTTACTTGGATCCACACGAATTCCTTCAGCTGATACAATGTGACCCAAAAATCCAACTTCATGAAGCCAAAACTCACATTTACTAAATTTTGCATATAACTGGTTTTCTCTCAAAATTTGTAATACAATTCTCAAATGTTGCGCATGCTCAGATTCTGTCTTTGAATAGACCAATCTGTCATTAATAAATACACCACAAATCTATCCAAATAAGGTTGAAAAATCTGATTCATTAAATCCATAAATGCAGCAGGGGCATTTGTTAAACCAAAAGGCATTACCAGAAATTCGTAATGACCATACCGAGTTCGGAAAGCAGTCTTTGGCACATCACACTTTTTAACCTTCAGTTGATAATACCCAGACCTAAGGTCTATCTTTGAAAACACTGCAGCACCTTTCAATTGATCAAATAAATCATCGATACGAGGTAATGGATATTTATTTTAATTGTTACCTTGTTCAAGTGTATCGTAATCAATACACAATCGCAACGAGCCATCTTTCTTTTCACAAATAAAACAAAGCGCCCAAGGTGATGTACTCGGTCTGATGAACCCCTTATCCAACAACTCTTGCAATTGCGTCTTCAACTCTTTTAACTCAGCTGGTGCCATTCTATACGGTGCTATAGATATCGGAGCTGTACCCGGAATTACATCAATTACAAATTCAACCTTACGATCTGGGGGTAAACCAGGTAATTCCTCAGGAAACACATCAGTAAACTCATTAACAACTGGCAATTGTTCCATCTTCAATTCAGAACCCCGGGTATCAAGAATATAAGCTAAAAATGCTTCATTTCCCTTCCGAATCAATTTCTGAGCTGCAATGGCTGAAATAGTTCTAACATCATTCTTTTTATCTCCAAACTCAGCTGAAACTATTTCCCATGTCTGACATTTTAAATCAACCCGTTTTTCTCTACAATTCACTATGGCATCATGTTTAATCAACCAATCCATTCCAAGAATAACATCAAATTCTCGAAAAGGTAACAACATTAAATCAGCAGAGAATTCACAGCCTTGTATTTTCGGTGGACACTTCCGACATATTAAATTAACTAGCACACTTTGCCCTAACGGATTAGTGACTTGCATATCAAAGTCAGTGGACTCAACAGTCATTTTCTTTTCTGACACTAACGCAGTTCAAATATATGAATGCGTAGATCCAGGATCAATTAAAGTATACACAGAATCATTAAAAAGATGGAAAATACCAGCTATCACATCTGGAGCAAAAGCTTCCTCTCTTGCCCGAGTAGCATATGTACGTGCAGGTGCCCTTGTTTCTGATCGGGCTACAGTATCTCTCATTCCCGAACGAGCAGTCTCAGCAGCACTACTTTGACCCGAATGTCTACTTTTCTGAGGAGTATTTGTTTGTTTCTCGCCTAGTTCTTTATTTTCTTTTAATGACTGAGGACAGTCCCGAATAAAATGATCAGTTCCACCACATCTATAACAAGCTCCGGTTCTTCCCCAACATTCACCAATGTGAAATCTACCACAATTTTTGCATCTAGGTCTCTGAATATTTTGCACACTACCAGTACTAGCTGCTAGTTTATTAGTCACTCCGACATCTCTTTGAGTTGTTTTACTTTTATTCGATCGTTCCGGAATTGTAACAAATCGACTAAAATCATCTCTGAACTTTTTAGCTGGAAAAGTCGAAGTTGGTCTAGAGAAACTTCTTTTGTATACTTCTTTACCTTTTCTATCTCTTTGTATCTTTCTGTTATACACTTCTTCCATCTTTTGAGCTCGATCAGACAGAACCACAAATTCTCGAATCTCTGTGCCTCCAATCATCATTCTGATTTCATCATTAAGCCCTTCTTCAAATCTAATGCACATTTCTTCCTCTGTCGGTACAACATCCCGAGCATATTTACTGAGATACACAAATTCTCTTTCATATTCGGCCACTGTTTTATTCCCTTGTCGAAGATCAAGAAATTCCCTCTTCTTCTTATCTAAATATCTCCTTCCCACATACTTCTTTTTAAACTTATTTTGGAAGAATTCCCAAGTAAGTTTATCTGCAGGTACCACTGCTTCAATGGTTTCCCACCAATTATACGCTTCTTCTTTCAATAATGAAACTGCACACCTTAGATAGTCCTCCGGAGAACAAATCATCTGTTTGAAAACTCTCTCCAAACTCTTTAGCCAATACTCTGCTTTAACTGGATCATCATCCGATCTTCCCCGAAATTCTTCAGCTCCGAACTTTCTGAGTTTCTCAATCGGTGTTCTTTTGATAGATTCATCTATTGAAGGAGGAGCAACTGGGGTTGTAACTGGTGGTACAGTAGGGGGAGGAGGAGGTTGTTGTGTCTGACTTCTTCCTTGTATTGTTTCACTAAACCACTGATTCATTACCCCATAAATCAAATTTTTAAGTTCTTCCTCTCTCATCAAAGAAATCGGAACATTATTACTTGTTCCCTGCTCAAAAGTCTGTACTCTACTATTAACTTCCTCTTCATGATCAGCACCCTCGGGTCTATCAGACATCTTTATAATCTATAACAAAAATCAATAGTTAGATCGGATCATTCACATCCCACTATCACAGATTTATATGGCATGTATTTCTAAACATTTTATACATCACATTCGTTCCGAGAATCATCTAAACCAAAGTTCTGATACCAATAAATGTAACACCCCTTACCCGAGACCGTTGCCGGAGTCGAGCAGGAGGCATTACTAGACTTAACTACTAATTAAGCATAAAATTTAAAACTGTCCATCTGCGTCATAGTCACAAAATTATTTATATCTGGAGCTACAGAACTCCAAATTTAGATCCGTTAATTTTTCCTGAAACTAGACTCATACATATTTTTACTATAATTTTTACAGAATTTTTCATACTGCCAATTAGTACAGTTTATTCATCAAAGTTTCCTCTGTTTTACTGTTTGACTGTTCTGACCTCTCTTCACTACGAATCAAATTTATCTTCATACAGAATTCATATGACCTTATTATTTATTTCATTTGAAAATAGACTCATTCAGGATTCCATTCATATAAACTATATCCCACAATTATTTTTGTATAATTTCTAATGATTTTTCAAAGACAAAACAGGGGATCACGTAATCATTCTGAACTAGTCTCACAAAAATTCAAATATCTCAAAACATAAGAATAATTTGTTTGTTATATTTATTTTATGCGAAAATAGACTCAATAAGCTTCAATTATATATCTTATTCACTTTCTAATTACATTTCTTCTATTTTGGTGATATTTCAAAATCACGTCACTGCTGTAATTCAAAAACTGTTTCATTGCAAAATATTGTTAACTAGTTTATAACATCTTTACTCCATCTCATTTAAACTCTATACATGCCATATAAATCTTTAAACATAAAACAAAAGCTACCGAATTGATCTGGATAGTGAGCTTTTTTGTGATGATCCGATCTACCAACTTCTCTTTAATTCAATCTACATAAAATATCAAGCACACACAAGTAAGCTTAATGAAGCTTAGTAAGTTCATAGGTTTAAAAGTAGCTTACACACATAATATTTCCAAAATAATAACAAAACATTTACTAAAGTTCCCCTGCCATTCACAACCATTGTTAAAATACTTCACATAGTTGAGCTCAACATTAACAACTACTCAATCTCTTCCATTTGATTCACTCATTTTATTTTACTTTTTATCAAATTAGGAAACGTCTTATGAATTTGAGTACGTCGTTGTTCGAGGCCACGTTTCACAACTCGGTATGGACGATACCATACCTATATTTCTTAACTCAGTATGGTTAATACCATACCTACATTTCACAACTCGGTATGGATGATACCATACCTACATTTCACAACTCAGTATGGGAATTACCATACCTACATTTCATACTTTGCCATGGATTAACCATGGTCTTATCCGTCAATTCATCACCTGTCACGATACAACGTACTCAATTCTGCATTTTTCCTAATTTGAATTACCACCTTTATTCTTTCATTTTATCATAATTTTCATAATTCCACAGCAAATTAATATTTAACAGCACATTATATCATTCAATCCTTCACAAATAAACATATAAATTCAACCATATGAACTTACCCGGCTGATTTGTAGAAGATTTTGAAATTTAGGGACTACTCTGCAACTTTTTCTTTTCCTCTTTCTTCTTTGGTTTCTTGATATGGTGTAAAAATATGAAAACCAGCTTTCTCCGGACTTCTTATGGCATTT
The DNA here is from genome assembly GCA_025506655.1 of Gossypium rotundifolium. NCBI lineage: Eukaryota > Viridiplantae > Streptophyta > Magnoliopsida > Malvales > Malvaceae > Gossypium > Gossypium rotundifolium. The sequence continues at coordinate 186,598,573 of CP106734.1, read as the reverse complement.
TGGCTAAGAAAATATGAAGATATCTCTAGGTTTTTCAATTTTGTCTTTATTATACATGTTAAAATCATAAAATTTCCAATTTTGCCCTTATTTCCCCTATTTTTTGCTAATTTTCTTGCCTTTGCCGTCCAACCTTTTCACTTTTAGGTTTAATTGTCCTTTAAACCCTCCTTCTTTTAACACTTGAGCTATTTAATTCTTCTAGCAATTTTGCACTTGTTACAATTTAGTCCTTTTTATTTAATTGGCTACCCAAACATTTAAATTTCTCAACCAAACTTTAATACTAACTTAATAACACTCCATAAATATTTCTAAAAATATTTATGGCTCGATTTTCAAATTTGAGGTTTCGATACCTCGTTTTTAACCCATTTGACCTAATAAATTCTTTTAATTCACCAATCCACAAATTCTTCTGAATTCTCACTTGACTCATAAATATTAAATTACTATCTTATTCAATCTTACCTATCGGATTTAGCGATCTCATATCACCATTTCGACACCTTTGAAAATTAGGCCGTTCTGATGGAGATGAAAAAGGGTTAGGGTTTCGTTAAAGAGGTTAGCGGTGGGTTAAAGTAGTTTATATAGGGGTTCGGTCTTTAGCAAAACGACGACGCTTCAGGTTAATGTTGATAACCTCGAAACGACGACGTATGAGCAGATCCGACATGGCCCGACACGATGCCATTTCAGGATCCGTGCTTTTCGTATATGCGGTCAATTTGCGCATTTAATCCGTCCTTATTTGGTTGTGATTCGATTAGGTCCCTTGTACAGTGTCTTTTTAAATTAGCCTCTACATTTCAAAAGGGTGTCGCATTTTCGTCCCAAACCAGTACGCAACGTTTGGGGTTTGAGGAATATTTATCGATTTGATCCTCAATAATCTGCATGTATTTCAATTCGATCCCCATATATGTTAAAATGATTTTATTTGTTAAAATAGTCTCTTAAATTTCGGTTTTGTTTCAATTAAGCCCTTTTACTTTCATATACAATCTTCATGTTTTTTATTAATTTATTTTTATTTGGTCTTAAATTATTCTATAATATGATGAAATATATATGTTTACTTACATATTATCTAAATTAGGCTATTTTCTAATATATGTATACATATAATTTGTATTAATTTTTCTTTTCTTGCACATATGCTATTAAGTTCATAATTATATATTTTAGCATTTGATCTCTTTTAAAACTATTTGTGTTACACATTTTTTTATTTTAAGTACACATAGTTTAATGTGTATTTACATGCATATATGTAAAATCAGATTAGAATTATTCCATGGATTTCGTAATAGCATTGATGTATGTATAGTTAATCATCTTTATCATTGACTTAAGTTTGATTATTATCGATGTTATGTATGTTTTAATTCTCATTCTATATTTATTGGTTGCTTGGAGTTCAATACCATTATATTTCATTCGTACATAATTATTTCACATTGTATGTTAATATGCACCACTTTTTATTTTAACACCGTTCATGACCCTAAAAATAATTTCACACAAGGCTTTAAATCATAAGACAATGTTCGTGTTTAGAAGTCTCAGGGAAAATTGCGCTCTAACTTACTGAGTTCCGATTTTCTTCGTTTAAGACCTAGCAACATAATATCCTTTTTCTTTTAAATCAAAATACATTATGTTTCAAAATAAAAAAACTTATCCTCGGGATTTTTGAGATATTGCGCCCTAACTTACTGCGTGTGATATTTCACTCTCTCAAGATAAGAATTTCAAAAGAATAAAGGCAATATTCTGTATTTGGGGGATATTGAGAAATAGTGCCCTAACTTACTGGGTTTCGATTTTTCATTTGACCCAAATAATGGAATATCCTTGTCAATTTTAAATGTATGAGTATTGAATGTCGAAGGATAAACCTAATTTCAAGAATATAAGATGTGGTGCCCTAACTTACTGAGTACGGCATTTTATTTCTTCGAAATAAGAAGCTTTGGCATCCAATATGATTTTGTCCAAATATATATGAAGTAAATGGATCGTAATCTAGAATCTTTTCAAAATTTCAACATCAGGACATTAATTAATCAATTAGGTACCAATTTTGGGCGATCGAGGGTGCTAGCCATTCCTCGTATGTAATCGAACTCCAACCCGTTTTCGGATTTCAGAGACCAAAATTATTGTTTTAATAAAATGTTTTATTAAAATAATCCATCTCAAGGTGATCCGATCACATCTTAAATAAAAGATCGTTGGCGACCCCATTTCTATATTTTTAAAAGTCGATCCCCGTTTTTTTTCAAACTCTCGATTTAAAAAATGGTTTCGACAGCTTGGCGACTCCACTAGGGAAATTAAAGAGAGTCAAGCCGTAAAATTGATTAATTTCTGTCCTTTTGTCGAAAAATGTAAATTTGATTTGAAAAATTACGATCCTTTTATTTGCATTCGCTTGTGTTATCTCATTTGTTTGTTATGGTTCGAGCTTTGTATAATACTTTTACATCATATTGCATGACCGTCGGGTCGCACCCTTAAGTGGGAGTGAGAAACTACTTCTTCGTGAGGTTTTCACCTCCGTGCAGGATAGTGAATCTCTTTCGGAATACATCCGTACCTATGTCTTCGTTAGATTTTCATCTCCGTGCAGCCATAGGGAAATGTATTCCCCTCAACCGAACTCGATCCATATGAGCCTATAATGGGAGAGGATTGAGAAATCTGCTGGTTCAGGTACCCTCAACTTTAGAACTCAAACTGCATGTAAAAGACCCTAAGAGCTTACCCTAGATGGAGTTGTGATAAACCCTAGTGGTCACCCAATAGGTGCTTGAATGTTTTACGTACTTTAAATTTCGTATATATCGTACTGGCTATTTGTTTTATTACTTAGCATGCATTTTCATATTAGAGAGAGATGTCGATTCGGGTTCGATTGCTAAATTAGGGAGCTCAGCATGAAAACGAATTTCTTGATAAAACGAAAGACAATACGGATGTTCACATATTTGTAGTCCGTTTCATGTAAAGCTTTGCCCTCTAGTAAAGTTTCCTAAAAGAAATTGAGTTAGAATCGACATCTCTTTACATTCATTCACATAGCATTACATCACATGCATTAGATTTCATGAGATGACCCTGATTAGGTGAAATATTTTCAATTAACCTAGAAGACATAGAACAAAGGTTGGAGAGATTAGAGCAAAGGCAAATACTAATGCAAGAGCAGTTGGCCAAAATTCAACGGGATATGCGAGATCAAATGAATACGTTGCACCAGTTAACCCAATTACTAGTCGAGAGGCTTAAAAAGAAGAGTTACCCAGTGGTCGGCAGTGTGGATGATGATGAAGACATCGTTTATTCCCCGATGAGTATCCAGACTCAATCAGACACGCATTCACATGGAAGACCCGTCATTATTGGACCCCAATGTTAGACTGATGCTTCGGGCCCGTTCAAGCTCCCGATAGGTGCAAGTTTTAACCGAAGGATGATCGAGCCAAACCGGTTATACTAAAGAAATAAAGGAAATTGGAGAGTGGACTTTAAAGGCCCCGAAGAGGAAGAACAAGGATGTGAATAATACAAGTGGGTATAACAAGGGCCATTCGAAGTCGCTTATAGTAAACCAGCCAAGGAAGGCAGTTACCAGTTATCTGGTCTCCCCAAGAGAAAAACCCAATTCAAGGCCAAACTCAGAGAAACCCTAGTTTACACCTATTCCAACGACGTATAGAGGGTTATACCAGAGCTTATTTGAAATGCATGTTGTAGCTCCTCATTACCTGACACCATTGCAGCCTCCGTACCCCAAATGGTATGATGTGAATGCCCAATGCGAATACCATGCAGGAATTACGGGGCACTCAATAGAAAACTGCACCGCTTTCAAAAAATTAGTCGAAAGATTCATCAAAATAGGAGTTATAAGATTCGATGATCCTTCTGGTGCAGAAAATTTGTTACTCAACCATGCTGTTAAAAGGATAACTATTGTGAACACCATGATGAATGGGGGCATGAGATCAGGAGTATGTCAAGTTTAGGGCTCTAGTGCAAAACCTGATACTGGCGAATTTGTACATTAATGACATATCTGAAGATTGAGCTGGGGAGTAGACTTTTCCAAGCTTTTGCCTTTACGTACTTGGGATGTTTTAAACAATGGAACTGTGGAAAATATCCTTATATTTTTAGAGCTAATCTAGAGCAATATTCAAAACATGCTTGTTGCTTTAAGCCTAGAAGCAACAAGAATCTTTTTGTGAAATAGGTTTGTGTCCAGAATTTTTATTTCAATAAAATGCATCCTTTTAAACAAATATTTTCCTTTACATTTTATACTGTACATTCTTTTTAGAATACTCTTTCATTCTTTATTCATTATCATACCATACAAATAATCATTCTTGGAATCAGTTTTTTGGAATTTACCGTCGTACCCACAATGGGTCCCCAGATATCAATAACATGGGCGACGCTGTTACGGACTCCCCTTTTGAATGAAATATGGGTCTAAGGGATCTCAAGACTTTAAAGATGACAGAAATTGTAACATATCTTCTGATTTGTTAATACTAGATGAAAAACAGATCCTACATCGCAAGCCAAGAAAGGAGATGAAGATCAAAGCCTAGCTCAATGCAGAAATAAGATTTCCTATATATGGGGCATGGATGTTACCAAGCCAGTCTCATCAAAAGCTTCTACCCAACATTGTTAGTTTTCGTGGATGTCGATTATTTCACTAAGAGGGTAAAGGTTGCTTCATATGCCAATATTACAAAGTCGATAGTCATTAAAACAAACAAACAAAAAGAAAGAAAGAATACAAAGAAAAAAAAAGTCAAAAAGATCACATTTAACCGCACAATGTCAAAGTCTACGGTCTGTTCAAAGATCATGCAACATCCTAGATTAGGGGTTGTGCGTTTGGAGCATAACTCAAGTGTTAATAGGCTTTAAGTGTGGTTGGTGATGTTTTAAAGGTTTTAAAACTCTAGGATTAAAGGGGATGCATTGGAAATTTTGAAATTTTAAGTTAAAGGGAAATTAAGGCAAGGTGGCCTTAAGAGAAAGAGTATGTGAAATTTTGAGACAAACAGGCTTGGAAAAGTGGCTGAAGATGCCACTTAGGGCCTCTGGAAATGGCGCGACATGCAAGGGTGTTGGGCCTGAGTTCGAGTCACATGGGAAGCAAATAAAAGAAGTTTTATTTTTGCTTCCGAAATACAGAGGTGGGCGACAACAAGGCTCTTAAAAGAGAGTTTTATTCTCTTTAAAATTGGCTAAATAGGGATAAATGATGATTTATCTTAAGTATTTTTAAAGAGATAAATAAGGATTTATTTATCATTATTCCCATGAGATAAAGGTTGGATTAAACTTTTTATTTTATGATAATTAAATGATAAAGCTATCAAATAGAAGAGTGGTGGCCAAGTAATGGATTCCTTAGATGATAATTTAAATCATAAAAGGAAGGAAGGAGGCTACTCATTAATTTTCTTCATTCTCTTCTCTCTCTTGAAATTCTTAGGGTTCTCTTCTCTTCTCTTCTCTTTTCTTTTGTCTAGCGAATTCCCTAGCCTCCTCTCTCTTTTATTCAAAACCAAAACACAATCCAACCTAGTCAATTCTTCATAGCACTAAAAGTCAAATTCGCCAAAGTTTAATCTTTGTTGTGACGGAAGGGTGTTGCCGATTTCATTCAAAAGGTAAGATCAACTATTATTTGATTTTAATCTCTCTTTAGCGAAATATAGGAATCTAACTCCTTTAGAATTCCATGGCCGAAATTTGAAAGGTTTTCTTCGGGATCTAGTAGTTGTCGACTACAAGGAGGGATTTCGGGATTTAGATCCGTAAGGAAGGAGTTCTACAATCGCAAAGGTGCAAATCGTTAGACGTGGGTTTTAGGATTTAGTCAATTGTGCTAATCAGGTGCGTAGTTATCGCACTATTCTCCTGTTATTGTATGTTGTTAAGTATGTTTGATTATGATGTGTATGTTAGCCGGAAATAATGGCTAAGATGGTGGATACCGTAGTGGATAATCGATTAATCAAAGTCGGTGCTCTATTTTGCCTATGATATATGTGTGATATTTGTGGTGAGCATGTGATAAATATTTACTCGATTGTTCATCGACATGATACACATATATGCATGGGGTGGGGATGTGAAAATTGAAGGAATGGGTGTACATCATTATGTACGTGGTCTAATGCTAGCCTCGTGCTACATTAGCGCTTGATGTTAGCTATGTGCTTCATCAAGGGAGGTGTTGGCTAAGTGCCCATCTCGTGATTGATAGTTGTGTGCATCACCGTGAACCGATTGATATGTGGGATCCCTATGGGATCGGTGGCTCGACCACACCTTGAGCACAACAAGTCGCCAAGGTAAGATATGTATATCATTATGTGATCGGTGGTGGATTAGCCACGGCCTTGAGTAGGGGGTCTGCCAAGGTAGGTGTAATGGATGGACCCTAGGTTGGGATGGGCTTCATAATTGCATATTTATGTGTATGGACTATGTGGATATGGGCCAAGCCCATATGTGGAGATATGTGAAATGACTATGCACTGAGTCGGTTTGACTCACCCAATAGTTTAAACCTTTCAAGTGATGCGTAAAGCTTGGACCGGTTGGAGTGGATACAAAGGTGGCCATGCGTAAGCGATTTTCATGCGAAAGATATTTTAATTAATTAAGCATTTATATCTTGATACTTTGATTATTCAATTATTGTAATAAGGCCACAAAAGTATTTAAAGTCATTTAAGTGTTTCTTATTAAGTTTATTATTGTGTTTTATTATGGATTGACAATTGAGGAATTATTTGCAAACGATTTTTATTTAAATCTATATATACTAAAGTTTTAATCCGGATATTTTATAAACACCACACCTTACTTAAGAATTTTAATGAACACTTTGTTTTCTAAACTTAACAAAATTTTCGTGTTTTATCCTTAAGTTCAAATTTGTTTCAAATGTTTTTCGCGATGGCATTTCAAATTGATTCGTAGTGAATGGGCGGGTTTGGGGTGTTACAAATTGGTATCGAGCAGGTTCAAAACTCGACTTGAGGGTTGTGGGGCCCAAAAATGTTTTCAAAAATGAGTTTTTGAAAAAATGGGCTTTTAGAAATTTTTCAGGTTATTCTAGCATGGCACCTAAGTCTCCGACCCGCAGTCCACTAGGTAAGTACCCCGAACTATCTTTGTGATTATGTGAATTATAGAAGGGTAGAAAAAGAATGGAACGTAGAATAGCATGATAGGAACTTGAACCCTAAGATTAGTCTACTCAAACACAAATACATAAGACTTAATGCACTAAACAAACCTATGGCTAAGTCAATCGAGTTAGGGTGTGGTAACCATGGTACGCATGTCTAGGATTGGATCCGGAAGAGCCTGGTATTTAAGCAGTCCTAGTGACTCACCTCCTCTTCGCAGGAATCCTACCTAGTGCGTAGCTTCGGTTCACCCTAACCCAGAAGACTTAGTGGGTATGGCAACCTCTGTGCGCATGTCTAGGAATGGTTTCAGTGGGAGCTTGGTATTTAAGCAGTCCGTGTGACTCACCTCCTCTCCACTCAAATCCTTCCTAGTACGTAGCTTTGGTTCACCCTGACCAAGAAGACTCGGTCATAGGCTAAACTCAATAACTAAAACCCGAAAGGGAACTAGCCATATTTTTTTTTATAAGAACCCTAATTTTAAACTCTTAAAATCATTTTATTTAATTAAGTGAAAACTATCTTTTTACACAATTTTTGAAAACTTGATTTATAAACTTACTAAAATACCCCTAGTGGTAAAATTACAAAATGCCCTTGGTTTATAAAAATGTCTAAAATACCCACAGTTTTAATCAACATTATTTTATAACAAGTTCAAAAAAACCTAATTTGAAAATTAGCAAAAATACCTTGATTTTGGAAGAACTACAAAATTGCCCTAACTTACAAAATTACCAAAATGACCTTGATTTCCAAAATTTTTACAACTTCATCGTTTTGGAAAATAAATTTCTCAAAAGAACCTCAAAGTTTTGAAAATTTTGAAATATCCCTGGATTATTAAACTTTACAAATTTACCACCGTTTATTACCAAATTACCCCGAAATTAAAATTACCAAATACCTCGAAATTTCCAAATTTACCAAAGAACCGGGACTATAAAATTTCGAAATACTTTTGACAAAATTATCAAGGAACCTTATTTGACAAATTACGAAAATATCCCTATAGGAAAAATTACGCAAATACCCCTGGGTAGTGGAAAAACAATAACAATGAAAATTACAACATATCTCTAAATGAACGAAGGTTCATAATTGGTTGATGGATGTATGAATGAATGAAAAGACTGTGTGCATGTGTGAATACGAAAGAACCACTCCTAAATTCCTTTTCATAAAATCTCTTCGCGGGTAATCAAGTGAAACAAAAGTACTAATTCATAAAACTTTCTCAAATCAGATTAAAGCACACAGTTAGATATGAATTCTAGAGGACGCGGTCGTCGTGGACGCGGTAGAGGAAGAATGAATAGGTCAGAACCCGTTGGATCGGGTCAAGGGTCTGATAATAAGGTACCACCGCCCCCACCACTCCCAGCTGTTGGTGTGGAGCAGCAAGCTCAGACGGGGGAAGATGCTGTGTCGCAGGCTGTGCTGCGAGTTCTTGAGTTAGTGGCTGGTGTAGGAGGAAATTCGGGAGCTCGAAAGTCATGCGAGTGACTCGAGCCAACTGATGAGTGTTTGAGGCGTGTCGGTGTGGCACCCAGTACGGCTAAATATTGGTTGGAAGCAATCGAGCGAATTATGGATGAGCTCGATCTGACCGCTAAGGAAAAAGTGAAAGGAATGGTGGTGCTACTTCGCGACGAGGCATATCAATGGTGGCTAACAGTTCGGGATAGTGCCACGACAGAGGATCTCACCTGGGAGTACGTTAAGGCGACGTACCAGAAGAAGTATGTCGGTACTCATTATATTGATGCGCAGAGAAAGGCGTTTCTGGGGCTAGTTCAAGGAAACAAGTTCGTAGCGGAATACGAGGCTGAATTTTTAAGGTTAAGCCGATATGCTCGAGGGGTAGTTACTACGAAGCATGAGCGATATGTTCGGTTCGAGGACGGATTAAGGGACGCCCTGAGGTTGTTGATAGCTCCTCATTAGGAACGGGAGTTCGCTGTGTTAGTCGAAAAGGCTAAGGTAGCTGAAGGGATTAAGGACTCGGTGAGACAGAATAGAGATAAGGATAGAAATCGGGATAGGAGGAATTTTGGATCGTCTGAATCATCTGAGGGTCTTCAGAAAAGACCGAGGGTTGAAAATTCATTCGTGTTGCTAAGCCGACTATGGAAAATCTGGACCGTCCGTGTGTTCGATGTGGAAGGTATCATGTCATGAGTGTTGGAACCGAGAACGGAATGTTTTAGGTGTAAGTCTAAGTCTCACGATTAAGGACCATCCTCGGGATCCGAATAGGGCTCGAACAATGTGCCAAGGTTATGTGCGGTAGGGTAGAGATGGTCGAAATAGCGACAAGGGTCGTGGTCCCAACCATGGAGGAAATGGTTCAAAGCCGAGGTCGTGGAGCACCAAAGCAGAGAGGTGAAGGTGCGGATGCAAGGCGACCAAGGTTGGTTTATGCAGTCGGCTATCGCGAGGGAAGATGTGCCCGAGGTGACAACGGGTAAGTTTCTTATTTCTGGATTATCCTTCATTGCTTTGTTCATTATAAGGTCAGTTCATTCCTATGATTGCTAATGAAGTGTATGGAACCTTGATTGCGAACTTAGAGAATGTGCCTAGGTAGTATAATAGTTCTTTAAGATCGAGTCTTGTGAGAGTGGAGTAAGTGGGGTAAGTTAGGATGTACGGATGCTCGTTAGTAAGTAATTTTGAGGACAAAATTATTTTAAGGAGGTAAAAGCGTAACATCCTAGATTAGGGGTTGTGCGTTTGGAGCATAACTCAAGTGTTAATAGGCTTTAAGTGTGGTTGGTGATGTTTTAAAGGTTTTAAAACTCTAAGATTAAAAGGGGATGCATTGGAAATTTTGAAATTTTAAGTTAAAAGGGAAATTAAGGCAAGGTGGCCTTAAGAGAAAAAGTATGTGAAATTTGACACACAAACAGGCTTGGAAAAGTGGCCTGAAGATGCCACTTAGGGCCTTTGAAAATGACGCCACATGCAAGGGTGTTGGGCCTGAGTTCGAGTCACATGGGAAGCAAATAAAAGAAGTTTTATTTTTGCTTCCAGAAGCACAGAGGTGGACGGCAACAAGGCTTTTAAAAGGGAGTTTTATTCTCTTTAAAATTGGCTAAATAGGGATAAATGATGATTTATCTTAAGTATTTTTAAAGAGATAAATAAGGATTTATTTATCATTATTCCCATGAGATAAAGGTTGGATTAAACTCTTTTATTTTATGATAATTAAAGGATAAAGCTATCAAATAGAAGAGTGGTGGCCAAGTAAGGATTCCTTAGATGATAATTTCGTCTATAAAAGGAAAGAATGAGGGCTACTCATTAATTTTCTTCATTCTCTTCTCTACCGAAATTCTTAGGTTCTCTTCTCTTCTCTTCTCTTTTCTTTTGTCTAGCTGAATTCCCTAGCCTCTCTCTCTTTTATTCAAAACCAAAACACAATCCAACCTAGTCGAATTCTTCATAGCACTAAAAGCCAAAATTCGCCAAAGCGAATCTTTGTTGTGATGTAAGGGTGTTGCCGATTTCATCCAAAAGGTAAGATCAACTATTATTTGATTTTCAATCTCTCTTTAGCCGAAATATAGGAATCTAACTCCTTTAGAATTCCATGGCCAAAATTTGGAAGGTTTTCTTCGGGATCTAGTAGTTGTCGACTACAAGGAGCGGTTTCGGGATTTAGATCCGTAAGGAAGGAGTTCTACAATCGCAAAGGTGCAAATCGTTAGACGTGGGTTTTGGGATTTAGTCAATTGTGCTAATCAGGTGCGTAGTTATCGCACTATTCTCCTGTTATTGTATGTTGTTAAGTATGTTTGATTATGATGTGTATGTTAGCAGGAAATAATGGCTAAGATGGTGGATACCCGTAGTGGGTAATCGATTAATCAGGTCAGTGCTCTATTTTGCCTATGATATATGTGTGATATTTGTGGTGAGCATGTGATAAATATTTACTCTGATTGTTCATCTGACATGATACACATATATGCATGGGACTGGGGATGTGAAAATTGAAGGAAAGGGTGTACATCATTATGTACGTGGTCTAATGCTAGCCTCGTGCTACATTAGCACTTGATGTTAGCTATGTGCTTCATCAAGGGAGGTGTTGGCTAAATGCCCATCTTGGCGGTTGATAGCTGTGTGCATCACCATAGACTGATTGATATGTGGGATCCCTATGGGATCGGTGGCTCACCACGACCTTGAGCTGACAAGTCGCCAAGGTAAGATATGTGGATCATTATGTGATCGGTTGTGGATTAGCCACGCCTTGGCGAAGTGCCAAGGTAGGTGTAATGGATGGACCCTAGATTGGGATGGGCTTCATAATTGCATATTTATGTGTATGGATTGTGTGGATATGGGCCAAGCCCATATATGGAGATATGTAAAATAACTATGCATCTTTGAGTCGGTTTGACTCACCCAATATTTTAAACCTTTCGGTGATGCGTAAAAGCTTGGACCGGGTTGGAGTGGATACAAAGGTGGCCATGCAAAGCGATTTTCATGCGAAAGATATTTTAATTAATTAAGCATTTATATCTTGATGCTTTGATTATTCAATTATTGTAATAAGGCCCCTAAAAGTATTTAAAGTCTGTTTAAGTGTTTCTCATTAAGTTTATTATTGTGTTTTATTATGGATTGACAATTGAGGAATTATTTGCAAACGATTTTTATTTAAATCTATATATACTAAAGTTTTAATCCGGATATTTTTATAAACACCACACCTTACTTAAGAATTTTAATGAACATTGTTTTCTAAACTTAACAAAATTTTCGTGTTTTATCCTTAAGTTCAAATTTGTTTCAAACGTTTTCCGCAGTGGCATTTCAAATTCGATTAGTAGTGAATGGGTAGGGTTTAGGGTGTTCTGAGATCGGTGCCACATATCGGTCAGACAAAAGTAACCAAAAAGAAAAACAAAAGATCATAAAAAGACCGAGACTTGTAAAGATTGGCATACAGAAGTTACTATTTACCCTCTATGCTTATCAAACGTTGACCAAGATTGTCCGGGACAATACATTTCTCATTGGTTTCACCTATTGAAGTCGAAATTCCTTTTTCCGAGTTTTATCAGAACTGAAGTTGGATGAGGCAGAATGGATCCAATTCCGATGTGATCAATCCAATTTGTGAGGAAAAGTTAATAGCTATCCGTTACAATCAGATGATGCGGGTTTGCGACAAAGAGGTTCATCTTAGGAAATTCCCAAAAGGGGACCTGACATTGAAGAAGATCCTTCATATGCAAAAGGATTTCAGAAAAATGGAAGCCAAACTAGAAAAGACTTTATGTAGTAGAAAAAGTCTGTTCTGGAAGCATTACCAAAATGGATGATAAGGACCTACCTAATCCGGAGAATTCAGATTCAATAAAAAAATTTCAAAAAAGAAAAATAGAAATTTTCAAAAAAAGAAGAAAAATGAGAGGTCAAGGTGAAAACCCGCAAATGGCACTTTGAGACCAAAGGGATTTGAGCTGAAAACCCGAAAAGGGCGGCTCAAATTTTGATCAAATGGGGCATACAACAATCTTGCTATGCCTGAATTAACAATAAAGAAGTATGCTACGTCTGGGGGCATCGACAAAGTACTTCAGATCCCTAAACACATATCGAGCTTAAAATGGTCCTCAAGAAGTTTGAACAGAGAAGCTCAGGCTACGATATCTGGGGCACCTAGTTTTCCATCTTATCCATTTTGAATTTGCTATCTTTGATTACCTTATTCTTTTCAAGATACGCCTTTAATAAACTCCCTGCTTAATTGCGATTGCTATCTTTGCTTAGCTTATTTGTTTTGAGCTATACTCCTAATCAATTTCCTTCTTGTCCATGGTTATGATATTTTTCGGGCATTTTGCAACACTTTCACAAAAGAAGTTTCGCATATTACTTCAGAAGCTTCTGAAGAATACAAGAACTCGAAATAGGACTATTGTTTAAAACTCACCAAGTGCGAGGGATGGAAATATTGGTGGAGGAGGAGTCTAAACTGAGACTATCTCTCCGAATTTTTGCCAAAATAGTGGTTGAACAAATGACAAGATATTGCGACAGTAATACAATCCCGACGAAAATGGGCATCATTAACCCAAGTGTAAAATGGGAATCATTCTCCGGAGAAAAATTGATATTCTGCATTCACGCGAGCATCATGCATACACATCTGGTTGGGTCACCCGAGGAGTGATCAGTTGATGGAACAAGCTACAGGCCCTATACCCCCGAGTTTTAGTGGGATAGATGGAAGATAATACAGATCTTATACCTTTGAATATCAACGTGATGGATTGAAGAAGAAACAAATCCTACATTTCGAGGTCACAGTGGGATAGATGGGAAAAGATTCAGATCCTATACCCTTAAGTCATAATAAGATGAACCCTAAAGTTACAGCGAGGTAAATCTATTGAACAGTTATAATCATTTCCTTGAGTTTTCTGTCGAGAATACCAGCCGAACAAGATGGCAGCATAATACATTAGCGATAGAGCCCCGATAAACAATGAACGATGACACCTTAAGCAGGGATAATTCTCATGAAATTCTGTATTCTTGCAAAGCACATTTAGGAGCATTTGATTCTGATCATTGTATCATAATCATTGTAAGAAATCATTCTCATGACATTCTGTATTCATACAAATGTTATCCATAAGACACATCTATTTAGGGGCATTTGATTCATTTCGATTATTGCATCCTAATCTTTGTAAAAAGACCATTCTCATGATATTCTACATTCATACAAATGTCATCCATAATACATTTAGTTAGGAGCATTAGATTCATTCTGATCATTGCACCCTAACCATTTTGCATAAGCATAAACACACAAAACTGATTTTACAGGACAGGTCCCCCAGAGGACGTTGTCGCAACATTGGTGAATTCGCAGATCTTGACTCCATGAGTTTGCAGTGGAGTAGATCAAAGATAATGATCCGCAATCCCGAGTTTGCGTGGAGCAGATTGAAGACAATAATCTGCAAACCCGAGTTTGCAGGAGCAGATTGAAGACAGCAAATCTGGCAATCCTGAGTTTGTAGGAGCAGATTGAAGACAGTAAATCTGGCAATCTTGAGTTTGCAGGAGCAGATTGAATACAGCAAATCTGGCAATCCTGAGTTTGCAGGAGCAGATTGAATATAGCAGATCTGGCATCCTTGAAGTCGCAGGAGCAGATCGAAGTCATACAAGACCTATTTCTGAGAAGTTTTAGTGAGAAGATCGAAATTGAAAATCTCTTCTCTCTTGATTCTTATCACCTCGAAGTCCCAGTGGAGCAGGTCGAAGTTACAAATCACTCCTCCTTGAGTATATTGAGGATCAACCCTTATTTCTAAGAAGTTTTAACTAGAAGATCGAAACTACAAATCTCTTGTCTCTGAATTCTCGCCTCGTTGAAGGTGCAGTGGGATAGAACGAAGCTACTTGAAGAAAAGAAGCTCCAAGAAGTCAAGATCCTACAAGACCAGGCAAATTTGGCACTCTTTAAAGTCTTTGCTTCATTCCCATTACATGACAATGAGCAAAGAGGGGCAGTTGTAGAAGCCCAAATTTGCTCGGGCTCGTAAGACCAAAAAATGAGACAAACAGAATAAATAAACCCAATTTTTTAAAGTCTAATAAACGTCCAGTCCAATAATGTCCAAATACAATTGTAACTTAAAAGGAAAATAAACCTTAAGCTATACACTACCCAATTACAGCAGGCCTAAAACCATTAAAACCCAAATACAAACAAAATTCTTAATCCTACCCAAAATTAACAAGCCCAAAACTTTGCAGGCCCGAATGGCCCAATCACAGAGCAAGCCCGAATAGCCCAGGAGGTCTAGCAAACAGAAAACCCTAGGGGAGCTTTCCGAAATCTAGCACAGCAATCCTAGCCTAACGTTTGGACTCCCTCGCGCGTGCCTCCACGCGCGACATTTCAATAGCCACGCACTCCACCACGCGCACGTCACACGCGGGCCATCACCAACATCATTCGTATTGCCTCCAGTGTAGCAGTTTCGTACAACCCCTTGGCCACGTCCGTACCTGCGAAAACAACAAACAAGCAGCAGAAAAAAAGAAAACGAAAAAAGAGATGTAATTTTTATTTTTCTCTTTGGTTATAAAAACCAAAACAACCATTTTTTAAAAGAAGAACACGATTTTACGCACACTGTTATCACGCATAACAGAGTAATACACAATCAATAGCAGAGACATTAAAAAAAAAGGTTACTTTTTGCCTCCTTTCTGGGTTTCCCTTCTTTTTTTCTTTTCGAATCGATTTTTGTGTTTTTTTGCTTCTAATACATTTAAACGAGAGAGGAAAACGAGTTTACCTGGGCCGGGCACTCAATCTTCATCTGCTCCATCGTAATCAGAGTTGGATGTAGGTTAATGCACGAGGATTCAAGATTGTTATCCTCGGAGTGAGTCGTCGCATTTGGGCACGGTCTTTCGCTGGGTATGATAGCGATCTGACAGTAAACGGAGGAGGCCTTTCGTCCGTGTATTACCTTTAAATCGGTTGTTATGGCGATAAGGTGGTGAACGGAGGGTTTCTTTGTATGGGAGTGGAGATGAAAAAGGGGCTAGGGTTTCGTTAAAAGAGGGTTAGCAGAGGGGTTAAAGTAGTTTATATAAGGGTTCGATCTTTAGCAAAATGACGATGCTTTAGGTTAATGTTGATAACCTCGAAACGACACCGTATGAGCAGATTCGACATGGCCCGACCCGATGCCATTTCAGGATCCGCGCTTTTCATATATGCGGTCAATTTGCGCATTTAATCCGTCCTTATTTGGTTGTGATTCGATTAGGTCCCTTGTACAGTGTCTTTTTAAATTAGCCTCTACATTTCAAAAGGGTGATGCATTTTCGTCCCAAACCAGTACGCAGCGTTTGGGGTTTGAGGAATATTTGTCGATTTGATCCTCAATAATCTGCATGTATTTCAATTCGATCCCCATATATGTTAAAATGATTTTATTTGTTAAAATAGTCTCTTAAATTTCAGTTTTGTTTCAATTAAGCCCTTTTACTTTCATATACAATCTTCATTTTTTTATTAATTCATTTTTATTTGGTCTTAAATTATTCTATAATATGATGAAATATATATGTTTACATATTATTTAAATTAGGCTATTTTCTAATATATGTATACATATAATTTGTATTAATTTTTCTTTTCTTTGCATATGCTATTAAGTTCATAATTATATATTTTAGCATTTGATCTCTTTTAAAACTATTTGTGTTACACATTTTTTTATTTTAAATACACATAGTTTAATGTGTATTTACATGCATATATGTAAAATCGGTATTAGAATTATTCCATGGATTTCGTAATAGCATTGATGTATGTAAAGTTAATCATCTTTATCATTGACTTAATGTTTGATAATTATCGATGTTATGTATGTTTTAATTCTCATTCTATATTTATTGGTTGCTTGGAGTTCAATACCATTATATTTCATTCGTACATAATTATTTCACATTGTATGTTAATATGCACCACTTTTTATTTTAACACCGTTCATGACCCTAAAACTAATTTCATGTAAGGCTTTAAATCATAAGGCAATGTTCGTGTTTAGAAGTCTCGGGGAAAATTGCACTCTAACTTACTGAGTTCTGATGTTCTTCGTTTAAAACCTAGCAACATAATATCCTTTTTCTTTTAAATCAAAATACATTATGTTTCAAAATAAAGAAAAACTTATCCTTGGGATTTTGAGATATTGAGCCTAACTTCATCGTGTGATATTTCACTCTCTCGAGATAAGAATTTCAAAAGAATAAAGGCAATATTCTATATTTGGGGATCTTGAGAAATAGTGCCCTAACTTACTGGGTTTCGATTTTTCATTTGACCCAAATAATGGAATATCCTTCTCAATTTTAAATGTACGAGTATTGAATGTCAAGGATAAACCTAATTTCGAGAATATAAGATGTGGTGCCTAACTCATCGAGTACGGCATTTTATTTCTTGAAATAAGAAGCTTTGGCATCCAATATGATTTTGTCCAAATATATATGAAGTAAATGGATCGTAATCTAGAATCTTTTTAAAATTTCGACATCAGGACATTAATTAATCAATTAGGTACCAATTTTGGGTGTATCGAGGGTGCTAGCCCTTCCTCGTGCGTAACCGACTCCCGAACCCATTTTCTAGATTTCGTAGACCAAAATTATTGTTTTAATAAAAATGTTTTATTAAAATAATCTATCTCAAGGTGATCCGATCACATCTTAAATAAAAGATCGGTGGCGACCCTATTTCCATATTTTTAAAAGTTGATCCCTGTTTTTTTCAAACTCTCGATTTAAAAAATGGTTTCGACAATAATTAAAATTTTTAAAATGGGGATCGACTTTAAAAAAATAAGGAGTCGCCATTGATCCCTCTTTGTTTGCTTCCAAGCATTCGCAACTTCCCTAATCTTCTTCTTATAACTCTCTCCCGTGTAAGAGAATTCACTTCGAGCCAACCCATACGTTGATGGTACAAACTGCTTAGATTTGTACTGTCTTGTTGCCAGTAGAGGGGCGTATCCGATGGCTCTCCAAATCCCTGGGTAAATGGACCCAATTTAAGTCTCCACATCTGTAAGGTATTTCTTCAGGCACCATCTACGAAGCTCTCCACTCAATGTCTTCTTCCTGAAGATTCTGAAAAATTATCATCCATCCTTCTTCTGTTATATCTTCTCGTCTTGACATGGCTACTTCCTCCTTTAACGGTGAATATCCCTTACAAAAAGGTCGATAAGAGACCTTATCCATTTTTCAGAAATGACCATAAAACCATACCATTAATAACTGTGCACATCCAATAAACCTTTATTCTCCTGCTTTTCGGCATGCGTTTAATGATCTAAAAGTTTCTGCAAGAATTGCTAGGACAGGTGTAACTTGTTTATCCAATCGGTCAAATAGATCCACAACTGCTTCATCTATGTGTCTTAGGGCTTTGGGGAAAATGATCAATCCATAAATGCTTGAGGCAAAAATGTCGACTTTCCTCCTTACATCAGGGTGCATCAAAATCAGATCTCTTAAATTTACCCAAGGAATACACCTCTCTTTGCCTTTCTGCTGAACTCTAGCTGAGATCCACTGTTCACTCATCCCCGTAATTTTTATCAATTTCTTCGCAAAAGGGGGGACATAAGCAGGCCTAATATAAACCTTATCTGCTTGTACCCCTTGACTACAAAGTAAAGTGGTATTTTCCTCAATGGTTGGCACCAAATCCACATTCCCAAAAGTGAAACAACTGTATGCGGAGTTCCAAAACTGAACCATAGCCCGAAACAGGTGTTTGTCTACTTTAACATCCAGTAAGTAAGAGATATCACCATAACTGTGGTAGAACATCTGTTTAGTCTCACATTCCCAATGAGTCCAAATATCTCGCACTCTTGAAGCTCATTTTGCGTCACGCTAATGCGGGTCAAGTCCCACAGCTCTGACGTGTAACCTTAAACCAAGCTATCTCCTTTTTCCAACTCTGACTTTTTCGACCATGCGCAAGACAAACCGCATTGTCCTCTACTTTATCAAGAAAGTCGTTTTCCATAGCAAACTTCCTAACTTAGCAATCGAACAGAAATCGACTCCTCTTTAATATGGAATGACATGCAAAAACCAGATTAAAACACAACGAGTCAGTATCGCATAAATTAAAATAAGCAAAATATCACTAAACACCTTATCTGAGCAACCACTAAAAAAATGACATGGTTCTACCCTAGATGGGCTCTTAGGGTTTATTATATGTGGTTTGGTTCTAAAGGAAGGGTACCCGAACCAGCAGATTCCTCCATCCTCACCCATTATAGGCTCAAATAGATCGAGTTCAGTTCGGGGGGATACATTTCCCCATGGCCATGCGGAGATGAAAATCTCACGAAACACATAGGTACAGATGTATCCCGAAAGCAGTCCACTAGCTCGTGCGGAGGTGAAAACCTCACGAAAGCTTAGTTTCTCACTCCCACTTAAAAGTGTGACCACAACGGTCATGCGATGTAATGCCAAAATATTATGAGAGTCGAAATTGTAGCATTATAACAAAAACAAATGCTTTAAAAGAAATATCTTTTTCAAAATAAATTTTCAATTTTTCAATCGAAAGGACAAGAATTTATCAATTTACGGCCTGACTCTCGACGTCTCCAGTAGAGTCGCCAAGCTGTCAAAACCATTTTTATGGAAATATAATTAAAGTTTTTAAAATGGGGATCGACTTTAAAAAAAATAAGGAGTCACCACTGATCCCTCTTTGTTTAAGGTGTGATCAGGTCACCTATAAAAATGTTTTGGTCTACGAAATTTGAAAAGACGAGTTCGGGAGTCGGTTACATGCAAGGAAGGGTTAGCACCCTTGCGACGCCCAAAGTTGGTACCAAATCGATTAACGTTGTCCTAATGTTGAAAACTTGAAAATATTTAGGGTGAAAAATTTGGGAGAGAATTAATTAAATCGAAATTTGAATCTTAAGATTAACTCATTTCAAAGGGATAAAAGCATCATTCCCAGCATGTTAGGATATAACACATTAATACTCTGACACAGAGATTATCTTTGATCTTCAAAACATGTAAAAGAGGGTATTTGGTTATTTATTTGAACGAAAAATCGACACCCAGCATGTTAGGATGTAATTTTTTGTACTTTTAAACACACAAATATTGCCTTGTCTTTTAAATATGCCATCTTAAAATTGGTTCAATGTGTGTTTTTAACAACAGAAAACATTCAGAAAGAACTCGAATATATCTAAAACTTGAAAACATTTGGGGTAAAGAATGTTGGAAGAAAGTTAATTAAATCGGAGTTGAATCTCAAGATTAACTCATTTCAAAGGGACAAAAGCATCATACCCAGCACGTTAGGATATAACACATTTATACTTTGACACCGAGATCATCTTTGATCTTCGAAACAGGTAAAAAGGGTATTTAGGTATTTAGTTGAACGAAAAATCGACACCCAGCACGTTAGGATGTAATTTTCCGTACTTCTAAACACGCAAATATTGCCTCGTTTTTCGAATATGCCATCTTAAAATTGCCTCAATGCACGCTTTTGACGAAAGAAAACATTTAGAAAGGATTTGAATGCATTTGAGTTTAAAATGAATAATAATAACGATGATAAAAATATGAATTTATTAAGATAACAAAACATCTAAACAATAATAGAAATATTGACAATAATATTCAGAATAATAATCAAAGTAACAATAATAATAACAATATTAAATTAATGATGACTAAACGATAAAAAGGATTAAATTAAAAGATATTCAAAAAATCAGGAGTTAAGGCAGCAAATATTTAAACAACCAAAAAGCAGTGTAATAACTGGACTAAATTAAAAGCATACATAAATTTCGGAGGCTAATTAAACAATAAAGACTAAGCATAACGAAACTAATTAAGAACAATATAAAACTTGAAGGGACCAAATGCACAAATTCTCCATTAATTGCAAAACGTAAATCTACACTAAAATTGGGTCGGGTCGGGACGCTCATACGACGTCGTTTCAAGGTTATCAAGCTGAACCTGAAACGCCGTAGTTTCGTCAATGGTCATTCACCCTTTAAAAGCCACCATAAGTCCTCTATTAACCCTCTTTTTTCTTGCGAAACCCTAGCCACAACTAAAGCTTTTCTCTCCCTCAACCGCAACACAAAAAAAAACTCCTTCCGTTCACCACTAAGTCGCCATCATGACCGACAAACAGCAGTAGACGAAAAAAAAGACATTTGCTTACCACCAAATCACCATCATGTTCGGCAAAAAGCGGTACCTAAGTGGTCCGATATATTTCCCGACACCGAACTTAAGGCCTCGCTCGCTTACCAACATCGGACTTCGATTACGACGGAGAAGACGAAGGTCAAACGTTCAGTCCAGGTAAATCCCCTTTCCCCCTCCTTTCGTTTATCGTATATCAAAAACAGAAGAGAAATAGACACCGAAATGGTTTTGAAAAGAAGAAACGAAAAAAATCGATTCAAAAGGCAACCTTTTTTGAATGTTTCTGCTGTTGATTTGTATTGCTCCCTTACGTATGCATAAAAAATACAGATTTTGGTTTGGGCTCTTTTTATAGCCGACCTAAAAATTACAAGTTTTTCTTTTTCTTTTATCCTATTTCTATTCGTATTTCCTCTTTGTTTACGTCGTTCTTTGCTATTCGTTTGCGTGTACAGACGTGGCCGAGGGTCGTGACGATATTGCTCTGTACCAAGGCGACTGAATGGCGTCTTTGTGCGTGCAGCTCATGGCGTGGGTGGAGCGCGTGGTGCGAGCGAGACACGAACGGTCAGGCGCGTGAAGACACGCGGTAGTCCTAGAGTCGCGCGTGGGAATGGCTGCGGGGAAGGCGCCTGAAGATTCTGGAATTCTGAGATTGAGCTAGTTGGACCACAGTTTAAAATTGGGCCGGTTGTAGTTGGGTCTAATATCTGATTTGGGTTTTTAATTGGGTAGTGTTTTAGGCATTTGGGCTTTAAGTCTGGGTTTGTAAAAGAGACTGTATTGGACTGTTATTTATGTTTGATTTATTTTTGGTTTTTAATTATAAAATGAGCCCGGGCAAATTTTGGGCCCTACAACATCAATTTGTAGATTAAGTTTTTTAAAAATAAATTTATCAGCTGGAGCAATAGGATACCGACTTGCTAAGAAAAGGGTAGCTTGGGTATCACTTGTCACAAAAAGAAATTATAATTTTAAAAAACAAAATATAATTTAGATAAGAATTTGTGAGATGAATATAACACCTGAGATTGAAAGATTTATGATTGGTTCAAAAAGCAATAAGAAAATTTTGTACAATCCATGCTATTGATACAAATGTTTTTTTGGTCTTTATTCGGTTTCTATATTTTACTTCACTGGTTTTCAATATTTATGTTGGGTTAGATTATTTCTTTGTGTCAAAATTATAAAGCAAAAATTTGAAGGTTAAAATATGTTGTAAGTCTCTAACACATTGTACATTTAGAATTTAGTCCTTATTTTATTTACAATAATTTAATCTCACTATTTTTGAATTAAAAATTCAGTTCAATTGTTATAACTATTAAAACTTCTCTATTAAATTTATTGTAGTGACATTTTAAAATTTATATATATATATATATATATTGACTTGGTAGTCATGCAACAATAAAAACAATGTTAAAAATATTAATTAGGATTTTTTATCGTAATGTTCCTAAGAAAATTTGACTTCAACATTTGATTGAAATAATTAATAATATTAACTATTTAAACTAACTAATGACACTATCAAGTAAACAAACCAAATTTTATAAAAAAAAATTTAAAGCATATATATTAAATCTAAGTTTTGGCAAAGTATAGGAGACAAAATTAAAATTTGACTATTATCGTATAATGTAAAAAAAAAAAAAGGCATTCGAAAAAATGGGAAGCCACTTGTCAAACCCTAAAACTATTAAGACATTTAAATTATATACAATCATGCAATATTTTAATTTTGTGAAAATATGGAGACCAAATTATGTTAGAAATTAAAATATAGAGATTAAATCACAATTTAAGCATAGTAAAGGGATCAAATTTGAAATTTAACCACAAGTCTATAATGTAAAAAGAGAAAAAAAGGGCACCATGAAGTGTCATGTATCAAAAGAAGAAATGTCTTTTTTGTAATAGCCCGAATTTCAGTAATGTCGGAAACTGTGGTTCGAGGCCACTAAATCCGGAAAATGAACTTTATGAGTTAAATGTGATTTTAAAAGATTTTTGAATTAGTAAATTTGTGTTTATAAAAAATTATTAAGTCAATTACTTGAGAAAAAGAGATATCGAGACCTCGGTGTTATAAACCGAGCCATAAATATTTTTATAAATATTTACGGAGTGTCAATATGGTAGTATTAAAGTTTCGTCATAAAATTTTAACGTTTCGGTAGTCAATTGATTAAAAGGACTAAATTGAAAAAGGTGTAAAACTTGCTAAAGTGATTAAATAGCTTAATAGTAAGTAAAGGAGGACTAAAATGGAAAATAGACCATCTTAAATGGCTGAGGCGGTGAAAAAAAAAGATATTTATGTGATTAGGGACAAAATTGGAATTAAAATAAAGTTTATATAGCCAAATGTTATTTTAATAGTTTCTAGACATTTTCTTCATCAATTTTCTGTGAAAAACAACCATTGAAGAGGGTTTGAGCTGTTCTTTCATATTTTAACTTCAAGTAAGCTCAATTCTTGCTTTTTCCTTGAAATTTTTCTGTTTTTAGACTTTTACAATTAGGTCCAATTTGTTATTTCATTAGTTTTTGATTTTGTTGGAAGTTTTGGAAGATACCATTGATAATTTCATATTATTTTAATTATTTATGATGAAATTAATATGTTAATGGATATGTAAAGGTATTTTATTAAAGAATTTTGAGTGAAATCATTATTTAAGGATTAAATTGTAAAGTTGTTGAATTTATGGAAAATTAAGAAATTTCATGGAATTCAAGGGCTACTATTGATATATATGAAAATATTTAGGCTTGGAACAAGGAATAAATTGCATGAATTTCATTTTCCAAGCCTAGGGATGAAATTGTCATTTTTTAAAAGTTTAGGGGCAAAATGGTAATTTTTTCTAAGATGTAAATTGGACTAAAATGAGTATGAATTACATTAAATTTATGTTAAATTTACTCGTATAGATCCGGGTAAATCGAATAAGGAGTTAGAACGAAGAAAGGAGAAAATATCGGATTAATAGACTTTATGTATACGAACATTTATCGAGGTAAGTTCGTATAACTTAACTATGCTTGTTTTTATGCTTGAATTGAATTGTGTATGTGATTGTATAAATATATATATGAAATGACTACATATCTGATAAAGCCCAATAAATGATAACGTTTGAAATAAATGATAATACCCGTAAAGTGAAATGATAAAAATGTTATTTTTGTGCTTGAGTTGAGTGTGAAAATGTGAATTATAAATACATAAATATAATAGATTGAACATATACCCGATAATTGCCTGATAAATGTTGAATCCTGTTTAAATAAGTGGAAGTCAATGGATAATGGTGATTTCCCTTATTGAATGAGGTTCTGCATTTGTTGCTGGAAGGATTTAGCTCGGACGAGTAATCCTATTGACCTCATTATGAAAAGGATTTAGCCCGGACGGGTAATCCAAAATGAGTCTCTCAAGCATATGTTTCATTTAGGATTTAGCCTGGACTAGTAATCCTAATTGACTGGATTTAAACCTGGACTGGTAATCCAGATCAGACTTTATAAGAAATTCTTTATCATATAAAGGATTTAGCCTGGACTGGTAATCCGACAAAGCCCTTAGAGTATATGTTACTGTCAGAATTTAGCCTAGACTGGTAATTCTGTTGTATGATATGTAGCTCGAGTGTGTACCCAAAGGTACTACTGGATATGAATTGACAGACTATGGAATTGTACACCTCAAGTGTATTACCTGTGTATCCATCGATGTTTTCAATAATTCCAAGGGTAAAATATTGATACGAAAAGAAAAGGGATTTTTACATGTATCTATCTGAAAAATATGAAATGATGTTACATGAAATGAAATATGGAAGTATGAGATGTTTATATATGAACATGAAATTGTTTGATGAATACGTTCATTTTTTAGAATAGATTTGTGCACATTGATTGTACTACCCGAGTGATTATCAATACTGTAATTGATTTTTTTTTAATAAAGACCTGACATGAAATACACCAGAACTCGAGATAAATTAATATGAAATATATCTGAAATACATGGAGATAATTTGTATATATGTTATGTGAATATATGTTGTGGAAAAATATATATGTATGAGAATCTGAATATTGTTCGATATATATATATGTGTGTGTGTGTGGAGGTGTTCATGGGCCGGACCAGGTTCGGGCCGGGTTCAATTAAAAATTTAGGCCCATTCATCGGGCTCGGGTCGGGCTCAGCCCAAAAAATGGGCCTAAATTTTTTCCAAGCCCGACCCATATAAAAATGCTAAAACTCGGGCCCGACCCAACCCGTCCGTATTAAATTTTTATATTATTTTATATAATTTTTGAATATATATAATACATTAAAAATTCTAAAAAAAATTAAAATAAATATTTCCAAACAAATTGAAAATAGATTTTAAAAAATATGTAGACTTAAATAACACTAAGATAGATGTATCTTAACAAGCAAATACCTCTAAAATAATAATAAAATTAACAAATGCCTTTAAAATAATAACAAAATTAACAATAAAATAAGTTTTATACAATATTCAATTAATAACAACAAAATAGTAGCAACATAATAGTAATATGGTAGCAGAATAGGAAGAAAACAACAAGAAAATAACATTCAAAAATAAAAAAAATAGCAGATTTTTTTTTTCATTTAGTGAATTCGGGCCGGGCTGGGCCTGGGCCAAAAATACCTTACCCGAGGCTCGGCCCATTTTTTAAACGGACATTATTTTTTGTCCAAGCCCATTTTTCGGGCTTATACTTTTGCCCAAACCCTCTCAAATTTCGGTCGGGCCTTCGGGCCGGGCCACCCGGCCCATGAACACCTCTATGTGTGTGTTTCTGGATGTCTATATGAAATATGTGATTAACATGGGTAATGAGAATATGTGTAATGGCTTATGACCAAATGGTTTAGTTGTACCTTGTATGTTAACTTGAATAGGAACGGTTGCTAAGTTAATTACCAAGTTATACGGACTTACTAAGCATTATATGCTTACTCCGTTTTATTTTCCCTTGTTCTATAGTAAATCGGAAGCTCGTTGGATTGGAAGCTTGGCGAAGATCACTCACACTATCCAACAGTTCATTTTAGTATATAAGGTAAAATAATTATGGTTATAATGGCATGTATATGCTAATTTGACTAAATCTTGTCTTGTGAATTGTGGTTTGAAACCTAGCCATTGGAATGGCTAGTGATGATTAGTTTGGTATATTTATGAAATTATGATATGGTGATTATGTACGTGTCAGCATAGTCTGGCTTTGAAAATTTACCAAAAATTGTGGAAATCGAATTAGAGGTTGAATAAATATAAAATTAAATTTTATTGAGTCTAGTTTTCCATAGAAGAAATGGTGTAAGCAATGGAGTTATAAATTATGAGATATAATGAATTTTGTGAGACAAGGTCAAAATGATTTCGGGTTCCCCTGTTCTGACTTTGAAAAATCATCAAAAATTTTAAAAAAATAATTAGTGGTTCAAATTTATATGCTTAAATTCTTAATGAGTCTATTTTCAATAGAAGCAAACGGAAGCATCGCCCAAACCCCGTACTAAGAGATAATTAATTTTTAGTAAAAAAAGGTCAAAGCTGTCAAACAACAGAATAAGGGTAAATTTAAATATTTTATTGTACTTATTTGCTAAACCATAAATTCTAAAAATTTTATGGTAGAAAGATATTTGAGTCTAGTTTCGGAAAAATCAAGCAAATCTTAATTTAAAATTCTTTAGCTCAAGATATAAATAATTTAGTGACTATGACTCAATTGGACAGTTTTGCTATGAGCAGTAATTTACTCGAATTATCTGAAAATGTTCTGTAATTACCAGTAATGCTCCGTAACCTTGTTCCGGCGACAGATACGGGTTGGGGTTACACTTTTGGACCTTCATTGGACTAAATTTGAAATTTAATCATTAATCTACAGTGTTAAAAATAGATAAATAAAATTGGAGGGCACCATGGTCCATGGGTAAGGGTTAGCAAAATCCGATTCGATTAGAAAAACTCGATAAAAAATTTAAACTTTAAATTAAATAGTTCAAGTTAATCAAGTTATTCGAGTTAACTCAAATAAAAAAATCAAATTTTTTGGTTTAACTAGAATATAAATTACACAATTTGAGTTCTTTAAAAATCCGAATAAGAAAAGACAAAACTACATCGTTTTGATAAATGTTTACCTTTCTAAATTTAAAAGTAAAAAATCATTGACCCATGAGCCTTAAAGTCAAAATCATTAACTCATCAATCTTACTTTGCCTTTACACTTCATTTCCTTCCCAAATCCCTCCATTTTTCCTTTTTTCCTTTATTCAAAATTAACCTAAAAGCTTTTATTCTTCACTTTGATATTCCTTCCCCACGCCCTCACTTTCTCTTTGGCTTCTTGTTTAGTCCCACAATCACGGTAAATATAATTATGCGTGTGGTTTAATAGCTTATGTAGCTAACTTGAATTTTATGACCACAATGATCATCTTGTAGCGTTATGTATAGTTACTTTGCAAACTTAAAATTGTTCTTTATATTATTAAGTAAATTGTATTATTTATGTAATTAAATAATCTTATACTTTTTACTAGTTAAATGATCGATCAATGTAAACGTAACATTGAATATAAATAATAGAATCCATTAACTCGACTCGACTTGACTCAAATCTATTTGACTCGATCGATGCTCACCCCTAACCATCCATTTGTGGAATTTTGGGCATTTTCAAACCTAGGATAAATTTATTCCATTAAGCTCTAAGTTTTAAGTGGACTTTTAACTTTGGACCGTACGCCCACTTGTTTCACTGATCATCAAATTTGATCACTATTATTATCATTCCAACTATTCTTTCTAAGTGCATGATTGGGTTAATATCACACATTAATCAAGTCTTAATTTAATTGAAAATTTATCAAAAATTACTTTTTATAAAGCAAAAATATTATTATAAGATATTTTGTATTTTTATATTTTATATAGATTAAAATATGTTTGTCGGTCTCTATACTTGAACAAAATTTGAGATTTAACTCGTGTTCTTGAAAAGCTAGTTAAATCTCAAATTTTGTTCATCTAAAATCTTAGTTTAATCATAATTACCTTTTTCAATATTTATCAATTTGATTTGTTGAATAAGTTGTTCTCACGTAATTTGTCACAAAATTGATGGAAAATAAATATATTAAATTGACAAAATTTAATGAAATTATCAATAATAATAATTTAAATTTTTAACTTTTAAAATATAATCACTAGTATCATATTTTAACCTTTTTGCTGAAACTTAAACCTAAAACATTTTACACTTCAATATTTTAACTTACCATTTTAACCATAAACTCGTCTCAAAATATGACTTTCACACTCAATAAAAGTTTAGCATAACCTAAAATATGCATTTAATACATGATAGAGTTATCATATGCTTCAGCTAATACGGTTAGCATTTGTTAATTTGTTAAGAGGTTGTTGAAGAGCAGATAGTCTAGTTCTTTATATACTCTATGAACAAATGAACTAAAGCAAGATTTTCATTCAAGATAGAGATATTCAAAATACAAAAAGATTAATATCAGAATAGAGCTTTTTCTGTCGTAACTATTTTTTGATAAAATAGAAAACGATACGGTCGACTCGGGTTTTGAAAATGAAAAAGAAGGGAGTCGCCACCAACCTTTTTGATGAGGTGTGATCAGGCCACCTCGTAAAATAGTTGTTTTAATTTAATAAGCAGTTTGATTTATCAAAACAACGATTTTGGTCTCTGAAATCCGAAAACGAGTTCGAGTCGATTACATACGAGGAAGGGTTAGCACCTCGTCGCCCAAAATTGGTACCAAATTGATTGATCGATGTCCTAATGTTGAAAACTTTGAAATGATTCAAAAATAGATACTTTTGATTTCCAAAACTTGAAGGGATCGAAAGGGACGTTAAGACTCTCTTATTTTCGAAGA
The DNA here is from genome assembly GCA_025506655.1 of Gossypium rotundifolium. Lineage (NCBI taxonomy): Eukaryota > Viridiplantae > Streptophyta > Magnoliopsida > Malvales > Malvaceae > Gossypium > Gossypium rotundifolium. The sequence continues at coordinate 186,569,545 of CP106734.1, read as the reverse complement.
GATAGAGCATCATGTCCAGTAAGTTAAAGCGCAATACTTTAGACTCGAAACTAAGCTCGCCTTTTAAAACTTGGTTTTATATTTGAAGAGGATCTCCCGTCATTTGTCCAACAAGAAAAGCAGAACCCGAGAAGTTAGGGCTTGATTTCGAGAATCCAAATTAGGAATATTGCCTCTATTTTAGAAGAAAGAAAAGAAACTTATCTCGAAATATCTAGATGTCGAGTCCAGTAAGTTAGGGCGTGACATTTCGAATTTTCGGGATTAAGATTTTTGTTTAAAATTTGAATTACGGTCTTAAAAGGGACATTCCGTTGTTTAGCTTAAACGAGAAAAACCGGAATCCAGTAAGTTAGGGCTCGGTTCCCTCGAATCTTTAATACGAAATATCTATTATTTAAAAACTTGATGATTCGAGCAAAGGTTAATGTAACACAATTTGATAAAAGAAATAAATTACGAAGCTAGGTTTCATAAAAAATAATAATGATATATGTAATAATACTAAGTTAACTAATTTGATGATAAAATGATGATAATAATGATAATAGTAAAATAAAGAGTAATGATAATAACACATTTATAATGACGATAAAAGTAAAAGAAATAATAATAATAATAATAGATAATAATAATAATAATAATAATAACAATGATAATAAAATGGTAATAATAAAAATAATAATGTTTAAGAGTAAGAAATAGTAATAATAAAATAATATTAATGATATGAATAAGAAAAATAATAAAAATAAGGGTAATTAACAAAATATATACATATAAAATAATATAATAATAGTAATAATAATAATAAATATAGAAATAATAATATAGTATTAAATATAATACTAAATATAAGGTGGTAATAATAAAAAAATTAATTTAAAAATAAAAAAAGTGAAAATAGCCAAAGGACGAAAATTAGACTAAAAACAGAGTATTGAGGAAATTTTGAAATAAATAAAAGAGGGAAGGACCTCATTGTAAGGCACTGAAGAGATAGAGGGACTAATGTGGCTAATAACCCCTCTTTTCAAACGCTTGACATTGAGAGGACTTAAATAAAAACTGAGGTAAATTTTTGGGCACGAGTTAAGAAATGAAAAAAAACTTAATTATAAACTAATTAAAAAGCGGAAGGGTGGGACCGCAATTAACCCTTTCGCTAAAAAACACGCGGACCTTGGCTAAGGCTGGTGGTCGGTCCGTTTACCCTTAAACGACGCCGCGTTTAGCGTCTGGGTATTAACTCAAAACGACGTCGCTTTTCTTGGGGCTATTTAAGCCCAAAACCTCTGAAAAACAATCATTTTTACCGCTTCAAGAAAATAACCCTTCCCTTTTATTTTTTCCTCTGAAGGGCCAATCTCCGTGAGGGGACGGTAGTTGCTTGGCCACCATGAAAAAGGTAAAACTTGTGTCTTTTTTTTAATATATATGCGTGTATATATGTATGTATTCTAAAAAATGAAAATAGAAATCTTTATAAGCAAAAAGTTCCGAAGATAAAAAAAAAAACTAAAAAATAAAGTGAGAACCTTTCGGATCTTTTCTTGTGTTTGTTCTTTTGGATATATTTCTCTATTTTGTATTGAATCTAGGCTTGCTGCTTTGGATTTCCTTCTTTGTTCGAATCTGTTTTTTGTATATCCATTCAAAAGAGAGCCCCTTTACATGGTTCTTTGTTCGACTTATATAGCCATTGAAAATTACAAAATATTACTTACTGCCACTGTTGCTGTCTATTTCTTGTCTTGTTTGCAGGTTTGCCATCTCTTTACAGGATATGGGCGGTGGCAGGAGGCTTTGGCAGAGGCAGAGCAAGTGGATGTCAGAAGACAGGGCAAGTGGGGCGGCGGCTAGGTTAATTTAGGGTTTTAGAAACCCTAAATTTTCTGAAAAATTTTCAATATTTTGGGCATTTTGGGCTGCTTGTAAATTGGGTCTGATTTTAATCTGTTTGGGCCCATTGGGTCTTTTAGACCCGGGTAAAATTGGGTCATTACATTTTCAATACAAAAGTGTTCTCAATCTTACCTTCTAGCAATACACTTTAAAATTTAATCACACTAATAATGCCCCTTTAAATTTTTTAAGAAATCATTTAAAAACCGCTTTAAAATGAACTTAAAATAAATTAAAACTTTTAACAGGTAATATCATATAATTAACTCTTAACGTATAAATTTATTCACATAAACTAACACGACACGATATTAACTATGAATATTAAATTAAAAGTAAGTGTGTGAACATAGCTGCATCCGTACAAAATTACAAAGAGTTTCTCGTAATATTTTTATGAAATTAAAGGGTTTTGTGAAAATAATATTATATTTTGAACAAGTGATATCTCTTGTATTATTCTTGCCGTTAAAAATTAAGGATATCATAATCCTAAACAACATTATTGAGCACGATAAATAAAACTAATAAATGTAATAATTTATACATTATATTCAAAGCCATTTGTCACATATTAACATGCCAGTCACACATTAGTATTTTTTGTTGTATTGTAAAAAATTAATACCATTATATTACGTAAGGTTAAATTGTTTTTTTTTACGTATGTTTTAGTATATAAATTAATAATATATTAATTTCATTGTAAAAAATTATTTATTTTAAAGAGGTCTTATATTTTACGAAATTTTTACTTATCTTTTTTAAGTTTAAGTTTAAAGTTGTACTAACTATTATTTATTTTATGTGTAACTATTATAATACATATGTAATAAATAAGGTTTTTATCGTGTTATAACACTAGTAATCAAATGAGGAATTAGTGTTTTAACTAATTTGTATAATGTTTGACAAATTTAGGTCAAATTAAACCAAAAACTTAATTATCAAATTAAAAAAGTGTTAAATTCATATACCAAATTCAACATAAAAAAAAAAGAAGCTTTAAGTAATAAAAGTACGAAAAATATTAAATTCATATACTAATTTAAAAAAACCTTAAATTTTAATTAAAATTATAATTTAAATATCAAATATTATATTAAGCTTTATCCTTTATTCTGTTAAAATAGCCTAATCCCTTTAGAATTATTAAATTAGAAAAGACATTCAATAGTAGATAATGATTTTTCTAAGACGTCTCAACAACCAAATTTTGAAAAATGTTAAAAGTAGTTTGCATATAATTTCAAATATATGAAAAAGTATCTATACAAGTATATTAAATATTAGATTAAACGTAAAATAAATATTAAAAATTAAAATATGGGTAGACTTATTTGAAATAGTCATTTAATCGGGTTTTAACAAATATAAAATATGTTAATATTCAGGACCCAATTTTTTTGCCGGAGCCCAATAAATAATCCAATAATGCCCAAAATAAAAAAAATCCCTAACCCAACTAGGAAACCCTAGCCCACAGATCTCAAAAACAGCTTCACCAAGACTTTAGCCGCCCTAGCCTTCCATTGCCCCCATGCCTCCACTACCCACGTTCTCCACCACCATGCGCCCACGGATCATGCTACCCACGTTCACCATACTGCGCAAATAGAGGCGATGAAGAATTGTAAATATGGCTATAAAAAGCCATAGATATTCATTGTAATGGGGGAGATTTTTGATGATACTGAGAGAATATTGAGAAGATTGTTACAAATCCGAAAGCGATACTTTTTTTAAATACACACATACCATCAATACAAGCAGAGGTTTATTTTTTTTATTTTTTTTACATTTTTCGAATCTGTCCTTGCATGCATATACAAATATTTTTTTTCATATAGATATATAAGTATTAAATAAAAAAAGAGGAAGGAAAAATTTACATTTTACCGGATTCCGGCCACCGTGCGTGGTGGCCGGCGGTGGCGTCACGATGGTCCGACGACTGGACCCTGGTCGGCGTTCAATCAGAGGGAGGGGGAGAGAAAATATTTGAGAGAATTTTTTGGAGGCTTGAGACTTTTTTTTTTTAAAAAAACAGCAAACAAATGGCAAATTTTGGGTTAAAAATGGTATTTATAATACCCATGAAACGGCGCCGTTTTGGAAATGGGGGTCAGAGGCCAAAACGACGTCGTTTTAGGCCTCTAACCCGTGACCTGACCCGCACAGGGGCTAGGATCCGCGCGTTTTTGCTAGGGAGGGGCTAATTGCGCGTTTAGCCCCTCCGCTTTTTCCTGATTTTAGAATCAGGTTTTTTATTCCCGATTCGGCCCAAAAGTTCGCTTTCGATTTCAATTAAGTCCTCAGTCGAGCGCACCGTTTTAGAGAGCGGGATTAATTGCCATTTTAGTCCTCCCTGTTCTGCGAGGGCTTAAATTTGGTCCTTCCCCTTTATTTAATTTCTGATTTTACCACAAAACTTCTGTTTTCAATCCAATTTAGTTTTTTTATTTTTGCTATTTTACCGCTAAATTTATTATTATTATTATTATTATTTCATTACTTTTTTTTATTATGTACATTATTATTACTATTATTGTATATATTACTGTCTACTTTATGTTCGTGATTGTATATTATTTGTTTACTATTTCTACTATTATTTTATTAATATTATCCCTATTATTTTGCATCCATATATTATAATTACTATGCTATATTTATATTATTATATTTATCGTCATATTATTTTATTACTAGCATTTTATTTTTTACTTTTATTATTTTATATTTTGTTACATACTATTATATATATAATTATTATTTCTACTAGTATTCATTATTATATTTATCATATATATATATATATTTATTATTAATTTTAAACTATATATTTACCTATTTTTTATGCATAGATATTTTACCTCTTTTAACTATCTTATATATTTAGCACTTCAATTTTACGTATTCATATATATATTATTATTACTTATTATTTTTTATTATGTCTATTATTTTCATTTTTATTATGAGGGTTATTATTACTTTTATATTTTTTTTACTATCAACATCATCACTGCTATTTTTATTAGTGTTTTTTACTATTATGGTTTATTTATCCTTGTTCCCTTCATTTCATAGATCGATGATTTTAAATCGTGTTTCAACATCTTTATATGTGTCTTTGAGAATTCACAAAAAGGGTTTTCACAAAGGTAATATTTCGTGTTTGGGAAGTTCGATAAATTGTGCCCAATCGTGCTGGGCTTCGACTTTTCGTTCGTCTAGATCACTAAATATCCTTTAAAGATTTTGATCGTTTTTTTAAGATAAGGCAATGTTTCGTGTTTGGAAGTTCGAGAGATTCGTGCCCAATCGTGCTGGGTTTCGATTTTCTATTCATCCAAACAACTAAATATCCTTCAAAGATTCTTTTATCGTGTTTCTTAAATAAAGACAATATTTCATGATTGGAAATTCAAGGAATCGTGCCCAATCGTGCTGGGTTTCGATTTTTTGGTTTGGCCAAATAGTGAAATATCCTTTTAAAATTGCAAGACAAGAATGTTGGATCATGAAATGATCTTAGTATCGATAGTTTGAAACATCGTGTCCTATCGTGCTAGATGTGGTATTTCAACTTTTCGGAACAAGAGAGTTTCGATATCCAATGTGAGTTATCTAAACATTTTTAAAGATTCATATTTTAAAATATTTTTTTATTTTAGATATTAAAGACATTAATCAATCAATACGGTACCAATTTTGGGCGTTGTGAGGGTGCTAATCCTTCCTCGTGCGTAACTGACTCCCGGACCCATTTTCTTGAAATTCGTAGACCTAAATGTTTTCAAAAGTGGCCCAATAGCACTTCAAAAAGATTGGTGGCGACTCGCTTTCATTTTTCAAAGTCGGTCCGTTTTCCAAACAAAAAATAGTTTGATACTTGGCGACTCATTGGGGACCAATAAGAGAGTCAATAGTAAAATTGGTTGATTAATGTCCTTTTGTCGAATATATTTTTTCCCGTGTTTCCCATTTGCATGAGTCTGTGTCGCGTTGTATATTTGTTTTGGTTTGAGACACATGGGATATCTCTGCATTCATGTTGCATGACCGTTGTGGTCACACCCTTTAAGTGGGAGCGAGAAGCTATGCCTTCGTGAGGTTTTCACCTCCACATGGGCTAGGGGACTGCTTCCAGGATACATCCGTACCTATGGTTTCGTGAGGTTTTCACCTCCGCATGGCCATAGGAAAATGTATTCCCCTGAACTGAACTCAATCAGTACGAGCCTATAATGGGTGAGGATTGAGGAATCTGTTGGTTCAAGTACCCTTTCTTTAGAACTAAACCACATATAGCGAACCTTAAGAGCCCACCTTAGGTAGGGCCATGCTAAACCTTAGTGGCTACCTATATAGTGGTTTGACATTTTTCACTTGCTTTGGTTACTTTTATGTGATACTAACTTGTTTTATTTTGGTCATATCTGCATGTCATTTCATACTTAAAAGGCGTCGATTCCTGTTTTAATTACTAAGTTAGAATGCTTGTTATGGAGAACGAATTTCTTGATAAAGTAGAGGATAATGCGGTAGTGTGTATATGGTCGACTTGAGAAGGATAGGTAGTATATGTGACTCTTTTATGTAAAGGATTTTGTTTTTAAATAAGTTTTCTAAAAGAAATTGAACCAAAATCGATGCATTTTATTTTGCATTCATATCATGCATTTGCATCACATCGCATCATGTGCATTTAATATCATAAAAGAGCTTTATTAACTAAAGGTAATATTATAATGACCCTGGAACATCATTACTACACACGAATGTAGAAACGGCTAAGGATATAATGAAAACCTTGAGCATCAACGCCGTATTCGAGGAGGGATCGAATGAAGGAAACCTAGGAGGCATTCGCCCCTTTGAGCCTAGAAGTGTTCTGAACAACGGGACTGCGGAAGAAATTCTTGTAGTTTTTAGAGCTAACATAGAGTAACGTTCAAAACACACTTGTTGTTTTAAGCCTAGAAACAATAAGAATCTTTTGTGAAATAGGCTCATGTTCAAACATCTTTATTTTCAATAAAAAAAACATTCTTGTGTTTCATGCCGAGCAAATATTTTTTCATTTTTTCCATGTCATACTATACATTCTTTTTCTTTTTGGGATGTCTTCCATTCTTCATCATCCTAAGAATCGCTTATTCTTTGGAATTTACCTTCGTACCTACGATAGGTACCCAGATATCAAGACATGAGCAACGCTGTTACGGACTCCCTTTTGGGTGAAATATGTCTAAAAGGATCTGAGGATTTTGAAGATGTCAGAGATTGTAACTTATCTTTTGATTTGTTAAGGATGGTAGAGCTAAATGAAAATAGACTCTACCGTACAAAGGGTTAGTGGACATTGTGAGTCAAGGAAAAGAGTGAAACATTGCCCACCATAGAAAAAAAGTGAGACGACATTGAGTTATTCAAAAAACTCAAAGATGTCTTTGTGTGATCGCATCAAGATATGCCTAGGCACGATGAGGCTACCATGAAAGGGAGATTTCGTCAGTGTTGCCGTAAATGCCAAATTGATAAGACATGACTTATATGCTTTTTCTATACGTGGGGCATAGATGTTACGGGGATGATTTTGTCAAAAGTATCTAGTTGACGCCTATTCATTTTCGTGATTGTCAACTATTCCACTAAGAGGGTGAGGGTCGGTTCTATGACAAAGTTACGGTGGTCAATCATCAAGTTCAATTTCAACTTCGAGTTCAAGTTGAATTTAAAAAAAACAAAACAAAACAAAAGAAAAGAAAAGAAAGAAAGAAGAAAAGAAAAGAAAGAAACCATCCAAAAAAAAATTTGAAAGATGATGGAAACTCAGTAAATATTGGCATAGACTAGTTACCATTTACCTCTATGCTTCTCGAATGTTGGCGAGGACTTCCACCAGGGCAACACCCTTCTCATTGGTTTATGGATGGATACGATCTTGCCCATCGGGTTGAAATTCTTACTCTTTAGATTTTTTCAAACGAAGTTGGACGAAGCGGAATGGGTTCACTCTCGTATGACCAACTCAAAGCGATCGAGGAAAAGGTTAAGAGCCAACCGTCATGGTCAAATGTACGAAACAAATGATGCGGCTCATAACAAAAGTTCATTTGAGTGTTCTATAGATTCTCCTATGCAAAAGGACTTCAGAGGAAAGTAGATGCTTAATTGGGAATGACCTATGTCGAAAAGAGGGTCTTTTATAGAGGAGCATTGATACTAGCCAAGATGGACGGCAAGAGTCAACCGAACCCAGTTAATGCGGGCTCAGTCAAGAAACACTTCGCTTAAGAAGGAAATAGGCCAAGGCAAAAACCCGCAAAGGGCGCTTTGAGGCTTTCCACAAAAAAAAAATCGAAGAGGCCAAGGTGAAAACCCGCAAAGGGCACTTTGAGGCCAAATGGGCTTTGAGTCGAAAACCCGAAAAGGGCGGCTCAAGTTGTGATCAAATCATGATGGGGCATACAGTAGTTTTTCCACGCTTGAATTGACAATGAGGAAGTATGTTACATCTTGGGGCATCGACAAAGTACTCCGGATCTCCTAAACACATGTTGAGCTTAAATGGTCCTTAAGAAGTCCGAACAGAGAAGCTTAGTCTGCGATATCTGGGGCACCTAATCTCCATCTTACTCATTCTGAATTTGCTAATTTCAAAATACAGTACCAATAAATTTCCTTCTTGATTGCATTTTGTTTCGAGCTATGCTCCCAATTAATTTATTTCTTCTCTATTATTATGATATTTTCCAAGCATTTCACATTGAAGTAATGATTACTGAATTAATAATACTTTCACAAAGGAAGTTTTATGCGCTACTCTAGAAGTCTCTAAATAATATGAGAATCCAAAACAGACAATTATTTAGAACTAACCAGCTTAAAGGGCTCGGAGACTTGAGATAAAGGTCTAGCGGTGGCGACATCTTGATTCGTTGTTAGAAGTATCATGAACAAAAAGACATACGTCGTGGATCACCTTAATAAGCGACAAGCAATGACAGCCAAGTGTTAAAAATGGATCATTCTCATGACATTTTGCATAACATTCATGATACATATGGTTAGGAGCATCTTTCATGACATCCTAATCATTTGACATAAGCATAAACCCCATAAAATCAATTCTACAGGTAGGTTCCCCAGAGGACAATGTAGCAAAGTTGATGGGAGTTACAGAAGATAATGAGATCTTATCTCTCTTGGCGAGGAGTAGAAAGATCGAAAGATTGAAGCCTTATCTCTCTTGGCGAGGAGTGGAGCGAGCTAAAGATAGTAAATCCTATCTCCACCGAGAGTAGAGAGGAGCGGATTGAAGATATGAGATCTTATCTCTATGAGCAAGAGTAGAAGCGATCGAAAGACTAAAGCCTTATCTCTACTGAGTAGGAGTGGAGCAGACTAAAGATAGTAGATCCTATCTCTACTGAGCAGGAGTGGAGCGGATTGAAGATAACAGATCTTATCTCTCTGGCGAGGAGTAGAGCAGATCGAAAGACTGTAGCCTTATCTTCACTGAGAAGGAGTGGAGTAGGCTAAAATATAGATCCTATCTCCACCGGCGAGAATGGAGCGGATTGAAGACAACAGATCTTATCTCTACTGAGAAGGAGTAGAGCAGATCGAAGATCAAGCCTTATCTCTACCGGCGAGAGTGGAGCAGCTAAAGATATAGATCCTATCTCCACCGGAAAGGAGTGGAGCGGATTCAAGATAATGATCTTATCTCTTGAAAGGAGTAGAGCAGATCGAAAGATCAAGCCTTATCTCTCTCGGCGAGAGTGGAGCGAGCTAAAGATATAGATCCTATCTCCACTGAGAAGGTGAGTGGAGCGGATTGAAGACAACAGATCTTATCTCTACTGAGTAGGAGTAGAGCAGATCGAAGATCAAGCCTTATCTCTGGCGAAAGGAGTGGAGCAAAGCTAAGATATAGATCCTATCTCCACTGAGCAAGAGTGGAGCGGATTGAAGACAACAGATCTTATCTCTACTGAGAAGGAGTAGAGCAGATCGAAAGACTGAAGCCTTATCTCTACTAAGCAGGAGTGGAGCAGGTTAAAGATGCAGATCCTATCTTCACTGAGCAGGAGCGGATCAAAGACGATGAGCCTAAATTCCCTAAGCAAGAGTGGTAACAGGCTAAAGAAGAGATCTTATCCCACCGAGCAGAGTGGAACAGATCGAAGACGATGAGCCTTAATTCCCAAGCAGAGGGTAACGAGCTAAAAGCGATCTTATCCCACCGAGCGAGTGGAACAGATCTAAGACGATGAGCCTTAATTCCCTAGCAAGAGGGTAACAGCTAAAAAGCGAGATCTTATCCCACCGGCAGGAGTGGAACAAATCGAAGACGATGAGCCTTAATTCCCTAAGCGGCAAGAGGGTAACAGCTAAAGAAGCGAGATCCTATCCCACCGAAAGGAGTGGAGCAGATCAAGACGATGAGCCTTAATTCCTTAAGCAAGTAGGGTAACAGCTAAAGAAGCGAGATCTTATCCCACTAAGAAGTGGAGCAGATCAAGACAATGAGCCTTAATTCCCTAAGCAAGAGGGTAACAAGCTAAAATTACAGATCTTATCTTCATTGAGTAGGAGTGGAGCGGATCGAATACAACAAGTCTTATCTTCATGTATCTAAGAATGGAGCAGATGAAGAGGCAGATCTTATCCCCATTTGGCGAGAGTGGGCGATAAAAAAAATGGCGAATCTTATCTCCATGTATCGTGATGGAGCAGATTTAAGCCACCACTTTAATTCCTAAGCGAAGAGGGTAACAGTGAACATAGCAAATCCTATCTCCACCGAAAGCGATGAGTGAAGCGATTGAAACAAAATTCCTACACCCTCAAGATGCAATGGATGGAATGAGGCTACTTGAAGAGAAGAAGCATTAAGAAGTCAAAGACTCAAGAAGACCGGCAAAATTGGTCCTTTAAAGTCTTTGCTTCATTCTCGTTACGGAAATGAGCAAGAGGGCATTGTAGGACCCAATTTTTGCTTGGAGCCCAATAAATAATCCAATAACAGCCCAAAATAAAAAACCCCTAACCCAACTAGGAAACCCTAGCCCACAGATCTCAAAAAACTTGACCAAGACTTTAGCCGCCTAGCCTCCCATTGCCACCATGCCTCCACTACCCACGTTCTCCACCACCATGCGCCCACGGATCACGCTACCCATCGTTCACCATACCTGCATCAAATAGAGGCAAGATTTGTAAATATGGCTATAAAAGCCATAGATATTCATTGTAATGGGGGGAGATTTTTGGATAGATACGAGAGAATATTGAGAAGATTGTTACAAATCCGAAAGCGATACTTTTTTTAAATACACACATACCATCAATACAAGCAGAGGTTTATTTTTATTTTTTTACATTTTGAATCATTCTTGCATACATATACAAATTTTTTTCATATAGATATATAAGTATTAAATAAAAAGAGAAAGGAAAATTTTACATTTTATCGGATTAAGCCATTTGTGCGTGGTGGTGGCCGTGCATCACGATTGTCCAACGACCGGACCACGGTCTGCTCAATCGAAGGGAGGGGAGAGAAAATATTTGAGAGAATTTTTTGGAGGCTTGAGACTTTTTTTTTAAAAAAAAAACAGCAAACAAATGGCAAATTTTGGGTTAAAATGGTATTTATAATACCCATGAAGCGGCGCCGTTTTGAAATGGGGTCGAGGCCAAACGCAGCGTCGTTTTGGGCCTCGACCGTGACCCAACCCGCATGAGGGCTAGGATCCGCGTTTTGCTAGGGGAGGCTAATTGCGCGTTTAGCCCTTCGCTTTTTCCCGATTTTAGAATCGGGTTTTTATTCCCGATTCGCCCAAAAGTTCGCTCGATTTCAATTAAGTCCTCGATCGAGCGCACTGCTTTAGAGCGAGATTAATTGCCATTTTAGTCCTCCCTGCTCTGCGAGGGCTTAAATCGTCCTTCCCTTTATTTAATTTCTAATTTTACCGTAAAACTTCGCATTTTCAATCCAATTTAGTTTTTTTATTTTTGCTATTTTACCGCTAAATTTTTATTATTATTATTTCATTACTTTTTTTATTATGTACATTATTATTACTATTATTGTATATATTCATCTACTTTATGTTCGTGATTGTATATTATTTGTTTACTATTTCTACTATTATTTTATTAATATTATCCTATTATTTTACATCCATATATTATAATTACTATGCTATATTTATATTATTATATTTATCGTCATATTATTTTATTACTAGCATTTTTATTTATTACTTTTATTATTTTATATTTTGTTACATACTATTATATATATAATTATTATTTCTACTAGTATTCATTATTATATTTATCATATATATATTTATTATTAATTTTTAAACTATATATTTACCTATTTTTTTATGCATAGATATTTTACCTCTTTTAACTATCTTATATATTTAGCACTTCAATTTTATGTATTCATATATATATTATTATTACTTATTATTTTTTATTATGTCTATTATTTTCATTTTATTATGAGGGTTATTATTACTTTTATATTTTTTACTATCAACATCATCACCGCTATTTTTATTAGTGTTTTTACTATTATGGTTTATTTATCCTTGTTCCTTCATTTCATAGATCGATGATTTTAAATCGTGTTTCAACATCTTTATATGTGTCTTTGAGAATTCACAAAAAGGGATTTTCACAAAGGTAATATTTCGTGTTTGGAAAGTTCGATAAATTGTGCCCAATCGTGCTGGGCTTCGACTTTTCGTTCGTCTAGATCACTAAATATCCTTTAAAGATTTTGATCGTTTTTTAAGATAAGGCAATGTTTCGTGTTTGGAAGTTCGAGATTCGTGCCCAATCGTCTTTGGTTTCGATTTTCTATTCATCCAAACAACTAAATATCCTTCAAAGATTCTTTTATCCTGTTTCTTAAATAAAGGCAATATTTCATGATTGGAAATTCAAGGAATCGTGCCCAATCGTCTTTGGGTTTGGTTTTGGTTTGCCAAATAGTGAAATATCCTTTTAAAATTGCAAGACAAGAATGTTGGAAATCATGAAATGATCTTAGTATCGATAGTTTGAAACATCGTGTCCTATCGTGCTGGATGTGGTATTTCAAATTTTCGGAACAAGAGAGTTTCGATATCTAATGTGAGTTATCTAAAAATTTTTAAAGATTCATATTTTAAAATATTTTTTTATTTTAGATATTAAGGACATTAATCAATCAATATGGTACCAATTTTGGGCGTTGCGAGGGTGCTAATCCTTCTTCGTGCGTAACCGACTCTCGGACCCATTTTCTTGAAATTCGTAGACCTAAATGTTTTCAAAAGTGGCCCAATCGCAATTCAAAAAAAGATTGGTGGCGATTCCGTTTTCATTTTTCAAAGTCGGTCTGTTTTCCAAACAAAAAAATGGTTTCGACAAATATTATATTTAAGCTTGATTTAAGTGTGAATATCTTTAGGAGAGAGTATAATTTCGCTTTAATTATTTTAGTAAAATCTTTGATAAGGAGCATTGGGAACTAGGACTTTAAAAGTAGTGTAAATTGAGTAGTAAGCTATTTTAAAATGTAAAATTCATTATTATTTTTTAAATTCAAGGATGTAAAATCTATTTGGTTTTGACAAATCTATATTTTTATACTTTTTCTAATATATATTAGATTGAATTTCAACTAATTTAACTATAATATTTACAATTTATTCTACTATTTACATAATAATGAAAATCCAAATCTAAAATTTTAAATAAGGTTTTATATAAATTTTTTATTTATCATAATTTAGCATATACAACGCACTACTAAAGGTTGTTTTTAGTACTGAAGGGTTTAAACAATTACGATGATTCGAGATAGACTCTTGGTCGAGATCGGATACCACGCACCAGCCAACGTGTGTATTTGCCGGTGGTTGGCGTCTTCCTTAAGAGCAGGATGGGTGGTAAAACTATTTTTACCAACATTTATTTTTAGGATTTGACGACTTTCTCGATATTTACTTATTTATTGACAAACGATTATACCATTTTCTCTTGTTTAAAATTTTTTTTTTTAAAGCTTATGTTTCAATTTTTTAATTGCAAATCAAAAGAAATATTTGTATTTAGAAAAAAGCAGGTTGGAGTTAATAGTCAAACTTCATGTCATCAATAATTGTTTCGTATAGTTCCATCTAAACAACAGGGACATGATTAGGGTCTTATGCGTATGTAAGGTAAAAGAGTAAAAATAAAACAATGGTGTTGGTTGAATAGAATATAAAGTTTTTTAATTCTGAAAAATTCTTGATGACGTTGATATTATAAAAAGTTTGTGGATTAAAGTGGAGCAGGGAATGGGTATGATTACACAGGATATTATTTTTGAATTTAAAGGTATAAAACCGAAACAGAAGACCCAACCACTGAAGAAGACTGTTTTTGGCTCGCTCATTGCAAAACCTTTTCCCCTTTTTTAATAAAAATAAATAAATCTCCATCTAATTCTCAATTTCTCTCATCTATTTCAGATATTCATTTCCAAGATATCAGTTGTAGAATCAGCACACCCTCTGATTCCATGGCAGGGAATTTTGTTCAATTTTGATTTTTTCCCCCTCATTACAAAAATATTAATATTTAATATATCATATATAAATATTATTAATATTTTAATAAAAGAAAATAATAAATTATATATTTTCTTTTGATGGAATTTTTAAATGAATGAAGAACGTAACGTTAGGGGTGTGGATCACAAAACCTACGTTATGGTTCAAAATATCAGATGCCTTCTAAATTTAAACTTTTAAGCTAAGCGCGTGAAAACAAGTCAATAAAAATAATTAATCTTCAAGTCATATCATCAGTCATTTCTGCTGACCCAAATTTTTACAACTTTTGTTTGAATGAACATTTTAAGAAAGTGGTCGAAACAAAACTCTCAGTCATTTTCGGAGCATATAAAATCATAACTAGTTTTATTATTATCCTATTAAATAAATATGGTTTTTATGATAGATGCATTGCACCAGATTTTTTACGGATTTTTTTTTAAATTTGGGCAAAACATTTCCCTCCATTTATTCCATTCCGTTGATTGGAATCTCGGTTTGATTGAGATTTTTTCTTTTTACGGGTTGATTGAGATTTATTAATTCAAATATTTTCACAATCAAATCATTAATTTTAAGTTTAATTAATTGATTAGATTATATCCTGGATTCAACCCTTAAAAAATAAGACTTGAAAGTTTTTATAAATATAAATAAATAGTAACAACTACATAAACTTCACTTAAATATTCCAAATGTAATTAAATATTATTATTCTTAAATCATAGTCAATATAATGAAAATTTAAAATTGAACCACCAAAACAAACATTAAGAAAACAAGATGTCTAACCTTGAGGCTCGAGTCCACAACTATTAAGAATATTTTAAGCAATAAACGTACATTAACAAAGTCCACAACTAAAACCCTGAAATAGAAAATTATCTAATTAAAAACAAAGTTAACGCTGATAGATTGAGGTTCTGTTTTTTTTTTTCCTATTTTTTACAGTTTTGTTCTATGTTGGGTCATTGGCCATTGAGTTTTAGGTTTAGGTTTGTCTAAAAATATGTTATTTGTACCAAATTTCCATCAATATCAAAATGAATATAACGATTTTTATTAGTTTGTCTAATTCCAATTCTCAAATGAATGATGGTATTTGCTCAAAAGATGGTTCGATGACTTTCTCTAAATTACTATTCCTATTTTACTATTAAATAAAAAAGTTAAAATAACTTTTTAACATTTCAATATATCCAACCCGATGGGTAGATCCATCTTGAGGTTGAACAGGCACAGCATCTCACCCAATTCATAACCTCTAATAACATCTACAACATAATACATTGTTAATCAGGAGTATTGAAAAAACAGTGACAATTAAGGTTTTTATTATTATTATATTCAAATGTGAAACTTTTTAACTTTATTGTCAAACAAATAATTTCTCAATAATTACATCATTAATTTTTTATATATTTTTAATTTCTAAATGTACACTAATAACATGTTTTTTAAGCAACGATTCAATTTAATATAAACCGTGTCAAGCGATTTCAAGTATTTGAACAAATCCTTTTAGAATTACAACACTTAATGACAGCCAGGAAGGAAAAACAATAAATATAAACCAAACCAAGGTAAAAGCTGACGGCCAACAAAACCAAAACGAGTAATCCCACGTGGCAATGTGTAAGCAGTGGATACCATCATTCAGATTTAAATCCTGAATGAGCACATGCATGCCACGTGTTAAAAATAATGCTTCTTATCCACTCCTTTCAAAAAAATATTGTCAGTCGCTTTTAGTGTTGCTAAATCTATCACGGGTTCATATTTAACTCATTTTATTTCATACAATTTTAAAAATTATTATCACTTTCATACATATTGAGTATATTAATTTTTGTTTTAACTCATTTCAATTCAATTTAATTTTATTATGTATTTTAATATTTTTAAATTAATTAAATATTAAAATATTTTTATTAAAATATTTAAATACAAAATATATAAAACTTTTGTCTATTTTATAATTTTAATAGTTATATATATAAAATAAAATAATAATTTCATATCTTTGGAGCGAGACGTAACAGAACAAACAATTATCATAACCGTTTTATACTCATTGTCTAAAGGAAAATATCCACCTACCTCTATCCACTTTTTTTAAAAAAAAAAATTATTCCAATCAAAATGAATTGATTCAAAATTCATCGATCGATCTGATTTGGCAACTAATCACTTTACGCTTTTTTTTCATTTTATAAATAATATTAAGAAGAATAATCAGGTGTAAAATTAGACTGTTTCCATATTTCAACTAAATTTTATTTTTAATGTTAAATGCGTTAAATCTTTAATATAAATATATTTGATTTTATAATTAAAATTAAATGTTTTAAAACAACATTTAAATGAACAATAACAATTTTAAATATGAATGATAAAATTAATATAAAAGCAATAGAGTTATTCACTTCGGTTTTAACTAATATATAGTGAAGAAGATAAAATGTAAAGTTTTTTCTATGATATATTATGGATAATAATAAAGCATTATAATTAAAATCAATTTATATAATCTTAGTTCTAATTTTTAAAATTTATTATATGATTAAGAGAATTTACTCAAGAATCTTATATATATATATATATTGTAGCTTCATCATTTTCAAATAAAAAGATTTATAATTCATGAAAATATTACCAGCATTTTTCTTTCTTATATAAATGTCAATGGCATAAACTATATAAGGTTTTTTTTTTTTTTTTTATCATACTTTCAACTTGGGCTGCTAGGCTCCTAACTAATACACTAATATTATATTTACGACTTTTTTTCTTATGTTATAACTGTATTTAAATATTACATTAATATAATTTTTATGTATAATTGACTTTTTTGTTTAATTACACATTGACATATTATTTATTCATGAATGAATGAAATTATTTGTACAAAATATTTTAAATTATGCTATATATGATCCTAATAAATTTAGATTGGAATCTTGGATATATTTAAATGGAGGAAATTGAATTAAAAATTATAAAATAAAAATAAAAATTAAATTGATGGGGGTAAACTGAGTCAACCTTGAAATATTAGTTATAGAATGAAAAACAAATAAGGAGAAGAAATAACAATAATAGAACGGGGCATAAACGTGTGGGATGCTGACGAAGCAAGCAATCAATAAAAGAAATAAGATAAGTTTGTTCTGCCCGTCTCTCTCTTCGGGGCTTGGGCAACCCCAGGCACCACCCATTTTCTACACGTCACCCCCCTCAAAGCCCGGCCCTTTGGATTTGGATAAGGACCTTTCCCCTTCTCTCTCCCTCTCCTCTTCTATAAATAATCTTCTCCTTTATTTAAACAGTCCTTCCATATATTAACTATTATTATTCTATCCTATTCCCCAGTATCAATTATTATCAATCAATACCAGCTTCCGCTCATTGTTTTTATATAGCTTTTGGATTCAATCTGAAGATTGGAGCCTGGGGTTCTGTTTTGATAAGGGGCATTTGAGTTTAAGAGTTGATCTTTTGTTTGTCCGACAATGGCGAGTGCTATTGGGATTATTGGTGGGAAGGGTTGTTCCTCGTGGATGCAAGTTAAGGAAAAGGGAAAGAAGAAGATGGCCAACAGAGTTAGAGTTTATTGTTCTTCTGCTCCGTCGGTGATGGATCCTTATAAAACTCTCAGGATCCAACCCGGCGCCTCTGAATCTGAGGTCAAAAAGGCCTTCAGGCAACTTGCCCTTCAGGTACCTTTTTTTTCCTCTTTTTTGTTCCTTTTTTAGATGGAATATTTTTAAAAAAATGGTTTGATCGTGGGAGTTGGTTGATTGATGGGTTTTTTTTTTTGTTGATTTCAGTATCATCCGGATGTTTGCAGAGGAAGCAATTGTGGGGTTCAGTTTCAAACGATCAATGAAGCTTATGATGTATGCTTTATTTCTCTTACTACCAGATAGTAATTTTCCTTTATTTAAGGGGATCTCTAAGATTTTAGTTTTATTTTCTTTCCCTATTCAGAAAAGAAACTTCAAAAATTAGGGGTAGGCAATTAATCATGAAATATAATGATTCCAGTTAGGGTGAGACGAGATACCTTTCTTTGGTGTTTGGGGAATAAATAATTGAAATCCTTTTTCTTACCGTTTCAAAATATATGCACTTAATCTATTATTGTTGCTAATATTTTGATGAATATGGGTGTGCAGATATTGATGAGTAGATTGAGAGGAGAAACAAAGGCAGCAGAAGTGTATGAGGAAGAGAGAGATGAGCCAGTCAGAGGAATGGATGATTCAGATTGGGATTTGTGGGAAGAATGGATGGGATGGGAAGGAGCTGGTATTCGTGACTATTCTTCCCATATCAATCCCTACATTTGATCCTTCTACTGTACATTACCTCTTTTTTTTCTTTGTGGCCCTCCCTCATGCTTTACTTCAACCCAAATACTACTGGTGGTTGTGCCCCCCTTCTGTGTATATAAAAAACAACTCTAATTGTATCAATTTCTCATGAAAAAAAGCATTACAAGTTAATTAAATAAAATCGATTTTATCATCTTCACCTCTTTTTATCATCTGTTGGTACTTTGTGCTCGAAATCTTATCTCTATATATTTTTTAAACCAAGGACAAAACAACTTTGATGGTTAATAATTTCTTTTTATTTTGGATGAATGATAAGTTTTATCCTTATTTTTCATGGTAATAATTCTAAGGGCAAATATCCCAAAAATACCAAAAAATACAAAATTACGGAAAGACAGGTTTAAAATATTGACCGGAAGGCAATTTCCAAAAAGCGGCGTCACGTCAGTAGCTTTTTTTGAAATCGCCTAAAGCGCTCCTACGTGGACGCGCTTTAGGCGTATCTTTCCCGTCCACTTGCAATGTGAAAAATGAATTAAATTTTTGGACAGTAGTCTCCGACAAAATAATTTTGAGGAGACGTTTCAGAACAAACCGTGGCCGAAAACGCTCTCACGTGGACGCGCTTTTGCTACAGTGGTCTCCGGCAAAATTATTTTGAGGAGACGTTTCAACAAACCGCGTAAAAACGCTTCAAAGAGGTGCACTATTACCCGAAGCGGTGAAAAGCGCCCAACGTGGACGACTTTTGCTACAATGTGCGCGCAAAATTAGGCTATAAATCACCAAATTGCATTCTCGGTTAGCGTAAAGCATTCAAGCAAAAAAAGAAAAAAACCGAAAATGAGTGAGCGATTAATAGTGTTATTTACTACGATGGTGAAGTCGTGACAAGAAAATGGTGTTATTTTCTTATCGGAGAACACGGTAGCGATTGAGTTTTAATCGAAGCGTCGATTTGGTGGAACTTCGCAAAAGAATTAGGCGTAAAATATTGAACAACGCCAATGAAAGTTCATCTATTAAGTATAGATTTTGCGCTTGGTCGATCCGGTGAGATATGACGATTCGACATCAAAGGTCCCTGAGCCTTGAGGCAATGGTGGAGAATCATTTTGTCGATGGATCGCCTATCTCGAGTTATATGTAGAATTTTCATCTCCAAGTGATCTCGTTGCGACCTCAACATCTAGTATCGTTCGAGGGAATACACGACCCCGTGTCGACACTGTAAGTGGGAGGCAAAACACGAAGTGCCGTGTGCGGTGGTAGTATGGAAAACATAACCCCGCACGACTTTCGGTTGGTGGATGGGACATGCATATTAAATCAATCGGCGTCGGATGACGTAAATACGATTGGGGACGTCATCAACTTCTAGTGGATGGCAATCCACATACGATTGGAATCTTTACGAAAGATGTTTAAGGAGGATGATGTATTACCGAGCGGCATCCACCGTGAGGGCCCTCGTTTGTTGCGAGTTATGGAGGATCGGACGATGAATCGATGTGGATCCACCTCGGGAGCCGTGGCTGACGGTGCGAAGTTGGACTATTTTACAACCGGGCCCGTCCAATTGTACTGAAGATGTTGAGGCGGTTGACGAAGAAGAAGAAGATCCGCTTATTCGAGGCATACTCGCCTCCGGTAGACATGCATAATGTCGATCTATCTCAAGATGATGCATTGGAGTTTCTGAACTACCACATCGGACGCGTGGACCGTACAAATTCTTCGTTGGATTGGACCAATTAGAAGTTGGTAACCGTTTTCCAACAAGAACACTTTTCTTGGTGCATTGAAACAATACAAACATCGAGGCAGGGTTAACTACACCATGGTTAAATCAAAGCTCGATAGAGTGCGGTGAAGTGTCTTTGTGCAAGGCGGCACATGTGCATGGAAAATCATGGCGTCGTTGAGGAAAAGGACGGGGATGTGGGAGGTGAAGAAGTACAAAGGTCGCGTACATGTCTTACCATGCAGACAAGACCACTATGTGTTCAATGATTTGAATAACACTAATATTATGTAATGTTGCATTATTTAACGTAATTCGTTGTGGTGTAACACAAGATCATCCGAGGATGGATTCGAGACATGTTGGTGATTTAATAATCCGACGGTGAAGGCCGATCCCAAAACTACGATCTTAGGCCTTAATTGGCAATATTCAGAGCCAAATGGGGTACACGCCCTCTTCTGTAAAGGCTTGGATAGCCGGAAGGCGTTGGAAAAGTTGCACGGTCGGTGGGACGCTTCATATAATGAAGTGTGGCGATGGTGTAAGGTCTTTGGAGAGATATGTCCCAGCAAAGACAAGACATTGAAAGCGAGGCCGTACTACAATGATCGTCTGCTTTCGTGGATGCGCGGTGTTCAAGCGCTGTTTCGGACATTTAAGCAATGCCGAGATGCTTTTACATACCGCAAGCCATTGGTACAAATTGACGGTACCTTCATGTATGGTAGATATCGCGATCGGCTATTGCTAGCCGTGGCACAAGACTACGTGGGAGAATCCTTCCGATTATGTTCATAATAACACGAAGTCGGTGATGATGGGACTTCTTCCTATCTAGGTTAAGGAGGCATGTCCGCCTCAACTCGACATATGCGTTATATCGGATCGGGCCTGGAATACTTGCGGCAATAGAACGAGCGGGGAAGCATGTGGCATCGCACACACCATCGATATTGTCCGAGGCATGTGGCATCCAACTACTATGGGCAACACCGATCTAAAAGATGAAACGGCAAGTGGCCGATATGGGTATGAAATTTCTATTAATATAATTTCTTTTGAAATTTTCGATTTATTCGCAATTTGAATAGTGGTATGTAATATTCGATATCAACGTATATTGGCGGTACGAGATCAATAAAGACCGTTTTCACGAGATGTTGGCGATTTATGCGAAGATAACGTCAAGGCGCAGACTACTGTGCAATATTCCTTTTGAACAGTGGACACAAGCATATGATGGCGACTCACGATATGGTCATATGACCACAAACCGGCCGAATGCATAAATTACGTGCTAAAAGGAACCCGTCATCCGCCGATTACTGGCGGTTTTATGGAGACATATTTTCGTTTAAGCGGCACTATTTCCGAAGAGAAGCGGCGAGTTATCGAGGGCGATGCAAGGAGGCCATGTATGGAGCCGAAGGTCTTGCAAGAAATTAACCGTGGGAAGGCACGGCGAACACTATGCACACAGTTTGTCACGATCGCGACAAACTATGGTTTCGGGTCACGGAGTTTGATGAGCCAGAGCCAAGGTATTGTTGGCGGGCATTATCGTGTACACTTGACAAATAGGACATGCGATTGTGGGATATTTGATGCACCGTTACCCATGTGCTCATGTACTTGCGGCTTGTCATAATCTTCGTCTTGACCCCATGAGCTATGTCGACGAAGTCTACAAATTAGAAAACATGTACAACGTGTGGAGACACGTATTCCCACCATCCCGGATGAACGTGAAGTGGCCACCGGTATCGCTTGCACCAGTATAAGTGTTTTGGATAGAGAATTGAGACGAAACCAAAAGGTCGACCTTCCTCGACTAGAATACGCAACAATATGGATATCCGAGAACCGACCAACCAAAGTCGGCGATGCGGGTGGTGTAGGAACCCGGCCATACATCTCGCCGTGTCCAAATCGGACTAGTTGACCGTGTTCTTAGCTTGTTTGTCTCTTCTTTGGCTATGTAATGTCTGCTTTTTTGGAGGAAAAGCGGTGAACTTTTGTACAATAACTCAATTAAATTACAAAAAATTAAAAAAATGAAATTACAAAAAAATTAAAAATTAAAAAATTAAATTAAAAAAACAACCTCAAATTGTATTAAAAATAATACAACTTAATTACTACAAAAAATTAAATAAATGAAAAAATTAAATTACAAAAATAAAACTCAAATTGTATTAAAAATAATACAACCTAATTACAAAAAAAAAAATCAAACCTATTTTGTCAAAGTTATTAAAATTAAATAAATTAAAAATTTAAATTACAAAAAAAAAAACAAACTCAAATTGTATTAAATATATTACAACTTAATTACTACAAAAAAATAAATCAAACATATTTTGTCAAAGTTATTAAAATTAAATAAATTAAAAAATTAAATTACAAAAATAAAACTCAAATTGTATTAAAAATAATACAACTTACTTACAAAAAAATAAATCAAACATATTTTGTCAAAGTTATTAAAATTAAATAAATTAAAAAATTATATTACAAAAATAAAACTCAAATTGTATTAAAAATAATACAACTTACTTACAAAAAAATAAATCAAACATATTTTGTCAAAGTTATTAAAATTAAATAAATTAAAAAATTAAATTACAAAAAAAACAAACTCAAATTGTATTAAATATATTACAACTTAATTACTACAAAAAAATAAATCAAACATATTTTGTCAAAGTTATTAAAATTAAATAAATTAAAAAATTAAATTACAAAAATAAAACTCAAATTGTATTAAAATAATACAACCTACTTACAAAAAAAATAAATCAAACATATTTTGTCAAAGTTATTAAAATTAAATAAATTAAAAATTTAAATTACAAAAAAAAAACAAACTCAATTTTTATAATATATATTACAACTTAATTACAAAAATTAAACGAGATCAATACAAAAAAATTAAACTCAAATTATAAATTAATTTACAATTACTCAAATTATGGGGTTTAGGGTTTAGTGCGGATGTCGGTGGGAACCCAGTGCCACACGAGGCGGCCGACTGTTACTGCTACTGGATTCCTCCTTCTTCTAGTTTCCTGGGGTTGTGGAACCTCGGCGGGAATCCGATCCCTCCGGCAAGGGTGGTGCAGTTCAGGTGTTGCGATGATGACCCACCTTGATAAAATAATGACCGGAGGTGTTTGCATAAACCACGGGGTGATTGCATCCGTCTGATGAAGGAGTGCGGTAGAAAGAATCGCTCCCGACGGCACCTCCTCTAATCCCACACCCGATGTCGGCCTCACGATCGGTGGCTAAAGGAGTTGTCGAACGGACTCGAACCCGCCATGGATTCCAAACAGGGGGACTAGAAAAGGAAACATATATGGGTTAGGAGGATACATGTAAGGGCGGTGGCACGACGGCATAAATCGGACGCTGTGTTATCGGTGTTGTCACCGAATCGATGGGCCGGTGATTGTATAAGCGCTGTTGATGGGCCCGGTGATTGTATAGCATTGTTGATGGGCCCGGTGATCGATAGGCCTGTTGATGGGCCCGGCGATCGTAGGGCCGTTGTCGGGCCCGTCTCATCACCCTTCTCCTTGGATGTAAAGGGCCCGACGTTCCTTCGCCGCGAATTTGTTGTCGCCTCTCTTCACCGACAACAGATCTGGCTTCCATGGATTCTAAACCATGGCATGTACTCAAGACGCACGCTAACTCAGAACTACGATCGGTTCCGGTTAGGTAAAAAGTCATAACGGCTTCTCCCACTTCTCGATATGTTCGACCAAAATATTGGCCAATCAGGTGTCGCCGCCAGTAAGTCCACACTTGTGCTCATCATCGAGCACCTCGAGAGCCACGGAATCGGTTGTCGACATCCAAATTGCCGCAGAACCCGATCCGGTGGTGCATCTCCACGGTCGCGTAGGTGATTAGCGGGACCTTAACGTATAACTGTTCGGATTTTGGAGGAACTCCTCGGAATTATTGCCCAATTCGGGATCCTCATACGGTGTCCATTGAAACTATATTAACATTACCAAAATATTAGTTATATACATAAATACTAAATTATAATAACGAAATTGACACTTACTTGTGATTAGACCGTTGTTCCAATAGGAGTAGTATATCCTCGGCAGTCGGTATTCCAACATGACTTCTCGGATGGTTCCACCTAATTAAATAAACTCTTAGCATGCAATTATACTATAAATCTACGACATAATTGAAAAATATAATATTAAATTTACCTCGTTATCAATGGGAATGAATATGGTCGGTCGAGTCGAGGACGTAAAATGGAAATCGAAACCATGCCCATGACCGCAGAGTGATAGACAACCTCCGATTTTTGCTTTATCCAAGACTGCGCCGCACATCTCCCGATACAACCTCGATAGCACGGCAGACCCCAACCGAATTCACCTTACCGCTCTGAAATCAACAAGTTTGAGAGCCATCTCGTGGACGAGGTTTCTAGAGCGTCCCGCATCGAGATAGCCTCCAATTATCTCAAGTATGTATGCCCGTGCATCAGTATTCTTTCATCTTGATCGAATCTTCATTCATTTGCGGGAATGTGTCTCGTAACCAAACCATATCGATCCGACCTCCTTGCAATTTATCCGGAATGGCACCTGTGAGCTCGTAGCATCTGGCCATCCAATCGTGAGATATTACGGTCCGTGACTGACCAACCGGCCCATCCACCAGTAATCCCAATCAGAATCGCACATCTTCTAGGTGATGCTACACTCTCGCATGGCGGATGGAAAGTGTGCGTCTCGGGTCTCCACCTCTCTATCAACGCGCTTATCAAAACCGGTCCAACTTGAACCCCTACCTATCGTACACGTGCAAAAACCCGCTTCCGCAAGTAATTCTCGATCAATGGTGATGGGGACCGGGCATGTTGCGAATATAACATTGCAACACCGATCTACTGATCGCTTAAAAAATAATAAAATTCAAAATTAATGAAAAATTGCATAATTCAAAAATTTAATAATATTGAAAATTAAAATTCAAACTTACCATTCTCAATTGTTGGACGCCAATGTGAGTCTTTGTCTAAGCGATGTAAATCTCCTACCATTGTACTCGATAAAGATTTTTTAATTTTCCCAAAAATAAATATATTAAAAAATTATAAAGGGCTTTTTCAGTAAATGGTAGAAGACTATTTGAAATTTAAGAGTAAATTTCAAGGGCTTTGAGAGAAACTTGAGAGAAAATTGAGAGCAAATTGAGAGAAAATTGAGAGAAAATGAGAAAGGATTGAAGTGTGAAAAAAATGAAGGGTTGGGGGTATTTATAGTTTTTTTTTTTTTCCCGTTGTTTTTTGACCGTTAGTCCAACGGTCACTTTTTTTTTGATCGTTGCGCTAAAAGCGCGTCACGTAGGGCGCTTTAAGCCACGTCGCCAAAGCGCGGCCCACGGCGGCGCTTTAGCGACGCGGGCCTAAAGCGCCCCACGCGACGCCTTTATTTCAAAAAAGCGCTACTGACGTGACGCGCTTTTGGGAAATCGCCCTTCCGGTCAATATTTTTGAAACCTGTCCTTTCCGGTAATTTTTGTATTTTTTTGGTATTTTTGGGATATTTGCCCTAATTCTAAGCCCACCTACCCAAATTATTTCCTAGAATTTGGGTTTTGATCGCACAATTTGCCATCTGAAACTAATATTTGGGATAACTCACGAGAGGATTTGTAAAAGAGAAATTGAAATTGGGAATCCTTTGGGTAAGATTAAAAGCGAAGATGACAAGCCAGACACAATGGCCCATTGCCATTACTTTTGTTTTGGTTCATTGGCAGAGACTTGACTTTATTGAAGGAACCTGAACATCAACAATCACTTGTCCAAGACTTTACGTTCATTAGTGTACGGTTTAATGTCTCGTGAGTGATCCCTTTATAATACCTTCAAAAAAAAAAGTTGTTCGTTCTTAAAAAAAAAAAAATCATTAAATTAAAGTATAAGTGAGATGTTAAGACTATTTAATTAGTTTGTTCACTAAACTATCCCTTTATTTAAGAAAAAATGAAACAATAAGGTCAAATTTGGATTCTTGACTCAGGTTTGCTAACAAATTTAGATTTTAATATTGAATAATAACGGTTCACAATGTTTTATTTAGAGAGAAGAAAAGCTACAGTGCTTCACCATGTAAAAGATGCAATCCAAATTGAAGAAAATGGATTCAAGTATAATTTGGATTTGGGCTTTCACATTTTAATGGGCCACAATATGAAGATCCAAACTTCTTAAACGAGTAAAAACATGCCCCTGCTCTGCTGTTTTGGGGAAACTTAAGCATTGCCATTATCTTCAAGAAATGGGTAATCAGTGTAACCAATGACTGGATCAGATGTATAGAAAGTACTCCTGTCATACTTATTAAGTGGGGCACCAAGCTCAAATCTCCTTGGCAAATCCGGATTGGCCAAAAACAATCGACCGTAAGCAACAAGATCTGCTCGGTTCTCAGCCACAGCATCGTTTCCATCATCTCTACCATAGCCCCCAGCAGCGATGAAAGTGCCATTAAATGCCTTTCTCATTGGCACAAGACTTTGAGAACATTCACCCACTTCCATCCCTATTTTAATTCTTGGCTCCACCATATGGCAGTAGAGAATTCCGTATTTGTTCAAGGCCTCAACCATGTAGAGGCCTAATGCTTCTGGATCAGAGTCCACTGACTCCATGAATTCTGTATAGGGAGATAGCCTTATTCCGACTCTATTTGCTCCTATTTCATTCGCAACAGCTTCAACTATCTCTAAGGCAAACCGGCATCGGTTTTCTAATGATCCCCCATATTGATCTGTCCGATCATTCACTTGATCTTTCAAAAACTGTTCTATTAGGAAGCCATGAGCTCCATGAATCTCAACTCCATCAAAACCTATAAATCAGCCACCAAAATTAGCACCCATTTTATAATTTTAACGAATCCGAGACAATCTCTAAGTTTTTTTTATTCAGAATCTAGGAAAAAGAACATACCAGCTTCCATAGCATTCCTTGCTGCAATTCTGAAATCATTGACAACCTGGGGAATTTCATCAGTCCGTAGTCGCCTCGGAGGTGAGAATTCCGCAACATCTACTCCATTAGCTTGCAGTCGTGGTGTCAACGCCTTATCAGTAGAGGAGATTGGAGCTTGTCCATTTGGCTGAAAACCTGTAAACATTTGCAAATAATAAATCATTACTTGGTGCCCAATGCCATCACATGAATATCACAATTCACCAGAAAAGCATCACGTGTAGGCCATGCTATCTGGAAATAAAGTTACAAAACAAACTTTGGGTATCAAAAAGTAGTATTTATCTGGATTCAAAACCTACGTTTTCCTTTTATATAATTTGGCTAGAACCCTTACATCATAGCATGCAGCAATAAAGTAGCGGAGATAAGAATTCAGACATTAGCGCATTGATTTTTCAATCATCCATTGATTATTGAATTTTCATGTAATTGTCACTGAATTTGGTCACAGAAAGAGAAGACTAAATGGAGGTGTTGTAAGAGAAGAAGAAGAAGAAACCTGTATTTGAAACCCTTCCAACGTGCGCAATCTGACAAAAGAAAATTCCACCTTTCGCATGAACAGCATCAACAATGGGTTTCCAGGCCTCGACTTGCTCTTTCGTCCATATACCAGGTGTATCTTGATACCTTCATTATTATTATTTTTTTTTTGGGGGGGGGTCAAGTTAATTTTTGGGGTTTAGAAAAAAGAGAGAGAGAGAGAGCAAAATTTCAACTTTTTGAGATTGATTACCCTTGAGCTGTATCAGAAACTCCAGTACCCTCAGACAGAAAAAGACCTCCTTTGGAAGCTCTCTGGGAATAGTATAGAATGGCATGTGGTTGAGGAACATTATTGTAAGATCTTTGTCTAGTCAATGGAGCCAATACAATTCTGAAACAAGACAAAGAGGTGAAATTATGAAGCTAGTCAATCAATTAGCTTTAATATTTTACAAAAAAAAAAAAAAGTTACGCGAAGTGGGATTTTCAACTAAACAAAAGTATCCTGGCTCAGTAGGAAATGAGGGTTGAGATTTTGCATCAGAAATTATACAAACAATATAATGGGAACCAGAAAGCTAGAAAGAAGGCAAAACTGCTGTTATTGAGAAATCAGAAAAAGGGTTTGTTGCAATAATTACCTATGAGAAAGATTGAATTTGCCAAGTTTATAGGGGGTGAGAAGAGGTTGAATGGTGGTATCTTCCATTTCAATTAAATTGAATAAATGGGTATAAATTGATTCTGCTTGTAAGAAGGAATTAAAACACTTGTTTAGGTTATGCAAAATTGCCGAGATATGGAGTGGGATAATGGGAGGAGGGGTATATATAATAAAGCAGGAAGAAAGGGAAATTAGATGGTGACGAGGGAGAGTACGTTAGCAGTGTGTTGTTATTTACCTTCCTGGGTCTTGCATCCTTTGGCGGCCCCTGTTGACCAAACGCTACATTTCCTTTAAAACCTTTACCTATGCTTTTCAAATGAAACCGGTGGTAATGGTAATCATCTATTTTTAATTTTATCGTTTTTATTGGATAAATATTAAAAAAAAAAATACAATTAAGCTAATCTTTTATTTGGAATTCATCAACCAGCTCCATCAATCAATTTGATTCGAAAGCAATAACATTTACACAAAATAGCATCTTAATGTGTTTATAATTTATCAAATTCTCGGTAAAAGTGTTACAAAGACATCTTTATTAAGAGTCGGATTGCATTTTATTCTCTTTACAAAAAAAAATGTTAAATTCATCTTTGTAGAGCAAATTGGTATTTTTGTTATTAATTTTATCCATTTTTACTGCAAAAAAAACTTGCATAGTTCACAAAATAACCAGACAATTAAATATAACTTGCCAATATATCGCATTATAATGTATAGGGGCGAATTTTTTACTTTTTGATTAATGTATAACGACCAATTTATCCATTTTTGAGTAAAGAGAACAAAATAGGTAAAAGCACTATAAAACCCCCTATACTATACTCTAGATTGCATTTTAGCCCATACTCTATATTGCATTTTAGCCCATTTATTGAAAATGGAAAAATTAACCCATGTTCGTTAGATGAGGGAGCAAAACGACCCCTCGATTAAAATTTGATATTTATACATAATGTATAATAATAAATTTAACCTTCAATCTTTACACATTTATTCAAATTGATTCTTAATCTTTACACATTTATTCAATTTGGTTCTTACTCTTTTATTGGAAATAAAATTAGAATTTTTTTTTAAGTACTAAAACTAAAGGATCAAAAGGTCTCAATAACAAAATTAAAAAATTATTAAAAAATCATAAATTTTAAAAAGAAGTTATACAATTTTTTTTTGAAAATATCTGGCTGATGCATTAACAGGAGAAAAATGAAGTGGGTATAACTGTAAAACATAAAGGAATAGAAAACAACCGTCTTAGTCCTATTGGCCGCACAAACGGCGCATTAAAACAAAGCAGAAACAAACAGAATTAAGCAAATACCATTATGCTAAAAACAAATTAAAAAACCGACTCCTGAAATCCACTTCATTTCATTTCCTACTGCGACCCTTCAGTACCAAACCTTATCAACCAAAGGAACCGATTTCCTCCTTAAAAGATTCTTACAGTTTACGCAGTTCCTTGAAAAAAGAGTTCATCGGACCATATCCTACCAATCGTCCGGACTCCAAGCATCCACTACTCGCGTCCTTCACTATCTCGTCTATCATGAGCCACCAATCTTTCCACCGACGGTGGTGCCTCTTCAATCCAGTACCTCGGTTCAGCATATTTTTACCCTTCACACGCCATTTTGTGTGCTGCTCTATTTGCTGCTCTAGGTATGTGTCTAAAACTCAGAACTCGAAACTTGGGAAGTCTCCCTAATCTCCGAATCGATCGCTTATAATAGATCATCTTCCATTCTTTGAGTTTATTTTGTTTATTACGATGAGAATTCCCTTCCACACAAATCTCATGGAATCCCATTCCCTCCGCCATATCAAGAGCTTGAAGACACGCTCTTGCTTCCGCCATAGTCGGATCTAGAATATTATCCCAAGGACAGGTACATGCAGCCATCACCAGCCCATCTTTATTCCTTGCAATAATGCCTGAGGTCGATCTTTTCGTAACTTGATTATAAGATGCATCAAAATTGATCTTTATAATATTACCATCCGGATATACCCACCTTTCGTTATGAATGCCCGTTGTCTGTGTTATTAGTACTCGCATAATTGAAACTTCTGCATGATATGCTTTTATGAATGTCAATATGTCGCCAATGCGAACCCTTACCCCTTCATGATGGATCTTGTTGCGATTATACCATATATCCCAATAAACAATAGCTTTAATTTCGCATGTTGTTGTATTCTGCAAATTAAACTCCTTGACTAACCAATCCTTCCATGTTGGCTCTCTATTGTCTTCTGAGTCTGCAACATCCAGTCCCTGCAAGATCTATTTTGTGAAACAACAGTCGCGAAATAGGTGGTCAACCGTTTCAACTCCTCCTTGACACACTGGGCAAATTATGCTCACCATCAAATGTCGCATGTTTAGATTGGCTTTCGTTGGTAGAAAATTGTGTACCAGCTTCCAAAAGAAAATGCGAATTTTACTAGGAATTTTGAGCTTCCACAACCTTGTAAAGAAATTAGCACTATCTTTATTCTGTACTATAGGACTTTCAGCTGTAATGATTTGTTTGTATCCACTTTTGACCGTGTAACATCCTGTTTTATCACCACGCCATATGAGAACATCTGGAGGCCTACAACTCACCAAAGGGATTGTTAGGATGCATCTCGATCGCTCTTGAAAGAAGCAGAACTGATAATGTCATGTTTCCAGGTAGTTGCTTCTTTGTCAATTAAATCTGCGACTTTTGAATATCTGATATCAATTGCCTGACACTTTACTCTTCCATTGCCAGGTTCTGGTATCCAAGCATCATTCCAAATGTTAATATCCTCCCCAGAGCCAACTCTCCAACCGATTCCCTACTCCAAAACGTATCTGGCCCCCAAGATGCTACGCCAGGTAAAAGAAGGGTAAGAGCCTCACCTAGCACTCATAAAATCCCCTCGTGGAAAACACTTCGATTTCATTACACGCGCAAAAAGGCAATTCGGCTGCGTTAAAATTTTCCAACCCTGTTTTGCTAAAAGGGCCAAATTAAAAAATTCTAAATCTTTGAATCCCAACCCTCCCTGCGCTTTGGGGATACACAAATCTCTCCAACTACACCAATGAATTCCTTTGTTTGTCTTGGAATTTTTCCACCAAAATTTACTCATAAGACTCTCTAAATCTCGACAAACTGAAATTGGAAATTTAAAACACTGCATGGCATAAATTAGAATAGCTTGTAAAATAGACTTTAAAAATACCTCATTGCCTCCTGCTGATAAAAGACGCAAATTCCAGTTTTGTAATACCTTCATAAAACGTTCCTTTAAATCCACGAATGCATGCTTCTTCCTTCTACCTATCATAGTCGGCAACCCCAGATATTTTTCCGGATTATTGGAAACCCTCACACCTAAAATGCCACTCACCTAGTCCCGTGAAACAGAATCAACATTCCTGCTGAAATAGATTAGTGATTTATCAAAGTTCACCATCTAGCCAGATACCCGCTCATATTCTTTAAGCAATAGATTAAGTTATACAAATTTTAAATATAATATATATATTTTTTAAAATAACCTTTCGGTCAGTGTTATTATTTAATAAAAATTTATATTATATATATTTTTATAATTTTATGGTTGTTTAAATAAATTTAACTTTTAAAAGGGTTTATTGATTTTTTTTAAAATTTGTTATTAAGGCCTTTTGACACTTTGATTGTATTGATTTCAATATTTTCTAATTTACTTCTAATGAAAGGGTAGATGTCAAATTAAACAAATTTGTAAATGTTTAAAAGGTTAAATTTATTATTATACCTTATATATAAACACTAAATTTTAACGGATGAACTATTTTGCTCGATCATGTAATGTATATAGATTAATTTTCCCCATTTTTTGAATGCATGAACTAATATACAATCTAAAATATAGTTGATAGGGTTTTTGGATACTTTTACCAACAAAATATAATCCAACAGAAAATATCAACAGTCAAGTAATTGAGGACAAAAGGATGCTGTTTTTTTACCCCAATAATACAACCAAAAAAAAAAAACTCAAATGGTATGCCTATGATATTATTTGCCAAAATAGTATGTTTGTTATAGTGTTTTACTAGTATCGCCTGATGTATTGGCGGCACTTGATTAAAAATGATGACTTAAAATATTTAGAGACTTAATATGTAAATTTCTCATTTGGATTGGCTGCTAAAAAAAAAAGCTTGTAGGGTGCCACTTATCAAACCTTAAATAGGGTAATTTGCTTCATAAACCCTCATTGTTTATTATTTACTTTTTATTCCCCTTTAACACAAAAAAAAATAGGGGCCTCTTACCAATTAGTCTAAAAAATTCTACTAGAAAGTATTTTAGTAAAAAGTCAATTCCAACTAAAAATAAATTTTATTTATTTTTAAAAAATATTTTTGTTCAAATTATGTCTACATAACAATCAATGGTATTTATATATTTTTACTCACATTATATTTAAAATGATAAATTTAACTAATAATTATAATTTATATATAATAAAATTTTTTAAACTTTTAAAATTATAATTTTATATAGCAAATTTATCATTTTAATAAATAACATTATGGGTATCCCATTTGATTTATTATTATTTATTTGTTGGAGTAAAAAAGGCACTCATCGTAAATGTTTTTTTATAATATATTTTACTCTATAATGGGCAAGACAGACGTCATTGATGAGATGGTCCGTCCATCTCTTAGCCGTCAATGACCCACCCTTGCTCTTGTGATCGCATATAATTGAGCTGCATTGCTACACTATTGGTCATTCAATATCGAACCAAAAAATTGAAACAAAAAGAATGGTCATTCAATATAAATATGGTTAAATTCAATGCAACTTGCCCAAAGTTTATTAAGGTGTGTCACCGTGACTGTCCCCATCTCTTTTCTTGCTCTTTTAATTAATTTTTTACTTGAATTTAAATTAATTTAATAATTTTTTAAATTAGATCGGTAATCAAATATTTCAACTAATATTGAATTAATTTCAAATTTTGGGTGTATATGATTTTTTTTTTCAAGTTTTGAGTTTATATTAATTTGTATTTGTGGGTTTAAGGATTTTTTTAATTTTAATTATTGTGATTTTTTTTTTTTTGTGTTTACCGGGAATCGACTCCTTTAAGAGAAGTCTTGTCTTCAAATTGTTGTCTTCTGGGCAATTAACTTGGACCATCAACAATTGAAGATGTTGTCCTCATGTCAGGGTTTTGTCACTGCCCTTTGTGGAGAGCCATGTACGATTCATGAAGAAAGGCGCCTCAATTGGTGGAGATCAATACTTACAAGACTTAAGATGACTATTAGTATTGGGCATGTGAATAACTATGGAAGTGCCTGGATGTGTCGTAATTCGAACCACCAATCAAGGCCTTAATGTGCAAAACTCGCTCACATGGCATAATTATTCACACACCGATACTTGTAGCAGTCTAAATTTCAGTGGTGTCTGGAAACAATGATTCGAGATCACTAAATCCAACAAGTAGGTTTGAAAATTTAGTAATTAATAATTATGAGTCAAGTGTGAATTTAGAAATATATTTGAATTAGAGAATTTTGTGAATTAAAATAAATTATTAGGTCAAATGAGTCAAAAACGATGTATCGAGACCTCAAATTTATAAAACCTAGCCATAAATATTTTTAAAAATATTTATAGAGTGCTATTGAGTTAGTATTAAAGTTTCGTTAGAAAATTTTAACGTTTTGATAGTTAATCAATTAAAATGACTAAATTGTAAAAGGTGCAAACTTTGTTATGTAGTGATTAAATAGCTTAAGTGATTAATAAGGAGGGATTTAAAAGGAAATTAGACCCAAATTATATGGGTTGGACGGTTTGGGCAGGAAAACCAGCAAGAAAATAAGGTGAAACAAGGGAAAAATTGGAAATTTTACAAATTAACTAAATAAAACAAAGACTAAATTGAAAAATCTAAAGAAATCATCATTTTTCTTCAGAAAAAACGCCATAGGAGGTCTGGAATAAGCTGGTTTTTCATATTTTTTCACCATGTGATTTCAATTTTTGCTTTTTCTTTGAAATTTTTATGTTTTTGTGTCTTTTACAATTAGGTGCAACTATAGAATTCATTAGTTTTTGATTCTATAAGTGAAATTGAAAGTTTCCATGAATAATTGTTGTATGTTTAAGATGAATTATCATGGATTTGAATATTTTAATTCATTAAATGATGAATTTATTAAGAGATTTTAGTAGAAATTGATTTTAGGACTTAAATGCAAAAAAGTTAAAATTAGGGTTTGATGTTGAAATTATGAATTTAAAAGGCTTTGTAGTAGTTTAAAATAGTTATATATAAAGTGTTAATTAATAAGAATTAGCTTAATTGATGGGTTAATTGAGCAGGGACTAATTTGTAAAAACTATAAAAATTTGGGGTAAAAGTGTAATTTTGAAAATTTAAGGTCATAAATTGTGAAGTGAATTAGAATTGAATTAGATGTTAATTAATGGAAAGTTTTATATTATAGATCGAGAGTCCGACGATAAATGTGGAAAAGAGAAAATTATCGATTAGTCCCTAAATTTTCATAATTCTACAAATTGGTCCAGGTAAGTTCATATGGATAAATTTTTATGTTAATTTTGTGATGTATACAATATTTATAATTTGTATTTTTGCTATTGAATTATGATAATTGTAATAATGTGAAAATCGAATTGAAAGTTCGGATTAAGTGATACGTTCATTCAGTGATCAATGATAAATTGACGGATACGACCATGGTTAATCCATGACAAAGTGTGAAATGTGAGATCATAGCGTAGCTAGCACACGGGCGTGTGACTTGGCCGTGTGACCTAAATTTCTTCATGCCTTATCAGTTAGAGAGTTACACGGGTTAGGGACACGGGCTTGTGAGCACTGTACATAAGGAAATTTTGGTAAATTTGCAAAAAATTCTCAGGGTTTTCGATTTAGTTCGAATAGTTTTTACAGTTCACATTGGGCTTCGAGGGTTCATTTAAGGGACAATATGAATGTTTTCGTATATAATTAGTATTTTTACTCAATGTGATCTGTAATGATTCCGTAAACTCCGATAATATTTTGTAACCCTATTCTGGCGACAGATACGGGTTAGGGGTGTTACAATACTAACACCTATCTCAAGTTTTGAAGGTAGTTAGGTAGTGATCTCTACTAACTCGTACATAACTCTTCACGGAGGGTGATGACAAAATCCTGACATAAGGGCGACATCTTTGGGTGTTGACGGTTTAGATTGGCTACCCAAAAGATGACACTTAGAAGACAATACTTCTCCCAGAGATCTCTCTGTAAACAATTTGAAAATTGAGCAATTGAGGTTTTTTTTTTTTTTTTATATATCAAGTAAATAATTAGTATAATTTATCAACAAGTGGATGGAAGTAATGGAATTATACTTTTTTCTTAGGCATTTGAACTTGTTTAAATATCGCCATTGTTGGAAAGGTTTTTATCTAAATATTATCCCAATCCAAATAACATTAATCTTAGATCATAAAATGGATGAAAGCAACCATGATTATACTTTAACAAAATTACTACATTTTGAATACAACAAAATATTTTTTTTCTTCTCATTTTATTGGCGAAAATTACATGGTTTAAATATACTAAACTATTGATTGATTTATGTGAATGTACTTGAGAGGTCCTTATATTGTAATGACTTGATCAAATTAGTCCTACTACTATTATATGAATCAATTCAGACATTGTATAATTAAAATTAATCAAATAAAGTCAAATTAGAATAGAGTTAATATTTACTATTTAAAAATATCATTTGTTGTTTAACAGAGTTAATACTTTTTAATTTTTTTTAAATCTATTTTTATTTAATTCTATTAATATTAAACTCAATAATCTTGTGAAATCTAAACAAGAATTAAATCCAAAACTGTTAAATACTTAACAATTAGCTGACGTGATTGTTATGTTAACGAATATTTTTAACATTTATTTTTAATACACATCATTTCCATGTCATATAATAATTAAAAAATATTAACCCAAATTACCCACCTGTCCCACTGCCCTCCAAGCTCCCTCCTTCCTTGGTTCATGGTGTGGAGGTCTAAACAAGAATGTTTCTCCCACGAGTTGAAATCTTGTGAAATAATGTGGATGATTTATCAAAATTTTAAACTCAATAATCTTAATTAGTAAGATAAGGTTATTATGGAAGGAAAATGTTAAGACATAATTAGAAAGGCAAAATATTTTATATACTAACACTGCAAAAATTAAAAATGTATAGTAAAATATTTTTAATACTGTTTGTAAAAAAAAAAAATGTACCAGATCATAACCTAATTAGAACACTTTAGTGTAACTACGAAATAAAAAAGTTGTTCGTTCTTAAAAAAAAAAAAAAAAAAAAAATTCATTAAATTAAAGTATAAGTGAGATGTTAAGACTATTTAATTAGTTTGTTCACTAAACTATCCCTTTATTTAAGAAAAAAATGAAACAATAAGGTCAAATTTGGATTCTTGACTCAGGTTTGCTAACAAATTTAGATTTTAATATTGAATAATAACGGTTCACAATGTTTTATTTAGAGAGAAGAAAAGCTACAGTGCTTCACCATGTGCGAAAGATGCAATCCAAATTGAAGAAAATGGATTCAAGTATAATTTGGATTTGGGCTTTCACATTTTAATGGGCCACAATATGAAGATCCAAACTTCTTAAACGAGTAAAAACATGCCCCTGCTCTGCTGTTTTGGGGAAACTTAAGCATTGCCATTATCTTCAAGAAATGGGTAATCAGTGTAACCAATGACTGGATCAGATGTATAGAAAGTACTCCTGTCATACTTATTAAGTGGGGCACCAAGCTCAAATCTCCTTGGCAAATCCGGATTGGCCAAAAACAATCGACCGTAAGCAACAAGATCAGCTCGGTTCTCAGCCACAGCATCGTTTCCATCATCTCTACCATAGCCCCCAGCAGCGATGAAAGTGCCATTAAATGCCTTTCTCATTGGCACAAGACTTTGAGAACATTCACCCACTTCCATCCCTATTTTAATTCTTGGCTCCACCATATGGCAGTAGAGAATTCCGTATTTGTTCAAGGCCTCAACCATGTAGAGGCCTAATGCTCGTGGATCAGAGTCCACTGACTCCATGAATTCTGTATAGGGAGATAGCCTTATTCCGACTTTATCTGCTCCTATTTCATTGGCAACAGCTTCAACTATCTCTAAGGCAAACCGGCATCGGTTTTCTAATGATCCCCCATATTGATCTGTCCGATCATTCACTTGATCTTTCAAAAACTGTTCTATTAGGTAGCCATGAGCTCCATGAATCTCAACTCCATCAAAACCTATAAATCAGCCACCAAAATTAGCACCCATTTCATAATTTTAACGAATCCGAGACATTTTTTTTATTCAGAATCTAGGAAAAAGAACATACCAGCTTCCATAGCATTCCTTGCTGCAATTCTGAAATCATTGACAATCTGGGGAATTTCATCAGTCCGTAATCGCCTCGGAGGTGAGAATTCCGCAACATCTACTCCACTAGCTCGCAGTTGTGGTGTCAACGCCTTATCAGTACAGGAGATTGGAGCTTGTCCATTTGGCTGAAAACCTGTAAACATTTGCAAATAATAAACCATTACATGGTGCCCAATGCCATCACATGAATATCACAATTCACCATAAAAGAATCACTTGAGGCCATGCTATCTGGAAATAAAGTTACAAAACAAACTTTGGGTATCAAAAAGTAGTATTTATCTAGATACAAAACCTACGTTTTCCTTTTATATAATTTGGCTAGAACCCTTACATCATAGCATGCAGCAATAAAGTATCGGAGATAAGAATTCAGACATTAGGGCATTCATTTTTCAATCATCCATTTACTATTGAATTTACATGTAAATGTCACTGAATTTGGTCACAGAAAGAGAAGACTAAATGGAGGTGTTGTAAGAGAAGAAGAAGAAACCTGTATTTGAAACCCTTCCAACATGCCAAATCTGACAAAAGAAAATTCCACCTTTCGCATGAACAGCATCAACAATGGGTTTCCAGGCCTCAACTTGCTCTTTCGTCCATATACCAGGTGTATCTTGATACCTTCATTAATTTGGGGAAGGGGTGTGTCATTAAATTGATTTTTGAGGTTTATAAAAGAGAAAGAGCCAAATTTCAACTTTTTGAGATTGATTACCCTTGAGCTGTATCAGAAACTCCAGTAGCCTCAGTCAGCAAAAGACCTCCTTTGGAAGTCCTCTGGGAATAGTATAGAATGGCATGTGGTTGAGGAACATTATTGTAAGATCTTTGTCTAGTCAATGGAGCCAATACAATTCTGAAACAAGACAAAGAGAGGTAAAATTATGAAGCTAGTCGATCAATTGCCATTAATATTTTACAGAAAAAAAGTTGCGCGAATTGGGATTTTCAACTAAACAAAAATATGCTGATTCAATAGGAAATGAGAGTTGAGATTTTGCATCAGAAATTATACAAACAATATAATGGGAACCAAAAAGCTAGGAAGAATACAAAACTCCTGTTACTGAGAAATCAGAAAAAAGGGTTTGTTGCAAAAATTACCTATGAGAAAGATTGAATTTGCCAAGTTTGTAGGGGGTGAGAAGAGGTTGAATGGTGGTATCTTCCATTTCAATTAAATTGAATAAATGGGTATAAATTGATTCTGCTTGTAAGGAGGAGTTAAAACACTTGTTTAGGTTATGCAAAATTGCCCAGATATGGAGTGGGATAATGGGTGGAGGGGAATATATGATAAAGCAGGGAGGAAGGTAATGTAGATGATGACGAGGGAGAGTACGTTAGCAGTGTGTTGTAATTTACCTTTTTGCGTTTTGCATCTTTAGGCGCGCCCCTGTTGACCGACGCTGCATCTATTTTTAATTTCATCGGTTTTATTGCATAAATATTAAAAATAAAAACTGTATATTGAAAAAAAAGAACGGAAACAATTAGGCTGACTTCACTGAAAATGATTCTAAGAAAATAATTTTTGAAAAATAACTTTTACACAAAATAGCATTTTAACGTGTTCATAATTTATTAAATTTTTTATAAAAATATTATAAAGGCCTTTGTATTAATAGTTTGATTATATTTTATTATTTTTATTATTAGAAATTTTATCTATTTTTACTATAAAAAAATTTGTATGGTTCACAAAATAACTAGACAATTAAATGTAGCTTGCCAATGTATAATATTTTGTATAAGGAACAATTTTTAACCATAGATTGCATTGTAGCCCCACAAAACCCCTATTCTATATTGTGGATTACATGTTAGCTCCTCTGCTGAAAAAATAGACAAATTAATCCATGCACGTTAAATGAGATAGCAAAATGACCATTCCGTTAAAATTTGATGTTTATATATAAGTACCGATAACAAATTTAACCATCAATCTTTACATATTTATCCAATTTAATCCCGACTCTTTTATTGGAAGTAAATTAAAAAAAAATTAAACTAATAAAACTAAAGGGTCAAAAGGCCTTAAGAAAATTTAAAAAAATTAGTTAAGCCCTTTTAAAATTTAAAATGATTGAAAAAATCATAAAACCTATTAAATTATTAAATATAAGATTTAAAAATTAACCCCTACGTTTTTATTGAATCGGTATTATTATTTTAATAAAAATTCTGTAATTTTTTATAAATTTTTTATAATTTTTATGATTGTTTGAATAATTTTAAATTTTAAAAGTGCTTAACTGATTTTTTATAATTTGTTACTAAGACCTTTTGACCTATTGGTCTTATTAGTTTAAATTTTTTAACTTACTTCAACAAAAAGTAATAGTCAAATTGAATAAATTTGTAATGGTCGATAGTTAAGTTTATTATTATACCTTATATATAAACACTAAGTTTTAACTGAAGGGTTGTTTTGCTCTCTTATCTAACATACGTAAGTTAATTTGCACCATTTTTAGTACAAGGGCTAAAATGTAATTTAAAATATATGATATAAGAGTTTTGTGATAATTTTACCAATAAAATATAATCCAATAGAAAAGATGAACAGTCGACTAATTGAGACACCTTGAGGCTCATAATAAATGTTTTTTAAAATATATTTTTAAATCTAAAAATTAAATAAATTTTACCATTTTTACCTTGTTTAATTGTCATGATAATAATGCTTTGTATCTATTCTATGATGGGCAAGCCGAACGTCATTGATGACATAGTCCGTCCATCCCTTAGCCGCCAATGACCACCTTTGCTTTTGGGATCACATATAATTCAACTTCATTACCACACAAATATAAACATGGTTAAATTCCAACTTAAATTTAAATTGTAATATTTTTTAAATTAATTTGATGGTCGAGTCGGTTGAAATAACACTAAATTGATTTTAAAGTTTAAGTTTATATTATTATTTTTTCTAAAAAAAGACTTTGGGTTGGTATTAGTTTGTATTTGTAGGTTTAAGGGTTATTTTATTTTATTTTATTTTGATTATTGTGAATTTTTTGTGTCAACGGAGGAACCGATTTCTTTAGGATAAGTCATGTCTTCAAAGTGTCGTTTTTGGGGTAGTTGATTCGAACCATCAACAATTGAATGTATTATCCTCGTGTCAGGGTTTTGTCTTCACCCTCCAAGGAGAGCCATATACAGTTCATGAAATGGAGGCGCCTTGATCGGTGGAGATCGATACCAACAAACTTGAGATAACTGTTAGTATTGGACGAGTTAATACTTATGAAAATGCCTAGGCACGCTGTAGCTCGAACCACCAACCAAGGCCTTAATGCACAAACTTGGCTCAAGTGGCATAATTATTCACACCCAATACTAACACCTATCTCGAGTTTTGCATGCGCCAATCTCTATTAACTAAGGCACCCCCTCCATGAACCGTACACAACTTTCCATGAAGGTGAGGACAAAACCATGGCATAAAGACAACACCTTCGATTGTTGACGGTCTGGATTGCCTGCCCAAATGATGATACTTCAAAAACAAGATTTCACCGAAAGATCCCCCATTTGAA
The DNA here is from genome assembly GCA_025506655.1 of Gossypium rotundifolium. Classification (NCBI taxonomy): domain Eukaryota; kingdom Viridiplantae; phylum Streptophyta; class Magnoliopsida; order Malvales; family Malvaceae; genus Gossypium; species Gossypium rotundifolium. The sequence continues at coordinate 186,527,684 of CP106734.1, read as the reverse complement.
ATTTGTGTCATATAGTTTTTTTTGTTCTTTTTATATCTCAAGTAAAAAACTAGTATAATTTATCAACAAGTGGATCCAAGTAATAGAATTATACTTTTTTTTTGGGCATTTGAACAATTATACTTTTTTGGGGCATTTGAACAAGTGGATGATTATTAAGTTTAAATCTTGTCATTGTTAAGAAGGTTTTTACCTAAATATTATCTCAATCCAATTAAGATTGATCTCATATCATAAAATGGATAAAAGCAATTGTAACACCCCTAACCTAAATTCGTCACGGAACATGGTTACGGAGCATTACCGGAGTTTACAAATCATACAGATAAAAAATGCAAGCATTCATATAAAAAACCAATCAAAATCATACATATTGTCCCTTATACGAGCCCTCAAGGCCTAAAATACGTGTTAGAAACAAGTCAGGACTAGATCGGGTACTCAAAGAATTTTTCGAAAAATATTGAGTTGTAGGGGACACATGGCCGTGTTGAGCATACTGACTTGCGCAGTATTAAAGATACAGGGGACACACGACCGTGTCACCAGGCCGTGTGTCAAACAAGGGTGAGACACACGCCCGTATGGACAAAAATAGGTCATTTCCATGCCACATTTCTCACCCAATTTGACATCAACCTAACTCAACATTTTTGCACATCAACAAGCCATAACAAGGCATTTAAAACAAGCCAAAATCAAGTCTTAACACATGAAATATCACCACATACAACCAATATGCCCTTAGACACCTCAATTGATAACTTAAAAACATGTCAACCAATTATCCAAATTTACCTAGATAACCAAATATATATATTCATATCCAAACCACATTTTACTTTATTTCATTCTATCATATCTATAACACCCCTCACCCATATTCACGGTCAGAATAGGGTTACGAGGTATTACCGATCTATACATACCATTTAACATACATAACTCATACATTTATGCATTCATTCTAATACACCATTCAATCATAATCACATTGTACCTTATAAGGGCCTACGATGCCTTAAACATACTTTAGAAGTGATTCGGGACTCAATTAATAACATACGAACATTTTTGGAAAATTTAGAAATTTTTCTAACATACAAGGGTCATACACCCGTGTGAACAGGTCGTGTGCCTCACACGACTCTAGACATACCCGTGTCCCAGTCGTGTGAAAACAGGGCATACATACTGACTTGGGTCACACGGCTGACCACACACCCATGTGTCTAGCCCGTGTGCCCTTCAAAATGGCCACACACGCCCGTGTGTCAGGCCGTGTGCAAAGCCATGCCAATCCTATACGGTATACTGACTTATGTAACACCGCCAAGTCACACGCCCGTGTGTTAGGCCGTGTGCTATTTAATGGGTATACTGACTTGTGCCACACGGCCAATCACATAACCGTGTGAAGCGTACTGACTTCAATTCAATTTCAACACTAGGGGACACACGGCCATGTAATATGACCGTGTGTCGCACATGGCTGAGACACATGACCGTGTGGACAAAAATAGGCCATTTGCAAGGCCAATTTGCCACCCTTTTCTCATTCACACCTAAGAACCAAAATGGTACCAATTCATTATACAATAGGCAACCAAAATCATCATTCAAATGCATCATTTATACCATATCCAATTCAACCAAATTCAATACTAAATTCCATACCAAATACCTATTCAAACTTTATATCATCAAGCATTCATTCACAAACACATGACTTCTCAAACTATCGACGTCAATCACACCATATAGATCATTTACCAAACTCAAAATATAACCATTTGAACATCTATAATACCTTAGCCACATTTATACCAAAACATACCAAAATAAGACATGGCTATATATACAAAGCAAACATATTCATTTACAAGCCAATTCTCATGGCTATATTCACAACCAAAATACTACAACTAGTCTATACATGCCATATACCATGTATACATAGCTTCAAAAGTACCAAAATAAATGATCGATAGTGCGATAAAGTCTCTAACGATTCCCATATCCGAGCTAGTTTCGATTATCTATAAGACAGGGAAAAAATACACAAAGTAAACTTTAAAAGCTTAGTAAGCCATATACAAATAAAATTACTTCATGAAACAACATCATTTTCATCAAATATACAAATTGTGAATAAGCATATATAAATTCACAAACCTTTCCTAATGTATACATATTCAATATCATAAGTGAATTCATAAAATACTTCTCTTTTTAATACTTGTATGAATCTCGTACATACGGAGTCACATAACTCAATCACACATTCTTTCTCCACTTGACTTTGCCCGTTGAAACTTTTGGAATTGTTAAGGATACTCGAAAATCACATATAGCTTGTAAAATGCCATATCCCAGATTTGGTCTTACATGTTATCACATATCGATGCCGATAGCCCAGCTATGGTTTTACACGAAATCCAATAACGATGCCAATGTCCCAGATATGGTCTTACACGTAATCACATAATGATTCCAATGTCTCAGACATGGTCTTACACATAATCACATCTCGTTAATCCTAATGTCATGACATTCGTATCCTATACTATTCCTAAGGTTCGGGACTTTCGAATATTGTAACCTTGTCGATTTTTGCTCGTATTTGATTATTTAACATTCATAGCAGTTCAAGGACAAATAAACATATATAATTCAATTTAAAACATTTATTTGCATATGAACTTACCTTGTATTCAGGATAAACAGACTAGATCGATTATTCGATAACCTTTGATTTTCTTTGATCTAAATCCGATTTCTTTCGTTCTTGATCTGTGTATATTCAAAATTAACTCATTTATTCATCAAATCATTCAATTCAGTCCAAAAACACATATATTTGCATTTTTACACTTTAGCCCCTAAATTTCTATATTTTTACAATTTAGTCCCTATTTCACAAATACACAAAATTCATGAAATTTCATTAAACCTAAGCCTATCCAAATTTCATATAGGTCCCTAGCAGCCCAACACTTTCATTTATTTCACATTTCAACCCCTCAATTTGCATATTTTACAATTTAATCCCTATTTGACATTTTTGTCAAAAATCCCTTTACAAAACATGAAAATCTATCATCAAACTTTCATAATCTATCATCAAACCTCAAGATACTCAAGTATTCAACAATGACAACATGAAAATTCTTTAACAGTTTCGAAAATTAAGGTACGAGCTAGTTAGAATACAAAGCAACGATCTCAAAAACGTAAAAATTATCAAAAACCGAGCTCAAACAGTACCTTAATCAAGCTATGTGTGTGTCGAACCCTAAATGTTCATCAATGGCTTATTTTCTTCTTCAATATTCGGCCAAAGGGAGAAAAGATGGACAAAAATTCATTTTGTTATGTTTTAATTAACCTTTATTAACAATTTACAAAATTAACCTTAATGACATTTATTAATTACACCAAATGCCATGCCATTATCATCCATCATCATAATAATCGTCTAATAACCACATAAGGACCTTAACTTTAAAGTTTTATAGCTATTAGACACCTTTAGCTAATAGAACAACACTTTTGCATTTTACGCGATTTAGTCTTTTTTCTCAAATTGACTATTCAAACAATAAAATTAGCTTATGAAATTTTCACACATACATGCTATCATGCTGTAAACACATAAAATAATATTAAAAATAATTTTTGACATCGTATTTGTGGTTTGGAAACTACTATTTCGATTTAGCTAAAACTGGGCTGTTACAATATCAAACATATATCAAATATGATAATGTCACATATATACACATCAAAATATACCAAACACAAGCCATTCAAATGGCTAGTCTCAATAAAACATTTATATGCCAACATTGGCCAAAATAACCTATACATGCCATTATAACCAGAATTAACTTACTAAAAGTACCCAAAAGAGCCGATGGATAATGTGATATAGCTCCAATAAACTTCCAAACAGAACGAGCTTCTGAATTACTATAAGACACGGAAAATAACACAGAGTAAGCATTTAAGCTTAGTAAGTTCATATAACACGGAATTTAACTTACCATATATCCTTACAATAGGTAAGTAAGCATAGCATATCTCAATCAATTTGGCCAAAGCCTAAACACATGATCACCAACATATTAGTCATGAAAATCATGTATAAGATCCAACACACATGGTTGAATTCATCAAATAATCACATTTCATGTTTTTCATATAAATACCAACAATAGTTTATATCGAACTCATATAATCTCATAACAAAACTGTGCCCGTTGATCCATTTAGAATATCATTGGATACTCGGGTAGTGCACACGAGGTGTATTGAATTGTAGTATGTCTATTCATATACATGTAAGCTCATACGAGCTATAAACAGTAAGCTTTTTCGAATTGAACAAATAGAAGCTCATGCGAGCTGAATAATGGGAAGCTCATGCGAGCTGAGTATTGGGAAGCTTATAAGAGCTATGGTGTGTCTGCAACACATGCAGGACCCTAACCAAATCGGTAACCCTAATGACATGTCATTTGTATCCTATGAATTCCTACGGTTCAAACGGGACTCGGTAATTGTCGGATATACAATCAGTATTTATACATGGCAATTATACAAATCACATACATATAATTCAATATAAAACATATAAATATAAAATTTAATTACACGAACTTACCTCGACAAATGTACGTAGATACGAGGGCGACTAATTTGATATTTTTCCTTTGCCTCGACCTAACTCCATCTGGTCTAACTGGATCTATATTAATGAATTTAACTCAATTCAATATAATTCATATTCAATTTAGTTCAACACACATTTTTTAACAAAATTACTATTTTGCCCCTATACTTTTTATTCTTTGCAATTTAGTCCCTAAGCTCGGAAAATGAAATTCATACAATTTAATCCTCACTCAAGCCTAGTCAATTTTATACATATTAATAACAGCACATATGTTTCACAGAAATCACAGATTTTGCCATAAATTTATCATTTTTTCAAATTAATCCCTAATTGATCATTTCATCAAAGTTCTCTTTACAAAAGTTGTTTATCTAACAACAACCTTTTATTTTCTATCATCAAACTTCAAAACTCAAATATTTTCATCAATAGCAAAACCCTAATACTGTAACATTCTTGCAAATTAATCCCCGAGATAACTAGATTAAGCTACTACGACATCGAAAACGTAGAAATCATAAAAAATGGGACAAGAATACATACCTAATTGAGCAAAATGAGCTTGCTAATATCTCAAGCTTTCATAGCTAGGTTTTCTCTTTTTTTTTTCTTTTTTTTTTGATGGAAAATGATGATAATAGTTTATTTTATTTTATTTAATATCACTTTAATCACAAATTTTCAAAATTAACCTTAATGTTTCATGAAATTTTCAATGATGACTATTCATGCTTATCCACTAATCATTTTAATGGTATATTTACTATATAAGGACCTCCAATTTTAAATTCTATAGCTATTTAATACCAATAGCTATTAGAACTCAACTTTTGCACTTAATGCAATTTAATCCTTTTCATCAAATTAGGTATGTAAATAATAAAATTTCTTAACGAAATTTATATACGGTATTTCTATATACTATAGACCATATAATAATATTAAACTAAATTTTTTTCCGACTTCGAATTTGTGGTCTCAAAACCACTGTTTCGATTTTATTGAAAACAGACTGTTACAGCAATTGTGATCATACTTTTAAAACTTACTACAATTTGAATACAGTAAAATATTATTAGCTTTTTTCTTCTCATTTTTATTGGCGAAAATTACATGGTCTAAATATACTAGACTATGGATAGTTTTATGTGAATGTGTCTTAGAGATCTCTTTATTGTGAGGACTTGATCAAATTAGTTCCACTACTATTAGATAATCAATTTAGTCATTATATAGTTAAAAAGAATCAAATAAGACAAAATTAGAATAGAGTTAATATTTATTGTTTAAAAATACCATTTGTTGTTTAATAGAGTTAATACCTTTTAAAACTTTTATGATTCTATAAATAAAATCTCTTAATACTATATTCGAAGAAAATAATTTTCAAAATATTTTCTATATAATAAATATTAACTTATTTTATTTTTTTAATGCTACAACTCTCGAAATGAATAAATTGTAAGACAATTTGACAATTAGATGGATATTTACATTTGTTTATTTTAAGCTTTAAATCAACCTAAACAGTAGTCTACTGGGAAAGGATTGAATGAAATAGTGACACCACGTCATCTGTATCCCTTTCCAATAGATTTATACCACATTAGTATTTTTATCTTGAATTTCAACATTTTTATCCTGAAAAAAATCAAATCCAAATTAAAATATTAAAATTCAAGATAAAATAATGAAATTCAGGATAAAAATGTTGATGTGACATAAATCTATTGAAAATGGATACATATGACGTGGCGTCACTGTTTCATTCAATCTTTTCTCGTAGTCTACTTCGATGGTTGAAGTTGGTTGCAAATTCTATTTTCAATGCATAATATCTTAATGTCAAAAATATTAATGTGTGGTCGGAGAAAATTAAAAATTAATAATGTTGTTTGGAATAGGCTTTAAAATAAAAATAAGTTATATAAAATTTCACTCGATTATTAAAAAGTTTTATTTAATCATTCAATTTTAAAAAATTATAAAATTGTTATTCAATTTTCCTTTTTATTTTGCAAATTCAAATCGTTAAATACTTAAATGTTGATTGATGTGATTATTAAATTAATGACTTGTTTTTTTAATATTCGTTTTTAATACACATCATTTCAATGTCACATACTAATTAAAAAATTATTAACCCAAATTATCCACTCCTTTCCTCACCTCACTTGGACATTAGAGGTTGGTTCATGGTGCTAGAAATAGGGGTGTTCAATCCATTAACCGACTCGAACTACCATTAATTGAATTAATTGTTCTTTTTAAAACTTTAACCGTTAACCGAATTGAAATTTTTCAAAAAATAATTGAACCAATTTTTTCGATTAATTCTATCGGTTAACTAAATTAACCAAAATTTATATGAGTTACCTTCATAATAAAAATAAAAATTGAAATTAATAATAAAGTTTCTAATAATCGAGTAGATATTTATAAAGTTTATCTTATGCCGTCTGAAAAATAAAATTGTTTTCAAATAATATTATTTTCTTTAAAAATTATTATTATAATATTTTATTTTATTTTACATAATTTTAGATAAAAGTTAAATATAATAATATTAGACATTTCACTTGTTAACAAAAACAAGAGATAATTTATTTCTAATATATATTTAAATCAACTTAACCTTTTATAAGTAATTGTTTACTTAATTTATCTTATTCAATATTTTAAAAAGTATTTATTAAAAATTAATAAAGTTATGAAATCCATTTAAAAAAGTAAATGTAAAAATTAAATAAAAGATTATCAAACACACACACCGTGTGGTGATACCAATTTCATAGTTTTTCATGCATACTTTTAAATATTAATCTGCCAAAAGAATACACAAATTTTTTTATTATATAATAACACTAAAAACTATTGCATTTACTCCGTGGGTGAAAATAAATAAATAAATAGTTATTATTATAAAAAATTAAAAAGTCTAGATATCCGAATAATAGATTAGATGGCCCAATTTTATCCGATAATGGATGTAACGATTGGGCCTTAGGTCCAAAACGGCCCAAAATTTCAAAAATAAGAATTTATAGTTGATGAATTTTTATATTGTTAATGAATTATATAATGCTAAAAATAAGAGCATGTTTGGTTCAATGTAATGGTTATTCCATTACATGCCTATTCTGAGCTTATTACTCAGGCCCACACAAACATACGTTTGCTTCAATGGAATACCTATAATGGTGTATTCCATGCAGCCTTAAACAATGATTTCTATTCCTTCCTTCTTCACCGCTTAGCTATTCGTTGCTTGAAGAACCCTTTTTACCCTTACCAAAATTTCACCTCAAAACACTCTCAATCAAGAACCATTTCACGTACCCTTCGACTCCAGGCATTCCTCTTCTTCATCCAAGGTCAGGTAAGCATTTTTGCTTCTACTTCCTGCACATCATCTTCCTTCATCATCCCAAAATTTCACCTCAAATCTCTTCTTTTTTTTCCCAATCCTTTTCCTAAAATCGGTTCCCCCCATCCCCTCCTCCCCCCGAAATCCCAAAATTTCACCTGAAATCTTTTTTTTTCCATTTTATTTTTCCCAATCCATTTCTTCCCTACCCGATTCCCTTTATTTTCTCCCCAATTTCCCCAAATCGGCGACCCTCTACATCTCCATCATGACCTTCTCTTTGCATCTCCATCGCATGGCGATGAATTTACTTAGTAATTTATATGAGCGCAAAGATTCTCATTCTATGTATGGTTGTTTAAAGTGGTTTGTTCTCTAAGTCGTGTTACTCCTACTCTTCATTTTTGTTGAAGCATTGGAAAAATTTAAACGTTACTCGTATCTTGAATCTTAGTAACATAAATTTGAAGAATTGTGCGAGATAATGAGAGTAGAATGCGTTTAATTTTCTCTCCTTGTTACATCAATCTATTTTCAATTATATGGAAGTTGAATCGGATTTTAAGTTTACCTTGGGTATTTTAAGTGGCTTGGTAATTTGCAACATTTTTAATCCAAAGTTGATTATTTCTTAATCTGGACTTATTATGTATAGGTCAAGGAGATATTGTCTCATTATCCATCCAACTACAAGCAATCTGCAGTTATTCCTTTGCTAGATCTTGCTCGGCAGCAGATGGAGGATGGCTTCGGTTCAACAATGAATGCGTTATGTGGCATGAATAGTGTTAAATAAATTTGATTACATGTATTAATACTCTCAAATTAGTAATTTTGAAGTGTTTAAAAGTTTGTGATGTTTAGTTAATATGAAGAATTAGGCGATGATTCATTTGGGCTTGAAAACTAACCACTTTTGGAGGTGAAGTTCAGGTCTTCTTTGTTGGCTTCATATTAAATGTTTGCCCCGCCATCCGGTTTCGGTTTGCAATAAATATGCTGTTTTTAAGCCAAAATGCATTCTGAGACTTGTACTTCGTGACATATGTATAGTTTTTAACCTATAGTGCTAAATATAATGTTGCAAGTTAGAGAGGTCTACCAACCTTGTGTTTTGGAATCAAAGACCATTTCTTAGACCTTTCACTTTTGTTCCTTAAAGAAGGGTGAGAGTGAGAAAGACTTGCGATGACGCAAAGAGAGCGAGCAAAACAAAATTATTAGTGGTTCATAGTTGGTTCGGTAGAGATGTATCTTTTGACTTTAAAACATAGAAAAGAGAAGTAAACAAAAGATTAAGTGGAAGAAAATGGCCCCTGTCCCGGACTCCTAGTAGTAAGTTCCATTTCCTTGCCGATGGCGGGGCTTGTAAAACCTTTACCTCATTGAAAAAGTAATGTTCTGTCCGGGATGAGCATACTGCAGATAACAAGTGGAGTATAAATGAACCTCGTGTTTGGACTAAGGAGTTTAGCTTTGGGAATTTCTTTTTCCTTCGAGATTAATTTTTCAAGTCCGGACATCTTACGTAATGTAAGTTTTTGCAATTGCTTATCTTTGTTTGTTGTTTGAAACCAAACATATATTAGATGGAATATGGCATTGTAAAGTAAACACACAGGTTGATATGTGGCCATTCTCTTTTGACAAGTGATTATAATTTTACATTTGTGCGGTTGACTAAGAAAAATACCATCTAATCGTGAAAATGAAAAGATGGGAGTGGGTCGGAGAAAACAAGATTACGGTGAGTTGTCGCCAAACCAAATCGATGAAGGGTATTAAGAGAGCAAAGCGGCAGAATATTGTATCCATTCATAACTTTCAATATTCGATTCGCCACCATTTGGGTGATAAAATTGGTTTCAAATGGAAATGCACGGTAGAATTATCGAAGTCTCGGTAGAGTTACCTTGAATGGTTAGAATGCCCGAGGATGGGATCGCCTCTTCATTTGTGGTAGCCGCAACAATAGCGAAGTGTATTCCATTGTCGATCCTATGAAGGAGTATGAAAGTAACTCTTAAATCGACATTGAATCGGAGGATCCTATATACTTGACCTGATTGAAGATTCAAGTTGATGACTGTATAGAGCCTGTAAAGAAAGGAAAAGTCGTATAACTATATGACTACAAATTATTACATCTAGAATTATTTGAACTGAGGTTCAATTTGATTGTTAGACTGAAATACATAATTGTATCATTTCAATATTTGTCTTTTCAATAGCTAGGCCTTTATCTGAAATTGCAAAAGACTGAAATTTGGCTAGATCTTTTAACCAACGAAAGCTATCGCTAGCAAATTGTTTTGGATGATATGAATTTAGAATTGAAGAGTATTTAATGTAATTTTTGTGAGGAAGAACATAGCCATTGAGAGTTATAAAGTTTTGTTTGTATGAATTAGTTTGATAAATTAAATTATCTTGTGGATATCCAAGTTGGAAGATGATTATAGTTTGCCTTGTTTACGACTTTTTCCGCATTGGTTCAATTATCCTTGCCCTACATGATGTAAGTGATGTGTTTTTGGAAGCAATAAAGTTTTCAAGTATTCGAGAGAGAGCTTGGAGCAAGTGTGTGCTTTGGATTATTTGCCATCTCCGGCTCTTCTTTGCGTCGATATTCTTTCCATTTTGGGTCATTAAAACCTCAAGGTTTGCCTTTATGGTTTATGATTTGGTTTTAGTACATTCCCTGCATCTTGGTGATCATGCATCTCTCGTCATTGTTTATCTCTCACATCTATGATGTTCGGAGTTTCTAAATCTTTCTGAGTCATATCCCATGTCCCTATACTATGTTTTCAATACTATGTTGTTGATGCTCCTTGTGTTCCATGTGTACTTGTGTTCCTTGTTTTCAATACTATGTGTTCCTTGTTTTTAGAAGCAAAGATGAATAAATGCTTAGCTCAAATCAATAGACTGTCCAAAGTAATCTTTTGGCATATTTAGAAGCAAAAGGCATGCTTTAGGTCTAATCGCTATTCTTAAGTATGTTATTTCCTTCATTTTTAATAGAGCATCGCGTTTGTAACTTTTCGGAAGACAAATTTGTTCGCTCTATTTTCGTTCTCAATTCGATGAATTACATTTTCTTATGCTAATACTTAGAAGTTCCAAACAACTAAGAACCAAGCTAATCTATGCTCGACAATCTGAAAAGGACAAAAAACAATATGAAAAGATTAAGGTCTCTCCTCAATTGAATCTACGTCGCCATGCATGTTTCAAAGATAAATATATGACATGCTTACCTTAAAATTTCCAAGTCTTGTTCACCAAATAATTGCTATCATTAGATTGCAAAGTCTTAATCATGTGCACTACAAGATTTAAAAACAAGGAACACATAGTATTGAAAACAATGAGAGTTATAAAGTTTTGTCAAGGCATCTTCATCAATTCTGTCAAGGCAGGCTTGGCTTATAAACATGCAAGGAACACATAGCATTAATCATATGTAGGTGTATAAATGTTGTTAATTGAGATGTTAAAGTGATGCAAAATGAAGTGTTTAAATGTCAGTAAATTGAATTATTTTAGTGTTTAAATCCTAGTAATAGTAGATCGATAAAAGGAAGGAAAAAATGCTAACACTTACATTTCATGATATAGGCGATATAAAAGAGTTGCTAGAGGTTCTTGTGCAACATTTCATGTAATAGCTTCTATAAGTTCCATGATTTTGCGATTTTCAGATGATAACAACATAAACAGGAGACATAATAATTGTCCGCTTTTAAGGCAAATATCTTTTCATTCATGATTTAAAGCCTTACTGTACTTATTTTTGGTCCGTTTCCCATTTTCATTTTCATCCCATATTTTTCCTTTCTTCATTTATACAACAATAATTTAAATATTTAATAAATTTTATCGATTCAGTTCAATTTATTTTTTAATTTTATAGTATCAATTAAACCATCAAATTTTAATTTAATAATATATTCTTAAATTATTATTTTAAACTAAAATTACCTTTTCGGTTGTTGTTTGGTTGGTTGTTTCTTATAAATGATCATTGAATCAATTGATATGATCGGTTGTGCTTAATTATGGAGATGATTAAATATGAAAAATACATTATCATGGTTTTGGTAAAAGATCAATTATATTGAATCTATAAATGAGAACAAAACCTCAATCAAATTTGAATGAGACTCGTAATGAATATTTTCAAGGATATATAATTTTGACAAAGAAATACATTATGGTGGCCTCCTATTTTGAGAAAATTTGAATAAAAAAACTGCATTGATAAATCTTTGGAAAACCAATTTCTAAAACTAATGGAGGTAGATTTAATTTGTGTCCCAATTTCTTCTTCCGAATGCTTGCTTTATGCTTTAACTATACAAAGAGGAGGAACAATTAGGCTTTTAATTTCTTCTCCGAATGCTTGCTTTATGCTTTAACTATGCAAGAAAGAATTTTGGAGTTATAGAGTTTGTGAATCCAAAGAATTTTGGAGTTACTGAGTTGAGCATCTTGTATTCACCTTTGAAACACCGTAAGTTATATGGCAATTATATTCTTTGATTTTGTTTTACGCTTATTGAAATTATTATTTAAGAAATGTGAGCCTTTTACTATGATTTGAATAAATTGAAACTTTAATATATTGCGTTATGGCTAAATTCGCCTTTGATAGGACAAAGTGTGAGGCGAAAAGAATTGGTCTTCTTGTTACAATATGGTTGCAAATGTGTACTGCTATGAGTTGGTTCTTACTTGCATTAGGTGCCATCCATAGCCTACATACTTTTAGACCAAGGATTAGATCCTATATTTTAAATTTTTATGCACAACGAGATTATGTGACGAGACTTGTATATGCTAGTGTGAGACTTGTATTGAACAAGTTAGAATGAATAGAATTACCTTTTTAAACTATGTGAGATGTTACAAACTTTAGGGGATTGAAGTCGTCAAGGAACATGCTTGTTGATGAGCAAGTGGCAATGTTTTTACATATCATTTCTCATCACCTTAAAAATAGAGTTATCAAGCATCACTTTAAGAGGTCCTGGGAAACCGTTAGCGAGATCATTTCATAATGTTTTAAATCTTGTCATACGCTTACAAGGTGTGTTATTTAAAAAGCGAGCCAATTACGACTAATTCTCTGCACCCAAGGTGGAAATGGTTCAAGGTATTGAAGTGAATACTATATTTAGCTCGTACATAATTTAATCCTTTTACATTTAAATATAGTATCTTAACTCGAGGTTTTATACATGTGATGTAGAATTGCTTAGGTGCTTTAGACGGAACCCACATCAAGATTAGGGTTCGAAGTTGATAAATCTAGATATCGAAGCGAAAAGGTGACATAGCAACAAATATGTTAGGTGTTTGTACACCGATATGCATTTTGTTTATGTTCTTCCCGGTTGGGAAGGTTCATTCTTGATGGACGAGTTCTTGAGATGCTATTAGTAGGAGACATGGACTAAAAGTTCCGCATGGTAAAGTGCAAATTATAGGAATTTGAATTAATTTTTAAGATCATACTTTTATGGGAAATTAATCATGACAAATAGTTTCTTTTTTATAGGTTGTTATTATCTAGTTGATGCTGGATACACAAACTGTGAGGGATTTCTTGCGCCATTTAGAGGACAAAGATATCATTTGAATGAGTGGCGTCAGGGTTACCAACCAAGTACTCCGGAAGAATTTTTCAATATGAAACATGCTTCAGCGCGTAATGTTATTGAAAGATGTTTTGGGTTATTAAAACTTAGATGGGGAATACTTAGGAGTCCATCATTCTATCTCGTGAGGGTGCACAATAAAATCATTATTGCATGTTGTTTGCTCCATAATTTTATTAGAACCTATATGAGTATCGATCCTATTGAAGCGGAGTTGGAAGAAAGATTACCTAGTAATGTGATAGATGATGATGAATCGAATATCGCAAATATTCATCCATCGGATGCATGGGCTACTTGGAGGATGGAACTAGCCAACCGAATGTTCAATGAATGGCAAGCATCTAGAAATTAGTTAGGTTTAGGGTAAAATAGTAAATGTTACGATGTTTATGTTATTTCATGTATCTAGTTTATGAAACTTTAGTGGTGTTTGAATTATTTTTTTGTATCGTACTAGACTTGTTGAATGATAATCTATTTTCCTTTGATTCATCATGTATTATAATTGTAATGATCCGAATTTTACGGTCATCGAAAAAGTGTTCGAGTCTACGTTGCTGAAAAATGAATATGTAAATATCTATTAAAAATATTTACGAAGTTAACGATTGGTTAATTAAAGTTTAATAAAGTAAATTAGCTTAAATTAAGGATAATTAGGAGAAAAGATTAAATTGAATAAAGTGTGAAAGTTTAGTTGTAGATTAAAAGAAAATAAAAAGACCAAAATGACAATTAAGCCAATTTTTATAGATGTGTCGGCAAACTTAGATAAAATCTTAATTATTGGATTTTTTATGTTCAAGGTTTTAAATTAATTATTATTAAATAAATAAAAGAAAGACAAGTGTATGGTAAAATAAAATACATGTGTAATAAATATATTGTACATACATTTGTAATACATGTTTGCATTTACTTATTATTTAAGTAAATATTTAATGTATTTGTTATTATTAAATTGATATTATGTGATGAATAAATTAAATTAAGACAAATATATGGTGCATATGGCGACATGTGTGATACTAATATACATATATTTGTAAAATACATGTATATATACTTATTATATAAGTATATATTTTAATTATATATTATTATTAAGCAAAAGATATTAAGTAAAAGTATATATTATATTTTGGTATCTTTTTGTGTTTGTAATATTTGGATGGTATAATGACATGATAGAATGTCATTACAATGTTGTAACTTTTGATGTTGTAAAATTTTAAAACATATAGATTATGACATATAAAATAATGAAATCATATAACTTTTTGTTAATATATGAATTTATGCTTGGATGTGAAATATAATTCTCAAGTTAATTAATTATTTCTAATATATTTTTTGTAAAGTAATTAAATTATTTGTTTCAATAATGATATTTTAGCACATATATGTATTGCAGTTTAAAAATAATAAAATAAATTATATATTTTTATAGTATTATATATTAAGATTTTTAATTCATATAATAATAATTATATTAAGCATGTTATTAAATTATATTTTTATTAAATTATATTTAATAATAATTATGTTAAAATATAATTAAATTATTTATTATTTTATTAAATTATTTTCAATAATAACCTTATTAAAATTTAATAACAATAACAATAATCATCTACCTAACAAAAATTTCGCTAAGGGTATTCGGTCATTTTAGTTCTTTTCCTTATGCTATTACAACATCATTCCATTCAACCAAACACAAGAATTCTATTACAATTTATTCCATTCCATTCAACCAAACAGTTGAATTACTTATTACAATTTCTATTACATTACACCTCTATTCCATTACACCTCTATTCCATTACACTTTATTCCATTACAAATAACCAAACGTGCCCTAAAGTTGTTTGTATTTATTTTTAATGACTTTTAGTATCACATTGTTCATATATAAAATGTATGCAAGTTCAGCATATCAGATTGAGTTTATTTAAGTTGTGTTTAGTATTATTTTTAAAAATTATTTTGAGACAAAAATATTTTTAAATAAATTATTTTTGAAAAAATAATATTTCTCCTAAATTAAAAATCGGTTTAAAAGTAATTTTTCATAAATTGAAAATTTAGCTTCTTTTTAAAATATTTTTTGAAAAAATATTTTTAAAAAGTATTCTTAAACTAGACCTTAATATGCTAATAATAGCATTCACTAAAAATAATTTAATTAGTATGTAAAAAATACCTGATTAACCTAGTGGCCTTAAGCTTAGTTTGGATGTGCGTTATGTTTTCCTCCAGTGAGGTTAAAAACAGCGGTAGCTGTGAGATTAATTACAAGCGGTGAGATTGGATACTATAGCAGTAAGATTAGAAATAGCGGTAGAGTGTATATTTGAATTCAAATACAACTGTAGTAGTGAGGTGAGAATAGAAAATGACTATTATGAACATCAAATTAAAAATGATATATAATTATTTTACTTTTACGAGATTATTAAAAATATATAGATTTTTAAATTTATTTAATAAAATATTAAAATTTATCTTTGATATTTTATTATAAATATTTTAATTAATTACATAATTATTTTTTATAAAAATCCACTTAAAATATTATTTATTATCATGAAAATATAAATAACATTTCTTATTGGACTTGAATAAAAACAAGAAGGTTATAGTGGATAAATAGCTTTCCAGTGTAGAAGATGCTTTCTTTTCCACTGGTACCTTTAGCTCTAGTCTAAAATAAAATTAATAATGAGATAAAAATTTTTAACCGCAATCAACAGTTAGATATTCAAACATCAAAATAATGCAATAAATTAGAATATTCTCCTAATATTCTATCTCACCATGAGTTGACATTTTTCTAGAAACTGAATGGAGAATGAATGCTCAAATTTGGATTTGAAATTGAATTTAAATACAAGGGATAAAGAGGGGCCCGCGATTTGCCCCATACTCCAATAATTCATCTTTCTTTGTTTTGGGGATCCCAGTGAGGGAAGCTCCACCAGCTCATTTGTGGGCAAATAAACAAGTTGCCATCTTGTCCTGCACCCCTACTGCTTTCCCACTCCCCAAAAAAGGCAAGGAGAGGGTAACCAAACGTCCCCCAACAATGTTGGTCTCAACCTCAGGCCTGCTCCTCCCGGTGTGCTTGTTTCTTCTAATATTTGGCACTGTCACCGCTACTGACCACATTGTGGGTGCTAACAAAGGCTGGAACCCTGGCATAAACTACACCCTTTGGGCCAACAATCAGACCTTCTACGTCGGAGACTTAATCTGTACTCTCTTTAACTCTCACTTCCTTTTCTATTTTGTAGTCTTCTATTATTTCACTAGTAGCGACCATTTTCAGATTCCAGCTTTGCACTAGTTTTGCGAATGACTCTGGTTTATATTGGATCTAGTTTGGATACCTAGTTCACTCCCATTCTCTGCTTTAGAAAGTCCAAAACCCAAAGCTGGGTACTTTACTCTGCCTTTCCTTGCAGCTTTTAGGTACCAAAAGACACAATACAATGTGTTTGAAGTGAACCAAACTGGGTATGACAACTGCACAACGGAAGGAGCAGTAGGGAACTGGAGCAGCGGCAAGGATTTTATACTTCTCAACGAGTCCAAGAGATATTACTTCATTTGTGGCAATGGGCAGTGCTTCAACGGCATGAAGGTTTCAGTCGTTGTTCATCCCCTGCCTTCGCCCACTGCCTCACCCGCTGCCTCCCATTCATCAAACAGCTCCAACGCCGCTGGACTGGTAATTTTGCCAAGGGGTATAACTGGTTTCAGAACTTTGGTTGTTGCCTTAGCTTCTATTTGGTTTGGATCTGGGTGGGTTTAGCAGGACTTTCAGTTGGCTGTTTTAAGCTTGGGGAACTGTTTTTTTTTTTAAAAAATGATTTGTGACACTTATTTTGCTTGTTTTTGTTTTTTAGCGGAATTCGGGTGGTGTTTCGTTGATGAAAATGATTAACTTGAATTCCACTAATTTGCATATTCTCTTTCTAGTGTATGAGGTTTGAATCTCAGAACCTGTCATTTTTCCCCTTCCCCTTATCTTTATCATATCAAATACAAGTCAATTGATTTCCAACAAACAAAGGAACACTCATACATGTGATAGATGCTGTAAGAATTCATCACTGTGATAACTAGTCTCAAGGAAAGTTAACCCACACATATGGCAACAGTTCATGGTGGCAGGTGGGACTCGAAAACCATGCATCTTTATTGTGCATAATGGGTCCTGAACACTCAAGACCTCCGTTTTTGCCTTGTGCCAAGGCCTCATTGGCCAAAAATCACATTTTCAAATACGATAATATCTAGTTAAATATCTCAATATGCGACCTTGAACACCAAAATAATGGCATATATATTTCTCGGCCAACTGCTCTTGATAGATCTGTACTATAGCAAACAACTTGGTACCAGAACCACCATTGGTTGTTTCACATTATGGTATATTCCGCTTTTCACCATATAAGTTAGCAGTTTCTTCTGTTGAATATATATATATATATATATATATGAAAGTTGGCCTTTTCCATTTCATCAAATTGCTCATTCTGAACTTTGTACATATTTATTGGAAGAGAAAACATTACTTATATTTTTCATACTCTTTGTATATCCAAATTCTCCCCATATATTTGGTTATTAATCCATAGCTGTAAACAAGTGCTGTCAAGCAGATATTTCTAAGATATATTTTTTTTCTTTCTTCAAGGAGTTAGAAATGATATGGTCATATATTGTTTCTACTTTAACCTACAAACAGGTACAAATTCACTACATATCTAGAGTACTGCTTTTGGATCAACCAGCAGCTTATTTTTCTTCTGGTATTGACAGCGATATATGTCTACATATAATATATTCTGCTGGTATTGATGAGGATATGTGAAAAAAGGAGGGGAATAGTGGCAACTATACTGAACCTCGCTGAGGCAATGTTACCCTTGCGTGAAGCATGTGTATATTTTCTTCCCCTTGAGAGCAGCCTACGTCACCTCGTTCTTGTTTCATTAAATCAAAGAAAACAAAGGTTAACGGCCCAGAAAATGCCCACCACTACCAAAATGTAAAAACAATCAGGGTGGGAAGGGAAGGAAGAGGGGGTCCATGCCCATGGAGCTCATCCATCCTATTCTTTGCCAATGAGCCGAGCCAGCACCGCCTTGGTCTCCCTCTCTTTAAGTTAAGGGTTTTTGGGTACGTCCTGCATTCAGAATACAATCAATGTACTCCCAAACGCGTCTTTAGATTTCAAAACATCTGTCATCCCATTCCCGACTTGTTTCCCAATTCATGAACATTTACATATTTTGTTTTTATTTGAGGTTAGTATTCAGTACCTTACACTAACAAATTTTACTCCCATAAACCCTGTTCAAATATAATCACAAACTGTGGTCTATTATCTTTGTAAATATAAAGAATTCAATTACGGCATCCTAAAATAATCTTCGAGCTCCTAAAAAGTTGTTGATGGCAATCAAAAATTGGAAGTCGCATCATTCCAAACTAAGCAAAACAATAAAATTCTTGAATATTCTGCCAAGTAATCTCTTTCTTAGATATGTTTAATCTAATAAAACCCACTCCAATTAAATTTAGGAATTTTAAAAATATGTCATTTCATTAATCCAACTTATCTAATCTAATAATCTACAGGTTGATGTTAATAGATTACGGCGTAGATTTATGTAATCCATGCAAAATGACAATGAACGAGATCTTCCGCGTTAACACTGTTTTCTTGTGAGTTTCCTTTGACTGGTATCAAAGGTAATCATCACCTGGTTTATTTATACTTTTCTATACTGTGATTAGCTTTAGGCCATTATTTGTTTATGAAAAGAAAAAGAAGGCATTACACCGATTTTGTGTGGTAACAACAAGCAGGAAGCCAGCAAACATGAACACCCAAAAATAATAATGCAGCAATCATTTCTGTACCAAAAGCGAGTGTTAAAATTAAAAGCTATCCAAGTAAAACAGAAAATAATTAAATGGGGGTGGTCCAACATCAATTAATACAAGGCGTTGATTCTCCAAAATATTGAACCCCAAAACTCCAAGATATGTCCAGGAGCATTAAATGTTGAGTTTGAATCTTTCTTTTTGTTCTTTTATAGGGTCGTCACCACCTACACGTAATCTGTTAACCTTGTTCTATAAAAATAGGTTGTAGCTTATGATAACATGTATATCTTTATAATGTAATTGTCGAAATTAGGTAAAAAAGAAAAAGCAAAGGCCCTTGCACCAAAATGCTTTTTCGGGGTCTGTGCACCGTGGATGAATAGTGAAACCTGCAGAATGTAGCAGAGAAGAGAGGGACAGTACATAAAGAAGCTTCCAGAAAAATAAGACCCCATGCAATGCATTCTTTTCCACTTCCATAAAAACAAAGTTTGTCCTGTGATTAGTGCAAGACTGAGGAAATTAAATGGATTCCAAAAATACTTCACCATACCATCCTAGCTTGAATCCTTGCTCGGACCTCCTTCCTAATTGCAACTTATAATGACCATACTGTTTTCCTACCTACTCAATAATCATATGAAATGTCATACTTTGAAAGGCAAATTTGGTAGAAAAGGATCGTCACTTTAGGCAGCAATATATGCCTCAAGTTAGTATGAGAAAAAAAGTTACAAGTAATTTATATAATATACATACAACATAATCATCATGACACACGCACCTTCAGCTCCCCCCATATGCGTTTTGAAGTAAAAGCTTGCAATCAATATCATCTAATCCTCTATTACACTCATCAATAGTCACCAAAACTAAGCAGAAACAAAACTGAAAAAGGATTAGCAAAAAGAAACTAATCTGCATTGGCCTTCTGTTTTCTCCTTGATCTGTTGTACAATTTAGAAGGTGGAGAGGGAGAAAACTCGATGGGAACTGGTGGGAGATCCATCTCCCCTTTCAAGATCTTTACAATCTCCACAATATCCGGTCGCAACTCGGGCATTTTCTGCAGGCAACTAAGTGCTAAATTTATGCACAAGCTAGCTTGTTCCTTGTTGTACTCATCTTTCAATCTCTCATCTACCAGTTCCAATATGTTTCCGGATTGTGCTAATTGCCTACACCAGCTTATTAAGTTTGCCTTTTCGAGCCTCATAGGCGAAGCAAGCACATGCAATGGTCTCCTACCAGACACAATCACAAGGATCAAAACTCCTAAACTGTAAATATCGGCTTTCTCCATCAAGTAGCCACATCCACCATACTCAGGCGCAACATAACACAAAGTCCCTCTCATGCTCGTCGTGCTGCTTAGCTCACGACTGAAAAGATCTCCGCTCCACACGTCACTTCCGATTGAATTGTTGTTCTTTCTCCTCCATCCCCTTCTAAAACTGAATTCTCCATTCGCATCACAGTCATCTTGATTCGGTTCCCCAAACTTCTTGCTCCTGCAAAAATAAAACCGTCTCCCTAGATCAAAATGTGGCATTTTAAACCCTTTCTTCCACTTCGTCTTGAGCTGCTTCAGTTTACTATCCTTTTTGCTTACCTCACCCAAATGATCATCTTTCCACCATTCTTGCATCTTCCTGTTGGTCTTTTTTCGGTTTTTCCTGCCTTTCTGTTTCGGTTCTTCCTTCTCGAAACCCTTATCCAAAGCATCAAAGCCTAGTCCTTGCACCTGGGGTTCATTAACATCTTCAGGCTTATCCAACTGAGTTGAATTGTCCAGCTCAATTTTCTCGGGACTTGGCTTTTTGTCATCACCCCAATCAGGATTTGATGGACATATTTGGCTCCCAATCCATTCCATTACATAATCTTTACTGCACAATTCACCACTACCATCCTGCCTCCACCACCAATCCTTTCCCCATTGCTTCACACTCGTCGGCATCGCCACCGCTACCTCGTCAGCGCCCAAATTTGTACTAGAATTCAATTCCTTACTATGATCAATACTACAGAACTCATCATCATAAGGCACAAACTTGGTGTTCCAATCATCCACACAAGTAACCTCCTTCCCTTTCCCATTAACCCCACCCTTACAATCACTCTCACTGGCTAAGTTAGCATTATAATTCAAAGAATTTAAACTCAGAGCCCTAACATTATAACATTTCTTACTGTTTTTTGAAGAAGAAGAAGCTTGTAAGGCAAGTGCGAAGTCTACCTCAGTGTTGTTACTCTCCACTGGAGTTCCAATAGCAGGAGTATGTTCACCAGTAGTTCCTCCCAAAGTCCCAGACAACTCTTGGCTCCTCCCCAAATCTTGACTGAACAAATCCAAACAAAATTCACCCTCCACCTTTATTCTCGACAGTCCAAAATCCGAAATCTTTGCTCTATAATCACAATCCAGCAACACATTGCTAGGCTTGATATCTCCATGAATCACGGGTGGATCACAACCGAAGTGAAGAAACTCGAGCGCTTTAGCCACATCCAGGATGACATCAAACCTTCTTTGCCAATTCATGCTCAGATGACCATCTCCGAAAAGTGACTCTTGCAAGCTTTTATTGGGCATATACTCGTAAACAAGCAAACGCTTGTTTTTCTCAACACAGTACCCCAAGAGGGTAACCAAAAAGGGTGATCTTAACCCACCAAGAATCTGCAACTCGTTTTGAAACTCTCTCTCGGTTTGCAAAGAAAGCGTATCAAGCCTTTTGATTGCAAACAATTTACCATCTCTCACAATGCCACGAAAGACGGTACCTGAGCCACCTTTTCCTATGATATTTGCATCATCGAAATCATTGGTTGCATTCTTCAACTCTTTGTAACAAAACCTTTGGAGCTTAAGAGGAGCACTGGAGTCAAAAGGGATGGTTCTAGCTCGGTTCGAAAGAGAGTTCCAAAGATGGTAAAGGAAGTAAATTATAGTGAAGAGAATAACAGCTGAAGATGAGATGGTTAAGACCAAGAATATAACTCTAGTCTTGTTGAGGAAACTTGGTCTTGGCAAGTTTGGACCTGGAGGTAACGGCCTAGAAGGCATGGTTTTCTTTTTTCTTCTTGTTTCAGTTTCTGGGTATCTCAAGTTTTCTTGATTTGGTCCCTAGATTTGGTGAAGAAAAAGAATTAGAAACGGAAATCAGGAAATGGGGTTGTTTTTCTTTAATCATTCTTATCGTCAAACAATGTGTTTTTTTTTTTTGTATTTTTCTTGTAAATGTGAATTGATTGCCCTCTGTATCCAATGCGAGGTTGCTTTACAGTTGGATGATGAAGGGGAAAAAATCTGATAATTGTAGTTTAGTGTTTGATGATTTTTATTTATTTTTTTTTTTTTTGAGTAAATGTTTGGAATTATGAAAAAGGAGAAAGGAGGGGGTCCCAAGGAGCTTTTGGAGTGTTTGACTGAAAGGGGATGTTTTGTTTGATGCATTGCAGATACAGAAAGTGGGCGCAATATGTGGACTACACTCATGATTTAAGCTAAATTCATTTGTACACTCACGCGATCTATGCCGCGCGTGATTCATCTCAACTCAAACTACTCTTTTTCTCTTTAATTAACCACTATGATCATTAAACAAATTGATTCTTGTTGGTATAACTTGAATGCTTTCTATTATTTTCATAGTAATTACAATTATTGCAACTTAACCCAAACTACAATGTTTCTTTCATCAATTTTATTCTTAATTATGGTAATTAAAGTCATAAAAATTCCATCCTAACTAAATTTGATAAATGAGAATAAGAAATGTAGTGAACCTACCCTCTTTTTTCCATTCAATTCTTATAGCAAAGTTATGAAAATAATATCTTACTTAAACTCCGTTTGTTTCACTGTAAGTAGTTTTCTGGAAAATAATTTGCTTTTCGAAAAAGTTAATATTTTTTAATGTTATGATAAATCTGTGTAAAATATTTTTTTTTGTTTGGTACATTTCTAAAATATTTCATAAAACTTGTTTACTGATGTAACAAACATACATTTGAGATTTATGATAAAGAGTTTAAATGAAGTAGTAAATTGATTATAAAGTGATGTTAAGGTGAATTTATAGTAATTAATGAATCTTCATGATGTTAAGGATTAAATTGTAAATTTTATGAAATTTATAATTGAAACAAGAGAAGTGATATGCATGAAATTTTGTTATGTGAAATAAAATATTATAATGAATTATTTGATTAAAGTGCTTATATGGTAAAAATAAATTGCACATGGCAATAGGGACTAAATTGAAAAATGTATAAAAGTTTAAGTGTGAAATAATTAAATGTGTATAAGGAAATTATGATAAAAGTTTAATGAATGTGTTATGAGATGATGAAATATACATAAAGTATTGTAAAAGTTTTTATGATGACAATGATTAAATTGTTAAACTTGAGAAAATATGTGGATGAAATAATAGAAGTGAAATACATGAAATTTGATATGTGAAACAAGATATTGAGATAAACTATGTGGTTAAAATGTAACAAGAAATAAAATTGATTTAATATGATTAATTAGTGAATATTAAACTTTTATGACAAAAAGGGACTAAATTGAAAAGTTTATAAGAAAACATTTGACAAGTGAAGAATGTAGTAGAGAATGTAATATCCTGGTGCTTTGACCCAATGTTTGGGTCGGGTATGGGGTGTTATAGTGAACAGAGTTTTATCAATTTGAAAAAATATCTTATAAAAAAAATTTGGTATGACATTTAACAGGAATTAAAATAAATGGAGCATTTGACAGAGTCTTATTTTTCGTAAAAATATTTACATTAAAATAAATAGAGCATTAAATTAAAATTTAAATACATCTATCGTCATCATCTTATATTCAATCCAATTGCAATGAACATTATTAATGTTTTGATGACATTGTATAACGTTTGAGTTGAAAGCAATTCCAATTTTCCAAACACAATAAGTAACTAAAATAATATACTTCAAATGTATAACTTTTAGAAGTAGCCAAAAGATTGTTAGCTATGAAAGTAGCAAAAAAAAAAAAGGTTGAAATGTCATTTTCTTAATATACTTGATAAGTAAGGGTAGACTGTTTCTTGCCATCATAGATGTATATGTTCTAACTGTATTTTTCAAACAATATATATCACCAAACCTCCTCATAAATTATAGATTTCAACCTAAGAATAATATTGTTTTTCTTTGTTAATAAATGTTTTTTTTTGTTTTAATAAATTTAGATATTTAATAACTTTGAACATCTATGTTATTTAATTTTTTAATATAAAACGTCGACATTCCTTAAAAAATATATATTTACAGAGCGATAAAAGAAAGACTTATCTAAAACAAGAATTTAAAAAGAAGTGGATTGAGTTTTAGTTTAGTTGGTATCGATATTATTGTTGGTGCAAGAGAATGTGAGTTCAAGTGCGTCGAAGTGCATTATCCTCTTATTTGAATTTTTTTCAAATCGAATCGAATAAAATGAAATTCAGAGCCGAGTCGTATCAAGTGAAATTGTTCGAGTTAAATTAAAAAATTATACATGTCAAATTAAAATCTTGTTATAATATAATTAATTCCATGTTAGATCACATAAATTTAATACTGTATATATTTGAATTTTTTTCAAATAAAAAATAAAAATTACTTTAAAATGATAAATTTGTAATTTTATTAAAAGAGATCAATTTACTCATTTTCAAACTTAACAGTCATCAAAAAATATCTACACCAATCTATTTATTTAAATTAAATTGTAAAATTTAAATTTAATTATAATTTAAAATTCGAATTACTTATCTAAATTAACTTAAATAATTGAATAACTCAATTATATTAATTTAATTTTTTAAATTAAATCGAATAATAAGTATGAAAGCTAATTCCAGTGCTGTAAAAGCTTTCACCGCATACTGTGATCCCACATCACGGAGTAACACCGAGAAAACTACCATAACTTCCTTAGCTGGATTTTTAATAATAAAATATACGAAATTTCAACAATAAAAAAAGTTTAAAGTTTAAGATTATAAAATTTTAAATTCAAATGTTACAAATATAAATATATTCAATCCTCAATTATTTTTACCGCTATAAAAGAAATGATGAAAAGCCATCTATTATGCTAGCTAATCATTTCTTTATGTTGGGCCATGCATGTGTGCAGCCACCAGGAGATAATCATCAATTTTTTGCAACCTTTTTCTCTCTACTTAAAAAAAAAAAAAACCCTTTAATTTGGGATCCTGTTGCATCATTTATCCTATCTCTACTTTATTACTTTGTCTTCTCTCTATTTTTAGGTATTAAAAAATGAGGAATTCTTTTTTTCATTTTAATTCAGTACAAATGGTTGATTTTTGTTTTGCTCACAAAAACCTAAATATTTTTCTCCTACTTTATATTTTTGACGAATAGTTTTAATCCCTAATTTTAACATAAGAATCCCATGTGGTTCAACAATACCTTTAAATTACTATATTTTATTACATTATTGCATATAATACGACCAGGTGGTTAATTACTTTCAAGCTAAGGTTTGTTTATGTTTTCCGAGATGGTTGAAAGAAAAGAAAACTATTATATTTTAATTTAAAATTTTATTCTTATTTGTTTATTTATTAATTTTTATTATATTCTATAATATACATGTGATGTCATACTCTCAATTTATTTATACACAAAATACTCCACTTTGAGTATACATTTACGTATTCGAAAGCCTACTAAATTTCATGTTTTGGAAAGGTTTAATAATGCTGCAGGATCCAAATATAATGAATATAATACATTTACATATTCTTATTATTATCCTCCTATTAAATTTATAATAAAATTATTTAGAAAAAAAAAACAGATAAAAGATACATTAGAATTATCGGTGTAATTGATTGAGATTGGCCCACGTTAGGGCCATCAAATCCTCTCACCATTGGTGGCCACATCCACAACCTCAATCCGAAGTTGTGGTTGAATTTTTGTAAGTGGCACATTATTATATTCTTCCTTAGGTAAAACCTAAAAATAAATTAAATCATCTTTACACTTGACACACCAAACGAGGTAATGGCTGTAATTTTCAAAAAAGAGAATAAAAAAGCTGAGAAAAACGGGTGCAAAAATAGTGAAGTAATGGGTGGTGGAATGGTGTCTACTTTTTCTTTTCTTCCCACTCTGTTTTAGCCGATTTGTGTCATATATTCATGTAATCTTATTATATTTTTAAAACACTCATTAATATATGTTATGTTAAGCGGATGCTGGATGCTGGTTTTGTGGGGTCTTTGTTTTTAGCAAGAGGTTAAAGGACGGTGGTGGGTTGGTCGGATATTTTTTACACTAAAAAAGCAACAAGAGTTGAGATTGAAAATGAGACTTTGGATTCTATTTTTTGGGGTTGCTTTTCTCAACTCCTAAGCTATATTGATGTCTTTGAATTTACTTTCTTTGCTTTTGAAGTTGTGGCTTCATTTTCTTTCCCTTTCTTTTAATTTTTGTCGTCTTTAAGAACCACTATTTTTTCTAATTAATTCATTATTAAATGTGTTTTTAATCACTTGTTCAAATAAGTCTAAACATTAAATCCTAATTGTTGTTTATTAGATGACCTCAAGTTTGAATCTTCCTTCTAAAAATAAAGTCTAAACATTTGAACTTATCCGAACAAGGAAAAAATTATTATTGTGATATAATCTATTGTATTAAAAAGTAACGTATTCCTTGCATATGTTACTATGGAATTAAGAAAAGTATAATGATTAATTTAATTATTAATGTTTATATCTTTTGTTAATTTAATATTTACTCTTTATTATAATAAATTTGATTTTGATTAGTAAATTTTTAAAAGAGTAAAAAAAAATTAAAACATTAAAATTTTTAATATGACCGCCTACATAACAATCTATGTATATTTTATGTTATTTTTAAAAAATTAATAGATTTTTAAGAAATTTAATTTTAAATATTTTTTATTTTTTAATTATTTGTTGATGTATTATGTTAGTCTGAAATACACATGAATCTATTACGTAGGTTGTCATGCCAACATCATTAAAAAATTAATCTTTTAGTTAATATTTTCGTTAAAAAAGTGATTTAATTTACTTTTTATTTTATTTTTGAAATGTTGATAGTAAAATTTAATTAAAAATTGAGAATTAAATTTATTATTATGAGATAGATAAATATAAGAGTATAAAGACCACATTTAAGGAGGAAAGCTACTCCAACCAATTAATTGTGTGACCATCTTCTCAAGCAAAGAATTTTAAAGTAATATTTATTTGGTCAGGAGACAAAACGCTATTATGGATAACGAAAACAATATAACATTCCAAATTGAATAGAAGGCAGAACTACCATGACAACTATTCAATTCTACCCAATTTCTCTTTTATCATCAATTGTGTATATATGGCTAATATATCAAAAAGGTCCTTAAGCTATTACCCTTTATTTAGACATGCCCTTCATCATACTATTTTCCTAGTTAAATAAGCTTTAACATATGGGTTTTATTTATAGAAACCCTTGATTTCAATATTAAAATTAAAATATTCTAAATTTCAGGTTTTTATCTAATTTAATACAAATTATAAACACTTTCACATCAACAATGCTCATACCAATTGAGTTAAAACTCAATCCACACAAAAATTGAGACTTAAGTGCTTTTAAGTTTGACATTTTGAAGTAAGATTATCAAAATATCCTTATTTACATTAAATATTTAAAATTTGCTTAAATTTTTAAATTAATTTATATTTTATGTATCATTATATTAAATTATGTTTAAAATTTTAAAAATATTTACGTAAAATTATATTAAATTATTTAAATATTATCTAAATTAATTTATTTTTTTCAACTTTTCATTGCAATTTTTAACAACAATACCAAATACACTTTTTCATAGCACCATTGAAATGTATTTTTTTCTAAACCAATCTTTTCAAAATCACTTCTCGAACACAATAACAATGTCAATCTAATTCTGACCCTTAGTGGTGATTCCATCAATTGGGTTCCAACTCAGTTAAAAAATTACTAATAAAATATTATTTTTACAAATTAACAAATATTACCGTGAGAGTGTTTTTATCTTTTTATTCAAATAATGTTTGATTTCATCAATATTATGATATTTCAATAAAAATATAAAAACAATTTATCATAAGTCATTATTAAAATTTTTATATAAAATATAAATTTCAAATATTTTTAAACAAATAGTTTTTAGGAAAAGAAATTAATGTTAATTGTTTGTAAAATTTAATTTAGATATATAAAATATATTATATAGATATTACAAATTCAAATATAAAATGTTATATATTTGAAACAAATTTTAATAAGGAAATAATTGTACATCTCATATAAATATTATAAAATACATTTTATTATAATAAATGTTAGAAACATTAATTAACTTCAAAACTATTTTTACATAGCAAACATTAAAATGTTAGATTCAAAAGCACTTTTAATTTCGAAAATTATCTATTTAGTATAATACTTACGACTACTCCAAAATATATTTGTATTGATGTTATTTAAAATCAAATTTAAATAAGTGTGATGGATTAAATCTTTTAAATCAGATATATTTTCTTCAAGTACTGATGCAAGCTTTTATTGATCACATAATTGCAAGTAGTTAGGGATGAAAACTTGGCTTTCGTTTTTATATTATTAAATTTAAATTGGCGAATGTTATGGCACTTGCGCATTTCACATAAGGTTGCGGAGTTTATGTAGAGGGCTTTGCCATCTAACGTCCGATTGAGGGCACTTCTCATCTCTTGCTTTCATGTCCTATACCTCTTGAATGGGTTTCTGATTTTTCGTTTGTTGATTGTTTTAAGGCATTGTCTAATACATAATAATAAAGAATTTTGTATGATATGTTGGCGTCTTTAGCGGGAGAAAAACGAGGCCGTACAGAGTAATGTTGTTATGTCTCCATCGTACATCTTGGGTACACCTTTATAGTTATTAGTTGAATGCAGTAGTGCTTGACTATTTGAATGAGCAGGCAGGAAGACGGTTGAATACAGAGGCCTGCTCCTCAAAATAGGAAAGTTGCAATTTAATCTCCCTACAAATGATGAAATTATTAAGTAAATATATAATAAAATTGCTGCAATTTTTGAATGATCAAAAGGGGGGAACAAGTATTTTCCAAGGGGGACTAATGGAGAGTTGCAGGATTCTTTTGACCGAGAGTAGCTGAAGCTGTGGCGTTGAAGGAAACTTTAAACTGGCTAGTCAGAAATTGTGTGAATGGAGGAATCATTTATATTGATGCTTAAGAAGTTTCAACAGCTCTTAATTCGACAGATGATGACTGGTCTGAGTTTGGTAAAGTCATACATGAGAGTACAAAAGCTATAAATTCTACCTAAAAAAACTATATTTGTAAGAATGGTTAGAAGAATGCTAAAAATATCACGAAATTTATATTAATATAAAATTACTTTTTAATTATAAAAACAAATTAATATTATTAATTTTTAATAACACGTGTCAAATAAAGTTTATAAAAGTTACTAATTTGTCAACAACTTTTAAACCTATTAATAAAAAGATTATATTATAAACATAAAAATTTGAATTCAATATCAAATAACTTTATTTTCACCCATATTATATAAAAAAATTAAAAATCCTGTAAACGTAAGACTATGGTGGGAAGGATAGATAATGAGGACTAACTTTTGACTCCAAATGTGCATGCTTGCCTTGCCATGTGACAGTGACATTATTATGGTGGAACTGATTTGATGTGCCACTCATTCTTTTCCTCGGTGATTTGATGTGCGATATATATTCATAGCAAGACGAATCTTTTCGCATTGCGGGAGGTGAGCAAATTCCTCATCC
The DNA here is from genome assembly GCA_025506655.1 of Gossypium rotundifolium. Lineage (NCBI taxonomy): Eukaryota > Viridiplantae > Streptophyta > Magnoliopsida > Malvales > Malvaceae > Gossypium > Gossypium rotundifolium. The sequence goes on along the minus strand of CP106734.1, from coordinate 186,497,185 downwards.
CAAATTTTATATATACGGTTTAAAAATATTAATGTCTTTTTTTTATACAGGATAGAAAATCAATTTATTTAAAAAAAACTCATTTAATTAAGTTGTAATGATGAAAAAGTGAATGAGATTTTTCGTTAAACTAAAATTAGTATGAATTAGTAAATGTCAACCAAACTCCTAATAGTATAAGAAATTGAGATTTTTTATCAAAATAATACAAAAAATAAAAAAATTTAAAATGGTATCTGAAATCAATTATGTACCAAAATTAATACAAATGAGGTTAGTCTTAGTCTCAGCACTCACTCAACCACCAATTTTTTTTTTTCAACAATTTTTTTGAGGGACTTATTATGAAATTTTTCTAGTTTTGAGAAAAAGAAAGGAAAAGAATGTGGCTGTCGCATCTAACTTTAAATTTAAATAATTACCTTCTAAGCCCTCCCTATTTATTATTTTATTTTTATTTCCTTCAACTCACTATATTGTGTTTAAACAAACCAGTAATCTATTTTTGTAGTTAAATAAGCCATTTACTTATGATTTTTACTCATAAAATTTTAAAACTTGTTGATTAAATTAAATATATATATTTTATTTAATAAATTATTCTCATCAAATTTACATCAACATAATATGTGAATTAGTTTATATTTTTAAATAGCTTTACTTTAATGTTAAAATAGTTTTACTTTAGCTTTACTTTACACAATTAACAATACTTCACTCTTAGGGCACATGTTTGGAAATTGTAAACATTATGATATACATTTTTGGACTCTTCAAATTTCATATATGCATAAATTTAATTGTTATTATTATATTACTAAGAGTAATTGATATTATATTATTAATAATATCTATTTATATATTTAAATTAAACATTACAAATAATTTAGATATTTAAAATTTATATGTCATATATCATTATATTAATTTTTTTTACTTTCCATCATTATGTCTAAAATAGATATTTTAACTTTCAACCGTAATTTTATGATAATAATATTAAACACTTGAAATTAACATATTACACTTTTTTACAACACTTTTCAAAATGATAAGTATCATTTCCTTTGTTTTTAACGTTGAATATCTTATACTACAACTATTATTATACTTTTTTCTTGCAGAGATGAAGTCTAAAATTTTATGTTGTGGAATTGAGATAAATTTATAAAATATAGGAATGGTGCAAAGCTAAAAATTTTATGATAAATTTCTTAAAATTATTTATTAAATTTTAGGACGATTAAAATATTATTTTACTACAAAATTAAAAAGGTTTCAATTGAATTATTATTTTTGGGAGGGGATAAAATTGAAAATTTTCTAATTATCCAGAGAGGGGGAGCAAAGGCTCGATATGCCACTTTGTCCCTATTCTCATGTTTACGTAACACATTATCATTTTTGTGTTTTTAAAATTTAATCAATAAGTTTTTAAATTTTATGAGTAAAAACCACAAGTAAATGGCTTATTTAACTATAAAAATAGATTAATGGTTTGTTTGAACACAATATAGTGAGTTGAAAGGGAATAAAAAGAAAATAATAAATAGGAAGGGCTTAGAAGACGATTATTCAAATTTAAAGTTTGGTAACAGCGGCACCACCCTTTTCCTTTATTTTCTCAAAACTGAAAAAATTACATAACAGGTCCCTCAAAAAAACTGCTGAAAAAAAAATAGAAATTGGTGGTTGAGGGGGTGCCACAGGCGGCACCAAAGGTACCAGTGGCTAAGGCAACACCACCCCATTTGTACCATTTTAGTACATAATTGATTTCGTATACCATTTTGGAAATTTTTTTTTTGTTGTATTATTTTAGTGAAAAAACCCAAGAAATTAATATGTGGCATGTTGATATACTGCATGGAGATGTGTTGTTGTGACATGCCATGTTTGTATGATTTTAGTTTAAAGTTGTGATGGAATTAATTATATATAATTTTATTTAAAATAATTAAATAAGAACTGAGTATAACACTGCAACTTTTACTTTTATGAAAACTACTTTTGTAATTGAAAAATTGTTTTTAAACAATAAAGATTGAGAGTATGTGTATGCTAGACTCTGTGGATCATAATGGTTTGATAAATGATAATCAGGGCTTAGCCTTCAATTTTACCGCAAAAGAAGTAGTAGTAGCGTGGGTTTGCCACGCCCGAAGACTAATTAAGGACTCGTTTAATATTGTTTTAAAAAAATATTACTAAGAGTCCGCTCGTTTACATATAAAAATTTTTACGAAAAATATTTTTTGCATTTTCCTTTGTTTGTTTCAAAGAAAATAGTTTAGTCAACAGAAAATGACTTGTAAGTCAAGATAAAATAAGTCCTTTTTCCTATAAAATGACTTACTCTTTTGAAAAGCAGAAGTCATTTTTTGAAAAATAACTCATATATAGATAATTTTATTTTATATAAAAATAACTTATATCAAACTTAATATTATTATATTGATAATAATTTTTATTTTATTTTTAAAATATTTAAAAATTATATTTTTCAATATTATTAAACATACATATTTAATTATTTATATTTAGTCATATAATAAATTATTAATATAATAAATATAATTATTATTTTAAGAAATTATTTAATATTTCAATTTTATTTTAATAATTTAAAATAATAATTTTAAATAATATTATTCACATATTATTGAAAATATTCAATATTAATATTTTAATAATAAATATTTATTATAATTATATATATTAATAATAAATGTTTTGTAGTATAAATGTTAAAATATGTCATAAGTCTATGTACACTTCATATATTTGTAATTTAGTTTTGTACTTTTGTTTTCAAGAATTTAGTCTATCTGCTTTTCAAATTTGAAAATCAAGTCTAATTGTTGACATTATTAATATTTTTCATCAATTTTGTTGATGTCACATCTTTAAATAAAAAATACTCATTTAGTAGTCATGTAATTAAAAATGACGTTGTAATGAATCTAATTTTAATATAATATTTTTAATATAATGCAAAAATAATGTAAAATGTAAATTTATAGATAAAATAAATTCAATTAAACAATTAAAAATAAGAAAATATCATACATATGTTTATTTAATTGAAAACAACTTTTATAAAATATTTTTGAGAATTTTATCAAACTAATGAAAATATTTTACACAGATTCATTCAAAACACCAGAAAATATTAATTTTTCTAGAAGTCATTTTCAGTAAAAAAACGACCCTAAATAATATATTTTTAAAATTTCCAAACCACAAACTGAAATTTTCTCAAAAATGCTTTTTGAGAAGTAATATGCTAAACTGTCTAATTAATGCTTCAGCCCTTCCATTTTGCCCGCCTAACTGCCATTTCAAAAATTGGCTCTCAAACAAAAGCAACCCCAAACAAACGTATGATTTATAGTTGTATCCTCATAGTCATACTCTTTTCCAGTTAATTAATGAACAAACGAGGCATCTTCTCAAAATCCTCAATCAACACCAACAAATTTGTATCTCTTTATCCATTTTGCTTCTCGTCTTCCAAATTTTCTTCCTCATCATCGCCCAAACCTCCGTCTTACCGTCTCTCTTCATTCATTGCCTCCCTCCAATCATGCGCCCATCAAAAGAAACTCACACAAGGCAAGCAACTCCACTCTTACATGCTCAGGAATGGCCTCCTTCAAGCCTCCCCGCGTCCCTCACCAGTCTCATCAACATGTATTCCAAGTGCAGCCAAATGACCCATGCCCTTTCCTTATTGCAAACTGCCCCTCAAAGCCCAAACATTTTTTCTTTTAATGCAATAATTTCTGGGTTTATCACGAATGAAGATCCCATTCAAGGGTTGAAGGTTTACAGGGAAATGAGGGTTCTTGGTATTTTCCCTGATAAATACACGTTTCCCTGTTTGCTTAAAGGTTGTTGTGATATTATGGAGGTTTTAGAGGTTCGGAAGATTCATGGGTTGGTTTTTAAACTAGGGTTGGACTTAGATTTGTATGTTGGGAGTGGTTTGGTAAAATGCTATTTGAAGTTTTCATTCATAGAGGATGCTGAAAAAGTGTTCGATGAATTGATTGTGAGAGATGTTGTGCTTTGGAATGCTATGGTTAATGGGTATGCGCAGGTTGGGCAGTTCGATGAGGCTTTGGGAATGTTTAAGAAGATGTGTTTAGAAGGGGTTGAAATGAGTAGTTTCACGGTTACTGGTGTTTTGTCGGTTTTTGCAATGACAGGAGATATAGACAATGGGAGGGCAATTCATGGAGTGGTCGTGAAAATGGGGTATGGCTCCAGTATCGTGGTGTCAAATACTTTGATTGATATGTATGGGAAGTGTAAGTGTGCTAGTGAAGCATTGGAGATCTTCAAAATGATGGATGAGAGGGATGTTTTTTCTTGGAATTCAATTTTGTTTGTTCATGAACAATGCGGTGATCATGATGAAACATTGAGACTTTTTCGAGTGATGTTAAGGGATGGCATTCAGCCCGACTTGATCACTTTGACCACTGTGCTTCCTTCTTGTACTCAGATGGCAGCACTGATGCATGGTAAGGAGATTCATGGCCATATGATTATTAGTGGGTTGTCAAAAGATGGAAATGATGAAGATATTGATGATGTTCTTATCACCAATGGTATTATGGATATGTATGCGAAATGTGGGAGTATGAGAGAGGCTCATTTGGTTTTTGATAAGATGAGCCATAAGGATGTTGCGTCCTGGAACATTTTAATCATGGGTTATGGCATACATGGTTATGGAAGCGAGGCATTGGATATGTTTTCGCTCATGTGTGAGAGTGAATTTAAGCCTGATGATGTCACATTTGTGGGGGTCCTGTCAGCCTGCAGCCATGCTGGCTTTGTGAGCCTAGGGCGTGAACTCCTGGGGCAAATGAAGTCAAAGTATGGTGTTGTTCCTACCATAGACCATTATACCTGTGTAGTTGACATGCTTGGTCGGGCTGGCCAGCTTGAGGAGGCTTATCAGTTGGCTCTAGCATCGCCTACTGAGTCCAATGCTGTTGTGTGGAGGGCCTTATTGGCGGCATGCTGGCTCCATGGAAACTCAGATATAGCTGAGGCCGCTGCGAAGCATGTGTTTCAGATTGAGCCTGAGCATAGTGGTAGTTATGTATTGATGTCCAATGTTTATGTAGCAGCTGGGAAATACAAAGAAGTATTGGATGTTAGAAACATAATGAAGCAACAAAATGTCAGGAAATTACCGGGGTGTAGCTGGATTGAAGTCAAGAATGGAATCCATGCCTTTATTAATGGTGATCGGACGCATCCTGGATCAAACTCTATTTATGACGGATTGCATTCACTGACTGCTCTTTTGCACGAACACGACTATGTACCAGACTTCTAGTGTCAACTTCGTGCTGGATTTATTCTCATGGCAATAAATGACAGAATGCTTTTCCATCTTTTCTTCATATGTGGATACAACCTTAAAATCTCGGGTCCAGAATAAGATATGAATGAGAAATAACGCCAACAAACCCCATATAATTCATGGTTCAATTATGGAATAAGGAAACTCTTGGAATGGAGCAGTATAATCAACTAATTATTGTCTGGTTGCATGGGCATGGCAATTGGCAGGTACCTAGCACTGAATGAAATTTTTTGTATAATGATAAGATAAACTTTTATAATATTCTTTAGGGAAAGAACTAGCTGACCAACTTGTATGCTGAAACTTTTCCGCCTGTAGTCTAGTCCAAGATTGATTACACGTTTTGGAGTTTTGGTTATTTTAAAGCTATTTAGAAGGCGAGATGTCAAATGGAGTTCTGATAATGTTGAAGGTAAACTATATGTATGCTAGGTAAAATTTTACATGGCATGTACATGAGCTATAACAATCTTTTTGTTTTAGCAATTACCAATAGGTTGATTGAAGCCAAGTCCACTGTCTCCCCCCCAATATTGCAAAATTCATTATATAGTCCTAATCTTTAGAAAATCACAAATTGGTATACTGACAAAATTACATTTTGATCCCTAATTTTTTTAGTCATTTCTAATCCTTAAAATAGTTTTTTTTTTTTACTTCACTTTTGGATTGAGATAGGCTTTTAAATAACTAAACCCTTAAAGTTTTGGGTCGTGACTTGAAAAGCACATTTGTAACTAAAAGGACCGGTACTTAGCTTTGGCTTAATGACAAATTTGAGCACTAATGTTTGTATGTTTTGTCAAAATGGTCCTAATTGTATTTTTGAGCCTTTTTTGGCCGTCAACATTTGTTCTTTTTTTCAATCTGCTTTTTCTAACATTTAATGATCCAAAACATGATATAAAAACATTAAAAATAGTCCAATTGGTATAAGCATTAGGAAGATATGAATATAATATAATCATAATGATCCAAGTATAGCTAGCAGTAATATTGATGAAGGGTCAGCATTCAAAACTGAATTTAGTGTTTTTAAGATGAATATCAAAATGTACCATAATTTTAATTTATTACTTTGGGAAAGGCCAATAACCGTAATAACTAACTCTTAAACCTCCCCAAAAATAACATATAAATTTCTCTCTCTATCTTTCTCTTTTTCGTTTGGACCATTCCTTTCCTTGTTCAAGCCCTTATTTTTGTGTGTGTGTGTGTGTGTGTTTTCTTTCTCTGATCCTCCTATATTGTACATTCCCGTAGCACCAACCAGCAAATAATTACTGTAAGTTATTTTATCTATAATTTTAATTTTTGCATTGATAACATATTTAATATACAATGCTATGCATGCAATGCAATGTAATATTCATGTCGTAATTCATTTGTTTTTCTTTTAATCATTTGCTACCTTATTTAGTTAAAATCTGGGTAATGTTCTGAATACATTCTCTAGGATTTCCAGATAATTCTCAGTTTTCTTTTTCTCCTTTCTGGTTTTCTTTTAATGGTCAGCATACTTCAATTAAATATCGGGATCCTAGACTTCTCCAAGCAAAAATTTAAAAGAAAAAAAATCTTAGAAAGAAAAGCTGGAGTTTTTGTTCATAGCATGATAGTCTTCTCCAATAAGCCAAATGAAACATAACATCAATATTGTAATTAGAATTTACAAACACAATATTAAGAATAGGATAAATAGGTATGTATTATTGGGAATCAATTTTCAAGGCGTTTATACCTAATTTGAGAATGGAAGAACTGTGGGCTGATAGTTTGGAAGTTTTTAACACAACTTTCATACATCACTTGTATTGTTAGTGCCACTCAAAATTCCGCTTAGCTTTTATTGTCTTGAGATTATTGTGGTGTTTAAGAATCAGAAATTTCATGGCTGAAATGATATGTTTGCTTTCCATGATGATGATGATGCTGACAAATTTTGGAAAATTTTGTGACGCAAGATTGGATGTGAACTTTTTGATATATCCATGAAGTAGCGGGACTCAATGTTTCAAAACACATGATCTTTCTGCAAAATGTTTGGTGGTGCTTACAAGTCTCAGATTATTGGAGGTCAGAAGGAGAAATTTGTTAGGTATTAATTAATATACGGTACATATCTTTTTCTATTTTGCTTCAGATATATTTCTTTTGCATCTTATGTGATTCATTTCAAACACTATACGATCGGCTGGAAAGGGAGAGTATTTGTCGATTCTTGTGTGACCAAATTTATCACTTTCTTCCTCACTAGGACTGACAAATTGGTATAGGCTATCTTTCATATAATTAAATATTCATTAGTTGACAGTGAGTTGCATTTGTGAATCAGAAAAGTGAAATCTATAAAAAATCAAATGGAAAATGATTGTCCAGTTAATGAAGCTAAAAGTTATGATTTTTCCTTGTCTATTGTTCTTTTCATTTGAATCTATTTAGCAATGTTGCAAGGTTGCAGGGTTCAGGGTATTATTGTTATAAGATTTTTGTACTAGTGCCTGATTGTTGCATCTACTTTTAACTCAAGGTTGGACGATTTAGACTCTCCAGTATCAATGGCGTCAGGGACCGGAGGAATGAAGAAAGGTGGATTTAATGTAGAGGGCTACAAATACAGTGGTCCAGGAAAGAAGAAGGCATCAAAAAAATCATTTAATATTGGGATGATGAAAGGACCAGAAGGACTACTAACATTGGGTCGCAACCTCAGATCCGAGGTGACGCGAGTTGTGTTCCCGGAAGATCTCAAAGTGTCCGATAAAATGATATTTGATCCCCAAGATAAATCTATTTTGCTATGGAACAGGTTCTTTGTGGTGTCCTGCATTCTTTCAGTATCTGTCGATCCACTGTTTTTCTATCTTCCCATCTTCAATAGTCGAGCACATTGCCTTGGCATTGACGTAAGGTTGGGAGTCACAACTACCACCATTCGGACAATCATCGATGCTTTCTACCTCATTCGTATGGGTCTTCAGTTCCGTACAGCATATATCGCACCATCTTCGAGGGTTTTTGGACGAGGTGAACTTGTGATAGATCCTGCACAGATAGCTGCTCGATATTTAAGTCGTTACTTCATTGTTGATTTTCTTTCTGTGCTCCCCCTGCCACAGGTTTGAGAAACTACTTGCTTCGCCAATGTCTGTATGTTTATGTATATCTAGTAGAGCTCTGCTACTCTATCAGAAAATTCAATTTCTATTAGCTACTTCATAAAGTTCTGTTGAAAGTTTATTCTTTGAGTTTCATGTGGTAGTTTGCAGTTGATATGAATATGATCATCCGTTTATATTCACTCATATGGTACTTTATTGTACAATATGTATAAGAATAATACTATAAGATACATTATTCAAGAAACAATACTTTGACATAATAAAGAAAAATCCCATTTTTCTTATGTTGCTGATCTGAGCATACTTTCTTGCAATCTAGGCTTTGTTACATACATTCGAAAGACCCTTTCTGCATTTTTTTTAGAGTCCTAATTGATCATTATATAGATTGACCAAAGAAATTTTACATGAAAACTCAATGCTAACATTGTGAGAGATGTTATGGTAGAATAACATACAGCATGCAGCTGTATCTGTTCTGAATTGCATAGGAGGTGGAAATGGTTCTTTCCCTTAACTGCTTCCTTATCTGCAGATGGTGGTGTGGAAATATCTTCACAAATCAAAAGGTTCAGAGGTATGGGCGACGAAACAGGCTTTGCTAGTCATTGTATTTATTCAGTATATTCCTAGGTTTGTCCGCTTTATACCTTTAACTTCAGAGCTGAAGAAGACAGCCGGTACTTTCGCTGACAGTGCTTGGGTCGGTGCTGCTTATTATCTCCTATGGTACATTCTTGCTAGCCATGTAAGTTTCTGTTAGCTATTACAAGAGCTTGCTAATTCTCCAATTCTGTTCTAGCCATGACAGACAGTGGATGGTTTAAGCATCCAGCCTTTGTAAGGTTATGCATGCCATTATATATTGTTGCGTTGCATTCCTCTTTAGTATCTGCCACCCCATCAGTAGTGGCAGTTTTAGATGTCATAATCAATCCCATCGATCTTAGGACATACACCAACACCAAATCTTTTTACTAAAAGTGCGTATTCAAGATACAATTGAAATACAACACTGGACTGGTTTGATTAGTTTGAGATGGAGTATGCAGATAGCTGGGGCCTTTTGGTACTTATTGGCAGTAGAGCGTAAAGACACATGCTGGCGAATTGCTTGTGAACAAAGTGGAAAGTGCAACATAGATTTCTTGTACTGCGGCAATAGGCATATGCAGGGTTTTGCAGCCTGGCGAAGGGTGAGAGACAAAGAACTTGATGGTAAATGTGGTCTTCAAGATAGTGATTCACCATTCAATTATGGGATATACACACGGGCTATAGAATCTGAGATTGTTTCATCCAACGTCTTTTTCTCTAAATTCTGTTACTGTCTCTGGTGGGGCTTACAGAATTTAAGGTCTGCACTTTCTCCTCAATACATTACAGTCTACAGACCTAAGCACACATTTTCATTGTCTTATATATTTTATGTTTGTAGCAAATCGTGATCTCTGTTAAAAAGCTACCAAAATACTTTTGATACCCGTGTTCTAATATTACATAGAGTGAAAAAAATCCCATTATCATCTTCGCAATATACCTAAGGACCTTCCTTTTCCGGATTAACCCATCCTGCTTTTTTTTTTTAGAGCGATTGGCATGACACTTGCCGGATGAGAGAATTATCTGTGTGTATACATACTGATCGAAATTCATTTTATTTTGTGCAGCACCCTGGGTCAGGGCCTTGAAACCAGCACATATCCAGGAGAGGTTCTGTTTTCCATAGCAATAGCTATCTTTGGGCTTATCCTCTTCGCGCTTTTGATTGGAAACATGCAGGTAAACTGAAGGCCGTTGTGTTTGTAGGAATGAATCAAAAGCAAAACCAGAGAACTGAAAGCTGGAAAAAAGGGTCTAAATTTCAGCATACTGACTCGACGGCTTTGATTCTGAATCCTTTTTGTTAAAGCATGATTCCTCATAACTGCCAGAAACGGCTGAAACTTTTACTCTCAAGGGATTATTACACGTTTATCTTTGAAAAATTAAACAAAATAAAACGTAAGCTATACAACACCACTGAAGTGAGGTTTCTCGTTATTGCAACAGACCTACCTTCAGTCTCTTACAGTTCGTCTAGAGGAAATGAGGATTAAAAGGCGTGACTCCGAGCAGTGGATGCATCATCGTGCGCTTCCCGAGGATCTCAAGGAGAGAGTTCGACGTTATGACCAGTACAAATGGTTAGAGACTCGTGGAGTTGACGAAGAAAACTTGGTCCAGAGTTTACCAAAAGATCTGAGGAGGGACATTAAGCGACATCTTTGTTTGAATCTGGTCCGACGGGTAAGGATCATCAAGAGTACATTTTTTCTTGTTCTCTTACAACCAACTTTTATTGTCTCTTTGGGGCCAGCATGTGAATCATCAAGTAACTTGAGAGTGATCTTAGTGTACGTTTCTTGCATTGCATACTGTCAAAAGTCACGCTTTGCTTACTAGATCCCTCGCCTGTTTGTCGTCAAGAGGGGTGTTAAAATTGCATACCCTATTAGACTCTTGGCCTTACGAGCTGACTTTTGAGATTGGATTTGAGTTGCATTAAACTCATGTTACGGTATGCAGGTACCTCTGTTTGCTAACATGGATGAGAGGTTACTTGATGCAATTTGTGAGCGACTCAAACCAAGTTTATACACAGAACACACTTACATAGTCAGAGAAGGGGATCCAGTAAACGAGATGCTTTTTGTTATACGTGGCCGCCTCGAAAGTGTGACAACAGATGGCGGAAGGAGTGGGTTTTTCAACAGAGGTTTGCTGAAAGAAGGCGACTTTTGTGGTGAGGAGCTCTTGACTTGGGCGCTTGACCCCAAAGCTGGTTCCAACTTGCCATTATCAACTCGAACAGTCATGGCTTTAACCGAGGTGGAGGCATTTGCATTAGAAGCTGAAGAGCTGAAATTCGTTTCAAGTCAGTTCAGGCGGCTTCATAGTAGGCAGGTTCAGCACACCTTCCGCTTCTACTCACAGCAATGGCGTACTTGGGCAGCCTGCTTCATCCAAACCGCATGGCGCAAGTATGCCAAAAGGAAACATGCAGAACTTCGACGTAAGGAAGAGGAGGAAGAGCTAGACTATTATGATGATAATGATGATGATGACGATCAACAGGCCTTGATTGGCCAAACTGGTAGCTCCACAGAACAACACAGCATTCGTGCAACTATATTTGCATCACGGTTCGCGGCTAATCTTAGAGGCCAGAGGGGTCGAGGCTCGACTAGTTCCAAGAGCTTGCTCAAGGTTTCAAAGCCAACAGATCCTGACTTCACTGATCTTGACAATCGTTAATCTGGAGATAATATCTAATGAGCTTTATTCTGCTCCATACTGGAACAAGTTCAAGCTGTTTTGGTATCTGTTACTACTACTACATCAACCAATTGTCTACTTTAGTCAACTCTTGGTTTAACTTTGTCTCATATATTTGCCAGCTACTTTTTTTTTTTTTTTTTTTTTGCATTTTTTCTAAAAAATTATGCAGAAGAAGAAGGTTACAAAAATCGATATTTGAATCTTAAATGTGCTAGATTATACTCGGTGAATTGAAGGTTAAGTATTAGGTTGAAATCATCGTGGTTGGTTAAGCACCGGTTTTGATTGGTGCGCACTGTTTCAATACTAAAACAAAATATTAAATGATCCTTTTTGTATGGATGAAAATTTTAGTCCGTACCGGTTGCACCGGCCAATCCCGATCATATCGTACGGAACATGGTGCACCAATCATCGAACCAAATGACATTAAAAAATATTAATTTTTTATTGTGTGTTTTATCTAAAACTTTAAAAAGTCAACACTTGTATTAATCAAGACTATACTTAATCTAACAAACCTTAAAATTTAAAATTTAAAATTAAAATATAATAAAAAAATAAACTCACTTAAGGAAAAAAGAACTGATTTTTTATCTCTTATATTGTTGTTTAATATGTAAGATAATTTTTTTGTTAATTTTATATTTACTGAATGGTAGATTTTTATTTTGAAGTTTATTGATGAGCCTCTTATATAATTGATAAATATTTTATATTTAAAATTTGTTTAATATTATTCATTTAATATTTTAAATGTTTCCATAGAAAAATGAGACACCCATCCATACAACTATCTTGGTTAAAACAATGGCATTAAATTTTATTGAAAAATAGTTATATACTATTAATCATATATTTATAATAATTGAACATTACACTTTGGTTTTACTTTCTTTATTTCTAATAATAAGTTTCAAAATCCTTTAATAAGTTATACAGTTAGTAGAAAGCTTCAAACTATATTTTAGTAAATACTTAAACTAATTATTTCTTGTGTACACAATCTATCATCAAATTGAAAACAATTTTTTTAAAAACAGTGTCAATATGCAAGTTTCTTTGTCCAAAGTTTCTGGAACATGGAACTTTTAATACTATCAAAATATTTTATTCAAGAGCCTATCAACTATCAAGGTTAGTGGTAGTGTTTTTATTCTTATTTTATTTTTATAATATTTTATCTTTTATCATTAAAATGAATGTCTAAATATTTTAGTTCAAAAATTTTATTTACTACAATTTTAAATAATACACTAGAATCTATTACTTCTCAAGTTTATAATTGTCACAACAAACACATGGTCATAGTAGTACATTTACATGGTTTATTATGATTTTTGGACCTTCATATTATAATCACTTGCACTGTGACTGCTATTACAGGAGATAAAGTTTATGGCATAAAAGGTTCATTAGGGAAAAAAAAAATCAAATTTAGCATTACATAAACTAAGGTTTATCAACAAGCAATATGAACAACCTTGAATTTTACTTCGCTTCCTCATTACTGTCTGAATCAAGGAGATTGCAAGAAACGCAAAAAATACGTTCTATATTACTTCGATTTGTGTAAAGGAGCTTGGTTAAATGGAAAAGTAAAAAAAAAGGTTTGAAAGAAATCTATAAGGAAAATTTGTTCCATGCATCATCAAATCCCACCATCTATATGCAAGATGTATACTGTCATTCAGCTACTCAACTACGCCACGCAGAATTTAACTGTCATTCAGCTACTCAACTACGCCACGCAGAAGATATCTCCAATTCAACTTCCTCTTCCCACCAAGTAGAAGTCTGCAATAATAAATGACTTGGTTTGTTGGTTAGCTGATTAGAATTTCAAGATGCTTAATCCCTACTATGTAATATATATATGTATATAAACCTATTTCTCATCTTGTTGCCTTAAGTTTCATGAATTATGTATATTTTAGAATAATCCAATGCAGAATGCCCTCCTAATTTCTGAGAATACCAAGCTGAAATGTTATCGTATGGCCAGAACATGTAAAACCGGAAGGAAGAAAAAAGTTGGAACTTTGTTCAGGGAGGAATGGAGGATATTGCTATGAGCATTCGATTTAAGAATCTCAAACGAAACATGGTAATGTAAAAGAGAAAATAGAATAGACAAAAACCTTGTAGCCTCTACGAAGAAATTCTAGTTGACTTCCTTGTTCCTCTTGCAATCCGAGGACCCGCAGCAATTCTTCCTTGGTCTAGACCAAATCGAATCATACAAGTCATTGGAAAGAATGTAATTCAAAACGACCAAGAACCAAGGTAAATACCTCTCCTAGGGTGAAACGAGTTGCGCTCTCAGCAACACAAGCATAAGAACCATCTGCTTGCTTAAGCATCACCTGCCAAGGTCCTGCACAGATTCCAAGTTAAAATGGGGAGATATGTAAATACATGTCATTATGTACCAATCCGATTGTGACATAAAAGCTTCTTTCTAGGCCTAATATTGTGCATTCACATGGACAAAAAACGGGGGATTAAAAGGATAAGCACCCAACCAATATGAAAAAAGAATTAAAATTGTTTGAAAAAATGGAAAAACATCTATAAGATTATCGAAACTTGGTCCAAAAAAGATTTGGTTGTTTAATAGAAAATGATCCCATTGATTTATCATTTGTCTGTTACATGCCAAATAAATCATTCCATAATCTATTCTTCAGATGTCTCCTAATCTTTCTTATTTGGACTGCACTGCCTGCTCTCATCAGGGTCCAATCTGCTTTAAAGTTTCCCTACTTTCAAGATTACTATATCAAATTAACTAGATGAAGTTACTTGGACTCACATGTAAGTGTGAGATACAAGTATGTGTCGATGTTGATATGTTCTTTTTTTTATTTATTTACATTTTTCCATGTATTTGAAGGGTCCTTGAAGGTCATATCTGCATACCTGTCTGGAAATATGTTGGACAGGTGTCAAGTATGCAAGTGCATACCCATATCTGGAAAGAACTTATAGATTTTCAGAGATCCAAGTATGCAAGCACTAAGTTGCCTATAGTTAGTTTGTATGACTCAATCATTCTTCCATATTCAAAATCTATAATGGAACAGAAATGGAACAGTTGAAAGGTAAATTTCAAGAAGGTTTAATTGTGTACCAGGATACTGGCGAAATAGTGCTCCACTGTAATTCACCACAAAAGGTGCAACAGCTACTGTCTTACAACATTTGGAAAGAAAACGGTCAGTATAAAACTATGTCAGAAATTAAACTCAATGGAGCTAAACAATGAATTGAATAACTACCTTGGAGTACTCCCTGATTCGTATATAGAACACTGGGACGAACTGTGAAAGAAATCGATAGTGCAAATCTTTGGTAGGAAATCCCAAAAGACCCAAATCAGCACTGCAAACATAAGCAGCCTCAATCAAAAGTAAATTCACTGATCATTGAATCGCCATTGAAAGGTGAAAAGCAGTAAAAATTTTACCGCAAAGTATCAAGTTCAAGATTGAATAGAAGTGTTGGGGTTGATGGGGCATATTTCTCCTGCAAATTCAAATCACAGTCACACAAAGGAGAAGAAATAAAGGCATGGATATGTTACGCCCGTACACTAAATTTTAGCTGTGTACCGACTTAATATATCCTCCGGTGAGTAATATGACATGTTTACTCATGTATATAAACAGATCAGATTAGCAGAACCATGAAAGCAGAAGAGCATAACTTTGACTAGCCACCAGTTTGAAGTACGAATCAATCTATAAATAGATAATAAATAGGAAAATGAAAAGGGTGAAAGGCCTTATAAAATGTAAGAATCATACCACATACTTCTCTATAACAGAAAGTTCACGTGTGCTACAATTAATAAATATATAAAGAGTTGGTGGCTCCTTTGGTTCCCAACGACCTACATTGCAGAGATTGCAGAATGTTTAAATTCTTGTGTGCAAGTATAAACAGGGTAAGAGGACATGAAATTTTGAAGCAATTAAGTATCAAAGTTCATCGATTAGTTAGGTGGAGTGGAAAACTCTCACATACAGCTGGATTTTCAGGAACAAACCTTCATTTTCATCTACAAAATCAAAATCCAGAGTGTTCTTGATAGATTTGAAGAATGAGGTTACAGCATCACTAGGGACATCATCAAGGGAGCCTATAGATATACCATCAATCTGAAAGTGAAGAATCAAGAATCAAACTCCCTTACTCTGCAGGCGATTATGCAAATAAGGGATTATGAATTTAAAGCATGAGGGTGAAAAGTGTACTGCCCCATATAAAAATCTGTAGCTAAATGAATAGACAGGTTTTAGTTTTTGAGAGGTCATATCTTTAAATCTAAGTGTCAGAATTTCTCGATATAAATGCAGATTGAATTAACCCCTGAAACCATCTAAGGAATGAAACAAATAATGATGCCAAAGGGCCAATGTGATACCCCATGTATACTTCAGTGACAATAAACAACAAAACCCTTGCTATGAAAAGAGCCCGCCTTGGCAAATTTGCACAGAAAATGGAGAGTAATCTCGAATGATTCATTTTATTACCGAGTCAAGAGCTGCTTTGAAAAGCTCAGAGGCCCTCCGCTTTTCTGGCTTATCAGGAAACACCTGAACAAGAAGTAAGAAATTACACTTATCTTTGAAACGAAATATCAATTTTTCAGCAATTGGAAGTATCTTCTTACTATGCAAGCCCGGGTTTCCATTTTCTGTTGGAGTTTCCTGACAACGGCCAAGGCAAGTTGAATGTTGGCATCAATGAACTCATCTGAAGATCCCTTCACATATTTAGACATCAGAGAAAATTATGTACCACAAAATTTCTCCTTAAACATAATCATCATCATACAATATACTGTGATTTCTGGAAGTACTACACCAAGAGGCAACAATACTAGGTTTTTGTTTTCAATTCCTATGAGTAAAGCCAAATGGACAGATTAGGAACAAAAGCAATATACAAAAGATAGAATGAAAAATGATTGCTGTGAAGCTTTTAAGTTTTAAATGAGAAAGAAAATCCATGAAGGTTAGTTCAACTCATTTTGGGAAATGTAAAAATGAAAAGGTACCTTATATGAAGAAATGTTGCTTGGCAAGGGCCTGCACAGGCAGAAAACCCATAAATAGAAAAAGACCAAATATTAGGGAGAAGAAAGTAAACAGATAATCAACTGAAATTCTTAATCAAAATGGATGAACTGAAGAAGCGTACATAAAGAAGCAAAATATATTTCTTTTAACTATAAAATATATGATTTCATATATTTAAAAACAACAGTTTTTATTAGAATTGTCGCTAGAAATCAAGTCATTTGTGATTTGTTCGTTCTTATCAACTATGACTATGTTTACATTAAATATTAGGAAGCTGAAGCAGAAGCAGATAGAATAAAAAAAGATAAATATCAGAAACTGCCAATTCCAAACTACTATTTTCAGATGATTTCGCAATTTTTAACCTGAAAAGCTTGTTATAGTGAACTACTACTACATACACAGTCAGCTAAAATGGGATAGCGCTTTCAATAACTAAAGGGAAATGGAAATGAAGAAAAAGGTTTTGTAAACCTAAAAAAAGACCAAGAATATCAAAATAAATCATAAATAAAGAGGAAGATAGGAAACGTACGGGAAATCAATCTCCAGACGGGTTTTGCCATCTTGAATAGCATAAGCAAGGGAGTTAGCGGCATCGGTTACGAGAACATCGTATGACTTAGGCTTGTAAAGCGCCACTCCTTTCTTGGGATCGAAGCTCCCCGTCGATGCTGCAGCGGGTGGAGTTGCTTCCTTGTTGTCTTTGGTGGCGCATTGGATTTGTATTCTTGGTCCGGGAGTGAAAGTGGGAAAACGATGGCAAGAAGCAAGGCGAAGTGGAATGAGGGAATGGGGAGGTGGAGGGATAGAGAGGAGTGAAGAGAAAGAGACGGCCATGAAACTCATGGCTATTGCCTTGGAAGCTGCTGAGCTGGTTTTGCTGAAAGCCTCAAAGACAAGAAGGGATACACCATGGAAACCGTCTAAGATGAGATTATATGATAACCAGCTGCAGCCACGTGTCATAACTTTTTTCCCCCTGTTTTCGGGGTTCGTCGTGATTGTCTTCCCTTCCCTAGAATGTCGAAGTAAATAAAATATACATTGCTTTCACTCTATTTTATCCGAAACAAAATTTAATGAAATAATAAAAGAAATAAATATGGATTAAATTAATCAAATTCATTATATTTTTATATTTTATAAATTTTGATAGGTAAATAATTTGTTTTATTAATTTTTAATATGTTTGTGTATTTATTTGTGTTTATAATTTTTATTAATTATTATATTTTATTCAATTTAGACATGTTGCAACATGAAATACAGCTTAGAAGGCATCCGTTGATGGCTGTCCATCTTATATCGTTCGTGGATGGCCCTCACACCACCCACAAGGGCATGAGGGAGCCATTTACTACAAGATTTCCACGAGAATCACTAAAAAATAGTAATCTCATACTACCTCAATAAAGAGAATATCAAAATAAAACCACACAATATCATGCTTGACAACAATTGAAACGTAACATAACTACCACTTGCTGACTACACAAGCGAGTCACTGTTCGTATTGTCAGTAGCATGACACTACGTGATAAGATAATCTCTCTTATATATCCTCAACACATAAAAAAATAAATGGTCTCTTTCTCAAAACATTTTACCCCTTAACTTAAATTCACGCAACTTCCTCCCCTTGCACTCCTACTTTCCTCCCTCCTTAGTCCTTTTCTCATATTTTCTATCTAACAAGTGACCATCACCTCCTCCTTATTGAACACACGGCTATTTTATCAAAATAATCTAAAAAATTTTAATATTTACAAAAATAATCCAAGTTTAAAAATAATTACCAAAATGACCTAAAAATGAAGAGTAGATATGGATTTTGGCCTGTCAATTGTCGGCACCACCTGATATTTTGGACCTATGATTGCCCGATTATTATGTCAGACTTTAAAAATTAATTTTTTTGGTTCTGGCCTGTTAATGGTAGGCACCAGGGTATTTTTTTTTTAAATCGTATCATACTAGTATACAAAAATTTAAAAAAAAAAAAAAATTGGTGGTGGCCTGTCAATGGTCGGCACCACTATACCAAAAAAAATAAATAATTTTTTTGTGTCGACTATCAATGGTGGCACCTTGTATACGAAAAAAATTTTGGTCTTTGGCATGCACCAGTATACAAAAAAAATATTTATTTTTTGTTCTGGCCTGTCAATGGTCGGCACCAGTAGTACCAAAAAAAATTTTGGGTGCTAGCCTTCTAATGGCCGGCATCAAACTTTATATATAGTGGGTGATTTGAGTGCTGATAGTGTAAATGGAATGAAAAAAAAAAATTTGATAGAGCCATCAAAATGAGAGTGTTTTGTAGTATATCATCAAATGAGTTTTTTTGGAGTGGATTGTATATGGAGTTTTTTGTAGTGTACAACCGAATTTCGGGGTTAAATTATACACTGTCATATTTTAACGGAGTTGAATTATATATTGTCATTTCCACCCTAAAGGTTATGTCATTAAGGGTTGGATGATTATTTGCGTCATAAATGGCTAATCGAGTTGTCCAACGCAGATGGACATTATCTATGGTGCAATAGTGTTTATTCCGCAACTAGGTTGTGGTTGGAACTGATTGGTAAAGTCTCCATGCAAAGATATCTCATGGGACAATATGTAATGGCCTAAATTTAAGGTTATCGAACAATGGTTTCGCAACCATAAATCCGATTTAAAGAAATTTAATTTAATATATTTGCATGAATATTTATATGATAGGAAATATTTTTATAAATATTTATAAAATGTTAGTAATGTGGTATTAAAATTTAGTTAGAAAATTTTAACGTTTGGGTAGGTAATTAAATGAAAAGACTAAATTGAAAAAGGTGTAAAAATTAATTATAGATTAAAAGAAAGTATAAAGGACCAAAATGACAATTAAGCCATTTTGTCTAGTTGAGGCGGTTTATTGTGAAGAAAATCTAAGATTATTATGTTTAATATATATTGTTATATTATTATATAATAAAGATACTTTAATATATTATATTATATTGTTATTATATATATTATAAAGAGAAAGTAAAAGAAAGAACAGAAAAAAAACAGAGAGTACAGACGAAACAGAGAAGAAATAGGGGAGAAAGAAAGAAAAAGGGAAAATAGAGTTTTTAAAGCTTGGAATTTAATTTGGTAAGTTAATTTAGTCCTTTTCTTTTAATTTTGATGCTTTATAAGTTTTAGAACAAAGTTTTGATGAATTTAAGTTGAAGTTTTTGAAGTTTTAAAGTTGTTGAATATAGCATATGATGAATAAAATGATGAATTAGTGGTTTAATTGAAAGAATTTGAAGTTAGAATTGGATAAAGGACTTAATTGCAAAACAAGCTATAAGAAAACAGTTTTGGGACAGCAGCAGTAGAGTAAGTTTGAAAATTCACCAAAAATTGTAGAAGTGGAATTAGAAGTTGAGTGAGATATGAAATTAAAGCTTATTGAGTCTATTTTCACATGAAAGAAACATGAAAAGAAAAGAAATTCTGTATTTTGAGATATTTAGATTTGTGTAAGACTGGTTCAGAATGAATTTGGGTTCCCCTGTTTTAATTTTAGAAAATCATCAAAAATTGGATAAAAATAATTATGGGATTAAATTTATGTGTTTAGAATTATTAATTAGTCTATTTTCAATAGAAATAAACGGGAACATCATCCGAATCCTGTATGAAGAGATAATTAATTTTTAGTGAAGAAGGTCAGAACTGTCAAACAGCAGAACAGGGGTAACTTTAAAGAATAAACTGTACTTATTGGCTAAACCGAAAATTCTGAAAATTTTATGGGAAGAAGATATGTGAGTCTAGTTCCAGGGAAAATTAACGCTTCTTCATTTGGAGTTCTGTAGTTCAAGAAATAAATAATTTAGTGACTATGACTCAAGTAGACAGATTTGAATAAACTATAAATAATAATAGAATTATAGAAAATGCTACATGTGAACATGAAATGTGTTGAATTGATGATTGAATTTATTTATTTAGATCCGGAAAATACAAATACGAAGTTAGATGGAGGAAAGGAAAAAGTCCCTGATTAGTAGATTTTTGTGTACGAACAAGTATCGAGGTAAGTTCATATAACTTGAATTATCTTCGTAAATGCTTGAAATGTATGTTATTGATATCAATATAATTTGAATGTTCATTGTATGAAAATTGATGAAACATTGATATATTTGATAAAAAAGGGAAGAAACCCCGGTTGAATGAAAGGAAAATTCGATGGATCTCTGAAAAGGAATTGACGGTAAAAAGGATCTAGCCGGACGGGTGATCCTATCTCGATATAGCCCTCCCGAAGAATATG